>OX359290.1:108849514-111249514 GCA_947179395.2 Pulicaria dysenterica | reverse complement strand
GTGACACTTCTCTATCAACTCTCTCTTAATCAAATATTATTATAGTATCACGTCATTTTTTCTCTATTTTGTCTCTTTTATCCGAAACTCATCTATCGCCTAGCCAACACAAATTAACCAATATTTTTCCTCCTCCTACTCTCTTTTACACAACTACAAAAAATTAAAAGCAATGAGTGATCAGTCAAGTTGGGGAACCCGAGGGAGGCGTAGCTGTACACCTTGATGTACCCAAACTACCCGATGATCTATCGAATGATTCGGGACAAAGCGGTATGCTTGGCCTAATTAACAAGAGTGATATATATGTTGTGGACTTGTGGGAACTATGGAGATCACACGTCAAGTTAAGATCGATCACACATTATGTTTTTGCAAATATATAGACACCAATCAAGAATGCATGCATGGTCTTTAATTAATTACACAATGGATAATACAAAGTATCGCAGTCAATTCCTCTTCTTGATAGTTAAATTTTTTTTATACTAATTTACAAACTTCTTTTGTAACTTGCTTTTTTTTTAAAAAAAATTCTTTTGTAACATTTATCAAATTGGTTATTGTTTTAGTTTTCGAACATACATCTAATGTATTAAAATCTCAAAATTTCATTATCGTATATATGTATATAAGTTGATATATATCGGATTACTTTCCAATAACAGTTAACAAAACTCGAAAACACGTACTTTTATATATCTTTTCAAATCTTTTTTTTTTCATTTAAAAAAACTCAGGAGCACATTGCATAAATAGTGGCTTAAAACTGATGGTGATGAAAAGCAATGTAATTATCAAATGGATTATGAGAAGTTCAAGACTAATGTGATTCTAATTCCTAGAGTATTAGAAGAATTCGGGATTCAAATCCTGAAATATATAGAATTCGGAAACCAAATTCGTAATTTATAAAAACAAGTGTCCAAATATATGATCTAATCATCAATCAAAATATAATAAAAGACTTGCTTGCGGTTTAAGCGTATTTTATGTCTATGTAATCACATAAGCTAGCCAGGTTGAAATACTCCAGGGGTCTTCGTTTGACCACCTTTAATTTATTACTTCTCCTATTCATTGTGCTTTTTAGTTATATTTGATATCATTATTGATTAATTGATGTAATAGAAATATAAGATTTTTCCATGTATAATAGAAAAACAAACAGAGATTAGTTAAATTCAAACTTTATTCTATAAATATATATGTTTTTATAAGTATTTTACATTTTAAATATGGATTCGTCATGAACGGAAAATAATTTTACTTTGTTATAATTATTAGGTCATTTGTTATACTCTTTTTTGAGACATTCTATATCCTTGTATCGTTAATTTCTTACACATCTTCCTACTTACACAAGCTCAAGACAACATGTCAAAATCAAAAGATGATACGAAGAAAGAAAATTAATAAACTCCACATGTTATCATGTAACGAGTAAGAGAATGAATTTCCCTTCCCTCTCGACACGTCTGCGCAACATTACTTCCCCCCGTCCTTCCTTAGGCCACCCATATGGCCTTTGGGCTCCTTTGGGTAAATGGCTTGGTTTCCTTCGGGTAGCATGGGAACACCCATACGGGTGTCTCGGGTTGGAGCCCAGCTTCCCCCCACTGAGTCCACCAAACCGATTGGGTTGAAGGTTGGGTGCTACGTACTTATGTTTTAGGTTAAGTTTGGGTTGTGAAGGAAAAAATAAAAAAAACTAATGTGGTAGTTGAGGTGACATTTTTGAGTTGAAAAATGTAATACTCTTGGCCTTACAACCAAAGTTATACAATATTTACCCCAATTTCTTTTAATTTTATTATATATTAAAGAGAAGAGAGATAGAGAGAAAGAGGGTCAAAGAGAGAGGAGAGAGAAAAGAATAGAGAGAAAGAGAGGGCAAGGGTGGGGTGATTCTCGTGTGGAAGGAGGGATGCCGTTTTGGTGTTATGAATAAAGTCGATGGACATGTGGACCCAAAAGGGAGGGCGGGAGTCATAGGGGTGTTAATCGAGATTCGGGTTAGTCGGGTTTTCCAAAATAAAATTTCGATCATAAGCCCAAACCTAACAAAATTCGATTTAATTAGACGGATTTGAGTGAAACATGTTTAAGTTAGTCAGGTTGTTTGTTTTGTGAGTTTCGTATAGTTGTTTGAACTTTAAGATTAAAGAAATAACACTTATATAACATACGTGTTAAATGTGAATATTTTTGAAAAATAAACACAATGAAAAATGACATTTTGAGTTAGTCAGGTCAACCCAATTAACACAATTTAGACATTAATCCTATTAACTCCGACCCTATTTGTCTTATTCGGGTTTGGTTAATCGGGTATCTCTAGGGGGAGATTGCATATCTGACAGCCTTAATTGCAAGCCCTTTATACATTGATGATAATTTTCTTCATTTTCTTTTAGTTTCCTCTACTTTTTCTTATTTCCCATGACACCATGTGTTTTTGTTTATCCAAAATATTTTGTTTTTTGCTATGTTTGTAACTCCTTGTTGTAACTCTTTGCTGTGATTCCAGCATCCATCCTAAAGATGATCACTGTGAATACTTGGAATTACTGAACCCAGTTGCTGATCTCATATCAGCAATTACATTCTTGTATAATTTGACCTATTTATTTTCTAGCACTATTGAATATAAAACACCAGTTCTATGTTCTAACAACCAAAATGGTAATACAAATACATTCCAGTTGACTGAAAACAGCATTAGAATTTAGAAAACTATAATCTACATAATAAAGCTCGTCAAACAACAGGTCAACGGAGTTTAATAAAAAAAGATGCACAGAATTTATGAATGTTTTTTCTCGCTCCATTACCAGTACGGATATGGCACAGAAAAGAAAATGACAAAAAATATAGCCCAACAAGAAAAATAAAATAAAATTAATATACCATTTTTCTGATTCAGAAGAAGGTAGCCTTTAAGAAGTTAAGAATTACAGACCAGTTTATAGCAATTTTAACAGGTATCTTTTCTTAAAAAATCTTCATTCTTCTGCATTGATTCCAAATATTCGGACCTTGTGCATGTTTGGAAACTTGGCAACGACTAGCACGAAAACTGCAACTGTGTTTAAAATCAGCATCGGGTTCTGATAATCTGTTGTGTGAGATGCTATCAAGTACCTGTACATTTAAACACACCAACCTCAGTTAATAGAACCGAATATTAATTAGAGAATACAAATAAAAATTTACTTAACATGTCAATAAACTATATCAAGCAAAAACTGTTTGGGTAGTTTTATCTTAGGCTAATGTCATAAAAAACAAGAAGGTACTTTTCTCAACAGTTGTGCTTTAGTAATTATACTTTTATTTGATGTATTATTTTGG
The DNA here is from genome assembly GCA_947179395.2 of Pulicaria dysenterica. NCBI lineage: Eukaryota > Viridiplantae > Streptophyta > Magnoliopsida > Asterales > Asteraceae > Pulicaria > Pulicaria dysenterica. The sequence continues at coordinate 111,246,160 of OX359290.1, read as the reverse complement.
TAATTACAACTGGCTAACCTAGTTAATGTGTACTTAGAATCACTAAATAACGACCTACTATGCTCAGTGATTCGTTATGGGAATTAAGATATGTTAAGATCGGTGATTTAAAAATAGTAAAATTATTCACAATATCTTAAAACTATAATATCAGATTAGAACAGAAAAAGTAATAAATTTATTATCACTACAAAAAAAATAAAATGCTTAGATTACCAAATTGAGTTGGAAAGAAACAATTGTTACCAAAATGACCGGAGAGCAAAGTAGGTTTATATTTAGTGTTTAACCGGTTCAGTAGGATGCAATTACCAAAATTGGACAAAAACTTGGTATAATTACAAAAACAAACCAGTTAGAAAATTAACATAATATTTCTGTTTATGTACTAAACTACACAATGAAACTGTTAGCTCCCACGCAAGTGGGAGGAGCCCGGAACAAGCATGTAGGCAGTGACATCCGCAATTAATGAAAAACCGAGTCTTGCTTTAAAACCTCCAGAAAATAACTTATTGTTTATGCAAAGCTTTAAGTGTTATACAGATGCACTTTAATACAAATATAGTAATCACAATGGGAACGGGGTTCCAAAAATTGGATCACTATAGACATAAAATCACTATCTGTTACAGCGAGCCCTTCAACCATGGGTATGTATGGACAAGAAGATTTTTATAAAAAGCAAGCTTAATAATTCTAGACATCAACATTAATTATTATTGTTACTTATATCATAGCAAGAATTTTTCTAACCAGAGTGAAATGTAAAATTGGAAAACCACAAGAAGAAAGAGTCCAAATCACATAAAATGAATCAAATAGCATGTAGCAATTTGATAACATACTAAATCTTGGCTAATATATAATATTAAAATGTAAGGGAACAGTATATTTTACAACTTAAAATACAAATTGCTCAAGCCTTCAGTTAGCATATAGTATTTTACAGGAGGAAAAAAAGTAAAACCTAAATATGTTCAAAACATGATGAGCCTTTGCAACAGCTGGAAAAAATATGTCCATTTCTTATTGTATCTTTGGAATTTAATGGGAGAATGCCTTAGAAAACAGCACAAAGATATGAAAATACTATATATTTCGGATTCAAACATAGAAAAGCACAACTCACATTTTAGAGTCTTGTAAGGGTATGAGTACTCTATATGGTCACCAATATGTGGTTGAGATTTTGTATTTAAGCAATTTTAAAAAATGTGCGCGTGCATTTTAGTAGGAGTTTCGAGTCATAGGTTTTAGTTGAGGCTATATATTGTAGGCTTGTAGCTGTTAGCTGTCCAAGTGTTTGGCAAAGATGAAATTATAATATGATCATAAAAGGAGACGTCTATTTATTAAATTGTTAAAAGTATTTTAATTTTTGAGTGCTAGTTTGAGTAGCTTAGTTACCTAGAGCTTGCTTATGCAAAATCAGAGATAAATGTTTGTAATCCAAACAAAAGTTCTTTTTTTAACGCAATTATTTTTGGAAAACTGGAAAACATAAGCTTAAGTTTCCAAAAGCTCTGTGTCAAACATTACCAAGAAAAAAAAATCGTGCAATATGACTATTTTGAAGTCGTGGACAAAATGACACAGAAAATCATGCCAGAAAACCATGAACTGCAGCACTAGTAAAGTTTGAAGTCCACAATGACTGTGACAAGGGAGTTGATAAACACGTAAAGAGCTATTGTGTTAGTTGTGAAGTCAGAGAGAGCAAGAGTTGAATAACGGACGAATCAATGGATTGCCACAACAGATTGCAAACTTGCGCATCGATTTGTTCCTATTTTTTGCCAGATCTGCTTGTGCAATATCTATAACCCATTTGGTTAAGTGATCACTCCGACCGTTCCCTTTGAACCACATTTTCTCCGAAACCGCCCATGACACCTTATTGGCTGAACCAGTTCAGAAGTGATGGACTGATTTCCGATGATAAGTAATTGTGCCGTTGTACCAGATGGAAGTTAATAACATCACCCATGTTGTGTATCGACAGAGGAGTAATGCGCAGAACTCAAAAAAACTAAATGTTGTGCACAGTGATGACAAATGAGTACACACAGATGTGCAGATAGCAATGGATGCAGTGTGCACAGTTGTATCCAAGCGAGATGAACTGCACAGACTAAACCCTAGTAACTGGTAATTGGTCGAATACAATGAAGCAGCAACTCAATCAAGTCAACAAATAATTCAATACCTCTGATCGATCCAAGAAACCGAAACTCAGTCGACAAATTGAAGAAACACAGATATGTATCGATTAATAGGAGAAACAGTCAATGATGAATAAGTATAACCATCGATCAATAATTTTGATAGATAGGAAGAAAACCTAATCAATCAAACAGTGACCGCAGTGGGAAAAATCAACACCACATGGCCAATCGATGAAACTGGATCAATCAACACCACATAGCCATCAGATACTGAGACACGAAGGCAGGAGACGTGATGAAGGCAGCAGAAAATTCTTCACAATTGCTCTGATACCATGTGAAAGCAGAGAGAGCAATTGTGAAAGTCGATATTCTACATTCATCGTGAAAAGGAGATGCAAAGTATATATACATGACCTATACAAATGAAAGTGCTATTTACACTAACAGTCCCTATACTTATACAAAGACTCTAAATATACAATTCTAACATTGAAAATACTCAGAAATCAGACTACAATAGTCCCTATACTTCATCAATGATACTGTGTTTATTGGAGATATGTAAAAACATGTTTCCATCTTAATCTAAAGATAACAGATTACATCAGACTACAATAGAACTCAAAGTGCAACAATAGGTATCAAATAATTTCCACCACTATTCTTTTCCGTTCCCACAGTTTCTATTATCGTACTGTATATGCCTATATTGTCCTAAATCAACACAATTACAATCAAGAATATCAGAAAAGTTAACTGCCTGTGTGATGATCTTGATTCCTTTATATCATTTCTTTTCCAATCCAAAAAAAAATAATAACATAACATATAATCATACATTCGTACAGCTCAGCGGAGTATTAATCGAATATTCAGTATGAATTTGATTAAGTAGGGAAAACTTACAGCACTACAGGGACAAGAGTAAGAAACTTCCTGTTACGAGTGAGCTGCTTGCCGCTATCGATTTGCTCCCACCAGGTCAACCTGTTGTAGATACCCTGGTCATCAGCAAAAGGTGTTCCTTTTTTCCAGTGGAAGAACTGGTATGTCAGCTGATATGAACACAAATTAGCACTCAAGATATGAGGATTATGAGCCCACTCACATATATACTATATTAAGATGCTTAGGTAAAAGCAAAGGATTAATGAAGTATAGAACAAATATCGATAGGTGTATGATGTCTATCATTCTCCACAAGACACGCCTATATATTTTCCAAAATATCACACAATTCCACCGCCAGTTGCAAATAATATCATCAGTGTTTTACACTCGGTCAATGACATAAAAATTAGCTCATGAACATCTAGAGGTCAAGTCCAGACCCTAAGTAGAAGTTATAGATCACTTGAAGGCTGAAGCACCAATACCCGATCTAAGAAACCTAAGAACATGATTGCAAGTTGCAACTGTCACAAGCATACTATAAATGTCTGTTTCACATCTAAATTCATCTATACATCCACATCAATTCTATAATAATCATAACTTCATAGTAGAAACAGATCAAGCTAGCTATAACTAAAAAGTACGAGCCTAACCAGAAGCGCATAGCCACAGGCAAGTAGCCAAGAATTTATAAGCTTCTTACTTCTTAGACAGATAGACTATTCTATAGTCTGTTTATGATTAGAAAGTTGTGTGCAAATATAATAGAGATACACCTTTAGTTGGATACTTGTTGTAGAGAATTAGAGAAGTTCGGTTAGATAACTCAATCAACAGTACCGCTAGCAGAATATTCTTGACACACTTATGGTGTTTGAAGAAGTTGTTACTTCCAGCCACATGATTTTAAATTATTTACATGGAAAATGCACCAAGAAAACAAAATCACCCTCAAGGCCTCAACAACATTATGTAGTGGTCATACATTCATATCTACATTGCACTGTGTGCCCTTGACACAAACTGACACAATCCTTAAAAAATTCATTCCAGACAAAGCATACATACGAAGATCAATATACATAAGTATACATACATGCCTATAAAGAAGACAAAGAATTAACCAATTATAATGCAGATATTGGTAGGACTCGGGTGTACAATGTTTATCTTTCCCCACAAGGATGCGCCAATTAATTAACCAGAATAGCTTATAATTCCACCAGTAGTTTATCAGCTGTGTCAGAGGCTCAACCCAATAACATAACAATTAGCTTATGAACATCAAGAGATAAACGCCTAAATCCTAAGTAGAAAATATAGATCATTTAAAGAGCCAATACATGATCTAAGCAGCCCGTATAGATGATCGCAACTACCACAAGCACAATGTAAACTCTATCAAACACTCAAATCCACATCAATTATATGGTGACCATCGAAATTTAAAGAATAGAAACAGATCAAGCAAGCTGTAATATAAAGAATTCAGCATTGAAACCCTAAATCGTTACATATGTCATCAACAGAAACAGAAGTGAAGAAAATACCAGAGCGTGAGAGAGATTGACGGTGGTCCAAGCCATGCCAGGAGAACAACCGAAAACGGAGAGAACAACGAGCCAGGCGAAGAAGAGGATGAGTATGTAGGTGGTCCAGACGCCGGGGTACGTGAACCACTCCGTATTCCGGTTCAGATCCGTTGGCGGTTCCGCCTGCACATACAGATTGGCCATGTGGAAGAGGTTTGATACGAAGATTGGTCGTGAAGAAGCTCCGCGGCGTTATTTGCAGCTTCAGATGATCTGTGTAGATGTTGCCGATGGTCTGGTCTGGTTTGGTTTGTGTATCGAGGGTGATGATGGGTGATTATTGCTCGTTGACGATCGACATTATCAGGGAATACGGGGTGTTTAATTACCTTGTTATAATTTTGAAATCTCGGTTTTTTTAACTTGTTATCTAATTTAAACTTATGATTTTTTGGCTTTTGTTTCTTTAAAATTTAGATAAGTGATTAAGTCTATAAAAGTAAAAAAAATATATTTATTCTTTAATTTACTTATATTTTTAGTATGCTCGTGACTTCGCTGCAAAGATACATTTAACAAAATAATAAATAGTAATAATAATAAAAGGGAAATGATAAATGCGGCAATATCCGAGGGGACGTTTAGTTTGTAACATCTAGTATGATTTTGTAGTACATTTCAAAGTGTTTGAAATCTCATCTTTGGCTAAAATAGAGAAAGGTGGGATTGTATTTCAAATCCCTTAAATCTCATCATTGTAGGATTTTCTAAATCCTATTGGAGATTGTGGGACTCTAATCAAACAAATCTAATTTGTGAGATTGATTTTGTAGTGTATATAAAGCTAATCCTATATTGATCATTGATATTATATATAGAGTATATTAGACATTCAACCGTGAGAAATTTTCTAAAATTTTACTTATTAGGTGGTTTTTCTTAATTATTGGTTAAAGCTTTGAATAACAGTACTGAAACTTGTAAATTATTAAAAAAATTTACATCCCAACGTAATGTGCATGCATTTGACAATTCGTTGGGCCAATCGGCCATCTCCTGCCAACTCCCATCATCTTCTAGTGTAATTTGACGAGGGAATAGAACAAAAACAAATAGGTGTTGCAAAAAACAGTGATATCGTAACCAAATTTTCATATTGTTGATTTTAAGAATTAAAAATTGTGATATAAAATTGAAAACCACAGTTGTCACCACCTCCAAGATTAACAATGAGAGAACCATGAGTATCTCAATTTCAACAACGTAAATTGAATTACCTACCATGAAGAGTGAAGAGGTACAACTTTGAATTGAACAACCTCAAAAGTCACACCAAACCATACACATCTTTATAACGTGGTTTTAGGGTTAGTACATCTACACCATGCATAATGTGAAATAGTGACTATGAAGTAAAATTGCATTTACTTGAAACTTTGGGGATACCATTGAGGCACAACATAAAGATTAAGAAAGGGTGCAAGAACAAAAGAAAAGGCTTCAATTAGCAACAAGAAATTAAAACACCTTTCAAGAGGCAAATTGTGATTCTTTCTTCAACCTTTAATCTTCAAACATTATAAACTTATAACAACATTACCGGATAATAAGTGATCACAAGCTCACTGTAGTGTTACCAACTTTATCCAACCCCTCAACCAATCTTCTTTTAGCCGATTTCGTTCTATAACACCAAATCTCAAAAGCTTCACTCAAATCAGGATATTTTACTTGCTCCCCATTCATCCAATCTGCTAAAATATCAGCTTGGTCATTTGATGGAAGTGCTGATAGTAATGCAACTATTGCCCCTTCAATGTTCTGGCATAAATCTTCATCCATTTTGTAAGGATACCCGATTTCCTCATTCCCAATTGAATCAAGAACGGGTTTTATTTTTCTAATATATGGAAGCCATGTTTTCAATAACTGCACACGACGCGCTGGTGGAATGAGCACATTGCCATACCCAACTGCATCTAATACCTTCCAGCTTAGTTCAATAATCTTTAGTTTCAAACCCCAAAAGCTACGTTTCAATATTTTATCTTCCATAATCCCGATTATCCTACTCGAATAGTCAATCCATTGGTTAACGAACTCTTTCATTAGGTCCATTTTTGAAAGAATGTTACAAATCCAACCAAGATCCGAAAGAAACTGCATTACTCTTTTTTCTGTTGTCTCATTGTCAGTCTGTGAGAGGAAACAAGAAAGTTCTTTATCAAATAAAGAACAAATATTCATAAGTCCCTTCTTTGACTCTGCTTTGACTTCTTCATCTGCTATGACTAATGGGATCTCTTCATCATCATCACCTAACATGTACTCCACTTGTTCTTGAGCCGAAGTTCTAAGCTCATCACCAAAAGAAGGTGATGGGGAAACAACCGAGGTGGCAAAATGGATGGCGGAGATGAATACGTCTTTGGTGGCGGTACAATCAACTGGTTGAACACGAGCTAATATGGGCATTGCTATTGGACCCAGTTTTGAAACTACTTTCAAAATCAATTCTTCTTCTTTATCCTCCCACGGGACAGCTTCCAAGTATTGAATGCAGCTTTCCGTGATTTCTTGACAGTTAAGTTCAGTTGCTAATTGAAGAACACCAAGGGCAGAATAAACAGAATTCCAAGATTCCAAGAGAAAATCTTTGGAAAGATAAAGACGTTTCAATAGGTCGACATGGTGTTCATAGTTGATATCCGAGCAGTAGATATCAATAAAAGCACCACAATTTGGACTAGACAATTTATCTGCAAAAAATTTACTTCTTTCTTTAAGGATTGATGAATGTAAATGAAATAGTTCGGGTTTTCCTTTGTTGTTTCTTAGACGAATAGTGACGTCACTTGTGTTAATGTCATTAAGCCCATAAGACACTAATAAATTTTCCATGTGTTAGATATGTATGCTTACCAATTTCATGCTTTCTGCAACACATAAATAAAACAGTATTAGTTTCAAAACATCTATATGGAAAATCAATATATACCCTTGAAACTTGAAGAATCAAATTGTTTTTATAGCTAAAAATTTAAAATCCAAATATACAGGAAATGAATGGAATGTAAGTAAAAATATTTTGATTAATAAATAATGAAACATTGAATATAACAAAATATTTTGATTAATAAATAACGAAACATTGAATATAATAGATAATACAACTCGTCATATGTGAAAAGAAAATATTAGTTGTTTTTCCAAAAAAGTTTTACTACTCCATATCTCAAAAGTCAATATCACACCTTGTCAAAGTATTCAAACATTAAACTCGAAATTAAAAAAAAAAACATGGTCAAAATTTGTACTTCAATAGTGAATAAAACAAACATTTTGTACTCTTAATATGGATTAATTATTCTTCAGTGATAGAATAACATGATCAACACAACTTCATTGTTCAAATAATAGAGTAGATATTCACAAATTTTGACAACTACTAACACAAACCGAATACATAACCCTATTATATCCTATTTGTTTTATTAGCTAGGTGAAACAGTTTAACCATCTATTTTCGAGTTTAAAAAAAGAAAAAGATAAGCCTAACGGGTGTGTTCCATAACAGGTTTATAAGAGACTATTGAAATTTTACTTTTTATAATTCTTAGCCTTGTAGTTTCTTAGACATCGAGTCTCATTCGACTGAGACTAGCCCATAAGCTACTTACAAAATACAAAGGTCTCTTATTATGAGGGCTTGAGATTGGGATTATGCCCTACCAGTTTCACAAAACATAATCGGATATAACTTACTTTCAATGAGCAAATTTGTATTCTTTGGGTTGTTGCAGTGGAAAAATCAAAAGATTAATAAGATCCCGCTTCAGTTCTTTCAGGTTCTGCAAAGCAAATGCCCAAACGTTCGTCGGTTGATTGATTCCTTAAAGTCTAAAAAAGATAAAAATCAACAAAGTCAATCGATAATCTTACAAGTTTCCCATGGAGAAAGCAGAGTGGAACGCTGGGAATTTAACAGAAAACAAACATGGATCCAATTGGCAATTGCGAAATCTATATAATCAAATTAGCTACCTTGTTAAATCGCTGATTCCGGATGAGTATGAAAATCGTTCCAACATTAAAGCAAGAAGGTAAATTGATCAGAATGAGTTGGAATGGAGATGGGTTGCTGTTGGATAATCAAATGGATAGGAAGGGGGGTATAGATTAGGGTTTCCTGAGATGAGCAAATGCTTTGTTTTGCAGAGGAGATATCCAAGTGTCCATGAGAGGACAACAATACACTACAAAGAATAAACTCAAAATGACAAAATTACCCATGCTTTATAAAATACATGATCGGCTAAGCAACGCAAGTTGTCTTTATATTTATATTTATTTATTATTTATTCGTATTTTATTGGAAAACCTAGTATTAATAACTTGGAGTTACCAATAATTTGAGAAATTTAACATAATAAACAGTAACCATGAACAAAATTGTTTGACAGTAACCAAGTTTCATAATTCATTTATTTCGATCGTTCGATAATAATAGAATAATTTTAAAACTTAGTATCAATTTATAGCTAAAAATAACCCTTGAACGAATTTAAACTCATAAAACTTGATTAAGATTAGATGACACAATATCTTAGTAAGCACAGTACTTATAGATTGGATCTTTGAAATTGTAATTATAATAAGACATTTCGTTTTAATTATCAGAATGATATAATTGTTACACTAACTTGTATTCAGTTTGCCTTTTTAAGAAAATAGGTAATTTAATAAAATAAGCAAAAGTAATGTTAAATAATGTGAGTAAGTATGGATTGATATCAAGTAGTGCTGTAGTGGCCATCCAAGTTGCATATATATAGTTTAGTTTAGTACAATTTGCTCAAGTGGCCCAATTGCATGTGATGGGGCCTTGTTATTTTTGAAAATTGGAAATACTGTAACATACTCAAAATCGTATCCTAATCTTACCTATAAATAACAAATCTTTTAAATGTGATTCTATTTGTATTTTTTTTAAATCTGCATTGTTCATAATATAATATTATAAATATATATAGGTGTATGTTCTGTATTATATATATATATATATATTGCATCAACATAAAATCCTATGTTAAACAAAGAACCCAAAGAAACAATCTGGATCATTGGATCATCAATATCAATAGATAATATTTAACGATGGCAAAACTGTAATTCATATATTAATTTAGAAAAAAAAAGTGCAAACATGGAAAATCCTCCCCCCCAAACAACCCATGATTTTTTTTTAAAAAAACACCAAAAAACTTTAATTTGTCATAACTTTTTAAGTTTTGTGAATTTAAAAAAAAAAAGTATACAAATCTTTTAGTTTTTTAATCATATTTCAAACAAGAGCATACTTCCCATATTTTTCTAAATTTTTTTTTGAAAATAAAAATTTTGTTTGCATTTTGGGCAGCATGTAGTGTTTTGTACGTATTTTGCATTTTGGGTTTGAATGTGTAATTTTGCATTTTGGGTTACATTTTCATTGAATCATGTTGGATTTGCATCTTGCATTTTCATAATTTTTACATTTTGGAAGCATCTAAATGACCTGCATGTTTATATTTTTGCGTTTTTCATTTTTTTGCATTTTGCATTTAGGTTCTACGGATTTTTTGCATTTTGTATTTAGAATGGACTCAGCTCAAAATGCAAACTATGCATTTCAAAAAAAAGTTTCAGAAATATATCGAGTTCGGTCTTGTTTGAAAGAGGATGAAAAACTAAATCTAATGATATATTTTTTTTGTTAAAATTTTTAAAAACAAACGAGTTATAATCATTTAAAGTAAATTGAGTTTTTTTTTAAATCTGCAGGTGCTGGAGGGAAGCGTGAGTTTTTTGGTTTTTTTTTATTTTCTATTTTTGCCCCTAAACAACATGGCACGTGTCATCACCATGGTTGTTTAGGTTCTATGTTTAAATTAGGTTATTTAAATAACCTTACCCAATATATATTATGTAAATTAGCGTGGATCAAAGTATCAGCACCCATCTTTTAATAATAAACTCATTTTTAGATTTAAGATCCGTTTATGTGTTATTATATGCTTAAAGTTTTATGCATCGTATTAGATTATATTTATGATTTTTGAGTGCTTATTATATCTTCTAATATAAATAAAAGACTAATTTGAATCAGATTTATTATATATTCTAACCTTTTATTTAACAAATCAATTTTAATTGTTTGATTTTAACTATTTATTTTGACAAAAATTGAAGTAAAATAATGCGTGTTATAATTCTTAACAAGATGCAATATTTTAGACAAGATGCAATATTTTAGATGAGATGCAATAATTTGAATTTATTTTAACAAATTCAAATTTTAAGTTGGATGCAGTGATTTTCTAGACAAGATGCAATATTTTAGATGAGATGCATTGTTTTCAGATTAGATGCAATGGGTTTTAAAATAAGAAATATTGAATTCTTAACCAAGATAAACTAGTTTTAAGAAGGAATTTATGTTTTTTTAGACAAAATATAGTGATTGCAAGCCGGATGTAGTGCTTTTTTAGACAAAATAAAGTGTTTGTAACATTTGTATCCTAAGATTACTTGTTGTGGATCCTCATATGTAATCATTACATCTCGTCTCATGCTCGGTTATATATAGACACACACAACGAAAACAATCTACCACATTTATTAAAAAAACACACACATTAATATAATATTCATCCACCCATAAAATCTAATTTCATCTAGTACCACTACACAACATGGCTGAATACCGTCAAGAAAAATATATGAGAAAAGTAAGATATAGACCCTTAGGTAAAAAGACTGCTTTCAAAAGAGCTCATACAAAAAAGTATCACATGCAATATATCAATTTGAAAAACTGATTTTTTTTAAATAAATAGCATTTTAATTATTTATAGATAATTCAAATTAAATATGAACTATACATTCCTAGTTTCCTACATATTAGTGCATTACGTATTCAATATATTCAATATTATAGAACGGCCCATATGAAAATAATGAGTGGCCCAATTATATTCAAAGCGTTTGGTAAATTCTAATCTGAAGAAGTCACCGCCCTTTCCAGCGTTCGCACGTTTGCAATCAATTTGGCGTTCGCAGGGGATCTCAATCCTATATATATATATATATATATATATATATATATATATATATATATATATATATATATATATATATATATATATATATATATATATATATATATATATATATATAGTTGGTATCCTAAAAGAATTAAAATATCGGGAGAACAGGGAGAACATTTGTTAGCCATTAGATTAATTTCATCTTCAAAGGGTACATTTGTAAATTTATCTGTATAATGTTGTACCCATGTTCTTGTGTATTAACCGTTCTTCATGATCGTTAATGGCATTCGATTTGAATTCAAATTTTACTGGTCATGTTTTTCTCTTATTGGTTTTTTCACCAAACAGAGTATCGAATGAAGGTCCTTCTTCTGTATATATAGTGTATTATTCAAGTTTCAGTTTCTGTAATGGAAGATAAGAGCAAAGGCCCTTCTTCTGTATATTGTAAGTGTTCAGTTATGTTCAATTGTTGTTTTATAATTTCTAGTTTTGTGTTAATATATATGCGAATTCCTTACACTATTGTTGTTTTTTAGTTTGATCTGTTTGATTACAGTATGATTGTGATGTATTTAGGGTTTTTTTTTAATTTTTGCGTACAGGGGATTTGAATTACAAGAGAAGATAGTCACTGTTATATGATTGTTGCACCAAAGTATGTCATATATAATTGTGTTATTGGTTTTGATTTCGTTTTACTTCATCATTAAATCCCCCGATGCTCTTAATAGTGTTGTTATGCTTCAACGTTGATTTCTATTTATTGGTGCATCATTTTATATGCAGGGTATATTAGGCAGCCATATTTCTCATGCACTGTTAGCAGTTGTAGAATCTGAATATCATAAACATACTTTATACGATTTAGAAAGTGAAATAGAGCAATGTAAAAATGTTTTGATTAGTAGTTAATGTATTAGCTATTATGAAGTAAGTTATCTAGTACTGAAGAGGCAAACCGGAATTCTATTTTTATGCAGTGAAAATCTCTCAATAAGTAGGATCATATTAATATCTCCTATAAAGTTTGTAACACCGTACTTTTATAACAACATAATTACGCGTGCGGAAGCTAATTACATATAATTAGATTTAAAACTAAAGATAAATACAAACTTTATCCGATTTATAATTACAAAAAGCCACTACGGTGTTAATTACAAAACAGGTTCTAACAAAATCTTGGACATCAGAGTAGTGGTCCGTCCATATTCCCAGCCTTCCGTATTCACAAACTTACAAAAGTTTATCTGCAAAACAAACTAGTGGGGAATTAGCACAAAGCTAAGTGAGGGAACCAACATCTAAACACATACAAAACAATCAATCCAAACACATATAGCTCATCAGTCAAAGAGAACCGGCGGTGATGCAACAACCCAAAACCAAGATCGGCCACCAAAACCAAGGTTCATAGTTGCAATCACCCTTAACTAAGGTCAGCCACCAAAATCAAGGTTTACCGATAGCTCTGCTACTTGGATAACAATACCAGCACCCTTGATTGCAACAAATGCAACTCAAGATCTGATACGGTAAATCCCTAAGCAAAAGCCCAGCCGCCCCGCTAAAGCTGATCTCCCATCCAAACACATATACAGTTATTCATAACACAATAACTATCAGACTATCATATCCTGCATATCCGAAGATATCAATCCACTCACCAAAGTCTTCCAACTCTGACCACTCATTAATCTATTTACCGAGTCTTGTCACCTCCTGAGAAGACAATTACAAATCAGTATTTGCTTAATAATTCTCAATAAGCATAATACTACAATTATCATATTTGTACATAAAATCAGCAAGTACACATATCTGCATATCACATGTATCAATAATCTACAAATACATATTCATCAAGTATTCGTATACCCGAATTCACCATCATTAATACCAACTGTAAATCTCGTGAATTACTCCAATTCCTTAGCTTAAGCAATTCATGAACTTTATCTCACACACTTGATCCAATGTTCAATTTAGTTTATCAATATCATCAAGATGTTCTAAGTTCAATCCGAGCAATGGCTAAATCCGATAGAATTCCAAATCTGAGACTAAGCACAATCTGAAATATTCAATTCCGAGAAAAGGTCAAATCCGATTAAACCACAATCCGATAAATAGTTCAAATCCGAGAAAAGGCAATTCCTAGTGTTTAGTCGGATTCCGATCAAACTCAATTCCGAGTAAAGTGTTGGGGAAAATTCTATAAACCTTTATGTCTGATTTCACCAAATCCGATTAAACCTATCGGATTCCGACTCATTCAGTCAGATAACACCAAATCCGATTAAGTCTTCTCGGAATCCGATCACTTCAGTCGGATTTCACCAATCCGACTTATTCAATCCTCAAATCCGATTGATTCATCATCCAGAATCCGATTAAATCAAACTTTAGATTTCTTACTATAATTCTAACTGAAATCAAACATGCATACCTTCATACTTTCCAGAAATGATTATAAGCATATTATAAACATTTTTAAACATCAATCTCTAGCATGCAACAACCTAAGATCATCAATTCATCATGTAAAGCATTTAATCGTAATTCATAAATAAAGTTCTATAAAACCGAGATTATCATCAATTAACATAATGTTACTGAAATCTAACATTCTTATGATGTTAAGAACTCAGTTACTAATTGCAAACAAGATCAATTGCCAACTATAGAATTTCTTTTCTTCTTCTTCTTGTTCGGCCGAGAGACACAAAAACCCACACACACACACACCCAATGTTTATTTTCTAAAGAAAAAGAGGGTATGGGCTAGAGTTGGTGACATAGTGGCGTGGTGAAGTAAACAAAAGGACATCATCATCATATCTATCTTCATTTATTAATTATCATATTCTAATCAAAATAATAACATTATAAACAATAATACAATCAATAATAAATATCACATAATAATAACAATTCAATTAATCAAACTTAAAATCCAATTCAATTAAGTTAATTACCTTAATTATACTAGGCCATATTAGGGGGTGTTACAAAGTTAATGATGAACTGAAGTATGTCATATCCAATTGTATTCCTTTATGATTCATCATTAAATCCAATGATGCTATCAATAGTGTCATTAGAAATTGTATAGTTGGTGCATCATTTTAAGTTCATTGTGTATAGGACTGCCATAACAGTTGTAGAAAATGAATATGAAATTCCTGTTCGTTGCACCTAATTAATAGCTCAAAAATTGACATTGTTGCAACACTCCGATGATGATTTGCAATTATAAACACACCATAAATGAATTAAAAATTGAAATAGAGTTCTTTAAAAATGTTTTGATTAGTATTAACTTATTATCTAGTATTTGTCATCAGTGAAGTTTATCTAAATAATATACTTAAAAGGCAACTTGCAACTGGGAAGGTGTCTTCAAAGGTAATTCTCTATATGTTATTTTAATGGTTGTTTGTCTAAGTAAGTTTTTTAAATGATTTGTGTTTTTATGTTTACCTTATAATATGTTGATGCATTATGTTCCATAAGGGATTGTAGTAATGTAGTAATGTATTATTGTTTACAGATGCCATTTGTTTTGTAATGTCTGTTGAATGTTGTATGTTATGATCTATATTATGTTTGTGATATCTAATTAAATACATCTGTAAGTAACTAATATGATGCATATGCTGAATGTTTTCAGATGCATTTTGGTTGATGTGTAATTTTAACTGTTGAACGTCAATTTAGTTAGACCGTGTTGATGCACTTGTTTCCAATTAATTATAAGTAATGATTTTTTAGATGCTATGTTTTTAATTATGAAGTTCTTAATTGGTATGTATATGTTTATATGTTTTAAATTCTAATTTATGATTTGAATATTAGTTTTTTTTTTGTTATTTCTTGGTAGTGATAGTAGTTGTTATAATATCCATAGTTTCAAATTTTGGTGGCTTTTATAGGTTGGTTCTGTTGCTATAGGTGCTGGTTTTAAAGCACAGTTAAGCAAGATTATATGGACTGATAAGTTATCAACATATGAGTTTGATAAACGTTGGGCAGAGTTGATTTCAGTTTTTGGGTTGGAAGGAAACCGTTGGTTGTCTGGTATGTTTGTGCTTAGATTTTATTGGATTCCTGCTTAATTTCGGAGTTGGGGAATGTCAGGACTTATGCGCACTTCTTCAAGGTCCGAGAGTGAAAATCATATGTTTGGACAGCTCATGAAATCTAGCTCTACTTTGGTTGAGTTCTTTTCCCAATATGATACCGCTATGCAATCTGGTATAACACATAAGAAGAAATGTCCAGAACTTTATTACGATACTAGACAGTGGTGTTAGTTACAAGGGTATGTTAGAAGTTGCAACCAATGATGGAAATGTGGACTTATATTTAACATATGAAGATGGGTCTGAAGATTTTGACACTGAAAGTTGTGGCAGCTTCACATCTGTTCTTGATTATGAAACATATCCACTTTAGTTGCTTTCGACGTTTAGATAGTTCTTGTCTTTAGAAATCCTATATTTGCCTTATTTCAAATCTGATGAACAAAGTATCGATATTATGCATGTATATGCATTGTTGCATTTTTGTCTACAAATTGGGATGATTTTATTGGTTATATTTTATCATTATCTGATGATACATAAGTGAAGATCGTGGTTTACTAGTGGTATACTGGTATTACAAATAAATGAATCAATTATAAGTATTCAACCATCATTAAAACCCAATCATATTTTTTTTTGAACTGACCATGCATCATTACATTTTACCTTATAATCATACCAACAATGTCTCAAAATGATGCATTATTTTAATACATTTACAACATAGTTTAAATTACAAAATAAAACAAAGTTGCAAATAACATTAACAACTAATAAGCAATAGATAAGCATTCAAACATTCTTTCTTGTTCATAGATTTAGAGTAATCTACAACTCAACTTTATACCCTGTTTGATAAACAATTTTAGATATAACCTCGCTATCTCTTCTACCACCACGAGTAATAGGTCTTGGCATCTCATGTTCTGTGTTTGTTGTTTCTGCAGCATCTTTTTTACTCATCATTTTTGACTTGCTGCGACTTCTTATTATTATTACTTCTAGCGCATTTTTTTCAGTTGCAGATGTGGTTGACTTTATATTCTGCGGAATTTTCCTTCTAATTGGTTGTTTCCTCTTTGGAGGAGTTTGAAAATCATCATCTGGGAATGCCAATTTAAAGTTTGCAGCATTCATAAATAAGACAAAAAAATTTATTTTATTTACTGTATGAATTTTATTTACATATGGTAATAAAACATTTCATTTAAGTCTGAAATAAAATGCTGTTACTTTATGTAGTTCTTAGTTACAGCAGTGTATAGTGTTAATTCTACCTGTAATTTTTTGCTTTGTCCCTGTTGACAAGGTTAAACCCTTCTTCCTGTTGATTATTCTTTGCTTCTTAGGAGGGCTCATGAAATCATCTATGTCATCTGCATCATAGTTTCAGTGGTTATACATATACCTTCTAAATATATTGAATATTAATTTCAACAATGTTTTATTATTTTCTTGTGCAATATGTACATGCCATTTACATTTCAATATAAAACAATAATGAAAATATGAATGTTACTATATCTTGTGTTGCAATATTGTTCACAGATTTAGCTTTGGTTGGTTTTTTACTCAAGATTCTGACACTTGAACTTGGCCTCTTCTTCTTTGTGGTGCTGATGTTACATTTATAACTGAAGTGCTTTTCGTGCCAACTGTACCGTTAGGTGTTTCTTCGTTGATCAAACCATCAGCTGATAGTTCATATGTTAGTTTATAAAAAAATTTACATAACATGAGTTTGGTTCGATGTATATAATCATATAATGCAATAGTATTCTGTTATGTGGAATACCATGTATTAAAGACATTTATTGTTTGTGAATTTTGTTATCATACAACTAAATATCGTTGACTATAAGGGGTTGTGGGTTATCCCTTATTTGTTCAATAGTATCTCTATTCATGTGTATTTATTTAAAGCGATAATATTTGAGAAACAATAACAATTCAGAAACTCGATATGACATTTTTGGGCCTAATTTGTTCAACATGGTTATTTAGTTTTAAATAATTACTCTTCTCCAAGAAAACAGATACTCGTTGTTATCTGGTGCCATAATTGTTAATATTCTTCCTTTCAAATGCTTAATCCTTGGTTTACAAATTTGGGATGCGCTCTGATGCGTTTACAGTCCTGGGAGCCGATGCGTGAGCTCGTCTCACGATCACGATGCACGTTATTTTTACAAAAATTACTTCTAAATTACTTTTAAATGTTGTGACTACTTATATATCAAAAAGTATTCAATCAATTCTAATTGTGGTTTAATAGTAGTTCAAAAATGTTGAATAACATAATACACAAAAAATGTTAAGGAAATTAAAACCACCAAAACCCAATTATCAATTAACAACAAGCAAAACATTCCTGGGTCACTGATGTAAAAAAAACAGAACGTGAAGGCATGAAGCAGTGAGCCAGTGGTCTGTCAAGTGTTAACTATATATGTACAACCTAACTGTTAGTGCATACATGGTCACACATTAAGAAATGCACTCCTTATTTTGATGATGATAAAAATATGAACAAGTAATATTATTGCTTATCAAATTTATTCATATGTTCATATGCTACATTCTTTAAAGATCAACAAACCTAAAATTAATGATCAAGTGAAGAACAAATAACATTCACGGTCGATACCACGGTCGACCGTGAATCAACCGTCGCTGCTCAGCTCACAACTCTTAAATGTTGTTCTTCTTCAAGTCAACCGAACTCGTACTTAACAAGTGAAGATAATATCTTCAAAGCCGATGACGAAGATATCTACAAACAAGAGTTCGAATTATATGAGCTTACAAATAAAATAATTAAATTAGTTTATGTTTTTATAAAATTATTTTTATAAAAACTTTATAAAAATGACAAAGATTTTATAAAACTCAATTGTGTTGGTTGATTAAATCTAAGACTTTCTACTTTAAGCAAATAACAAACACAATCCTACTTTGAAACAATACACCACCATAATTAGCAAAGGAATCTCCCAAAGGGGTAAAATTCCAACATGCTTTGTGTATTGGTTTCCAAACTTCCATATATGTGTTTAAATTCAAACTTTAGGAGTATGGGATCAACCAACCTTTTGAACATATACTTTTCAGTTGATTTTTATGGTAAAAATGAGTTGAGTGTGGTTTTAAATAAAGTCCAACGTCTATATTGCAAAGAACAAGAAAGTTCAGGTACCTCACGGTTTTAGCCACGGTCGACCGTGGATCGACCGTGAGGGTACTGGACAGCTTTTGGACTTTTACCTTTTTCCTTATTTAAACCAACTCAAACCTCATTTTTTAGTATCTCTTGCACAAGCAAAAACACATAACATATATTCTTATCTTGTGAGCTCATATTCTTTGATAATTCATCTATCATTCAAGATCAAGAATCAAGCAAGAGCAAAGCTTTCAAAGCTTAAACACTACATTATCTTTCTATACATTTTGTAATAGTGTAAGGATCAACTCTATCCTTTCAAATTAGAGTGAAGTAAGGATAATCTCTAGCCTTTAGAATTAGAGAGAAGTAAGGATCAACTCTAGCCTATTGAATTAGAGTGAAGCAAGGTTATCTTTACCTTACTTGCAAGTTTGAAGTGTTAATTCTTGCAAGTGAAAAAGAGAAGTGTAAAAGGTTTATCTCTACCTTCAAAGAGAGTAGCTAGTGGAGCAAACTCTTGGTGGGTGAGGCCAAGGAGTGGATGTAGTGCAAGTTTGTTAACACTTGCATGAACCACTATAAATCTCTTGTCTACTAATTGGTGATATCTCTCTACCCTTACTCTCTTTATTTCAAGTATATATATTTGTTGTGTTATAAACTTCAAGAAAAATATTTTTAACACAACTTACAAATTTTTATTTGTGAAAAATTGGTAAACTAAGTGAAATAACCTATTCACCCCCCCTCTAGGTTCTAACAATTGGTATCAGAGCAAGTTGCTCTAAAATTTTTTTTGTTAAAAAATTGTTTTTGAGATAGAACTTGCTTTATAAATATTTTGAGAAAACAATTTTATACAAAAATCTTGAGTTAGATCCATGGACTTAAATGATAGCCTAAGTTTGGGGGTTTATATGGCTACTTTACCTATGTTTATTGATTATACATTTTTGGGTTGGAAAGCCTACATGTTGACATTATTAAGATCAATAAAGTATGACATGGGTGACTTTATTGAAAATGATCTTGATGAAGATATGTCACAAAATGAACAAGCATTGAAATTTATTCAAAAATCTCTTAAGGGAAGTAAATATGAATATATGTGTTCTTACACTTGTGCCAAGAGATTATGGAAAGATGTAGGTAAATTTGAAGAGCTTGAGGCAAGAAGAATTGAAGAAAAAGAAATATCAAGAGAACAAGCTTGCTTCATAGCTTTTGAAGAAAATGAGGTATCCCTCACCAATAACCTTTGTAGTAGAGATAACTCATACAATTCTTATGTTGAGCTAAAAGATAAAAATAATATGTTACTTGATATCAATTCAAAACTCATTACCAAGATCAACGATTTGAAAAATATTGAGAATGATAATTTCAAACTCAAAGATCTAAATGAAATCTTGGTCAAGCAAATAAATGAGTTAAGAAAATCATCAAGCGATGAAGGAGGTCTTGAGTTTTCAATTGAAACAAGCAACAAATTATCCAAATCTATCAATATTGTGAACCAAGAGGCAAAAGAAAAAATCCAGGAGCCTCACGGTCGAACCACGGTCGATACCGTGCATCGACCGTCGGCACACTGGAAGGTTGAGAAATTTGAAAAATGCAATATTGTCTCTCGTTCTTCCATATATATGCCTAAGGTTGCAGGTTATAAACAAATAATGAATTCTTATACTCCATCCTCAAGGCATGAACTTTGTTTTAAGAGACCTAAATCAAAAGTGTTTCAAAGATCAAGATGTTCTCATAAAACAATTGATTCTATGAACACTTGGTATTATAAAGGTTTCAAGATAACACAAAGATGGATCAAGGTAGGTGTGTTTGATACTAACAATCCCGGACCCATGAAAAGATGGGTACCACACATATGAAATATGTTTGAGTTGTAGGTTGCAATTGAGGTTGAATATCATTCTTGATGCAACTTGAAGTTTTGTGTGGATGAAAGACTTGGATGATAAATCGTCAAGAATAATGCTTTTGAACAACACTAGTGAAATACAATCAAGATAAGTTTCTCTTTCACTTCTCAAAGCTTTATATTTTGACATCTATGTGTTGAAAGTGCCATGAGAACTTATGTGAAACTACTTGACATGTTTAAATGTGTTTATAGTATCTAGTGCTTTACATAAACTTGGTTTGCCATAAAGAAATAAATGGTAGCAAAAACATTAATAAAAGACATGAGAAAATATGTTATGTATCATAAAATGCTTTAGCAAATATTAAAATTGTCATGGCTTATTAAAATGATTTAAAGTCACACTTTGTACTAGAATAGCATGACGAAATCTTAGGAATTACTTAAGATTGAAATTTTTTATAAAACACATCATTTTAAATTAAATCTTGGGATCCATCAAGAAAAGATATATTTATATCCAAGATTTTATTGATATGTGTAACTAATGAAAAATTCCTAAGATATTCTAATAATGATGTGTGTGAAGATAATCATTTAAATTTGTCATGAAAATAAAAAAGGTATCGATATAAAATCAACTTAAGTTTAAATAAATTGTATTGCATGACAAGGTAATTAAATATCAAAGACATAGAAATACTTATCAAATGCCTAAATGTCTTGCAAAGGTCAATTCACACTCATGTAAAATGATTTTTGATTGAGTTACAAAGTTGAACTATGTGGTGCTATAACGACATATTAATTATACTCATATCATTTGGACTTGTGTTTTACATCATACAAATTCAACTTGAAGTCCTTCTTGATATAGGCAAGACAAACATTAAACTATCTTGAAATAATTAAATAACAAATTTGAGAAAATTGATAGTTGATTAATAATTCTAGATGTATGGTTTCATAAAGTTAGAATATTAAATCTATTTTGAATGTGAGAAATATTGTGCTTAAAGATTAAAGTTGCATATTGATGAACAATATTTCAAAATTGGATATACCATGCTTATGTTCATCACATTGTCTTAAATAAGTATATGCAATACTTGTATTTCTCACTAAACATGTTTTTGACTAAAAGTTTTTGAAATGATTTGAAAATATGTGTTATATATTCATATATATGGAAATATATGCTCAAATAATAAATTATTTGTCAAAAATTGATGGCTTGCTTCAAACCCATGAATTTCATTGTCATATACTTTGATTGGGTTTAAGTGATTAAAGAACAAAATTAGATTTGATCATAAGTAGTATTATCTTAGAATTGAAAAGATATCATATCAAAAATTAAGACAACTTACTTTGATAAATCATAGTTGCGGACATAAATACTAAACCACTTAAGAAAGAAGTAGGTAATGCAATAAGATTTGGTTTAGGAATGATGGAGCATATGCCTTAGAAGAATATGCATGATTATGTGAAAAATTCAAAATTGGTGCCCAGAGGGTTCACGGTCGAATCACGGTCGAAACCGTGTATCAACCGTGGGCTTACTGTCCATAATGTACAAAATTGATAAAGGAACACGCGGTCGACATACGGTCGACCGTGTATCGACCGTAGGAACAAAACCAGTTTTAACCCTAGGAGGCCACTTTTCTTTCTCTCTCCTTCACTTTATCACTTCCATCTCTCTCTCAAAACCCTAGCCGCCATTAATGATTTTTAAGCTCAAGATTTGCGATTTTTACAACAAAACTTCAAACAAATTCAAGATTTACCTGAAGATTGAAGCTACAAATGAAATATCTACGGTGGAAACTCAAGATTTCGTCATTTTCTTTTCCATTTCGAGTTCATCGAATTCCTCTCGGGTTACCTTCCAAAATCACGAAATCTTCATCTTCAAAGGTGTATTTCTTCACAAATCTTGCTCTCCTTCTCTTTAGTATATCATTTTTGCACAAAATCTTATGTGATTTTAGGATTTGTTTTGCTATAGTTGAAATTTTTTTTGGAGATAAATCTTGAATACTTGAGTATCATGTGGGTTGTAGGGTTATTATTTGGAATGTGGGTATGAAATGCGGATGTGGGTTGTATGTATTAAACTTATAAAAATTAAAAAAAAAAAAAAAAAAAAAAAAAAAAAAAAAAAAAAAAAAAAACTGAACAGCAGACTCACGGTCGAACCACGGCTGATACCGTGGTAAAACCGTGAGCTTGCTGGAAAATTTTCAAACTTTTTAGTTTTTGATTTTTAATTCGCAACTTAATTTTATTTACATCTAGTATAGTATAACTAAGCTTAGTAATCACATGATGCACTATTTTGCCAAAATCTTAAAACATTTAGGACACATGAACCAAATTGGTATACACATAAATGCTAAGTTTACATTCACATATGTGTTTCAAATAAAATGAATCATCATCACTTCATCACCTATTACTTTGAGAACTTATACAAACTTTTTGAACAACATCGTAAACAAATGAATAAAAGCATGTTTATGGTACTAAAATGCTATGCCTAAACCTTTGTGCATTAAATAAATTATATTACCTTGGTTTAGTGCAACAATATGTTAACATGCAACTCCCTATGATGTTAAAGTTTGAATATCTTGTCTTGGGCTCAAATTCTAAGAACTTAATTCAAAAAGTTAAGACTATTAGTAAAAGTGATAAACTAATTAAACTTGCAAAGTCATAAAATGATTATTATGAAGTTAAGATAAGATTACATTAAATAAATTAGAACTTGCTTATATCTTATACACTTCACAATTCAAAGTAATCACAAACTAAAAGTTGAGTTATGACATAAGAGTTTGAAAAACCATCTTAGTCAAACATTTCATGTGTTACTTTTATAAGAGCTCATTAAGTAATTGCATACATGGAGAAATAAAAATAATTTACACAAATCTTATGCCTAAAAGGTAAAATGATTGTATGCAACTTCTATGTGATGCTCATGATATTCTATTTACATCAACAAGATATGTTACAAAAATAATAATACACGCTAAATGATAATACTTTGGTTCATGTTTGACATATCCTTGTTCTTAATGTTATCAAATTACATATGTGATTCTTACATGAAATATCACTAAACATATGTAACATTATGATATGTCATTCATGCTCATCAAGTGTTGAATAATTATTATGAAGATGATTACATGATGAAGAAATATAAATTAACACATTGATTGTTGCAAATGATTCTCACTTACTATCTTGTCATGGTACTTAATGAATTACTCTTTGTAATCAAGATAGTAAAATTAGATGACAAGTTATGCCTCATATAAGAAATTATGTTATTTGTCATCTCGATATATGCTTGAGTATGCCTATGTTCTTAAATGACTATCTCATGTGTCACACGCTTAATTTACTATCACTTGACACATGAATCTATGAGGCATACATGCATAAATAATGATTGAAGCATTGGTATTGCATGCTTTGTACTCATGAGAACACTTTTCTCAAATCATCCTAATCTTGTTGAATATTGAATACACATAAATAAAAAGCAAATTTGAATACAAGATAAAAGAACAAGTAAACTTATACTTAAGCCTATTTTATCTATCAAAAGAAGATAAACTTAAGTTATCATGAACCAAACATGTAATTACTAAATCTTTGTTTAACTTGCTTGAAATTAGAAAACTTTTGTGTTGTTTTAATAATGTGAGTATATTTTTGTGTGTATACGTAGGTATAGAATTAACTTAAAATATGTAATAGTTGAGAAATATACATATCGATGTTGATTGTAATCTTGAAAAGTTCAATTCTATATCAAATATGTCATAATATGTTGATCTACATACACAATGAATTATTCTTTGAAGATCAAGATATTATACATAAATGACATCATGTGCTTCATACATAAAATCAAAATAATTGTCAATTTCATGCACACATTGGTCACTTACTTGATTAAACTATACATGTTACATTCATTATCTTATCATGAAAAGATGAAAATCATAAGTGGGCCTACATGCACTAAATTACTCATGAATGTATAAACAAAGGTTGATCTATAAGATTATGGTCCAATCAATGATTAAACCTTTACTTACTACATAATGTATATGAATAAATATCAATTAGAAATGACTAAACTAATATTGAAATAATCGCCACAATCTTGAGCTAAGAAATTCTTTATATTTAACTTATGATTATGATTGTGGATTTTGGTTGTCCCTAACTTAATTTGCATATTTTAAGAGGGAGTCACCAACCAAAAAGAATATTTCATATATATTTGTTCACACCCTCACTTCCTATCATTAGTATAAATACAAGATAATGATGCATAAATCTCTCATGCTTCCTACTTGAGTTTATGCATATACTTTTGTATATCTTGCACTTGTGTTTTGTTTTGTCTATCTTTTGTCAATGGCTAGAGCAAAGGGATCATAAATCAAGGGGGAGCTTTGATCAAGGGGGAGCTTCATCACATATTTTGTGCTAGATCAATAGGGGAGAAGAATGTTCCTTTTTGATTCGACAAAAGGGGGAGAAGAATGTAGATGTGCAACATTGTTAACATGAATAAATTTGTGTAGCAATATTAATTAAATGTTGCATATTTTGTCATCATCAAAAAGGGGGAGATTGTTAGTGCATACATGGTCACACATTAAGAAATGCACTCCTTATTTTGATGATGATAAAAATATGAACAAGTAATATTATTGCTTATCAAATTTATTCATATGTTCATATGCTACATTCTTTAAAGATCAACAAACCTAAAATTAATGATCAAGTGAAGAACAAATAACATTCACGGTCGATACCACGGTCGACCGTGAATCAACCGTCGCTGCTCAGCTCACAACTCTTAAATGTTGTTCTTCTTCAAGTCAACCGAACTCGTACTTAACAAGTGAAGATAATATCTTCAAAGCCGATGACGAAGATATCTACAAACAAGAGTTCGAATTATATGAGCTTACAAATAAAATAATTAAATTAGTTTATGTTTTTATAAAATTATTTTTATAAAAACTTTATAAAAATGACAAAGATTTTATAAAACTCAATTGTGTTGGTTGATTAAATCTAAGACTTTCTACTTTAAGCAAATAACAAACACAATCCTACTTTGAAACAATACACCACCATAATTAGCAAAGGAATCTCCCAAAGGGGTAAAATTCCAACATGCTTTGTGTATTGGTTTCCAAACTTCCATATATGTGTTTAAATTCAAACTTTAGGAGTATGGGATCAACCAACCTTTTGAACATATACTTTTCAGTTGATTTTTATGGTAAAAATGAGTTGAGTGTGGTTTTAAATAAAGTCCAACGTCTATATTGCAAAGAACAAGAAAGTTCAGGTACCTCACGGTTTTAGCCACGGTCGACCGTGGATCGACCGTGAGGGTACTGGACAGCTTTTGGACTTTTACCTTTTTCCTTATTTAAACCAACTCAAACCTCATTTTTTAGTATCTCTTGCACAAGCAAAAACACATAACATATATTCTTATCTTGTGAGCTCATATTCTTTGATAATTCATCTATCATTCAAGATCAAGAATCAAGCAAGAGCAAAGCTTTCAAAGCTTAAACACTACATTATCTTTCTATACATTTTGTAATAGTGTAAGGATCAACTCTATCCTTTCAAATTAGAGTGAAGTAAGGATAATCTCTAGCCTTTAGAATTAGAGAGAAGTAAGGATCAACTCTAGCCTATTGAATTAGAGTGAAGCAAGGTTATCTTTACCTTACTTGCAAGTTTGAAGTGTTAATTCTTGCAAGTGAAAAAGAGAAGTGTAAAAGGTTTATCTCTACCTTCAAAGAGAGTAGCTAGTGGAGCAAACTCTTGGTGGGTGAGGCCAAGGAGTGGATGTAGTGCAAGTTTGTTAACACTTGCATGAACCACTATAAATCTCTTGTCTACTAATTGGTGATATCTCTCTACCCTTACTCTCTTTATTTCAAGTATATATATTTGTTGTGTTATAAACTTCAAGAAAAATATTTTTAACACAACTTACAAATTTTTATTTGTGAAAAATTGGTAAACTAAGTGAAATAACCTATTCACCCCCCCTCTAGGTTCTAACACTAACCAATATCCCTAAGCATGTCATATGTATAAATAGGTGAATACAACTCTATACATGTATCAAATATCATGGATAATATGCCAACATCGATTGTTGTTAAAAAAAGGTGGCGTGACTCACTGATGAGACATATGAGCTGATGTGAAAAAATTTCAGAATTACAATCTAAAAATAACAGCCATGAAGATGGAGTGAGGAAAAAATAAGAGATAAATAAATTAAAAAAACAATCCAAAATAAATATTCTACTGCAGTAACCCAAAAAACAGAAACAATCAAGTCTAGCTACCCAAAAAAACTAATCATAACGCATCACGTATCACGCACCAGTAGACCTTTTCAGAGACCAACCATCGGGTGCATCAGTCCCACTAATGTGTTCCAGCCATCGCATCGGGTGCATCATGCATCAGGCGCGCTATTTTAAACCAAGGCTTAATCAAAATATTCGTCGATTATATGATTAATTGTGAGTGATATAAATTGTTTTGAAATGCAATGTCTTATTCATTTGATCCAAACTTCTTATTTCAAAAAGACTCAATTTATCTGACAGTTCTAAATTATAATAAGCAGCGCAAAAATCCACATAATACCCCTACTAAAACATTTTATACCACTTTCTATACATAACATGATTCATCTTTGTTATTCATAAACATAGATTTATATACTTCTATAGTTGTGGAATACAGTCTAAAGGCTTATATTCAAATATTAAAAATCTTCATATTGAAATTGAGTCAGAACTGTAACAAAGCGTATAATCGAATAAAATTAATGGAATTATTATTAATTTTAAGTAATAAGGACTTGATTTTCCTTATCTTGCATCATCTCCCTGTTGTTGCACCGAAATTGCTGCACCATTCATACTTTTTGTTTGAACTGCTTTAGGTTGATCCATGGTTGCATCAGCCGCACCATTTTTTAGCGTTTGGGATTCGGGAAAGAGTGCAGACTCTTCTTCCTCTATATTTATCGGATTAACCAAGCTTGTCGACACACATTTCTTCATCTTGATTCCAGCCGCTTGTAGTCTACCTCTTCTACGAATTTATGCACTTAAACCCTAAATCATTATTATCCACATGAAATTATGTAGTTAAAGGCACACATTACCGATTCTAAGAACTTGACTCACCTCTGAAACTGTCCATGGTCGTCCCTTTTTGTGTCGATTTCTTCAAATCTTTCATTTTGCAGAGAGTAGGTTCTGTTAGTCAGAAGAATAATACTCCCGTTTTCACCGGGTATGTGGGAATATGGTAGGTGGTTTTTTTTCTATTTACGTTTTCCCCATATGTAATTTTTATTTTTAATCTTTTTTTAATCAACAGATAATCGTGGCCTTTGATTATTTTTTAATCCTACGGTTGTGATTTATTCTTCAAGCTCTTCAATTAACTATGTTCTCTTTAGAAACCTGCCATATATATATATATATATATATATATATATATATATATATATATATATATATATATATATATATATATAGGGGAGGGTTCATGCGAGAACCGTTGTTAGTGCGAGAACCGCGAGAACCAATCTCAGCCGTTCCTTGGATATGGGAAGTATCATGGGTGGAGAGCGTGGAGGGATAAGGTGTGGCAGGGTGCATGTGAGGAATTCATGGGTGGGCAATGACATTGAAGGAGGGGGAATTGGACGGTATAGATTGGTTCTCGCGGTTCTCGCGCTAACAACGGTTCTCGCATGAACTTTTGTCTATATATATATATATATACGTTATTATTTAAGCTCTAAAGAAGCTATAATAATGCGTATTATAACATTGCTACTTAATGTAGGGTTTATAAATCATTTTTAAGATCGTACTTGATGTCGAATCTTATACTTTAATCATTATTAGAAAATCTCGAAACCTATTGGGCCCTAAGTAGCCCAAATAACATATTGAAACGGTGAAACCCACTTTAAGTAGATCAGTCAAATTTGATATCTTAGCAAACTGCTTTACGAGCTAATAAACACTAACTTATTGTTATTTTCCCAAGTATAATGATTTTATCTAGTGGTTGTCGTATAAACGATTTCTTAAAAAGTAATGTAATTATATTATCAAAATGGGTGTACCAAAATGCAATGTTAATATATTTAAAAGAGGTGTATGGTAAAGGTAATGATGATATTGTAAGTTTAGAGCATATATCGTTTAGTTAAAGGATCAGAAAATTAACATTCAAACCACACTTATCCTCTCAAATTCACTGTCACACCATCCCTATCTTCAACCCTCTCTAACCCACCAATCACCACATTCAACTCTTTTCAACTCATATTAAATATTAATAAAAAATACATATTAATTAAGAGAGAGAAAGAGAGGAGAAAGGAAAAATGTAATAAATGAACACCCTACTAGATGGAGAAGCAGTCGGGGTCGAAAGGTGGGGGAATCAGCATGGCAGCGTTGTGGAACCAGGGGGAACCAGCGCTGTTACCAGCGCTGGTCATACCCTCGATATGGATGGTTTTAGCAAAAAAATTTATCAATGCTCTCACTCATGAAATTTTCTATATTCGTTATAATTCAAATCTATTTATATATCAATAATAATAATTGTTGTCTAATTCTATAGTAATGATATATAAACTGTAAACGAATTTATCTAAACACACAGATATCCATTCTATCTATTGATGTAGAAAGATATAGTCGGTAGCAAAAAGAAAAAAAAAAAGAAAAAGAACATGAAGTAAATCGTGACTGAAATAACTTGACATGATTGATCTAATGCATAAGCATAAACAGTGGTTTGGTTTCCGTCTTTGTTACTAACAAAAGATTATCGATTCGGTTTAGATGTGACCAAATAAACTGAACCACTTTTTAATATACTAAGTTTACTTTTATTTTTTTAGATTCATGTTGATAAAGCACTTAACTTAGATATTATTATATTCATAAAATAACTCAAATTTGTAAACAGCAAAATTACGTGTATACATTTCATTAAGTTATTTGTGAGTACAGTACGTCACACCTAGATTACACGAATTAGCTGGTTTGATCATTTTTCATTGAGTGATTTTATTTAGCTTCTCTTGATAATGTAGATAACACTTTTTGATATGATATATGTGGATGTATGATGTATATTAAAAATTGTAATTAAGTGCGTTGATATATGTAGTATGTGAGATGAGGGGGCAAATAATAGCCTTTTTTCTTTTTATATTAAGACAATAATGTTATGAATAATTATTAGTAGATGTCCTTATCCCCAAATATTAGATAAGATATATTAGAGATATGTATTATCCTAGATAAGATATTTGAATTTTGAATACTTATCCTTATCTATTGTACTCCTATAAATAGGAGATGACCTAATGAATAAGATTAAGTCTTTTCTCTCCATTCTCTTTCTCATATTCTCTCTATAATTCACAACACGTTATCAGCACGAAAGCTCTATGAAAAAACATAGTGATTTGAAGACGACGAGGACGTACAACAATTCGAAACTCAAATGGCCGGAGGTGCTCATAGTCACCATTTCTAGAATGCACATCTAATGTTTTTTTTCAAACGGTAAGTTCTCGATCTACACACATCGGTGGCTTAGTTGTTTTGCACCTCCCAAAATTCTTTTAATATATGATCTTTATCTTCTGCCACATTTTCTTTAATTTCAATATAAATATCATATATAAACAGTTTTAGAAATCCATATATATAATTACTCATAGTTGTTTCTCTTTTGTTATTCTTCTTTTACGCAAATCAATCTGGCAATACTTTATTCGTATGCATGTTTAGTTTCAATAAATTAAACATAGTTGTTTATTATAATGTTTAATTATTTACTAAAGAAATATGTTTTAATCTCAGAAGACACAGAGTAGATTATTAACTTTATATTATGCCTATGTGGAAATATTTAGATTTGGATATATGGTTCATTAGGCAAATTTTCTGTAAGCTTTTTAGCATAATAAATTAAACTTAAACATGAATGCTAAACAATCCGTAATGAAGTACGGTGCATGAAACTATGTTGATGAAATTTTCTTAGATATCTCAAGGTACGTTTTCTAATTTATTTAATGTGTATCCTTTTTCTTAAGAGTTTATCTTAACTGGTAGTTACAAACATAACGTCATTATTGTTAATGATAAATATTGTTGCTAAGTGTTATCTCGTAGGTACGACATTATTGGTATTTTAAACTTCTTAGATATATATTGTTGTATATGTACAAATATCAATACATATATTTTCTGTGAAGGATGAGTTATCATTTATTAAAAAAAAAGGTATATATAAAGAATCATACTTGTTTTTATAGGAGGATGATATGTGTTATTCTAATATTGTATAAATCGTTATGATGTATACTAACCTTTTTTTTGCTATTATATAGTATATTATGTCAATCTTGTCAAACTTGAACCGTTCGTTTTGGAGATTGTTTGAGTATTTAGATGCCGACATACACCTACATGCTAATTGTTTATGGTTTATTTTCATTTAATACTTGACATACAGTTATTGTGATAAAAGTCAAAGAAAATTTACAAACTTTATACGAACATGTCGTTGTTATGCCTCTATGCATGTTTTTAATAGGTGAGACATCAAGATATTTCATTTGACTATATGAATGTATGATTCTATCTTTTATTATGATGCTATATTAAATATTATATGATTTGTGTTTATGCTTAGAAATCACAAAAGCAATTATCTCTCGTCTTTATAAAGTTACTTACATATATGATATAGTATCAACGAGATGATATATTGTGTCTAATAGAAACAAATATAAAGTTGTTCATTTGAAAATTGCAAGAGGCCGCGGATATGTGCACCCAAAATTGTGGCATCCCCTTAAAGCTCATTATAGATATATTCTTCTGGGTAGAAGGAAAAACTCGATCATATTTATAATTATTTTTCAGTTGATATTATAGAGAGAATCATACGAATGAGAAATATGATAAGTATGGTTTACATTGATGCTTGCTTTTGGTCGAGTAAATAATGGGTAAAACAACGAGCTTTCAATATAAAACCCGTCTTGTTTGGTCAATTACATTCCCACAAGTGAATGTGATAACATGATAATAGATATAAAGGTGCTGGTTATCGACTTAATTGAGATAAGTATCTTGATACACATGTTAATAATATGATTTGCCAACAGATGTAGCAAGACAATTGACGGATATACAAGTTTAAAAAGGGTGGAAAGTATAAAGATGTCACATAAAATTTATGCTAGTAAATGGGTGCGAGAAAGCATTAGATGCATTTTAGAAAGCTAAACAACTAGTATAGTATTATTTAAAAGCTCTTACTAAAGAAGATGATTGCTATATTCACATGATGTGTTTAGCTTATGATATATTTATATATAATGGTGACTCATGACTTAATCACATATAATATTATTTGGTGAACTATTGATGGTTATTATATGTGCTCTATAAATGTAAAAGGTTTTTACTGCAAAACTGTTTTCCCTACTTGGTAATGTTACTATATATAATAGTGCAATATAAATCAAATGCTCTAGAAGAGCTTATATAAAATGTCACGAGGAAAACTTTAAAAGTCATGACACATTATGATCTTTTGCATCCTTTTATACAAAAGATTAGTGAAATTGAATTGTATGTGGCCTTAAACTAGAAGTTTATTGACCATGATTGTTTTGATTGATTGGCATGACCGAATAGACCATCTCGAGTCAATGATGATGTGAAAAGTTTAAAGAAGAACAAAAGTTTTTTCAAGTAATGAATTTGTATATCTTGTTTGCTCATGTAGAAGTTAATTTATGATATAGGGATGAAACCCCTTAGTTTTCTAGAAATGATGCAATGAGACATGTGATGACATATATATTCACATTATGAACCATTTAGAGTTTTAAATCGATGCATCGTCTAAATGGTTATAAAAGTCGCAACCTGAAATTTGCGAGATTAGTAACTCGTTTAATTATATTGTGAAATCATTGCTCCAAAATATTATAAATTGCTTCCCACATATTTAGTGATTATTGTAGTGTTGAACACTCTATGTCTTATGTTCACACATTTTTTGCTTTTGTTGAAACGTTTAGCAAGCGGATTCAGTTGATTGCAAAGCCAATAATCATAAAGAGCAAAGTTTCTATTTGGGTCCATATCATTTTACATATAGATAGTAAATCACATCAAGCCAATATGTTATGATGATACCTCCCCATTATAATTGGTTTTTGGTCAGGAACCAAATATTTCAATATGAGGTTTTGTTTTACTCCACCACAATGTACAATGATGGGACTTGAAAAGAATGTTAGGAATATTGCATTAAGTATAACCCCCATCAATAATATCTAAAGCCATCAATAGTATATTTGCAATGAGTGTTTTGTTATTGTTAATCAAACATCATAACATTCAGGGGAGAGGATAAGCAGCTAGAATTTAATTGATATGAAATAAATTATTGATCCTCACAATAAAGAATATGAAAAAGAAGTTCTTAAAATAATTCATATATGATTTAGTAAAGCCAGACATGTTTACTGACCTAAAGAGTGTGACTTGATCACATATTCAGCTGCTAATGCTCCTAGTAAGATATGTATCCCACAAGGATAGTTGGTAATAAGAGTCTATGGCACGCCTGAAGCGTGGTAGACAAATCGATTCCAAATATATAAATATATATAGATATATCACTCGAAAGAAAAAGGAGCAATAAATTAAGATGGTCAATCGAGGATATAAAGATCCCAAGTGAATCTCCTATAAAGATACTAGACATGAAGGTTCCAGAAGAACATCAGGTACCTGAAAATAATGAGATCTCAACAAATATATCATGTCTAGGAAAGAATGGAATCGAAACAAATTCGACGTCGATAATGCTTATGTGTTTAATATAGCGCTAAATATCATGATTGACAATGAGGATCTTGAAAGTATACATGCACATAAGTGCAAATATATAAATGATCGGCCGGAATAGAAAAACGCAAACAACTAGTGAAAAATCAAAGTCCCTCGGATGTGATATGTTTGGGACATGAAGTGTATACACGAAGAGGTGTAATAAATTGGTCTTTGTCGGAAAGTGAAATGAGAAATAAAGTTATAATATATAAATAGTGAATGGTGGCACAAGGTTTCACAAAGACCCGAGATTGATAAATTTTTGTGTGGTGGAGATAAATATATTATATATATATATATATATATATATATATATATATATATATATATATATATATATCATAGTCTGGTAATATGAAAAAATGTTTGATTTGCGCCTATTATAACTATTATTAGAGCTCGATTGATTGATAATGAGATGCCTTAAAAGGTAGAAAGTGTTCAAGTATATATGTTACTATCTAAAAGCCCGAAACATATAAGAAAAGTTCTCGAGAATACTATTGAATCGAATTAATGTTGTTTTATGGGCTAAAACGAAATGAGCGTATATGATATAATTGCATTGGTGAATATTTATTGAAAGCATGTTATGATTCTATTAGTTCATGAATTTTTGTGAAGAAATTCGGATCCGAATATGATATAATTGACACATATGCTTTGATTGTAATATAATTGGAATTCCTAGTGATATCCCTAAGGCAATTAAATACTTGGAAAAATATTTGAAATAGTGATCTTAGAATATATATAAATCGAACACCTTAAGGAGGAAATCCTTGTGCACCACTAAAAGGATATTTTAAAAGGTGTTTAAGATTTTATATGATAAATCACATCACTAAGCACTATGAGGTCACTTGGTATTAAATGACCCAACTTCGACTTTTATAAGGTGACTAAAAGATTCTTGGTCAAGAAGTACCATATTATAAGTCACTCGGGTCAATGATATTTCTCGCTAGTTATTAATGACATTGTATTTACTATTATTGAATATATTAGCGAGATGTAGTTCGTGTCCAAAAGAAGATATCATAATGGATTAAAACAAATATTTTGATACCATCAAGGTACGAAGGACACGAGTTTATATTTTACTAACCCATCAAAACAAGTTTGTGAGTTTTGTAAATGCAGGATATATGTCAGATCATCGTATCGATTGGTGTCAAACTAGATGCAACTTCATAATTAGTAACAACCAAAGTTAATGGCGGCATTCTTCAAAGCAAATCATTCCAAACACTTCATTTAATGTTAAAGAGACCTTATTAATCCATGAAGCAAGCAAAATATGAGTTTTTACCAAGGATTGCGGTACGACACATTCAAGAGGTTCATTCAAGAATTGTGTAGCTGATTAATCTATTGACGAATATCTGATTTCAACATTCGAGAAGATAGTTCATGATATTAGTCATTGAGCTGCGCCGACTTAAAAGGCTCAAGTGATGTGTTCGTCAGGGGGAGAAAATACGCGTTGCACTCTTTTTTCCTTCGTCATGGTTTTGTCCCATTGGGTTTTCCTAACAAGGTTTTTAATGAGGCAACATCCCCAAGCGTATTGAAGTATTGATGTACTCTTTTTCCTTCACTAGGTTTTTGTCCCACTGGGTTTTACCTAGTAAGGTTTTAACGAGGCATAATACTTTTAATGGACATCTAAGGGGGAGTGTTATGAATAATTATTAGTAGATGTCCTTATCCCCAAATATTAGATAAGATATATTAGAGATATGTATGATCCTAGATAAGGTATTTGAATTTTGAATGCTTATCCTTATCTATTGTACTCCTATTGAATAAGATTAAGTCTTTTCTCTCTATACTCTTTCTCATATTCTCTCTATAATTCACAACAAATAATACGTTTTTCGAATTTTCGTCTTTTAGTGTTGTTTGTTGACGAAAGAGCCCCAAGCCCATAAAGAAAGCCCAAAACTAGTTCTGTCAATTTGTCATCCTCCTGTAATCGAGCCTACAAAGTACTAATCCGAATCTTGTTAGTTTAAAAATCCTACGAACAATTTATTTTTAGCTTTAATTCGATTTTTGGTCATAACCAATCCATCCTCATCCTCTAAAAAGGATACAATCCTTTTTTATAGCAATAATAAACACATAACATACTTTCGATGTGATAATGAAATAAAGTTTTTTTCGAAAAACCATTGTAAAAATATCATCATAGTTCATTTAACGATCATTTGCAAATATACTCTTGTATGCATAAGTATACATCCTTTATTTCTGAGCTGCTACTAAACATGTATAATGTTTACTTATTCGTCTTTTATTAGTTGTACCTTTTTTTTTAATATGTAATGCTACTGTGATCTAACAATCACATACCTCACTCGAACAAGATTATATGTTATTTTGACTATTTGCCAATAAAGAAATTTGTTATTGGAATGTATATTAGATAAATAACTAAGAGTTAAAAGTAGGATAACTCACTTTTTGAAGGTCTTCATCAACCGGTTTTAAAGAGAACATTGAATTATAGATACTGGATTAAATCGCATAACTTATAGTTAAAAAACATATCCAGATATTTGTTCCTTAGACTTTTAAATTTTCGCAACTACTAGATTACAATAATTGAGATAATACTATGGCTTAGATTTAATAACATCATAACATGTTTATATAAAAGTTATAAGCTAGAAACCAACTTGGGTAATAAAGGTTAGGTTACTTAAAAGACACTACACTAGTCACTTTCTAGCTAACACAAGACAATGACAAAAAAAGGAAAAAAGTATATATGTTGTGAAATAAAAACGTCACATCTATTATTAACTCTTTCTTTTTAATTTATTTTTTACTTCAGTAATTGTGAAAATAATTTCCAGGTGGGCCACTAATTTTCTCATTTGACAATGACATTAACCGACCCGCGAATCCAAGAAATTAGGCGGTCGTCAAAATTATCAATATGTTTCTGTCATCGTTTCTAAAATTAAAGATTAAATTAAAATGCTTACAAAAAATTATATATTTGTGTATGTGTTTTTTGTCTAGCTCCTTGCTAGACTAATATATATGCTGCTTTTCAAAAAAAAATATATTTGTGTACGGAAAATCCAAGTGTTCCATGACTTTAAATAACCATATTAGTATACAAGTATAGGTTGGGATACATGAATAATAAGTATTTTTTTAATATACAAAGTTTATAAAGAGTGATATGTGTCTTAAAACCCAAAACCATCCAAAATTTAACTTATAATATATCTTTTATATATTTAACTTTTTATAAAAAATTTACACCATTTTATGGAGAATTTTAAACTCTTGTATTTAATATTTGTATTGAAAATATTTTTTACAAACTATTTTACATAATTTTTTATACTAGCATTTTACAGTCATGCAAATCAGTATTCAGTTGCAAAAAACTTATGTTGCACATATTTTGCATGGCTTCTACAACAAAAAAAATTGCATAGTTTATACATCGTGATACACAACTTTCACATAGTGTTGCACACAACTTATACATCATGTTACATAGGTTTTAGACGGTGTTACACATCTAAACTATCCAAATTTTGACCATAACACAAGATAACATCCTATGTAGTTATGATGCACAACATGTTAGGAACTAATGCACAACAAAAACAAGTATATAATTAAGATATATCCAAAAACAATCCAAGAAAAGTTTGAACGAGGAATTAGAAAAAAAGGAACATAAAAAAATGTTTCCTTTGCCACCTTCATTCGCCATCTAAAATTCCGGCAATGGATTTGTTGATTTCCAAGAGGATTAAAATAAACTAAAAAAAGTTATCTAACACAATATGACCAAATTAATTACAATTCATATAACAATGGAATTGAACTCAAAAGTTAGAAGAAAAATGTAAAAAATAAAAATGTTAGAGGGCTGCCCTCACTCCGCTCACCTCCCCTCGGTTATACTGGATTAGCCGGGAATTTCCTACTTGCCTTTCCCGGGCAATCCAGTTTATCGAGGGTATGGAGCCGCATCGTTCGGTATAGCCAGCTAAAGGGCTAAAGTTGAAAATTGATGAATTAGAAAAGAAAAGAAGAAAGGAGTATGATGGGTTGTCAAATCATGATCATACGGTAATGAGTGACGTGGCATCGAAGAGGGGACCGCTCATCATGGGAAGTTGTTGGGTGGTCCCACAACCACTAACTGTGTGTTCAGTAAAAATAATAAAATTACAAAGTTACAAAGTAAAAGTTCGGGCCCACTTGCTTCTTATTTAACCGACAAGTTTAACCTCGAGTTAACTGCAAATCCACTTCCTCCTTTTTAACTTAAAAACTAATCTTACATTACTACACACCCACGGTGAACGGACAAAACATAAACAAAATTCCCCAATGCACCTCTATTCTATCTTCTTATTCTTCTTAATAAACATAAACAAATTGCGTAAATTGTATAAATACTTTATAGATTTAAGGCATTCTAATTTTAATATATTTTATAACAACAACCGTGAAGAAAAATAATATTAATGTCGAAATTTCTCAATATATATCACATCTAATGAGTGTATGAGTGTGTATTGTGTGTGTTCTTCATGTTTGTTTGCATTCCCTTGAGTTCAGGTGTGCATTGTGTATTTGTTTCAAATTGGGTAGAATGATTTAGGGCTTTCATGGTTAGGGTGTGTATGTGTGTGTTCAAATCTATATGCGGGTGTGATTTATGTTTCATAATCAAGTTCTCGAACCAGTCTTGTGATTATTGACTCGTAACATCATTTTTGTGTATGGATGTAACCATATCCAGATTTAGGTTAAGTGTTAATCCCATATGTTCTTTGTGTGGATTCCATAGGTTTTGCTTTGAATCTTTTTGTTGGTTTTGTTTCATGTCCATGTTTGATTTTAATGATGGTTAACGGTGACAATGTATGAGTTGCTCATGCGAAAAAACTTAAGATCATTACGAAATTCAAATTTTGACATAAACCACCTTGAATGTAATTAAATATTATAAAACGACTAAAAACTTATTTGTAATTAACAACTCAGTAATGCTATAACTAAATATGAATAAACATTGTCTTTGTTTTGGAAACATTGTTTTTGATTTAATCGAATGCCTTTCCTTGCTTCTTTAATAAAGAATAATGAATAAGTATATTAATTCAAAGCTGTATTTAAATAAATAAAATGTATTAAAATATTTTTTAGAAAACTGGAATGTCAAAAGAGGATTGACACATGTAATGCCATGTCATTAGAGATGTTAACTAGGCTATCACGTGTATTGCCACACATTTGTAACATGTTGATTGCAAGTTAATTAGGTTACTATACCATTTTTTTGTTATAAATTGAAATTTAGAGCTCTTTTCGGACAAAAATATTGGATATTGACATTTATTAAGTTACCTATTCGACAATTTACCCCTTTATAAATTAAAAATAGTAAGAAATCAAAGTGTTCAAGATAAATATTTAAATTATGGAGTTCTGGTTATTAATGAAAGAAAATGGAAGACTTTTGGCCCTCATTTCCTGTTGATTTTTCATCCATTCTCAATTTCTACTTCTATTCTTTTTTAATATTTGATTATTTGATCCTCTTCAATAATAAATTTTTTATTCATTCCCATTAACTATTAAGTCTTCCTGTGCCTTTACTTCCACATCTTCAAGGACTTGAAGAATAAAAAACTGACAAATAAAAAAAAGTAAAATAACCAAAATAACTGGTTGATAAACGGCTAATACATGTCATTTAACAACAGCAAAACATTTAACAAAGTTAATTGTTTTTATTAAAAAATCAAAGTTTGTGGTATATAGTTATATTCTATTAAAAATTTGTTGTATTTTTTATAAAAAATATACACTATATTAACCAAATTAGAAAATTATAAAAAGATTATACAAATTAGGAATGAACACAATAATTACACTTTTACATAATTTACCTTATTATACCTAAATTTGGATAATATCTTGTCATTAAAAAATATGTAAAAATATTAGTTTAGACTATCTTCTCTCTAAAATAAGTCGTTAAGATCAATATATATATATATATATATATATATATATATATATATATATATATATATATATATATATATATAGTGGGAGGTTTAAATGAGAACCTTAAATTAATTGAGAATGACAGACTCAATCCTAGCCGTCCAATCCCCCTCCTTCAATGTCATTGCCTACCCATGAATTCCTCACATGCACCCTGCCACACTCGATCTCCCCACGCAATCCATCCATGAATTCCACTCACAAAATAAACGGCTGAGATTGAGTCTCTCATTCTTATTTAATTTATCATTCTCAATTGAACCTCAATCCTCTCACATCTAAACGGTCACACATACAAGATCTACCCTTACAATGATCGAAATCCATGCATATAATAACAAGAAGAATGAAAAGAATTGACGTCCGTCGGGCATATGTATATTTGTGGTTGACAGTTCGTAAATGGTAATTGACCGGACCGGCATGTTTGTCGAGTGGTGTAGATCATATCATAGAGGTCCTCCCCCCTCGATCTTTCCCTTTTCTCCACGTGTCCCATCACATGCCTAGCTTCCCACTTACTCAATCTTAAACGTACGTACTGGACCTCCTTCATCCCTCGATCAATTTATATTACGTTCATACTCTCTACATAATATCTTTATATCTTACATAATAAATATAAATAAAAATAAAATAAATTCTTTAATGGGATATTATAGGAGTTAACTAATGGAATCATATTCGAATCGTAGAGGTTACAAGTCACATATAAGATGGGAAACTGATGCTACACCTCAATATTAATTAATTAATTAGTCTACGACGTATGTCTTTTGGGTCGGGTTTTTTCTAATCCGGATTCATGCAAATTCTAACATAACTAACCTCACAAATTTAAAATCGGACCTTAATTAGTTGTCCCGGATATTCGGATAATACCATTTATTTAACTTTTTTTTGGAATAATGCCGAAGTCAATTTAATTAATAGGCAACGAAACTAGCAAAGTGCTAAAGATTGTTTATTTAAGAATAATTTTTTTTACAAGTACCATAAAAATAATCTTGATTTTTGATTAAATAAATCAATAACTAAAGTTTTAAAGGCTCATTAATAACTAGTGATTGTCTCGCCTTATTATATTTGGAGAAATTTAAATCAAGATAATAATAACTCATTCACTCAGACATAATCACGGTTGAGTAGGGGGGATGAGATTCAAACTATGAGAACCGATTTTATTATGAGAACCGATTTTAGTATGAGTACCGCGAAAACCAATCCGAGCCGTTGATTTGATAAGTAGAATTTATGGATGTAGAGCGTGGGGGATTAAGTGTGGCATAGTGCATGTGAAGAATTTATGGGTGAACAATGACATTGGAATAGGGGGAGTTGGACGGCTAAGATTGTTTCTCGCGGTTCTCGCACTAAAATCGGTTCTCAAATGTACTTCTTCCTCTATATATGTAGAAGTTCAAACGAGAACTGTTTTTCGTATGAGAACTGCTTTTAACGTCATTAATGACTCATTGATATGTGTATTTTAGTAATTTATATATTTATCCAACTCTGAATTGCGTTTGGGTGAGTCGTCATTAACTTGCGAGGCTTGATTTTCTCGAAATAAACCTCATTGATCCGTCATTAATAAGTCATTAATTAATGAAACATATAATGAGCGTTAAAAAGTCTTAGCCATTGATTAATTTTAATCAAATGCTAAGATTGGTTCTCACAGTTGTCATACGAAAAACAATTATCGTACGAAAAACAGTTCTCGTTTGAACTCTCTCAATATATATATTGGAAGAAGTTCATTTGAGAACCATTCAGTGCGAGAACCAATCTGAGCAATCTAATTTCCCCTTCTTCAATGTCATTTCCCACCCATGAATTTTTTACATGCACCCTGTCACACTCTCTCACCCCACGCTCTCAATCCATGAACTTTCTATATCTAAGAAACGGTTCAAATTGGTTCTCGCGCTAACAACGGTTCTGGAATAAACCATCCCCTATATATTAAAGTGAAATCCTACAAAAGTTATGGATAATCATGTATGTTGATACGTCGCTTAAATTATTGTTATCGTTATTGCTTTAAAGTTCCCCGATGCACGTAAAAATTCAATTTAGAAAAAAATATTATAAATGGGACATAATTAAAAATAAAAAGTTTAACGTAATTAAGTCAAAACCCATTGATATTAAAGCAAAGCACCATATATGCATATGTGTACACATATTAGCTGGACCCTAGGTTATATTACCCGCAACACAATAATATGATGTTATATGGTAATCCTTGGTTTGAATAATGTCTTAATTTCGCTTTTTTACTTGGTCCCCGGCCATATTATTTGCATTTCGGCATGTTTCCCTATAAAGAATTGAATGAACCCACCTTTCTAAATTCAATTAGATTCTTTTTATATCTTTTTCTGAATAGCAACAGGAAAATTTAGAAGATATATAAAAACTAGCAAGTAATTATCAATAAAAGTACAAGAAAAAAGAAAACGTAAGATTAAACACTACAATGTAACATGGGCATGGTATACCAATTCAGCCATGACGTTTTCATCCTTCTGCTTACCTCTTGCGATTTCATCTTGAATTTCATAATTTTCACTCCAAAACGTAATTAGATATTAGGGAGAACCAGTTATGTTTATGTTTGTATTTAAAATAAGAGTTTGGAGGGATTAATGGATTAATCAAATAGATGTTAATTATTTAAGATGTACGTATTACGTATAGGGTGTGTAGTTTGTTAATAAAAATAAGATCTTTAATTTTAATATATATATTGTTTAATTTTTAACATGATTCGATTTACCTTTTGGGGATCTCGATCACTCATTTGTCCTACAACGAACATATATTGAGAACATAAATGGTGTAACCATGAATTAGAAGGTACGTATGTGATTAGCTTTTCCTTCAATTCCTAGACTTCCACTATATATTGCGAATGAAGCCATGAAGGAGATTCGATGCAGTAGGTTGACTTAAGTAAGTAAGGCTATGCGGATATGATGAAGCGTGTGTTGGTTGAAGGGGGCAACAATCATAACTCATAAGCGATGTATGCATCTATAAAGACACCACTTTGAGCCTCTCTTCCTTTCCAGTTTCATTTGACTTTTCCTTTCTCCAATTTTATATATTTGGATTTTTAATATATATTGTTTTATAATTTTATCTTATTCTTTACTCTAAAATATATTACTCGATTGATCTACCCCTTTTTTCTTTGTTTTTTTTTATGAGATAAGTTAATCGTGTAAACCTTTGGTTTTGCTGCATGCATGTCGAAGCTTAAGTTGCCATTGTATTAACAATATATATATAAAACTTCTTCTGAAAGCACATTATATATATATATATATATATATATATATATATATATATATATATATATAATCAGGATCAAATAAAAAGAGAATTAGGATAAAAAGTGTAAGGAGAATTATCA
This sequence comes from Pulicaria dysenterica, assembly GCA_947179395.2. Lineage (NCBI taxonomy): Eukaryota > Viridiplantae > Streptophyta > Magnoliopsida > Asterales > Asteraceae > Pulicaria > Pulicaria dysenterica. The sequence continues at coordinate 111,202,791 of OX359290.1, read as the reverse complement.
TGCTGCCACGTGTACTTTTAATCAGAAGGGTAAAATAGGAAGTTTTTAAATAAAAAAGAAAATTTCTCTCACCTAATTCACCCACTAACCCCACGTTCTGATTTTCTTGTATCCGATACCTTCCCCTAATACGCAAACCCTAAAATTTCGGCTGCCCCATCGATGAATATTGACCGCCGCTGCCATCGACGATTTCTTTCAGCCGCCGCTGCCATCGAAGCTTTCTTTCAGCCTCTGCCATCGAAGCCGCTCCCTTTCACAGAGTCGTCGATTGCATCACTGGGCGTCGCCATCTCCTTCTCTGTAACACCACCGTCGCTGCATCACCACCGCCGCTGCATCACCACCGACAATGCACCACAAAACGCTTCATTCCAGATGCACAATCGATGATTCTGTTGTCATAACGCATTTTTTCAAGATGCACAGTCGCCGGTCGTCGTTCGATGTTCGGTCGATGCACAGTCGCCGGTCGTCGTTCGATGTTCGGTCGATGCACAATCGTCATCTCTTTTCACGAACACAACTTGAGCCGATGCACAGTCGATGCTTGTTTAGACAAAACTCTTCATTCCTAATCTGAAAGAACTTGCAATGGTGGATGGTGGTTGTGGTGCTGTCGTGGGGTGGCTGAAATGCTTGTAATCCAATCAATTTTGTAAGGGATGCTTTTAATTCGTTTTTTTTGTTTCTGTACTTCAATCTGTGATGCACTACCCTAGATTTAGGGTTTCATGATCTGATTCGGATTTTCGTGCATCAAGTTTTAGTTTTTTTTTTGTTTTAATCGTACATCTTACGCCTTGTGTTGTGATCGGCGATTAAAAATTAGGGTTTATTGGTATTGATCAGCGCTGAAGAAGGGGTGGAGGAGATGAACAGTTGTTATCTCGCAGACTAGGATGTAATTGTCAAATACTTTTTGTTTTTGATTTTACTAATATACCCTTTTTAATTTTTTTAAATTCTGTTTTTTTTTCATCTTTTTTGACTTTTTAATCTTGACTTTGCCTTAATCCAATGGTCCTTATTTCTTCTTACTCTTTTTACTGTAAAATCCTTTTTACAATATCCCTTCTTACTTTTCAAACGAGAACTGTTTTTCGTACGAGAACTGCGAGAACCAATCTGAGCAGTCCAATTTTCCCTCCTTTAATGTCATTGCCCACCCATGAATTATTCACATGCACCCTGCCACACTTGATCCCCTCCATGCTCTCCATCCATGAACTTCTCATATTCAAGGAACGGCTGAGATTGGTTCTCACATGAAAAAACAGTTCTCGTTTGAACCGTCCCCTATATATATATATATATATATATATATATATATAGGGGAAGGTTCATGCGAGAACCGTTGTTAGTGCGAGAACCGCGAGAACCAATCTCAGCCGTTCCTTGGATATGGGAAGTTTCATGGATGGTGAGCGTGGAGGGATAAAGTGTGGCAGGGTGCATGTGAGGAATTCATGGGTGGGCAATGATATTAAAGGAGGGGGAATTGGACGACTCAGATTGGTTCTCGCGGTTCTCGCGGTTCTCGCATGAACTTTTTCATATATATATATATATATATATATATATATATATATATATATATATATATATATATATATATGAAGGTTCATTTGAGAACCGATTTTAGTGTGATCAGTATCGCAAGAAGCAATCTAGTCATTGATTTGATATGTGGAATTTATGGATGTAGAGCGTGGGGATCAAGTGTGGCAGCATACATGTGATGAATTCATGGGTAGGTGATGACATTGAAGAAGAGGATATTAGACGGCTCAGATTGGTTCTCGCAGTTATCGCAATAAAAATGGTTCTCAAATTAATGAACTTTCCCCCATTAAACATAGAACCTAAAGAACCATTCTGGTGATGACACGTAACATTATGATTATATATAGAACCTCTCTTATAGGGTTAGTGTTGGTCCCAAATGGATACTACAACAACAAATGTTTGTAGAAGGGGGGTTGAATACAAACTTTAGCAAATTAAAATTTAAGAGGCACACGGTTTACTTTTATATAAATCTTATTGATGTTAATCAAGAATTACATGAACTAGATGCGGAAAATCTAAGTTCAATAAAAGGTGGCAACTAGATTTGTCTAACACATAGACAATGCTAATCTTAAACAACTAATGTCTAAGATGTTCAACACATGAACAAGTTTGTTACACTGAAAGTAAAATGTTAACTCTTCTAATTATCAACTTATGAGATTTCAGTGCTTTTCAACGCATACTTAGCATGTTTCCATGCATGAGTATATATAATCAAAGTGTGTCCGAGTTGATGAAGAGAGAAGGAGACAAAGGTACTTGGTTTAATAATATTATAATAGATAAAGTTAGTGGGTGAAAAGTAAGTTAACTTTATACACAAAGTGTGTAAATTGAACATACTTTTCAGTAATGAGTATACCCACTATCTATTATTATATTATTAAACTACTACCTTTATATCTTGGAAAAGTAAACTTCTCCTTTCATGCTTGTGCTTTAATCAACACCATGCTTTCTGAAGATTTGACTTTACCAAGTATGGAGTTGCCAGCCATACTTAACATCATATCTTTGAGATCTTCTTTTCAAGAGTATCTTTCTCCTTTTCCAGGGGATAAAGATCTATCCTTTTTGTTTCTTTGCAGATACAAAAAGTGCTAAGTACTTTTACAAAGAAAGATCTAAGGCATAATAAGAACAACACATGTTCTGCCTTTGACTAAAGAAAATATTACACAGAAAAACTATTAACTGAGATGTAGAATAAATACTCAGCTAACAGACATTGAACTGCAAATGTAAATTTGCTCAGCTAAGGATAAATGTGAAAGACTCAGCTGACTCGATTTGCTCAGCTGATCGAAATGCTCAGCCAACAATATAAATCAGGGTATAGCTAACCAACTGATCAAACTAAACTGTCAGCTGATCCCAAGGGCTCAGCTAATCGTTTGAGTATGATCAGCTTATGAAGAAAAGATTGGATAAGTAGTAAATACCTTATCTGACAGATGAGAGGTATCAGCTGATCAATGTGATTGTGTCAGCTGATCCTTGATAGCTCAGCTGATCTTGAAATTTTCCTCAGCTGATGATTTTGGACCATCAGCTGATCCATTGTAGATCTTCAGCTGGTGCTTTTTGACTTGTCTTTTCTTTTCAACTGATCTTTCTGAAGCTGGTCCTTTGGCTGATACTCAGTGTTCAGCTGACACTATGAATCGTCAGCTGACATTTCTTACTTAGAAATTCTTTAAGTCTCAGATGAAAAAACAACACATGTTTTTCATCAATCTAAGTCCAAAACTGAATATATAGTTTTGTTAACATCAAATCCTATTTTACTTAATAGATATGTTTGATTTAGGTTTGATATTGCTATCTCCCCAACAATCTCCCCCTATTTGATGATGACAAAACCTTATCTGTTTAAAAAGAATCAGTTTGACTCGAATTTGTAAAGATAAAACTTTTAAGTGCAATTTGGTTACCTAGCTATCTGTTTTTGGTAACTCTTTAAAGTATGTTCCCTGATATTCTGTTTTTGAGAATCTTTTCATTTATGAAGTACCATGTTCTGTTTTTGTGGTATTTTTTCTATCCTTTTTCTGTTTTTAGGATTTTTGATATTTTCTATATTTACACTATGTGAGCTATCTACTAAGAGTCATCTATACTAGCATTTTAGCTAAGTAGTCCATGATCAAAGTTTCAAGCTTGATTACAAAACAAAATATTTACATCAGAGTTTGTACAGTGAAATCTAACTATGGGTTAAACTAAGTACAGAAGTTGAACTATTCTAGGAATTGAAGAAACAATACAACTAGTCTAGTTATGAAGTGTGGTCTTTATTCCCACCAAGGTTCTTCTTTAACATCCAGAAGTCTGTTCAGAGGATTAGCAGCCAACAACTCTTCAACTCTTATTTGAATCAGATTTTCAAAATGTTCACTTCCTGTCTGTCCCCTTGTTAAATGTGCAGCTTGAAAGATCAGTTCTCCAGGGGCTCTTCCTAAGTCAGTTTCTCTTAGGAATCTCCAAACACCAGCTCTGTCTTTAAAGAAAATCCCTCTCTCAGGTTCAGTTATGTACTTAAACATTTCTGGCTCAATGTTGGAGGGCAAAGCAGTGTTGAAATTTTCATATGCAGACAGGTAAGGATGATCATGATTAAGTATAATCCGTTCAGCAGGTACAAAAGCTTTGGAGGATTTCTTGAAGGCATCCTCAATCACATCAATGTGTTCCACAAATTTATCATGAGTGCATATCCTGTGGTAAATAGCCATTCTGATCCAGAATTCGAATTTGTTTATGAACCTTGGGGCAATTTCACTTTTGGATTTAAGGAGGTGTGTTGGTGCATATTTGTAAATCCCTAGTTCATATCAATAAAATATATTCATAGTTTATTAATTCAAATGTGTTTTGATTAATGGTTTGCATGTTTATACATTCTTAGTGATTCTATGTGATTATCTTAAGCTTACAAGTACTTAATCATGTGTTGATGTGAGTTTGGAAGTTTAAGTCTGTGTGAAAGTTCATCACGTGCGTGAGAGGGACATATTCATCTCCACTACTTGGTGCTCTATGAACAGAGTCACTTGATCTTTGTTGTTGATCAGGGTTGGGATATGCAATTGTACCTCCAAGAGTCCTACTTGGAGAATCATCATCAGATTCTTCATCAGTATCATCATCACCATCACCATTATCAGCATCAGTACCATCACTTGAATCATTACCTTGTACAGGTTCATCAACATTCACTTCATCTAAATTTCCTCCTTCAAATATGGCTTCATCATGAGTATGAGTAGGGGAGTTCTCATTGTTTTCTGTTATCATATCTTGAAACTCAGAATAATCAGCCATTTGTTCCTCAACACGGGCAGCCTTAAGCATCTCTGTGTGAGTTCTTAGAGTTTGTTCTTGTTTCTACTCTGTGTGTTTCTTAGTGTTACTGTGTGCCGGACACCTAAGCAGATCTTAGAATCCTTAGGAGGTTTGGGAAATAGATATTCCGCACTATTTCTCATCCTAGATCAGTCCTAGCGTAAGGGTGTTTTAGTTTAGTTTAGAACCCCGTTCCCCAGCGGTCCTACAAAGTGGTATCAGAGCCTTGTGCTTTGATTGATCACTTTTCCTTAGGTTTCGTGATCTAGGTGTCGATTAGGCCTGTGTGTTTTGTCCTTTTCGTCGTTTTTAATCGGTTGTTAGGTCGAAAATAGGTATTTTTGTGTTAAAAGGTGTGTTTTTACGTAATCTGTTTGAGTGTTACCCGTGCGAACTGAGTCCTAGTCCGTGCGTATTATCCCTCATCACGTGCGTAGTGTGTCTTAGTGACTTAAACAGTTCTTAATCATTGAATTTTACTCGTACGAAGTAACTGTCTGTGCGTGCGTAGTGATCCTTAGTACGTGCGTGGTGAGTCGTTAACCCTCTAGAATCTTCGATAGGCTGTGTGCTAGTTCGTACGTAGTGGCTCCTCAACTCGTGCGTGGTAAATCCATTACGTGCGTGTTGAGTCTGTGTGATAAATTTTTCCATTAAAAATATCTTAACTACTCCGTGCGTAGTCAGCTCAGTCCGTGCGTACCACTGTCTCAGTTCGTGCGTAGTAAGGTCTGTGTATCTTTGTGTCAGTACGTACGTAGGCCTTATACCACGTGCGTAGTGCTTTGTGTTCGTGCGTAGTAGGTCCACTCCGTGCGTATTGAATCTGTGTGGTCTATCAAATCCTAATTTCAGTCTGTGTGTTCTCAGCTCTTGATTACTGAAATGGCATCAAAACAGACAACAGTTTTAAACAACTTATTACTAGACAGTGAAATGGGGAGTTCCAATAAAGTACCTAAACTGTTGATCATGGAAGACTATCCTATGTGGAAGCCCAGGTTCGAAATATTCCTCGATGGCCTTGACTGTAGACTTCGGAGAGCAATAAGCACCGATTATATGGTTCCCAAGGGGGAGAGAAATATTGAAACCCCCTATGATGGAATGACTGTTGAACAGAAGAGCAGTCATGATGCAGAGAAGAAGGCTTATGCTCAACTAATCCAGGTCATTCCAAATGAGATCTTCCATCAATTCAGAAGATATAAAACTTCCCACAGCCTGTGGAGAGCACTAGAGAAGAGAAATGAGGGAAATGCCGCCCTCAAGGAATTGAAAGCAAGTCAATTGAGAAAGGAATTAGATCATTTCATGGCTACTAGAGATGAAAAAATTCCTTCTCTCATTACAAGATATAATCATCTTCTTAGTGAACTGGACAGTCTGGGTGTTACTGTTCCAGAGAAGCAGCAGGTGGAAATTTTGGCAAAAGCCTTGCCCAAGAGCTGGCGGCCATATATTATGATACTGAAGAACAGTGGTGGTTTTGACGGGATGGATCTAAATGATTTCATCACAAAGTTGAAAGAGCAAGAGCAGGAGGAACAAAATTTGGATTCCATGTCCAGTTATCAACAAAATCCTTCTCTCTACTACTCTGGAACACCTGTATCGTCATCCACTTCTTCAAATGCCCCCTTACAATCTGCCTATGTGAGTAATGTAAATGAATCTGGCAGATCTACATCTAAAGCTTCATCTTCTGGGCCATCCTATACTGTGTCTACTTCTGGATTCAATGCCGAGCATTTCAAGTATGGGAGCGCAGATGAAGTAAAAGCACATATGAGCATGCTAAGTGCGCTAGTCTCCTCTTATGATGATCTACTGAAGGGGAAGATTGGTAATGCTCATCTTACTCAAGAGGATTATGAGCAGATTGATGACGATGAGATGGAGAGACAAGATATCCTCTGGTCATATGCTAACTTAGTCAGGAGGGCAAGAGCATATGAGAAAAGAACAGAGAAGCAAATATCAGCTACAAAGGATACCAAACTCGGTTTTGATAAGTCTGCAGTAACATGCTATAACTGCGGTGAAAAAGGTCATTTCGCGCGAGAATGTGATAAGCCGAAGTGTATGGGACCAAAGTATCCTTTCAAAACCAGTCCTGGCAGTAGATCATTTTCCTCTTCAACCATAAAGTCTGAATCAACTCCACAACCGGCTAAGGCAATGGCAGTTGTTCAAAAGGACGAGGGAATTGACTGGTCAGTACAATTTGGGAATGATGGTGCTGATATTAATGTGGCAAATGTTCATGTGTTGAACGAAGATTCTCAATCCGAGACAGAAAGTTACTCAAGTGAGGAAGAATCAATTGCCAGCATTGATGATGAACCAGCCTCGGTTCCAGCTGCAGAAAAGACACCAGTGAAAGTTCGTGCCAATGAGTCAAACCAAAAGGTGTGCAGTTGTGGTCAATCATCCGAGGAAAAGGTATGTACTTTTGGCTTACCTTGTGGTTCTTGTAATGATTATGTAAAACAGATAGTGTTCCTAAAGTCTACAATTTCAGAGCTCACATCTAAGTTAGATAAAAACCTGTTGATAAAAGAAAGAGAAAAACAGTTGAAAGAAAAGAATGAAAGTTTAGGCAAACAGGTGCATGAACTAGGTGTGGCTCTGTTAAATAAACAGGATGCTATAGTGTTTTACATAAATGAGATTGATAAGCTGAAACGAGACCTTGCTACTTTAAAGGTCGATTATGAGACTCTGAGTCAAAAACTCAAAAGTTATTCCACGTCTTCTTACTTATTTGAGTACATAATCGATCAGAGAGGTCAAGGTACTGATTCAGAAAAGAACAAGAAGTTATACTCTAAATGTCCACCACCAGTGTTAAATCAACTGGTGAATGATGATGTTCACTCTGAATCTGACCCACTACTCACAAAGGTTGATGAATCTTCTGCAGCAACCCCAAAAGAGGATTTAAAGTTACACGAGAATGTGGGTGAGCCTCAGAAGAATGAGGTTCAGCAAGAAGAAATTAAAAAGGCTGAACCAGGCATAAGAGAACTGTTGGCAAGTTCTAATGTGAAAGATCCGTTGATGCATCGTATCCGCGATGCCCTTCGGAAATTTGAAAATGAGGGTGTAAAGTCTCCTGATATCCGTCCGTACCAAGAGGTCAAACTATTACCCAAACATCAAGGGTTAGGGTATCGATCTCAAAGGATGTCGAAAGGTTCTGTAAAGCAATATCCAGACAGGATTTGCTATGTGTGCAGGAGACCTGGTCACCTCAGTTACGAGTGTGATCAGCAGCCACATCAGCGATGTAACAGGAAAGTTGAGACTTTTCAAAAGAATAAAACGTTTACTAAAAACAATCAAAACTCAACTCTTCCAGTTCAGCATCAAAGGACAAACGGGGATACCATAAGAAAATCTAAAAATCCCGAAGTTGTTAGCAAAAGAAAATCTTCGCTCAATCAGACTTCTAAGTGGACTAACAAACTGTGTGTTCAAATGCCTAAGGATTCGAGTGACAGGTTTAGCAATGCTGCTGAGAAGACTGGAACTTGGATGAAACTTCCAGTGATTGGAGAAGACGGGAAACCCATGACTATTCGGGCTTGGGTTCCTAATGCTTTCTAATTCTTTCTTCTATGTGAAGGGTGTCAACCGCTATAATCAAGTGTGAGGTATTTGTGACTGTGTGTCTATTTTTTGTGTGACTAAATTGTTTTTTTGTCCTTGTGTTTATTTCCTGTGTGTTTCTGCGTTTCTATTTTCTTAGTTTTTAGATTGTTTAGTATTTTAGGGTGAGATAGTTCAGAAAACTTACAAAAAAAAAAAAAATCAGAAAACATAGAAAATACAAAAAACAATCAGAAAACATAGAAAATAAAAAAAAAATCAGAAAACATAGAAAATAATAAAAAATCAGAAAAACAAAAATGAGAAGTTGATTCAACTCAAATGGAAAATGATGGTACACCGGCTTTCAATACAAAGTATGTCTAGTAAAATTAGGACTGAAGGCATGTACATATTCTTGAGAAAACTGTCTGAAAATTTGAGTCAAATCAGATGAGAAACAGATGGCGTGTAAGGCATATGATGAGAGTCTAGGCTGACAAGTGGTTATGCATGTGAAAATCCATCAAAGATTCAAACTATCGAGACATTCCAAGTCTACAAGTCAATAACAGTTGAGACTAACTAAGTCTGGTGCACACACCTACTACCATGCCAAATGTGTTAGATGACAATGAGCAAAATGTAAAAAGAGGGTGAAAAATTGACCCCAATCTTGAGAATGTCAAAAGATATAGATACATTGATCTATCATGATAAACTGTCAAAGAGCATAAAATGCATTGACAAAAGCTCAGCAAGAAAAATGTCTAGAGAGGTGAAAAATCGACCTCCATGTCAAAGAGCATAAAATGCGTTGACAAATTAACATATCACATAAGCATGGTGGTTTTGGTAATTAAGTTGTGCAACCTACTGAGTGAATCAAAATACTGTGAGACTTTGAAAGAGATAGTCTTAATCATGTATCCAGTCTAGACAATCTGAAAATGTTGAAACAAAATCTGTTATTATCTGAAGAAAGATAGGTTGACAGACAGAGTTTAAGAGAATATGTTTATGCCCAAGGTTCTGAAATGAATGATTACTGAGTATAGACGAGCTAGTACTGACTCCATACTGGAACCTTCTCACAAAAAGATTTAATTTTCAGGAATTTACTTCTTTTGCAAATTTATTCTGAGTTAATTTCATTTCAGTGATTTTCGTTTCTGTCTTTTATTTTTAAGTCTTTAAATAGTTGAATTTAGATTCCCAAAAATAAGTTGTTAATAGTTTGCATTTTTTATCTCGTTTCTGTTTAGAAAAATACAAAAAGAGTTCTAGTATGTTATATTTTTTCTTAGTGTGATTTGTTCTGTTTACATTTCCTTCATCTCACTTTGATGTGTTTTGCTTAAATGTTTATAAGTGATCTTGAAGTTACTGACCGTTTATTGCTGAGTGCAGTACTAACAGTAATTAAGGTTCACAGATGAGAAACTCATTACATGCGAGATGGAACCCCACTAAGCACGAGTTACAGCTCACATCGTGCGTAGTGCAGGTAAGGGCATGACGAAAGTTATTCGTTTAGCATTCTGCTGTATGAATTTTGCTTTGTGCAAATTTTTGCTTAGTACATTCTGCTGTGTGCATTTTGCTGTGTGCATTCTGCTTTGTGCATTTTACTTTGTGGAATTTTTGCTTAGTGCAATTGTTATTGATAGAACTAGGTCTTAGGGGGAGTTTGTTGGTGCATATTTGTAAATACCTAGTTCATATCAATAAAATATATTCATAGTTTATTAATTCAAATGTGTTTTGATTAATGGTTTGCATGTTTATACATTCTTAGTGATTCTATGTGATTATCTTAAGCTTACAAGTACTTAATCATGTGTTGATGTGAGTTTGGAAGTTTAAGTCTGTGTGAAAGTTCATCACGTGCGTGAGGTGTTCACTGCGTGCGTGGTGAGGCTCACTACGTGCGTAGTGGAGCTCACTACGCGCGCAGTGATTAGGTCGGTTAAAAGTTAATTAATTATTATTAATATAACTAGTACGTGCGTACTGGACTCAATTCGTACGAAGTGTGATACATTACGTGCGTAGTGAATTTAATTACACTATAAATACTGATTAACTTAGAGAGTTCGCGGGTAATCGACTATTTGACAGGTAATCAACCGGGAGCCTTACGTAATCGACCTTATCCGACCTTAAGCTTACTAAATCGCGACTTTGACCTCATAATTCGTAATCTTAGTGATAAATACGAAAATCAAGGGCAGCCTTAAGCATCTCTGTGTGAGTTCTTAGAGTTTGTTCTTGTTTCTACTCTGTGTGTTTCTTAGTGTTACTGTGTGCCGGACACCTAAGCAGATCTTAGAATCCTTAGGAGGTTTGGGAAATAGATATTCCGCACTATTTCTCATCCTAGATCAGTCCTAGCGTAAGGGTGTTTTAGTTTAGTTTAGAACCCCGTTCCCCAGCGGTCCTACATTCTTTGATGTAGAGAGAGTAATCTTGTCCACCATATCTGAGAATATGACTTGAGCGAAGTAAATATTCCTCCCTGTGACTAAGGCATGAAGCATCATCAGCTCTGTCTGGTTCATTTGATCGAAACTTCCAGTTTTGGGACCAAAGCAGCGAGTGATGACGCTTGCCAGATACTTCCATGGATGTCCCAGCACAGACAACTTGTATTGACCATGGGCAATAGGAGCATTGTAGCCAATTAGGGGTAGTACCTCCAAAACTTGATCCATTTGAGCAAATGGTTGAAAAGGAGCCAAGTTTCGCAGAGAAATGGCCTGTCGTAGAGTGTTGACAGTGAAATTTATGTTGATGTGGCCATTCAGACAAGTGCAGGTGATGAGATTTTGATTGGGTTGGTACCTAGCAGTGTACCACATCTCACCAACAATGTGAGGGAAAATGAAGTAAGGATGAGCAGAGAGACAAGGAAACAGGGGATGGGCAGTAATAAACGCAACCATGGGTTCGTATCCCTGGTTTGACTTGTTTGGAGGGATTTCAGTGGTTATTATAAAGTTATTGGGACGAATGGTGAGTTCAGCGTTGGGTGTAACATTCTCACCAGCAACAGCACGAGGAGTGGAAGCAGAGTTGAAGATCACCATGATTACAGAGTGAAGAAGTTTGAGCAACGAAGATTTAGGGTTTGAAGATTTTAGAGAGAAAGAGTGTTTGGGAATTTTGAAAGCGTAAGAAATGAAGAACCGCCCGAAAACATCTTTATATCTTCCTTGGAAACCTAAACTGTCACCAAAATATATTTCAAAAAGTAATTGTCACTTCTGCAAAAAGGTGATAAACGGAATAGTTAGTAAATACACAGACAACTAACGAACAATTAAATGAAATTAAAAACTACCTAGTAACGTAATAAATACAAATGAGAAATTAATAACATAAGTGCGGGGACACAGTATTTTTGACTTTTGAAAATCATCAGCTGACAAACGAGAGTGTCAGCTGATCCATGTTGAGATAAAATAAGTGTCAGCTAATGAGTGCACTTAGCTGAGCTTCTAAGCTTTAGCTGATGGTTTATCAGCTGAGGTATAGTGTCAGCTGATGGTAGTCAGCTGACATAATTCCATTAGCTGATTTACCATTAGTAAGATATGAAGAAGCTGAGATAAGTACCTTGTTTCACACACTAATAAAATTATTTTCTCACACAAAACTAACTACCTAAGAAATGAATATTTTACAGATTTAACATGCCAAGTTTGGATATTAGGAAGTTGAACCGAGACTCATCCAAAGGTTTTGTAAAAATGTCAGCTAATTGAACATCAGTGTTTATATAGTGCATTGAAACTTTCTTTTTCTGCACATTATCTCTAAGAAAATGATGTCTGATTTCAATATGCTTAGTTTTTTAATGCAAAACAGGATTATTAGAGATAGATATGGCACTTGTGTTGTCACACAGAATTGGGAAATTTTCAAATTGTATGTCATAATCCAGTAGTTGATTTTGCAGCCATAGCAATTGAGCACATCAGCTTCCAGCAGCAATGTATTCTGCCTCAGATGTAGAAGTTGAAACAGAGTTCTGTTTCTTGCTTGACCAGCTGACTAATCTTCCACCTAATAATTGACAACCCCCAGAAGTACTCTTTCTGTTTAGTGTGCAACCTGCAAAGTCAGAATCAGTGTACCCAACTAACTCAAAATCAGAGTCTTTGGGGTACAAAAGACCTAGATTAGGAGTTCCTTTGAGATACCTGAAAATCCTTTTAACTGCAGCTAAGTGAGATTCTTTAGGATCTGCTTGGTATCTAACACAAAGACAAGTAGAAAACATAATATCTGGTCTACTTGCAGTGAGGTATAAAAGAGACCCTATCATACCTCTATAAGCTGTAATGTTCACTGATTTACCATCAGTGTCCTTTCCAAGCTTTAAGGCAGTGGACATGGGTGTTTTCAGTGAAGAACAATTTTCAAACTCAAATTTCTTAAGTAAGTCATTTACATACTTTGTTTGATGAATGAAAATTCCATCAACCTCTTGTTTGATTTGAAGACCTAGAAAATAGTTTAATTCACCCATCATACTCATTTGATAATTATCAGACATGAGTTTGGAAAACTTTTTGCAAAGATCAACATTTGTAGACCCAAATATTATATCATCTACATATATCTACACTAGTATTACATCACCCTTGAATTTCCTTATGAATAGGGTGCTATCTATGCTTCCTCTAGTAAATCCTTTAGTGGTCAGAAAAGAAGAGAGGGTATCATACCAGGCTCTTGGAGCTTGCTTTAGACCATACAAAGCTTTGTTCAAGAAATAGACATGGTCTGTCTTGCTAGCATCCTCAAAACCAGGAGGTTGTTTGACATACACCTCTTCCTTCAATTCTCCATTGAGGAAAACACTCTTAACATCCATTTGGAAAACTTTGAAGTCCTTGAAGGCAACATAAGCTAGAATCAGTCTTATTGCTTCAAGTCTTGCAACTGGGGCAAAGGTTTCATCATAATCAATACCTTCTTCTTGACAATACCCCTGTGCAACTAACCTTGCTTTATTTCTGATGATCAGCCCTTGTTCATCCATTTTGTTTCTGAACACCCACTTAGTACCAATGATGGATTTGTCTTTTGGCCTTGGCACCAAAGTCCATACATTGTTCCTAGTGAATTCAGCCAATTCCTCTTGCATAGCATTTATCCAGTGGGGATCATTTAGAGCTTCATCTACCTTCTTTGGTTCAATCATAGAAACAAAACCTGTGTATAAACAAATATTGCAAGCTTTTGATCTCGTTAGTACAGGTGCTTCTATATTACCTTTGACCTGATCGATTGGATGATTTCTGAGGTCCTTGTAGGCATTTTGGATTCTGGGAGAGTTTGGATTTCTTTGGATTAAGGGAGTTGAACTTCTTTGGTTTGGGTCAGCTGATGAGACTTCTGATTGATCAGCTGACAGAATTTCAGGAATGTCAGCTGATGAAACTTCTACTGAAGAAGGAATGTTTGATATGGAATTAGAGTCCATTGATGTTGAATCATGATTCTCATCATTCAGTAAAAGTATGGGTTGATTCAGGATAGAATGTGCAGAGGTGTTTTGTAGATTTGGAACAGGTTCATCTAAGTCATCTATGTCAACTGATGAGATTGGATCAGCTGATGGGAGTGGATCAGCTGATCAATGTGATTGTGTTAGCTGATCCTTGATAGCTCGGCTGATCTTGAAATTTTCCTAAGCTGACGATTTTGGACCATCAGCTGATCCATTGTAGATCTTCAGCTGATGCTTTTTGACTTGTCTTTTATTTTCAGCTGATCTTTCTGAAGCTGGTCCTTTGGCTGATACTCAGTGTTCAGCTGACACTATGAATCGTCAGCTGACATTTCTTACTTAGAAATTCTTTAAGTCTCAGATGAAAAAACAACACATGTTTTTCATCAATCTAAGTCCAAAACTGAATATATAGTTTTGTTAACATCAAATCCTATTTTACTTAATAGATAGGTTTGATTTAGGTTTGATATTGCTATCTCCCCAACAGTTAGGTTATATATAAAATCTCTCTTAAACATAGAACATAAAAAACAATCACGAAACATTATGGCTAGGTGTAAAACTGGAAAATAAAATAAAAAAACTCACGCACCTCCTCCATTCTAACTTGCAAGCAACAAATTCTTTAAGAAAATAATACCCTAAACAATATTTAAATGTATAACTCATTCATTTTAAACAATTTTAGCAAAAATATATTTCATTAGATTTAGTTTTTCGTCCTCTTTCAACCAAGACTAGGCTTGATATATTTCTGAAACTTTTTTTTTTAAAATACAGATTTCTCAAAAATGGAAAAAAGGTTGCTTATATGAACATGTACAATATGAACAGATAACGAAAATGCAAAAAAGTCTGGTTATATAAACATGCACATATATGAACACACATCAAAAATGCAAAATTTGGTTATCTGCATTTTCAACTGTACATAATTGTAATTTCAATTTCACATTTCCAAAATCTGCGTATTTGTAATTTCAAATCCGCATTTTCATTTGTACCTAAAGCTGCATTTTCAAAATTTGCACATTTGTAATTTCAAATCTGCATTTTCATTTGTAAATATATATGCATTTTCAAAATCTGTACATTTGTAACTTCAAATCTGCGTTTTCATCTATACATAGATTTGCATTTTCACAAATCTACATTTTTCATATGTACATAAATCTGCATTTTCAAAAAAAAAGAAAAATATGGCAAGAGTGATCTTCATTGAAAGAGGATAAAAAAACTAGAAGATTAGTATAATTTTTTTTTTGCTTAAATTCACAAAACTTAAATAGTTATGACAAGTTAAATTTTTAAAGAGTAATTAGTTGTAGCATGCATGAGATTGGCGGGGGGGGGGGGGGGGGGGGGGTGGGGGGGGGGGTGTTTACATGTTTGCCCTTTTAGTTCATAAATAATATATAATAATTACAATTTTATCACAATTTAATAGGAGCTATTAATCAAGTTAATCTAAAGGCCCATAATGGTTCTTTATGTTTTATGTTTAAGAGTTGATTATATATATATATATATGAGACTGTTCAAACAAGAACTGTTTTTCGTACGAAAACTGCAAGAATTAATCTTAGCCGTTGATTTGATAAGTGGAATTCATGGATGTAGAGCGTGAGGGGATCAAATGTGACAGAGTGCATGTGGTGAATTCATGGGTGGGTGATGACATTGAAGGAGGGGGAATTAGACGGCTCAGATTGGGTATTGCGGTTCTCGTAAAACAGTTATCGTTTGAACTTTTACCTATATATATACATATATATATATATACACATATATATATATACATACATATATATATATATATATATATATATATATATATATATATATATATATATATATATATAGGGTAAGGTTACACATAGAACCTTACTTAAACATAGAACATAAAGAACCACTTTAGGTGATGACACGTGGCATCCCCCTCCCTTCCAACAAATTTTAAAAAAAAAACCCCCCTCAATCTTTAAATGATCATAATTCATTCGTTTTTAAGAATTTTAACAAAAAAAGTATATCGTTAGATTCAGTTATTCGTCCTCTTTCAAACAAGACCAGACTTGATATATTTCTGAAACTTTATTTTTTTTTGAAAATGCAAATTTTTCAAAATTTGCATTTTTACCTGGTTTCATTTGAAAATGCAAAAACCGAAAATGCAAAAATCGAAGATGCAAGTTATGCATATGCTTCCAAAAATGCAAATTTTGAAACCAATACTGAAAATACAAACAAGAACTAACCCAAAATGCAAAACAAAATTTGCATTTTCATAAAAAATTTTGAAAAATATGGCAAGAGTGGTCTTAATTGAAAAATGATTAAAAAACTAAAATATTGGTATAATTTTTTTTTTTAAATTCACAAAACTTAAAAAGTTATGACAATTTAAAGTTTTGGGGGGTATTTTTTAATTAAAAATGTGGATTTGTTGGGAGGTAATTACAATTATGCCATCCTTAATCTCAACCATTGATTTTGATGATTCAATGGTCCAGATTGGTTCTATGGTTCTATGTTTCAATAATTATTCTATATTGATTCATTATATATATATATATATATATATATATATATATATATATATATATTGTAACATATTTAATTTGATTTTATGCTACCTTGTAAATGAGCTCAATGGGTTGATTAATTAAATGTTAATTGCAGTTAATAATATATAACTTGTTTAATTACTAACTAATCACAAGGTTAAACATTAATTACCAGAGACCATCAATTGGTGGCATAACTTTTTCTAATATTTTTGATCAATTAATAAAACCATCAATATATTATGGTCTATTAAGCCTAATTTAATAATATACTTTGGTTTCTAGCATTTTGCTAGAATGTTTAATATATTTATAGTTCTATATATACAGGTATTAAGTTCTTGTCTAGAGATCTTTTTGTTGATAAAAAAATAAATAATAAAACCATCAACTGATTTCATAATTTACGTACGTAGTTTTTTAGTTATGCTACACCTTAATTATAAACTAATTGGAATAAATTGATAACATCATCTTTTGCCGAGGCATCTTGCCAATATCCATTAGAAATCACCCATCGATCTTTAAATTACACATTCAGTGAAGCTTTTAATGCAAAAAGTTTTGGGGATAAATTCAATAGCTTCATTAACAAACCAACAGCTTCACCATCTCAAAATGCTGCAGATAGGGGTGTGCAAAGAAACCGAAAAACTGAAACCAATCCGTTAAAACCGACAAAATCGAACCGATAAAACCGAAACCATTTCAAAACCGATGGTTCGGTTTTCAGTTTTGCAGAAATCGATGGGTTTGGTTTGGTTTCGGGTTTAAACTAGAAACCGGCCCATTAATATTTACTATATCATATATTTTTTTTAAATTTTATAGTTATTAAATAGAAGTCAATGAAACTCATTAAATATTTCAAGGTTCAATTATTATAGTCAATAACTTTTCATTCTCTTTGTCATTTACCTTTTTTAAGATCGACATTCATATTATGATTATATAATACATAATATTTTTATATTTTGAATATTTGAGTTGAAAATGGTATTTAGTGTTGAAGTATGTTATTAGACGTCTTTTAAAAAAACGTATGTGATTAGACATTGAATTTGATGCTAGAAACTACATATTGTGACTGAAATTTGTATATAATGTTATAAATATGAATGTTAGTACAAGAAATTGTATATTAATGTTGAAAACCAAGTGGGTTCGGTTTTAAAACCGAAATCGAACCGTTAATGAACAGAATCCGCCAAAACCAAAACCAATAGAAACCAAAACCATTGGATTTAAAAATCCTAAAACCGAAATTAGAGGATTGGGTTTGATTTGAACTTAAAACCGCCATGCACACCCGTACTTGCAGATGATCCATTAAAAGTAATTTTATGAAATGAAGCTACAAAATTTAATTCCCCTAATTTTATTAATTCTATTACTTTTCCTTTTATTTTTCTTAAACTTTTTGCCAAGGAAATCATACAAAATTTTTCCTTTAGTAAGTAGACTAATATATGCATGTTTGTCGCCTGATAAAATTTCCAACAACACGTAGCCTTAAATAATTGACGTTACATATAAATAATAGATACATGATGTTTCATTCCAGTTCATATATGAATTAAATAGATTGACCAAGTTAGAAAAAAAAAATTGTTTTAGGTCAATTTCCTTACATCATCTTCTGGTGTAAAACCATAAATAATATACAAAATCAAACTTATTTAAATTACACTTGTGTTCATGCTGGTGTCTGATTAGACACTTAAGCATAATTATATTATAAAATATATATTTATGTAAACAAGTTAAAACAAAAGGAGTGGAAGAAACATCATAATCTTGTTCGATTTAATTAGTTTTTATGCTTACAAGATGATGTTTCTCGATAATTAATTTTCTTTTCTTTTTTGTCTTTTTTCATCTTATTTACACCTTAATTATTTATTTATTTATTCTTTTTTTATGTCAATCTCTTTGAATAACGACCACTAGTATCTTCAAAAGTTTATGCCGTACGCTAAGAAAAGTTGTGACATTTTTATGAATTTTAACTTTCTGAAAAGAATTTAGCTTCGCATAAAAACTTTAAAGAACATATTATCATTGTTAAGTTTGATCCAAAATTAACTAATTAATACTCGGATCTCTAAAATATAAATTCCAAATTTAATATTATTAGTTAAAGACTAAAAATATCTGTTTAAAACTTATATATATATATATATATATATATATATATATATATATATATAGGGGGTAGGGATATAGGAAGAAGGAATTAAAAATGAGAAGCCTAGGAAGCAATCTAGGCCTTTGATCAAATTTAATCTAAGGTTAGGATGATTAGTGGCATTTTAGTAAATAAAATGAACTTTAAGTGGGAGGGGCACTAAAAAAAATGGCTGGAGGGGTATTTAAGTCATTACGCGCGTGAGTGGCAGCCACTCTCCTGAAAGGAGAGTGGGCTGAGTAAAAAAACCCAATACCCCTTCAAACTTTAACCAATCATAACTTTTATATAGTAAAATTTTTTTTAAAAAAAATTGCACCATTAAAAAGATAAAATTATGCTCTTTCATTTGATACCAGTCTTGCATATATTTTTTTATTTTTTATTTTTTTTGAACTATGTTGCACAAAATTTACACTGTGTTGCACCAATTTCGTACTATAAGGCATATTACTTTGGTGCACGCATTTGGTGCTGTGTTACACAACTTTTACACTATATACACAACGTTAATTTGTTGCACAGCTTCGGAACTGTGTTGCACGTCTTTTTACTGTGTTGCACGTTTTTTAAACTGTGTTGCACGTTTTTTAAACTGTGTTGCATGTTTTTTTTGGGTGATTCAAAAAACTGTAGAAAGTATACATCAAGATCTATAACTTTTATTTTTTAAGTTTTTGACGAATCAAACTCGATCTTAGTCAAAATTACGGTCAAATTGTTGAAAAAATAGAAAAAAACCAAAAAATTCGTATCTTGCTCATACTACATCCGTTTTAAATGATTCGAAAAACTGTAGAAAGTGTGCATTAAGCTCTACAACTTTTATGTTTTAAGTTTTTGACGAATCAAACTCGATCTTGTTCAAAACTAGGGTCAAAATAGTGAAAAAAAAATAGAAAAACTGTGTATTTGATGTGCAACACAGTGCGAATGTTGTGCAACATTTTAATGTTGTGTAAAATAGTGTAAAGTTGTGTAATAGAGCGCAAAATATGTGCAACATAGTGATATGACTTACAGTGTGAAATTGGTGCAACACAGTTTAATATTGTGCAACATAGTTCAAAAAAATTAAAATATGCAATACTGGTATCAAATGAAA
The DNA here is from genome assembly GCA_947179395.2 of Pulicaria dysenterica. NCBI lineage: Eukaryota > Viridiplantae > Streptophyta > Magnoliopsida > Asterales > Asteraceae > Pulicaria > Pulicaria dysenterica. The sequence continues at coordinate 111,182,893 of OX359290.1, read as the reverse complement.
GAGCATAATTTTATCTTTAAAGTGGTGCAATTTTTTTTAAAAAAAACTTTAGTATATAAAAGTTATGGTATGTTAAAGTTTTAGGGGGAAAGACACAAGATGGGGGACATGTGTCATCTCCTCCTTGCTTCCTAGACTTCTCCCCCAAAAAACTTCTTCATTGATCCACGATCTATATATAGGGGATGGTTCATGCGAGAACCGTTGTTAGTGCGAGAACTGCGAGAACCAATCTCTACCGTTTCTTGGATATTGGAAGTATCATGGATGGAGAGCGTGGAGGGATAGGGTGTGGCAGGGTGCATATGAGGAATTCATGGGTGGGCAATGACATTAAAGGAGGGGGAATTGGACGGCTTAGATTGGTTCTCGCGGTTCTCGCGCTAACAACGGTTCTCGCATGAACTTTTGTCTATATATATATATATTAAATTAGGGTTATATTAAAAAATCTTTCTCAGAGGAAATTGACTATTCTAGTTGACGTTATTGGTCAAAAGTATATATAAATTCCTCGTAAAGTTACATTCTTGTTAAATAACTAAATTGTTTACGATAACGAATGTTTGATCATTTGCAAGAGAAAAAGATAGATATATAGTATGATGATATATATGAAGCATCAATAATTATCATAAGTAGGTTAGTAGTGAATGTGTGTGGGGTATGAAAGTGGAAACCCTAGAAAACCATAAGAAACATCCATTATTTAGCATAATAATATGGATGGAGGAGATATGGGGAAGAAATTTGTGTGCACCACTGGATTCGGGGACCCCTTTAGGCTAAACCCAAATCTTTATGTCTTAGTATGAGAATATTGACTTCGGTGACAATTTGACATCCTTGAAAATCTTGTTTCTTTTTCCTACCTTTTTAACTTTTTTATATCACTTTTTGATATTTACTACTCATAACCCACCCATCAACTTAACAAAAAGCTAGGGAATTGATCGAATTCATACTTTAATTAACTAGAGGACATTAATTAGTTCATTGTTGAGCTAGCATACTCATGGCTACTAAATGATTAAGAGGCTCTTGGCAGAATATATTTCAAGACAATTTGATAAGTGTGTTTGGTTGTAAGCAACTTGTGGTTTTCTTGATCGAGTTGTGTCTTTTGGAGAGGTCTTTGGATCCCACTCTTTAGATTTGGCGGTTGGTGAATATATATAGAGAAAAGTTCATGCGAGAACCGTTGTTAGTGTAAGAATCGCGAGAACCAATCTGAGCCGTCAAATTCTTCCTCTTTTAATATTATTGTCCACCCATCAATTTCTTACATGCACCATGCCACACTCTATCCCCTCTACGCTCTCCATCCATGAACTTCCCATATCCAAGGAACGGTTGAGATTGGTTCTCGCGGTTCTCGCATTAACAACGGTTCTCGAACGAACGTTTCCCATACATTATATATATAGATCTCGATCTATATGTTAGTTTGTTTGTTTGAATTGTATGTTTGTAATTGTGATTACTTGGTGGGTGTTCACTTGTAAACGGTGGATGAATATATTTTTGGCATGATAATGGATTGTGTTAAGATGTGAACAACTAAAAGTACATATACTCGATCTTATTTTCCACATATATAGGCAATGTAAAAAGTACATCTTTTTAATGATCAAACAGTTGTGTCCATTTGTGAATAAATTAAGTGAACATGCATTCAAATTTCAAAGATAAGAGTCACAACTTCAAATATGAACAACCTATAAAAGAAACCACGAATTTTTATATTTAATAGTAGATGTTATTTGGTGAATAAATAAAAAGAATGAATATTTGCAATATCATAGTAGAAGTTTATATGTGATTGTGACTTAAAAAAACATAACATGAAGTACCATGAGTTATCAAATCAGCATGCTGATTTGTGGTTATGGAGATACATCTCTATTAGTTTTTAACTTTCATGTCTTTTTCAAAGTGTTTTACTTCACAAAGAACTCCCCTAACTTTTTTTATCCCTTGAATCTTTAGATAGCCATAACTATTTTAATTTTGATAATTTAAATAAAGAGATGAAATGAAGAAAGAGAAGTAGCGAAATACACATATTATCATATAGTGAGTAGGAGGATGTAATAAGAAGATTTAGTAAACAAAATATAATTTTCCAAAGAGAAATAGTCTGATGAAATAGAATTTTCCGTTGAGTGCTATTATTTGGATTCTCTCCTCTCACATAATAGATATGTCACGTCAATTAATCACACGCATGTCGTACATTCAAATATATTACATCACATACCACTTTTTTGGTTGGAGTTATTCAAAGTTCGGCTTTTCTTTGGTTAAACTCAAAAGGAAGGTTGGGTAGGAAATTATCATGGGTTAATTAGTGTTCTTGTCCAAGTTTATATATTTCTACGTAATTGGTTTTTGTTTTTGTTTTTGAAATTCTCTTAATGGTTATATCTTGCTTTCTAGCAACTTGTTAGAATTTTAGTTATTAATTTTTTTCGAAGTCTACTAGTCGAGATAAGAATTATGACAAAGCTCTACCCAATTCAATTCTTTTTTGTTGTTGCTAAAAAAACATACATCAATTTTGATAATTAAAAAAGCTCATATAGAATCACCTTTTTCATTTCCCACAAAATACAAGTTACCTCTTACGAGGAAAGGCCAAGGTGGTGGTGCATGGATGTTAGTGGTGGTTAAAATGGAATTTACGAAGATCAAGATCACACAATGAGGAGGCAAGTGGCAGAAGCTAGAAGGTACGTATATAGCATCAAAATCTACAAACCCCACAACTATTGAGCCACCCACCCACTCCCTCCCCCTCCTATGATACAACATCTCTCGTCGTTTCCCAAGACTCTCATCCACTCGCCATTATTGCGTCTTCCATTTAAATCCATTTCCTTCTTTTTTTTTTTTTTCACATTTTATTAGACATAACAAATTTACTTCTACCACAACCAAATTTATCTCATGTTTTATAACTTAATTTTTATGCTTCTGGACTATATATATATTCAAGATGTTATCTTACATTCTTACTATAGTTTCTGTCTATTGTATATTGCAACATATGCTTCTTAATTTACACTCTAAGTAACTTTTTGATACTATATTGATAGTATCTTTGTTATAACTCTTAATTATAGTTTTCTATCCATAATATTAATGGATTTTTTAAAGACCAAAACACATAAATAATTAAAAGAGAATAACTAATAATGAACATTTTTTTTGAAAGATATAGAAAATAAGAAAACAACCAGCAATTTCAAAATCGAAGCAAACCCTATCTAGTTCATTTTTAACCAAGCTTGAAATGCGTTTCTCTACCATAAATTCTAGCTTACAGACACCAATCCACCTCTACTCAGCTAGATTTCTAATGGAACAACTTAATGAACATCAAAGAAACTTTTTGTGCCCCGGCCTCTATCCATTTATTTTCAAACACAAGACCATTTCTGACTTTCTAAATCATATACCAACTTGTCCAAACCATCGCTTCCCATACAACATTCAAGATATCCAAACTCCACACTTAATCTATAAATTTTTACATATATAGCTCTATCATTTGTATTTCTCATTCTAATTTGTTATTGAAAATTTTATCAAGGTACAAAGCTCTCTCACTTTCGCTAAAGCCCTTCCCATCGGCTCTCTCTCCGAATGCCATTATCATATCCGGCAACTCCCCCTCAATCTCTCTATTCCTCTCTATATATCTCTCACATCATCTCTTTAACATTTTATAATATAAACAATACTTACCAACCATTAAAAGAACCCCATGATTCCTCTTAATCAATAACTCTCTCGCTTTCCACGAGGAAACTGACCACATGATCGACAATGGCCATAGACCATAAATTAATTAAACAACCCCAAAATTCTCATTTAACACCTCATTTAGTGCATGTAAAATAATATGTATTTAACCTTATTTGGTTTATATATTACTTTACCTAAGACGTTGGTTAACCAAATTAAAAAGTTAGATCATAACTGTCCCATCACGCTTCACATATTTTAACCAAGTTTGATATTTATTCACCAATGTCGACTATAATCTACACTTTAGAAACATATTTCCTTGTAACAAATATGATTCAGGTTAGGGACGAATGTGGTAAATACTAAATAAATAATTATTAAATTTCAAAAATTGTCGTGAGCTACCATTAAGAGACGTAATTGTTCTTTGAGTAATCTTTTACACATTAATTATAGGTCAATTAGATTATGAAACCGTTGCAAAATGTTGATTATTAGCTACAACTTAGAGACAAAATTTTCTCGTGTTTAATCTATAATGGATTAGTGATGAAAATGCAAGATACTCCATACAGTTTAGAGACGGATTTTGACCGTGGCTAATTCGCAACGATTAGCGACAAAAACACTATAAACCGTCTCTAATTTGTCGCAAATTAGCTACATTTTAGAGACGGATTTTTCTGTCTCTAATTGGAGACGGATTTGCCACAAAAACACTATAACCCGTCTCTAATTTGTCGCAAATTAGCTTACATTTTAGAGATGGATTTTTCTCTCGCTAATTTGGGACAGATTTGCCACATACATAGTTTATATGTGATAAATAACTATTAAATTCTGAAAGTGGTCTCTAATTTGTCGCTAATTAACTACTTTATAGAGACAAGTTTAATTCGTTGCTAATTTGTCAAGGATTAACGACGAAAATGGCAAGTAATTTGAAACCAATGCTAATTAGCTATGTTTTAGAGACGGTATGTTTCCGTCTCTAATTTTCCACGAATTTGCGACGTAAGTGATATATTTTTTAAAAATTAATTTTTAAGTCAAATATGTCGCTAAGTTGTGGCTAATCCGTAGCTAAATAGAGATGGATTTTGGTCGTCTCTAAAATACGTGGCTAATCAACAGTTTTCTAATAGTGGCACTTGACGTTCAAGTCTTGTTAAGTTCCTCACTATAAGCAGTTTTCGTCATGACATGCACTAGTTTTAGCTCTTTTTAAACCTCATCTACATTCTTATAGTTATTAACCATCTTAGCTATGCATCAAGAATCCATTGAATCCATTATTAGTGTTCCTACATATGGAAGAAGCAAACGAAATGCGAAATTGTAACTTTAATTAGGTTTTTCCTTCTATTAAATAAATGATGATGATTACCTAGCGTTACTAACTACCTTATCACAGATTATATATAATATTATTGATAGTAATAAAATATAATAAGTGACGATTTCATATGCAATGAATTTAGCAACAGTACGTATTTGAAACTAATTTATAGATATTGTAATGGATCGGAGGTCAATGATTATTCTATGTAACTAATTAACTACTAGAATATATATTAGAAACGCATTATTTCAAACGACATACGTTACGTACCTATCCATGGTATGTCTCATGTTACCTATCCCAATCCGGCCAATATGAAATTAAAAAAATTCATTTATCGTACTAATTAAATATATTGTGAAAATTTTATAAAATAGCTTTTAGGTATTACGTACTAATGAGAGAGCCTCCTTTTTCTTCCTCGTGTTTTTCTCATAAATTTATCCTTGTAGTCTTTTAACAAAGTTTCACGTATATATAATATATGTAAGAAAAACAATAGCGGATTTAGTTTCTAAATGCATGTTTTATTTAATTTTTAAAAGAAAAATTAAGTGTATAAATATAGAACAAACTCTATCCAAATTCTCATTATATACAATCAACTTTATTATTTACTTAATGATACATGTAACTTGCAATTTTAGTTCATTGTATTCAATTTCCTCCATAGTTGCAACATCACTAGTTTGTTGTTTGAATTTTGAGTATTATATCAAATTATCTATCGATATCATCTTCATTATTCATATGTTGTTTATGGAGCAACCCTAATCAAGGGAAGAACAAGTCAAGTTGAAAGAAAACAAGTTTATTTTATCAAGAACGTGATTTCGTGAAGCAACCCAAATCATCAAGAAGCAAAACAGGAAACCCTAATTAGTAACAAATCAAGGTGAACATGTCGATTTCATTAAGAAAAAAAACAATAAACTCTAATTTTTGAAACGAAAATCAAGAACAAAAATCAATTTTAAAGTTGCACCTAGTACCTTACTAGATTCATCAAGAAACAAACAAGAAACTCTAATTTCGTAATGAAAACTAAGAACAAAGATTGATTCCAAAATCTCGCCTTATCAAATTTTTCAAGAAACCCTAAATATTTGAAACGAATATAAATAAAAAAGTCGATTAAAAACGAAATAGCACACATGTACGTGTCAAGAACCTTTACAAATCCACGATACACCTTACCAAGTTAGTATTATTGCACACATGTATAAGTCAAGAACCATACTTTGGTAACCTAAGTCATAAACCCTAGCACGATTCGTATAATCGTATCCTAAATCGATATTAGTGTTTTGTTCCACCTTGAGGGAATCCCTAGCACGATTCATATATTATAGCATAGATAGAAGCCTGAAGTGATTCGTATGCACAATGACAAACCTAGCACAATAGCAATGATTCATATACCTTTATCTGGTAAACCAAGTTGCAATACATATTTGAAGAAAACTTGAAAACAAAAAAGTAGGAAAAAAGCTTTTTCTCTTTCAAAAGATGGACATCAGAAATCGTCGTTAGATCTCCTGAAACCGATTTTGAATTTGTCAAAATTGTATTGTATCAAGTTATATTGCATATAATAAACAAAAATTGAAAGTTAGTTACAACTTCAAGTACAAAATAAAATTAGTACTTGCATACAATATAATTTTGACAAATTCATTATATTTCATGAATTTTGACCATTTTGTTGAGGGTAATTATTTAATATATGGTAGAGGTGAACAAATAGGACCGGTCCGACAAAGACCGCCAAGATCGGACCGGTCCAGGACCGTCATGTCACTCCTCAGTCTGGACTGGACCGGACCGGAAGACCGTCAAGGACCGGTCCGAAACGGTCCGAGAGTCGGTCCAGACCGAGCCGGTCCAAGAGTCCAAACCGGAAATTTCTCACTATCTCTTCCTTATTTCTGTACACAAAACTTCTTTTTACATATTCTCTTTATATTATTCTCTCAACTTTTTAAGTTGTCAAAAAAATTCGAAAATGAAACCAAAAACCGGAAATTTTAGCCGAAACTTAAAATTTAAAACCGAACCGAAAGATATCCGAAAGAAAACCGGACAGGTCTGGACCGAAGTCGGACCGGTCCGAAAAAAGACCGACTGCTCAAAAACCGAATGGTCTTACGTGAGGACTGGTCCGCCGAGGACCGAACCGGACCGGACCGACAGTGGTCCAGGACCGATTTTGTGCATCTCTAATATATGGTACATGTACAAGATCCCATCATTCATATTTACTTCTGTTAGATTTTTTCATCCTAGTGCTTACCAACTAATAAGAACATGGAATCCAAAATTTCTTTTTTTTCTCACCCATAGGAATTTTGACATGTGTCTTGGTTAAACGATATGGAGAAAAAATTTTAAAATTTAGTAGAATAATATAGTAACGTTCTTATACTATATTAAACGATAGATAGTATTATATTTGGTGAAAAATTCTCCATAAGTCTATTTAAAACTAATTTCAGTAATTTTAGAAAATTATTGTGACTGAAAACTCTAAATGAAAAACAATAACTTTATTATTAGACAGCACATTGATTTGTTTTCGCTGCATATTGTTGGTGGTACATTACAAAAGTGAATAATTCTTACTAAAACGAGAAAATATTATAAATATATATTGGTCAGCAATGATTGGCTACAGAATTACTCCGGCATCAAATTGCCATGTATATTTACTTCAAGTAGAATCCTATGGACATAACACATAAACACAAAATAAAAAAAAATGGCACTTCTGATTTACTTGATTTTCATTGTAACACATATTAAAAAATAATATAAGCAAGTTAAACTACATGTAAACCATTATATATTATAAGAAATTACTAAACTCTCTAACTTCATTTGCTTGTTGCATGCATGAAATGAAGTCAAAATATAAATAATGTGGAGCTAGAGAAATCGTTTAGTGGGTTATCAACAACTTATCTATAAACATTTTATCTACTAAAATATACAACAATATCAAATCCTACAAACAACTAGGTATGTGAGAGGTAATATAAATAGTCATACATCTATCATTAGGTAGAGGGACTGTTTTTCAAAAGACGTTCATTTTAAAATGAAACGACACTCAATAGATCTTGAAATATTTCAATATTATTATCATTGCTATTTATTAAAAATTTTAACATATTTATTTTATTTTGTGTGACACTCTTTAACTGTTTTTTAATTTAACTTAATTTTATTTAAAAAGAAAATTCAAATGAGCATGAAGGTTCTAGGGTTAAAAACATTGAAGTTATAACTTAAAATAGTTAGAATGTTTTTGTATTATATAAATTTGAGATCAGAAATATTATAAAAAAAACTACCTTCAAATATATACATGTTAATGTGTGTGTGAAATGTGTGTATATACACACTCTCTAATAATGGTAACTTTATCCCTCTATCCTAATTCAACTTTTTAAGGGCTTCCTATCTGAAATGTTCCCAGCTCTAATCTGTAATTTATCCATGTTAAGCCTCAATATGTCCTCCCACCACCAAAATGAACGTCACTTTGTTCTCAGTCCGCAAAGGCGTAAACTATAACTGCTTCCGCCCTCTTAACTAGTTATGTGAGAAGTCACCTATTTACGTGATCAAACCAACATAATCTTTCTTCTCTCAACTTGACTGTGTAGATGCAACTCCTAGCACCATCCTAAACGTTCCCAAACCTTTCTTTATTTACTAAAATGTGAGTGATATAAATACATAAATTATGCTAAAACTAATTATATATATATATATATATATATATATATATATATATATATATATATATATATATATATATAGTGGGAGGTTCAAATGAGAACTAAAATATTTTTTAGAATGGGAGACTCAATCACAGCCGTCCAATTCCCCTCCTTCAATGTCATTGCCCACTCATGAATTCCTCACATGCACTCTGTCACACTCGATTTCCCACGCTTTCCATCCATGAATTCCACTTACAAAATGAACGGCTAAGATTTAGTCTCTCATTCTCAATTAATTCATCATTCTTATTTGAATCTTCCCATATATATATATATATATATATATATATATATATATATATATATATATATATATATATATATATATATATATATATATATATATATAAATTGGATCAATAAAGTCCCCCTTTAAACAAAAACCCCAAAGTCCAAATCCTGGCCGTTAGATCGATCAAATCAATGGTTAAGATCTAGAATGACATTATTGTAAATAAGTAAACAATTATAAGATTTAATTAAATAATGAAGGGTAGTATGGTTAAAGCCCCTTTTTTAAATTTTTTTTACCCCTTAGATCTTTAAATGATCATAACTATTTCAATTTTTTGAATTTGAGCAAATAAATTATACCAATCTTCTTATTTTTTTTATCCTCTTTCAAACGAGACCACTCTTCCTATATTTTTGGAAAAAAAATTAGACGAAATGACGAAAATGATGAAATTTATCATTTTCGTCACCTGTTGTTATATCACGTAATAACAGGTCCCGAATATGATAAATTTTGTCATTTTCATCTTTTTCGTCACCTGCTATTATATGATATATAAGGGGGACACGAAAATGATTAAAATAACGAAATTTTTATCATTTTCGGACCTGCTGTTTAAGTGATATATAGGGGGACACGAAAATGATGAAAATGATGAAAATGACGAAATTTTATCATTTTTGTCACCTGCTGTTAGATGTTATACAAGGGGCACGAAAATGATAAATTTTGTCATTTTTCATCATTTTCGGGGACCTTCTGTTTAAGTGATATATAAGGGGGACACGAAAATGATGAAAATTACGAAATTTATCATTTTCGTCACCTGCTGTTACATGATATATAAGGGGGCATGAAAATGATAAATTTCATCATTTTTCATCATTTTCGGGACATGCTGTTTAAGTGATATATAAGGGAATACGAAAATGACGAAAATTCATCATTTTCGTCACCTGTTGTTACATGATATATAAGGGGCTGTTACATGATATATAAGGGGCACGAAAATGATAAATTTCATCATTTTTCATCATTTTCGGGACATGCTGTTTAAGTGATATATAAGGGGATACGAAAATGATGAAAATGACCAAAATTCATCATTTTCGTCACCCGTTGTTACATGATATATAAGGGGCAACCGAAAATGATAAATTTTGTCATTTTCATCATTTTCGTGCCCCTTTGTAATTTTAATCTGTGATGAACGAAAATGACGAGTTTTTATTATGTGTAATGAATGAGAACGATGAATAATGTACATGATGATACCATATGATGAACGAAAATGATAAACTTTTCAATGTACATTCTGATACTATTTGCAATGATATTAAAATGATATTTTTTTCATTGTACATGTTTTGATATTATGAAAAAGATAAAATTTCAATGTACATCCTGAATACTTTTTACGATGAACGAAAATGATTTTTTTCAGTGTACATATTTTGTATACTATGTGTTGATATGAAAATGCTGATTTTTTTTTACTTTACATGATTCTATTTTTGCAATGACTGAAAATGATGCCTTTTTTTCACTGAACACGCTGATACTTTTTGCAATATACGAAAATGATAAAAATATTTATCATTTTCGTAAAAAAAAATTCTAGAAATATAGGAATAGTGGTCTCGTTTGAAAGAGGATTAAAAAATGAGTAGATTGGTATAATTTTTTGCTCAAATTCAAAAAATTGAAATAGTTATGGTAATTTAAAGATTGAAAGGGTAAAAAAAATGGGGGTTTTGAGATGGCTGGAAGAAATTGTGGGTTTTCTAAGGAAATTATGCAATTCCCATATTGCACTTTTAAATGAGTGGCTGAGATTGTGACTTTTGGGTTTTTGTTTAAGTTGAGATTTCTATTGAACCTTACCCTATATATATATATATATATATATATAGACAAAAGTTCATGCGAGAACCATTGTTAGCGCGAGAACCGCGAGAACCAATCTAAGCCGACCAATTCCCCCTCCTTCAATGTCATTGCCCACCCATGAATTCCTCACATGCACCCTGCCACACCCTATCCCTCCACGCTCTTCATCCATGATACTTCCCATATCCAAGGAACGGCTGAGATTGGTTCTCGCGGTTCTCGCACTAACAACGGTTCTCGCATGAACCCTCCCCTATATATATATATATATATATATATATATATATATATATATATATATATATATATATATATATATATATATATATATATATATATATATATATATATATAAAGAAATGAAATTTGAGTAGAGCCATTTGATCCTCTAATTATATTGTAGATCCGCCTCTAAATATGTATGACACATTTATAAGACATTACTGATTTCTCGTATTTTATGTAAGAGACGATTTTTAATAAACTGTCTTAAACTAATCAGTTTAATATTTTCATCTTATAAATTTACAAAGTATATGACAAATATAGTGTGTTTCATCATAAATAATTTGAAAGGAAACAATACTTATTATCCATGTCTAGACAAAAGATCTATCATTATCGGAAACAAAAGCGTCAAATGACACAAGAAATAGCAAAATCTTTTACCCTAAAAAGCGATTCTTGAAAAGCTTAATGAGACAAGATCACAAGATGCAAATCTTGATAACAAAAAGCAGATATTGAGACATAGTGTGGGGGGTCTTTGTGTAATTAACTCATAAATGAAGGAAAATCTAAAATTGAGGAAGATGAAGATCTCTGTTATCCCTTTGAGTTGGGAGTTTTTCATTTGTTCTTTTCTTTCTCAAAGACAAAACCTCACCCCACCTAGCCAAACCCCCCCCCCCCCCCCACCCCCCCCCCCCCCCACCCCCCCACACACACACACACACACACCCACACAAAAAAAACCACAACTTAAAAATGAAATTAAAAAAAAAAAACAATAAATTGGGAAAGAAAAAAAACTGCATCTTCCTGACTCATACCAGAGATGCCTTTAATAGGTAGAGTGTTTTAGCTTTGTTTTCTCACGGAATAACAGCTTTTTCTATACACATTTGAAGCCCTTTTATTTCTTTATCTTTATTTTAATAACCCTTGAATGTAAGCTTCAAACACCCAGAAACTGTTGTTGGCAGAGTGTAAGAATAACAAGACATCAGAAACAGAAACCCTTCATCTGTTTATTTTCGGAAAACACAAATATTATCTCAGCTTTAGCTTTTCTGAAACAAACCTCATATCTTCAATTCCCACACACACAAACGTAAGCTTCGAAAAAAGAAAACACAAATTACTTTCCCAAAGCACTTGCTTATTTCAAGTGGGGTTTGCAATCTTTGTCTCGAGGAAGAACAACAGGACCTCCCTTTTCTTTGTTTTCTTGCAGAATTTGGTCGCTTGGAGCTATAAACAACTTGTGTTCTTTTTGGGTTGATTGGTGAACATATTATTTTCCTTACAAATGGCTACTGCACTGAAAGATTCAACTCTTAAAGACGTGATCAAGAATCTCTGTCGTTCTTATGGATGGTCTTATGGCGTTTTCTGGGGATTTGACCAGCCAAATTCCATGTAAAATGCATTTTCAGTTTACTGAAATAGTTTTTATGTATCTATACAGTTTTCCTGAATATAAAAGTCTAAATGGTGTCTAGTTTCTTTAATCTTCCTGTTAATCTTGTGTATTTCTTTCATCTAAAACGCAGTTTCAGTTTACTAAAATAGGAGCAGTGTGTGTGTGTGTGTGTTTTCTTTTTTCTCAAGAATCTGTTGGTTTTCCATTTCATGGAAGTGGGTATCAAGAAAATGACAAGATCGACTCTCATGATTAATACTGGTTTGGGGTGAGATCTTGTCAGAATCATCACACATAATGTAGGTGATTTTAGTAAATCCATACATTAATTCCACCAAGAGAATATTCCTCAACTTGATTGTTCATAAATTCAATTCTTTTAGCAATTAATTTGATTAAAATCTTTATCTTTTCTCTGATATGTCAAATGTGTTTTATACTTTTATCTGATAAATTTATATATCTTGTCTTTTTAATTTCTTTTATGTTTTTTGTTTTCCCAGATTATTGACTATGCAAGATGCTTACTTTGAAGAGGAAATCCATGGTCTGATTGATGATTTGCTTTTACAATCACCAATGCTTGGAGGAGGGTATGCTCATTTTCCCTGATACTTGTGTAAAAACAACAATTATTTTCTTAAACTGGTTTTAATTGTTTTTTCTTTTGAAGTGTTTGATATTCTTTGGAGGCAAATACTTATTAATTATTTCTTGTAATTTTTAAGGTTAATTGGACAGGCTGCCTTCACTAAGAAGCACCTATGGATGTCATCAGAAGATGATTACAGAGGACAGAATTCTTCTGGTTCTATCTGGGATATGTTTCAGGTACCAGTTACTGCTTTTAGCCTAACCTGCTTTAAACTTATGATGAGTTCTTTTTTTGTTAAATCATAATATATAGTTAAACCCAGATGTTTCTGGTTTAACATACACCTAAATTAACATGCTTTTTTATTTATTTTGTTTCGCAGGATGATTCGAAAATTCGTCAGCAATTTTCTTCTGGTATAAAGGTAATTCTTTTAGTTGAACTTCAATTCAAAGATTGTACCCCTGCGTGGTACTTTGTGTGCCTGTTTAGGCGACAACAGCAAGCTTGATCCAAGGCATAAACGAGCCTGTTTTGATCTTTATTTCACTTTCATTTTTGCAGACAATTGCAGCAATCCCTGTGGAACCACAAGGAGTGGTACAATTTGGGTCCACTAAGAAGGTTAGTAAGGAAAGAGAAAACATTTTGCAATTTTGTTAACTTAAATTTCATGTAATCTAATCAATTGGTTTCTTTTTTTTTTCCAGAATCTGGAGAACACAGATTTTATAGATCGAACGAAAAGGATGTTTAATGAGATTGTAAATGGTAATTCACCAGCAATTTCATATTCTTTGCCAAACGGATTGTTTGCCTCTTTGATATCATCCGAAGATTCTTATTTTGGAAGTGGTGCTCATTATACGATTGATCAAGCTTCTTTAGCTTTACCACCACAATCTGTGTCATTCAGTTCACAATCTCAAGCCATGTTTCTTGATAATAATAGTAATAATCAGTCTACTACTCATTTACAACCAAACACTGCTCCATGGAGTACTACTTCTAGTTTGACTTCCTTCAAGGAACCACATCAGGATTTGTTTGACTTAAGTCAAACAACAGATTTTGGAATGCTGGATGAGTTTTTCCAAACAGGAGATTTCAATATTTCACAGTGGTACCCTCAGTCCCCTGGCCAAAGCAATGTGACACTAAATGATCAATTGTTATCACAAGCCACAGGATTTCTCCCCATTAATGAAGAAGTCAAACCTGTGACTCTTTCTGGTATTGATGTTGACCTGTTTGGATGTCAAACATTGGGAGACATTGTCACACCTGTCATAGATGATAACCGTTTAGGATTCAATTCATACAGTTCAGGTTGTATCTCGGTGTCAAAGTCAACTCAAGGTATTGAAAATGACCCTGCTACCCATCCTGTTGCAAAGAAAGGATTGTTCTCCAATCTTGGGATCAAGGAGCTTTTTGAGGGTATTTCTGGTACTTCAAGTTCTTGTATCGACGATCAAGTGTCGTCTGCCGCAAAACGAAGAAAAATAGGAAACTCGATATGGGAAATGAGTTCGTTACAGGCTGGTGCATGTAATAATAGTTTTGGGCCTAAGGGTGAGCCCATACTTAAATCCGAGCCATGGATTGGTGATGCTTATAGCATGGATGGTTCAAGCACTATATTGCAAGCAAAGAAGCAAGTTGAGCCTACAAAGCCCGTTAAGAAAAAAGCTAAACCAGGGACTCGACCCAGGCCCAAAGACCGCCAGATGATATTGGACCGTATGGCTGAGTTAAGAGAACTCATCCCCAATGGTGAAAAGGTATGTAAAATAATAAAAAATATATAAAGAAACAAAATATTGATGTTATGTTGTATGTACATTCTAATTGATCGCTTGATATGATTCTGCAGATGAGCATTGACTGTTTGTTGGATCGAACAATCAAACACATGCTTTTCTTGCAAAGTGTTACAAAACATGCTGATAGAATCAAACAGGCTGATGAACCAAAGGTGATTAAACTTGCATAATGGTTTTGAATGGCTAATTTTTATACTTTCTTGTTCGACATACTTAACATAATGATTCTTTTCTGTAGCATAACGGTGTTATTCAGAATAATTATTCCAATGATCTAAGCAACAATGGTGTAACATGGGCATGTGAATTAGGAAATCAAACAATGATCTGTCCATTAATAGTTGAGGACCTTAGTACCCAGGGACAAATGCTCATAGAGGTAAGATTAACACGTGTGTGTTTATGTATACCATATATATATATAGCTTACCTTGCAGTAATCTTAATAAAACAACCATCTTTCCGTGCAGATGATATGTGAAGAACACGGGTTTTTTCTTGAAATAGTGGACATAGTTCGGGGTTTTGGCTTGACAATTATAAAGGGAGTCATGGAAGCTCGTGAGGAAAAAATATGGGCACGTTTTATAGTTGAAGCTGAGGTAAAGCATTCATTATATAACGAGCCACAAAATGGTATATAAAAGTGAAAAATGTGCGAGTCTTTTTGAATCATATGAATTCGTTTTTACAGGCGAAAAGGCATGTAACAAGGCATGAGATATTTGCAGCACTTGTTCAACTTCTACAAACAATGGGATCTCATGATAATAATCTTGATAAAAAGATTATGCAAACCGGGAATTCTCTACTCAACGATTTCCATCATTCCGGGATACAAATTCCTGTAAGCTTGGCAGACACAGGATATGGCATGAACTTATAACCTTGTTTTTCAAGAATACCATGAGCATTTCATGATTGGTATTCTTGGAAGAAAAGAAAGAGATAGATTTCCTCTACAACAAGTGGTGATTTTGGCCAGAGTTAGAAAATGAAGCTGTGGATGTGTATTGAGTTTGTTATGAGTATTATTAGAGGCTGCTGCTTTTTGGGATTCTTGATCTTTGTTTCATGTTTTTTTTTCTTTAATGTTTAGTGTTTATTAGTTGGTTTCTTTGCAGCAGTCTTCAGAAATCAAATGTTCATAGTTTGAAACTAACAAGAAAGGACAGATATAATTTGTAGGCTGACAGCCAATCTTGTGATTTATATCCAAATGGGCTTTGGTTGCTTGCTTGTAACCTTAGCATTGGTGCACTTGTTGACCCTTGAAAGTCTATGATATTCATTAATGATTAAGCATGAAAACATTTTTAAAAAATCAGTTTTAATCAGGTCAGATCTGAAATTATGATCCATGTAGCGCTTCAAATATATAATCTGTGCATCCAACAGAATATTTATCTGTTCATAATTAGTTTTTTATGATAGGATATACTTGTCTAGCCTCATTATATTATTGGGTACGGCCAAGCACCGTTTTGGGCTACAGTTATTTAGTATTATGAATTATTTGATTGTATTATTTATTTTAAATAATTATAGTGCAATGTCATTGAATATGAATTTAAATCGAATAAAGTTTAATAGTCATATTATATTAAATGTGACATTTAATATTACTAGATTCTACAACAGATTTTCACCAACATTTTTTTTCAAGAAACTACTTTAACTCTTCACCAATTAGAGATAAAATTTTAAACTTTTAAAATAAAACATTTATTAGAAAGGGATCTCTTTAAAATAGAACTAGTTTATTGACCCGTGCATACACGGGTATTTCGGAAATGTATTAAAGATATTAAAATTTTCAAATAAAAATAATGCAATAAATGAAATATCGATGACCGAAAACTTACATATGTCAGAATTTTTAACAAAAAAAAAACTAAATTTTTTGAAGCACTTCTTTGTACACTTTTGTTGTTTTGTTTGTAACATTACCACTTTTGTTTCAAATCAAACTTTTAATCCATTTTTACTTCTAACATGTGAAACAACAACATACAATTAACTATTCGTAAACACAAGTTTCCTGGGTAATAAATCAACTTCTGAAAGTGACCGTCCTTGACTTTTGTTAATCGTCATAGTAGAACATAGCATCAGAGAAAATTGTCTTTCCGGAAGTTTTTTATCTAATGGAATCATTTTCATTCTCGGAATATATGTAATCTCACAAATGTTCTTTCCCGAAATGATTTTGCCTCAATAACATGTGCACCAAGCCGAACAATTTGTAGCTTTGTTCCATTGCATAAACCCTTAAACTGGTCTAAATTTCTAAGTAACATAACAGGAACACCAATCTTTAAGGAATGTTTGTGATGAGGAAAACCAAATACTTTTAATGAGTTGAGTATCTTAGGACAGTATAAATACTTCTCAAATAAACTTAACGAATCTTCAAGACTTCAACACAGACACAATCAGAAATTAAATAAGTTGTTTCCATATTGTCAATTTTGGAAACCATATAATCATTTATTTACTCAACATCGTCATTTGTTTGCACCAAGATTGTTTGATGATGAAAGTAATTTTCACTATAAAGATGATCATTGATTGAAGAATATATAGAAGTTTGAAAATCAAAATATAATTCACTAAACCCAAAACAACAATAATCTAATTTGGAAGAACATGTATTTCTTGATGTCATTTTTAGTAAATTCAAATGTTGAAGTCAAATCAGGTAATAATTCTTAACTGAAAACTGACTCAAATTTCTAATCATATCTTTGCTCATATAATTTTTTCATCATCATAAGAGAGGATGCTAGCGATCTATTTGCTAAAGACTTTGCTAGTTTATAGACCTGTGCACTCACGGATATTAGTCTATTAGAGAAGTAAACTTAAAATGAATTAAAATCAAATAGAAAAATGTAAGTACCGTACATATACAAAATTATAAATACGTACATAAAAAACCAAATTAAATTTTTTTGAAGTACTTTATACACAAGTAAACTTGAAAAATAACATAATTGAATATAAAACATGTTTCAAGTATGTAGATAAAGACAAAACAATTAAGACTAATACATAAAAAATAAAAAAGTAGACATAAAAATTGTTTAAAATATATATAAAACAACAAAAACACATTAGACGCTTAAACATGCTTATATCACATATCATGACATCTCACGGATCAGTCAATGGATGATCTAGAAAGTGAATCTACTCAAGACAAAAATTCTTAAATCAAGCAAAAACGACAACATTCTAATAAACAACCATTCTACTTGGTCAACATCATCATTAAGAAAGAATAAAATGATAGTCAGTATAAACTATCAAATATAAAGAACAACTAAAAGTTTTTCATATTTAGAGAAAATGAAAATCCAAGTTCACATAACTAATAACTTACTAATGATTTTAAGTGCACATGTTTAAGAGATAGAAAATATACATAGAGATTTGTACACGCGAATATTAGACTCATCTCCATGCTTAAATCCACTAATGATGATCACATGTCTTACCTTTAAACGGACTCAATTGCATTTCCACTTCTAAAGCCGAATTTTCGTACACCTTGCAAGTAAAAAAAAAAAATAGTGACTCACGTGTTTAATATTAAAAAAAATCAAGAATGGTTTTCTATTTTTGTATAAGAAATTAATACTTCTATTTTAGTGTTAGATTTAGCTAACTACCTACACTAATAATATAGTTTCAGGACCATTAAAAACAATTATCTTTACATCTCTGAATTTAAATTTTTAAATATATAATATATCATTTTTAATGATACATTTTCTTTTAAACCATATTTTATAAAAGGTTTCATACATCTTTTTAATAAGATTGAAAATGTTTTAAAATCAGTAACTAAACACTTTGAATAACATATTAAAGTTAACCACTCATCACCATACTCCCAAAAAACCCATTCAGCTAAACAAAAAATAATCTACTCACTACTATTAATGAATAACAAAAAAATTAAGAATATACTAATTTCAAAAAAGTGTCATATTACAATAAAATTTATACCAAAACGTAGATAAAAATGAGATGATTGTAAATATATAATTATTTTTTCTCTAAACAAAATATATCACAAGTTACTAAACATAATTTATAAACATCTTATAATTAATTACATTCATATACAATTTTTATAAAACCCCCTCATATTTTCTTAAAAACCTCTCACATATTTTATAAAACCCCCCTCATATTTTCTATTAGGCCCCCTATTGAATTATCACGTATTCAATCTTTCTAAAATTATTTTTGAGAATTGTTAGAACTGTATTATTGTAATAGAATAGGAGTTCAACAATAGTTGAGGGTACTTATTGTAAATATACCTTATAGGTATATAACCCTTGTGATACACAAGGAAATGTAAGGATTGCCTCACAATATAAGGCTTAACTATGTGTTTTGTAAGGTGTAAAGAGATTCTCTCTCAACCTATTATAGTTATATATTGCAATCCTTCAATCTACCGTTTGTTTATTCTTATCAAGAATTTTTAATTTTGCAATTGAGGTTTCATATTGGTTAAGAGGTTGATTTAATGGTTATTTATGGAAAATTTGCATGCCTTATATATGTATATATATATATATATAGGAAAAAGTTCATGCGAGAACCATTCTTAGTGCGAGAACCGCGAGAACCAATCTGAGCCGTCCAATTCCCCCTCCTTCAATGTCATTGCCCTCTCATGAATTCCTCACATGCACCCTGCCACACTTTATCCCTCCACGTTCTCCATCCATTTAACTTCCCACATCCAAAGAACGGCTGAGATTGGTTCTCGCGGTTCTCGCGCTAACAACGGTTCTCGCATGAACCAAAAATATTACGAGAACCGCGAGAACCGTTGTGAACCAATCATTTAAATACTTGTCTTTTTTATTTAATATTAACTAAAAAGGGTAAAATAGTCCATCCGACTTTCAAAGCAAATCTAATTTCCCGATGTATTTTACTTCTTTCCCACCGTTCCACTTTCCGCCGCACATCCCACCGCCTATAATAACAAAGACGATTCGCCGGTAATGGAGACGACTGTAGTGAATCTCGCTCTCTTGGTCACCCCCTCACTCGAAATGTAGGTTAGATATCGAAGCCATTCATCTCGACGAGTATAGTGAACAAGGATAATGCAGATTTTGAATCCCGACGGAGGTCTTTTTCTTATAGATTTAAGTGGACGGTGGTCTTTTTGTGGCCGGCATTTATGTTGACCTCCATGTCAGGGAAGGTATGGAGTAATCACTTCCACAGATCTCGCAATTAAAGGTCTGCTTTTTTAATTTTGTGGATTTTGTTACAATCTGACGTAGGGCATCGATATGAATTGAAGCGTAAGAGTTCTATATAGCTTAACATTACAACAAGAAGCAACTATCACAGTGGGATATTTAATCGATTATTTAAGCTTTTTAGTGCTGCAAGTGGTTTTGTTTATTATTTTATACACTTATCAAGGTGAGATTTGTCCAGATAATGATTATATTTCACCAGTTTGTTTTTATATTTCACAATTGAAGGTCTATTTTTATATTTCACCAAGATTTGATTTTGGAAATTTGAAAAAGGAAGTTTCAGATTCAAGAATTTGTAGGATTTGCGTACAAGGTCTTTTGTATATAGATTCATTATTTTGTTTTGATTTTTAATTGTATTGGTTTATAAATAGTATAAAACTTAATAGGTTCTTGTTAATGTTTAGTTTGACATAACAAACTTTGAGTTGCATACATGCGTATATATATATATATATATATATATATATATATATATATATATATATATATATACACACGTGCTAAATCTCTATGTATGATTTATATATTTTTTTAATACAAACAGCAATGTCAATATAGAAACTAAATTCAATATGGATTCTTTACCTGTTACAGGAAAGAATGGTATATTTTTTAGATTAACAATTTGTATTTTGCATATGCGTATTTGTTTATACCATTAACTTGAACATATGTAACACACGTGTTTTGATGAATTCCATATAAATAAATGTTGGATCATTCCAAGGTTTATAAGCAGTAGTTGCATATGTGTGATTTATACATACCTTATCTTACACATATTTTATTTGTTTTACATGTATAATTTCTGTTATACATGTGCAATTTACTTGTTTTGGTACAAAACATATATGTAATCACTACTCTAATGTATGTTACATATATGTATTTATACCTTTTTGTCTAAAATCTGCATCGGTACTAACATATATGTAATCAGTACTATAAGGTATGTTACATATATGCACCCAGACGCACATATGCAATATGAACAAGTGGTGCACATGTGCATATATCTCATACAGTGCTAGAAGAAAACCCAGGCAAAAACGATTTTTTTTTGTTGAAAAAATATAGCAATATGGATGTCATATTAAAGAGCATATTTTTATCGTTAATTTGGTATAATTTTCATATTTTAATATCTTGGTGTTTGGTAGATATTTTAGTTTTAATAAAGTGGGGGTAAATGAAAATTGTCCAAATTGCCCTTTTCCAATTTATAAACATTACCCTTAACTTGTGTCATATTCAAATTGCCCCTTATCATCTTGAACCATTGATTTCCAAAATCAATGGTTGTGATTGATTCTCGCAGTTCTCGCATATTTTTTGGTTCTCGATGGAACTCTCCCCTATATATATGGGACGGTTCAAACGAGACCTGTTTTTCGTACGAGAACTGCGAGAACAAATCTTAGCCGTTGATTTGATAAAGTGGAATTCATGGATGTGGAGCGTGGGGGGATCAAGTGTGGTAGGGTGCATGTGATGAATTCATGTGTAGTCAATAACATTGAAGGAGAGGGAATTGAACGGCTCAGATTGGTTCTCGCGATTCTCGTACGAAAAACCGTTCTCGTAAATAAATAATGATATGTAAATAAAAATGAGATAATTGTAAATATATATTCATATTTATATCTAATATCATACATAAAAAGTTTTAAAGGAATAACGAATAACATATTTTTCTTTTGAAAGGGAAAGACTTATATTAAAGGGTCTCAAATGTTGAGACAAACAATACATACATGTTTATATAAACAATCAAATTGAACATATGCAAGCAGAAGCTTATCCATCTATCTAAAAAGATCACGTAGAGCTTTTACAGGCCCTTGTGCAGAGCTTAATGGAGTTCTCCTTCTGACTGTGAATTTTCCAAAAAAAAAAAAACCATCAGATGGACCAAGTTAACCCATCATTTTCTGAAGATAACCAAGATCAAATGAGAAGCCATCGCCAAATCCATGTGAAGAGGGACTAGATCAAGACCAGGGTTAGTATGACACAACTCCTTTGTGAGATAGTCTTATCCTAAAAAACAGTTAACAAGAAGGTCGATCCTATTAGAGATATTAGCTGAAAATCGTAGACTGGAACATCCAAGAGCAGGCCACGGAACCGTTTAAAACCCAGGAGCAGGCCATGAAAATCGAAGACTGGAACATACATGAAAAACAAATAACATATTATATTAGTTAAATTAATTAATCTAATAAAATATAATATATACTAAGAGGAAAAATGAAAAAAAAAATTACGCCACCTACTACACTGATGAGGTAGCAAAAATAAAATAAAATTGCAGCATGTGAGATTAGAACTCCGCACCTAAAATTTAAATCGAATTTGCCTTTGTCGCTAGGTTTTTTTTGTAAACCTTGCAACTTCAAAATCTATATCTTATTACAATATAGAATAACAATTACGTTTGATACTCTATATCTCATGATAACAATGCAAATTAGTTTAAACAATTGTAATCTTCTTTAATAAAATTTATTAGATCTTAAGCGTCTATTTTAATTATTATATATAATTTCATATATGCTCTTTTATACCTTAAAATATCGTATTTGTTTATCTTAATTTACCTTAAAGTATCATATTTATGATTTATAATATTTCAAATATTTCACCAAATTTTTAATTTTATAATTCTAAAATATTTTACAATCATTAAAATTTTTGTAATAAAAACCAATAAACGTTTAACCTTATTATCCCATTTTGTAACAATAATGATTCATGATTATTACAAATTATGTAATCATATCTGTTAGTATCATGATATCATATTTCTAGCTGTCAACACATGCGAACTTCAAATTGATAAAATCTACAACAAAGAGACAAAACAGTTTGATGTGTGATAAATAAAAATATTCGGATCTATCCATTAAAATGTTTTTATAACGGAAAATAATATAGTCTCCTATTTTATATCTCTAGGTAATTACATTTTGTTAGGTTGATTAAATCTACCACTACAGTAAAGTTTATGGAATTTATATTCCACACCACCAACAAAAAGTTTTTTTTACATATCTTGAACTTCTTTGCACCCTGCAATCTTAGGATTCAAATTCTCGATTTCCTCTTCACATCTCAGACACCATAATAAAAAGTGCAAGCGAATGCTTAAATAATCCAAAACAATTCTCACCAGGATCCTTCCTAAGTTTAGCCAATTTACATATATCTTGAACTTTTCATACTCTCAAGAGAATGAATTATACCATTTTGGACCCGAAATAATGAAAGTATTACAATGGCACACTCATGAGAATCAAGTTCACTAAGGTTAACCTTCCTTCACGTAAAATTATCTTTGATCAAAACATACACTTTTTATTTTGTATCATATTAAGTGTTATGCACAAATCACATCCTTTTATTTATATATCATTATTGTTATTATTTGATGAAGAGCTACAAAAACCCTCAACCATCTATAAATTTTTCCTAGGAGAATCATGTTTAGATATGTTTAAATTAAGAAAATTGGCAATAACAACCCCAATATCACGAACAAGAGACTCGTCCATCAAAATATATCAGAGTGCGGTCAAACAAACCCAAACAACAACTCCCCGCTCTACAGCTGAACTTACCAAGAACCTGCAAAATGGAGTTTATGGTGGGGGATTAGCTCAAAGCAAAAAGAAAACCTTAATCCATCATATATCCATTCTTTTTCAAGAACCATAGAATTCAAGATTGGGTTTATGGCAAGAATTCATTAGTAACTAGTCAATAACATAATCAAA
This sequence comes from Pulicaria dysenterica, assembly GCA_947179395.2. Lineage (NCBI taxonomy): Eukaryota > Viridiplantae > Streptophyta > Magnoliopsida > Asterales > Asteraceae > Pulicaria > Pulicaria dysenterica. The sequence continues at coordinate 111,158,737 of OX359290.1, read as the reverse complement.
TCATTTACTAACCTTCAATCTTGCAGCAAATCAACACAAATAATTAGGATTAAGGGCTGGAGCATCAATTTCTTTGAAGAAGATGAAAGATTTGTATACAAAAGAGGAGAAGAAGACTTCACATGAAAGAAAGGAGTGCTTAGTCGGTTCCTGTGTTTTTATTTTATTACACATTGTGCATTTATCTGCTATCTGGTATATGGTAACTCAAATGAAACAATCCTACACAATTAATTACAAAAGAACGAGGTATTATTTGCGGCACTCGTGTAAAGACGAATCTATAGATACCACTAATACATATAAATATAAACTTATATTTTTACATTTACCTCGTGGTCCAGTTATCAATTCAATAAATAGTAGATAAATAAAAATAAATAAATATTTACCACCGCCACAAAACTACTAGTCCTTACATGCGGATGTTACACTTCTTTTTTGCATGTTATACTTATAACATGGCTATTTTAAATTAAAATTATAGGAAAAAAAGCATGGAAATTACAATATTATCATGCCAATGAGGTGTTGTCAAAAACTAAAATCACATGTTGTTAGCGAGGTATGACCATATAGCTAGCTTTAGGGTTTCATTAGTACTTCTCCACAATTAATTATATGGATTAATGCAGCTAGAACGTCTACGGCAATAACAACAGCCTACTTAATTATTATTTCTTAATTAGCGGATTAATATGAAACAAGTATTACGCGTGTCTTCATGTAACCTAAGATGTATCAAACTCATGCACTCCAAAACTCGTACGTCTTAATTAACATGTCGATCTGCTATATATATCTATGTTTGCCATATGCTGCCAGCCTGCCACGAAGTAAATATGCTCAAATCTCAGCCTTCGATATATATATTTAAAGAAGGCAAATAAGTAATCAAAATTAGAATGATATGTACATATCAAAAAATGAGATTTGCTATATATATATTGTACCTACTAGTAAAAGCTACAAGACCATATAATATTCAGCTTTTTCATTGGTGATAATGCTAATATATGTCGTAAATATTTGAAAACGACATTACTTTATTAAATTCAAGTTTCGTGTAAAAAGTAGAAGCCTTGCTTTTGACCAAACTACAAATTTGGTCTTCTAATTAATTGAAAATTAGATGTGTATTATATATTGTTTATTTAAAAATCAATTTGAATTTTGAGGAACTACCTTGTACGTTCATTATTATTGTTTAGATTAAAATTAAATGTGTATGTAATATATGAGTTGGTTAATTTAAAGTTTTATGTAAATATTAAACATTAATTAAAATATATTAAATATATATTAGAAGCAAAAGAAATAAAAATTTAAAATTATGATAGCTAGAGAATAATAAATTTAAGAAATACTATGTTTGAACAATATACACACATGTTTATATATCACACAACTTAGAAATCTACATTGCTGATATTGACCTAAAAAAAGAAACATTATGGAGTCACGTCGGTCGTTTGGCGTACTTCCTTAGGTCAACTAACGAATAAAGTTATTATAATACATTTGCAGTCTAAATAGTTATCAAATTTAGTGTCCTTATTTTAGTAGTAGAAGATTCTATGAAAGCATATTTTAAAATTTTGACGTATATAATCTTTAACGTAACAATACCTATATTATATAATCTTTAATGTGTGTATATATATATATATACTAGTATTTTACCCGCGCGATGCGGCGGGGTAAAATAGTTTCATTTGTTGATATAGGGGTGTTCAAATTTCGGATATAAACCGTTTTAACCGTAATCTGAACCGCTCCGTAACCGAAAAAGCCGAAACCGTTTTCAAATTCGGTTTAAAAACCGAAACTGATTACCATAAATACTTTAATTACATAAAACTAAAACCGTTTTCAAATTCGGTTTAAAAACTGAAACCGATTACATAAAATGGTACAACTCAAATAGCATTATTTACAATATGTTTCAGCAATGATCTTAAACACTTTAAATACTTTAATAACATCAAACTGTCAGAATTTAAATACATAATGAATGCTTTAAAACTATCAAAAAATTAATTACAAAAAATGTCATGAATTTAATGACGGTTGTACTATTTTAAAAGTTGTCTTAAAAAATTTGTCTTAAAAAGTTGTCTTAAAAAAGAATGTTATATTACTTGTACTACTTAACTTAAAAAATTGTCTTAAAAAAAGAGCTAAATACTTTATAGAGTAGTAAAGATATATATATATATATATATATATATATATATATATATATATATATATATATATATATATGTGTGTATGTATATATATATACATATATAGGATTATAGGTCATATGCTTAAACATAAATTCTAAATGTCAAATCCGGACTATTGAATTTTTTAAATCAATAGTCAAGATCTAATAATGGTATTATTATAATTAAATAAACAATTAGAAGATTTAATTATAGAATAAAGAGTATTATTGGAATCCTCCACCCCATAAATTTCGTCCCTTCCTTTCTTTTTTCCCTTCCAGCCATTGAAAATGATAACTTCCTGTAACACCCTCTTTGCCGGCCTAGATTAATTAAGGTAATTAAATTAATTAATCTTGGGAGTTATAGTTAATTATGAGTTTACTTGCTATTATATGTTATTTAATAGCTGTTGGTTTAATTGGTTTATTTTATTATTTATTTAGAAATGTTAAATTAATAAATGATGGGGGGATGTCCTTTGGTTGGGTTGGTCACGCCTTGTATAGGCAACCACTCTCACCACCATACTTCATTGTGTGTAAAACTAGACAAAGTGTGTGTGTGTGTGTGTGTTTGCTTGGTTGCTCTCGGCCGAGAAGGAGAAGAAGGAAGAAAGAAAAGAAAAATCAAGCTTCTATCTCATTTGCATTTTAGTTGATTACTTGATATCATTTAAAGGTTAGAAATTCCATGCCATTATGTTGATTGTAGTTTAATCTCGGTTTTATAGATTTGTGTATTATATATATGAAATCCGATTGATGCATATATGATGATTTGATGATCATAGGACGTATGCATGTTAGATTTCATGATTTATATGTGTTAGTTATTTGTTAGAATGATTTCTGGAAACATATATAACTTGTATGCATGAAATCAATAAGATTGAAGTTAGAAATATATTTTATGCTTGAAGTTATGATTCTGTCGGATTTGTGGTTGAATGACTCGGAATCCGATAGAAGTTACTCGGATTTGGCCCTAACTCTTTATCGGATTGTGAACTTTATCGGATTGTGAACTTTATCGGATTGTGAACTTTATCGGATTATGACTTTACCGGATTGTGAACTTTATCGGATTGTGAACTTTATCGGATTATGACTTTACCGGATTGTGACTTTACCGGATTTTGACCTTACCGGATTGTGACCTTACCGGATTGTGACCTTACCGGATTGTGACTTTACCGGATTGTGACCTTATCGGATTTGGAGTTATCGGAATTCCCTATTCTATCGGAATTGGACTTTTTACTCGGAATCCGCCTATGCTCGGATTTGGGTAATAATGATCGGATTTGGTGTAATCGGATTTGGGGCATTGTAGATAAACATGAATTGTATATCTGTTTGGGGTTTATGTATGTTGAGTATATGTATAAATGTATATATATGAAAACATTAATAAATATGATATGTATTATTGGATCGGTATTATGAATTGAATACTGACTTGGGTTACTTCAATCTCAGGAACTAAGAAGACTCGGTGAATTTAGTCATCTAAGTGTCCCAAAGTTTTGAAGACTTTGGTGAGTGGATTTATATCTTCGGATATACAGGATTTAATATCCTATTTGGAATGCTCTTGTTTGGATTGTATATACATGTTATTTGGAGACCAGCGTAGTCTGGGCCTTTGCTTGGGGGTGTAACTTATCAGTTCTTGGGGTGCATTTATTGTACCAAGAAGACTGGTGTTGTTATCACTGTTAGCTGGGCTATCGGTAAACCTTGGTTTTGACCGACCTTGGTTGTAGGTGCTTGCAACACCGCCGGTTCTCCTGGGATTCATGAGCTATTTGGTTTGGGCATATTTGCCTTGTGTATGTGTAGATATTTGTTCCCTCACTTAGCTTTGTGCTAATTCCCCACTAGATTGTTTTGCAGATCCTCTGAGGTGATCTTGATGCTTTGGGCTGGGAATGTGGACAGACCAAACTCTGATGTCAAAGTTTTTGATTAGAGCCTGTTTTGGATTAACACTGTAGAAGTTTTGTTATGTAAAACAAGTTAAAATCTTTTGTATCTATTATGTAATTAAGATAATTATATGTAATTAGCTTCCGCATGCAGTAAATTATATGTTTAAAAAAGTACAGTGTTACACTTCCAGCCGAAAATGATCTTTCAACCACCAAAATTTATAACTTCCGGGCACCGAAAATGATAACTTTTCATCCGAAAATGATAACAATTGCAGTTGAAAATGATAACATTTTCCAGCTACCGAAAATAATAACTTCCAGGCATATAAAATGATTACTTTCCAGCCGAAAATGATAACAATTTAAGTTGAAAATGATAACATATTCCAGCCACCGAAAATGATAACTTTCAGCTACCGAAAATGATAACTTTTCAGTCGAAAATGATAACTTTCCAGCCGAAAATGATAACAACTCTAGTTGAAGATGATAACAATATACAACATTCAAAATGATAACATTATCCACATGAAAATGATATAAAAATAGACTCATTTTCAGCCGTTAAATGATATGCATACACATGTTTTAACCGAAAACTATATAGAAACATATATTTCTAAACGAAAATGATATAAATACACTACTTCCATCCGAAAATAATATAAACACAGATGGTTACAACCACCTTAAGAGTAGCTATAGTTCACATTATGACCTTGGTCTCTCTCATATCTGTGTGTATGCGCGTGATTAACAAGTAGAATATTTATAAGAAGTTGTAACAAATGAAGTTTAAGGGTTGTTAGTCCTCCATCTCTCTCATTCATTGCAGCCAGAATATCTAAGATCAAAAGAAGACATTTCATGCAACCTAAATATCTATTGATTTGAGAAAAAAAGAAAAAGGAAAAAAGAAAAAAAAAGACGTGTCTACCAAACTTACGCACTCAAGAAATCATCCTTGCATATTAAATATATATATATGTGTGTGTGTACCATGTGGTAATTTTGTATTATGTAGTGCTTTAGTGGCACAAATTAAACACTCTCAAATTAATCTGAACCATCAATAGTCCAAAAAGCAAATCAGGTAAAACTTCTGATATCTTCATATTACTTAAAAGTGAAAATGAAAGATTACACCAACAATGGATGGAGTCAGGACAAAGGTACAATACCTTATTCAGCCTTTTTATTGGCTGCTATAATGCATATGTTAAGGTGGAAATTAATAGTTCTAAATAGAGATTACTTAAAATATTCAAGGATAAAGGACTGTTGTGAAAAGCAGAAGACTTGCTTTTCAGCATACTATCAACTTGTTAATTCTACTTAATTTGCAAGTTAATTTGGTTTCCAAGAATTGATTTTCGCCACTTTTGATCCTTAATCAACTCTTTAATCTCACTTTGGTCATGAACATTAGATTTCCGTAATAGTTTCTAGGGTGTTTATTTAGGGGCGGATCCAGAATTTTTTTTGACCGGTAGCACCATATAATGCGAAAATAAAATTAAATAAAAGTGAGGGTGTGGTTCGGGTTTTTTCTCGGGTTTCCGGTTAATCGGGTCGGATTAACGAAATTTCGACTGTTATTCTGGTATTTTAGGGCCAAAATTTAAAACAAAACACAACTTATATGAAGTCATGTTAACTAAAATACTAAATTAAAAGTATAAATTGAAAGATTAAACTATTTTTTATCATTTTTTTTAGAAAACTTTCATTTTTCCTTTGATTTTGGTGGCATCACCGGTGCACCCCGAAAATTTACCGATAGCACCGTCTCAAAAAGTCGAAAATTAACATTACGAACCGTCAAAAGACCGGTGTCCCGTGCCCCCTCAATATACATAGGTCCGCCCCTGTGTTTATTCTTTTCAACTGTTAAAAGTTAAAAAATATATAGATATAGATGCACATTTCACTTTTCTACAGTTGCAGAAGGTACAAATGTCATCATTTTACAGTCCCAAAAGAGACAGATATATGGATTTTGGACAAAAGAGTAAAAACAAATTCTCAATGAAGTAAACTTGCAGATTGAACATAAGTCTAGGGACAAGATTGAAGGGTTAATTGTTGCTTTTGATATTTGGGTTTGCCTTTCAAGTTAGTGCAAAAAGCTAGATAAGTGGTCTGCCCATTCCATAGTGAAGAAGCTATACTCACCAATGAAAAAAATTCTTCACTTTTACTAAATTTTGCTGGAAAGGAGACTTACCATTCATGACCTAACTCCTTTCTTTTTCAAATAATTCCAAAATGGTATGCAGTTTTATATTGAATGAGATCAGATACAATATTGCACCAGAAAAAGCTAGTGTAAAGACAACTTTATGATGCTGTCTTTGTCTTATGTCTATGACAGAAACTTGTTTTCTCTTTTGATGTTCTCTTGATCAAGTTTATGTTGGTAAGAAAACAACTGGATGCTGATACGAAAATATATATCGATGAATTGAAAGAAACTGTGTCTAGGATCCCATTACCCTTCTAAATGCAAAATCTAATCAGCACTTAAGCTGTAAGCCTGTAAATCTAGTAGTACGAAAGATACGGAGTTAATGAGATTCAAAAAGCATACACAAACCTACAAGTGTTTGGCTTGAATTAAACATTGAGTTCTTGGATGCAAAAGTGTTCTTGGTTGATCTTCCAAGTGTCTATTCCTTCACATCACTTTCAGTTTAATTTGATAACTCGAGTAGTACGTGTTAACTTTTTTTTTGTCTATTCGGTAAACTTCCATTATCTCCTTTTACTGCAAAAGTTTAAGGTAAATTTAGTGTGCATTTTCTTATCATGAAACAGAAAATAATTAAGAATGCTGTGGAACATGTGTCTTAATCAAATAAAACTTTACCTAATGATTTGGAAAATAAAATTGAAGCTCAACCAATACAAATGACCGATCAACGCGAAATTATAATTTTATAATTAAGATTTCTGATCCTAGAATGAATTAAAATCAACAATATTCAGTGCCTTTACGTAAGGAATCAATATTGATTTCTAGTGCTTTGTGAGTGTTGAGCATTGTTAGATTAGAGAAAGTTAGTGACATATATATGTCATGCACCCTATCTTGACCTACCTCACCAGAAAAGATGATGCAACAAGATTTTTAATTTCTTGTATTCAACTATACAGAAAAAGCTTACTCCTTTTTAAATATTTATTCCAATTATAGAAAGTGATCAGCAAATCTTGGGTATAAATACCTCAGATGTCATTTGCAAATCAACAGAAAGCATAGCACAAGCATTTGACAGCTAGCATTCTCTTCAGGGTCTTGAGTTATCTCCACTGTCCTGCTTTTCATTTTTTCATAATAATGGCTAACAAAAACGGAGTCGAGTGGAGTATCAGAATGAGTGATGGATCCTCAATGGTGCTTGAGCCTGAGCACAAGTGTGGATTGATGAGATTATGGGACCGGTTAAAGGGTTTGGTGGTTCGGTTTCTGATGAGAATGTGGATGTTCTTTAAAAAGGCATGGGCTTTAGGGGTTGATGAACCTAGAAAATTCTATCATTGTCTTAAAGTCGGGGTCGCCTTAATGGTAGTTTCTTTGTTTTACTATATGAGACCTTTGTATGATGGCGTTGGCGGCAGTGCCATTTGGGCGGTTATGACTGTTGTCGTCGTCTTCGAATATACTGTTGGTAGGTGTAAAAAATTTCGACACATTCGTTAACCAAGTATATTTTTTAAATTTCCTAAAGAAAATGCTAATGTGTATATAAAATTACAGGTGGAACTTTGTATAAGTGTTTGAACAGAATATGTGCCACTACTCTTGCTGGATTTCTTGCACTTGGGATTCATTGGATTGCTAGCCATTCAGGCGAAAAGTTTGAGCCATATATCATGGGGATCTCTCTTTTCATTCTAGGTAACTTCAAGAATTCATATTATATAATGTTGAATATACATATAACTTAAGCTTTGCTAATTAATTAACTAATGATCTTGCTTACAGCTTCTGCTACAACATTTTCAAGATTTATCCCCGTGGTGAAAGCTAGATTCGACTATGGTTGCACCATCTTCATTCTTACTTATAGCCTGGTTTCAATCTCGGGGTATCGTGTTGACCATCTCCTGCATGTGGCTCATGATAGGCTATCAACAATTATAATAGGGACTTGTCTGTGCATTATAATCAGCATGGTTGTTTTTCCTGTTTGGGCTGGTTTAGAGCTACATCTTTCGATCCCTCGTAACATGGATAAGCTTGCAAAATCTCTAGAATGTAAGTATTTCTAACATACAGATAACAACATATACAGAAAATCAATTATCCTTGTTCTAATCTTCTTTTTTTCCTTCTTAAAAAGGTTGTGTAGCTAACTATTTTGGGCATGGAGATGAGGAGTCTGAGAAAAGTTTACAAGGTTATAAATGTGTGTTGAATTCAAAAGCCTCTGAGGAATCCATGGCAAATTTTGCAAGATGGGAGCCTGCACATGGAGAATTTAATTTCTTCCATCCGTGGAAGAATTACTTACAAATAGGCGCATCATCACGTAGCTGTGCTTATTGCATTGAAACACTCACTAGTTGCTTGGATTCCAAGAATCAGGTTAATTCCAACTTCTAATTTGTTCAAATTTTATCAGGTTAGAAACAGAAACTCGGTTAATAATCAAAACAAGCTCCAATTTGTTATGAAAACAGGTGCCTGAATCAATAAAGAATCATCTTGATTCAGCATGCAAGAATCTAAGCTCAACTTCATCAGATGTTATAAGAGAACTTGCAACAATTGTAAGTACAATGACAAGATCAGCAAAGTTAGATATGGCAGTCGAAGATATGAAGAATGCTGTTCAGGAGCTACAAAACGACTTGAAATCACTTCCAGAACTGCTGATGAAGCCACATGAGAAGGAGAAAAATGAGCCGGTTTCAAGTGAAATTACCATAATGCCCTTGATGGAAGTTATCCCACTAGTGAGTTTCGCGTCCTTACTGATAGAAACTGCTTCTAGGATAGAAGGAAACATGGTGAAAACAGTTGAAGAGTTGGCAATCGCGGCTCATTTTAAGCAACCAAAAGATGAAATAAAGCCTAAACACAATCAGACAGCCGACAAGATTGTATCTGATGAAGAAAATGTGATTTCCCTTCAACGAGTTTAAGTATATATGAAGCTGACTGTCATCTTTTTCGACAGGAGTCAAAGATTTGATAACATAAGCATAAACATATATCTTCCCTTCTTGTCTCTTGTACGGGCAAATACTGACCTGGTTATGCTGTTCGATCTCTAGTCTTTTTCTTTCTTTTTTTGGCCTTTTTACTGCAAACATACTGAAAAAAACTACTTAGTTTGACTGAAGAGATCGGTATTGCATATAGATATATTTATAATTCAGTTAGAGTCTGACTTGCATCACATGACTTAAGTAATACAACCTTTGTATTTGACTATTTGTGTCCTTTAGCATACAAAATATGGTGAATATTTCATGTTGATGGACATAACATATTTAGTGCTTAGTGAATAATATGAAATAACATGAGAATTAATGATCAAAGAACCAAAAGAATGGAAGAATTTTAAGTTTTGATACGTTTAGACTTTAGAGCTACATGACTGATTTTATATGAACTAAAACTCGTGACTAGTGAGGGTATAACAATATAGAACATGCATTCCGTCTAACTTACCCCAATCCAAATTTTGTTAATTTTGGGTTCTATTTTGATCATAAACGAAGACGCCTGGTCTGGTTATTCAGAGGAATTAAGCCGTCTAAATATACGCAGCCTAACCAGTATTCTCTAGATCGATTCCAAAACTACCTTTGTTAACCAAAAGACTGATATTAAGGTTTAATCATGTGACGATGGAGGCGATGAATATGGGTTTTGGGTTTTGGGTTTTGGGTTCAAATGGAGGCGATGGATCAATGGGTGTCTATCTTCAGCCAGAATCTCGATATTAATAAATGGTACTCCATCTGATGAATTTAATATGGGTAGAGGTTTACGCCAAGGAGACCCTTTGGCCCCGTACCTATTTGTTCTAGCAGCAGAAGGCCTTAACTTAGCAATGAAAGTTGCTCGTGAAAAAGGGGTCTTTGATGGCCTCAAATTGCCAAATAACGGGCCCATCATCTCCCACTTTCAGTTCGCTGATGATACTCTCGTAGTTGGTAATTGGTCCGAAAAAAACTTGGCTAACCTCCTACGTATTCTGCGCTGCTTCTTTCTTTCCTCAGGGCTAAAAATAAATACTTCTAAGAGCAGTTTGATGGGCCTTGGTGTGAGTTCTGATGAAATAAATAGGCTGGCTGTCAAGTACCATTGCAAAAAAGGCTCACTTCCTTTTGTATACTTGGGGTTCCCGCTTGGGGCTTCTATGAACAAGCTTGAGTCATGGGACCCAATCTTTAATAAATTCTATTCGAAGCTCTCCAGATGGAAGTCCAAAACTATCTCAGCTGGTGGTAAAGTAACTCTTCTTCAGTCGGTTTTGGGGAGCCTAGGCACTTACTTTTTCTCGATTTTCAAAGCTCCAGATAAGGTCATCAAAAAGTTGGAAAGTATTCGGCGGAAATTCTTTTGGGGGGATTCGGATAATCATAAAAAAATATCATGGATCTCATGGAAGGTTATTCTCAATCAAAAGGACAAAGGGGGTTTAGGCTTGGGAAGTCTAAAAGGTTTAAACGTAGCACTCTTATCGAAATGGATTTGGAAGTTCAAGTCTCAACACGATGCGCTATGGAAAGCTGTTATACAAGCGATCCATGGTGAAAACGGAGGTCTTATCGGCCCAAATTCTAAAGGAAAAATTCCGGGTCTTTGGCGTAACATTCTTAAGGTTCATAAAACGTTTGACCAACTTAATATTCCTTTTTGTGATTGGTTTCAGGTTGATGGCAACCCAAGATGGGCATTATGCTCTTCAGGATCATTCACGGTGGCTTCTCTCCGCCACGTGTTCGATGCTCTTACGCTGAATGCAGTTGATAATTTTAAATTCGAGTGGATCAGATGTGTCCCTTCTAAAGTAGGGATCACTGCTTGGAGGGCAGCGCATCACCGCCTTGTAACTAAAGTGAATTTGCAACGTAGGGGAGTTATTCTCTTATCATGCTTGTGTCCCCTTTGCGGTGAGGTAGATGAGACTGAAGATCACGTCTTTGTCCAGTGTCCTGCCACGAAACATATTCTGGAGGAACTTGGTGGTTGGTGGGGATTGAACATTGGTGAGCTGTTTACGGTTGAAGAGCTGTTCCGGTTGGGCTTCTCTTTGGGTTTAAAAGGCAAGCCCCTTCAGGCCTTTTTGGGGGTTATTTACACGTTCGTTTGGTGGGTTTGGCGAGCTCGCAATGATAAAGTATTCCTAACAGATTCATGCAAGGGCAGCTCTCTGTTTTGTCATATCCAAGCTTCCTCGTTTTTTTGGGTTAAGCATAGATCAGGTGGTGAAGTCTGTAATCGCAGCTGGAGTGATTGGGTTTTATTTCCTCGGTTATGTTTTGTGTAAGTCTTGGTGCTGTTTCCTTTGTTTCCATTATAGCTTTTGTTGAACTTGCTTGTATCCTTGTTTGCTAGCATCTTGCTAGTTTGGTTTTAATTTATCCGGGTTTTCGAGGGGGTGTGATGGCCGAGCCGAAGCACCTTCCTTGTCTTCCCTTTGCCGTTAAAAAAAAAAAGGCTTAATCATGTGACATTTTGTAAGAATTATAAACACCAACCACAAGACAATAAAATTTAGTAATGTTTGGTTCAACAATGGCTTGGTGTCTGAGAGATGACAAAATGACAATCATGTGTAGCGATCATAAACACGTGGTTTCAGCAAAAACCATGCTACCATCCTCCATTTCAAGTATTCTTTCTACTTCGCTCTTCGCTTTTACTTCAACAACCGCCACAAAAATTCATCAACCCCGAATTGGATAACATACATACAGATTTCTGAATACCCTAATGCGATCAGTTTGTTCAATTTCAGAACAGACGGTGTGTATATTGATTCTATAGGAGATGATTGATGTATCCGATAAAGTTGATTCCATTCAATCAATACGAAGTCCCAAAGATGACAATCCGTCGACGCCTTCCGGAAAAGTTCGACGGCCAGGATTAATCGCCGGTGCAATTGCTGGTCTTGTAGGGTTAGCATGGAAGCTGTTCATTCTCCCGATATCTGTAACTGTAGGTGTTCTAGGCTGGTTTACTGGTTCAATTAGGTTGGGATTTTGGATGGCCAGTGGTATTTTGTCTTATTCGCTACGATTAATCGGGTTAACTAGATCTCTACGCCAGCGAGAATCACCGCCGTTTCTTCCAGGATCAGCGGCGGCATCGGAAGCCGTTGATTTCTTGTCGGAATTTGAAAGCCAGTACGGTAAAGTACATCCGAATTTCGTTCCGGAGGGTTTTATGGAGGCTGTACAGCGGTCGAGGCGTGAGTTTAAGCTGTTGTTTGTGTACTTGCACTCACCGTACCACCCTGATACGCCGGCGTTCTGTGAAAAGACGCTGTGTTCGGAGGTTTTATCTGCGTATGTAAATGAGAATTTTGTTGTTTGGGGTGATAGTATTAATGGAAATAGAGGGCTTAAAATTAGCAAGAGCTTGAATGTTTCTAGGTTTCCATTCTGGGCGGTGATCATGGCGACCACCGGCCAGAGTATTTCTTTGCTTCGGCAGGTACCTAATTTTCTATAATCTAAATGTTAATTTGAATCTTCTATATTGTTGTTGACGAAAATTCCCCTTTTTGTGGTAATTCCCTCTTTGATTGTAGTTTGAGGGGCCTGCATCACCTGAAGAAATGCTAAAACAGTTGCAGAGTGTTGTTGAGGAAAGTGATTCAGCCATTGTTACAGCAAGACAGAGAAATAACATGCACTTGAAGGATGAACAAGTTGCTATAGATCCAGCTGATATCGAAGCCGATCAAGTATGTTGTGATCTAACGTTGAATTTGCATCTACTCACACAAATGAGAATGTGGGTTTATATATAAATAAATAAATTGTTACATGTTATTGCAGGCTAAGGAAGATCAAGACCAACTAGAAAGGGAAGCTGGATTAGCTCAATCGAGTGAAAAGGTAGCTTTGACTTTGGAGCCTGAGCCTGAGCCTGAAAAAGGACCCAATGTTACTCAGGTATTATGATATTAAGATTTCACATCAGTTTTCTTAATACTCATACAAATCCATGAAAGAAATTGTTATATTTATGAAGCAATTGCACTGAATGATAAAGAGACTTATGTAATAAATGAAGGTGATAATAAGATTACCAAATGGAGAGCGCAAAGGAAGGAGGTTCCATTGTAATGCTACACTGCAATGTGTATATGATTTTGTGGATTCTTCAGGGTGCTTAGAAGTTGGAAGTTATACGCTTGTAACCTTCTTTCCGCGTGTTCTTTACGGCCAAGATGACCTCTCTTCAACACTTGAACAACTTGGACTTCACCCTCAAGCCAGTCTTTTTGTTGAGCTCAATACATGAAACATCAAACACTCCAATTTACGTTCTCACTTTTGTTATCGTGTCGATACAGTTTAGATCTTCATGAATTAAGATCGATTTTATGTGTCTTAGCATCGAATTCGGGGTTGTTTATATTTTAAAGAAAAAACTTTTGAAAACCTCTTATAAATGTGATTAGATATGAGGTTTTATGTGTTATTTGTTATCTTTCATATTCATATTGTTAAGAGACACCAACCTAACGTATAATACTTGGTTTTCTAATAATCTGGATGCAAAAGTGGATCATAAGCCCTTTTGAACCATTCGTAGTTTTAATTTTTGAGTCAAATCATTTTGTTTTGAATCTATGAAGTTAAAAGATTTATTAAACTTGAGTCGGCGTTTATTTAGATTTAGAAGTTTAAGATTTTGAAAGGTAAAAGTGGCAAATTATATTACATTAAAACTTTTCTAAAAGGAAAACAAAAATGGGTCAAAAATATAAAGAAGAATGGCGTCGCCCGGGTTCGAACCGGAGACCTTCAGTGTGTTAGACTGACGTGATAACCAACTACACCACGACACCGTATGTGTACACTTTTTGTCTCGGTAATTTTAGAATAATCGCTCTTCTGTAAACTGTTCCTAATGATTTTAAATTAGGGTTTCTCCGTTCCAATCTCGGATTATGTTGCTATACGATTTGAAGGGAGCTTGATTTCTAGGGATTATTACCACTTACGCCAAGCTTAATTCATTGGATCAGAGGATTTTTATTTGATTTGATAAGAAACTGAAATGCTAAGCTGATCAAGTGCCTAGATTAGTTCTTATAGTTTTTGGTTCACTGTTGGTATATATCGGACTACATTATCAGTTCTTTAGCTTTCATTTTTCTTTCTTAATTCTGTAAAATAAAATGCTTGGTGCTTGTGTGTATCGGCATGAAATCAAACCGTATAATGTCAGTTTAGTACCGCAATGGTATGGATAATAATATGGATACTGGGTTGAACTAGTGATTCTAATCTCATATTTCACCGTAATGATGTTGTTAAACTAGCATAAAAGGACAAGGACAAAAAAATCTATCAGTTGAACTTGGACCGTATTGGTACCATACTGTATCAAAGCCGAATTTTTGCTATAACTTGTGCCGAGTATCGAAGCTCTAAGATAGTACTTAATTACTTTTATGGTCACTATGTAATGACATTGCTAGATTCAAGAGCTTTGATAAAATTGAAGGGACTGAAGTTCCCAGAACAACTTGTGGATATATAGTGTAGGTGTTACTATGCACTTGTTCTTCTAATGTTTCTAACTTTACCTTTATCTGATAATGTTTTTTTTCTTTACTATAGGTTTTATATGTGTTTAGATTTAGGTACCACATGAAACAAGTGAAGCTAGCTAGCACTTCCTAGTAAAATGTTTGATCCCAAGGTCTCAAAGGTTATTTGTAACAGAGCTTCTCACAGATCCATTCCTGTGTCCCTAAGTTGACAAAGAGTTTAGTAGCTAGAAACACCAGAAGTCGGTCTGTTTCAACGGTTCATGGGAGAAGCCAATTCAGATAAAAAGGCGAGAAGAATGATGATGTATCCATCGTCTTAACCTTGAAAATAAATTGCTGATTTTCATAGTGACAACTTAATTTCATTACGACAAAGCTCTGTGTTTGTTTAACATATTAGTACAGGTATTGCGAGGACATTATTATATTTCAATTCTAACACAGTAAACTCCATAGCTAAAGAGATGGTTGAACAACTAGACTTGTCACACCAAGATGATGCTTTTATAGCTAAGCTGGTTGACAATCTGATCTTGAATCTTGCATGTAGGTCCAAGTGTATCTGGTATCAACAATCAATTGAAGCAATCAACACAATGTATATGAACTCTCGATAGATGTATACGTACGTGAATGAACGAGAGAAAACTGTTTAAACATATGATGAAAGCTTAAAGAATTAGGATTTACAAACTTGTATTTATACCCCTTGAGTATTTACAATAGTTATCCTAAACTATGACTAATGTCATGTGTAATACTAAACTTCACTAGAATATATTGAACACAATTTAGGACCTAACATTCTCCCCCTTTGTGTTCAATTTACAATTAAGCATAATAATGAAATTTATCTATTTAAGCACCAAAACAATCTCCCAGTTAAGAATATGCAAAGATTCTTTTTCTTTCTACATCCAACATTTAAGAGATCGTTCTTTGAAGTTTCGAGTCTTCACGAGATCTTCAAAGACTTGTAACTTGTAAGTAGTGATCAGGTTGTTTATGTTGTTTATCAGAGATTGTAGTAGAAGCCTCACGCTTATCAGAATTTACAACCATGATCATCTCTTTTGTCTTCACGGGAACAATTTTGAGCCTTACACGAGAATAATATTTCTTGATTACGCATAGATATTACTTGAGGGTTGGATTGGCTGTTTCAGCACCTTTGAAATTTTCTTTAAACAAAATTTGCTCCCCCTCGAAAGTAGCTCAAGATCTTTAAAATCTAAATTTTTTCCAGAACCTTACTCTCTTTCAAATTTGTGAGCAGTTGTCTTCTTCTCTTTGAAACTTTGTCATCTTCTCTTTGAAAAATTTAAGACACATTGCACTTCATGTATTAGCTTCCCCTTAACGTGTGAATTATCTCATCTTCTTTCCATCCTCAACTCAGTAAGACCCCTCATGATGGTCAGGATCCATCATGATCATCATGCACATGTAAACTGCAATCAGCTTGATATTGGCATGATTTTATTAGAATGATATGACAATTAAAGTATCCGTTGTAACACCGGGATCACATAGATTTCCCGTTAACACATCAGTTTAAATAAACTGAGTGACTTACGTTCAGCGTTGGCATGATGTTAGCACTGGTAGGATTTCCATCTATCACTGTAAATATCATAAGATATTACTCAAGATGTTCCTGCACTGTCACAAAAACAGGCAAATATTCCACTGAGTGTCCTAGAAGGGAATAATATTGCAAATGGGTCTAGACTCAATAAGTGCACAAAAGAAGTCGGGGACCGGAGTAGCTGTCCTCCAATTTTCAATATCAACAATCTCCAAATGAGATGTCAATAGTGTATGTGAAAAATCTCCGTGTGAAGTTGAAACAATTATCTTTTAAGAGATACTTGAGTTTGGGTGAGGTAAGTGCATTGCATCACTGGGTCCATGATGTCTTCTTCAATACCAGCATAAAACCAGTAGTAGATGTGGCTACCCAGATTGACATTGTTTAGTGAGGATCTTTCTTTTCTTTTGATCATTTCTCTCACCCTCAGCTCTCTGAATATTTTTTCAACTTCTCCCTCAAACTCTCTTTCCAAAATGATTAGACAATCTTTTTCTCACTTCTATAAAATAGAAAGCTCCTTGGGTAGGTCTGTCCGGATTTGGCTAGACCATAGGAGTAAAGAAGCTGCCTAAACACTGTACGCACAGGGTGATCGAAACAACAAAATATTTTTGTACTTTTGAACATTTGAAATGTTTTTAGATTTTGGTTTTCAATGTTTTTGGATTTTCATTTTTCAATGTTTTTGGATTTTCTAAGAATGAAAACAGAACAAAAGAAATATTTTTGTGAAACTTTTACTGAATTACCCCCCTACCAGCATGCATAAAAACAATTTTATTGAGAAAAAAATTTGCATACTTGCGGGTCCTGAAGACTTGTGCTCCCCCTGCAAGTAACAATCATTAACACAAAAGTTATATCAAATAATAATAAACTATAAAAAGTAAGCTTCTCAGATCATCAGTCTCGGGCTGATGTTGTACAGAATAATGTGTGTGATGAACAACATGGAACACTCTTCTTTCTCCAAGCCATGAGATTTGAACTTCTTAGCATATTGAACACACAATTGTTTTGACGTCACGATATTCTTCACAGTGTAACTGTGGTGTTCCAGAATGACTCACGACTTATCTGCAAAAAAAATTATGCAGATTTTGGTACCTATTTGAATCTGGGTCCAGGTGGATTAGGAGAATTAACTACAGATTCATTTTTAGGCATCCACTTGTAGTTAGAATTTAGTTTCTTCTTCTGAATGTTCTGATTGATCAAAAACGTGTTCACTCTTTGAGGAGAGGTACAAATTTTCTCCTTCTATAACCTTATAAGATGTTTAATAGAATACACCTTAAATGGATATTTCACATCAGGTTTATCTAAAGCGTCCCAACAAGTACTAACACAAGAAGAAGATTCATACTCCCTAACATGAGCATGAGAATGAACACTGGAATCAACACCAAACTCATTGGAAACATTTGTCTTTACACAACGAGAACTATTTCTAGCATTTAAAGTTGCTCCATGCACATGATCAAAATTGTTGTTATAACTACCAGAATTTTTCTCTTGTAAGCGTCTTTTCTTGGTTTCTAGAAAACTCTTTCTTTTCTCAAACCACAATGCTCTCTTGGCTTGCCTCTTACTTAAAGTTTTCTTGGTCGTCACTTCCAAATCTAGGTTAGGAAATTTAACGTATTGATTCTGCTGAGAGGTGCTACATTGATCATTAAAGACTTTTTCTCCACAATCAGACTCCATTAACTCATCAAAATTATGTTCAACAACAGATTTTCCTTTGTCTACGAAAGAGTTTGAAACATTTTCTGTTTTATTGTTGACAGCGGAAGTGAGTTTATCTTTTAAAGAATCTATTCTATCGAGTAGAATAACTCTTTCATTATTGAAATCTGTTGTTTGTTTAGCTAACTCATCTTGAAGATCTGAAACTTTCTTTTTCAAAATAGAACTAGGAATATAAAGATCAGAGTATTCGGTTTTTTCAGAAAGATTTTCTGACTTTTGATTAAATTCTTCAGAAGAATAAGTAGATGGAGATTCAATTGATGAAGAAATTTCAAGATTCTCATAACTTTTGTTTAACTCAGTGTAGTCAAATGGAAGTTGCATTTTATCTTTATTTTCTCTTTTTGGAATTTCTAACTCATCATCTTCTGAAGCCCCAGTGAATTTCATTAAATCAGTGAAACCCCAACCCATAAACTCAAATTCATAAAATTGAGCATGACAGACTTTAGATAAATTCTTTGGATTTTCAAAACCTAGACCTGCTTTTACATCTTAAAATTTAGTGTCTTTTGGTTGATTCAAAAATATAGTTTGTTCTGATTGACCACGTTTACAAAGATTATCTTCCAGTTCTTTAACTTTGGAATACAATTGGGTTCTTTCTCTAACATAACGATCAATCTCAGCATCAATCAAACTTTGATTCTGAGCAGAAGTTCGAGCAGACGTCCAAGCAGGCTTCCGAGCAGAAGTCTAAGAAGCCGAGCTGTAGTTCGAGCAGAGGTGTGAGCAGACTTTCGAGCAAAAGTTCGAGCAAACTTCCGAGCAAAATGAGATAAACAAGCTTACCCACATACAATGATTACTAACTTCTTGTGAACAAGCTTAAAAAATGAGATAAACAAGCACTAACAAAAACCAAAGTTATTAATAAAGCAAAATGATTCATGCAAATTAGAATCTTGATAAAAACCAATGCAAATTTAACTCAATACAATAATGGATACGTGGTATGTAGCAACAATTCTCAAAATGATTGATAAAAAAAATATTGGTGGACATTAATTCTATGAAACCATCGTGGGTCGGTGGCACAAAAATTAATTTTCAAAGGGAAGCCTTGGTCTGCGCAGATTGTTGTGCGCTGTGGCTGTGCGCAGGATTTAGTATGCGCAGGATGGTTTCAACGTAGAAATTGGTTTGCGCAGGATATTAACTACGCAGGATGTTTCGGCACATAAAATTGTTTGCGCGGGAAGGTTTCAGCGCACAAAATTGTTTGCGCAGCTAAGGAATCAGATTCAACGACGATAAACTTTTCAATCAAATTCACGCTCAAATCACAACAAAAAATTATTCAATCGATTTCTAACAGTTTATAATCACCAAACTAACAAACCCCAACAGTTAATTGTAGTTTTAACACACAAAACACGAAAGGAATTAGGGTTCCATTGCCTACGGCAGTTGCAGAAAATAAGAACAAGAAATCGATCTATTATCAAAGAAATACCAGCCTATTTGTCAATCTTTTGCTCTGATACCACTTGTAGGTCCAAGTGTATCTGGTATCAACAATCAATTGAAGCAATTAACACAATGTATATGAACTCTCGATAGATGTATACGTACGTGAATGAACGAGAGCAAACTGTTTAAACGTATGATGAAAGCTTAAAGAATTAGGGTTTACAAACTTATATTTATACCCCTTGGGTATTTACAATAGCTACCCTAAACTATGACTAATGTCATATGTAATACTAAACTTCACTAGAATATATTGAACACAATTTAGGACCTAACATTGCACCAACTAGGAAAACATCTGAAGTTCACCAAGATGATGCTTATTTATTTATCTTGTTATGATTGCAGAATTCATTTTATCATTTGGAAAAAAAATGTGCTAGCTCTAAGGTCTTCTTTGACCAAGTATAATGTGCTTTTAAACAAACTGGTTTGGTATATAAAGTTGAGTAACAATGTAAATCTTTAACATTTTCAAGTATTTATCCACTCTTTAGATATCTTTCAGTATGACCTACTCTATAATTTGTTCATTAGATTTGTGTCTATGTGTTTGTTACTAAGGAAACTTTCCAAGAAAACGACTTTTGAATTCGCAACTTTGTTGACTAAATGGTGTATTGTAGGTATGATTGAATACAAAACAATTCAAATAATTGACCAACGGTATCAAGGTATTGCAAAAGGTGTTAAAAGTGTGTATGTTTTGCTGTTAAAAATAAAGGTTAAAACGGGTTGGCATTGTCAAACAGTTTGTCTTCTGTCTTGCTGCAACTACAGATATGTGTAATCACACCCGCAAAATTTTAGCTATCTGACTTTTCAAAAAGGCGAACAAGCTCTTACACAGGCCTGGAGTGGTAGAAATCTAGGCACTTAATCTCTTAATCACCTGTGGGTGAAAGAGGTATAAGATATAGGGAACGTACTCTGGTTCAGGATTTCATATGTAAAATGCTTGGAGATGAAGTTGTTAAATACAAAGCTTCATATAAACAAAAAATTTAAAAGTTAGCTTTTTCCAATTTGGTATTCATCTTGGTGAGCGCTCTCACTCAAATTCAGTTTTTCAGTTTTTCTACTGTATAGTATATAGAAGATTCACATGAAAATTTTAATTTATATGGTAGTAAAATCTCGTTATTATGGCATATAGTGATATAGAACACATAATTATAGCTCTTACAGTCGAACTGTCGAAACTCCTATAGTCGACTAACTCACTCCCTTACACATCGAATGAATATAGAAATGGGCGGTCTAATCAGGCGATTGTGTATTACATCCAAGAATCTATGTTACTTGAAGGGAGAATCTATTTTAGGGATAACGTCTTTAAAAAGCACGAAAGAGAAAAAGAACAGGAAACAACATTGTTTTATAGGAGAGAAAAAGTTGTGAGATGTGCTAACAATGTTAAAAGTTTAGCATCATGTAATTCGAAATTTTTAATGGTTTTTTTTTTTGTGGTGGATGTTGGGATATAACTCAAAATGATTTGAAAGATATTTAAAACTGAAAAAACAAGGTGATTAGTGTGATCGGCGTGCAGAAGGAGTGTTCGGTGTGAGGCCTCCGATGTTGCCCGGGTTTTCAAAACTAAACTACCGTGTCAGTCACGACCTACGTTCACAAGCAGAAACAGAGACTTCTTTATTAAGATATACATATTACTGAACCCTAACTTGACATTTATAACTAAACAATAAATCTTAATTTTTAATTAGAAAAACTCTAATTAACATAATTAGAAACAACCGACGCAAACATCAAACCAAAAAACAACTTTGGTCTTTGGCTCAAGATATAACATGGCCCACCGCGTTATAACGTTATATCTTGTGTTTTCTTTTCTTGTTTTGTTATCCGTATTCTTCTAACACGGTGGATTAGTTATGAAAACCCGAGCGAATCAAATCATTGTGTTATTCGATCTTTACATGTTTATTATCAAACTTATAATGCCGATTTTTGTCCGTCACTTATTAAAGTTAAAGAAAATGAATGTAACCGGAAAATGGTATTGAATGCATAGAAAGGGATGTAGACAGATTGGTGAATGGGCCTCCATTTCTTCACGCAGCAATACACGTATTTTTTTTTTTTTGAAAAGCAGCACATTGAATATATATAGATAGTCCAAACAACAAATTACAACAAAGCCACCACCATTCAATACAAGTAGTATTGGTCCAGTGGCTTTTTTAAACATACAAAAAAATTTGTTAATCAACTAAATGTACTAACATTTAATTCAATTAGAGGTTTAACAGAATTCTTCATGCAGAGGTTTGTTTGCCCATTCATATGTACATCAGCGTAAATCAGAAGTGGATGCTGGGTTTGTTAACCAATCACTCCACTGCAATCTTTTCCCATTTGATGATCTGAATTTTAACCACTGGAATGTCATAAGTTGTGTTTCAAAGAAAACCCAACTAACATCTATCTTCCCAGCCCAAAAAATGATATCATTTCTTGACTTCCACACATTATAAGTTGTTGTTCTCACAATCAACTCCCAAAGTTTGCATCTCCACCATGATAACGCTCTATTTCCTTTCGCATCAAGCTGTGCGAAACAATTCCCACCATCATACATTAACCCCCACCATTTGTGTACTGCAGACCAAACAACCTCAATTTTTTTACACAAAAATAAAGCGTGTGTTACTGATTCAGTCCCGTTTTTACACCTTGGGCATAGGACCGTATCCAGATCCACTCCTTTCGCATCGAGACTTACCAAAGTAGGTAATCTGTTGTGTTCCGCCCTCCACGCAAACACGCATATTTTGTTCGGCAGTAGATCAGACCAAAACGTTGGGGTATATGTTTGAACCTGAGTTTGTGATGTGTCATCGAGCAGCTCACATAACCACTTAACTGAAAATAGCCCGTCTTTTTTTCCTGAGCACGACCAGACGTCGTTTTTTGCTGCATTCATCCTTACTTGATCCAGTTGGTTTGAAAGATCATTGAATTCCTCCTTAACTCTTCCAACTAGCCTTGACTTGTTCCCGATTGAACACTTCCATTGGTTTGCAATCCAGTTTCCCATATTTGCCACCTGCAGATTATCGTTACCGAATTTCATATACACTCTCTGGTAAGATCTGGCAAGGCAGTTAGTACCCAACCAGTAATCTTTCCAGAAATTCGTTTTTTCCCATTTCCTATCTCCACACTTAATATAGACTTTATAGTAACCCCCATCTTTTGAATTTCGTCACCCGCCTTTATTATTCCACCCCACATACCCGACTCTTTTTTTGAATTAACAACCGACAGACCACCATGTGGTCCGGATACACTTTTGATCACCTTACCCAAAAAGAATTGTTTTCACATTTAAAGCGCCACCACCACTTAAAAAGAGAAGCTAAATTAAAAGTGTTTAAATTTCCAACTCCCAAACCCCCCCTTTCCAATTTAAGAGCGACCCTATCCCACTTAACCCAACAAATCTTTCTATTATTTAACCCACCCCCCCCCCCCCCCCCTCCAAAAGAAGTGTTTCCTAATTCTATCAAAGGATACGAGAATTCCGGGAGGAGCACGAAACACAGACAGGTAATACACATGTAAACTTGACAGCACTGCCTTGATAAGAGTCAACCGTCCCCCGAAAGACAACTTTCTCCCTTTCCATTTTGATAATTTTGCTTCCATTTTTAACAGAACATTTTCCCAGTGAGCCTTGTTTCTCATATTCGCGTTGATAGGAACCCCCAAGTAATTAAACAATCCGTCCCCTACTTTACAACCCAACCTATTCGCATATTCCGTCAGCTCTTCGTTTTTCACTCCTACACCTCTTAAACAACTTTTCCTCCAGTTAATATTCAACCCCGACACATCTTGCCAACATTTTAAAATAAGTCTAATTGCCTCCAAATTTTTCTTATTCCATTTTCCCAATATGACTGTGTCATCCGCGTACTGCAGATGAGATACCACAATATCATCGAAACCATTCTTAACTCCATCAAACAGGTTTTTCTCCACCGCCTCTTTGAGCACCATATTTAGACCTTCCGTAGCAATGAGAAATAAATATGGTGCCAACGGGTCACCTTGGCTCACCCCTTTCTCAGGTTTGAACTCATGGGACGGCGACCCGTTTATTAATACAGAGATGTACGACGATTGTAAACATGTTTTATTTGAAGCGAGATTGCGATCGTATTGGTTTGAGTTCCTGACAACCAATTTTGGTGTTATTTTTTTTAACTCACTTTTAATTTTAGAGTTTTATTCTATACACTCTAGTCTACTAATATCCTATTATAAAACATCCAATCAAGTTTAGTTAATACATAGAAAACAGAAAAAGTCAGACTTGTCATCCAATAACAACTAATTTCACATATATAGATTAAGATGTGAATGCAAAATAAACTAGGGTGTATAACTCATCACCCTTAATTTTATATCGGGTTTAATTCATGCTGCTTAATTTGTATTAGTTAAGGTAGTCTTTCGTGTTGGCTTATACTAGGCCGTCTTTCTTGTAGGCATATTCTTGTAAGGAAAAGATGTGGATCTTATTTTGTGTCACCTATTTTTCGATATAAAAATTTGCATATAGAATTAACTTTCATAAATTTATACTATATTTTTCTCATGACAACATTTAGGTTAGTGTAGGTACAAATAGATCTGGTATCGACATGCAATTAAAGTAATAATCAATACAATGATATATGGATCTCTATATGACATGAATCACGTGTGAGAGAGACGAGAGACTGTGTATTGTACGTATGATTAAAGCTAGCTTGATCTATTAACTTTAATTACAAACTATTTAAAATTCAAGAGTATTTACAAAATATTATTGTACACTTGTGCACGGCGCATGATCTGATTAGTAAAAATATATGGGCGGACTTTAGTAATTTGTGTATACGTGAGTAGAACTCCTAGCTAATGTAATTATTGCTAAGGCATGTGAGTAGTGAATGGGGTTTTAATGTGGGTTTAAACTCTAGGTTCAGGGAAACCCTGTCATATTATATGATGTTTAGGATATGAATGAATTGTATGATAAATATGATATACGATGTATATGATATAATTGCATGATTATTTAGATAATTGTTATTTGACACATATATGTAATATGTGTTTGCGGGTAAATGGGAAAGGTCGAATACACGAATGGGACGTGAATGGTTATTTGTTAAATGTTCAGTGTTACTTATTATATGTATATGATGATTTGAGACTTTGTTTTTATGCTCTTATTGTTGACTAATGTGGTGTAAACTGAAATTTGTTTTTTTAATGTGTCTTATACTTTAGGATCAGAGTTTTGTTTGGATAAATGAGTGCTCTTGTTAGGTAGTCTAGTTAATTTTTGATATATTTATCATTTTTCTGACTTGTCTTGCAATGTTTTTTGCTTTGGAGTAAGATTTTTATACGTAAGGTTGTGGTTTAACTAGACAACCTCTGCAGATTCAGCCGGATATATAATCAATTAGGCATGATTAACTTCAATATTCCATTACAAATGTTTTCAATAAATAAGAAAAATAAATATCACAAATTTTAATATTACAGTGTTACACTTGAGATTTCAATTTAATCCCTAGGATTTCTTGTTAGGGATTCGACACAGAATAGTGCGCGTGCAAAAGAATATAATTTGCAAAATAGTAAGAAAAAATATATAATTTGCAAAATAGTAAAAAATACGAGATATCATGTTGCTCATACAATTGGATGATCGTGCTACATCCAAACTTAACTAGATTCAGTGATTCACCAACAAAGAAAACAAATTTGGATGAAATTATATTTGTTCGATCACCAATCTACATAAAAATGTTGGTTGGATCGTTCATATTCCTTCATTGTTCTAAAAATATTAGAGAAAATTTTACGGATGGTCCCTGTGATATACCATTTATTACATGCACGGTCGTTTATCTTCGTTTATTATATTGGAGATTTTCATGATACGTACTTTGTAACAATGACGGTCCCTCTCCACCTCATGTACACTTAAAAAGACCATACTACCCTTTTCTCTTAAATTTCATTTATTTTTATTCATTAATTACTAATTAATATTATTAAAAAAATTAAAACACTAAATTAAATAACAAATACCCTCCTCCCTGAAAAATGAAACGGAAATCCAAAATCACTGTCTGCCATCACCCTCGCCGCCGTCTAGGACCACTCCCACCACTAGACACCTCCGACAACCACCGCCAAAACGATAACAAATACATATTTTTATGTATGTTAGGTATATGATATCCTATTTTATATTTGATATGTGATGGACCTTTTACGTTAGTAGCGAGTAGATGTAAGACTATCGTAAGTGCGCTGCGATAGCATTCAGAGTTGAAGAAATGTAAGGCTACCGCTAGTGCGCTAAGGTAGCATTTAAGTATGTTATGATGTAAAAGTTATGGTATGTACAGTTGATTTCGAGGACGAAATCGTTCCAAGTGGGGAAGAGTTGTAACACCCCAAAGTTTGAAAGTTTCTTATTTGAAGTTAAGGGGGGGTTAGTTTGTCAATATTTTTTTATATAAGTCCAGGGGCTGTTCTTGACAATTCAGAAATAAATAAAGTGCAGGGACTAAAGTTGCCAATTAGTGAAAGTGTAAAGATATATATAAGTTGAGTCTTTAGTTGACTCTAGTTAGTCAAACCTTCAGAATTAAAATCACACCTCAATCTGTTGTTGCGATTTTTGATCAAGGAATCAGAAATGATAGCTGAAGTTGATCTTTCGGTAATTCAGAAGCAAGAGGTATGAAGTTTCTCGTGAATTGTTTGAGTTTTAGGTCAAAGAATAGATCCAAAGGTTGAATCCGTGTTCATAGCTTGGTTTGAGATTTATTGTGAAGTTTGTGGTGTATTTTGTGTATAAAGTTCAGTAGTAATGGTACACAACCCAATCATGTACTTTGAATTCGAGTTTGTTCAAGTTTTGAGCGGATGAACTTTGAGTTTTAGCCGTGCGAAGTGAAGACCAGTTCGTGTGTGGTGACTTCACTCCGTACGAAGTGCTTAATGTAGGAGAAGAAGTCGATGAGTTTTGATCGCACGAAGTGAGATCCACTTCGTGCGTACTAGAGTCTTCTACGTGCGTGGTGTTTGAGCCACTTCGTGCGTAATAGAGTTCACCACGTGCCTAGTGTATGAATCATGTTAAACGTATAAGAGTTCACTACGTGCAGAGTGAGCGTTTCACTTCGTGCGTAGTGCGTCCAGCACGTGCGTAGTATCCAGAAGTTAATTTAGTAATTGTTATTTTTTTGTAGGGCAATAAGAGATGACGCTTCTGTAATTGGAGTGTAATCCTTGACTGCTGTCGAGGTGAGTATACATACCTTTGACCCGATCAGCTATGTGTATGTTATAAATGATTAGTTTATCAATTGTATGTTGATATGTGAATGATTATGTAGTATTCAGTAACATTATGTGGTGATATTTAGTATGATTTTCATACATATATGCACCAAACGAACAGTATGAGATCAGTATTATGTTATATTTGTAATATGAGTTAATGTTATTGTCTCAAAATATAACAGAATTCAGATACATTATGTGGTACAGAAATAGGGGTATATTGAGATCCTTATACCCAAGCAGAGTGTCGGGGATTCGATTACACGTGAGGTGTGATCATACCCTGGAACAGATAACAGTTGAATAGTTTGCAGACATTCAGTTTAGATGTGTGATATTTTCAGAAGAGTTGCTCAGGTTTTAAGAGTTTATATGTTCAGTTTGTATGCTCACTAAGCGAAAGCTTACGTTTTAGTATGTTGTGCATGCAGGTAACCGGTTTCCAGCAAGGGTAAGGCCCCAGTGCTTTGCAGAGTTTGATAGCTCCAAGTTTTTGAAAAGACTACTTTTGACACTACTTTTCATGAAGTTATTAGTATTAGAGTAATGTAAGCTTGTTTTCCGCAAACTCTGATGTTTTTAGAACGTTAATTAGAAACTGACAAATTTTAAAGCTAATTTAGAAAAGTGGTGTTACAACTTGGTATCAGAGCCAAGGTTTAAGGGATTCGGACACATACGAGTGTGATGTCTGAACTTAAACCGTGGTTTTGAGGTCAGGAGGAGCTATCCCTGGGGCAGTAGCCTTGGTGAGCATACAGTTAGCAGAAGTTTATGATTTATTATCAGTTTTACAGATCGAGCATGAGCATCAATGTTTTGTACGTGAAATAGTTATGTGGTTAAGTACTGATTGATGATATGTTATTATGATATCAGAGAAATTAATAGATGTTATTAGTTATGCCATATACGTGACCTAAGCTTGTGAATCGGGGTATTCCATGACGGTATTAAGAACAATTATGTATAATGTGTTCCTCACAACGCCTGGCCAGTGTATGTGGTTAACATGTAATATGTAATTGAGCTTAAGATTACTATGTCAGTACCTTATGAATCAAGTGAGGGGTGATAAATGATAGTACAGTATATGAATCAGACAAGAACAGAAAATGAGATAAATATAGTACGATAATATTGCATATCTTATTATGAGAAAAAGAGAAAGTTATGTTATCACAGTGTGTAGATACAGCTGTAGAGATTATGGTTAAAGAATTATTAAGAGTTAAAGATAAGAAGAATCAGTAGCAGGGATAAAGGTGTAAAGATTGTTCAGTATGCAAAATTATCTCGTTAGAGAAAAATTTAGATCCAGTTGTGAATAGTAATAATTAATAGAGATGGAATGAGATTTTTCGTATTAATAGGAGTCAATCAAGGGGAAAGGATATGTACGTATCGAATCTGTTATGTGAAACAGTGAAAGACTGGTAAACCATGTTGATGTGAAGAAAGTTAGAAACATAGATTGAAACTATTATATAGACTCAGCTTAAAGGGTTGTCAAAAGTATAGCAGTACTAGAAGCTTGTATAGAACAGATTACAAAATAATCTAGAACCTGATGATAAGACGATAGAGTTGGTGAATGACACTATCTAGAAATTGTTAAGAATATGTAGTTTAGTCAGAGTGACTTGGTATAGAAGTTTTGTAACTACAGTGGTATAGTCTGATATTAGAAATGATATGGGTGAACTTTAACGGCAGTTAATTGTAATGAAGTAAATGAGATAATAAGGTTACACAGAAGAAAGAATAGTAGTTGAGAAAGTAAAGAATAGTGAATGCAAAGAGAAGGATTAAGCAAGTAACAGTATTAAATAAAAAGATGACGTTTGTACTATAGCAAGGAGGGTTAAGTCCCCCACTCAGATATATGAAGTGTGAAAAGTAGAGGCACGTGACCAAAGTTTGAAATCATTTACTCTAAGTGTGTTATCAGGTAACTAGTTTGGACATTTTGTTCTAAGTTATTAGTGACAGAGAGTAAGTTAGTTAAAATTTAACCCAGTTTTGTTAAAACAAGGATAAATATGAGAAAAGCAAATGTGACCTGGTCAAAAGACAGAATGTTCTAGTTTATAGTTAAAGAAATAAAGATTGAACTCAGTGTGATAACAGACAGACGCAGTAGATGAGACTACTATTCGGAATAGTAAATGTAAGTAAAAAGTGATAGAGGTAGAAATAGCCAGTTTCGACTAAATATGTGTTCGCGATGAAAGAATTTTGAGCAATTATTAGTAACGATCAATTGAGTTAATAGCAAGTTTAGATACGCAGTTAATTATTTAGTCTAGTTTCCTTATAACGAGATTAAGTGTCAGAAAATAGGGATGCCTTAATTAAGAGCAGAGCTTTTCAGCTTATGGTATAAGACGTAAAGGTTAGATTTAAAGTGGTAGTAAGTAGATACAATTAATGTAAAAACTATTATTGTGAATAGTACAGATTGGTACAAGGTTGAAGAGACAAACATTTAGCAGTTTTCCATGGGATGTAAACCGACCACGATGGAAGAGCTTTAAGCAATTGCTGGTATTGATTGATTGAGTTAGCAATAAGTACAAGTACTCAAAGATCAGAAGGCAGTATGGATTCAGACCCTAAGTGGGGAAGAACTAATGAGCAGAGGTATTAGTAAAAGAGTTAGTGTTCCAGTTGTTTGTTAGTAAAGTAAGAAAGTACTTGATGCTTAATTTATAGCATGTCTAGTTTAGGTGGAGAAGTGTAGTATAGAAGACAGTCATAGTATATTTAATAGATACCAACAGTGGTGACTACTCAGATGTACTTCTCAAAAGAATTACTGGTAATTTTAGAGTTCGGTAAGTAAAACTTAGAATTAGTATAATGTCAGGAATAGAACCAAGGAGTCAAAATGTGGTATAGATTAGCCCCAGAAAAGTAAGAGTTATTGATTCAACTGCAATAGTTAAGAAATAAGGGTTTTATACGATCCATTAGTTCAGTGTGGGGTGCATTAATACATGTAGTCTTAAAGAGAAAATGACTAGCTAGAATGTGTATAGAGTACAGAGAACATTATAAGTTTGCAAACAAGAGTTAGCACCCAATTTAAGAAGTAGATAATCTGTTGGATTAATTTCAGAATGTAGAATGGTTTTCAGGGATAGAGTTGTGGTCAGAGTACATCGGATGAAAGTAAGAAAGAAGGACGTTTTCAGAATATGACTTCCCACAAGTATGAAGTGATTATTCGGCTCAGGTTTTGAAACTAGTAGTAGTTGGAAAGTTAATTTAGTAAAGATGTTTCTTTTTAGCATCAAGTTAGCTACCCTAAAGATACAGATACCTCAAGTAAGAATGCCAGACATCACATCGATACTCGACCCAGTATAGTAGTACAGAGTGAAGTAGTTAGAGAGAGCGACCATAAGAAAGACTCTAATTAGAGATTGAGATTCAAGTTTGCCAAGAGTTATGAGCAGAAATTACTAGTAGCCAAGAATAGAATGTTATACGAAAGTAACAGGTAGATACAAAATAACAATATAAGGATTTAGATAGAGATACTCGGTTATCTTTAAATCTCCAGATTAAATTTCAGAGAAATATGAGAATTAAATTATATTATATTTTAATACAGTATTTCACCTCTGTAGGGTTAGACAGAGTGAGAGGAATATATAAACACAGAGATGTATGCTCAGAACTCGTATAATTGATTTGAGTGATAATTGAGATACGTATCTATATTAATAGAGTTTCAGTATGATCACTATTATGTTTGAGTAGTAGCATATCTAGTACCAGATAATGTAGGAGGGGAAGTATAGAACTTCTAATTATGGAGACAAGGTTGATCAGAATGAGAAGGTTAAGTATACGATTGAATGTAAAGATAGTACAGCAGTTATATAAACGGTTTAGAGTTATTCAGGATTAATGGAAAAGTTATGTGATAAGAAAGTATTATTAGTAAAGTTTCAGATTGGAAGCTATGTGTTTTTAGTAAAGACGATATGGAGCTTTAGCCACAGGGGTAGCCCCCGGAACAAGATCAATTCTATACTCAACATCTCTGACTGGCGGTAACCCAGGCAACTCATCAGGAAATACCTCTGGATAATCGGTCACCACCGGAATATCACGAACAACACGTTTCTCCAGTTTAGCATCAATCACATGTGCTAAATAGCAATCGCAGCCTTTCGAAACCGACTTTCTTGCTTTCAACAGAGAAATGATAGGAATATCTAACTTTCGTCTCTCTCCACGAGCCACAGCATATGACCCGTCAGGTAAAGGAACTTTAATCAACTTCTTGGAACAGAAAATCTCAGCATTCAACTTACTAAGCCAATCCATCCCAATCACAACATCGAATCCCGCAATCGGCATTAAAAGAAAAGAAACAGGAAAACTATTTCCGTCGATATCAATAACCGCTTGAGGGACATTATCTACAACTGAAACTACTTTACCACTGGCAGTCTCTACTCTTATAGGCTCAGACAACACAGATACATGCATTTGCAGTTTATCACAGAAAGAGACAGACACAAATGAATATGTAGCTCCAGAATCAAACAGTACACATGCTGGGGTAGAGTTAATAAGAAAAGTACCCGTAATCACGTCCCCAGCACCCTTCGCCTCCTCTTTTGTCATCTGAAACGCCCGCCCTTTAGCACGGGGAGCGTTGTCTTTCTTCTGCCCTGAGGCAGCTCCTCCAGTTCCAGCGTCTGACTTTGACCGACAATCTGTAATCCGGTGCCCTGGCTTGTGGCACTTGTAACAGACGTTCTCCTTAAACTCGCACTCATTCACCGAGTGCCCTTTCTGACCACATCTAAAACAACGAGTAGTGGCCTTCGAACAATCACCGGCATGGTAGGTGCGACACAGAGAGCACCAAGAACCCTCAAACTTAGCCTTCTTCGAAGAATCAGGCTTTCCCCCAGTCGACGACTGCCCCTTGGAAGTAACAGATTTTGAAAACTGCTGAAACTTCCTTTTCTGACCCTCAACAACATGATCCCCCTTTCCCTGGCGTCTATCCCCATCAATCTGTCGGGCTATCTCAAACGCCCGATCCAAAGTAGCCGCAGCTCTAACATGAGCGCGAAAATCAAGTGGCAACATGTTTACAAACTTCCGCATCTTGGCTTTCTCATCAGTCACCAAATGCGGTATGAATCTAACCTTATCCGTAAAAGCATGAATAAGGTCCTCAACAGGCTTATCCCCCTTACGGAGACCATTAAACTCGTTCTCCAGTCGCTCCAGATCATAATCTGTACAATACTTCGCTTTTAATTTCTCAGAAAACTGCTCCCAAGTCAGAGCATCAATCACCTCTGGCCTCAACGTATCTTTAACTGTATCCCACCAATCCAGTGCTGGCCCTTTCAACCTCTGAACAACATATCTGAAGCGAAGCTCACGTTCACATTCACAAGCTTCGAACACCTGATCCGTCTCACGTAACCAACGAATAGTCTCAGAGGGATTATCACTACCCTCATAAACCTTCGGCCCGCAAGACAAGAACTTCTTGTAAGAGCACTTCTTTGGCTTCTTCACTGCCAAAGCATTTTGCAACAGCTCCCTCGTCATTCGGAGCTCCTCCTCTAACAATCTAACATATGCCGCCTGCTCTTGATCGTGTCTTGGCGGCTCCACATTATGCTGAGAAGCCTCGTCCTCAGCTTCCCGTCGTTCACTTGAGGCCTCGTCCTCCATTCGTTTGAGAGCCTCTTCTGTCGTAGCTCTACGCTCGGCCATTTCTACTCAACTAAATATTTACACGTAGACCACAGTTAGTACACCATTTATTCACCACGTACAAATACTACAGTTAATCTATCACATAAGACAGCCACATATCACTCAACTCAACCTCAATTACCCAGATAGGAACACTTAACGATGGTCGGGCCCGAGCTTGAGATTGAATACTTCTACGAGTACTCAATTCCTCAAACTTAGGCTCTGATACCTACTTGTAACGCCACCCCTAACGAGCTTAAAATTAGAGTTAATTTAAACTTTTTAAACATCGATTATCAAAAGTGTTGCAGCGGAATTAAACACCATTTACAAAAACTACAAGATTGACTCGGCTAATTAATTACAACAAAAAGGTTAGCCAAGTTCAAAGCTACAAGCGTTACCAACTAGTTCCGACCACCGGATCCATACAAACTACAACGTGTTCCCCAAAAGGTATATACAACAAAAGCTACCATCGGTACCCGCCTCACCAGGCCTCTAGCATCAACCTGCGAAAAAGGTAAATCTTGCACCGTTAGCTACAACTAGCTAGTGAGCACCAATTACACATAAGCAACAATAAGCAGGCTATCATGTATCAGAACAGCACACAAGGCTATCCTATCATATTGTGACGTGACAAACGTGTCAGCAGTAGTCGTATGTTGCAGGGGAGCTAACCCCGCTCAACAACTCAAAAGCAGTCCACATAGTACGCCAATTATCTATCATGTTGGTTCCCATCTATCAAGGAACCTTACTCCTTAGAGGAACGGCGGCATGCAGGACCATCACCCAAGCGTATACTACTTGAGTACCGTTAATGCCCGGGTACTAACTCCCGTCTACCCGAGAACCCAGCCAAGTATTGACACCCGTCTACCTGACTGACCTCCGTGTTCTCCAATTCAGTGTCCGGACAAAACTTCATAAACAACTAGTTGATCCAATAAGGATCCAGTTCATGCGCGCATATAATCACAACAATATCTTTCATATCAACAATAATAATACTAAGCATGCTTGTACAACTTTATCATAACATACCTCCATTTCCACGTATCAATACACCAATCATGTGTCAACATGTACTACAGATAACTTACCTACTGAGACTCATGGGAAACCGGTACTCACCTCGAAACTACAAGAGGCAGATATGCAATCGGGAATCCCAAGAGCACACAGAATCGTCTGAGTCACCTAACACCAATAAACATAGATAAACACCCCTTAGTATATACTACAACAGACTGCACTAACAACAGTCTTAACAAAAGGTCAACATGGCTTGTGACAGACTCCTACGGCCGCAGGAACATGTTCCTACGCCCGCAGAACAACTTTCCAACATGCACTACGGCCGCAGTACATATGCACTACGCCCGTAGGAGTTCTTACCAAAGAACCATGACCTACGGCCGTAGTAACTATATACTACGCCCGTAGTAGGCATCCTTTGGGTAACTACGGCCGTAGGTTATGTACCCACGCCCGTAGTCTTGTTTCCATCACCCGTGGGTGGTAATCCACATAAATTCAATCCTACGGCCGTAGCAACCATTTACTGCGACCGTAGTAACTACAACAACACCCTACGGCCGTAGTAACATCATACTACGCCCGTAGGAACCATAATCACAGTGTGTTCTTGCTCTGTTCGTAAACAGACGCTGTTTTACGAGTTTTTGACTCAAAATCCAACTTGAATCCATATTCAAGTGTTTATACAACATTTCTAACATATATACTAACTTACTAACATGACTTGGACACAAGAACAACATCAAAACACTTCTAAATCTTCACTTTGACACCACACACACAAGAACATGAAGAACTAGGTTTTTAGCTTCAAGAACACTTACTAGGATGATGAAGATGAGGCTCAAGAGCAGATTTAGCACCCAAGTCCAACTTCTAATCCGAATCTAACTTTGATTCTTTACTTGATTTCCTTCTCAAATGATCAAACAAATGGGTGTGGATGGTTGTACGTATGCATGTATGTGTTTGTAGTGTGTGTATGTGTGTTTTAAGCTTATCCAGTAAAGAAGAAAGAGTCTATAGGCCGACTTAAGTGCCTAATACCCCCTCTCGGGTATTTCGTTCTCCTATTCAACTTAAAACACAACTTAGGGTTATCCGTTTCAACTAACGGAGATATTTTTGGAACCATTATCCAAAACCGTTCAACTATTTATCTACTTGGTCAACTTATGACACTTTTCATAATACTACATTTTTATCCACATTTAACACCAGTTAACACCATTTAACACCAATTAGCACCAATTCATGTTTAAAACACCAATTAACATTTAAGACACCATTTAGCAACATTTATACTACAGTTAGCAACAAAACACCAATTAAAGTCAACATACAACTGTTAAAGCTACATGTACTACAGTTTACAACTAGGCCCCATTTTGGGGTGTTACAGATACAGTAGGAACACGAGAAAGAGTTATATATGTAATACTTGATTTATGTTTAATATGCAGTAGACCTTCTACTTTGGTAACAAGTAGAGATGCAATAGTATACAGAAATAAAAAGAGATGTAAGACTACTGTTAGTGCGCTACAGTGGCATTCAGTTTGCTTTGAAGTACAGTTAATAGTTTAATTAAGAGAAAAGTGGTGTTACAACTTGTGTAAACAAACAGATAAGAATGGTAAAGTCACCATGAAAATACTGAAAGAGATCGGATACACCTAGTGTATACATGTTTTATGTATGTTAGGTATATGATACCTTTTACGTTAGTAGCGAGTAGATGTAAGACTATCGTAAGTGCGCTGCGATAGCATTCAGAGTTGAAGAAATGTAAGGCTACCGCTAGTGCGCTAAGGTAGCATTTAAGTATGTTATGATGTAAAAGTTATGGTATGTACAGTTGATTTCGAGGACGAAATCGTTCCAAGTGGGGAAGAGTTGTAACACCCCAAAGTTTGAAAGTTTCTTATTTGAAGTTAAGGGGGGATTAGTTTGTCAATATTTTTTTATATAAGTCCAGGGGCTGTTCTTGACAATTCAGAAATAAATAAAGTGCAGGGACTAAAGTTGCCAATTAGTGAAAGTGTAAAGATATATATAAGTTGAGTCTTTAGTTGACTCTAGTTAGTCAAACCTTCAGAATTAAAATCACACCTCAATCTGTTGTTGCGATTTTTGATCAAGGAATCAGAAATGATAGCTGAAGTTGATCTTTCGGTAATTCAGAAGCAAGAGGTATGAAGTTTCTCGTGAATTGTTTGAGTTTTAGGTCAAAGAATAGATCCAAAGGTTGAATCCGTGTTCATAGCGTGGTTTGAGATTTATTGTGAAGTTTGTGGTGTATTTTGTGTATAAAGTTCAGTAGTAATGGTACACAACCCAATCATGTACTTTGAATTCGAGTTTGTTCAAGTTTTGAGCGGATGAACTTTGAGTTTTAGCCGTGCGAAGTGAAGACCAGTTCGTGTGTGGTGACTTCACTCCGTACGAAGTGCTTAATGTAGGAGAAGAAGTCGATGAGTTTTGATCGCACGAAGTGAGATCCACTTCGTGCGTACTAGAGTCTTCTACGTGCGTGGTGTTTGAGCCACTTCGTGCGTAATAGAGTTCACCACGTGCCTAGTGTATGAATCATGTTAAACGTATAAGAGTTCACTACGTGCAGAGTGAGCGTTTCACTTCGTGCGTAGTGCGTCCAGCACGTGCGTAGTATCCAGAAGTTAATTTAGTAATTGTTATTTTTTTGTAGGGCAATAAGAGATGACGCTTCTGTAATTGGAGTGTAATCCTTGACTGCTGTCGAGGTGAGTATACATACCTTTGACCCGATCAGCTATGTGTATGTTATAAATGATTAGTTTATCAATTGTATGTTGATATGTGAATGATTATGTAGTATTCAGTAACATTATGTGGTGATATTTAGTATGATTTTCATACATATATGCACCAAACGAACAGTATGAGATCAGTATTATGTTATATTTGTAATATGAGTTAATGTTATTGTCTCAAAATATAACAGAATTCAGATACATTATGTGGTACAGAAATAGGGGTATATTGAGATCCTTATACCCAAGCAGAGTGTCGGGGATTCGATTACACGTGAGGTGTGATCATACCCTGGAACAGATAACAGTTGAATAGTTTGCAGACATTCAGTTTAGATGTGTGATATTTTCAGAAGAGTTGCTCAGGTTTTAAGAGTTTATATGTTCAGTTTGTATGCTCACTAAGCGAAAGCT
This sequence comes from Pulicaria dysenterica, assembly GCA_947179395.2. Classification (NCBI taxonomy): domain Eukaryota; kingdom Viridiplantae; phylum Streptophyta; class Magnoliopsida; order Asterales; family Asteraceae; genus Pulicaria; species Pulicaria dysenterica. The sequence continues at coordinate 111,121,625 of OX359290.1, read as the reverse complement.
TACGTTTTAGTATGTTGTGCATGCAGGTAACCGGTTTCCAGCAAGGGTAAGGCCCCAGTGCTTTGCAGAGTTTGATAGCTCCAAGTTTTTGAAAAGACTACTTTTGACACTACTTTTCATGAAGTTATTAGTATTAGAGTAATGTAAGCTTGTTTTCCGCAAACTCTGATGTTTTTAGAACGTTAATTAGAAACTGACAAATTTTAAAGCTAATTTAGAAAAGTGGTGTTACAGACTCGTGGTGTTCTTCCGGCGGTGGGGATGTGAACGGGAATAGGGATGAGAAAGAGAGGAGGGCCGGCGACAGGGAGGAGAAAGAGAAGAGTGGTGGGGGATATGAATGGAGGTGTTCTTCTGGCGGTGGTGTTATTATTATTATTATTATTATTATTATTATTATTTTATTAATTTTTAATAATGTTTTTGAATTATAGAAACTAAGAAAAAGAATAAAAATGAAAAAAGGGTATAATAGTCATTTTCAATGATAAAGTAAGGGTGTTTTGGTCTTTTTAGTTGGATCAGGGACCGCCAGTGTTACAAAATACGTATCATGGGGATCTCGAGTATAATAAACGAAGATTAAAGATCGCGCATGTAATAAGTGGTTTCCCACAATGACCATCCGTGAAATTTTCTCAAAATATTATGCTGCTTTTTTTTTTTTTTTGAACTTTTTAACCAACTCAATGAAGAGATTGGGAACATTGTACCCACGATCAATAAGCCGCACCGGAATGTATGGGTTGGAGGATGTTTCTAAATATGTTTTCTACTTTTTTAAAATAGAAAATGAAAAGAATCGTTTTACTAAACGCGTTTTCTAAATTTTTTACAGAAAACTGAAAATGAAAATTTCACAATCACTGAAACAATTTTTCGTAATCAAACACAATCACTTTTTGTTTATCTTATATATTTTATTCTCAACCTTTCCTATTTTATGTTTAAAATTATAATTAAAACTTGAACGAGTTTATATAGTTTAAGTTATTATTAAATTTAACTAAATTCTTATATAACATTACAATAAAATTAATATAATACAGTAAAAATTCAAACTCAGTCTAAATACAATTCTCATTAATGTTACCAAACCATGTTGACATCAAAAAGCATGGAGTAGTTTGCCTTTTAAGGAGGTAGTTGTCACTGCTTGTCTACTCCAAAGAATCCTTTTGCACTAAAGTGGAGACAATGACATATACGAATATATAGAAAAAAGTTAAATGTTTTTTATAATAAATAGTAAACAAGTACACCTATTTTACTATTAAATTTACTATATTATTTATTATAACAATTGAACCATCAACTTATTAAGGGTATTTTTAACGTAATTAGCTTAAAGCTAGAGCTTTCAAGAGTTAGAGCTGTAGTTTTTATTATGAGCCCAAAAGTTAGAGTTTTATTTGTATAAAAGTGTTTGTTAAAGTAGTTGTAACTATAGCTTAAAGACACAAACTAAACATTTAAATATGAAACAAAATAAATCAAGGGTTATTTAGGTGATTTGAGTTTTAGAAGCTTCCAATAACTCCTAAAAGCTAGTTTATTTTGGAGTTTTTATTAGATTATTATTTTAAAAGTAAAAGCTCAAGCAATTACAACTAAATAGAACTAGTAAAACTTCTTTTATAAAAACTAAAAGCTTTAGCTCTGAAAAGCTCTTAAAAGCTTCTCTCATAAATACACCCTAAGAAGGAGCACCTTTTCACAATATTTAGTGTATATTTGGTGAAAATAGTTGTTAGTTGTAGCTGTAAGAGCGTGGGGTTTACCCATGCTTTGGCATCTCATGCTTCACTCCACATCACATATGCTTCAGCCTTGCTTAAACCCCTGTACCGCCCATGCTTCGTACGCTTCGAAATTATTTTATTAGAAAAAAATACTATCTCCCTATCTCCTCTTTTTCTCTCTTTCTCTCTCATCTCTCTCTCCTCTCTCTATTGGCATTCAAGTGCCGTGAATGGATGCTTTGCTTTTGATACGACGGTACCACAATGTAGGTGGTGGTGTTCCATGTGGTACCGCATGACAAATCAGCATGCCGAAGCCATGTTTCATTGTAAATTGTATGCTTTTAGCTGTTAGCTGATAGTTTGAAACTGGAAGCTGATTATTTATTTATATATGTGTTTGACAAATTAGTTAGTAGCCGAAGCTTAATAGTGTAAAATAGAAAAAAGACAAATTATAAAAAATAGGAGAAATTATAAAATAATTAAAGAAAATATCTAGGTAATTTGGTATATAAAAAGCTTCCAACTATGTTTAAAAAACTTTTGTACTTCAAAAAGCTTTTAATTAGAGCTTTTTTATTAAAAAAAAACTTTCAAAATTTTCATCCGAATATAACTTGTAGTTTTTTCTTTTAAAACAAAAAACTACCAATTTCAAAAACCTTCATACGAAACATACCTCTAATTAATATTAAGCCTTTTGGTTAGAATCAATTATACGTGTTTTCATCGCAAAAGATATTCATCATAAATATAAGTGTTTTTGATAACACACTACCTTCCAAACTTTGTCAAACTTTTAACGTGTGAAGCAATGTATTTTTGGATGAAATCGAATAAATAAGTATTTGGAAAGGAAATTTGACACATGCAGAAGAATTTTAAACAAGGATTGGGTGATTTTCACATAACAAAAGCTACATGATAGATACAATAATATAATAATAATAATATATAGTATAGTAGTGGTAAGTTTAAATAAGATTTTTAAATTAAATAAGAATAAGAGACTTAATCTTAGCCGTCTAATTCTCACTGTCTTAATGTCATTGTCCATATATGAATTCATCACATTCACTCTGTCACATTCAATCCCCCATGCTCTCCATCTATGAATTTCACTTATAAAATAAACGGCTAAAATTAAGTTATTCATTCTCACTTAATTTCTCATTTTTATTTGAACATTCTCTTAATGTAGTATATGTAAATCATTTTTTTTTCTAAAACATCATATGTATATTTAGGGGAATCAAGAATGCAAAAGTTATTGAAATTGAGAAATTAAACAAAAAGAGCACCGGGATTGAAATATAGTTTTATTTCTCGTTTCATGCATGGTTTGAAAAAAAACTCTATTTATCCAATGTATCATCGGTTTTGGTAATTATATTATTTTTGAATGCAGTTTTACTAATTATATTTTTGATTATGTGATTATTTTGTAAATCAAACAAAAAAACATCATTATCAGTTAAAGTAAATAATAAGATATCAATAATAATATCCTGTTTTACATCATCCGCCACCACGGCGCAGTTGTGGAAATCTTGGGGGGTGGGTATCGCACCTTGAGGTAAGAGTGTAAGGTATGGATGAAGAGATGGGGTCGTGGGGAAGGGGTGAAAGGGTGTCAATTGTCCCGCCACACCACCATAGTAATCTGGTAATGACTTTATGGGGTCATAATCACATCATGGGGTGAGATGTTAGCTGGGTTCACACTTTAATTTTTTTTTTTTTTCTTTTCTCTGACACTCATTCTCTCTTCTTTTCTTCTTTATTTTTTTAATTTTAATTTTTAGTATTAATTAATTAATTATTATGCGAGTCTCAAAATTTGATATGGTAAGTAGTGACCATTATGGAATAAGTGGTGAGTTAAGTGGTTGAAAAAAAGTTGACGTGACAATGTGATAAGTGTGAGGATTGCAAATACTCTAAGCGTGGCTAGGTTTCTTTTTTGTAATTCCTTTTGTAGCAACCTCTCGTTATTTCTTTTTCTTATTTTTAATTAATTAATTAGGTATTAAATCGGTCACACAATTTTATGTCGTGTGAAATTACTAGTACATAGCTGAGCGATTGGTCCAATGATAGGAAAAAAGATCGGACGTGGTATTATGTTATATGTGGTGGATTATGACCGCTTCTACCAATCTTGTAAGAGGGGGAGGGGATGGTAACACTTTGGGTAATACGATGTAGTTTACTCTTTATGTGATTAAATTACCAAATTAACATATTAGCATTAACATAAAGTCGGTATAACGTCGCGGATAATATTTGATACTATCATGTTGTTAGATTATTGTTTTTATAAGAAAACTTTTATTTCGGCTTATTATTTATTCTATTTTGTCTTTCTATCTATTACGAAATAGCATGTATAATTTATTAATTTTTTTCTCAGTCTTTTATTAAATTTAACTATTATGTTAACCTTATAAGTATCAAGAATATATTTTAGGAGTGTACAGAAACATTCTTTTTTATAAAAAGTTTACGAAGAAATGCAAAATAGTAAATATTAATATTTATTTACTTTGTTTAGTGAATTGGGATCTGAGAATATTCACTTGGTCCACGTGGTAATCGACCGTGGTTAATTCCTGTTGTTAGGTGGCTATTCTTCATGACTTCTATTCTTTTTCTTTTTTTTCATTTTCTAATTATTATTTTTTTGTCCAGAATATCTGACGTATCGATATTAGAAACCACCAAACACAACCCAACTCCAATCCCCCACACACCCACAGCCACACCTACACACACACATGGAAGAAAACTCTTCTGATGAGATCCGAGCTCCACTGATACAACCTGCCTACGACGACGAAGATGCCTTTCTCCCGTCGTCTTCGTCACCGTCCGACGTGACGGCGGTGAAGACGGCGGAGGAGGAAGAGAATTCGCCGATCAAGCAGGTGGCGTTGACCGTACCTACCACCGATGATACATCCCTTCCGGTTCTCACCTTCCGAATGTGGGTCCTAGGCACGCTTTCCTGCGTCCTCCTGTCTTTTCTCAACCAGTTCTTCTGGTACCGGACTGAGCCACTTAGCATCACCGCCATCTCCGCTCAGATCGCCGTGGTTCCGCTAGGTCAGCTCATGGCGGCCAAAATCACCGATCGTGTGTTCTTCAAAGGATCGCGTTGGGAGTTCACCATGAACCCTGGGCCGTTCAATGTTAAGGAGCATGTGTTGATCACGATTTTTGCCAACTCCGGAGCAGGTACCGTGTATGCGATTCACGTGGTTACTGGTGTGAAGATATTTTACAAACAACAGATGACCTTCTTCGTGTCATTGATCGTTGTTCTAACCACTCAGGTTTGGTTGATTTAATTCCTTATTAATTCACAATTTGATGTAGCATATATATATATATATATATATATATATATATATATATATATATATATAGATACATATATATAATAATATATGTTGCGTTTAAGTCTGACGAAGATGTGTTACGGTGGTTGTGGTGGTGATTAATGGTGGTAATTAGGTGCTAGGATTTGGATGGGCTGGTATATTCAGAAGGTATCTGGTGGAGCCAGCTGAGATGTGGTGGCCATCTAATCTCGTCCAAGTTTCTTTGTTCAGGTAATTACGTACGCTTGTTAAAATCCATTTTATTAAGTGTTTAGAAAATAGTCTTTCTTTGTCTAGCTAGTAGTTTCTATTAGAAAAAATAATTATAAAGATAATTAGTGGTTTTGCCTCTTCCTTGTAAATATAAAATTATTAACATAAATTTTATAAATAAAGAAAAAAAGTTGATTGAACTTCGGATATCAAACCATCATTTTTAACTTCATTTATATTAAACATTTATCATTTCTAGATTCTAATTAATGAGCAGGCCGGTATATGGTATACTACATAACCTTACATAATTTATTTAACCCTTGTGTTTTTATATGAAGAGGGACAATATTATGTTTAAAAAAACGAAATTGTATAACAAACAAAATGACAACTTTATTAAACAGTTGTATGCAATGATAGACTTGAATAAGAAAATGACTATAATTATTACGATTATATATGTAATGCTTTTAAATATCTTTATTAATTGTTTCCTGTTACTTTATATCTCGGAATGATTTAGACATAATAAGTGTTACTGTTTATACATAAGAATACAAAAGAACATAATAATCGTTACTGTTTATACATATAGATTTGTATATATATATGGTGTATGCGAATATGTTGATCGGTGATGACTATCTGTTTGCATATATATAGATTTGTAAATGAACCGAACATTCGGCGAACTATTTGTAAACTGTTTGACAGAAAGTTTGTTAATAAACAAATAAACATGAACAAACAAACGGACAAAAACAAAGGTCTTGTTCGTACATTTATGTTCATGAATGTTAGTTTATCCGTTTGTGTACATGCATGTGTGTGTGTATAAATGTGTGTATACATAGATATATATACATACACACACTCTCTCTCTCTCTCTCTCTCTATCTATCTCTCACACACACATATACGTAGTGAGTGTTTGTTTATATATAATAATGTTGGGTTTGTATAATATTTGTTCGCTCGTTTGTGCTCATTTATGTTTGTCTAAAGTTAAACAAACGAACATAAAAACAAAACTTCGTTTGTTTTTCTGTTTATGTTCGTTAATTTGTTCGGCTAAGTTAAACAAATGATCGAACATAAAAAAACCTCGTTCATGTTCATTCGGTTCATTTACATTCCTATTTGCACATCATATACGCGATAATGCGAGTGTCTCTATCATGAACATTAGCAGGAAAAATGTGGGAAAACACGTCATAAAAAGACCTTGATGACGATAACCGTTTTTTACCCATTAAACAAGCTAATTTATATATTATTGAATAAGACAGTTAAAATATAGTAATTGTTTTTTTAAGGGTTACAAAACAACTTATTAAAACTTGGACTGTTCTTATAATTAATGTTAATCATGTTATAAAATATATACTATATATCCAAAATTAATTGTTTGAATATTTGTTGGCAAGTTAAGAAAAGTTGACGTCATGTTGCAAATGTTATATATTTTCTTTAGTTTGCTTTGAATATACGAAAAGATGTTATATACCAATGAGTTGACATTAGCTAAGAGATTCTTATCATTTTTTAACGCTACATACTTTTTATTAGAGTTACTTATATGTTATTTATTAAGAAAAAAGTTCTTCTTCAACGCAAACCAGTCTAAATGGTTTTAGAGATCGAAATTTAGATACATTAATTCAAAGGTGGATTTGAACCCCACCTGTTACATGGCAACCCTTTTTAATCTCTGACCATCAACATTGTCATCCATACCTTTATTGTATACAATATTATACTTTGTCATCTCTCATTTTATTTTATACCGCAAACTTATATATCCATCTCATACTATACAACCCTTCTTTTTTTAAAAAGAAAGATTATAAAAAGAATAAGTAGAGAGTGGGAGAAGGAAGAAAGAAAAAGGATAAAAGAGGAGCTGGATACTAGACCCATGGAACTAGCTAGATTCCTAACTCATGGAACTCGAAGGAAAGATGGAGTGCAGATGGTGTTGGTCCGGATCTAGCTAGCTCGGCTCCTCCCGTAGGAGTTAGGATCATGGTCTTGATCCAGACTCGTTTAATTCATATTCATATATGCTGGTGTTGTTTCTCCATATGGATTCACTGTGTCGACAAGCTTTGAAATGTGTGACGATATGATATAGCTCTTAAATTTACTATACTTCTTGAAAAAGAAAATATCGATCCAAGTTTATTATTTACGTTAAAGGATAAAAGAATTGATAACATGTGAACACCGTAATTACTGAAAACCTTATCTATATTTGCAGAATTTTAGACACATGCAACGCTGCAGAAGTCATTAATGTAACAATACCAAAGTGCATGTTCACCTCTTTTATACCTTTTATTTCAATTATCTCTTGGGTCATTTATCTAAAAAAATAAAGTGCATGCACTTCTCTTAGAGTTGTGTTCAATATAGTCCATATAAAAAGCATAGTCCTAGATTTTAATATTCAATCACATGTGATTCAATATAAAATCACATGTGATTCAGTATACAATCACATGTGATGGTAAAATCATTACATGTTAATACGAAAATGCCACTCCGCCCAAATTTTTAAAATTGAATCTGGACCATTGATGGAGCTGATCCAAGGGCTAAGATTAGTCCCTCGAGACTATGCAATAAGTATGGACTATATTGAACATTTCTCACTTTTCTTAATGAAGTAGTATATAAAAAATATAAAACCTATAAGAAGATATGCATTTTCCATGTAGTATAAATAAAAATAAATAGAATTTACCTTCAATAAATCGATAGAACAAAACTTATTTAACATTATATATAAAGTCTTTTGAACTTTGAAATAATAAGGGACCCACCAAATGTCACGAAGAGAACAAAGACGTATAATGGCGAGCACCTTATACACATCATAGATATCAACAAGCAGTCGTAATCATAGACCCCCTGAAAGCTGGAACCACTTGATCAAAATTATTATATCCTATTCTAACACTTTTGTTTTCATAGAAGCGTTACTGTTTTAATCAGGTTTAGATCCACCATTGTCAGTTATACCTTTTTTCTAAAATTAATTATTATCTGTTTTGGTCTAACAGGGCTTTGCATGAACAAGAAAAACGACCCAAAGGGGGACTGACACGTACCCAGTTCTTCTTAATTGCATTCACTTGTAGCTTTGCATACTACATATTCCCAGGCTATCTTTTCCAGATGTTGACCTCTCTCTCATGGGTCTGTTGGTTCTTCCCTTCATCCATTATGGCCCAACAAATCGGTTCTGGGCTTCATGGGCTTGGTATAGGCGCAATTGGGCTCGACTGGTCTAGTATTTCTGCATACTTAGGGAGCCCATTAGCAAGCCCATGGTTTGCCACAGCCAATGTTGCTGCTGGTTTCTTCTTGGTTATGTATGTCATCACTCCCCTTGCTTACTGGTTCAATGTCTACAACGCCAAAAACTTCCCTTTCTTTTCCGACGGCCTATTCACCGCCGACGGCCAAGAGTACAACATTACATCAATCATCGACTCAAATTTTCACTTCGATAAGGAAGCTTATCAACAAGAAGGTCCTCTTTATCTTAGCACATTTTTCGCCATGACTTATGGCGTTGGTTTTGCTGCGTTGTCGTCCATGGTGGTTCATGTATTTCTCTTTCATGGAAGGTAAATCAAACTTCATTCATGACTAGTTAGCATTCTAATTATGAGATTAGTTAACGAATTAATTGCTCTGTTTATGGATTATAATAGTGAGATATGGGAGCAGAGTAAATCAAGTTTCAAAGAGAAGAAAGTGGACATACACACTAGACTAATGAGCAAGTACAAGCAAGTACCTGAATGGTGGTTTTGGTGTATACTTTTTGCAAACATCACTCTCACCATATTTGCTTGTGAATATTACAACGAGCAGCTTCAATTGCCATGGTGGGGTGTTATTTTAGCTTGTGCCATTGCCATTTTCTTCACTCTCCCTATTGGCATTCTCACTGCCATCACTAACCAGGTAAAACTTCATCTTCTTCCTATGAACCTATATTGCCTTGCTAGTCTTTTTCTACTTGTAGATTGAAGACATATGTGCAATTTCAGGCCCCGGGTTTAAACATTATCACGGAGTATATAATCGGGTACATATATCCAGGATACCCGGTTGCGAATATGTGCTTCAAGGTGTATGGTTACATTAGCATGACACAAGCGGTGACTTTCCTTCAAGACTTCAAGCTCGGACATTACATGAAGATCCCACCTAGATCAATGTTCATGGCACAGATTGTTGGAACCCTAATAGCGGCTTTAGTGTACTTGTGCACAGCGTGGTGGTTAATGGAAACAATTCCAGACATATGTGATTCGTCCTCTGATGTATGGACATGCCCAGGAGACCATGTGTTCTATGATGCGTCGGTGATATGGGGTTTGATTGGACCGCGGAAGATCTTTGGAGACCAAGGAACCTACACGATGGTCAACTGGGCTTTTCTGTTGGGAGCCATAGCTCCGGTGTTAGTTTGGTTAGCTCATAGGGCTTTCCCTAACCAACAGTGGATTAGATTGATAAACATGCCCGTGTTGATTGGTGCCACAGGAAGTATGCCACCTGCTACGGCTGTAAACTATACGGCTTGGATAACGGTTGGGTTTTTATCCGGGTTTGTGATGTTCCGATATAGGCCAGATATATGGCAGCGACATAATTATGTGTTGTCAGGGGCGTTGGATGCAGGGTTGGCATTCATGGGTGTGTTATTGTACCTTTGTTTGGGTTTGGAGAATATTGGTTTGGATTGGTGGGGGAATGATCTTGATGGATGCCCTTATGCTTCTTGTCCTACAGCCTCTGATATTTTTGTGGAGGGTTGTCCTGCTCTGACATATTGAATCGGGCTTGACATCAAATGATGCCAACCAAATGTAAAAACACATATTTATGATAAGATTTAGTGTGGTACGTTGTTTATGATAAGATTTAGTGTGGTACGTTGTTTCATTGCATCTGCTCCTTTATTCCATAAAACAATTTCAAATTGCTTTTATAGAGAAATTTATCATAGCGGTATATATTTAGAGTAACACAACAATAGTTTGAAGATTGTGAGTGCTTTTATTGAAGCATGTTTTAATAGTATGAAGATTGTGAATGAATCATGCGTAGCTAGCTTGTACAACACAACAACATAGACACAAAATGACCATTGCCTTTGTCTCCAGCTAAATATGTCTTCTAGTATAAATGGTGTAGGTTTAGTACCTTGCCAAAAGACATACCCAGACACAAAATACACTATATGCTACGTATATATAGCATGCCTGTCTGATTTTACACCTTACTTGTGAATGTACTTTAGTCGGTAGTCATCTCATATATATTTTCCTTACAAAAGGAGTAAGCCAATCTTTGTGACAAAATATTGAACATGTGTTATGTGTTCTTTTTAAGGATTTTATAGATAATCAAATTCTCCAAGCATGCTTAATTATTTTAGTATAGAGTAATTTCATCTCTCTTGTCAGCATAGAGTAATTGGGTTACTGGTTATGTGGTATCCAATGCATTAGAGCAAGTGTCGACTTGTCGTAAACAACTTGACGGATGGCAAAGGTACATTTTGGAATTGTGGTAAAGCGTATTTTGTCACAGGCATAGTATCCTTTTTAAAATACTCGGTAAGGTGCTTAGAAATACCTTATGTAATTTTCAAAACTAAAGATCTAATCATGTGAAACATTCATCTAAAATACTCGAGAAAGCAACATTCAAGACCATTAATAACGCAATCATGCATTGGTCGTACGGCTTCTGTAGGGGTCCTATTTAAATATCCTCTCTTTTTTGGTTCACGTCTTGAGCTTTTAGCTTCTTCTTCTTTTACACACGATTCTTTTAAGGGGATTTCGTGTAAATAAGCAACATACCTTATACATTCGCGAAAACAAGCTTAAAAATATCAAATTACGAAAATTAGCATCAGTTTCGCCCCCCAAAAGCTCAGTTTCGCCCATTGGTTCGCCCACCAATCACAGCTCGCCACGTGTCATTAGTTTCGCCCCCAACAGCCCAGTTTCGCCCCTATGGTCTTCAGTTTCGCCCCTGGTGGGGCCCACAGCCCAGTTTCGCCCCCAAGGTGGGCCCCGCATGCCCAGTTTCGCCCCTAGCCTCTAGTTTTGAATCTTAAGCCTCAGTGTCTCCTCTGTATGCCCCACATGTCTTACACACTCTTAAATTTTATAATTTTACTCCCTTTTATTACTTAAAAAATTTGAATTACCTTTTAAGCTAATTTTAAAAAAATTTATCTTACTCCTTTATAATAAATTTTCACCATAAAAACTGTTTAATTATAATAAATCACTTATTATTATGTATTAAAAAAATATTTTATCATACTCATATATTATTTTATCATACTCTTATTTTTATTGATTGTTTTTGTTGGTATTTAGTTACCGAAAGTTAAATTTGATTGTTACTTTTGAACGTGTATAAGCGAAACATTGTTAACGTTGGTTTAGTATTTCATAAATTTAAATTGATAAGGATACGAAAGTAGTATTACATTAATTATTGATTTAAATCATGTCGAACAGTGTAATACGTATCATACAAAGAAAGGTCTGGCTCAAATTGTGATAAATCCGGCTGGGTCGGTTCCGCAGCATTTGAGGTTGAGGCATTAGTTGTCTGGTTAGTTGATTATTGTGATGAAAACGGCATTCTGCAATTGTCTTGGTTGTGTCCACTATCACCGCATCTAGTGCAGCGTGCAGGCGGTACCTGCTCACCCCTTGACGGTATCCTTCTAACAAGTTTTGGTCTCCCAACCTGCCTTTTATTGAGCAGTGGAGGATGTAGGTTTATGAGATCTGAAGGTAAGTCCCACATATTTTTGTTGGGCACGGGGTTTATAAAACCGCTATACGTCGCAAGGTAGGTTTCACTAGTGAACCAATTCAACGCCCACTGGCTTGAATCGGTAAGCCTTAGGAATCTAGAAACTGCAATTGCGTGGCCACATGGCAACCCGGAAAGTTGCCATTTACGACAATTGCATGTCATTTCTTCAGTATCAACTATGTTAACGTTTTGTTTATGATCCTCAACCCCAAACCGGTATTGTGTAATGCCCTGTACCTGCCACGTCGATCACTTTGCCATCCTATGAAGTATTTTCTTCTCTGCCCACGGCGTAACCCTGTGCTGGAGTTTTTCTGTTTAAAAAAACTCGTACAATTAATAAATATTTTAAAAGTTTGTGCAGTTGCTGTAGGAGAGTTGTTTACCTGCTTCCTTACGGCGTTTGAAGAACCAGTTTTGAACACTTGCACGGAAGAAATCAATAAGCATGACCACCGGAAGTTTACGCGCGTGACGAGAAAGCGAGTTGATGGACTCTGCGCTGTTAGAGGTCATGATGTTGTATCGATGACCCGAGAAGCAGGCTCTTGTCCATTTGTTTTTTTCCACCTCTTCCAGATACTCATCACTCGTGGCGCCGCCCGCTGAATCTTACCGTACCAGTAATGGAACTGATGTTCCGTGTTGGATTTGCATGCCTTCCAGAACAAGAAGGCAATTTTTTTGTGTTTGTTAGCCTTCAGGTTCAAATTCATCTGCAGATGACGACAACACAAGACATGGTACGATTCTGGAAATACGTCTCGTATGGCTAGCTCAATAGAGGCAGCTCGGTCAGAAACAAATGTATAGGTCTTGTGCGGGATGCATGCACGTAGTTTCTCAAGAAACCACCTCCAAGATTGACCACTCTCGGTTTTGCCTATCCCATACGCTAATGGAAGGATCTGGTTGTTACCGTCCATTGCAACCGCCAGAAAGTTGGTGCCCAGGTATGTTCCTTTCAGGTGCGCCGCATCTACTATAATTAATGGGCGAAGGGTGTATGAGAAGCTTCGTAACGATGGCCCAAGAGCAACAAACAACATTTCAAACCGAGAACAGTCATCCGTAAGTATTTCAGTGACAGTACCGGGGTTTGCCAGCTTAAGATAATGATAGTAACCAGGAAGGTCGGCGAAAGAATCAGCATGTGTGCCGTGTAGTTGTTCAAGTGCATACGCTTTCCCTCTCCAAGCCTGGGAGTAAGATATGTTACATTTATAACGTTCACTTCTGTTCTCAAAAGACGAATAACTAGAACTTAACATTTTTTTTATCAAATATACGAGCTTGGTGAAATTGTTTAAAATATAGAATTGTAGAAGATAGATGAATGAGAAGACGTGTATGATTACAAATGAGGATGTAAATGATACATATAGAAATTTGGAGGAGTATGTGTGTATAACGTATATTTTTTAGCTGTTGAGTAAAAAAAATATAAAGCTGCGCTGATCGCGTTGGGATGTGCAGATGAGGACGCCGACGTGTGTGAAACCATGAATGCATACCTTCCAACTCTATCACGCCGACCGCCACCTTCCATGTGACTTCCAAAATTCACATCTTCTACCGTTATGTGATGTTCTCCTATATCAAGAAAATATAAACTGTTCAATTCTTGTTATGAGTTTTGGATTACTTTTAATCTACGCGTTCTTACAAAATAGAAAATTTCAAATATTATTTTCAATATCGAGTGTAATAGGGTTCTAAAAAACGCGCCATGGCGGTGCTAAGGCGCGAGGCGCGACTCCGACGTTAAGAAACAGTCCTTGGCGGCGGGGTTAGGCGTGACGTAAGACAAGGCGGCATAAGGCGCCGCCTTTACGCGCCAAATGGCGAGTTTTTTATAGCGTGACGTGCAAAAAATATTTTTTTTAAAATTTTTTATATACATTTTGCGATCGCGTGTATTGAACTTCTATAAATTTGTATTTTGTAATTTGTATATGTCACGTTGCTTCTAATTTTTGCAACTTTGTGTAATTTGTAAATACTCCTAAAACTTGAGGCTTGACCTCGCCGCCACGCCAAACCTTACCTTATTTAGAACCTTAAGCCGATGTCCAAACGTCATCGCCCACATCCTTCAACTTGACGCGGGGCATGGCCTTCTTAATTTGAAGGGGTCTCCTCCCTCCGGTTGGTTATTGGTAGGTCAAACTCCAAACCTCCCTTTGTTATTTGCTTTTGGTCCTGCTTCTGCAACTAAACATGGAGACTCAATCTGATACCCCTGATGAAATTTCAAACATCAAAGATATTCGCCACCAAATCCAGTCTCGTATCGAGACGCTACGCAATTCTCAGCTCGAAGTCATATCCTCTCTCAAGTATGGTGTCGTTCCAGACATTGATTCCTCTCTTGATCTTCACCTCAAGGTCCTTTCCTCCTTCAATGGCCGCCCTTTCACCCCTCTTCCCAACCCTCTTCCCAGACCTAACCCTAATACTAAACGCCGCATTCAACCACCGCCACCTGCTCCTACAATTAAAATCTCTAAGCTTTCCGGTGATTTACATCCAAAACCCTCGTCTGAATCTCTTACAGCGGATGAAAGTGGGAGTGGCACTACACCCTTGTCTACGGTCAGATCAATGGTGGCGGTTTGTTTGTTGGAGAGGGTTCCATTTACGGAGATTGATTCGGCTTCGTTGTTGAGCAAGTTGGAGAGCGATGGTTTTCAGTCTGTTACCACCGCAGAGAAGGCGACGTTGAGGGAGGTGGCAGGAGGGGAATCGTTACCGGCGGTGGAGATGGCGTTGAGGTCGATGGCGGAGGATAACGGCGGCGTTCAGTTAGAAGAATACAAAGTGAATGGGAGATTTAAGGTTTTGGTGAAGGGGATTGACAGAACTAGGTTAGTTAAAGAATTGCCAGAGAGTAAACATAACGAACCAAATTCGAACAATTTCAATGGTGGTAATGCGATTCAGCAAACTCCTAGGACAATGGGTGATGGTGGTTGGATGGGGCAAGGAGACCCTGCACAAATGGGCGGTGGCCAGATGATGGGGATGATGGGCAGGCCTCGAGGGATGGCTGTTAATCCAATGCATAGACCACCACCAATGGGGATGTATTCACCTATGGGTGGTGGTGGTGGTGGTGGTGGTGGTGGTGCAACTGGGAAGCCGCCTAGGACAGAAGAGGATGATCTAAAGGATCTTGAAGCATTACTTAATAAAAAGTCCTTTAAGGAGCTACAGAAATCCAAAACAGGTGAAGAGTTGCTAGACCTCATCCACAGGCCTACTGCAAAGGAAACTGCAGTTGCTGCAAAGGTTCTTCTTTTTATTATCTTCATATCATCTCTTTGTTTAGTCAAATAATGTTCATGCTAATTTAATGACATTGATAATGATAATGCTGTGTTTATCATTGATTTTAGTTCAAAAGCAAAGGTGGTTCTCAAGTAAAGGAGTATTGTACAGCTTTGACAAAAGAAGATTGCAGGCGTCAATCAGGCTCTTTCATCTCCTGTGAAAAGGTTAGTTTATAAATGAGTTAGCATTACTGTAAAAAAGAACTTCATGAAATGAGGTTAACTGAGTTTGGGTGGTGGGGTTTTCTTTTATCAGGTTCATTTCCGGCGAATAATTGCTCCACATACTGATATGAACCTTGGTGACTGTTCTTTTCTTGACACCTGTCGTCACATGAAGGTGAAAACATTACCTGCTTTAGTGAAAACATCTTCTGATTATTCACTTCTTTTTTTAATTTAAAGTATTTTGTTAAAAAATATGGCAGACTTGCAAGTATGTCCATTATGAACTTGATTCAACACCAGACGTACCACATATGATGATGGGTGTTCCTCCACCTTCGAAACCATTAAAAAAGCCTCAACGTGCAGAGTACTGTTCAGAAGTGGAACTTGGTGAATCACAGTGGATTAATTGTGACATTCGTAACTTTAGAATGGACATTTTAGGACAGTATGGAGTGATAATGGCAGATCCACCATGGGACATTCATATGGAGTTACCGTATGGCACAATGGCTGATGATGAAATGCGCAATCTCAATATCCAGGCATTACAAACTGATGGTCTTATATTTCTCTGGGTAACAGGACGTGCAATGGAACTTGGACGTGAATGGTATGCTATCAATCTTTTACTAATAGGTTTTTTTTTTCATATCTATTATTACTATTATTTCCCGGTGTTTGGATTTAAAAATTTTGCATATCCTTTTCGAGTTGAGAGCTAACCAAGAGGTAGCATGTTTGGTTCGCTTATTAAGTGTTAGTTTTAACTATGAGATAAAGCATGTGATGGAGGAGGCTAATGATTTCTTATTGGCTAAATCTTTTTCTTCCTTTGGGAAAATCTAGAAGGGCATATGATATATTATTAGGGTTTCTTGAAGATACCTTTCTAACTGTGTGTCTCGTGCTTCGGCTTTTATGTCCCTTTTCGCCAATTAAAATCAAGGTTGATATGCTGATAAAGCGAAGAAATATACTTTGTTAGGTTTGGTTCCTCTTTTTTACCTGAGAGATCCACAAGAGATGTTGGCCAGGAGATTTAGGGGTGATGGAATGAGTTATTAAATATCATCATTAGAAACTGACTTGATGATGTGTATTTTATGAGTCAGGATAATTGGACTACAAAGATGAACTAATATAGGAAGGAAGAACTAGATATGGAATAATAACAGAATTTAATTGAGGATCTTAAATCCCTTTGCCGAACCTAAGCTAAGCCGAATAACGAACTGATCACATATAAAGAATGTGCCACTCCCTCCCAACTCTCTATATTATAACTCAAATGAACAAACTCAATCCCCTCTTCCCGGCTCCCACTTTATTCCTACGGTGATAGCAAGTAGTGGGCCCTTTGGGCTGGGTATCAAGGATAGTAAGCTGAACCCTATCAATAATCGCGTCAGTAGCAATGTCCTGAAACTGGAAGTTAGGAAATGTACTGTGAATGTTGAAGGATTATTCCCAGGTGGAGTTTTAGTAGGTGAACTGGCTACTCATGTTGCCAAATTGTATGAATAGCAAATCAATTTCTGGAGTGGGACAGTTGGATGGGTCGGTTTACGTTCGTGGTGGGAGGTTGGCTTGAATGAGTGCATTGCCAACAACCTGTTTGCAGAGCGAGACACGAAGTACCTTGTGTACGTGAACCTTGGAAGAAGCACGAAGTTGGAGTTTATAAACAACAAACACAACCCTTTCAATGATAAAAGCAGGCCATAAAGACGGGCATGAAGTATTTTTATTGAGCATTTGAGCCGATGGATCACCAATTGCTCATGTTGTGGGCGTAGTTTGAAGAATACTCGTTCTCCAACAAACAACTCGATAATGTTTGGTGGCGACTTGTTCTATCTTGGGTCAGGGCATGTGGTAAATGGTTCTTTAGATGCTAAAGAGCATCCTAATCTAAAGAATTATGCAGAACGGCCTAGGAACGGAAGTCACGTGGAACATATTGAAATAACGTTTGGGGTGGCCACCCATATACCTATGTAGTCAATAGGGGTGGATAGCGGTTAGCAGACCTAGGCAAAAATGCAAAATAGCGGTGGGAAATAGCGGAGGCGCTAAACAAGTCTTCCTGACTTCCTGTAGTAGTGCCCTCGTTCCAAAACATAACCTCTTTGAGTATAAAGATTTTGCTGAGTCAAGCCAACCTAGCAATTCCCATGATTAAATCCAGCGGTCCTGGTAACCGACAGAAAAAATGGTTTACACTTCTCCCCATGTATAGTGGTGGCCACAACACGTGTTGGGAATAATCCATGGCTTGATTTCATGACCCAGGATTCAAAGCACAAACCCAATTTTTGATATCCCCTCGAACTATTCCACGTCCCTTTCTTCATACAGAGAACCGAGAGCTCCGTGAGCATTATGGAATTTCATACTGTTGAATCAAGTCATTAACTTGGTACAAAATGCATCTAGTCCTTTTGTGTGTGTTTCCAAACCAATTAAGGGTTGTGCCCTTCATATACATCTGTGGAGAGTCAATTTGTGAGCAAGAGGAGTCTTATGTACCTGGAAATAGAGCTCGGCTTTGGTTGTTGAGCCGTGAGGTCCAACCCTCCGAACACTGGCAGTTTTACTTTAGGCATGGGAACAGAGAACTCTCTTGTGGTGGTTATCCTTGAAAATTTGGTCCTGACAGTTTATTGCTTGACCCATTTATATCGCTCACCTATGGGATCTGAAAGGAAGATTCATCCTCCAAATTGGATTGTGGATGTCTTCCTCGAGCCTTCTGCTGCCCCAAGATTATTGCTTCATTGATTTGGGCAACTTATTCAGAATTTCCCGCATAGAATGGACTCTGTATTTTATGTATATAAGTTCAAATAAACTTCCTTCAATTTAAAAAAAAAGTACATTGAATGATTTTCTATAAATTTGTACAACGACTCAATTACATATGTTTGATATACTACTGTACCTCTTACAGTTTGGAACTATGGGGATACAAGCGTGTTGAGGAGATTATATGGGTGAAAACCAATCAACTCCAACGGATAATAAGAACTGGGCGCACAGGTCACTGGCTTAATCACAGCAAGGAACATTGCCTGGTTGGCATTAAAGGAGATCCAATCGTTAACAGGAATATTGATACTGATGTCATTGTTGCTGAGGTTCGGGAAACGAGCCGTAAGCCAGATGAGGTTGACCACACTTATTCCATCCTTTATTCCTTTTCTACTCATCATTTTTATTTGCTTTAATTCTTTACTATAGCAATAATAAATGATGTTTACTCTATGTTGTTAATCCTTTTTCTGTAAAAATTATGTGATTCAGATGTACCCTTTGTTGGAGAGAATCAGTCCAAGGACAAGAAAACTTGAATTATTTGCTCGGATGCATAACACACATGCCGGGTAAGCATTCCTGACATTGTATTGCCTTTTACACACAATCAATTTTCAACTTCAAAATCCAAGATTTTTGGTTGGTTTCATTTTCTTGGGGGGTTTCAGGTTATGATGTGCGTTTTATGATTTCATGTGATTCTTGTATTCATATGGCTTTCTGTATTTTAATATATTGTACTGCTTTAATAAAATATATTGATTCCCTTGTCAGGTGGATGTCACTTGGCAATCAATTAAACGGAGCACGGCTAGTGGATGAAGGTTTAAGAGCAAGGTTCAAGGCGGCTTATCCAGAGGTTGATGTGCAGCCGCTGTCTCCTCCGAGGGCCTCAGTTATGGAAGTCGATGGCAGTCAACATACAAGAAGTCCATTTTCAGGTGGTGGTGGTGGTGGTGAATCACAACCCATGTCTGCCCAGTTTTCTGATGTTAGACCTCCCGAGCCAGCCTCCTCTTATGCAGCACCCGAATCTAAGCCAATGAATAATGTTGACGTCGAGATGACCACCAACACATAACCAACATTCTTTCTGGTTTATACTATTACAACTTATGTTTAGTTTAGTTTATACTATTACAACTTATGTTTAGTTTAGTGATTCCATCAAAAGAAATCGAGGTTATGTCAGAGATGTAATGTAATGTAATGTTGGTCCACATTCCTTCTATAGGGTAAATTTGCATTCAGAAAGAGTTCACACATTTAAAGGCTAGATTTGATACTGAAACTTTTGAAAATTTCCCAACGGGCAAATTTGTCAAACATCTTTCGAACTTTCCTAATTTCACGTGTTTCTCTATAATATTCTTTTTGGGGTGAGCATAAAAACCGATTAACCGAACCATAACCGATTTAACCGACAAAACCGACCCAAATTAACCTAACCATTTCAAAAAACTGACGGTTCGGTTTCTAAATTTTGGTTAACCAATCAGGGCGGTTCGGTTACGTTTAATCACAAAAACCACCCCATTATTAACCGAACCGTCTCAATAAAATATTTTGTAATTTTTGTATTATTTATCTATACTAATATGAAACCTTATTAAGGATTGTTGCATGTTAAATTTTTATAAAGTATATTTAAAGTGTCGTGTTTTAGAGTTTTTAGATTTTTTGTTATTATTTTTAAGCTTTATAATCGTTTTTTATTATATATCTTCTATACGACATCTCGTATTTATTTGTTTTCGTTTCACATGAAGTTTTCTTGTTTATATGTATGTCAAGTTTTGTCCATTCTTTATACTAAATTCTTGTTCATTTTGTATCCTAAATTCTTGTTCATTTTACCCAAGTTTATTTTTAGTGTCCAATTTTCTTATTGGTTAACCGTCCCATTAAGAAATTGATAATCAATGGGTTTGAATTCTACATAACCGAAATTATCGATTATGGTTCGGTTTTAGGTCTTAGCCGATCCAAACCGACCCATGCTCAGCCTTAATTCTTTTGTATGATCTAATATGTTCTCTTAAAAAGTAGAGACTAATTTAAAACAGGATGTTTGCTAAATTAACATCTCAACCAAGAACTCAATTTATAGATAATGTTTCTATAATTTGTTTTAAATCTTAGTTAAGATTATTTTTCTTAGATTGTTTTTTGATAATGTTTCTACAGTTTCTCCTAAATTTTAGTTAGAATTATTAATGCAAGAAATGCACTAAATACCTTTTTTCTAATAAATATTTATATAAAAAATAAATTTAGAATTTTTTTATTAGAAAAAAAAAATAAACCGAAAATTAAGATAAGAAATGAAAAACTGATTAAATTAAGATATATCTTAAAATAGTTTAGAAATTAGACCTCTAAACTAGTAAGAGTTTGATAGTTTCTTTAAGATAAAATTTTAATAGAATAATAATAAGTTTGAAAATGTTCGCTAAAAAATAGTGAGTTGTGTTCAATATATTTCATATAAATAACATAGTACTGAAATTTTAATATTCAATTACATGTGATTCAGTATATAATCACATATGATTGTAAAAGCATCACATGTGAATTACGGAAATGTCACTCGGCCCAAAATTTTAAAATTTGAACCATTGATGGGGCTGATTCAAAAGTCTAAAATTATTCCCTCAAAACTATGGAATAAGTATGACTATATTAAACATTTCTTAATAAATAATAATGTTAGAGTGCAAGGAGTGGTTGTTGGCATACTGGTCACATTTATTATATCATTACGTTAACTTTTTTTTCCTATCATTTAGGCCGAGCGTAACGGGTAGCCCGAAGGCTACGGGTAAAGTCTCGGGTTCTTCTGGAACACCATTACCATCCTTTTGGGTTTCAAACCTTTTTCCCTCATTCGCTTTCCTACATCCGAATTCACCCGACCTTTCCTTTTTTTTCTTTGTTTTGTAGACAGAGTAAAAATAAAGAAACCGTTGGCGCTACTAATGACCTTGTTCAAATAATGAAACCAACATATCACCCAACTAATTAATTAAAATTGAAAAAAAAAGCCAAACGTCAAAGCAGACCGACCGACCACCCTCGCCACTAGGGCTGTCAATGGGTGGACAGCGGTGGTCGGCGGTGGCGGTGGCTGTGGTGGTCGGCGGCGGTGGTGGCGGTGGTCGGCGGCGGTCGGCGGCGGTGGTCGGCGGCGGTGGTGGTCGGCGGCGGTGGTGGCGGTGGTCGGCGGCGGTGGTCGGCGGCGGCGGCGGTCGGTGGCGGTGGTCGGCGGTGGTCGGCGACGGTGGTGGCGGCGGCGGTGGTGGCGGTGGTCGGCGGCGGTGGTAAGCGGCGGTGGGAGGCGGCGGCGGCGGTCGGCGGCGGTGGGGGCGGTGGTCGGCGACGGTGGTGGTCGGCGGCGGTGGTGGCGGTGGTCGGCAGCGGTGGTGGTCGGCGGTGGCGGCGGATTTTTTGATATTAAATGGATCGACCCAGACAGATCTTAGATTGATCTATGTAGTGATCTAATTAAATGGATCGGCCTATTGGATCTCTTATTGGATCAATGGATCGGATATTTTGACCCGTTTGATCATTTAAATGAAGCAGATCGGATCGGATCTAGATCATGATCCGATCCATTGACCACACACCACCCCCCACCTTTTTCTTGTTATGATCGATCATTCAATTGAGATTTGAACGTGATGACTTCGTGTTCAAAGGATCGCTTGAAAATTTATTATTTTGATACGTTCCGATTTCATATCTACTTTTTTACAGGTGAAGAACAGTGAATTGGAGAAGTTGCATTTTGATTATTTATGGCAAGGAAAACAGCAAATCATCACTGGTTATTCGAATGAAATGCAATGAAGGACAACAACAAAATACATCTGATTTCACACTTCATTCACTCCAGTACTTCTCTTCATCATCTTTATCATTTTCGATTTCACTGTCTTCCTCATCCGACGCCATTGATTTCATCTTAAACTTCTTCACATCTTCCACACAGGCACTCCTGAACAACCCTATATCCACCGCCCCTGATATCATATGATACCCACGTGACCTCATCTCTTCCGGCCGGTCATGCGGCATGGCGAAACCAGATAGATACGCCCCACCCTTCGCCGTCGTCTTCAGCACACCTTTCTCCGCCGTCCTCATCATCTCCTTCACTTTCTTATGACCTGGGTCCCACAGATACCCCATACTTGCGCTCAGATCCAACGGTCCCATTTGCACGCAGTCAACTCCGTCAACGGCCGCGATCTCTTCGATCTTCTTCACTCCCTCTTCCGATTCCACCTGACACATGATCAGAAGCTCGTCCTCGTAGTTGCTTAGATAGCCATTGTCGATTCCGTAATCGGAAGCCCTAACCACAGTATGTGCAGAACCACGGATTCCGTTAGGCGGAAATTTACAGTACGAAACTGCTTTTTTCGCCATTTTCTGATTCTCAATCATGGGAAACATGATGCCCTGAGGTCCGAGATCGAGGGCTTTCTTAGCCCACGCGGCGTCGGAATCCGGTATACGGATGATCGCCGGGGTACGAGCGGCGGCGAGAGCATGAAGACATGAGAGAGCTTGAGAGATACCGCCGGGGCCGTGTTCCATGTCGACGACAACAAAATCATAGCCGGAGAGACCGGCGATCTCGGCGAGTGTTGGCGAGAATGAGAGGAGGAAAAGACCGTATAATGTGTCGCCATTTTTCAGGCGAGATTTGAGGGTTTGTGGGGCGGTGGTGGATAGGTTATCGGAGATAGTGATGGTGGTGGTGGTGGATCTGATGGGAGGAGCGATTAAGGTCTTGTTGTGTTTGATTACAGAGGTGAGAGATTGAAAATTGGGGGAATCTGAAAGGTGAATTAGGGTTTTATTGGGGAAATGTGAGGTGGGTTTTCTTGTTAGGGTTTTAAGGTGAAGAGATGAAGTTGAGAAAGCAAGAGTCGCCATAGCGATGCAGTACCCGACTGCGTACAGTCAGTCGTAATATATATATATATATCACTGAGCTGCAAGTCTGTAACCACGAGTGAGTTTGTTAAGAAAATGAGTTGATTGTATATTATTGTTCGTGTTTGTTTATATAGTAGCTTATTAATCCGTTTTATTCAAGCTGGAACATGTTTAATTTGAGTTTTTATCAAGTTCAAACTTAAACTCGGGCTTAGAAATGAAGTAGAAATTTTACAAGCTGAGATTGAGCTTATAATAGAATGGCTAGGCTCGAGCTCTTATTAATGTTTATATAGCATAGAAGTGTGTATGTAAATACATACTACATTATAATGAAAAATATTACTCATGAAATTTGTTGGGGTTAGACTTATGTTCTATACATTTGAATAAGTTACATAAAAATTGTTGAATAATTATTTGGATTTTTCAAGTCGAGCTCAAGCGGATCTTGAATCTTCTTCAAGCCGAGTCCAAGTCTGTATTATGGAGGCGCGTCAAGCTTAACCCAAATAACTCGATTTAGCCCTAACTCGAACAAACATTCATAATGATAGATAAATAACAGAAAGTGGACAAAAACACATACATATATATAACTTAAAAAGGGATAATTTCTTATATACCCTTATTAAACATCAAAATATCTTATTAACCCTTCTTAAATTCTAAATATCTTATATACCCTTCTTAAACTTCCAAAATATCATATTTACCCAAATCACTATTTTTATTAATTTTAAATCATTTTAAAAGAGTTATAATTATAAAATATAATTAAAT
Organism: Pulicaria dysenterica; assembly: GCA_947179395.2. NCBI lineage: Eukaryota > Viridiplantae > Streptophyta > Magnoliopsida > Asterales > Asteraceae > Pulicaria > Pulicaria dysenterica. The sequence continues at coordinate 111,097,361 of OX359290.1, read as the reverse complement.
GATTATTATACCCCTCTTCTAAATCTATTTTAAAAATATCTCTAATACCCTTATTAAACTTTATAAATAATTAAATATTATAAATTCGTCCAAATATACATATATATATATATATATATATATATAGGGGAGGATTCATGCGAGAACCGTTGTTAGTGCGAGAACCGCGAGAACCAATCTCAGCCGTTCCTTGGATATGGGAAGTATCATGGATGGAGAGCGTGGAGGGATAGGGTGTGGCAGGGTGCATGTGAAGAATTCATGGGTGGGAAATGACATTGAAGGAGGGGGAATTGGACGGCTTAGATTGGTTCTCGCGCTAACAACGGTTCTCACATAACTTTTGTCTATATATATATATATATATATATATATATATATATGCACACACACACGATTCAGTTGCAATGTTGCATCATCGTTTCATGTTATAGATATATATGTATGTATATATATCGACACAGACACTATTCAATTAAATCCTTGGATGATCAGTTCATGCGCATATATATATATATATATATATATATATATATATATATGTATATATATATATATATATATATATATATATATATATATATATAGAGAGAGAGACAAAAATTCATGCGAGAACCGTTGTTAGCGCGAGAACCAATCTAAGCCGTCCAATTCTCCCTCCTTCAATGTCATTGCCCACCCATGAATTCCTCACATGCACCCTGCCACACTCTATCCCTCCATCCATTGTACTTCCCATATCCAAGGAACGGTTAAGATTGGTTCTCGCACTAACAACGGTTCTCGCATGAACCATCCCCTATATATATATATATAGGAAAAAGTTCATGCGAGAACTGTGAGAACCAATCTGAGCCGTCTAATTTCCCCTCTTTCAATGTCATTGCCGCCTCATGAATTCCTCACATGCACCCTGCCACACTCTATCCCTCCACGCTCACCATCCATGAAACTTCTCATATCCAAGGAACGGCCGAGATTGGTTCCCGCGGTTCTCGCATGAACCCTCCCCTATATATATATATATATATATATATATATATATATATATATATATATATATATATATATATATATATATATATATATATATATATATAGGGGAGGGTTCAAACGAGAACTGTTTTTCGTACGAGAACAGTGAGAACCAATCTCAGCCGTTCCTTGGATGTGGGAAGTTCATGGACGGAGAGCGTGGAGGGGATCAAGTGTGGCAGGGTGCATGTGAGGAATTCATGGGTGGGCAATGGCATTAAAGGAGGGGGAATTGGACGGCTGAGATTGGTTCTCGCAGTTCTCGTACGAAAAACAGTTCTCGTTTGAACTTTTGCCTATATATATATATATGCATTTTTCCCAACCTCCCTCGTGCAATAATTTTTACCACCAATCATTTCCGCTGAACACTTAAACCCGAGAAATCTCACCCCCTTTAATATTTCACCTTCGCCGTAAGCTTCCGCCACCGTTGACATGGACGGCGGTGCGTTTGTAGTCCGTTTATAGAAAACCGTTCAATATATAAACCTGGAGCCGAGAAGCTGTCAAAATAGGAGCTGTCGAAGAGGAATCGGGAGGAAGATAGTGTGGCGGTGGCAGTGAAGGGAGGCCGTGCGGTGGCTACATTCGGCAGCGAAGGGAGGGGCGATGATAGTTCCGATCTGGTCTTAAACTTTCAAAACATTCTTCATCAACAGGGTTAAATACAACAGTCGTCACACATAAGTTTTTAAACTTTTTAGACTCTGGATGACTGGATAGTCTTAAAACATGCCATGACAATGTATAATTTATAGTAAAACTTTGTTAAAAACGTCGCTTTAACTGTATCAGTCTACAAAACAATCTAACACACTTGTGAAAATAAGATAATTGCCAAACAGATAATGTTTAATTGGAAAACTCATTAAAATGTTACCATAGTCATTGTGCATAAATTAGGATCTGAGAACAATTTATAGTTTCATCCATGACGCTTACAGTTTCAAGCCACCTCTAGCCATAGCAAGAGCACCCTCATATGTATGATTGCCACCAATAAAGCCACTCATATGCACAAAAACGCAGCCAGGGATTCCAGATTCTTTTGATAATTCTTCATCTCTTAGTCCTCTCCACTGAGACGGAAGAGCCTTGCGGCTCTCAAAGCTGTCAGGAGATTTAGCCACCGCCTGCACCCTCCAGCTTTTGCTCCTTTCATCCTGCCAGTTTACAGTTAAGGTTATATGCTCCAACTTCCGAGTTTATTAATAATATAAGTGGGTTCAAGAAAGAACTAAATATTTAATAAAAACTGTAAGAAATATTTATGATTACTTAATGCATATGCAAATGTGAAATTTGGATGCATCATGTGCATGCGAAGTAATGAGTGGTGAAGAATAGTTTTACCAATTATTTGGTTCTTATTTGATCCTGATTCAGAAGAAAAAAATTAATGCATATAATCCTGTTGGTATGAATAGTTTCTCAGGGGCCTGGATGTTTTTACTTGGACATCTAAGTAGCATTGAATACACACACACATACCTGATAAAGAACATATTTAATAGATGGCTCTGTCTTCAACTCCTGTTCAAGCTCATATAAGTGAAGCTTCCACTGTTAAACAAAAGTCAAATCATAAGTTAGATTAGGAAGCAACAAAAAATTATACATGTATGAAGTAGTAAAATTATTGAACTTAGAGACCCAAGGTGTCTGCACAAAAACTTTAAGCAAAACAAATACATACAGGGCAAAATCTATTCAAAACCATGATTTCTCCACTAGAATCGATATCAGTTCTTGCTGCAAGACATTCCATAACAATCGAGCGTGCTGGTAGCCATGATTTCACATGAAACCGAACACTCTGTACACCGCAAATAAAAATTAAGCAAATTGAGAGAAGTTTATGAAGACTTTTTCTATTGCAACCTGTGCAAAAGCCAAAAGGAAGATCGTAAAGTTTTGAGAGTAAATAACCACTTACATCTAAAAACTCAGTGCCAGCAAGAGTCACTGCACGATGGAAGGCTTCATTCTCCTTCTCAGAAGACTGATCAGGATCAGTCCAATCCAAATTAAATTTTCCAACCCTTGATGACAAGTGGGTATTATTCACATATTTTGGAGGTTGATCCGTGTCATATTGATTGATTCCATTGTCAATTGCATCGATTGCCTATTCACAAGAAAATTATAGACTTACAATCACGTTTAGATCAGCACTCCCTGTAACCAACAACACTAAGCTAGGCATGTGTATAAGCTTTCTATATTCGTGTAATAAGAAATAAAATTATCTTATACCTTGTTATCTGCTTGAAAATAAAGCCCACAAAGTCCTTTTTACAAAAAGTAAAAACACATGCCCCGTGGTATGATCTTTTTTATCTTGACATGTTTTTTTAAATTTAAGTTCAAATGACATGAAAAAAACAGAACAAAAAAAGTTGGACAACTAAAAGTCTAGGTATGCTTCGTAATGAGTTAATTCACCCACTGGAATCAATGCGTTTATCTGAGGGAAAAACCATAAACTTTTAGGGAAACAAGAAATATCATATGATTATAACATATTCATCACCTCCATGAAGCTTTTGTAAATTGCTAAATATAACCTATGGACGTCCGGGTGCCCTTCATCAAGCTGCAGCTCTTTTGCAATTATCTCTGTACCAAAATGCTATAAACGAAAGTCACTCTTCAGATCGATTAAAGAAGAATGTTGTAAAGTCCATATAAAGATTACATTCTACATCACATAAACATAAATAATTCAAATACAAGTACTTGCAATGGATAACGATTTATTTTATCTAAATGGTTGATTATGTTAAATCTTGAACTTATAGCAGTGCGTTATCTCATTGTACTGGACCCATTATGCATCGATCAATATAAAACGAGAGCACAGTTCAAATATAAAGAAACTTACAACCTAAATTTAATTTGTAATAACAAATAGATGTGTACGTATACCTTATAAATAAGACCAGCGCTGCTAAGCTTAGTAGTAAACCCATGTCCAAAAACCTCAGCAAACCCCTTTTGGTGGTGGTCATAGCGATCACGACTCGGATCGTACACCCCACCCACATCAAGAACAGCATCAAGTGTCTCTAACACCTACAATTTATACCCAATTTTCCATTATAAGTCATTTTTCGACAAAGAAAGAGACATTTTAACTTGTGCATTAAAGCAAACAGTTGGTGTGCAAGAAGAAACCTGAGGGTCTCTTGTGCGTACGATTTCGGCTCCGGAATACTTGTTGGTGAGGCGAATCATGAAGCATCCGAGTGCTTCGTCACAGTGAAAGCTTCCATTGTGTGTGCCAACCCTTTTCAAAGGGGCGTAAGACGGTGAATTTGCGGAGAAAGAAGCGGCGGCCATGAGTGAGAAAGTCAAGTTTTTATTAGAAAAGAGTAGCCTTGTAGGAGGTAGAAATCTTGTAGCGACCGTAAACATGCCTTGACATGTTTCAAAGAGGCAAATCCCGCTTTTTATACGAACGTTTTCATCTTCTAAGTTCTAACCCTATTTGTTTGAGGGGAAGATAAGAGTTTATTACACAAATGATCTTTTAAGATAAATAGAATGGTTATTCACTTATTTGTCTGTTAATAAATATTATAAATTTTAAAATGACTATGTTACCCTTTATATAATCGGTTCTTTATACACTTTCTTTAACTTTAAATTATTTTATTATTAAATAATTATATTAAACTCTTTAAATGGTTAAACTCTTTTAAATCATTTTTTTAACTCTTTTAAAATTTACTAAAATCAATCCTTATACATCATTGATTATCATCGTAATAGGAACACTGAGAAAGATGACAATGAACAGTCAAACTCAAATGAACACCAAAAAAAACTTATAAACCAATATTAAGATAAACAAACACCATAATTCGTTCATAAACTCTAATCCAACGATCAAGTAAACAATATCAGATCTACTAATTAATCAAAAAGGCCAAAATCATAACATAAAATCAAAACCCAAAAAATAAATCACAATATCCATGCTTGGAATCTGGACAACAATCGTAGATGAAGAAAACCCTAACTCACATGAAGGTTTCGCATCAAATCCAACTCGAATCAATGGAGAAACATATCAGAAGGAATCACAAAGCACATATGGAATCATAGATGGAGGAATCGCTATGAATAAGGGTATGAACAGAACAAAAATTTTGAAACTCGAACTCACGAAGATGATGAAATTGCTATGAATCTGAATCTAAACCACCCATGTCCTTGAACCCTAACTCTGAAATTCTTGCGAAACCGATGAACCCTAAACCTGATATCGATGTGAATCGATAAGCCCTAACTCTTTTGAACACCAATGTAACATGTTGAAGTCGTACACCTTCATCTGCCTTAGAGCATCTCCAATCACACTTCATCCCTTCATTTTGAAGTGTGAAAGGGCTCCAACCATTCTTCATCACTCTCTTCAAATATGAAGTGTGAAAAAATATTCTTCATATTTGAAGAGTCAAATTTGACTCTTCAAATGTGGACCCCGTGTTTTCATCCAACAAATAATTGACAAATAAGCTATTAAGTGGGTTTTATTAATTTTTAAGAGTTGAATAGAGAGTATGGTTGGAGTTAGAAGTTTGTTTAGAGTGGATGGTCTCACCAATAATAGAGATAGAGTGTGATTTATAGAGTGTAAGGTTGAAGATCCTCTTAGGGTTATTTTACCCATTGATGATGTTCTTGAAGCTGAAGATGGTAGGTTTAAAGAACAAATCAATGGGTTTGAAAGTGTAATTTCAACCATTGATCAGAACGATGTTTTGTAGTGGTGCATTAATTTTTATTTTATTATTTACTTTGTTTAAAAAAATATATACTTTGTTTTTCATTAAATTTTTTAAAGAACTGTTCATGTATATCAATAAGGGTAAAAAAGGCATTTTAAAAAGTTTAACACTAACATCGTTAAAATTAACGGACAAAGGATCATGCGTGTTCAACTTTTGAAAAGTATTGGCTTTGCAAGATTTTCAAATAAAGGTCTGAAAGTATGATTTGGACATATCTGAATGACCATCCGTGTAATTAACTCGGGAAAAACTTTGCCTTTCTAACCATCATTTGATTTAGAGTAGATTATTAAAATGGTCCCTGTGGTTTACCAAAGTTATTGGTTTGGTCTTTTAAGATAAAAAAATGACTCAACATGTCCCTAAGGTTTGAATTTTCTTACTTATATGGTCTTTTTGTCTAACTTATGTGAACTTCCACAGTTTGTCTAATTAAAAGAGGGGTAATTAAGTCTTTTTACGTTAAGCATCTCTTGAGATGTCAGAATATCAACCCTTCTCCCACAAAGACAATGCTACTGCAAATTTTGTTGTCGTATTCGTATGCACAAATTTAGTGATCAACACTATAAAATGAGAGAGGGAAAGTGAAGGGGTATTTAATGCGAAAGATATAGGATTTATGTTCCAGATTAGACGTTGCAAATCGTCGTAATCTCTACTAACCCCCTATCAACATTGTGAACAAATTTCATCCTGATTTTGGTTTGTTCATCTTCATCATTGACGTTTAGGGTCTATGTTCAGAATGTGTATGTGTGTGTATGATCCAAATTTAGGTTTTATTTTTCTAGATCTGAACTTTTTGTGTTTTCATATTCTGTGTATGTATGTCTTGACGATAAAAGATTTTGATGAAGGTTACCAAAAGGTCATTAATTTTTGTAAGTGTCCAAATTTTTAACGATTGTTCATGTTCTTCATCGATTTTTCCAAATTTGTTTCCGGATTTGTTCTTCATGGATTTGTTCATGTGTTCAACGACTGTCTAGTCATCAATTGTTTCCAGATTTAATTTGTTTTCCAGGTTGTTCTTGATTTATTCATCTTGATTGTTCATCTTCATGGGTTGTTCATCTTAATCATCTAGTGTTTATCTTGAGTTCAAACATTCAAGAACAAATCTAAAAAAATTAAAATTAAAATAAAGGAAATCTGTATTTTGACTGGTCAAACAGGTTGAAAGTAACAAACATGATTAAACAGTTACAAAACAAAAGATTAAATCAAAACAAAGTATAAGTTTTAGGAATTATACCATTTTTAATCTAATAAAAAATAAAACAAAATCGTGGATTATATTCGCAGTTTTATATTTGACCCAAAGAAAATGAAAAAGAATAAAAGAAAACAATTGGCCAAGAACCATAATAGACTGCATATACCCCACAGAGAGAGTGCAGTTATCCACAGAACATGGCAACCACACCCACTCCCATTTCTGCTGCAGATATCTCCTTTCCCCCCAGATTGAGACATCTTTCACCGCCAATTTCTCCATTCATCGTCAAATGCAGCAACCCTCTTAACATCAACTGTACTACCGACACCAAACTCAGTAAAAATGGTGTTCCATCTGAATTGGCCAATACAGAGATCCTAAAACAAGAAATTGAAGCCAGGAAGATGATGGATTACATCAATCCGCTCGAAGTCATAGCCTCTGAGGTCTGTTTATTCTTTATTTACCTTAAAATTATGAGTTTCATGGTAATGGAAATCTGGGTTTAACAGCCGTCAGATGCTGAGCATGGTGTCATGATGATGAAAGAGATAGAAAGAAAAACCAACCTCAAAAACAAAGAGAAGTTGGAATCTGTAAAAGCTGCATCCATTTCCGCCATTGCTGGCACCTTGGCAAGCTTGCCAATTTCTTTAATTCATGTCAAAAATGACTACGAGCTAACAGTTTCAACTGCAATCGCCATAATTACCTGTGCATTGTATGGTGCAACTTACCGTTATACTATACGACAAGACCTGGATGATTTTCATCTCAAGACCGGAACTTCTGCAGCTTTTGGTATTGTCAAAGGTATTTCAACAAACCATAAACTTTGACCCAAAACCTGCTACATGTTTTTTTATTTAAGAAAGACTATAACTCAGACTATTATTGTTATAATATGTTAATTGTGATCATATGGACATTCTGATGCAGGAGTTGCTACACTGGACGGGCGTCCATCTTTGGAACAAGAAACTGGAAGTTTACTGTCACATGCTTTCAGTGGTGCAGTTTGTGTTTCGGAAAATATTTTGATATTTGTTTTGGCTGCGGCTGGTCTGGACATCTGCTATAAGATGGGGATATTAAGTCCATTTCCACTTGAAAGATCAGTTTCAAGAACAAAAATGTAACAACAAATCTATATACACCAGAAACCAAATTGTTTTCCTAGATTAAATTTTGTACATCTAGTATAAAGAAAGGAAAACTATCATCAGCTAACTATATATGCATTGATGATAAATAGTAGATACATTAAAGTGATCTTTTTAGATGATGATTATCAGAAACAATTGGATTACCTATTGTAGTTGACTAGCAACTGCCTGGCTATTGAGTTTCTATACAGCAATAGTGGTAAAAGAATTATCAAGTGGTAGAACGTATATGCTGTGTAAACGAACATACTACTACAAGATTTCCAAACCAGAAGTAACTTCAAACAAAGATGTTAGCCTTCTTCTTAGCTTCAGAAATCCTATCAAAGAAATTCCAGTACAATATATATCATTAACCAATGTGAATAAATAATAAAAATGTCTAAGTGAGAAGAATTGAACTTTAGACATAAATCTACAGCAGCTCTACCTGATTATCATCAAGGACAACACGCGGTGACCAAAAGGTTGAGCCGCCAACTTCATATGTCGGAATCTTTGCTTTTCTTGATGCAGAAACGGCTTTTTCTAGGTCCATCTGGTTCAAAGGTCTCGGTGCCTTGTGAAAAAAAAGGGAGACAAATGGAAACAGATGAAGAATGAAATATCGACTCAAGTAAAAGATCAATATTATAGTTGCATGTAGGTAAGCTTTATGATTTATGTACTCACATAAACTTGTTTCCCATCCTTCTCATCTTGCAAAAACTCCATGAGTGGAAAATAGGCAGCTTGCTTGCAGAGCTCAAAAATATCAGAACCAGTGAAACCCCCACATAAACTAGCTATGTAATCAAAATCGATACTTTCATCTATTTGCTCTCCCTTTAATGTCACTTTAAGTATCTTTGCTCTATCACCTTGTCCTGGTTTTCCAATTTCAAAAGACTGGGGAAGGCGTCTAAGTATTGCCTCATCAAGATCTGATGGCCGATTGGTTGCTGCAAGTACCATCACTTGTGCATTTTCTGTTTAATAAAATTCAGATTCAATGATATAAAGAACCGTAAAATCCAACTACATAAAGAGAAAAATAACATAGTGTAGTTCACAATACTCACGATCTGTAGTAAACCCATCCCACAAGGCCATGAACTCGGTTTTCATGTTGGTTAAAACTTCATTATCTGATGAACGACGCTGTCCAAGGAAACTATCAACCTCATCAATGAAAATAATTGCTGGTTGTAGTTTATAAGCCAGGCTGAAAACAGCTGAAACTGATAGATAATCTTGAGTCAATAAACATAAAGGAAAGGAATGACGTCATGTTAAAGAAGAAGATTTGGGATAACCTTACCAAGTTTCTGAGCATCCCCAAACCATTTGCTCATCAAACTGGACACCCTAACATTAATAAAAACAGCCCCAGATTCCTTTGATATTGCCTTCGCAAGCATCGTCTTCCCTGTCCCAGGAGGTCCATATAGCAACACCCCTTTTTGAGGACCAAGAAGCCTTCCATTAGAGAATAACTCAGGCCTACGCAATGGAAGTATGACCAATTCATACAATGCCTTCTTAGTACTATCCAATCCTCCAATTGATTCAAACTCCACATCTATGTGGTCTGGATTTACAACATCACAAGCTATCATATCCTGTTTTTGAAAATCAATTTCCCCAATTCGATTACTTTAAAATTGGGAGAGGTTTAATCGAGGAATTAACATGAGTAGTTAATGCTTCTTGTTTCGCTTTCCAGTTCATTCTTTAACTAATCGATTTCAAATTCGCACAATAATCCGGCATTTTCATACGTCCAGAAACAGGGTATAAAGAAGAAATAGAAGTAATATAAATGAAAAGAGTAATTAACTTGCCTCGTAAGGAGTAGTGTCAATTGAAGTACGACCTAATCGCTTGAAAAGCTGTTTACGTTGTTCGATTGCTCGTTTGTTTTCTTCGCGGTTGTTGTCTAGATGACGAAGGCCAGCGAGCAATACCCAGCAACTAACAGCAGCGCTAGCGGCGTACCAAATGAGGTTCTGTATTACCTTCGTCTTGGGGTCTCTCTCGTCGGCCATTACTAGGGTTTCTAGAATTTAGAAGTGAAGCGATTGATCCCTGAAATGAAATCAGAAGCCCAAAACTTGAATTCTTTTCTTTCTTGCAAGCCTAACGTTGTGTTTGGATGCGCGCAATGGTGGAATATTCGGTTAAACGGAGTTTCAGTTTTGATGATATAATAAAAGCACGCGGAAATCAGAGATGAAATGTTGTCATTTTTTATGAAATAAATTAGGGAAAATGATCCGTAATGTTAACATCACATAACTTATGTGATGTTACACTCACAAACCATTTAAATGAGTAAATACTGAAATGACTAAACTACCCTCCATTAAAGTAGATTGTGAGTGTAACATCACCTAAGTTGCGTAATGTTAACATTACGGATGATTTCCCCAATAAATTAATAGAAAAACAAAAAAAACACAGTACAAACAAAATTTGTATAAATCTATATGCATTTCTAGTCGTTTAACAAGCTAAATAGGTGAAATTTTATTAAAGTCCATCAACTTTTTATTATTTTTTATTAAGTTTATTGAACTTCAACATTTATATATATATATATATATATATATATATATATATATATTAAATTTTGAATTTGTTCAAGTGTATATAATTTGGATACATACAATATAAAAAATAATTTTAGTGTAATACATATAATGTGAAGTTAATATTACAAATAGTAACAAAATAAAATTTTGATACATACATAAATAGAATCATTAAATATTATGGTTTAGTTCAATAAATGTATCTAAGTTGTTTCATATTGTTATTGTGTGTATTGATCTTTGAAATTGACCATTTAATGTATCAAACTTTAAAACATTACCAATTAATATATCAGACCTAGTATATCAGGTCACACATTGACGTGTCACCCGTTTCGTTGACGTAGCATCTGATTTGGATGCTGACATGTATTTTTTTGTTATAATGGAAAATAAAAATAAATATAAAAATAATACAAAGACTTTGAAAGAATTCCAGGTTCTACAAGATAGATTCATGAGTTTAGATTCACACTCCTCTTGATGCTTAATTCATATTCTACAAGATCGATGTCACGTTCTGCCGTTTCAATAATCTTCATAAACTTCATGAATCAACCTTTACATTCTATCATCTTCAAGAGCATCATCTTCATTTTAGGGTTTGTGATTTCAACTAGATCTCAGATCTCAAATTCAAAATCGAACCCAAAACGAAAACCCTAAGTTTGAATACATCAGAAAACATAAACCCTAAAATCGAGCAATAGAAGAAGCAAACATGAACTTGTCGAACAAATAGTTGAACAAGATGGTAACCCAAATCTGGATTGATTCATCTAAAGAAAGAAGGGATTCATCTTCATCGATTCATCTCCAGAGACAAGGATTCATCTGTTTTTGGTTCATCGATTGATCTCGAGAGAATATTCATTGATTCATCTCCATAGACTATACATCTTCATCGATTCATCTCTAGAGACTATTCACTGATTCATCAATTTAAGGTTCAACTATCCATATGTAATTTTGGTTTAGATATGTTCCATTTTTGTTTATCATTTTTTTGTACAAATCTTTAAATCGTTCTTGATTCCTAAATTTTGAAGATGCTACAGATGTAAAGAGATGAAAAGAAGTGGATCTCATTAAATATATTCTTTTTGTTATGATTCATCTTTATCGATAATTGTATGGATGTTTATTGGCGTTCATCTTTTTTCATGGTTTGAATCTTCATCTTCGTTGATGAATGAGCTTGTAAGGTTAAAAACAGATCGATTTTTCTGATTTGGGGTTTCAAACAAATCGGTTATGTTTTTGTTCAAATCTGTAAGTTGTTCTAATCATATTCCCCTTTTTTGTCCAAATCGATCTTTAAAATGTGATATGGATTCATACAAGACATTTTTTAGATATAAAAATAATTCATAAGTAATACAATTACTGGTAACCTAACTAACAAGTAGATCAATACTTCAAATAGTAACTTTTAAAACATTGATATATTAAATCATAAATTTTAAAGTTGGACATGTAATGGTAAAAAGTAACTACTTTGATACAATTTTTATAAACTAAACCCTAAAAATTAAAGGGTTAATGATATGTACAGTCAACATGACCCAACTTAGGTGCAGTTACGCTCACATACTACTAAAACAATGACTATTCCAGTCATTTAAGTGTTTTAATGATTTAATTGATACGTAAGTGTAACTACACTTAAGTTGAGTTAACTTTTCCCCAAAACTAAAAACATTATTTTAACTAAAATCAACGAAGTAACACCCAAGTTATTTTAGATACAACTAGCCTTCAAACATTTTCTTATTAACTATAAATATGATTTTCTACTATAAAATACAATCTTTTGGTAGAAAGAAAAAAGTAACATATATTTGTAACTAAATTTGAATCCCCGAGAGTGAGGACCTCTGGACTTCCAATGGAAGCAGGTGGTTTGAGGGCAAATTCTAATGATACTTCCTGTGGGCACAGTTGTGTTGATTAGTGAATTTCATCCGAGGAACAAGTTCTGGATGTGGGTGCAGACAGTTATATACTGTTTGCGATGGCGGCTGAATTGACGAGTGTTTGGATTTATTAGATCTGGATGTGGGTGGTGCCGAAGTTGTCCCATATAAAACCGCAGGAGAATGAGACAAGATGGTACAGTTAACACAGAAACAGACTCTGACTAGTTACTAAAGTTTGCACATCGACTGCTTGAATCACACCCATTGCAATTGAAAACTCAAACGGAAAAGATAACAAACTACAAGATGAACCAACAGCAAACATGAAACTGGACCCCGAATCATACCACCCATTGGATTTCGGAAAAACCAAAATAAAAATCAATTTGGGTGCAAGTTCCCTATAAGAATCCGCAGCAACATCAATGAGAGAGAGAGAGAGAGATAGGAAGGATAAAAGAGTGTTTGAACCAGTTGGTAAAACGAAACCCTTATGACAAGAAGTAACATGACCGATGATGGGTTGTGTTTGGATACATTAATCTGCAAAAACAAGTGATAAGGATAAAACTGAAAACAAAACAGAACTTAAACGGAACTAAATCATTATCAAGTATCTATAGGATTAAACCGTTAAGAAAAACTTAAGATTCAAAGCCGATATAGTGCATATTTTAAGGTTTAAATTACGTTTGGCCTTTCATTAAACAGGTATGTGAGTGTGACAACATCTAACGTAGGTGCCCTTTTCCCTTTTTTTGTTATTATAAATACCCCCTAACCCAGGCCAGTTTTCATACACTGACTTGGCGTAACAGCCTGAACAGACTTCACAGTCACCATGATTGACACATGATTCTCACACTGGAGGTGGCTCCCAGGATCCAGAGGCCACTTCTAACAGGTAACCTGTTTAAACTATCACTCCAAACTCAGGAAGATTTAAAAATAAAATTCCTGTCTCAAATTGACAATACCCCAAGGAATATACGCATGAAACATTTAACACAAAGATTCATGCAACAATAATATTTACTGTTATCACCAGTAATTGACCCAACTGATGATATGTTTTCAGGGAACATGGATTGTAGAAGTTTAAAACCAGTTGAAACTTACTTGGAACAAATGTGATATCTAAAACACAAATTCAAATCAAGGGCATCTTTTTTTTTCTTATCTTTTTTGTTTTTCTTTTTGCTGTTGCTATTCTGTAAATTTACCTAGTGCTTTTTCCCTTCCTCTCCTTCATCCAAATGATCAGCTTGTCGATCACGTTTTTTTGGAATTCCCCAATCCCTAAATTTGTTTCTTGATTTATCATTTGCAGAAGGCAACTTCTGTTCATCTTTTCTTGTCTCCTAATTAAAACAAAAACATAACGAAGATTCGGAAATAAAGGAAAAGATCTACTTATATCAGATGAACTTGTTAGTACCTGTTCTGATATTCCAGTAGCTTTCTTTCTATTCAATAATGGGAAGTTTTCAATATCTCCATTCTTGATGCTTGCTTCTAACTGCCAATGGTATATGTATATCAAGAGCTCTAAATGAACAAAGATGAACTCATTCATAACAAGATGTAGTTATGGCCACTATGGGCTGGAAGAGGGTTTACCTGAATGTGAAGAATGCATAAAAGAATACTAGCAATAGGCAACCAGCTTTCATCGGGTGACAGTGATAAGTTTGACCTGCAATCACCATCATTAAACATGTTAAACATTAAGAACCATGATATGATATGATCCATGGTCCTAGAAGATGAGCATGCACATGCACATTGAACTTCACCATCAAAGGAATGATAACAAGCAGGACTATCAACAAAGCACATACAAAGCAGAATCTGTAATGATTGCATCTTCAAGCTGATAAAAGGGACTAATTCTAGTAAATAGTTTGAATGTTCAACCATAATCAGTATCATTTGATGAATGAAGGGTAAGCAGGGTTACAAATAAGATACACTACCCCTAATAGATAGCTTAAAGTTCTAACATAACCTACACACCAAAAGACGATTTCCACATGTTAAAGAGGAATCAAGAATACATTTGATTCACGGGTGGTTTGCATAAGAACAATTGCATTCACAGTGAAGGAAGGACCATAAATTAAGATCACAACTCTTGTGAATCCAGAGGATCATCAACAAATAGTAATTCAAGATGAAAGCTTCTTGATTCATTCTTGATTTACCAATTGTAATTAATGTCCAGGCATAATGACAGAATAACAGATTAATAACACTTCTGAACCATATGAAGCAGTTAAACCCTAACTATGCAAAATCAAAGAATCGACAAGAAGATTTATAAACCTTAAGTAGGGAGCCAAGTAAACAATGGCGTATACAGCATAACGCTTATCTCCGGTATCCATCCAGGCAAACACCCAACTCTAAACACAATAAAACAAAACAATTAATGCAGTGAGAAAGATCGTGTACTGAATATGAGCTCTAATTAATGCAGAAAAATTGAACACAAGTGATCAGAGAAAGGGTCGGCTAACCATCCAATTGAAGTAAGGAATGAAGCTTATGATTCCCATGACAGCGAACCTTGCATCAGCTGAGTCGATCACTGAGTCACCATCTTCTTGGTCGTTAGGACCCACAGGGAGAGGAAAGACCAACGAGTTGAGTACAGACGCGCCGATAGCGACAACGAACGGCGCCTCGTGCAGTATCGCCGCCTTGCACCTTCCATTACTGATTCTCCGCTTCTGTTAAAATATAAAAAAGAAAAGAAAAGAAAACACGGGGACAGAACTAGGGTTTTAGAACTGAATCAATAATCATGTATCAACAACAAAACAGATTGAGAGAGAGAGAGAGAGAGAGATGACCGGATTGAAGTTTACGTATTGGAGATGATGAAGTGTGTATAGAGGTTTAAGTTTTGGAAGCGTATAAGAGTTGCAAGTGGTAGAGAAGAGAGTGAGAGAGAGGGAACTCATCGGCGGTGGAAGATAAAAAGGGCGGCGACAGAGAGTTGACGGTGGCGCTACTAAAGGACGCCGGATGGGGAGGCTGGGTTGGTGAAGATTCTTTGACGTTCGTATAATTCGGGAAGTGTGCCGTGTAATGTGGCTGGTGGTTTGTCTTGGCAGTTAGCGTGCCAGATCCAACTTCGTTTAATAAATTTTTATATAAATGGAGAAACAATGAGCAAGTTTAATATGTTAGGTGTTATCTGTTGTTATAATTAGAGATGACAAAAAACTCCGTACCTGATGGGGAACCCGTTCTTCGACCCCGATTTGACCGGGGAATTCCCGAGTTGACCGGGGATGGGGATGGGGATGGGGACGGGGATTCCCCGAATTTAGAAACGGGGATGTGAGCGGGGATGGGCATATCTCAGTTCCCCGACCCCGACCCCGAACCCGATCATATTATATATATATATATATAGTAAAATTTCTCATATAAATAAGCATTTGTGTCGAATCTAACATTTTTTTACATTAATATGCATACTAATAAGATTGTTTTTTGTTTGAATACGATTTATAAAACATAGAGAACGAAAAAAACTAATATGATGGAATTACTATTATAGTTTTTGTAGAATCGTCAATGGAAGTATTATAAGTGTATTTTATAAACATATATGTTAGAGAAATTATCTATTTCATCTATATTGTTATGTGTATTTGTAGAACGAATAAGTAAATATATGATGTCTTTTATCAAGAAAATTGTATATCTAACGAAACTATTAAAATATTTGATTGATTACATTTTAATAATCGGCTGGGAGGGTTAACTTAGATTTCTAATTCTAGTTTTGTATGAAAATTTTGATGTATATTTATTTAGAAAAATCGATTTGTAGACGGAGAAGATCCCCGATTCCCCGCGGGGATCCACGAAACCCGACAGTGATGGGGATGGGTATGCAAGTCAATGCCCCGGCGGGGATGGGGACTGGGGGTGGAAAACGGGGATGGGGATGGGAAGAGCAATCCCCGACACCTCTGACCCCGTTGCCATCCCTAGTTATAATATTACAAAAATATAACATTTTTTTATTAAAATGATGTGTGAGTGACATTACTTAAGTTTTTTCTAGACAGAAGCAACGATAAATATATTAAATTTAAGGAATAAGTAAGATGCTAAAAATACAGGTATAAGGTCAAGGAATTTTTAAAAAATAGGACAACAACACTAATCTATCTAATTTAATCTCCTTTTCAAATTTCCTCTTGAATTTATCCGGAAAAAGGGAAAGTGTTAGATCATTCAAAGCCGATTGTTAATGATCGAACATTCGATATAAAAGCTTTAGTATTTCGCAGCTTCCAAAGCAACCAACATAAGAGGTATACATCACAATAGAGATAACTTCAAGTTTTCATCCTTTAATCCCAATTTTTGCCCGAGCCAAAATATCATCCGATGTGTTAACGATTGAGTGATCAATGCCGCATCACCTTGTGGTCCCAAACATGAATGACTGAAAAATTACACAAGGACCGAATAGATGCTCTTCAAATTCCGGCTCATCTTGACAGAGATGACAAAGTAGCTAATCAATGGAAATAGCACATAAAAAAGATTACATAAAGAGGGCAAATGGCTAAGCTTCAATCTCCAAGCTAGAATGTTAACTTTTGAAGAGGCCACTTTCAACCAAGTAGCTCCGGATTATCACTCCGGAGACCATGGAAGCATTACAAATTTCCTCAGAGAAGATACACTAAAGTCATATGATTTAAATATTGTTAGCTATATACAAATCATTTCTCTCATAAAAACAAAAACATGTAAGTATCTATACTATATTAATAAAGTATTTATCTTTCTCTCTCTTAAAAATTTTAAGACTACTTAATTTTAAGTAGTAAAAGTTTTTATGTTTAACATATAAACACTTAAAGCAATAGCCTAACCAATCATTCACTTAATTATCTCAACTAATTTAAGACAACTATAACTTTAATAAATCATTAAACATCACAACAACTATTTAATTTATCTAATTTTGGCTAAATTACTTACATCAATACAATTTTAAGGATATGATATATTTTTCTCTAATTATTTAATAATAATATTTTTTAATTGTTTTTCAGAAACTATCTTAACAAGTAATAAAATGATTGATTGAAAAAAAGTAAAGAAATCAGAAAAGGGAGAAAAAAACATGGATAAGTTGGCTCCACAAAACAATCCTTAAGTTCCGCTACCGGTCATAAAACAGATAATTATAAGCATTCAGAGATTTAAAATATAAACAGAACAATCAGACATGTGATCCAGTTTTTAATGTTTAGGTTTCATTCAGATTTAGATACAAAACATTTTAATAAACAAACAATACACTGATCTTTTGTAAATATTCAAAAATCCGGCATTCCACATGGGTAAAAGCCTACAAACTCGGCTTAGAAAAAGTTAATTCCAAATTATTTTTATCTTTATAGATCAAAATTTAATTTATATTACTCTTAAGTGCTAATACATTTTATGTTCCCTCGATAGAAATATTTGGGATTTCTCTGACCTTTTTATGAAATTCACACCTTATTAATGTGCAAATAAGCATTTTGAGACGGATGCCCTCAAGCACTCTATGGCTTATCACATTCGCATTTAATTTGCTTATAAATAAAAATTACGCATGTAAACAATTAGAACAACTAAACGATCAAGTTGGGGGAAAAAAAGGAAAATATTTGACTGAATACAAGAATATCCTCCTTGAAAGAAAATAAACCCAAAAGAATTTTTTATTTTTTATTGCTTGTTAGATAACTTAAAAAAAAAATTCCTAAATATTTTTATAAATAGAGAATAAACAAATAATCTTAACCTTTAATATATAGAGTTGTATTTAATATATTCCATCTTTTTTGTATAGTCCTGAGGGACGAATCTCAGCCACACGATCAACAAACCGTTTTCCGGCGATCCCACCGTCGGATCATCGTGATTTTTGGTGAGGGTGATCGGTTTTGACTCCCCTACAAGACTATGGAGCCTGATCGTCCTCACGATCCTCCATTAACGAGAAATCGAGCAAACTCCGGCCACCATGGCCGTCGCTGCAAAATCCGACCACCACGGCCGGAGTTAATGGTTGTTGCGCACATGGTTCAACTCGGTTTGATGAGAGGAGTCCAGATCTGGTCTCAGATTCTTCGTTCGATGCTTAAAAAAAAGATCTGGAGTTAATGTCTCAGATCAGCGCCGACGAGGCCAAATTTGCCGGCTGCCGGAGTTGTTTAGGGTGGGGATGGTGGTGGTTCAACTCGGTTTGATGAGAGGAGTTCAGATCTGGTTTCAGATTCGTCGTTTGATGCTTCAAAAAAAGATCTGGTCGGCGGTGGTGGTGGTGGTGGCCGACAGTGTGCAATCACATGTGATTGCGTCGCCAGAGGAAGTGGCCGGAGGTGATGGTCGGTGGTGGTGGTTGGCGGTGTGCAATCACATGTGATTGTGGCTTCAATCACATGTGATTGTGTAGCCGGAGGTGATGGTCGGTGGTGGTGGTTGGCGGTGTGCAATCACATGTGATTGTAGCTTCAATCACATGTGATTGCGGCGGCCGGAGGTGGTGGTCGGCGGCTGTGGTGGTGTCCGGAGGTGATGGTCGATGGTGGTGGTTGGCGGTGTGCAATCACATGTGATTATGGCTTCAATCACATGTGATTGGGTCGCCAGAGGTGATGGTTGTTGTTGGTGGTTGGCGGTGTGCAATCACATGTGATTGCGGCGGCCGGAGGTGGTGGTCGGCGGCTGTGGTGGTGGACGGAGGTGGTGGTCGGTGGTGGTGGTTGGCGATAATCACATGTGATTGTGCTTCAATCACATGTGATTGGGGTGGCCGGAGGTGGTGGTCGGCGGCAGTGGTGGTGTCCCGAGGTGCTGGTAGGCATTTGCCTTTTTTTTTTTATCCCGTGGCTGAGATTTGTCCTTCAGGACTACACAAAAACTTTGGACTATATTGAACATTTCACTTAATATATAACCTTAAAAAATGAATAAATTTATAATTTTCCAAACAAACTTAACTCAGCCTATAAATTATAAGAAATCCCAAGTCCTAAATTTACATCCTTTTTTATACATTACATATGCATTCGCAAAGCAGGGCGACACTCTCCCATAACCCAAAATAAACAAAACATAAACTTCATTCCGTTTATTTATATTCACATTTCTGGTATTATAACAGTTGCAGATAATCTCAAAATACAACAAAAACTAATGATTTAAACATTTTTTTAACGATTACAGTTGCTACAGCATCGAACATACATATATTATATATGAGCTTCAAGAGATTCAGCACAAAGAATCAAGCAACCGCGCTTTCCGCAGACTGCAAAAACCAGGCGTTCTCTCTTTGTATGAAAAATGAATCAAAGAAATGGTTTCCTCACTACCCGATTTGTTTGCATTTCAAATTTTCAAGATCGCGGACATCTTTAACAAAAACTTATTACACAGCTGAGGGATAGCATCGAAGTTTCTTGGTTACGAGCACCACTGCTTACAATTGTAATTTTTTACAAATTAAACTATATAAAAACACAGTTGAAGATCACATTATTAAAAGGGGAATAAATTAGTTTACCAGAATATACAGCAATACAATAGTTGTATATCCGGGAGGATATTAAGCATCTGCTTCACCTTTCTGCCCATCCTCTCGACTGGTAATAGCATCAACTTGCTCTTGTAACTGGAAGAAGCAGTTTAACTATGATTAATACTCATAAAATCAGTATTATAAGTTTAATTCTTCAATGTCAAGACAGTTGATGTTTCTTCCAAACTAATATAATCTGATTATATCAGGGTCAAATAAGAACTATGTATTTAGTAAGAACTAAGAACCATAAGAACTATTCCCGACCACGCATTTCATATGTAAATGTGAGATATAGATGCAATACATCTGAAGTAGATGCATATGCGTCCAAATTTCACATGTGAATGCGAATCAAGTGGTCAACAGTAGTTCATATAGTTATTAACAAATATTTATTTTTTGTTGAAATGCTCCCCTAACAAATACTTAGAGTTCAACCTATGTCTTGTATTGAGAGGTAAATTACAAGAACTCAGCCAGCTCACCTGTACGTATTTTAACTTTTCAGTGGTCAATTCCTCGGTCAATATTGTTAACCTGTATATGTAATTAAAAAATTGCATGGATAAATCAGAAAAAACTTCCAACACTGTAACATGAACCACAATAAAATAAAAAATATAAATATAAAATAACGCAAACACAAGAAAAACAGGAGGAGAATATATGCTGTTTCAGTAACCTGGATTGTAGCTCAGAAACCTTGGTAAGCAGCAAACGTTCTCTATCAGAAACTTCAACCTGAAAATGTGGTAATAATTACTATATTAATCGATTAATGTACCATTTGAATTTGTTTATCACGGTATAGCATGACAAGTAAAAAAAGATAATTAATTAAGTGGAAGTAATGCGATTACGTACAGATCCATTGTTCTCAGAACTACGAGGCAAAGGGGGCAGCTTCCCATTTGGAGAAGCTGAAATAAAAGCAGAGAAGACTAGTTAGTCCAAACTTCTTCACAGGCACATTAAGATCCAATGAACATTTTGACTCACCTTCTGCTACCTCAGCTGTGTGCAAGCTATTCAACAAATTCAAGATAAGATCCTGGGCAAATAAATAAGTGATTTGTATTTAGTAAAAACATCAATACATCATTAATTTCATGTTTGTTTTTGTATCAGTAACCAGGGTTACCTGTTGAAATGATGTTTGTTGAAGAAGGTTTTGAAGGTGGGGCATGAGGAATGATGCAGGTAAATTGCTATGTACAGAAGTGCTATTGATCTCCCTAGGTGTAGGCTGTCAAACAGGCAACAAAGACTTCAGTATCATGAAATTTACGAGCTTGTACAAAGATGAAACTAGAGTGGGATACAAACCATTTTATTGGAATCAAATATCCAGTCTCCGACACTTGCGGACTTCCTCAAAGATGACTCCTAATTTACATCATAATCCATGAAAACTAACAAATTAGTTGTAGGCAAATGGACCAGCTGATAAAGAGGCAACTAACTACAGATGATTTTCATTTGAGGTAATGTGGTTTTTTAACTCTTCTTAGGTAATCAACTTTCTAAAAGTTCTCAAAAAAACTAATAACCGATCATCTATAGAAGGGTTATGTTGCCTATGCGGCATTTATTGATGAGTTGTCTATCTTAGTTGGCATTCTTGATAATATTATATTAGGCATAAATAATAATACAAAAGCCCCCTTCCCGGTCTCTCCTTCCTTTCCTTTCCTTCTCCTTCCATCCACCACAGCACAACCACGACCAACCGCCCCCTTCATGCAAATCACAGCACAAAGGGCGTAAACTAAAGGAGCCAGAACCAAGCTAGACTAAGCTTGAGCTTGGCTAGTTTAATTTAAGAGGCTCGAGCTCGGCTCATTTCAAGCCTTTCATGTAGAGCTTAACCCGTATATTATATATACTTCTTTTTTATTTTCTATGTGTATATAGTTATTTTATCAATATTGTAATTATATATATATGTATATATATGATATAAAATATTTATCATTAATTTGATATTATTATATACAAAAAAATATTTATAGATATATATGAATAACAATAACATCAATATAGTTTGAAAAAAATGAAACTTGGTACGATTAAATAAATTGATAAAACAATAATAACTGTACACATGTTTTTAATTTTTTGGTAATTATTTGTTATATCTTATAACATGTAAAAAGTTTAAAAGACACTTGTTTATAAATATATATTTATATATAAGTATCAAGTAACGAATATATTACAAGAGATTCTTTTAGTAAAACTCAAGTACTAATAATTTAATTATATTTCATAAAATTTAACTTGATTTTTAGAAAATTGTACACTGGGCACATATTGTGGCATGTCAACTCAAGAAAGAACAGACATTAGGCAACTAACATAGTAAGCCAACTCATTAAAAAATGTAGGATAAGAATGGCAAACCTTTTAACTGGTACAAAACCTAAATAAAGTTTGACAGCTGGTTACCTTAACAGAGTGGGCAAATTGCACCAAGATGTACTGAACGTTCATCTAAGTATCATTGTATGTAATGAACTGTCATTTTTACCTTTTGATGTAACAAACTTTGATTACATAACCAGTTACTTATTATTTTTTTATATAAACTGTTCTTATGCAGTTATGCGGCATGCCACATAAGTAACTACATGTCAATTTTTAACAAAACCAGATTTGAATTATTGATTATTTGTAGAAGCTAAAACCCATACACTCTAATACACCAAAAAACATACACACAAACAAAAAGAACACATGCAGACACCATTAAGAGACACTTAAACACATCATCATTCATTGTAATGGAGGCTTTGGATATGGGGCGAGAAATGAAGAAGGGCGTTCTTTACTTGAGTTTGCGTCTGCACATGGCATGGCAATCACAAACTCTTTCTTCAAGAAAAGGGATACACATTTGATCACCTACCGTAGTGGTGGACATAGCACGCAAATTGACTACCTTCTTGTGCGTAAGAGAGATCTTAGGAATTGCAAAGACTGTAAGGTCCTCCCTCGTGAGGCTGGACTTTCACAACATCGTTTACTAGTGTTAGACATCCTTTTCAGGAACAAAGTTGTAAGAGACAGATTAGTGGGTAAACCTAGAATTTTATGGAGAAACCTAAAAGGAGCAGGAAAAGAAGACTTTAGAAGTAGAGTAGCTGAAGAAGTTAGTAGAACCTTTCCGAGGGATGCAAATTCGGCATGGAACCGCATGGCCCAGACGATTAGAGAGGTAGCTAAAGCTACACTAGGATTTACTTCAGGTAAGACCCGAGTTCATAGGGAATCGTGGTGGTTTAACAATGAGGTCCAGGTCAAGGTTAAAAGAAAACAAGCCTGCTTCAAAGAGTTAGCATTAGTGAGGGAAGGTGGAGAAGAAGATAGGAGTAGAGCTTTGAATATCTATAAAGAAGCTAAAAGAGAAGCGAAGAAAGCTGTAGCTCAGGCGAAAGAAAGAGCTTTTGTAGACTTATACAATAGAATAGATTCTAAAGAAGGGCAACATGAGATCTTCAAGTTAGCTAAAGCCAGGGAGAGGAGGAATAGAGATTTAGGGAGTATCAAGTGTATTAAGGATGACAGAGGCAATGTAATTTCAAAGGATAGAGAAATTAGGAGTAGATGGGGCGATTACTTTCTTCATCTCTTTAATCAGGAGACAGGGATAGATATGAGGGGTAGTGGAGCGAGCCCAGAGGAGGGATGTAGCTTTCAGAACGACTGTTATTGTACTAGGATATCTCAAGGGGAAGTTAGAAGTGCGCTTCGAAAGATGGGAAGTGGAAAAGCAGCAGGACCTGATCAAATCCCTATTGAAGTGTGAAGGTGTCTTGGAGAGCAGGGCATCTACTGGCTTACGAACCTTTTTAACCTGATTCTCCGAACTACTAGGATGCCAGATGAATGGAGAAAGAGTGTGGTTATCCCAATTTTTAAGAACAAGGGAGATGCCCAAGTTTGTGAAAATTATCGGGGTATCAAACTCCTTAGCCATACTATGAAGTTATGGGAGAGGGTCATAGAAAATAGGTTAAGACGGGAAACTAAAGTTTCAGACAACCAATTCGGGTTTATGCCAGGGAGGTCGTCTATAGAAGCAGTCCACTTGATTAGAAGCCTCATAGAAAAGCATAGGGAAAAACAACGTGATTTGCATATGGTGTTCTTAGATCTAGAAAAAGCTTACGATAGTGTCCCTAGGGAGCTTATTTGGAGGGCTTTAAAAGATAGGAACATCCCTGGGAGATATATTAAGGTCTTGAAAGACATGTATGAGGGAACTTTGTCGTGTGTCAGCACTCCGGTAGGAGATAGCGAGTACTTTCAGGTTTTACGTGGCCTTCACCAAGGGTCTGCACTTAGTCCTTTCATCTTCGCAATCATTCTTGACCAGCTGACGAGAAGGATTCAAGGAGACATCCCATGGTGTATGATATTCGCAGATGATATTATCTTGGTGTCTGATTCAAAGGAGGAAATAAACAGAAGATTAGAACAGTGGAGGGCTGCGTTAGAGAACTCGGGACTTAGAATTAGTAGAAGTAAGACTGAGTATCTTTTTTGCCATTTTAACAAGACCGATATCGACGATAGTCTAGATATCTGCATAGGGGAACACGTGTTGGGACCCCAGGAGTCTTTCAGATACTTAGGATCCATATTACACAGAACGGGTAGGATAGAGGAAGATGTCGCCAACCGAATTCAGGCAGGGTGGCGGAAGTGGAGAGCGGCGTCAGGAGTGCTTTGTGACAAGAAAGTACCGCCTAGGCTTAAGGGGAAATTCTACAGACTAGCTGTTAGACCTGCCATGTTATATGGATCAGAGTGTTGGCCCCTGAAAAAGGCGCAAGCGGAGAAGTTAGAAGTGGCGGAGATGAGGATGCTCAGATGGATGTGTGGGAAGACGTTGTTAGATAAAATCCCGGTTGGTGTTTTTAGAAACGAATTACGAGTGACATCTGTCTACAAGCTTAGAGAAGGGAGACTGAGGTGGTTCGGTCACGTTAAAAGGAGGTTTCCAACAGCACCAGTTAGGAGAGCTGAATCGCTTACAGTGGAGGGCACTAGGAGGCGTGGGCGGCCGTTTTTGAGGTGGGAAGATAGAGTTAAGGCGGATTTGCGGGAGTTATCTCTCTCGGTGGACATGATCTCAGATAGGCCCTCATGGAGAAGGAAAATTAGGATCCAGGAGTAGGTAGAAGAGAGACTGCGCATGGCTTCATAGGGTTTTGGATTTTGTTTCGACTTTCTTTTCTTAGGTTAATAGCTAACCTAGGTTCTGAACCTTTGATGGCTTTTGTATTTGGGTTTTTACTGTTTTTCTTTTTAGGTGTAGGTTGTGCCCATTTTGTAGGTTGTTTTTCAGTTGTATTTATGTAGTATTATTTTTAATATTATTATTATTATTATTATTATTATTATTATTTTTATTATTATTATTTTATGTTTTTATTATTTTTTTTTATTTGTTTGTTTTTATTTTATTTATTTATTTTTTATATATTTTTTATTTTTTTCTTGTCTCTTCGCAGCTGGAGGTCTTTGTTCAGGAAGCAATCTTTCTACCTATGGGTAGAGGTACGATTGTCTACATCCCACCTCCCCCATACCCCGCTTTAGCGGGATTTTGGGTATCATTGTTGTTGTTGTAAATTACTCAAAACCAATGTCACATCACCCTCTAACCGGTTATTAGTTTTACATAAAAAGTTTACCATATCATAGTTTGTTACATCAAATGAGGAAAATGATAGTTCATTAGATACAATGACACATAAAAAAATTGAAGTTCGCTTTTCAAAAAATAATAATGAAAAATCATTACATTTTGGTACAATATGCCTTAAAAGAGAGTTGACTAAACTCAAATGATTGCATATTTGGCTTCTTACCTGGGGTGACCGTCGAGGGACTGTACATAATGGAATATCCTGAAGTAAATATTCATGTTAGAACCAAAATAGAGTAGACCATTAGCATGACAATGTAGCATACCTTTACAAGATCAAGGTCTTCAGATGTCACAGAAAACCGTCCTTTTATTTGTACCAAATTTGCTTTTGATTTTTCATCCAAAGAATCCCTGTACCCTGCAGAAGTCAAATTTATATGCATACTGGTCAAGCCAAGAAGTTTTTATTAATTTAATATTCAGGAAAAAGGTGAGAATTAAATACCTGCTGATGGTTTTATTGGAGCTGACAAACTGTTTCCTGAAGCTCGGTTGGGGAGATTCAACGGGCCACTAAAGCTGGGAGCTCTCCTTACTTGATGAATTTTATCAATTGCCTGTGAGCTTTCATTGTCAGACCTAGTATAGAGAAAACTATTTAATTAGAAAAATGTCCACAAACTCGATATAAATGACTACAATATTGGGATATATAAGCAACAAGAAAAATCAATAAGGATGGAACCTTTCATAATTACGAGTTCTTTCGGACTTTGAATGATTTAAGACCACACCAGCCACTAGAGGTCCACTTTGCGTTTGTCGATTTCTTCCCGCTAGAATTCTAGTTTTGGCCTGTGTTGCATCTTTATCTGAGGTTGATGGTAGTTGCTCTGTTCTTGTTCTGCTCTTTTCTACATCAATGTTGCCTTTATTGCCTTCTGCCACATTACTTTCTGAAGTATCTCCCTTACTGCTTAAGCTTTCAGATGGGACTACTTCATCACTGAAGCAGGTATATAGAAACATGAGAGTTAAATGTTAAATATTAGTTACAAAAACCAAGCAATATATAACATAACTTGCAAAGATCACACACCGACTATAACGAAAAACTTTAGCAAAGACCACTGACCTACTAACAATCTCGTTTGTGGAAATTAGATTGCCAACTGCAGCCTCTGAATCGAATGTATCCTGCAACAGATGAATAGTATCTAATATGTTGTAGATTCTAAGATTTTAGAGGGCTGATTAGGCGTAGATTAGATAGAGTGTTAAAAAATTTAGTTTAATATTCCAAAGCTCCAACAAAAAATTTAGAATGATACTTACATTGTTGGCAACTGAAGCTGAATTTACATCATCTTCCTTGATATCTTGAATTTCGTCATCATCTTGCACCTTTTGGTGAAAATTAGAATGTAAGTTATAGTCAATTATCAAAGTTAAAAGAAGCAGATTGTCATGGTTATAAGTCCGATGAAAAAAGAACATGATGTATAATCGTATAGAAGGAATACCAAGGATGCTTTGAATTTTAAATCTTGAATGTCAAAGTTCCAGGCGCTAACACCTCGCTGGTACTCGCTCTGGTATCATCGTTAACAAAACGAAACAGAATTAGGAAAATATAAAACTATGTTTGAAAAAATTATAAAAATTGATTAAGAGAATAGTGCATCTAACCTGTGAAATGGCTTCTTGTTCAGCTGAGGGCATCTTCTTGAGAGCTAACTGAGCAGCATCTTTTTGCTGCAAATATTAAACAAGTGGTATAAAGCGAAACAGGCGAGATGAATAATATTGTGTACATCATAAAACTACAATGGAATACCTGCAGGGCTTTCACCCGATGCCATAATGGTGGCAAGTTAGCAAAAAGTTTCTTCACAGAGAGCTCTGGAGGTTTAGCTTGCTTAAAGAAGGAATGTTTTAACAACTTTTCAGCTGTTGGCCTTTTAGTTTGATCTTTAACCAAGCACATTGCAACCAATTCTTTGAAAGCCTGTTCACAGATGGAATTTCTTAGTCATGGATATAAAAGTTTACAAACACAGAAGCAGTTTTCCATCCCAATTTCTCATGTTTATGTAAGAATGTAACATTGGGCTGTACCTACAAACAAAAATGAACATGATACCTTAGAAAACCGTTTATCCCGATCGTAATCAAGTCCTGGAGGTGCATTTTGAATTGTCATCAAGAGGACCTGTGACATAAAAGAATGATAAAAAAGGACTTGAAGAAGAATATGTTCATTATGTTTCTGGAAATACTAACCTTCATTGGAGGATACTTTGAAAAAGGGGCATGACCATGAGCCAGTTCCAGTGCAGTAATTCCAAAAGACCAAATGTCAGCCCTGTAGGTCGACAATGCGCGAAATATAGAAAATTTATACATAAACCATAAGCAACTTTTTTTTGAAAAGATCATCCAAACTCACTTGAAATCATATCCACTTCCTGGCTGCAGAACCTCTGGTGCCATCCTGTTCGCAGTATTATAATTGAAGTCATAAGTGACCCAAATGATATAACAAAAATTATTGAAAATGTTTCCTGACTATATACTAACCAGCAAGGAGTTCCTACAAAAGTATTTCTTGAACGTTGTCTATCACCTCTATCAAACATACAAGCTGAGACACCAAAGTCCCCAAGCTTTATCACTCCATTAGTGTCAAGAAGTATATTTCCAGCCTGAACCAAAAAGAAAAAGTTATTTCCCAAGTCATACGAGTTTGTGTATCGAGTGTGATCCTAAAATCTACCAACCTTAACATCACGGTGAATGTGTCCATGCCGATGCAAGTACTCTAATGCCTTGAGAGTTTCTTTGAGAATAGAAGCAATAGCTGACTCTTCAAACCCATCTGGATATGCTGTTTTCATGAGATGTAGACAAGAACCTTCAGCCATGAATGGCATAACCACCCAAAGGTTTTGGTTGACAACAAATGAACAAAATGCCCTTATCACATTAGGGTGATCTATCAAACTCATTGTTTGGGCCTCCCTTCGAATATCATCCTGTAACCAGTTCTTACATAAGTTATGCATCACCATATTCCTTTATTTTAATATTGTCCATAGATCTCGCATATTGTAACATTTCTAATTAGATATACTGCTCCTGTTAGTTTATTAAATTGTATATATGGAATACATAAAGTGAATTTAAAAAAAGAAGAAGAAAAGAAATAAAAGACAAATGTCAGCATGGACATATCGCATATATAACTTATATATACACTAAATTGTATGTACCTAGTTACCTACATGTTCCTTTTTCTTATTTTTCCTAGTTCCCTTTTTGAATTTAAAGTTTCCATCCAAAGAGGATAATAAATATACACATTTAGTGCTCACAAGTCACATATGTCTAACCTCTCCACATTTAATTAAAGTCCTTATCATTGTTTTTCGTAGCAAAATTAAATGGTATTTTTGTTACTATCTACAAAAGTGGCTTCTGGTCGTTAACATCCACACAGCAACGTAAATAAAGAATCTTTGATGACAAAAATTCATGATTTTATATATCTATGCCATTAGAAGAAGACTTATTGGTACTCATCATGGTCAGGCTTTAAGGACCCTGACTTCATTTATGGCAACCAAAATAGATGCTAAATGATAAAAAAAGATTACCTAAGAAATCCAATTAGCTGAAAGCCACTTAAGTCGATCTTATGCCTTTTAGATTAAGCAAGTATACGTAAGCAACTAAGCATGGTATATACTTCATTCTTTAAGACAATCAAAAGAGATACACAAGCATTAAAAGCCAAAAAAATGAATTCAGATAGTAGCAAATTCCACATTCTAGATTAAAGGAAGTAGTTCTCAAGTTCATTCTCAAAGCACAAGTCTAATAAGTTGAATCGCCTACAGCTTTCCGTTCAGTTAGTCCTAATTTCTACGCAAGTAATCGTTCTGCACTTGAGTAAGCTCAAAGGGCAAATATTTTCAGTCTTCACAAAACATGCAGGGGGCATATTATAGGCAGGTCAAATACAGAATTTGTAAACTTCACTGCCTTGTGATATCTACTCTCGCTAAAGCAACATCAAATCGGTTAGATTTTGAGCAAAATTAAAATTCCCACCCTTCTAAAAGAAAAGGATGCACTTTGACTTTTGATTGTCAAACGACCCAATTTTTAACTTCGAGATCGATGTCAAATAATTTTTCTAAAACTTTTCAAGATGTTTGCATTAAACTTCATAATAAATGTTACACATAGGCATATGATGATGCTAATTTGTAAAAAGTCAGTCCCCATTCGTGCATTCGATCTCAACAGGAAACGCGAATCGAAAACGATTCCAAATTCAATTCAATCAAAAGGAACAAAAAATGCCCTCTTTCTCAATTGCTATTGTTACAGCTGAATTTACAGACCAGGCATCAGAAAAAGAAAACTAAAAAAAGCAACAGAAAGAATGGAATTACCAGATTGCTGTTGATGCGTTCGAGATCCAAGCACTTAACGGCGACGACGTCATTGGAGGGAAGATAGATCGCTCTGTAAACGGTGGCGCTGGCACCGTAACCTACTTCTTCTAGAAGATTGTAATCATCTGGATTAGTGGTGTAGGTCTTGGGAACGGCGGACATCCCTCCGAAAAAGACAGAGTTAGAGGGTGATCTGAAAAGAAGTTGACGGCATGGACTGTGAAGACTAAATCTTCTTCAATCGGTCGGGCGGTGGTCGGAACTCCAACAAAAACTTCGGCCAAGTTGGCGATATTAGATTTGATTTTTATTGGCACACTCCGAGCACCCCTTCCGTCCCGGGGTTTCACGTCAAACTCCCATCATTATTATTAATTATTATTATTACTATTATTATTATTTATTTATTTTTACTAGGTTTTTTTTAAAAGCATTATTTTTACTAGTTTTCTTTTTCTAGTGTATACTTATTATTTTTTTTTTTTTTTTGAAAGGCGTAGTGTATACTTATTATTATTTTGAGTGATGATTTGTATATAATAATAGTTTTATATATGATAATTAAGACTTATTTGCTTCTATTAATCCACTACCTATTAATCTTATTTACAAATTTATAAGTACAGGAAGAAGTTTATTTGAGAATCACTCTTAGTGCTAGAATCGCGAGAACCAATCTGAGCTGTCCAATTCTTCCTCCTTCAATGTAATTGTCCACCCGTGAATTCTTTACATGCACCCTGCCTCACTTTATCCATTCACGTTCTCCATCCATGAACTTCATATATCCAAGGAACGGCTGAGATTGTTTCTCGCGGTTGGAAAAAGTTCATTTGAGAACCACTCTTAGTGCGAGAACCAATTTCAACCGTCCAATTTCCCCTCTTTCAATCCTAGATATAAATTTTTATTGTATATGATAAAAAGTTATGTACAAATCATCACCATATTATTTAATGTTTTAATTGCAAACATTGCCGACTTCAAAAAATGTATGTAATTAGCAACGTCTACGATAAGTTTTTTATATTTACAAATCTAAAGAATAAGTATTTTTATGATTAGCTTGTTTCTCGTTTAAATTTTTGTAAATATATTAACACATATGATAAATGTTATTACCGAAAAAACACTGGAAATGATTTTAAAAAAGGATTATTATAGTGAGAAATATTTCCAAGTTTTAATAGTACAATTTGTTTACAAATCTTTTTCCTTGTAGTAGAGTAAAATAATAAAAATATTAGTATTTTCTAAAATCGATTACTATTTCATTCTTATTGATTAATTTAAACTATAACGTCAGATTTTGGTTCATATTAACTACATTGATTAATTTGTTTTTTAATAGATGGTAAATGGCACAATATACAATCAAATTTGTCTTAATTATCCTCGTATATAACAGATTTTGTTTTTATTAAATAATATAACAAACATTAAAAACTTACCATAATACCATTATATACATGTGACCTCTTATAATCCGTCATCAACAATTTTTTTTCGCTTATTTATTAGGAATTATACAAAAAATTGAAGAAGGTTTATATAACATATTCTTTTCTTGAAAAATATGAAAGATGAATAAATCGAAACAAATACTGATTAATGTCGATTTCTGAAAATTACAATACCTAGGGTTTTCACTTATCGTACCGCCACCACCTAAGTTAGGGTTTTCTATACTTATTGATGTGGATTTCTTCAAATCTATGTTGGGTTCTTTCAGTTATTAAGTCTTTTCAATCGTAACAAAGAAAAGGAAGGGTTTTTATGTTTGTTTGTTCAAACTGTTTAAAGGGTATATGAATAGGGATTTTGGAAAAGCTCATTAATGCCTGGATTCATGTGTTTATTCTTCATTTTTCAAGTTTGAGTCTTAGGTTTTCGAGTCTCGGATTTGCGTTCGGTTTCCATATATGAAGTTCAATCCTGAAGTATCATGTTTTTATTTGTTCAAGTGCTTCATCTTCATAAGTGTTTTTTTACTATATTATTTATATGTTTGAATGCTTCATCTTCTTCATTTGGTGTTTCTATGAAATCTTACTTGAAGATGTTCTTCAAGACGTTCATCCCTCAAGAATACATGAAAGTTTTCTGATTAAGAGAGAGAGAGATGTTTATATACAATGGCAATACAAAGTTTATTATATTTTCGTGTATTTCCTCCCTTATATGTAAATAAAAATACAACTTAAATCTATGAAATATGTCATTATCTATTTTCAATGTACTAATTTTTCTTTTGAAATATATCATCTTCAAATATTAACAAAAGACTAACTAATACATCTATGAGTTAATTACATAAATGTTCTTTGTGTTTGTTACGTAATTTCACTTTTAGTCATTTAACTTTAAAATTACAAAGACAGTCAATTTGTTTGTCACTTTATTTTACTTTAAAATTGCTGGAATGCCCTCATTATCCACCCTTATCAAACAAAACTCTTGTATATTTAAATAATTAAAAAGAAAAACGCACCACATACAACTCACTTTCTCTCTAACTCTCTTTCTCTTTTAAAAAAAATCTTCTTTCTCTACATCTTCACTCGTCGGACTGTTACGCCATTGATGGCTACCGTCGAACAACCACCAGCGACACTCATCATCACTGCTCAACCACTGATATCTCTCTCCCTTAACATACACTCTATACCCCTCAAAACTCTCTCTTCCACTCACTACAAGAACAACACTGGTGACTTAAGTTTAAGACCACCACCACCGGCACCGTTGGTAAATGACCACCGCAATGATATGACGGTAAACAACTAAACGACTATATTGGCGGACTTGAACCACCATCACTCACTAGATCTAAACAACCACCACATGCATAGTCAGCAGATATGAACCAGCACCACTGCCGTCTTGTCAAGACTCAACAAATCACAATTGACTGAATAACCATCTGATCAATCCGAACCTTTGTAGTCCGTGACACCTTTACAGCCACCACCGTCACGCATTAAAGCCTATGTTCATCCCAACCCTCTTTTGTGAGATTGGAGATTGTAGGTTTTTCATTTTAAACCTATTTGAGTATTCATTGGTATAGTTTTACAAAGATGTTGTGTAGGTTTTTCATATTTACCAATCAGTTTGGGTGTTCGTAGCTGTTCTTTAGGAATTAATTTTTGGTTTCAATAACGAAAATATCTTGGTAGGATATGAAATTTTGGAAGCAAGTATCAATTGATTTGTGTTTAAATTTGTGATTGATTTAGCAATTTGATTTATGTGTTTGATTTGTTCTTAGTTTAAAAATAAGATGATAAATGATGATTTGTTGTTTTGTTATTCACTTAAATATTAGTTATACTTGAAAAATATTTTAACTTAGTATAATGATTAGAACTAGAGGTATTTAAATAGAAAATATGTTTCGTAACAAGAATAAGAGCTATAATAACGAAAAAAATTCTTCTGTACAAGACAGGTGAGGGTTTTAAATAACATAATGTAACGTTTATTAGGGTCAAAGAGTAAAAGCAAAATAAAATAACAATCACAATTTTAATTTTGTAATCTTTAAAATAAAAATAAAATTCGTGATAACCACTGAATATTTATGTAAGCAACCCTAATTCTATTAAACATTTTCTAGTTTATATAAAGTTTTAATTATCAAATATGAGCTATCCATTTTAGTACATATTAAATTCCAATTTTGTTTTTCTTTTATCAATAATCATAAATATTTCCCACTCAAACTTGCTTTAATACATCTTAATCAACAGTTAAAAAAAGCATCTTAATTCAATTTTATCCTGTCATATAAAAATATCGTTTTTATAATTTTAATAAATTAACACCCATTTTGCTATAAACCTTTTTAAACTGAATTAATACTTCTCTTTTATTATTAATAAAAGACTACATCAATCAATTAATGAAACAATATCTACTATTCATTTAATAATATGCCTTAAAGATAAATAAGTGGTGTACCAAGAATTATAGAGATGCATCAATTACTTGACGCAAAATTAGAGAGAACGGCACGACACCAAACGGCAATATCGCATCATGATTCACGACTTTGAGAAGCATGGATTGGGCTTTTTTTTTTCTTTTTCTTTTTAACGGCGATGGAGAATAACATACCATTTATTTGTTATTAATGGGTGTTTCCAAATACACCCTACCATATTTTCATTATACACCTCACCCTATTATATTTTTTAAAATCCCAATATAAATTGTAATTATTTTCCACTGCTACTATTAATTTTCTGAAATTAGCATTAAAAATTAAATTTAAAGGGAGATGAGAGCTTAGAATTGGGGCGGTGGCTTCTTGGACGCTGTGCGTCACCTTTGTATTTTCACCTGCTTGCAATTATTGTTGTACGCTAACTTGTCTCACGCAGAAAATTTAAACAATTGTGTTAATAGTAATTAATTCATTTCTTTTTTGTTTAATATCCAATATAACCTTTTAGATATTTTAACATATGTTTAATTCGATGTTTTGTATTTATGATAATAATATGTTTTTACAAAATATATTTTCAAAAATTAAATATATATAATTTAAAAGACTTTTAAATAGAGAATATAGTCATAAATATACAAGAACCAAATCAAAATTATTCTATATGAATATGTAATTACATGAGAAATAAAACTTTTTGACTATGATTGGCTATGGGTTGTAGGGATGAAATGTAAATTGTTAGGGTTTGAGGACGATAATTGAGACGGAGCCAGTGTTTTCACATTGTCATTGCCTGGTTGGTCGGTGAGGTCATTATTAATTTTATAAGTTTTGCTTACATTTTGTTAGGTGTATTTTACTATATTGCATTTAAAAATAAAGTGAAAATATTATCAAGAAAGTGTAGAAATATAACTTTCTTACTATTCAGATACTAGTATTATTTTAGATAAAATTTTTGAGTTATGTATTCTAAGTTATAATATTTCAAAATATATTAACTTATTATCTTTCATAACACCTTTATATAAATGTGTACATAAATTTTATAAAACAAATGTGTATATAAATTCTAAGTATATAATTTTTCAATAAATATACCTTTTATCTTAATGTAACTTAGAAATTAAAATAATAGTATTAAAGAAAAATATAAATAGAAAAAAAAGTGTAGAAATCACAAAAATTAATTGTGTTGATGGTGCCCATAAAAACGTGATTCATATATATATACACTACGTTTTTTAAAAAAGTATACTATATATATTACGATTTTTTTTTAAAAAGTAGCAGATTAAATATTTATAAGGTTGAATGGATGGATAAATGTCTTGTTGTGGATACATAGGGTAATTAATGTTTGGATGGATGAAATCTGCGTAATTAATGTTTGAGCCTTTTCATTTTTATTAGGTTTAATAATGTTTAAATGATTAGTTACATAGGGTAATTAATAGATTAGAAAGGGTTAGAGGGGGTGTATAAAGCAACACCCGTTATTAATTT
This sequence comes from Pulicaria dysenterica, assembly GCA_947179395.2. Classification (NCBI taxonomy): domain Eukaryota; kingdom Viridiplantae; phylum Streptophyta; class Magnoliopsida; order Asterales; family Asteraceae; genus Pulicaria; species Pulicaria dysenterica. The sequence continues at coordinate 111,061,449 of OX359290.1, read as the reverse complement.
ATGGGTGTTGATAGAGACACCAAATCTATAAAACCCTAGTCTAGCATAGATAATTATATTGTAATGATTAATATCTTTAATTAACAAGCTTATTTAATTACACCAATGTCCTTGTCTTTTCACTTAAAGTACTATAATACCCCTCATTTTCCTCTGTTCCTTTCTTTTTTAATTTAAAATTATTTTAATATAATAAAATTAATTAATCTAACCAAATCTCCCATCACTTCTCTTCTTTTTTACGTCTCAACTCCCTCTCCGTTGATTGACTGAAACACCACCCCTTTGCAATCACAACCGCCACCCACCTTCCATCACCCTTTCATCGGAGAAGACTGTCGTCGCAGCCGCCGCCGCCGTCAACCACCTCCCCTCGTCGGATCACCACAGCCTGCAACACCCTCATCTCACCCTCTCTCGCTCTCTTTCTCTCTCTCTCTCTTTCTCTCTCTCTCTCAGCCCTAACCACTAATAGCCGCTGCCTCTCTCTCTCTCTCAACCCTAACCACCTCCACCCACCGTCGATAGACTCCGTCAATGACAACCACCATATGTTTAGATCTGTCGACGACGACCACTATCTAAACATCAAATCTCCTCATCACGATATGTTCAGATTTGTGTAGAAGATTTGCGTTGACGGTTCAGATCTGTCTAAGACTCGGCGACAACCACCATCGTCTACATTTCTTCTCTTCTATTTTTTCTTTTCTTTTCATGACATTTGTTCAGATTTGTGAATGTTCATGGTGGTTATTGATGTGGGTTGTAGACGGAGGTGAGTGGTGTGGGTTGTAGAAGGTTCAAATATGTCCAAATTCTTGTTTTTGTTGGTGGTTGTAAGTGAGTGGTGGTTATTGATGAGGTGGTCAGTGGTGATTGTCTTTGACGGAGGCAGAGATGGTTCTTGTCATTCATCTCCGCCGGCACCATCACCGTTGAGTAACCTCCAACACAACTGTCACCCTTCATCTCCTTTGTGTCTGGCATTCGCCGTCTATGGCAGGGTATCGACTAACGTTGAAATGACGGCCGGAAGTTGGCTGGACATTGGTCGGAACTAGGTGACCGGATTCTGCATTTGAACTTAGAAAGAGAGAAATAACAGTCTTTTGAAATGAAAAAAAAGTGATGGTAAATTTATTGGGAATATGCAAAAGAATAATAAATAGATTATTAAAATATTTATTGGGACTCTGCAAAAATAATGAGGGGTTTTTGAAAAAAAAAAGATAAAAGGGTCTAATGAAATTTAGTAAAAATGCATTATTAACTTATGATTAGAATAGATTAGGGTATATTGATCCTTAGACTAGGGTGCAAGAATAAATTTCCTTAATTTATTAGGGTTTATTTCACGAAAATGTATCCAAGTTGTCACGTTTTGCTATTGTATGTACAGAACTTTCAAACTTACCATTTAATGTACTGGACTTTTGAAACTTACCCTTTTGTGTATTCAACCTGCTATTGCAGGTTACAAGCTGACGTGGAGCGGGTTTCACTAACTTGGCAGGTGACATGGATTTTTCATAATTTAAAATAATAAAAAATGCTATTTTATTGATATTAATTCATTAATATTAATAATAAATAACAATAATGATTAGAAAAGAAACATCAAATGGCGTATCCTTTCTTCATTGTTTGTTCAGATCTTATTTTCTGTTTTTAAAAATTGAAAACTAAGAAAAACTATAACAATAATACTTATTATAAGCTGGGGTTTCGATCTCTTCTTCAAATGGGATACATTCTTCACTTGTTCTTCGTATAAGCTTCATCATTCACCTTTTGTTTTTCATATAAGCTTCATTCTTCAGCAGCAATTTCTTATTTCATCTCGATGCTCTCCGTCGATCCTGCTTTCATCTTCACCTACGATTTCTAATTTCATCTTTCATCTGTTCTCGTAAGATTTAGGGGTTGTGATTCAAGGTAAGTTCTTGTTCTTGTTTTTGGTTCAGATCTAAGTTAGGGTTTAGATTTGAGTTGTTCTTGGTTCAGATTCAAGGTAAGTTATTGATTCAAATCTAATTGTTCTTGCTGTTGGTTCAGATTTAAGTTGTTCTTGGTTCAAATCTGAAATTTTGGTTCAAGTTGGTTCATCTTCAAGATCAACGTCGCATTTGAGTTCTTGTTCTTGGTTCAGATCTTAGTCGGGGTTTCGTTTGTTTGAACCCAGATTACATTTGTTCATTGATTTATGTTCACTCTAAGTTAGTTCTTGGTTCGGTTCCTTCAATGGAGGAACTAGGGTTTTTGGTGATTTAATGCTCAAGATTATAGATCTGATTAATGAAGATGTTCAAGAGAAGGATGAATGTTCTTGAAAAAGAAAGATGATTTCATAGATTCTATGGTTCCCAGATTTGTAATTCAAACAATTTGTTTTGATTTTCCATTATGTTGATTTCCAGATCTATAACTTGTTAAGTGTTCTTCCATGTTCTCCAAGTTCTTCATATGATTTATTTGGATTTTTTTCTAAAAAGGACTGATGTGGAAATTACATAATGATGTGGCATATTATAAATAATAGAAAATGAACAAAATTACCGGTTACCTTTAGAATAGGTAACCGGGTACATTAATTAGTAAATTTTACGAGTCTGATATATTAAATGGTAAGTTTGGAAGTTCGGTATATACAATAGTAAAATGTGACAACTTGGATACATTTAGGAGAACTAAACCCAATTTATTATTATGATATTTACCATTACAAATTGATCTAGTAAGCTAGGAAGGTAATTAGTATTATTTATTTAATTTAAGTTAATTTTGTTGTAATAATAATAGTTAATTAAATATAAGTTGTTATAATAGTGGTTAATTAAATATGATTAGTAGCAAAAGATTAATTAAATAACTAATAATATTGGTTAGTTATATAAAATTAATAATAATAGTTAAGTAGTAGTAAATGTTTTAATTATGGTTAATTTAGTTGCAATAATAATAAAAATTATTGAGAGATTAAAATTGAAATTAACTACAAACTATATGGACAAAAGAAGAAGGGTAAGGACATTTAGAATTGTTAACATCTTACTAAGGATCTCTGGACTAAAGTCGCAATAAATTCGAGTTAATAGAGATTAAACACGCAAGCTAGTTTTCGGATCCGATAACCAAATCCACAATATCTAGCAAATCATATGACCGAATTTGTAATTAACTTAAAAAAAATTTTGTGTATAAATTGTTTCTTATATTTTATTTATTGAAACCTATAAGTTCTTTAACTAATAAGAGGGGTCGTTGTGGTAGGAGTTTTCTTATGCGAGTGTGCTATCTAAAAGCCATCATTTGGGAGACTTTGTAATCAATGGCATGAGGACTCTCATGTTGAAATCAATGTTTTTTATTTTGTGATGGAGGGAATGATAGTGTGATAATGGTATAATAGGAAAAAATTCTGATCTGGCACGATATTCATAAAGTAGATACATAAACTAAGAAATGTTCTTAGGTGCATCAAGAAAATTGGTGATTTAGAGGTAAAAATGTTGGCGCCTCTAAAATTTCCTTTTTGTTTTAGTTTTGGTGAATCTGTGTAAGAAGGATTTCTTACAAATTTTTATTTCATAATGTTTACATCACAAGTTTAAACTATCATTCGAGTCGAAGTTTAACCTAAGGTTTCTTTTTGTGTATAAAAGACTATCTTAAGATGTAGCCAAATTTTAATGAGGCTTCTTTTTGTGTATAAAAACTATTTCAACAAACAATGTTCTAGTTATGATCATTCACATGTATCTGTTTTGTGTATCTAATCTTGGATCATCTGACAAACAATGTTGATCTAATAAAAAGAGGGTCATATAATTTGACTAATCCGAGTGTAGTTTGAACCAAAATTGGGGATGGAATTCTCATGTAGGTTGGATTTGTGTTTTTTACTTTATATTTATCATGAAAAATATAATCGTCATTAATCTTTCAGTAAATATCAAGTATTTCGGATATATATAAAATTATTTTGATGACATATCTCAATGAAAAACTTCAAAAGGCACCATTAATATGGATGTGATTGTTTATTAGTGAGCGTTCGGAGGACAAACAACACATGGTTGGTATTGGTCATGTGGCCATCAGTACTAAGAGGCACACCCATCCCATGTCTCGGTATAAAAAAAAATGCAAAATGCTCATTTTTTTAACAGTAAGAAAGGAAAACGAGATAGGAGTTTCAGCTTTACCATCACTCTACCTAACAACCTAAATATATTATGAATCATTCAAATTCTTCAAGCAAGATGCTCGAAGAGAGGTTTACAATGCAAAAGTCTAAAATAGAAAAAAGGGATTACAATACCACACTAACCATATAAGAGCATTACAATTAGATCTAAATTTGATCAATGTGTAAAGAATAGCTATTTCATCCAACAATAATGAAGTGAATAACCTTTTCACGTTAAACACCACGTTGTTGTTAGATTTCCATACTAACCAAAGAGTACTCCATACGACAGCCTCTAAATATCTTCCTTGTTTCACCAAGTGGCTCCCTAAAAAAAATTATAAAGAAAAAGATTCAAGGAAGAGAGTAGGCTGACCATTCAATTACACCATTTGATCATCCCATTCCATATCTCCTTCACCCTTGTGTTCAATGGTTTCTTCTTCACTATCAAAAAGAGAACATAAATTTGATGGAACTGAAATAATAATGCCTTTGATTAATAAAATAAATCTTTTATTAACCCTTTATATAAAAAACTATCACATTTTCTTACCATTTTCACACTAGCTTCTCTTTCTCTCCTCTTTATAAATTTATAAAATTCTCATTTTTGCAATTTTACCAACCTCAATTGAAAAATGAAACCTTCTTCCAACACCCAAAACTTCTCTCGGTACAATTGCCGTCAACCAAATCATTCCGACTTGATACGACACTATATATCTACGTACCGAACTCTATGTTTGTCTAAAAACAACTATACAACCTCCCGAGTTCTCAATATCATAGGCTAACCTAGTCAAAATCCAAACTTTTTCACCTAAGTTATTTACAAGAAGTTTCGGTATTAAAATTCAACCCATAAACCTAATTTTGAGTTTGATACGAACAGATCTCAAAACCATACCGGAAAGGAAAACCTAACCTGGGCTCGACATCATATATCAAAGACCCAAGACAAGCATGTCAACCAACGTCCGGATCCCGACACAAAAATAAGTCGTCTATGTAATTGCTATTTGGTTTCAATAGGTTGTCTGGAATAAACATACTTAATAAGTAGTGGGCTTTGCTTATATGCTTTAAAAGGATATCTAGATGTTCGATAATATATAACATTGAATACTCAAAAGAAAACGCAATATCTGAATTACTTTTGAACAAATTAAAGTTCCAAGATTTCATGACACTGCTACATATATTTATATACAAGATTTTCTGAGATCTTCAAGTAACAAAATTTTTCAATTTTATTCAATGCTAATATATGCTATAATAATCTTCTTCTCCTTAGACTCTTTGATGAAGCTTTTGAAACCAAATACCCCACCCCCACACCCAAACACACTACCCATATTCCCACATCCACTGCCCATCTCACCCCTTCCACCTCCGCTTCCGCCACCTCACCACCACCGTCCTCCTCCTCCTCCTCCTCTGCATATCCGCCACGGCATTCACAACAACAACACTCCTCCATTTCCTCCCCTTCACTCTGCTGCTCCGGTATCTCCTCCAACCCTTCAAAGCACCTCCCTCTTTTCTTCCTCTTCACCACCATCTCCACTTTCTCACTCATCACCACCTCCGCCGCCTCACCATCACTCTCCGCTTCCACATGAAGCTCCAAATCTTTCACATCCGCCACCATATCCATATCCCTCTCTAACCCACATTTACACTCCATTTTCCAATCACCCCCTTCATCTTTCCTGAAATTACCTTTTACTACCTTCTCTTCTCTCAAATACATCTCAAACCTCACCCCTTCACTCACCCTTACCTTCTCCCTGCTCCCATACATAACAGACCCATCACCCTTACCCGACACAACCCGATAAAGGGTCAAGAACGCCGGCGCGTCGGGTCGGATAACCGACCCGTTTACCTCCAATGGACTGCCATTGATTCGTGGAAGATAATGTAGCGTAAGCGAATCGGGCAAGAAGTTTTTCCGGATCTTGGAAACTGATATCAAGAGATAAAAAGCTTTGATTTTTAAGAGGCGATCTCTATCGTTTTGCTGAAACCCACGGCACATGTTGACTTCTTTGGTTTGTTAATGGCGGAGATGGGTGATGAGAATGAGTGGGTTTTTATATGTTAATGAAAACAGGGGGTAGCGAACACGGGTTTGACCAGCTGTGGGGGTATTTGTTGCGCCAACAGAGATGAAAGTTTCTACGTGCTAAAAAATTATGCAATTTGGGGTCGGCTGTACGCCATTTCATATGATTGGATTGCATAATTTGTCGGTTTTAACTTTTATCGCCTAGTCGGCTTTTTCTAGATACTTTTTAAACATCTTTCACATAATTTATTAATTTATTTGTTAGTATCAAATAATTATATATACTAACGTTTACAATGAACTATAAACAGTAATTTGGTATTAAGAGGTCTTTGGCCCAGCGGTATTAAAGTGTGACTAAGATGTTTCTTACTTTTAGAGGTTGAGAGTTCACTGTTAAGAACATAATGTGTAAATTAGATAGGTGAATGTGTTTATCGTAAAAAAATAAACAGTAATCTGGTAAATTTTAGATATATGTATCTTCTATCCAACTTTTATCTAAAGATAAATCATGGCTTGGTGGTATGTAATATATAAATTAAATCAAATGGATAGGTGTTGGAACCATGTATCTTTTATTTTTTTTTCTTTTACATTTGTTCCCTTTACAAGTTGACAAGCGATAAACAGCATGGAGCCATGGATATTTTAATATTCGATTTTAAGTTTTATTATATATTTAAACAATTATTTCATACAGTATTTGTGATCTATTTTATACATTTAATATATAATGCTTAGTTTAAATATACGTATATTTATGATGATCTTATTTTTATATACATACGATATAAATTTTATTGTCATACAATATCTATCTAAAACATATAATATTTTGGTATATTTTCCATTCGCCGTAGTACGAAAAAAATTAACCTACAATATATTTATATTCAAACTAAATGATTTGAACACATTAAAAATTCTTGAGTTTTATCTACTTTATTTCAACATTGATGTTTGGACTTTAGTTCTTATATTATTAACCATGTATGTATATGTGTATAATGTTATAAAAATACGATACAAAACCTAAAATGTTTTCAATCCGAAGTAGCTGGCGAAATGTATAAGTGAATACCGAACAAACTTCCATCACATTTTAAATCCTAATTAATTGAATTTTTTCACTTTATCTAAAATTGTTGTAACTCAAGTAAATAATATAAATTACGAGCAAGTAATTTTATCCCGCTGTGAGACGCAGGCACAAACAACTCTTTAAAAAGATAAAATAGGAAGATATATTAATTTATTAATTTTTTTGTTATTATCAAATAACTAAGAAGATTTAATAAGAAGGTTTAGTATGATAAAATAGAAATTTTCAAATCTATTTCCTTTTTTAAAATTTTTTATTTCATTCTTAACCTACTAACGGATTATATATATGAATTTCATTAATTATTTTTTTACTTCATCTTCTTTTTGTCTTGATCTAAGATTTAATATAAAGATATAAAAACTCTCAAAAACAATATTTTTGAAAATCAGATTTATAGTCTGTTTGTTTGCTGCTTAATGGAACCATTCAGTGCCGAATATTGAATCGTTCAACATTCAGTGTGTTTGATTAATGTCTCTGAATTAAGACTGTGCTGAATGAAACAGAAAAATGCTGCTAAATAATTCTACCTTAAAATACATTTTAAATCATTAAGTACCAAATATTTTACACTAATACTCATTCTTTCACATGTTGTTTTGTTTAACAATTATATCTTATAATATAATATATCACTATTAAGGTTAAAATGATAATTTGCATCATTCAAATTGTTCATTTAAAATCTTTATCAAACAACATATCACATTCAGATGCTAGTTTATTCAGAACCTTTAAACTATTCAAACCACATAATCATTCAATGTTTAATTATTCATTTTTAACAAACAACCACTTAATTTTGAAATTTTAGATCTTTAGTTTAACTTGAAAAGCAATGAAAGTTTAAAGGTACATGATACAAAACGTTATGTATAAGGCAAAACATAATTATATAAAAGTAATATTGAGACCTAGCAAATTAATCTAGTCTAATTCAATTAGTGATTGACATGTGTCTTTCGTGCTTGCTCTTTCTCCTTCGAAATATTAATTTTTAATTTTGTTATATGTCATCATATTATTATTCGTCAAATGTTTAGACACATTTTTCAGGGTTACAAAGAGAATTAGAATTGGAATTGAGATTTTCTCGATTAAATATAACCAATCATACTCTTTAATAAATATTAGAGTGAAATTTATGACCCAATTTTAATTTAAATAAGGTACTTTTTTTTATATATTTATAAGTGATAAATATGACTAGTAATAAAACTTCAATAAGGATCTAAAACTTCAATTTGAAAAAAAACCGTGCTTTATTTCATAAAAAGATAATAGAATAATTTTTCTTTAATAAGGGATGTCATAAACTATTAATAAATTTTAGCAAATTTCAACCTATGTTATTATTGTTGTTATCTTTAAACTTTTAGATCAAGCTTGAAAATTCTATTATCACCTCTATCTTATTTTTTTTGAGACATGATATATTCTCCTAATTTATCCTCCTACTTATCTTCCTACTCACAAGATTATCACAAGTGTCAAAATCAATGGATAAGATGAAGAAAGAGAATTAGTGGAGTACATATGTCATGTTATGATGAGTAGGAGGATAAAGTCGAAAGGAAAAATAGGAGGATATTTCATTTTTGTTTTTTTTCTTCCAGAAAGCAAAAGTTATACTAGTAACATCTTTCTATATAATAAACTAAATTAACATGGTATCATCAATTTCTAAAATAAATTGTGAGACACGTTAGTATTTATAATTTATTAAAATTTAACTGATCATGTTTTAATATTGTATGTGTCCAGCCTATCATAGTCGGCCGTCTAGACCGATTTTAACAACACTAGTTTTGATTCCTTGTTGTGCATGTTTCTTTCTCAAATTTCTTGCGAAAGATGGCCGACAAATGTGTTTTTGATGAAGGGTTGTCAAAAAGGTGTTAATGACTGTCGGAAATGGTGAAGATAACCGAGAAATGTGTCTTTAGTGAAGGTATCTCCGGCGGCCGGAAATGATGAAGGACTGAAGATGACCAGTTACCTATTCAAAGGACATTAAATGATAATTTTTTAATAATTCATTTCAAAAACAATATTTTAAAATTGAATACATGCACTAACAATATATGTAAACTCTAATATATTTTGAAAAACTAAACATTATAGTTTCTTTTAACTTCAATTACCTTATGTGTTAAAAGAAATGCTACGTCGAACTTCTAGCATACAAGAATCGAAACACAAAATAGTAAGTTGTAGAAATTTATCAATATAAATAAATATTCTCTTTGTTTACTTTTCTAATGCAAGTTGTAAGAAAATGTATATTTTATTTTATTTATTGCGAAGAGAGTGCATACATTCGAAAATCCACACCATATCCTAGTGACTAGTGAGTAGTGACCTAGACACCTAGTATATAATGGGCTTTATGTATTATGTAATGCGGTCCGTAGCTTAGTTGGGCTTCACCTAGATTCAAGATTGTCCAAACACTAGATAAAGTAACAAAATCACGGAATGGAATATGCATATTTTTAAACTTATATGATTTTTTATTATTATAAAACCTATATGAAAATAAAAATATAAGCGTAGATAGAGGCTAACGAAATCTATTAGAGCAACTTCAGTGATAACATGTATAACAACTAACACTAATTATTACATCAATATCACTAACACCCGCAATCATGACATGCATTACTCTCATCATTTGACTCACACACAATAATTCATCTTAAAATTTATAGGTCATTAAAAACAAATAACGAGTTGTTAACTCGTTATCTACACCACAAGCTCGTAGATAACAAGACCTACACAAACTTGACGCAATTGTAAATTGATAATAACGAGCTTAACAACTTGTGATAAGGATACATATATGAGCTCTAAAACGAGCTCATGAAAAGCTCATTGGAGATCCGGCCTCTAACAAGGTGCCCATGCCAAAACGATAAGATACAAATATAGAGATTGAAAATAAAAATAAAAAGTTAGAATATAAAATATAGGAGACCACACTAGTAGGTGGGGTTAGGGTAACACTTTAATTGGTATATATTCTTTAAAATCCAAGCTACTTTAGAGAATAAGCATGAATTGAATGACGATCACAATCAAGAAACAAGAATTTTTTGTCACTTGTAATTTGTAACCATCTCTTTGGATGCATGTATGGTGTGAAGAGCCCCAAAGTCTCCTTCCTATCATGTGTAAGCATTTCAAAATATCTTTTTAGACTTTTAATTGGTATATCTTTATTTTCAACCTCTGATTTTATTCTTAATTGTGTAACGTCCGTGTCAATATCGAACATATAGTAAAAGATGCAATATGGAAAATGGATTCCACTTTCGGCACAAGAACTAAAAAAGTAACTATGATAGATGTATAGTGAGATATACAAGCATATTTTCAAGTTTCTATAGCGATTTTTAAGACTTGTTCGATTGTATTACGTCTCGTTTGGGATTTTTAAGACTTGTTCGATTGTATTACGTCTCGTTTGGTTGAGGGAATGGAAATTTAGTTTCTTGTAAGCCTCGTTTGGTTGGGGAAATGGAAGTGTATATATATATATATATATATATATATATAGGGGAGAGTTCATGCGAGAACCGTTGTTAGTGCGAGAACCGCGAGAACCAATCTGAGCCGTCCAATTCCCTCTCTTTCAATGTCATTGCCCACCCATGAATTCCTCACATGCACCCTGCCACAGTCTATCCCTCCACGCTCTCCATCCATGATACTTCCCATATCCAAGGAACGGCCGAGATTGGTTCTCGCGGTTCTCGCACTAACAACGGTTCTCGCATGAACCCTCCCCTATATATATATATTTATATATAATTAAGATCAATTAAGAGGGGTTTTTAGGTAAGAGGGGTAAGAGGGAACCTGAGTGTGACACGTGGCTTGATGAATGAAAGGGCACTTTAGACTTTTTAGAAACCCTCTCTCTCTCTCTCCACCCCTTAATTATCGCTGATTACCTTTTTAGAAACCCTCTCTCTCCCACCTTTTTGAAATGCATCCACCGTGAAATCAGAAACCCTTTTCTTACTGTCGCCGTTCAAACTACCCTGCGCCTACTCCATTCGCCGAGCAATTCTAGACTACCATCCATCATCGCCGCCCTCAAAGGCGTCCTTGACGTCGGAGATATTCCAGAGACGAAGAGTCACCGTGCTCCCTGTAACCCTAAACCACACTCACCACCACCGACCTTGTGAAAGTCACCACACTCCCTAATCTGCTTCTTCTATCGCTAATAACACAGCCTTCGCCGCCCCAAAACCCTAGAATGGCGGTGGCGGCCATTTATGAAGATCTGCCCCAAAACCCTAAACCACCGCCACCGCAGGAAACCCTAAACCACCGCCACCGCAGGAACCCTAAACCAACCACCGCCGCATGAATATCAGATCTCACGCTCCTCATCATCGCCGCCCTTCACAACCATTCCCCACTGTAACCCACCGCCCTTGAATGTCGAACAAAGAAGAAGAAGCGGCGGACTTGATGAAGCGGTGGCGATGAAGTCGGTGGATTTGACAGTCAATCACAAACCCTAAATGTCGTACAAAGAAGAAGCCTTTGAAGGTTCACACATCATACTGATTCATCATCTCCTCCCCTTCATCAATTTCATTTTTTTCATTCATCAATCCTCTGTTTCTTCTCCTTCATCATTTTCATTTTGTTTTTCATTCATCAATTCACTATTTTTGTTATATTCATCTACTTGTATGTGTTTTTTTTTCCATTTTAATTGTGTTCATCAAATCCAAATTTGATGACTTGTGTATCAATTTTTGTTTGAGATCTGTATAATTGATGAGGTCTGCATAGCAAATCTGATTATATTGTAAAATGATAATTTGTAACTTTTGATGAGGTATATTTCAGCAAATTTGATGATGTATTTGTTTGTTTATTAATTTTAAAGGATGTATGTATTTTTAGCAAATTGCTGCTTATGAATCATCAATTGAGCGTGAATTTAGGACGTTCATCGTTTTTTAATTGAGCATGATACCGAAAGTACCCCTCAGTGCCGTTTTTCTAATTGCCAGCTGTACTTCATCTTGACCCATTTTAGTTGACTGATGATCCTGATCTAACAGCTGAAAGTCCCTCTTAGCAATTTTCCCCTCTTAGTATATCCTTACTCTACACACACACACACACACACACACACACACACACACACACACACACACACACACACACACACACACACACACACACACACACACACACACACACATATATATATATATATATATATATATATATATATATATATATATATATATATATATATATATATATATATATAGTGGGGGGTTCAAATGAGAACCTTAAATAAATTGAGAATGAGAGACTCAATCCTAGCCGTCCAATTCCCTCTCTTTCAATGTCATTGCCCACCCATGAATTCCTTACATGCACCATGCCACACTCTATCCCCTCACGCTCTCCATCCATGAATTCCATTTAAAAAATGGACGGCTGAGATTGAGTCTCCCATTCTCAATTAATTTTTCATTCTCATTTGAACCTTCCCATACATATATATAGGAGGGTTTAAACGAGAACTGTTTTTCGTACGAGAACTGCGAGAACCAATCTTAGCCGTTGATTTATAATTCGACTTCATGGATGTAGAGCGTGGGGGGATCAAGTGTGGCATAGTGCATGTGAGAAATTCATGGGTAGTCATTTAAAGGAGGGAGAACTGGACGGCTCAGATTGGTTCTCGCAGTTCTAGTACGAAAAACATTTCTCGTTTGAACTTTAGCCTATATATATATATATATATATATATATATATATATATATATATATATATATATAGAGAGAGAGAGAGAGAGAGAGAGAGAGAGAGGCAGGATCAAATGAGAACACCTTTTATTTGGAGAACGGTGAGAACAATTTATAGCCCTTGGATTATCTTAATTTAATGGTAGATATTAAATTTGTGTAATTAAGGAATGTTGAATTTTAATTATTTGGTTTAATTAAGTAAGGAATATAAACTCAATATACCTTAATTAAACCAAATGATTGGCCTAAAATTGTTCTCACCGTTCTCCAAATAAAACGTGTTCTCACAGGATCCCTCCTCGATATATATATATATATATATATATATATATATATATATATATTCACGGCTTAGAGCAAGGTAGACTTCCACCATACTATTGTGTGAGCATCACACTCTTACCATTCAATCGATAGTGGTGTCTCTCGTTACTACATCAAGTTATGAAACTCACCTATCACGCAAGTCATCAATCAAATTGTAAAAAGAAAAGATACAACTTCCACAATACAGCCAACGTTCGTATGATCACCATCACACCACTCAACAACCCTACAATCATAATAGCTTGCATCATTCACCACACCGTGGTGCACCCACAACATGTCCCACTCTATATACTTTCAAAAAATAAGATCACCTTTTAATTGATATTATCAAGGTTATCGGATAAAACTGTAGCTTAAATTTTAAGTGTAAAAGGTGAAAATTTTGGTTAGTGTAGTTGGTGTACTATTATATCAAGTTGACTCGTATTATGGATAAATGATATTTTGATATTTTCCTTATAATCAGTTCACAAACAAAAACACTATTCATTTCAATTTATAGTTTACCCCTAACAATTTGATATTCCCACCCCACCCTTCCTTTAATTTATATATACTATATTTAACCTTCAAGTTTTGATTTTCTTTCATAAAAATATTTTTATTTTTCACCTTCAACTTATAAAAAAATACATTCTACCTCATAACATAATTTATAGTTTCATTATTATTTTTTTGTTATTACTACAACTATTAAATATACTTTTGACTACATTTAATCTCATAACATAATTTATAGTTTCATTATCACATTTTTTTGTTATTACTACAACTATTAAATATGTTTTTAGGCCGAACTATATCTCATAAAACTCTAAAACTAAGATTATAAGTATGTATGTTAAACATGTAAGATATGTTAGAGAAAAATTCAATATGAGACGAGACGTTAAATTAACAATTGAAAATTGTTTATAGTAATTTGATAAAGTGACATTGATACTAAAATAATACATTTAGTTGTTATATTTTATTAAATACTTCAACCTAACCCAACCCAACTATCTATTCAATACTTCAAAAGTGGAACCCATGTATTTAATTGTTATATTTTATTAAATACTCACTAAAAATAAATACATTAATAGATAGGAGAAAGAAAATTAAATAGAAAGTAAATAAATTAAATGAGTCCCATGGATGAAGTGTTGGATGAAGTATGGTTGGAATGCTCATATATTTCAAAATGAAGGGATAGAGTGTGGGTTGGAGATGCTCTAAGCAAACATAAATATAGCCTCTAAAAGTTTTGTACAACAAAAAGTAAGATTTTTCATATGATACACACAACTATATGTATAATATGTGTTTTTAAATTATTGCATAACATATATATCTATGTTCCTAACTCAAAAGTTATCTAACTCACTCAAAATGATTCTTTTTCAATATAATGTAACTTTTAATTCAATAAAATTCATATTCATTACGTAACTAATTAGATGAATCATATTTCAACTTTATAGTTTTTAACATGTCTCTTACATGATTCTAAAATAAATTATATATTATTTCTTTATAATATTAATAATAACGTCATATTATCACAATTGATGACATAGTAGACAAACAAGTATTCGAAAAAATGTAGACATGTTGATATGTCAAATGAAGTGGTCTTCAACTTTAAAAACAAACAACAGAGAGTAATAATCCAAGGTTAAAAATATTGATAAATGAAATGAGATACACAATCTCAAAAGTACACACTTCTTATGATATTTTATTACAGCTCCGATCTTATTTAAGAAACAATCGTGCCTTCAATAAGTTCCGACAACTCATTTTAGTTTAGTTAACTACTTGAGATATTACAATTTGCAAAAAAGAAAAAAAAACAACTCTGTTTTTTATCTTCATAGATCACATTATCAAACAAATATATAATATGTATGTATACCACTTTCAAACAAGTATATAATATTTTTTAGATGACGATTATCAATCTAAATAATATATAAGTATACTACCTTCGAACAATCATCTATAATACTATATATAAATTAAATTATTATGTATGTGATTATTTAAATACTAACCCGGCGCAACGCCCGGACATTATACATCTTGTTGGGCATCAAACAAATGAAATTGTGAATGAGATTTTGGCAGCAACCCGTGAAAACCCCTTTTGTAGATAAAGTTTTAATGTGCCGTTGTTATAAATTATATATCTTAAACAGAAATATATCTATGTTTATAATCAGGGGCAAAGCTAGGATATTAGTATAGTAGGGGCCGGTCTTACACCATCTTATGATACACATATATATGAACGACATACAAAAGTTCCATTATCTGTCTAAATAAACAAATAATGAAATTTCGTTAAGAACAAGAAACTCGTGTGTTAAAACAGGACTTAAGCTTTTTGCCAAAATCGGTCTTTAATGACCAAAGTTTTCTCACAATCCCTAGTTCGGTTGTGATGAATTAATGTGCTACAAACATAATATTAACTAAAACAATAACTCAAATGCTTTATATTGATAAAACTTTAATAAAACCAAAAATTAACGATTAAAAATCATACTTTGTATGTTTGTAGTTGGACGCAACTTTGTTTCTTGGAATAGAACTCATCTATTATACTGTCTGTATAGAAAGTATCAACAATCTCTCTCTTTCTCAATGTAAACAACCAAACTATTCTAAAGATAATCATCACTCATGCTATTACGAAACTTTGTTTTCGTAGCTTTCATAGGTGAGAAAACTCTTTCAAATATCAGAATCGTCACTTCGAGCCTTCCATTCGTCTTTTCGGTTTTAAGCAATACTTGAGCTATTAATTAACTATAATTAAGGAGTTTATATATATATATATATATATATGTGTGTGTGTGTGTGTGTGTGTGTGTTGGACTTAGACTTATAAAATATTAAGGATTTTGAGATCATTGGCAGGGGCCAAGCACCCTTCAGCCCCCCTTGTCTCCGCTCCTGTTTATAATAGAATTCATACGTTCTTTAAACATTTTCTTAAATTTATATTTTTTTATTATTGGTTTTGAACCTAATATTACAAGATCATATTAGACATATGTTACCTTCGGACCAATGACCTTTAGTAGATATTCATGTAAGTTTGTTTGTTTTTTCAGGGATTAATTCACAAATCATATACTGCAACCACTTAATATAATTATCAGTTCTTTTTTATGTTTGATAAGATTAAGACACAAAGTCATTTACAAAACAGTAGTTAATAGTAAAATCTTAATGTCTTTTATAAAAATAAAAATAAAAATAAAATGAAAAAGAAAGAAATTATAATCTTAAAATTTTGAAGAAACAAGTCAATCGGTTGATAGACATGCGGGGCACAAGTGAAGTAATAATTGGAGTGTAGATAACGACATTTCCGTCTTAATGTTCTTGCGGACAATTATTTGAGTTGTCGAAAAACTCCAAAGATATTCATGACATTTGTCTTTTATCCATATTTCAAACTTCTTAATACAACATACGACCATGGTCGGAGCCATAATTTCTAGTTAAGAGTCTATTATCATTAATAAATTCATAAGTTGTATATTTATACGTAACCATATTCTAACATAACATGTTTACTCTATTTCATATGAAATTATGAGAAATAAGTTATTTATCAAAGAGTTAACATAATCAACCAAATGAAGGCATGCATATTTAATTTATAATAAAGCCTTTATAACGGTTAGTCCGAAGAAATAACACACGAGATCGATGATATAAAAAAAAGACAAAACTTTACTTACAAATGACAACTTAATACTATTCTAGAAGTACTAGTTTCAAGATCCACACTTAGGTAACTTCTATTTGCAACAAGGTTCAACTTTTATGGAGTTTGAAGATTATATGTTGCATATACGTTATATAATAATTGCTAAATGTATCTTGTATACTTCAATTATTTTATATTTCATATGTTATTTTATATTTCATATTTTGCTTCACTTAAGTACTCCACAACTCTTTTGAGTCGGTAAACACAACATCGAAAATTAAATTTCTAGGGCAAAAAAGTGTTCGTCATTGATTTGCTTTGCTAGTATATATAAAATATGATCTCTTGTACGACAAGAAGCATGCAACTTTATAATCATCCAAAACCATAAGAAATTAACGATTTAAAAAAATTGCACACACTTACACACGTTAAGAAAGTTTATAGATTATGTTTAAACAAATAAAATTAAAATAATGATAAAGGTGTTATGATTAATAGTGACTGTAAGGGAGTAGAAGAAAAAACGAGTATCATTTTTACATATTGAAGCGATTAATGGTGGCCAACTTCAATAAACAATATATATGTGGTAAACCAATTGAAACTATTAGTATTAATTAATTAGGTTGATTGGAGAGCGTCGATTACCCTCTAAACCCCTTACTAGTTTCTTCCCTAAAATCTACAATTATCAACTCTTTGTCGAATATTAAAGATATTTTTATATTTTTATGATGTTTATATTATAAGTTTATGATATGTTAATATTTTATAGTGTCAATATTTTAAGTACTTAATTGATGCAAGTTGACCACATGGCGATATTAACCTAAAATTTCTACAAAAGAATGGAATTATAAATGGAAAAGAACTAATATTAGACCAAAAGAAAGATTATTTAAAAAGTCTTAAAATTTTAATCTAATGACTAAAAAAATAGTTTATCCGACAAGAAGGAGATACACATTAGACAAAACAAAGAGACATTTTCAACTTTCAAGGACAAAACTATTCCAAACATCAATAACAAAGCCTCCTATAAAAAAATTTCCTTTGTTATACTTTTACCCATTTTTAGATCTAAAATCCAATAATTCTGATTGCACTTGACTTTGTTATAATTAATAATTAAATACTTATATGTGTATATGTTTCATGTTTGTGTGTATATTATCTCGTTTGGTCTGGTTTATAAGGACTATTTTCAAGTACAAATCATGAGCCAAACCATGATCGGTTTTACATATTCAAAACCACCGAATTAACATTACACTTCTCAGATCGACCAAACCAACCACCTAGCCTCGGTTTAAACGGTTAGGTCGATTTTAACGATTTCATCCGTAGAATCTAGATAGATCCACACTCTACAATATAACTACATAAGGTTACTCTTCATAAACAAACTATATCTTCCATAAAAATATTATGTGAAAGAAAGTTACAAAAGTAAACAAAAACCAGAAGATAAAACAAAACATATGTTTTTAATTTTTTTTTACTGTAGCGTAATATATCTAGAAACTCTCTCAAAATGTATTTAATATGCACAGAACCGGTAACCACCTAAATCACTTTGTGTAAGTATTATCAAGATTTACGAAAAATGGTTTTAACTAAAAAAAAAAAATTAAGTTTTGGATTTTTGGTTTGGACCGGTAGAACTGGTTCCAAACCGATCCTCAACGGAACTCGATTTCTTAACAATGATGCGGTCTTCTGTTTAAGTTTCTTCAATTGAGCTCAGACCGGGTTTGTATATGGGTTTCGAGTTTCGACCCAGGCTCAAAGCTAGTCCCCTTGATAGTAGCTAAATGGTTGCAGCCATTAAATCTACTGTGAAAGTCTGATGATCTTATCATCACACCTATCATTGAATTCTGGATCACAATAATTTACATTCTTTATATCATGAGTAACCTAAATCATGAACTACTACATTGAATGAATGATTTACAAAGCACTTTAGCTATCAAAATCATTCTTAATTGGTGATGGTGGCGTGTGGAGTGGTGAGGATTCCACACGCACTTTTCAACTCCAAATTACAGCCTTCCATACGGGGTCTATCTTTCACCTTCACCAACGACCATTTGTGAGGTCACCTATTTCCGGTGGGTCATTTCCACTTTCTTTTTTAATAATAATAATATTATTACTATATTTTTTCCTTTCTAAATTCCATTATCTTCACATCACATGATCACAACACCTTCTTTCATGGTTTCAAATTAGGCTTATCAAGTTCATATAGTTAGGCAGCCATACTCAATACACTATGAATATATATAATCTTCTAAATTTGCATAAATGAATAAAAATCGGTCTGGATAATCATTTAGATCGTATGTATATATAAAGAAGTTTTTTATTAGTCAGTTTTCGTCCTTAGTACAGTTAATGATACTAAAATCATCCAATCATATAAATGATTCATAAACATCTAATATTACTGCCAAACTTTTTCCTGAATAAAAGATATTCGATAGTTTACAAAGTATATTGCACCTTAGCCCCTTGTAGTTTCATTCACTTTCAATATGAGCCCATATTTAAAACCATCCAATCAAGAAATCAGTCATATTTGTCCATTCAGTTCTTAATTTCTTATACAGTATAGGCCACATCTCTTTAATATCTCAAAATCTCAAATCAACTAGATAACTCACACAACAAATGAAAATGCTAAACATCCCCATTTTTGAAGATACAACTAGATTCAACTTTGACAAGAGTATTTAGTGTCATGTACGCATCTTCCAAAAATGAAATAAAAGTATAATATTCTAAAATAAAAAGTTATGCTAATGAATTACTAGTTTCATTTTCAGCCCAACGTAAAGGATGTAATGTCACATTCAAATATACCAAACAAATGGAAGTATAGGGTGCTAAAGTGCAAAGTAACATGCTTCAAATACAACTTGTGTATGCAACAACAATAGCTCTAATGCTACTGCTCATGCTTGTCATAGGTCAATAAAAAAAATTAAAAAAAAGGGACAGACCCATATCAGCTTGAAGAAGTCACATGTATTGAAGATAATATAAATTGAAGTATTTTCAAGAGTGTGGCTTCCATAGTATCTGATTCCTTGCAGTGTGTTCATCGAGCAAAGAGATACATAAGGTAAGAGAGATTGATCGATATAAAGTGTATATTTGCGTTCTTTTAATGTTATGTTGTGTAATGATATAAATTGTTAAATTTAGAATCCATGATGAACATAGAAATGAAGGAGAACGGGGAGATTGAAAGAGATAAAAGGGAGGAAATGATGGAACATGAGAAGAAGGAAGATGGTGATGGTGATCAACAGTTTCAG
This sequence comes from Pulicaria dysenterica, assembly GCA_947179395.2. Lineage (NCBI taxonomy): Eukaryota > Viridiplantae > Streptophyta > Magnoliopsida > Asterales > Asteraceae > Pulicaria > Pulicaria dysenterica. Next base: position 111,040,908 of record OX359290.1, on the reverse strand, counting down.
GGAAGGCTGCAACCATGGACAAAACAGATAACTGTTCGTGGGATTGTGGCGAGTGTTATTTTAGGGTGTATTTACAGTATTATAGCCATGAAATTGAATCTCACAACTGGTATGACGCCTAACATGAACGTCTCAGCTGCACTACTTGCTTTTGTTTTCATGAGAACTTGGACAAAAATGTTACAGAAATCCGGGATTTCAACTGCTCCGTTTACCAGGCATGAGAATACCATGATTCAGACATGTTCTGTTTCCTGTTACAGCATTGCCATCGGAGGTTTGATATTGGATTTCGAGTAGTTGCTCTTTTTATTTTATAACTTTTTTTTTTCTTTTTACAAAACTAATTATGGGTATATAGGTGGTTATGGGTCTTATTTACTGGGATTGAACAAGAAAACATATGAGCTGGCAGGAGGTGCAAGTTCTCCAGGTACTTACAAAGAACCTGGTGTGGGTTGGATGATGGGCTACTCTTTCTTGGTCTGCTTTATCGGTCTTTTTGTATTGATTCCACTGCGGAAGGTATAACAGCTTTAAATCTTTCTAATTTCTTTTAATTGTAGTCTAAGTAGAGAATTATTCTAGGCAGAGGAAGAAAAAGACAAGAATCTGATAAATAATATTATGTTATAAATCATAACTAGTGGCATTATTAATTGGATAACTATCAAGGAGATGCTTTTTCGGATTATTAACCATATTAGACGTGCATTTAGAATTTGAATATACTATGCTAACTGCATCACCTCAGAATTAATGGTATTTTAATTGCAAAATTGTGATTGATGGAGTTCCATTTGGTCATTCACAGGTTTTAATTGTTGACTATAAGTTAATATTTCCAAGTGGGATGGCGACCGGTGTTCTTATTAACGGGTTTCATAGTCAGGGAGACGATATGGCAAAGTACATACTTGAACCAAGCCTTTTCAGCCCAGTTTTAACTTTTAAAGTAATTATAAATATTGTGAAGTATTAGTTAAATGTTTTTGAAACTATTTATAGGAAGCAAGTGAAGGGATTCGCAAAGTATTTTTCAGCGAGTTTTCTATGGGGTTTTTTTCAGTGGTTCTTTACAGGAAAGGAAGGAGACTGTGGCTTTGGTCAGTTTCCTACTTTTGGATTGAAAGCTTGGAAGAACACGTAAGATCATGCTTCATCAAAGCAGGAAACTTTCTTTTTCTTTTTTTTATTTTTTTTTATAATAATGTTCTTGATTTTGAATGCGGGCTCTGAATTCGGTTGTAGGTTTTACTTTGACTTTAGCATGACTTATGTGGGAACTGGGATGATTTGCCCTCACATAGTGAACATATCATTATTGTTTGGAGCTGTGATCTCATGGGGTATAATGTGGCCCCTAATTGGGAAAAACAAGGGAGACTGGTTTCCTACTGGTTTGCCTGAAAGCAGCATGAAAAGCCTTAACGGTTACAAGGTGATGCTGCTTCATTTTACTTGTTTTTTTCCCTTTAATTGAACACATTTGATTATTATTTATTTCTATGCTCACCGCAGGTCACTGTTTCTTGGGTTGGCAGGCGTTTATTTCTATTGCTTTAATCCTTGGTGATGGGCTATACAACTTCACCAAGATACTATATATCACGTCTATGAGTGTTCATGGAAGAATAAAGACCAAGAACCTTGATCCAGGTTGTTATAAAAAACAGAATTTGTTAAGTTTTGAGTTTCTGAATTTTTGTTAGTCTGCTTAGTTTACCTGAATATTGTTGATGTTTTTGTGTTTGTAGTTATTGAGAAGAAGGTTAGTGAAGAAGAGCAAAGACAGAATGAAATTTTTGTCAGAGAAACGATCCCCATGTCAATTGGAGGGCTTGGATACATTGTGTTTGCAATTATAGCTGTAATTGCACTACCTTACATGTTTCCTGAGGTTAAATGGTATTATGTAATCCTAGCCTACATTTTTGCTCCATCATTGGCCTTCTGTAATGCTTATGGAGCAGGGCTGACTGACTTTAACATGGCCTATAATTACGGGAAAATTGGGCTTTTCATGATGGCAGCATTGGCTGGGAAAGAGCAAGGAGTGGTGGCGGGAATGGCTGGTTGTGGTCTAGTGAAGTCGGTAGTCTCGGTTTCTTGCATACTAATGCATGACCTAAAAACGGGTCAACTAACTTTGACTTCTCCTAGAACCATGCTTCTTAGTCAGGCCATTGGTACTGCAATAGGCTGCATAGTGTCACCTTTGAGCTTCTTTCTTTTTTACAAGGCGTTTGATATTGGAAACCCTGAAGGAGAATACAAGGCACCGTATGCAATCATTTATAGAAACTTGGCGATTCTTGGAGTCCAAGGGTTTTCAGCTTTGCCAAAGCATTGTTTACAATTGTGTTATGGTTTCTTTGCATTTGCTGTGGCAATCAACATGATTAAAGATATGTTACCAAAAAAGATTGGGAAATGGGTGCCATTGCCAATATGTATGGCTGTGCCTTTTTTGGTTGGTGGGTATTTTGCTATTGACATGTGTATCGGGAGTTTAATTGTGTTTGTATGGAATAAGGTTAATGCTAAGGAGGCTGAGTCTATGGTTCCTGCGGTTGCTTCGGGTTTGATATGTGGTGAAGGTATGTGGACCCTACCAGCCTCAGTTCTTGCGTTGGCCAAGATAAAACCCCCACTTTGTATGAAGTTTTTAACTTCTTAAATTAGAATTAGATTTTGTTATTAGTTTTGGAAAGATGCAATAATATAATCAACCATAGTTGGTGAGTCAAGAGCGGCTTCGATTGATCTCCAAACCATGATATCTATTTTTCAATTATAGTGTTATGAATAATGATTGAATCATATGAAATAATCTTAATAAGAAAAGGCGAACTTCTAGCATATAATTTCCAAAAGAATACAAAAAAAATCATTTGCAACACGAACAAAATTTTATCCAGTTATTATGCCAGCTAGAACATCAGTCTTACCCCGTGCAAATATTGTGTAAACAAGTCGTAAAGCATCAAGCCATGTGTCCAAATATTCCCAAGAATCTGCAATCTGAGGAGAATATAAAGCAGAAAATTATTTATATTGTACAAGACTAAATACTTCTAAAAAACCATCATAAATGAGGTGCTGCAGCTCCTTGATTTTGAGAAAATAAAAATTACCAAGAAAATTGGTCCATGAATTGTATCAATGCATATGGAAGGACCAGGTGGTAAAGTCAAGTCTGAGCATACTGTTATTGATGTAATATCCAGAATTTCAACTCTGATAGTTGGTCTGTCTTTAGATTTTTGCTCATCATCATGGATCTACAATAACAAATTATGATACATTTAACGATCAGTGATTTACATTTAACATCATCAGAAACATATGAAGAAACACATCGTACCTGTTGAAGTCCTTCATGATTCAAAACAAACTGAAAGCGTTTCCAGTCACAATGTGGGGCAACTGGATTTCCAAGTGGTGGTGCCGTAAGATATCCAACCTTTAAGTAAGGTAGAGGAAGCTGCAAAACAATTTATTTTAATTGAAGGTAATTACGAATTTTGATTATCACCGATCATTATTCTCTAATCAAGTTTTATGTTAAAGATTGTTATCAATTATAAAAGATGATAAACAGACCATAGAACGCACGAGCTTCAAGGCACTGGTGTAAACCTGTGATTACAAAAACTTCCAGGTTAGATTTAAGATTTTAAGATAATTTGAAAATATAAATATAAAACTATAGAGAGGCAGAAGGTTGTAACTGAGTAATTTGGTCTCAATGCATGAGCAGCAGCAATGTAGATAGCAGATTGGCTGTATAACTCATTGGAGGAAATCTCGTTTCCAATAACCGCTACTCCAGTTCTTGATGTGTCTTCTGCCAATCCGTACTACAGAAACATGGTTATAACTAATAATGACACCAACTATACTTTCACAACATTATCATATCAAATATTGGAAACAAGATGATATTGTGAACTCACCAGAACTGTGCCGAGGTTGTAAATTGCTCTATGGAAATCAAACTGCAACTGTATAGCTGCACGAAACTTACTGATTGCAGTTTTTACTATTGTCTGTTTCTCTCTGGCAGGAACAATTGTGCTCAATTCCTGGAATACACCGGTTATTAATCTTAATCAACATATGCAACCCAATCCTTAGGCATTATATGAAAATGTGTTATACCTGTAAGGCAAGTCCCCAGTTGTTGAGAGCCTGAAATGCAACAGAATGTATTGATGTACCACCAAAGGATGACAAAGTGACTATTAACTAAATAAAGGTATTTTACAAAGCAAAATATATTCATGGTTACCTGGGGACTGTTCCAATTTAGTTGAACGGATTTTTCATAATTCTTTGTTGCCTGCAAAATTAAGAGAAGAAAATAAGCATAATTTCTATTCAGTGATAGTATAAGAGGTTAAATAGGTGTAGAGGTGTAACCTGCTTCCATAGTTCTTCAGCTTCCTTTGTACGGCCATGCAACTTTGCTCGGTCAGATATGGCAATTGCCCAGTTGTAATAGGCCTGCAATTGGACATCGGGTGAATAATAGCATATGATAATTGATAAGAGAAGATTCTAATCAGGATCACATCAATCAGTTCATTATTGCAAGCAATGAGCAATTGCATGGTTAGAGCGAGATGCATACATCATGAAGTGAAGGGTTTAATTGGGTTGCCTCGTCATATTTTTTGCATGCCTCTTCGAGTAAAGCATCTTTGGAATGTGAATTAGCATCTGAATTAATATTATCTGCACTTTCCTGTAGAAAGACCAAGTAATCGAGTTATAATCAGAAATTAAAGCCAATATGATAAACTTTATAGCTTGTAATTACTTCAAATGGGAGTGCAGCCAGCCAAACACTCCCAGTTTGCAAACAAAAATAGAAATGATAGTGACACACTAGTAGTGAGAAATAGACCTGAAGAACTAGTGCCCAATTATAAAGTGCATCATAATCATTTGGATTGCTCTCTATTGCACTTGCATACCTGAAAATATGTACATGTTTTTAGTAATTATACAAAAGTAAGGGCTCGAACACTAAGAGTCTAAATGACGATCATTATTTGAGAAATACACACATGCGTAAAATGAAAAAGCAATTAGAAATAAAAATCTACCACTGAAGGATCATTTTATTAATACCTCTTGGCTGCAAACTTAAGCATTCGTTGCCTTGACCGCCCTTCTTCATCAGAACTCGCGATACTATTAATCAACGCCATGGCAACGCTATTGTGTTCTTTATGTTGTTTGCTTTCTTGACTGAAGCAGGTTGAGTGCATGAAACAGAGAAATATGTGTGCATATCAATATGAATTGTTGCTCAAGAGAAAAACATTTACCAATGCATATTAACTAAAAAAATTGCCGATAATAGAGCTAAAAATGATCCGCTGTTACATAATGGATATGACACTCAGTTAAATCTCAAGACCTGTAACATTTCATTGGACCAAATTCACCATGTATGATCATTAATGAAAATGATCTTACTGGTGTATTGAAAAGTGGAACAGATATGAAATCATCAGTGAACCAGATTATTCGCTTACAGAAATCATAACTCTCTGTAACCCTAATTGCAGTTTCCCAACATCATAGAAACATTACAGTAATCATTACACTATTTACAGACAGCAAATTTGTATCTGAAATTAATAGAACGACCCAGTCGTGATCGATCAAGAACCTCATTGTAAAAACAAAACTGGCACGATACAACATAAATCAAATTGGGGGAAAATCTGACCTACGAGAAGGCGTAGAATTTACGGAGGATGGAGAATTTTGATTGCTATAGCCATTCTTCAATTCACTTAGCAATTCCCTCATAGTGACAGTCCGTCTGCCTTCGTCCTTCCGTAGAGCAGTAATCGTGGGTTCTTTGATTCCGGAATCAACATTGGTGGAATCCTTACGATCGTCATTTAAGCGAATGGATAGGTTGATACTGGAAGAGGCATCCACATTGTTCTCCGGCGACGCTCGGATGGCAGCGTCCTGAAGTGGATGGAAATTGGAATCTGGATCCTGTCCTGTATATCGGTTATGTGATTCCGACTGGCCATTCTTCGTAGACATTGTTGAATTAAGCGAATGTTGAGTTCTTCGTTCGTCTACGTCACATTCAGTGGGATTATCCAAAACCAAAAAGAACAGTTACTCGATGATCAGATGTAGCGTTAAATCGTAATCGTTACGTAGCATGGAGCCTCAAGCTTGGGAAAATGAATGGATATGTGGATGTTGCGAAATTCTTCTTCATCACCATAACCAAAACCAAAATAGTGATGAGAAGTTTGATGTATGATTACTAAGGAATGTTACAAGAAAAGCTTTTATTTGTTGAAGTTGAGTTGGATGTAGTCGCTGGTTCCGATCATTTGATGACGACGTTCACACGTTTTAACAGACTTTTTGGTTTGGGTTACCAAAATGTTAAACCATCCGCATCCAACCTAACTTATCCGATAAAAAACATCATCATATCCAACCTCTAGCCCTTTCTAACCCTACAACCCTTACATCCAACCCAATTCAACTCTTTCTATTTTTTTATTTAAAGAAAAAGAAAAAAAAAAGGAGGTGCCATCAGGTTACTAAACCCATTGGCTTGGGAACCCATCTCAACCTCAAGCGGGTGATGGTGTGCTCTATGGCTTCACCCCTTCCACCTAGGCACAAGCCAATGGATAAGAGCATGGATGCGGGTGGTCTTAGGGTGTGCTTGGTTAGAAATGAAAATGAAAATAATAAATATCGTTTTGGTCATGAAAAATATAATTAATTATTACTTATTAATTGATAATAAAATATTTTTTTTAAATTAAAGGTAATAGATTCGGTTATGTATATGTATACACCAATCACCATCACCATTACTGACAACTATCAATATCGCTAGTTCGCTATCACCACCCTTTGGTGTCACCGACCACCGCCCCCCCTCCCACCACTATTGGCGCAACCACCACACCAATGTAACTTGTTCACAATCATCACCCATACCGCTACATCCGTCTCCAACACCACCACTCGTAACAACTGCCACCATCATCAACCATCGTTGGCTTGTCATTGATCGCCGTCATCACCACCACCATCACCACCATCGACCGCAAGCCACCACCAACATCGCCATGGATTCAAGTGTGTATTGATCCACCAACGACCACCATCACCACCACTACACTCTACCACCATCATAGACCGTTGCCGCCATCGCCACCACAAACAACCACTACATCGCCGACCATCGCCACTACCACCATCTCCACCTCCTATCACCACCTCTACCAACTACCCTAACTACCTATCGCAATTCGCAACCACTATCGTCATCAACTACCACCTGCCACCACTAGTTGCCATTAATCGCTGCCTCAACCAATATCACCGTCACCATCACCTACCATCAACCCCAACAATTTCCCACACCATCACCACCCACCACCACAAACATACAATTGCCACCAACAACCACCACTGACCACTGCCACCACCACCAACTACCACCACCATCACTACCGACTACTACCACCAATGACCTACACATTATATTATATCTATAACGATTACCAGTATTAATCAGACAATATCAATAGTAATAATAATATTAGGGAATGTTTATTGCATTTTTTTATATTCTTTTACCCTTTGTCATTCTCATTTCCTTCAATATAACCAAGCATCCCCTTGGTCTCTCTATGGTTACCCATGGAGTTTAAATTCAAAAGGTGTATACTTAAAAGCAGCTATAATTATCTTATGCTTCTCACACTATATATCAAGTTAGTTCCATATAATCCATTCTTCACCTTTACTTCTTCATTAACATAAAAAAATAATCCTATTTCTTATACTTCAACTTAATTATATGCACTCCTGTTTTTTCTCCTCTCTCTCTTTTTGTTTAACAAACATCGTGAAGAATAAGAAATTCTCGATACCGCATATTAGGGGTGGTCTGCGTCGATGTTGCCAATGCTATACTCTCTGCTTTTAGCATAATGTACTAGTTGTGATTATTTTTTTTGAAAGGCAAGACTTTATTATAACATAATAAGAGTGTTCTCTACAAGTGATAGAGAACCACTCAAAGTACAGTGCACAAGGAATAAAAAACAACCAGGATAACTACAAGCAAAATCACCTAGCCATCTATTTCCTAAATATGTTTCTCTGCCAGCAATAAAACCAAAGTTATGAAACTGCTGTTACCACACTTTTGTATCCAGAAACCAATCATCCCAAACTGCTATTACCACACTTGTTGTATCCGGTAATCAAGTATCCCAATTTAATGTTGATTATGAAACCGCTGTTACCACACTTGATGGATCCAGTAACCAAGCATCCCAATTTAATGTTGTTTTCCTCTTTCTCGCTTAATTTAACCACTGGAACAGTTGTATTTGGGCTTCAAAGAACACCCCATTGATGCAGGAAGACTTACCATTAAAGACAAATGCATTTCTGTCTTTCCAGATGACGTATGCGATGATCTTTGTTGCTACCTTCCACTGTTCATGTTGAGCCGACGACCAGGTCTCGAGTTTTCTGCTGCACACTTCTTTTAGATTGTTATCGAGTTTGTATTCTAGATCCCACCATTTGTATAAATCTTGCCAAACAGTTCTTATTTTAGAACACTTTAACAAGGCATGATTGACATTTTCAATCTCTTCGCTCAATCTCTCTGTCGCTGAGTTTGTTTAATACTGGTAATCTGTCACGAAAGGCTCTCCACGCGAACACGTTTATTTTCTTCGGGACCAATTTTGACCACTCTGTAGAAAACTGCACCGGATGACCTTGAAATCTTCTTTCTTCAGCTTTCTTTCTAACAAGATTGACTGAATACATATTAGTATTATGCATCATCCAATCCCATTGATCTTCCACATGTTTACTTAACGACACATGACTCAACAATTCTTTAAGATTCTGCAATTCCAAACCGACTCTACCATGACATGACTCAAAAATATGATTTAAGTGAAGACTAATAAATATGATTTACGTGAAAAATATTTCACAAGAAGTATAAATATAATATACTTAATCCAATGCCTATATAAAGACGACGGCATCCGAACCGCCCCAAAACATCAAGTACGGCGTGCAAGGTGCTACTGCTCTAGACCACCACAAATAGATTCTCATTGACCAAAGGTCATGGGTTCAAGTCATATTAAGGACAAATTAAGATATATTAGGAGCCGTTAAAAAAAACTGATAGTTATTTTTATTTTCAATTGTTAAATTGTTTTTTATAAAAAGGAAGAGATAAAATACGCAAAGGAACAGTAACGAGGATGTAAAATGCTTTTTATTCATCAGGTAGTTTGATAAAATAAGTCTTATCAGAATATATCTCATTAATAATGGTTTACTTGAAAACAATAAAATGTAAACTATATTATATATCAATTTCGTTTAGGTTTGCGAGGTGAAACGGTCTCGGTCTTTGAAACTCGAGCTCGAACACATTTAATAGATGAGCTTGGGTATTGGTTCGAGTTCGTTAAAGCTCGGCTTATTTCAAACTTTTGATTATCCGAGCTCAAGTAGCTCGGTCTATTTATATCCTTAAATTCTGCTTTAATTTCCTTCGTTCCATCCTCACAATACACTAAATTTTCTTAGTCTTTGCCCATCATCGCCCCGTCACCTCCGCATTCATCCTCATCCTCACAGAGCAGACCGATATAATTGATGGGTTGTATACAAATAGTCAAGAGTAAACATCTACATAAAACGACAAATCTCGACAAAATTAAACTGTAGAAGTAAAAGTTTGAAGGATTAAGCATGCTACATACTAGGTCCACCACCATCATCATCCCCACATTTCTAGGGGTAACGAATAACTTTTTAGATTAAAGTAGGTACCGAATATTGGACCGATAATACTATATATATATATATATATATATATATATATATATATATATATATATATATGGTACAAAAAACCTTATGGTACTAAATGTAAGATGAAATCTGAGCCATTGGATCTAACCAAAAGTCAAAAAAAAAAAAGTCAAAAAAGCAACGAGGACCACGTTATAGATTCAACCAGTTAAAGGGCAATATGGGAAAAATGAAAAAGAAACAGTCCTTAATTTCCGGCGAATTAAACCATCGAAGGGTGTCGTTCCATGAAACTGACCGGCGGCATGGGAATCACGAAATGCACAGTCGAAATGACCTTGACCAGCGGCGGCGTGTGCATCGCCGGAACCTAGGCAAAACCGGAAATGCACAAACGACTTAACTTGACCGGCGGCGACGTGTGCATCGCCGGAACCTACGCAAAACATGGAATGCACAATCGACTGAACTTTACCAGCGCGCGGCGTGTGCATCGACGGGACCTACATTTAAAGCAGTGGCGGTGGTTTCAGCGGCGGTTGCAGGGCGCGTGCATCTGGGATGTGATGCAGAGGCGGAAAAAAACGACACAGGTTTAGGGTTTCATGTAGCGGTGTTGGTCGGCGACTTCAGAGCGGCAACAACGGCTTCGAACGTAGCAAGGTCGTTGGCAAAGTATTCAGTCTGTCGCTGGTCGGGATGCACATGCGGAAGTCAGTGGCTATGACAACGGAGGTGGTGCGACTTCGCGTGGGGCGGCGACGGTTCAGGCGGCGGAGAAATTAGGGCAGCAGGGGCAGGGCCGGTCCGATATATTTTGATGCCCCGGCGAGATGATAATAATATGCCCCGTAAAACTTTTGAACAAACAACATACTTATTTCCCACGTCGATATTCCAAGATTACAAACTACAAATCAACAATCAGAATCCAGTCATGCTAAGCTACTAGCCAAGGTGCTTTTGATTTTTCGAACAAAGGTACACTAAGGACTTGCATATAGAACCTCAAGTGTAACCGATAACTTGGAGATTAAAGGGCAACCAGAAGATAATGAATCTAAAACTAAAAAAAACAACCTTCTATTAAAAAACCACACTAGTTAGTTCCTCAAAAAGAAAACCAAAGAACTATATTCAAATCCAATGTCACTAACAACAAAAGGGGGCCTAGACATCAAGTTGTGTGGGAAAAAACTTCAAAGATTGATAACTTAATGCTTTGGAAGACCTATTTAACAGCATATGTGCATATACAATTAACACTAACATGTAAAATAAATCATTGCCCCCATCAAAATTCTAAGTTCTCAACTTCATTTACAGCCTGTTCTCGAGTTTTTAAATGAAGGGGAAGGGAAGGAAAAGGAAGGATGGAAAGGAAAAGGAAAGATAAAAAAACTCCCCCTCTCAATCATCCCAAAAGTGGGGGGGAAGTTTTTACATATAAAAATGGTAAAAGTGCCCCTCTTAACCCCTCCCATCCCTTTCCTTCCCCTCCTTAAAAAAAACTCAAGAACACAGTTTCCCTAAATAAACCTTCCCCTCCTTTCCTTCCCCTCCTTACGCCGTGTTCCCGAGATAACTTTAGGAAAGAAAAGAATGGAAAAGAATATTTACAGGAGAAAAGAAGAGAAAGGAAAGGGTAATGATTTTGATTTTTCGTGTTCCCGAGTCGGAAAGAAAGGAAATGAAGTTGGAAAGAAAATGAATAAGTTGGTGTTTCCGAGTTTGAGAGAAAGAAAAGAAAAAATGGTCATTTTACGATAATACCCTTATTTTTTAAAATTATCTATTATGATCAAGGGTAATTTTGTCACTTACGAAAAATCATAATAGTTTTTCTTTCATTTCCTTCCAAATCCTTCCACTTTTGGGAGGAAAGTTTAGGAGAGAAAATTAATCAAATTTTCCTTCCAAATCCTTTCTCTTCCTTCGTTAAAATAACTCGGGAACACAAAACTTTTTCATTTTCCTTTCAAATCTCTTCCTTTCTCTCCAAAATAAAACTCGGGAACATAGCGTTAAATTAACTCGAGAACAGGGTGTTACTGTAAAAAAACCGCATACTATATAACTTCCTTTGTCACCAAAATTATTTACTAGTATGGAGCAAAACACTACAAAATTGTCCGACTCCATAAAAAATGAGAATTTAGAATTAATATTAATGACTACCCATAAATCAGTAATCACATCAATGATTTTATAAAGATGAATGATTGAAATACATACCAGAATCGCCATGATGTTACTTGTTCATAATATCCTCGACGATTACAAAGATTGGTTTAGTGGGTGATGTGTCGATGCCCATGGACATCCAACCGCATATACGGGTTAATAGGTATGGAAATCTGAAATTGTAAAAAAAAGTGTAATCGTGTTCATTGTTCATGATTAGAAATAAAATCACATTATAAAATTAAGAAAACATATAAACAAAACCTGTTTATTCTTGTTCTTAATTGTTTACTCGTTTGATTCCGGCATTTGTTGATTCTTGACCTTGATTGATTTGTTCTTGATATTTATTTGAACATATGATTCGAGTCTCCGAGAGTCAATTGAGTCTTTTTCTTAATTGTTAACGTGTTCTTTACTTCTTCATCATATTAAATGTTAGGCACTCGGCAGAAGAGCAAAGGACGGTTGTCTAGGAAATTGTTGAGTGTTCGTAGTCTGTGTCCCAGCAAGCCCATTGTTTGTGCTGCCCAAGGTGAGAAATTAAAAGGGATTGGTGAACCTATTATATAGGAGAGAGAAACTTGTTTTTTCTTCTTTAAGTTCCATTTTTACCCTTAACCATCTAATGACACGTGTCAGGCTATAATTTCTCCTTACATTTTGTACCTTAAACTTTTTTTTACTTGAACTCAATTATATATATATATAGGAAAAAGTTCTTGCGAGAACCATTCTTTTTAATGGACTGTCCGATCTGATGTTCTTATTTCATAACTTACAAACGCCAAACACACCTTTTTGAAGTTAGATAGATACTGCCTCCAACAACCATCTTGTTTTACAAGTCAGCACACCTTCGAAAGAAAAGACGAAATCGTACGTCGTGGGGTCTAACAGAGAAGTTAATGAAACAACAAACATAATACTTATAGAAGCACAACAGAATCGTGACTCAGTACCCACTCCAAAAATCCTATTAGCAACATACCGATTCCCCGGACCGTATGTACTCTCACTGGGTACTGATTCAGTTTGGTACAAAATCTCTATCCCTACTTCTCAACCACTCCAAGTCTCAATTTTGAAAACACCCAGCTACCGGATCGATATTAAATACTCAATAATAAACCATAAATACTGATCACACGAATCTCTTGATTTCAGTCGAGATCCATACACAGACTCTCAACCCCTTACTTCCACCCAACACCATGTATGAAAGTGAGTTACATTGCTGATCAATAGTTTAAGCGTGTTGTTACTATGAAACTGATTTGGATGTTCTTGATTTCTAGGCAAAACTTGTGAACCAGCATACCCGAGTACCATTCTCATTTCAGATAACAAAGCAACACAGCATAAACGAGAGGGTGTGTTACTTTCTCAGTTGAATCAACTTCAACACATAAATATTATATGAAAACCCAAGGCAGATGTTAAATTATATATATATATATATATGTTTAAAAAGCAGATAACAGCAACTTGTTTCAGTCACATTTAATCTGAACATGGTTCACATCCAGCAGTAGTTGTTGCAACATACTACAGTTGAGATATATCAGAATCACCTGTAATTTTCTAATTTCTCAGAATATCCGACATTGCAATGTTGGAGAGGGCAAAGAAAGACTAGACATGTTATAGGAAAATGCCACCATCACTCGAATGAGTGCGGGCACAAGAGTTCAGGAGCATCTGTAAGTCTGTAACTTATTCAACTCAGATACAGTCATACGGTTACTTGCTTAATGTTCAAAGGCAAGACATACTGATGCAGGCTCTGTGGGAAGGGGTGAAAAAGGGTAAATGATATGGAAAGGAAGTAGAATAAGAAAATAAAAATGAGAAGAAATGAAATTAATGGATTAGCAAGATAACCACTCCTAAATCTTGTCATGAAGGGTTACCACCAAGTCATGTGCATCATCCAGAAGTTTCCAGACATCCAGATGTCCAGCCATGCTATTACACTCCCTCAGTATCTCATCCATGCTGCTATACTTCTCTATAATTTGCCTCCTTCTCTGAAGTACACAAGCCGCTATTGCATACAGCAGCAGGTCATCTGTGGGTGGGGCCCTCAGCCTCATCCTCCCCCAAGCCGATTTTGTGATCCCTGCTCTGATTGCTGTCTGATCCGCCCACATCACCTCCCACAGGCACAGTGTCTGTTCAAAGTTGAGCTCCCTCCTGAAGAGAACCACCACCATCCTGTACACAAAGAAACAATCTTCCGCCTGCAGCTCCTCCAGGTGGCGGTAAAGATGCGAGTCTTTTCCCTTGATTATCTTCGACACTATGTTCAACTGCCGCCTTATCCCAACCTCATCAAGTCGGAAATTGTGGCGGGCTTTTTTCATGAAACCCACAAAGCACCAAAAGGCTTCACTGTCATCTTCTACCACTGAAATAATTGGTGAAAGTAAATCACTCATTCCTTGGCAGTATCCTATCTCTGAGTCATACAATGCATATGCCTCAAGAATTGAAACAAGCCGTGCAGCATGGAAAATCCTACATGGCTCCAAGTGATCATAGTCCTTTAAACATACACTTTTGGCTAACGTCTGTGCTTTTGTTGGACACACGGCTGCCTGAGATGGTGTGTAAACAATCCATTCATCATTTGCACGGATAGCATCGAGGCGAATGATTCGTTGCCATGTGGCAAAACTTTCAGACCTGTATGGGATTGAGGTTTTATCTTTTCCCATGTTGGAGGGAGTGGTGTCGGTTTCTTGTTTTAGTTTTTCAGGTGTGGGTGAGGGAGAAGGATGCATGTCATCAGCTTCTTCTTCTTCAGAAGAGTCGATATCAGAAGACTCGGTTTCACTTTTGCAAGTGATTTCACTTCCATCACACGGTTTAACATTGTCTGATTGATGCTCACCAGGAGAGAGGGAATTCTTGGCAGTAGCAGTATCTTGTACAGTAGAAGAATCATCTACCACTTGACCATCATCTTTGCTGTCCTCGTCACTGTTGCTTCCACATTTTTCCTTAATCTCGGTGGTTATATCACTTTGTTTGTAAGTTTGTCGGCATTGTTTCCTAAGCCTCTCATACTCTTTCCTGTCAGAAAAAAGTTGAGACAAATTTTATTTTATTTTAAGATTTTCCTTCAGGGGGTGGGGCGGCACTTTAGACATGGAAACAACAGTTTAAAATACCTATTCTTAGTTTTAGCAGCATCTCGTTCTTCTTTGGAACTTTTAAGGTCATAGCTGCAAGAAAAAAAGGAAGTATGCTGTCAGATGATATGAGTGTTCATGCCCCTTGCATGCATTATCATTATAGACTATAATTATGAGAAAATATTAGGTCATTTTAGTGTAGGGCTGTCAAAAACAGACACGGCACGACAAAAATAAACGACACGAAACGAAATTGGGACGAAATCGAAATTCGAATTCGTGTTCGTGTCGTGCTCGTGTTGATTATAAAAAACACGACGTCGTGTCGTGTCGTGTTCGTGTTAAAATTCTACCATGAAATTAACACGACAATAACCCGATATGGACACGAATATAACACGAAATATAACACGACAATAAAACGATATCTACACGATATATATACAAATATAATTATATAATTATATATAATATCTCATTGTTCATATATCTCATTTGTTGTGGTTCTTGATATCCTTCTTTTCTTAAATAATTTAATTAAGCAAATGGATATTTTATGTTGGTTTTTGTATGTTGTCGTGTTAGTCGTTTTTTCAGCATGAATTATTGAAACGGGTGAAAATGTAATGTTACTTTTGTCGTGTTGTCGTGTTCGTCGTTTTTTTAATTGGGTCGTGTTCGTGTTAGGAAAAAAAACACGACATCGTGTCGTGTCGTGTTCGTGTCATGAAAAATCAATTCGTGTCGTGTCGTGTCAGACAAAAACACGACACGATTACACGATTTGACACCCCTATTTTAGTGTCCCTTTTATGGACATTTGAGGCTAGAGGAGTCATTACTGAAGACACAAGTGACAAAGAGAAAGCATTCCCAGGTTCTACAAATTGCTAGTTAAAAAAACCATAAATATAGAAATGGTATCAGCATCAATATCTTCACTCAACCTGCTGATCCGTGATTCATTAAGATATTGTCAATTTTATACCAATAATTATGTATAATGAGAAGCTAAAAACTACAAAGTCCAGTGATGAACCAAGAAGTTGGTAGCCTTCTTAAATTTTAAGGCACTTCATATATAGTGTGTTTATATATCAGGACTAAGATATTGATGTTCCTCTATAACTGTAAAATGACACTCTAGTAGCTCTGCTAAATGAGTGACTGAACTTGACCATTATTATTCTCAGTAATATATAAATTGTCCTGCACACAAAAAAAATATACACATGGAGGTCTACAAGCTGTGCCACAAGCCCACAATATAAAAGGAGAGATGATGACAAAAAGAAAAGATATCATAAAAGCAAACTGACATTGAGAGATTGCATCCCAAGCACTAAGCTCTTTCTCCCCTAATTAATGAATGGCTCTTAGGTATAATATATAATTAAGATACAGATGCATCATACATGGAGACAGAGGCCTAGGCGGCTTTATAAATTGCATAAAAAAATCATGTCCTGCATGAAATGACACTCTTCTAGAAAAGTCTTAGCCACTTAATACAAGTACAAATAGCTTATTAGATTGCAAATCAAGTCATTCACTTTTTCTTGCACCATTTGCAACAAAATCTTCCACTCTGAACTTTTATTAAAGCCTTCCGCTGTGAATTTAACTATTCATTAGCGCACTAGATTAAGCTCTCTGCTTCTCTCTGAGGAGAAGGCTACACTATTCTTCGACACACATCATCATTCATAATGTAACTAAGCAAAACCATTACACTAAGGGGAGTTTGCAAGAAGGCCAAAGACAAGAGTTGGTGACCAAACACTATATAAGTTACATAATGCATGATTTACACATAGAAACAAAGTCCTACATAGACAATAAGAAATAATACTACTTGAAAGACTGATAACTTTAAAAAGAGACAGCCAGACCAAAGTAGATCTGTCTGTAAGCATTTCAACGTACGAAACTAAAAAAATATATAATAGAATCACAATATCATAAATTACGTCCGGCAAAAAAGCTACACAAATCATACAGTCTTAAGATACGAAGGGTGTTCAGGCACCTCAACGTTGATGAAAAATGTATATTTTCTGACAATTTACAACAAAGTGTGATAGGTATTAGAAGCTTACACTCCAAGAAGAAACGGCCAAACTTCTGCTCTTAAACTAGGATGAACACCCTGCATAGAAATGATGAAATCAAATAACATAAGCAGGCCAAAAAGCAATTGAAAAGGCATTATAGCTGAAAGATATCAAAAATTCCAAACATAATACATACTCCACTTCTAACTTTCTTCAAGAATTTCACTCCACCATCACATAGTCTTCCATCTTCATCAAATAAAGTTTTCCATTGTTTTGGCTGAAGAGCATTTTTTCTTCTCTTTCTTGACCAAGGCGATTGAAGGTGGCCCCTGCATCACAGTAAGACACCAAAGTTTACCCATTATAGGAAACCACAAATCACATAAAAGAACCATAGAGCTTCAGATAGTATGAAAGACTTTAGAACCTCTATTATGCAGTAATAACCAATTGAAAAGTAGTGTGGAAATAAACATTATAAGTTTAGAGGTTTGGTTTAACCACATACTTCAGTGTAATTGTAGTTTTTTAGAGAGAGAGAAAGGGAGAAGGGAAGGTTTGGGGGAGTGGGTTCTATGACTATGTATTAGACACGTTAATACAGACTGTAGTGAATTCATCATTCTTCTTTAAGATAGTTATATCAACATATTTTCTGGGTTTGAAGGCAGAACAATGGTGAAAGGTGGCAACCGTAAGCTACAATGTTGGGTTAACTCCCTTAATTGTTCACTTAAAATGATAGACTTCTTCCTCGACAGGAGCAAATAATAGAACATAAAAGACACCCGATTTAAATGTGATTTTCCCCTGAAACATGGGGAAAATAGTACAATTTCTGGTTAAAGCCTTAAAGGTAATCTAGACTACAGAAGTAAAAAACCTACACAACAGATCGGCTAGACAAGCAGAGAAACAAAAGATCAGTACATTTTATGGAATAAAAGATAGTAACTGGAGATCGAGATCTGGAAAATGAGGGGAAGAGGAATGAGGAACTGACCTAGTAGTAGAAATTGGTGAGGATGATGATGACGACGAGGAAGCAACGACTAATAGAACTGATCGCAAATGAATCCACGATGAAGACGACGAGGAGGACGTCGAAGAGGACGATTTCGGAGATGACGGTGACGACGAAGTGTGACTCCGCCGTAGTGCTCTCAATACATGATGTTTCTGTTGTGAGGCCAACATCTTTCCTTTTTTCTAGTAAATCTATGTCTACTAACTATATCTATAACCTATATGAGCCTAGAGATTGAAATTATAAATTTAGGGTTTCGTTTGATCTAATTCGATTTAGATGACTGATTGAATCACTAGTAAAGGGTTCTCTTCTTGTTTTACCTATTGGAGTAAACGATGGTGGCGGCCACGGCGAGACCAGCCATGACCGTCACGGCGATGGCTATTCCAACATTCGATTGGGAGCCATAGCCACCACTAGCACCAAAACCGCCGCCACCGGTAATCCAGAAAATCGCACCAACACCCCCGTCGCTCCGTCCAATAGCACCTTCAGCAAAACCTGTCCGACGACCATCACCACCGGAGAAGACGTCGAACATCAATGAAGAAATCAACACCGGCAGGAGCGAAATCAGAGTATCAACCTTGCTCCTCCTCCTCGTTGTTGTTGTTGTTGGCCCCAATTTCCACCACACCATAACCTCTTTAAACACCCTCCGGCCCCCTTTGAACGCTTTGCTTTAATTTATGCCCCTTTTTCACAAAGCGGAGGAGTGTTGTTTTGTGTTTAATAGAATTGATTAGATTAATAATAATAATAATACCAGTGGACAATACTCGAATCTAATTAAGTATCGTCGATAAGCGATAATGATGATGATGACGACGACGACGAAGACGATCACAATCACATCTCGATATTCTCTCACACACAGTCACACACCGAAAGCGACACACACTCCCATCAGCCATCTTTATGTGTCTTATCCAATGGTGCTTATGAAACCTTTTCCTTTACCCGGGCCCAACCCCAAGGCCCAAACTTCTTTTCAACACTTCTTTTTATAGCTCGTTTAGAAAATGTGTTTCCAAAACAAATATCCAATGAAAAAAAAATTGTAGATATTTTTTTCACAGCTAAACACACACCTAATTCTACACATTATGTTTTTATTAGGACTAAACTCACAATCTCAAGATTAAGAAGCATATTCTTCAAACTTCAATGCCGCTAGGTCAAAGCCCTTTGGTAAAAAAAATACAACAATAATACCTACAATATATATTTTGTTTGAATTTCGGTTCTGGAAGAACTTAAACACACAAAAATACCCCCCATTTAAATAAGTTAAGATTAAAATAAAAGAACGAAATATGAATATGGGGTGTTTTTTGTCTTTTTAACTACTTCAGTGATCAAGACCGAAACAAATGTATAACATAAAAATCAATATTGATCAGGATAATGCATTTGAGTAAATTGTAAACATGGCATTATTGAGTTCACGAGGAAAAGATGAAATGTCTTGTGTATCAACTATTGACGGGGTAAATTATTGTATTGAGGTTAGCAAATAAAATATGAAATTC
This sequence comes from Pulicaria dysenterica, assembly GCA_947179395.2. Classification (NCBI taxonomy): domain Eukaryota; kingdom Viridiplantae; phylum Streptophyta; class Magnoliopsida; order Asterales; family Asteraceae; genus Pulicaria; species Pulicaria dysenterica. The sequence continues at coordinate 111,021,092 of OX359290.1, read as the reverse complement.
TCCTAAATTTTAAGCAACAATCAATCTATGTTTATATTAATTATAAATGGTAGATAAAGGTAATATATATATATATATATATATATATATATATATATATATATATATATATATATATATATATATATATATATATATATATAACGAGAACTGTTTTTCGTACGTGAACTGCGAGAACCAATCTCATCCGTTCCTTAAATATGGGAAGTTCATGGATGGAGAGCGTGGAGTGGATCAAGTGTGGCAGGGTGCATGTGAGGAATTCATGGGTGGGCAATGACATTAAAGGAGGGGGAATTGGACGGCTCAGATTGGTTCTCGCAATTCTCGTACGAAAATCAGTTCTCGTTTGAACTTTTGACTATATATATATATATATATATATATATATATATATATATATTTGAATTTAATAAATATAATGTGTATATTTTTTCATCGAGAATAGATTATAAAGTTTAGTTGTTATGAAAAAGGATTGTACAATTTCAATTTTGCATACAAAAAGATTGTAAATTTTACTTTATTATGAAAAGAGTATCATGACAGGCTAAATAAGCAAGATTATTACATCGTAATTCTTTTTTTTTAACAAATTAATATTAAAAGTCCATTCTTAGTTAAAAAATACCATTACCTTTTATTAACAAATTTTAATATATATGTTACAGTTTTCGACAATTGTTTTAGTATGAAGACATCTTATTTGTTTTAACCGATCTAAACAATTAGAATAATGCATAATATCAGTTAATATTTTGTTTTCAAAACTGTAATTTGGAAAAAGTATAAGTAGTTTTTATTTTCAAATTTATGAAGGGAGGTGGCCATTGTTTGTTGAATAAGTAACCGGAGATTCTCATTCAATTCTTTGCTTTATCAAAGGATATTGACAACTTTTGGTATTCACTTTTAAAACATATACACTTTAATTATAAATAAATTAATACATTAATTAGTTTAATCTAAACTTGATTATATAGCCTAAATTGTTGAAAAATACAATACTCAACTTTTTATTTTTCTCAAATATACTTAATCACATTTAAACCACTATTTATGTTTTTCTAACTGTCTAGTCAAATATTAATATGTAGTAGTCAAATGACTTGATTTCTAACCAAAATAGAAAGATCTTAGCTTAGTAGTATAGGAGTTTAAAAAGACGTTTCAAAACCTTAAGGTATTGGCTTGCAGTCCCATGTGGGGGACATTAGACGTAGTGTTAGAATTGTGTGTGTGTGTGTGTTTTTTTTTTGTTTTTCAAAAAATAAATTTCGTGACAAGAAAACAAGCAAAATAATCTAGGCCGATCTAATTATTAATACTATGTTTCTATAATAAGTGATTTACGTGTATTTCTCATAACCAAAAATTTAATTATAACATGTACAAGTTATGAGATTATATAACAACTATTATAAATTTGTAAAGGTGGTCTCTCGACTTTGAATGATTAAAACGTAATTTTAATACTTGTTTTGAATTAAAATATAAAGATAATTGGCTTTAATATTTATGGATGAGATTAAATATCATGTTATTTCTAATTAAATAATTTTAATAATTTTGTTGTTTATATGTTCTTCTATATATATATATATATTTTTTTAAAGACAAGATACTTTTATTAAATTTAAACTAGCAAGATGCTAGATAGTACAACCAATAAAAAGATACACAACAACATCACCAGCGAACAGACATCGGAAAATCACGAACACAACCTAAAACCGAACCTTGAACTCTAACTAACCTCGAACTCGGAACCTTGGACCCACGAACAGAAGCAACGAATCTGACCAACTGGAGCAACAACCACGAACCAAACACGAACCTCTTACACGAACTGGAGCAAACACGAACCAAACACGAGACCTTGGACCCACGAGCTAAAACAACGAACCTGACCATTTGGGGCAACAAACACGAACTGGGGTAACAAACACGAACTGGGGCAACGAACCAAACACGAATCTGAAACAACCTCTTGAAATCTAACCGAACACGAATCACATAACACGAACCTTCAAAACCGAACCTCTGATCTAACAGATCTGAAAACACGAACCTCCAAACCACCACCAATGGTCTGAAACACGAACTTCTTGACGAAGAACCTTCGAAACACCATCTAACAGATCTGGGACACGAACCTCCGAAACCCGAACCACGAAACACGAACCTTCACCTCTGAAACACGATGTTTCACCGAGCCTCTGAAAACTCAAACACGAACCAGTGATCTGAACCACAAGCCACGAAAACTCGAACAAGAACCAGCGATCTGAACCACGAGCCTCTGAACCGTCAAAACACAGATCTAATACACGAACCTCTGAAGATCTGAGCCTCGAAACACAGATCTGATACACGAACCCTCGAAACAAAACTTGAAATGCAACCCCTAACCTTGAAACACATATCTGATACACGAACTGATCCACGAACGAACTGACCCTCTGAAAACTCGAACAAAACCGGGATTTCGAACAAGAAAGGGAAGACTTAGGTGAGGACCGGCTAACTCAATCTCGATCCACAAACTGGAGCAACAAAACCGGCTAACGTAATCTCGATCCACGAACGAACTGAACCTTGAACCTTGAATCTTGAACCTTGAATTTTGACCGGGATTTCGAACAAGAAAGGGAAAAAACGTAACTTAGGTGAAGACAGGGCCGCCGGCTAACGCCGACAGCCGGAGGAGAGAGGGCGGCAGCGATGGGGTGCAAATTAGGGTTTAATGAAGGAGAGAGCGTTTGAAGAGATCCAATGTTTTTTCATATTATGTTCTTCTATATTGCTTTTTATTTTCCAACTCCATCTACTTTACCAATCTATTTTTCAATATAATCTACTAGCTAAGTGACCAGTGTATCAACACGGGGTAGATACTAAAATTCTAATTTATACAGATTTAAAAAGTACTAACATGTTAAAGAAAATTAGAAACATATAGGAATATAAAAGCTCGTAAGAAATGATAAAAATTACAGAAGTTTGAAATTCATACATAATATTATCATTAGATTTTTTGTACTAACATAATATTATCTAATTCCTAACCCAATTCCCATATATATATATATATATATAATCTTGAGTTCATGATAATTATATATGTAATCCTTATATAATAACAATCATATAACTGTAATGTCTTATATTAGTAATACTTTATATATAATCCTTATATAACAACATCAGATGACTAATTTCAACTCTAAGCGGTAGTGGTTGTTTTGTAAACAACTTTATGCCACTAACCATTAGTTATAGTATATTTTTAATTCTTTTTATCGAAATACGAAGGAATCAGTGGTTATATCGACTATATTATGTAGAAGGAATAATTATAAAAGACGAATAAAATGTCCAATAATTACTTAGATGTTGATAAATCAATTAAATTATATTATTTTTTTAAAAAAAACCTCATATTCAGATAAAATTTATATCAAAACGTAGATAAAAATGAGACAATTATAAATATATAACTATTTTTTCTCAAAACAAAATATATTTGAAGTTATTAAACATAATTTTTAAACAACTTATAATTAATTACATTAATATATAATTTTTTTAAAAACCCCTCACATATTTCATACTACCCCTTAGCAATTTATATTCAACCCCTTCAATTATATTAAAAGAAACGAAGAAACTTAAGAAAATTTTGCCTATGCATTATGATTTGTGGAGAAGTTTAGAAAGGGAGAGAAACCTTTTTTTTTTTAATAAGTATTAAAGATAGATTTGGTTCCAACCTCAAGTCTAACCAAACTACATGTATACCTGGATTATTTTACAAATATATACAGAGACAATTCAAGTTCACTCACTTTATACCCACATTACTAGTTACACTAAAAAGAAGTTGTGGAAAATAAACAAATAGGAATGAATAAAATATAATAATTAATACTCAGATGCAAATATTAAAAATATAAATGGAAAAATTTAAAAGTTTTGCTTTGAAGAAATTGATGAAAAAGAATGTTAAATTTAGTTCATTTTTAAGTCTAAGTCCTAAGGGACTAATTTTAGTTTTTGAATTAATGACATCAATGGTCGATTGCATTTAAAATTTTTATGTGAATGTATATTTTTGTAATTCACAATTGATGTTTTACAAATTCACATGTACTAATCATCTATGATTACATGTTAAAATTTTAAAACTATGTTTTTTATAGACTTTATTGAACAAATCTCAATTGATAAAATAATACTTCAGAAAAATATAAAATATTTATTAAAATAAAAAATATAAAAATGGATACTCGAAGTTATTCTAATTTTTCGGCAATAAACATAGATCTTAAACTTTAAATGAAAAATTTATCATCTCTCGTTTGAAATGAGAAAACAGTACAAGAAATAATAGGTTTTTTTATTTAACTAATAACCAAGTATTTAATAAACGAATTATAAAATAAAATATATATAATACTTCATGAAATTTGTTTTTTTAGTATTATGATTTAAAATATATATTTTTATATGCAAATATCATATCACGATAAACCTTATACTGAAATAAAAATTGAAATAATAGAATTATAAGTGTATATGTATATATAAAGAAACATTATAAGGTAAAAATTATAAAAGAAAAGTAAATGACAAATAAAACTAAGCATTTTAATTTTTTCCAAAGAATAGGAATATGACATATAAGGTTGAATCACTTGTTCCTATGTCTATTAATATATATTAATATGGGTTAAAGTCATTAAAGACAAACATTCTTTTTTCATTGTTTCGATATGGCATATTGGTGTATTTCAAGACTGCTGGTTTTTCTGGTTATAAATCTTGGGACACAACCTCGTTTTAAATTTATAAAAACGATGTTACTAAGCAGATACTACACACGACTCAGGCAAGTATAACCTGGTCAATAGTAGTATAGACTCGGTAAGACCGGATGTCGTTCCACCAGGACAGGAATCTACCAATACTTAAGTCTCATTGTTGTTTGATCAGCAGGATTAATATAAGCAAGTGACAGAATGAACTAAATTAATTAAGGACTACAGCAACTAACATAGACCAACACAGAAGGTAATCAGCAGGATAACAGATTCACTCAGGCTTTCGAATCATCGAGACTAGTCATGGCAATGACACAATACAAAACATAATATGAAGACTTGAATAGTTTAAGTGCATAGCATGCTGTTCTAATACTCACAAGACTACATTATCATACACAAATCTTCACTCGAGTTATCAAGACTCAGATTCAACACTTAAACATAATTAAGCAAGTAACGGCATATTAGAATTCCACTACAGATCCACCGGATCGCGTCCAAATCAGACTACAAAGACAAACATCTTTTCAAATGATTTGTCCAGTAGTCCCCAGAACCCAAAAAGGTGTCAAAGCAGTTAAATTAGTTAAAACAAGCAAAAACAGCACACTGGTGGTAAAAATGGCTCCTACGGCCGTAGTAAGTATCTACTACGGTCGTAGCAGCCTGGACAGTCCTACGGCTGTAGGGATTTCTTCCTACGGCCGTAGGGACCCATCCGACAGAACATTCAAATCTAACATAAAGGCATTCAACAACAAATTACAATCTAGACTTTAATCTCATATCATAAACACATGTAAACTGGTACAATGGGGTCATAAACTCATCTAAACTCAAACCTCACAATTAAGGGATTCTTAATGTTTAGTCACATGATTTATAAAGATATGAACATGTTAAACCTACCATTTCTAGTAAAGCCAACACTTCTTTAAACATGAATCATGTGATATGCACATTGAACACTAAGACAAGCATAACAAAGGCATACATGTGAGTTCATTTCACCATCTAAACATACCAACAAACATCTTTGTGAACCCTTTAATTATTTGTAGCATGTTTAACCCATAAATACTCCAAATAACAAGATTTTCATCTACAATCACAAGGCATGCATAAAACCAACATATGAGTAAAATGACCAATAATGGATGAACCTGAAATGATTCAAATCATATTCCAAAAATGACATATAATGACAACCATGCAAGATGTATCATTTCTAATAACAAACTCAACATGGAATTAGTAAAATAAACCATCATTCTTGAATATTCATATGTTAAAACATGAATGAGTTATCATATACACATTATCACACATGAACATGGTTAGATTAAACATACTAAGTTGATAAAACACATTTGTATTCAAGATTAAACATGCATATATGAATCAAGTCAACATAAAAGTCAAATATATTGCCATAACTAGCCAAGAATCATCTTGGCCCAAGTGAAATGAGTTTAGTTATCCATATACAATAATAGTAACATTACAACATCTGGAACACATGGGTACATGATTGATATAATAAATGGAAAGAGTATACCCAAGCTAGCAATGATATAACTAATTAATCCAAGCTCCAAATGTTGTTCCAAGCCTTCAAGATCCAAGCTCTCCTCCTTAGAATCACCAAGAGAAGTCCCCTGGAGTGTTAGGATATTTAGAGAGGGTATATGGATGTGTTTTTCCGGAGTGGAGGTGAAAATTGTAACTCTTTGCAAAATGGCAGAATTCTGAATTTAATCTGCTGTAAGTGGGCTTCCTACGGCCGTAGGAATAAGCTACTACGGCCGTAGGAAATCATGACTGGATTTTCTACACACGCAACGTTAAACCATTTGTCCGGGACACGCAAGATCTGGCAGGCAATGATGGATTCTAGAAGATGGCTTCCTACGGCCGTAGGGATTATATCCTACGGCCGTAGTGATCATTTTTTCACTATTCTTCTATTTTCTTCAATTCTTTCCTTGTTTTGCCCATTTATCTTGCTTAAAGCTCTTTGTAACCTGCATGGTGAATGTTAAGCATATTAGATCCATATTAGAAGTATTCACCATGTATTTGGGCTAAGTACGGGGTATTCTAACATGTAAAACATGTATAAAAACGCATATATCACATATTAACTTTATTTTTTACACAACTGACCATTTAATTTGTAAAAAAGTGTTATTATACACATTTTTTTGATTTTGACATACAATGGCAGGTCATTTCCCCCCCAAATTTCTTCACTTCGAAATCGAAACTTTTAAGGTTAAATTCTCCATGTATACTTAACGAAATACAATGGTTCTTGACTCTATGGAAAGGTAATCGACTGTCTATGAAGTAGTACAAAAAACACAAATAAAAACGAGTTTAAAATGTGTCAATTCATCAAAATACCGTAAGCGTGTCGAATAGGGTCATTATCGACTTTAATTAGAAATAACTTGGCCTTCACTTGATGGTTTTTCATGAATTGGTGTCCATTGAAAGGTAAAAAGATTATCTACGATAATCTATAAAAAGAATCATGTAAAATGATCAAGAATCGACAAAAAACAACTCTTTTTTTGTCCTGTTTTCGAAAAAACCCACAAAAATTCTAGATTTTGAGCACGAAATTCTCTCTCAATACTTGGCGAAAATCATGAATTTGGTGTCACTTGAAAGGCATAATGATAATTTACAATATTCTATAAGAAAAAAACAAGCAAATCGATCAAGAATTGACCAAAAAAATGCAAAAAAAAGGGCTAAAATCGGAAGAACAAGTTGCAGGTCGCAAAATGGGTATATTGACACGTTTTTTGTAAGTTAAATGGCTAGATGTGTAAAAAAAACGTTAATCTGCTATATCGGAACATGGAGGAAAACACGTTTGTGTTTAGTGACTTTAACCCTTAACATATCTATCACTATGTATTGTTTGTAATTTATCTTTTATTATATCTATTCGTAATCTTTCATACTATACATATTTAAAAATTACTTAAATATCTCTGTGTTTATACACGGATAAATAAACCAGTATAATAAAATTTAAATGGTTAAAAGAGCTTCGATTTACGCTTATAGAAATAGAAGCTTAAACATAAACATATTATACAATATATACATTTTAGAGGAACAAAATTTGTCATTTTGTGATTTTTGTCTTTTTATGCAATATGGTGATATTATTATTATTATTACTATTATTTTATTATTATTACTAGTTTAATACCCGTGTATAAACACGGAGATGGTTAAAGTATTTCTTTAATTAATAATAGGTATAGTAAAACAACTATAAAACATATATGGTTATATAAAATAATTTTAAAAACTATAAATATATTATTAATCATAAATTTATACATAAGATCTTTATTAAATGTATAATGTAGAATCTTTTTATAAACAAAATTTTGCCGTTTTATTTATACGTTTACCTACTTCATCTTAAATAAAAACTTTTAACCATTTAAAAAAATGTTAAAGCTTGAATTACATGGTTCCTTTAATAAAAAGACCATAATATTAAATATATCTATAAATATATCAAATAATTATAACAAAAGTGTTGTAAGAGAATAGAGTTAGCGTAATTGAGTTTTTAAAATAAAAGACTTCTATTGTTCAATAATATTTGAAAAAAGAAAATTTTATCAACATTCATATTCTTTTAATAATTAAACGTGTATGTATAAGATAATTATTTTAAATTAAATTAGATTAATGATTATCTTTATCTTAATTCATATTAGTTAGTCACATTAGTTTGACTCTAAAAAGTCAAAATCAAAATTTTAAAATAAGATAAATAAACGGTTAAGATTAAATCTTTTATTAAATAAATGGTCAAGATAATCTAATAAATTTTTTCTAATTAGTCTTTTATATATATTAGAAGATTCTTATATTATTATTATTATTATTATTATTATTATTATTATTATTATTATAACTATTATGATTATAACTATTATTATTATTATTATTATTATTATTATTGTAAGTAAATAGACATATATTTTATATTTCATCTCTTATTATCAAAACCTACTACTATTATTATTATATTTTATTATTCATATTAAAACAATATACTATTATTATTATTATATTTTATTATTTATATTAAAAAATAATTTAGTTTAATTTAATAGTTATTTATATTAATATTAGTGACTGATGTCAAGACTAAAATTTTGAATCTTTTTAAATTATTTTTTATGAGCCGTTTAGACGCATTTCAATAAAAATTAAAGTAAGATGGTGATATTTATTATTATTATTATTATTGTTAGTAAATAGACATATATTATATATTTTATCTTTGATTATTGAAACCTATTATTATTATATATTTTATTATTTATATTTAAAAAATAGTTTAATTTAATAGTTATTTATATTAAAATTATTGACTGAAATCAAGGGTAAAATTTTGAAGCTTTTAAAACAATTTTTTATAGAGTCGTTTAGAAACATTTCATTAAAAAATAAAATAACAATATAATTTTACAGTAGACAAGATACTATTTACCCTGCCGCGAAGCGCGGATGATATTTACTTGTTATACATATTTAGAACTATTAATTCTTGCAATCGATGAAAAGGTTTATGAAATAACAAAATACCTCTTATCTATATCTATATATAAAAGACATGCAAATTTTCTTAAAATAACCATAAATTGAAACTCAATCAACGAATCACATACTTCAATTTCAAAATTATTCAATTTCAAAAACAATTTTAGAAAGATTATTAGCATCGAATTTCAATCTAAATTAATTGGGAGGGTCTCAATGAAAATTATGAGGGGGTTTTATAAAATATGTGAGGGGTTTTTAAGAAAATGTGAGGGGGTTTTATAAAAATCGTATATTAATGTAATTAATTATATGATATTTATAAATTATGTTTAGTAACTTGTGATACATGTTGTTTAGAAAAAAATAATTATATATTTACGATCGTCTCATTTTTATCTACGTTTTGGTATAAATATTATTGTAATATGACACTTTTTAAAAATTAGTATATTTTTATTTTTTTGTTACCATTAATAGTAGTACTTCAAAAAATTTAGTTATTGTTTTTGTTACAAATTCTAACATATGTAAAATTTTGGTGATATTTTATTTTTTTTATCTGAAAATTTAAATATCTCAAAACACTTATGAAACACTATTACACTGATTTTACTATACCTCTTATAATTTCAAACTATCAAATTTTATACTTTTCTTTAAACATCCTCGTGTTTTTACACGGGGCAATAAACTAGTATAAACTATTCTACTACGTATTTTTTTAGAATTAAGTACACTTTTGGTCCCAATTTACCATGGTTTCATAATTTTTATAGTTTTAATCTCTTAACTTTTTTATTTTTACAAATTTAACCGCTAAATACCTAAACCAGTTACCATTTTTATCATACTTACTGAAATATACAAAAAAAAAGACAAAAAAAAAGAAAAAAAACTAGAAGCAGCGTGACTTTAGCCATGATGTTCACCAAGACACCAACTAACTCCACTATAAAAGTTTTCATTACCATCTTAAATGAATTAACACCAAACACCATTGATTTGTAACGATATTCGTCAGACACAATAATTAAATTCCCACAATTAAATCTACATCCATATTAATTTACCTTTAAAAAATGTAGATCGATATTTCCAAGAATTTTATCACAAATGGATAATTACGAGAAGTGATGTGTTTGATGGAGGGATTATATATTTATTAATTATAACGAAGGTTTGAAATTTCACTTTTTTATAATTTTTTTTAACGGCAACTTTAATAACAAAAACAAGCAAGTAGCTACCAATACAAAGTATATATACAAATGAGATTTCTTTGACGCCATTGACTCTGGAGCAATTGTTACGATGAGGAGAAGATTTAAACCTACATGGTAAGAAGTTGATGGTATTTAAGGGGGCACTCTATGTGCTTGTGTGGCTAGTTGATGGTATTTAAGGGTGTTGTTATCGCCACGCGGTGTATGTAGCAAGCAAAAGTAAATCGCATCTAGTAAATGCGAAATACTGATGTATGTCTGTTGTTCAAAGTAATTATGAAGATAAAATCATTAAAATAATAGGTGCACAGTTGTACTATATACTATAGCTTCCCAAGAAATATCTATCTCCACATCTAAATTTCCCTTTCCAAGAAATTCACTCCTCCCTACAAACTCACTCTCTGCACTCCGCCACTCCTCCCTCCCTCTATTCCGATTGCCGGAAAGCAACATCGCCGCCGGACAGCGAGGACTGCCGCTGGACTTTGCTACACCCAAGAACTCCGGCGAATTTGCTGCACCCGTCATCGCCTGCACCCGCCGTACTTTCTCTCTCAAAGCTAAAACTCCGGCGACTCCGGCTCACTCAACCATGAACCACCCCCATCGTTGCTGATCACCCACCACCGCCGTCACACAACACCATCACTTACCCTCCCTCTCTATTTGTAATTAATAATTAAAATTTAAAAAAGGTGTCAGATTGTATGAATCTCTGAAAATTTAATATTAAAAAATTAAAGAGTAGCAAATAGCAAAATGTAGAAGGGTAATACGGTTTGGCTGTGGGGCCCGCATGAGGAGAGAGAAAGTCTTATTCGCAATTAACAAATGCGAAAAAGAGTGTGAGAGGTAAATTGATGCGTGGGGATAGACTGACCCTTTTTAGATCGGCAGTGACGGTGACTCAAGGCAAGCTACAGGCAACATCATTCTTCTGGATTAAAAACAGATGGAGTAGTACTTTTGCAGATTCAAGCCCTTGGTGCAGTGATCCTATCAATTCATTTTAGGATCCTATTTGAGTTGTTTTGTATTGAGGTGTATTGATGAATGTTTTCTAGTTCTATGTTTTGTTCTTGTATAGATGTATCTTTCAAGCATCTTTCTTGTTATTTATAGTTAATATATCGGGGTGGCTAGGTGGGATGATGTCAATGCCGAAGCTCCGTCCTAGTGATTCCTTTTTGCCGTTCAAAAAAATATATATATACAAATGAGATTAAAGGCAGGATAAAGGTGCACTGCACCAATCCACCAATCTATTTGCTAAGCCATGTCTATTAGCCCTATTTTTCACCTAAAAAAGGAATCCGCTTGAATAAGGCAGTTAACAAACTCCTCCTTTCCCCTCCACTCATTATTGAAGACTTTCTCATTCCTCATTTTCCATATAAACCATATATAAGTATGAATTACAGCCATGAAAGCCTTCACAACATCACCTTTGAAATTTGTCGCTTCCCCCATTCAAGCAGCTGAGAAAGTAGAAGAATGTTACGTCCATCAACACCCCATCATCTCGCAATTTCGATCAAAATCTTTCGTGTTTTAGGGTATTTGACAAAAAGATGTTCTTTGGTTTCCTCCTCCTCACCACACAACGGGCGTGTAACTGATAGAAGAACGACTCCTCTTTGTTGTAAGTTAGTTTTTGTTGATAGCCTATGTTGGGCGGTTCTCCACACGTGAATAACTCTCCCTTCGAGGGGACCCAATTATTCTAAATCTCTAGACTACCCTCCATCTTTTTTAGATACATGTCCTCAAAAGCATTTCGCAGCGAACGAATCTTATATTCACCATATGGTTCCAACACACGCTTCACCTTCCTCAACTAATTTTGCTGATCAAGATGCTCCTGGAACCCATAAACTCATTTAATTAGATTTGAATCTGACTTATTAGCATTAAGATTCATTTAATTGAATTTGTATCAGATCCATTACTAATGGTTCTTGACCCAATGCCACACATTTAATATAATGTATTTATTATTGTTTATATAATAATCTACCAAATCTTTTTCCAACCACCCCACCCACCTCTACCCCACCCTCACCCCTACACTACCCACCCACCCCACATACCCCTACCTAATTAAATGGATCTTAATGCTATGGTGGTGGTGGCGGCAGCGGTGGTGGCGACGGCGGGTGGTGACTAATAAATTGATAATAGTTGGCGGTTGTTAATATCAAATTGCAATTTAATATTAAATGGTTCGATCGAGACAGATCTTGGATCGATCCATGTAGTGATCCAATTAAATGGGTCGACCTATTGGATCTCTTATTGGGGTGATGGATCTAAATTATATACCTGTTGGATCATATAAACGGGACTAGGGCATGATCTACCCAATTGACAGTCCTATTTCAAATTACTCAACTTTTATTCCTTTCAAACTCACAATTTGAAAATATTACAACGTACCAATATTTAAATCGCATTACACGATCTAGAAACTGTCTTAAATTTCTAAAAGATGTTTCACACTTACAAAAAGCTTCTAAACACACTATAAGTTTTGTTATATGTTGTATGTATGCATCTCGAATCCTTGTCTTAGCTTTTACTATTAAATAAACTTGGATAAATCTGTCAAACTTCAAACTTCAAACAATATTAGGTGCAAACATACTCAAGGAAATTCAAAACTATCTTAGCGCATAACTCTGAAATCTCGTATTGACCTCGAGCGTAGCTGACCTAGGTTGAATCACTCAAACCGATCATTAGACAAATCTTCATGTCTTTATCTCAAACGTACAACTATAAAAATAAACATAACTCTATAACTAAATTGAATTCATTTAGGATTAACATATAAAAATCTAACTTAAGCCGATTATTCAACTTGAACTGGATACTCACCTTGAAACAAGCTAGCTTAACTAATTTAAGCTACAATGAATCAAATTACTTTTGTTTTACCAAAAACTAAAAAAATACACAGAGAGAGATTAGATATATAATATACAAAAACTTGTAAAAAGTAAATAATACATAGGATTTAAAATTTCGAAATTTATTATAAAGAAACTCAAGGAATTGGTAGTTAAAGGGGCTACAAAACTTAGGGAGCAGATAGCTTTGAATAAAATAATGTAAAGTTTGATTAAAACGGGGGAGAATAATGTATTACGAGAGTTTGCACATGCCACACTTATTATTAAGTATTAAGTTTAATATATATGAGCCTATGAGGGAAGGGGACAAGACAACTCTATCGATGCATCCATCCACATGGAATTATTTAAATGTAAATCACATGAACTTTTATGATTTATGAATATGTTAATAACGGAAATATGAGTTAAGTAATCACAAATCCGACCATAACCATACGTCAAGCTTTAATTATCAAAATTCCTGTCTATTATAATCGTTAATTTTAGGACGTTCAACCGTACAAGGACCTTACTTTATTAGGATCTCTGTACTTAGGTTACCAAGATAAAAAACAATTTAAATTTAGCTAATTTAGTTTTGTTTAACATTAAATGGTTGAACATCACAGGCTTTGATTTCTTAAATATATAAATGTCAACTTTTTTAGGTGATTTTAAAAAATTGGCTACAAAAAATATCATGGTATAAAAGTGGCGAGTAAGAAAAGTTTTTAGTTATTTTCACTCTTAAACCAGTCTCTTTTTAAAGTATCTCCCGGCCTCTTACGTACATGTATTCCAGTGATGAAGAAATACACAAAATTAATAAGCCTTCATCAAGCTCAAATCAACACCATCAAGTATTCAATAAATACATCCCACATGCATTCCAAGTTCTTCAACCTTCAAGAACTCTGATCCTCTTCTCTCTATCCATATGTACTTCTGTTACTTTTCCTTCCCATTGAACCAGATTCACTCAATTGGTATTTTTATCTCACATCACACTTTACCTCTTGTGAAGACTTAATTGTACTTCGGGCAATCTAAGTTATACCTACAGCTCTTAAAAGAATTTACATATTAAATTCTCAACATGATTAATTTGTTCACTAGTTCATCAGGCTTAAACACCTTTACTAATCACCAAACAACTTAAGTAAAAAAGTACCATAAATATGTACCAACTATTTCACATAAAAAACAATAATTATTTCATCTTTTCTTTTGATTTTGACATCTGTCTTAATTTAGAGAGTAGAAGAATGAGTAGAGATACTTGGCCCGCCCATGACACAGTTTAGGAGTGGATCCTATTCACCTATTGTATCTTTTTAAGAAATTGTGTAAGACAGTGAGTTGGTTCACACAAATAGCACAGATAGGCTATTAGCCCAGCCTAGACCCCCTTCAGCGGTAAGCCCACTCCAGGAGCCCAAAGTTTCCTTTCTTGCGTCGGCCAGCAAAAGATTAAATAGAAAAAGAAACAGTAGCTTCTATATGGAAACAGGGCAGCCATCAAATGCGATTTTTAGGTCATTTATGGGTCGTTTTGATTGAATATATTTATATAGAGTTTCGTAGTTAATCTTCTTACCTTTCAAACGACACTAAAATCACTGATTTTCAAAGGATTCTCTACATAAAGTCCAAATGAAAGAAAAGAACTATAGGAAAGTAACCAAATTCAGTAAGAATAATGAATCCTTATGGGTCAATAGGTACATATGTTTCTTTTTTACTCTATTTTGTTTGTTTAATTCTAGTAGTTTTCTTGAATTATTAAACAATTATTCTTTATATGGCATCTTAACAGGGACGGAGCTAGAAAGATTTTGAACGGGTTAATAGTTGAATTTGATAATGTTTGTTCACTAGGTTCAACCGAGCCCTCTCGTCTACACATAGGTCCGCCCCCACATCTTGATGAATTCATTGTGTTATGGGAAAGAGAATCAAAGATTAGTTTATGATTTTCCAAATAAGTTGTTAGCATGTGGTTTAAATACAGTGTTTAAAGGATTTTTAAAACTTGGTAGTACTATTGTTATTGGGTTTGTTGTTTTTAAGTACACTAATGATCTGAAGTATAGTTGTGGATATGATATCTAAACGATGGTCCTTGCCAATTTCATTCTATTGAAATCATTTTTTTATGATATCTTCAACTTTATTTGGTTATTTTTGTATGATATCTTCAACTTTAATCTTGAAGGCATCTATACTACCTTATAATACATTTAGGGGGTGTTTGATTCATTCTTTGATTTTGGGAGGATTGGGATTTTAGAAGGGGAATTGCATTTCATGGGAATTCATTTGGTGAGATTTTGAATCCCATACCTTTGTTTGTTTCACCACTAAACACCACCCATACCTTCATTTCAGTCGGAGCCGGCGACGGCGACCAACCACACCACCAACCACCGCACCACCAACCAACCGCAACACCAACAACCGCACCACCAACCAACAACCACCGCCGCCGCAGGGTGCAGATCTGGGCGACGCACATAGGGAACGACGGCTAGGGTTCAGATCTGGGCGACAGTCGACGAACGTAGGGAACGACGGCTAGGGTTCCGTGTTAGGGTTTTTGACGGGAAATGACGAACCAGATAACGACGAACGGCAGCGACGAAGAGTACGAAGGTGCAGCAGCGACTTAGGGTTGGAGCGGCGACGAAGGCTAGGGTTGCGATGACGGGTTGCTGCTTGAAATCGAACCGGGGAAGACGGAAGGGTTTCGAACGGGGAACGACGGTTGTTGCTTGAACGACGAAGGCTAGGGTTAGGTTTCAGCTTGAAATCGAAGGGGATGACAGAAGGGATGACGGCGACGACTAGGGTTAGGGTTTCTGCTTGAAACGGCGATGACGGCGACGGCGGTGGAAGGGTTTGACGGCGACGAAGACAACGAAGGGACGACGACGACGGCGGTGGTTGGCCGGAAATTTAGCCGGAAGGTCGCGGGGGGTTTAGGGTTTAGGGTTTAGTTGTGGGATTTTGAAACACAATGGGGGGTGGGAGGATTTCTAAATCCCCCATTCATGGTATTTTAAGGATTCCTAGTATTTAGAATCCTTCCTCTCATTTGCAAACCAACACACATCATTTAGGAGGATTTGAAATCTCATTCCCATGAAATCCCCCCAAATACCACCAACCAAACACTTCCTTACACATTTTTGCTTAATCTCTTAAAATTAAGTAAGATGAAAATACTATTATACCCTCAAATAACCTCCATCACTATCCTACTTTACACACTCACCAATAAACATTATTATATAACTACACATTTTCTAAATTAAAAGAAAGTTGTTTGGTTGTTTTTTTAAAATATGTTTAAAAAAAATAGTTTATGAAAAAATAAAATGAAATGAAAAAGAAAAACTTTCTAAATTAAAAAAAAGTTTGATTGTTTTTTTTTAAATATGTTTAAAAAAAAGAAAATAGTTTATGATAAAAAATAAAAAAATAAAATGACATTACCGGGTAAAAATTATTCTATATATAAAAATAGTATATTATCGGGTACAAACTATTCTCCCGCAGCATTGCGCGGGTACAATGCTAGTACTAATATATATAGGAGTGTTGAAAATACTCGATCGATCAAATCTTATTCAAGTTAGTTGGGTATTTGGGTACCAGGTTTGAAAGTCGGGTAAACCAATTAAGCAGTTGCTATTCAGAGTGGTTGTAGGGTAACATGAAGAAGATTTTTTTTTAGAAAAATAATTAATCAATAATAATATCCTCAACTCTATATATTGATATACAATATTATTAGAAAAGATAATATCCTCACGTATACTATATTTGCTATCCTCATCTTCTAATATATATAAAAGACTAATTAGAAAAAATTATTAGATGATCTTGACTTTTAATTTAATATTTAATTTTAGCCATTCATTCTTATAATTTTAAATGATTTTGACTTTTTAGAATTAAACTAATTTGACTAACAATGTTAATTAAGATAAAAATAACCCTTCATTAAATTATAATAATATTTAATATAACAATTAAATCAATGTTTAATATATTTACCCTTGTGTTGTACGTTTGATATTTTGATTTTAATATTTAAGATAACCATTAATTTTAAAATTTCATTTTATTGATTCTAATTGTATCGATAATAATCGGCGACTTGTACAAAAAATACAATTGCATCTCTTCATATTACGATATCATGTTGTTGACATCACTTTAGCTTTCTTACATCGACGTTTCTATCGGTGGTTTTGGTGTTAACATCTTTTTTCTTCGTTTTTATAAACTCTCAAATCTTTCACGTTTTATGATATTTAATATTTTTATTAATTTTTAATATTTATTAATTTTTAAACAAACCCGTATATCACACAGATATTTAACCTTAACCAATGTAAATTATTATATTCATGTCTTATAATTATTTAATATATTATGTTAATTTTAATATTTATCTTTTTTAACCCTCAAATTTATCTTTTCATTATATACACTTAATCCAGGTAAATCACTATTCATATTAATTTTCAATTTTAACTCTCGTATTTTTTTATTATACACCTTTAAATTTATATAAATTACATTTGATCTAATACAACTATTTACTGTTATACATCATTTTGATTTTTCATATCAAACCTTAATAAATTTTCACTTTTTACTCTTCGGTTTTATATGTTACTTTTGATCTCATAATATTACCAGGTAATGTAGCCGGTAAAGTAATCAACAAATACAATAGATGCATGTTAACTTAAAGTTTTTCTACGTATTCTAACTATAAACAACCATCTTATATATTATATAAAAATTAAATTACTAAAGTTATAATTGTTTTGAATATCAGCCTACATAACGCATAAACTTGATATACCTTGAAATAATTTGTGTGTCATATGTGTTGGCTCTCTTTTGTGTCGAAGCTTTCGCTACCCCGTCTGATTTTGAAATTTCAAGATTAAACTGTAAATAACTGTGGATAGATGACGAGGGTTAAAAAGTTGATCACTGGCTCCGTGACGAGGGGTCAACGGCTCTCCTGGATCTCTCTACTCCGCCAGTCTCGTCTCCAGGGTTCAGTGTCACTTGTGAATTAAGCGCACCAAGCGACAGACTCACCGAATCCAAAAACCGACTCATTCAGCTTCTGGTTTCTGATTCAACTGTGGAAACCCCCCCATATACACAGGTGAATATTCTGCCTTCTTGACTTCCTCTTTCAATTCCCCTTTCTTTTTATATTTACTCGTATTTAGTTTTTGATTTCTGACCCTTTGAATATATGAACCATTATGAAGTTGCTACAGATCACGAATCTACAATCACTCCAAACTATAGCAGGTCAAATTAGTATGTTAGTCTATTCGGAACCTGATTGATTCTCAAAGATTTTAAGCTGGTAGCTCAGATTTGATTTTTTGTTACTTGTTCCAGTTAACTTTAACATTCAGTGGTCGAAACCCTAACTTAGGAGGAGCTGTGCATCTCTGTATGAATTACGATTGGCTGAATAGGAATACTGGAACATGGAATCTTTAGTTTCTACTTGCTGTATTGATTGTCAAAAGTGTAAGGTTATTAGTAACATTAATAATTCTCCCTTCAAGTGCAGTGCAGATTTATTGAGTTTCTGAAACCACCATGACCATGGTCAAATCAATTTGGTACAACCACCGCCTCTTATCAACCTTCTTCTTCCTCACTCTATCTGCAACAGCCCAACAAGATGACCCCGTCACTCGGTTTCAACAATACCTCAGAATAAACACTGCCCACCCAAATCCCGACTACTCCACCGCCGTTTCCTTTCTCAACGACTTAGCCACATCCATCCCCAACCTCCAAACCCGAACTCTCTACCTAACCACCCACAAACCTCTCCTTATCGTCACTTTTCCTGGCTTAAAACCGTCACTCCCATCCATCCTCCTCAACTCCCACCTTGATTCCGTCCCTGCTGAACCATCCAAATGGTTCCACC
The DNA here is from genome assembly GCA_947179395.2 of Pulicaria dysenterica. Lineage (NCBI taxonomy): Eukaryota > Viridiplantae > Streptophyta > Magnoliopsida > Asterales > Asteraceae > Pulicaria > Pulicaria dysenterica. The sequence goes on along the minus strand of OX359290.1, from coordinate 111,001,573 downwards.
CTCCCTTCTCTGCTGTCAAAACCGATGATGGGCGCATCTTTGCTCGAGGTGCCCAAGATGACAAATGTATTGCCATTCAGTACCTAGAAGCCATCAGAAACATCCTTCTAGCTGATCCTGGCTTCAAGCCAATACGAACGATCAATATATGTTATGTGCCTGATGAGGAAATCGGTGGGTTAGATGGGATGGCCAAGTTTGTGGAATCAAAGGACTTCAAAGATATGAATGTCGGGTTTTTTCTAGATGAGGGACAGGCTTCTACTAATGATCTGTATCGGGTCTTTTATGCTGACAGATCACCTTGGAATCTTGTTATTAAAGCTTTTGGTATGCCGGGACATGGTTCAAGGATGTATGATAATAGTGCTATGGAGAATCTGATGAAGAGTGTCGAGGTTGTCTCAAGGTTTAGAGAAAACCAGTTTGATTTAGTTAAGGCTGGTGTGTTAGCAAACTCTGAGGTTATTTCAGCAAACCCGGTTTATTTGAAAGCAGGGATTCCTTCCGGGGCGGATGGCAAGTTTGCAATGAACATGCAACCTTCTGAAGCAGAAGCAGGCTATGATGTTCGGTTGCCACCGACAGTTGACCCAGATCTGTTGAAGAAACGGATTGCTGATGAATGGGCACCTACCACAAGGAACATGAGTTATCATATTGTTGAAAAAGGACCACTGAGAGATCATATGGGCCGGCCTCTAATCACTGTCACAAATAATTCAAATCCATGGTGGACTGTATTCAAACATGCCATTGAAGAGTGTGGTGGGAAACTTTCGGAACCGGAGATATTGTCTTCGACAACGGATGCTAGATATTTGAGAGTACGTGGTATTCCAGCTCTTGGTTTTTCTCCTATGAAGAAAACCCCGATTTTACTCCACGATCATAATGAGTTTTTGAAGGATGCAGTTTTTCTGGAAGGAATTAAAGTATATGAATCCATTATCAAGGCACTGAGTTCCTTTGAAGGGTAACACCTTAATACAACGACACAGAAAAGCAATACTAGATTGAATAATGGACGATTTTTACGCAGAATAGGCGAAGGAAAGTCCAAATTAAAGAAAAGAATAATGAATCCTAATGGGTGAACAGGTACATATGTTTCTTTTCTACTCTATTATGTTTGTTGAATAGTCTAATACTTTTCTTGGATTACTAAACAGTTGTTAATTTATGCCACATCTTAATGAATTCATTGTGTTGAGTGGGAAAGATAATCCAGAATTAGTTTATGGTTTTCAAATAAGCTGATTGTCTGTGGTTCAAAATCAGTGCATAGAGGGTTTTTAAAACTAATGATCTAAAGTGTAGTTTTGGATGAGATATCTGTCCCTGTCACGTTGATTCTACACAGTTATTTTTATGATAAAAAAAATTTCTACTTGGATGAACCTATTAAGATTTTTTCTTAAAGAAATTAACTAATAAAGAATACCATATTTTCATTTATAATTTGGTATCCAAGTTAAATAAAGTGCCTGAACTATGAATAAGTACTAGATCCAAATAGGTTTCAGTTGGGTCGGTTATTTGTTATTGTAAATTATCATTCTAATAATCACATATCAAAATATTCAAGACTACAAAAAACTTTATAATAATATACTAGTGAGATTGAGAATAGTAGATATGTAAAAATGAAAACTTATATGAAATACTAAAAAACAATGAATTGTGAATTGTTAAGGAGATAAATGAATTAATAATTAGATACTTATATATAAAATATATGTGCGTGTATGCTTCATGTTTGTGTGTATATTAACTCGATTCAATACCGTCTACACGTACTATTTCCAAGCACAAACTGTGAACCAAACCATCAAGAGGCCGGTTTTACATGCTCAAAACCACCATATTAACATTACATTTCTTAGACCGACCAAACCGGAAACTTAGCCTTGGTTTAGACAGTTCGGTTGGTTTCGACGGTTTCTTGCTCACCCCTAATTATGTAGGGATCTTTTCTAGGCTAACATATCATAGGGGACGGTTCAAACGAGAAATGTTTTTCGTACGAGAATTGCGATAACCAATCTTAGCCGTTGATTTGATAAAGATAAAGTGTGGCAGGGTGCATGCGATGAATTCATGGGTGGGCAATGACATTAAAGGAGGGTGAATTGGACGGCTCAGATTGGTTCTCGCGGTTCTCGTACGAAAAACAGTTCTCGTTTGAACTTTTGCCTATCATTTTGAGAGATTTCATACTACATCCTTATTATTTAAATCGGCGACACTTTTAGTTTCTACACATTGATTTTTGCTAACTAATGTTATAATGCTGTTACTACTGTAAATTTTTTTGCAATGAGGTATTATAGTGTTCAATTGCTGAAAGTCTGCAACAGTAGTTTTTTTATTCAGATGATAGTAGGAAGGTTAGATGTGGTATAGGATGTTGAGATTGTATTCTTTGTTTTGTCCATGTATGAGAACAATATTTTGTTTGAAAGACAATGACAACTGTAAATTCTATTAAATTTTCAATTAAAGGTAAATGGTCATTGTATGTGATTTGCTTATGTTTACTAAGGGGGTATTCGGTTGGGGGGATTTGGGGGAATGGGAATTCAAATCTCATAAAATGAGGTGTTTGGTTTGCAAAAGTGAGTTAAGAATCCAAATCCAAGGATTTTATAGAATCCCATGAATGACGCATTTCTAAATCCTTAGACCCCTCCTGGTATTTTGAAAACCCACGTATAAGGGATTTGCTCCGGCGACCATCTGGTGACCCTCCGGCTAACATTCCGGCGAACCATCACCAATTTCGCCGTCGCCGTCATCGCAACACCGTCGTTGTCTTCGTCACCGTCGTTCGCAGAAAAGGGTTTGCAAAAAACCGTCGCCTCTTGAGAAACCCTAGCAGCTGTGTGTTCGTCGTCGCCTTCGAGAAACCGTCGCCTCTTGAGAAACCATCGCAAACCCTAGCCGTCGCCTCTCGAGAAACCTTCTCTGTCATCCCCTTCGCAAACCCTAGCCGTCACCTACGAGAAATCATTGAAACCCTAGCCGTCGCCTCTCGAGAAACCTTCTCTGTCATCCCCTTCGTTGTCTTCGTCTTCGCCGAGAAGGGTTTGCAAAAAACCCTAATCGACTTCGTCTGTTCTTCGTCTTCGTAGAGAAGGGTTTGCAAAAAACCCTAATCGACTTCGTCTGTTCGTTGTCTTCGTCTTCGCAGAGAAGGGTTCGCAAAAAACCGATGACTAGGGTTTGCGAAGGCGGTGAGGTGGTGGCCGGCGGTTTGGTGGTAGAGATTGATGGGTTTATGTTGGTGTGTGAACCAAACAAAGGATTGAGATTTTAAATCCCACTAAATGAATTTCTTCTAAATGCAAATCCCTTGTATAAGTCTCATTTCCCTCAAAATCAATACTTGAATCAAACACCCCTTAAAGTTTTTTTTTAATCAGGGCTTGGTTAGAAATGACCCTTTTGATAAATTGTTATCAAACAACAAAATTATTCGAAATAAAACCCTATAATCTAAGAAAGCTAACGAAATCAAGGTGTTAAGACAAAGATTGTTGAATCTGCAAAGGTTTTGTTCAAGGTTGTACAAGTGAGAAATTTCCATACTTGTTGATTCTTTTATTTTTGACTTGTGGGTCTATGTTCACTGCTTTTGGTGTCAAAGAAAATCAAGCAACATAACAACTAGAAACCCATGTGTAATGCATTATATATAGTACCTTAGTTCTGAAAGTTTGAGATGCTGATTGTAAATGCAAGACAGTTGGACCTTAGCTTTAATAATATATAATTTTGGGTTGTTCAAAAAAAAAAAAAAAAAACTAGAAAACTAGAAACCCATAGAACCTTTCAAAACCAAGCAAATCACAAAACAAGAAGATAAATAATCATGATACTGATTTTGATGATGAAGGCGAGTAGTGCTGGCCTCTATAAGAAGACCTTTGATTAGGGTTCGAATGAAGAAATTTGAGATGAACTTGCAAATGAGAAGAGTAAATGGAGAGGGAATTTAGCGATTGGGGTGCATTAATGGCTCGATCATGATACAACATTGTTAAGAAGGTATGAGAATGGAGTATGATATAGACCATGGGAGCATGATTTGATGAGGTATATATTTAGAAAATAGTCGTACACAACAAATATAAGCGAATTATCTTTTGTTAATTGATTATAAAGGAGAATTCACATATACAAGAAAAAACTTTAAGAGCCATTAGTTAAAAAATAGGGAAATTTCCTATATATCCTTTTTTAAATAAAATACATTGTATCATTCGGTCTAAATTATAAATATCATATCTAACTTTTATAATATTTTGTAGGGCAAATTGTCGAAAAAGGTAACATAATTGTCCATTTTTTTCAATCAAGGTAACGTAATTTTTTTTTTGCCTAAAAAGGATTACAATTTTCAATTTCTTTAAAAAAAGGACCATTACCTGTAACTAAACTTTGTTACCGGTTACACAGGTTAGTGCCGCCGTGCTTTAGGGTTCCGGCGAAGTTTTAGTGCTGCCGTCGGCCTCTGTCCTGTCAAGATCTGCAACCCGTCGCCCTATCTACAAGTTCCGGCCCCTGCCAAAGCCACCTCTCTCGCTTTAGGGTTCCGGTGATACTCTCCTGTGGTTCTCCGCCGCCCGTGCTTTAGGGTTCCGCCGTCGCCCTCTGTCCGGTCAAGATCTGCAAGTTCCGGTACCTGCCGCCGACGACCTCTAACCTGTCAAGATCAGCAAGTTCCGGCCCCTGCAGCTGTGCTTCCTGTCTAGATCCGCTGCCGCTGCCACTGCTGTGGTTCTCCGCCGCCACAATTGTGGTTCCCGTTGATGTGGGTATTCGGTTACTGTTGTTCTCTGCCTCCCGAGCTCCCGTGGTTGCTGTGACTCCCTGGCTGTTGTGCCTTCTCAACTGGGTTACCTTCCGCCGCTGCTGTGCCCTGTGCCGTCGCTGGTTTGTAAACCGGTTACATAGGTTCCCGGTTACAAGGTCTTTTTTTTAAAGAAATTGAAAATTGCAATCCTTTTTAGGCAAAAAAAAAAATTACGTTGCCTTGATTGAAAAAAATGGACAATTATGTTACCTTTTTCGGCAATTTGCCCTATTTTATAATATCATATTTTATTAAATTTCTATTTGATAATTTATAATTATTCTAAATTCTTAGACAATAATTAATAATACAATACGTATACTATATTGATCTTGATTGTATCCGTATGGCTTTTCTTTTATCCCTTTTGCTATTATCTTCATTTTCCTTTTCTTTTCTCGAATCCCAACTCAACAGTTACTAATACCTAATTTTTTCTTCCACTTATTTTTAATTTTTTATTATACAGTTTACAACTTAACTATAAAAGTACTTATAAATCGTTTAAAAATAAAAAAAAAGAATAATAAATAAAAGTAAACATTTCAGTCCGTTAAACAAATAAAAATCGTTTAAAAATAAAAACAAGAATATTAAACAAAAGTAAAAATTTCATTCGTTAAAGCAAATAAAATATTTTGATTACATTAAAAAGGAAAATATAGTAATAAAAATAAATTCATGAATTAAATACATACATTTTTCTAATTTTCTCATTTCTCGCTAAAGTCATCTTCAAAACATCTCTCATAAAGTAATCATGCAGTGTAATGTAAAACTCAAAGTCTTCTTTGTTCTTTTACCCTCACTTCACTTTGTTTTATTGCTAATGTTCTTTTCTCTACTTCAAAATTCTCCTTACGAAATGAGAGCATGCATGACCTAGGGAGTTCGACACATTCTTTACTCAACTAATAACCAACTCTTTCTTTATTATACAACCTGGATATCACTAAATTCGTTGATGACCTTTTCTCTTTGTTCTTTCCTATAGATCATTGAGGCTCCTCTAGCTCAACCTCGACATCATTCTACTCATTATCGGCATGTCAATGTTTAGGTCTAGATTATAACACGTGTAGGAAGATCCGGTTGTGTAACTTTGTAATTCCGATGTAGGCTGTACAGTAGTCTTCATCGGGAGTATTGGGCACCATTTTGAATTTTTTTACAGTCTTGGTATCAGATATGCGCAATTTGCAAAACATCGTTTCGCTTGTTCCATTACCTCTTAGTATTTATCAAGTTGTTGTAGATGTCGACAAACTTTGATATCTTCGTGTTCAAGTCTTTTAAGTTTAGAGTTCACTTGATGAATACTCCTATACTCTCCACGACGGTGAAACACGTCAAGAAAGTGACCCCAAAATTTATATAATTGATAGATTAATAATTATAGTAATGATAATAATAATAACAGCAATAATAATAATGGCAACACCACCTCCTCAACGGTACTCCACGATATCAAATTTACTTTGTTCTAAAAGGTTTTTCTTTCCTTTTTCCATTGAGGTGTCACTTGCGATTATGGTGTTTTCGGTTGGTTTATTATTATTTCTTTTTCATTGATGTGTGATTATGGTGTTTACGGTTGGTTTTTGAAAACAATTTCGGGTTGGTGAGAAATATAGAACAAGATAATCAAGAAATCGTCCATCTAAAAGAAAAACCGAAAAAGGCAATCGCGTGTTCACGATCCTCGTATCTTGAACTCACTTTCCTGCCGTGTCTCATGAATCCGTGATTTTTATTTATTTACAGCCCGATTTTACTCCCATGAACAACGCAACGCCTTGATTTTACGGACCTGATCTTGAAAGTTGAAATTACTTTCCTGCCATCTCTCATGGAGTAAAAAATATAGTCGTTAAGAAATTGCAGATCCAAAAACCGACTCATTTAGTTCTGATTTCTGTTGTCAAAAGTCAACCGGAGAAACCCCATATTCACAGGTGAAGAATCCACCTTCTTGACTTTCTGTTCCTTCTTTGTTTATTCCTGTTTACAATATGTCGTTTCAATATACGAAGTTGCCACAGAGCACGAATCTGTAATCACTCCAAACCAGAGTAGGTCAAATTAGTATGTTTGTCTAGTCGACACCTAAATTAATTGTCAAATATTTTTTAAGCTGATAGTTTAAATTTAGATTTTTTGTTACTTGCTCGTGTTAATTTCATGGTCGAAAACCTAATTTAGGAGGAGCTGTGCGTCTGTGTATATATTAGCGATTAGTTGAATAGTCTAAGGGGGTGTTTGGTTCGCGGATTTGGGGGGATTTGGGAGGAATTGGAATTCAAATCCCATGAAATAAGGTGTTTGGTTTGCAAAGTTGAGATGGGAATCAAAATCCTAGGATTTTATAAAATCCCTTGAATGAAGGATTTCAAAATCCTTAGACCCCCCCTGGTATTTGGAAAACCCACGAACATGGATTTGCTCCGGTGACCATCCGACGAAAATTCCGGCGAACCATCACCATTTTCGCCGTCGCCGTCATCGCAAGACCGTCGTCGTCTTCAAAACCACCGTCGTTTTTTGCCACTGTAACCCTAGCCGCTGTTTGTTCGTCAAAACCACCGTCGAAATCGAAGAAATCGAAGAAACCCAAAACCGACGAAGTCGAAGACGAAGACACCCCTGCGAGATCTAGTTCAAAAAAACCCTAAACCGTCGCCGTCGTCTGTAATCGCCGCCGTCGAAGGCGAAGAAACCCTAAACCGTCGAAGTCGAAGACGAAGAAACCACTGCGAGATCTAGTTCGAAGAAACCCTAAACCGTCGTCGTGGTCTGTAATCGCCGCCGTCGAAGACGAAGAAACGAAGAAACCCTAAACCGTGGTCTGTAATCGCCGCTGTCAACGTTTGCCTTCACCTTCACCGTCGACGTTCGCTTGCTTCGTCGAGCTATAACAACCGCTCGCGGTTCACCGTCGCCGTCGTCTTTGCTGCTCGTGGTTCGCCGTCGCCGTCGTCAGAAAACGTGGTGGTCGTGGGCAGGTGTGGTGGTTGGGGAGAAAACGCAGATTGCAATTGGTGGTGGAAATCCCACACATCTATTTTGAACCAAACACAATATTGGAATCTAAATCCCACTAAATGAATTCCTCCCAAATGCAATTCCCATCCATAAATCTCATTCCCTTCAAAATCAAAGAATGAACCAAACACACCCTAAGAATACCGGGTTATGGAATCTTTGGTTTCTGCTTATTGTATTGATTTGCAAAGTCTAGGGTAATTAGTAACATTAATAATACTAGTTAAGCAACCCGTGTGGAGATGATATAAGACAATTTTAAATTTATATAGCTTTAAAAAGTACTAACATGTTAAAAAAATTAGAAAACATAGATAGAAATATAAAATCTAGTAAGAAATGATAAACATTACAGAAGTTTGAAATTGATACATAAGATTATCATTAAATTTTCTGTGAAAACTTCTTTATAAACAACATTCATGGTTTTATTAGTAGGGTTGCCTTCATCATCGCAAATTAAAACTTTTAACCCCTCCTTACTCTTCACCAAGCAAGAAGGGTCTACAAAGATGAAATGAATCAGAATGATTTATAATGTGTATACGTGTAGTGACATATGTATACATCTTAGAATGATTGGATTTAAAGATTTATTACCAAGGAATAATTGTTTAAAACACCGTCATTAAACTTTTTACAGAAATAACAGGGCAATAATGGGAAATGAACTGGTTCAACTTCATTAGGTTTAGCAAGATCTTCAGTTTTTGCCATTTTTCCCTGCTCATAAACAAATTAATACACATAAGAATGAAATTTAAAACATAATCAAAAGCATAGTTGATATATTAAACACTCTAATACCATTAATGGCCACATACAACTTGACTCTATATATATTTGCAAAATATTCATATAGAACCTTAACCCGTTAAAAATTATTAACATATTAGATGTGATTATATAAACTTATATTACCAAGAGTTTGCCTAGAACCGTTAAAAGATTATTAACATACTGAGAGTTTGCCTAGAACCGTTGAGCTCCTAAGTTCTTACAATGTCATTCATGGTTTATGCTTTTTTTAGGCCTTGGATGGCATTTTGTCTCACGTGCAGGTTGTTTTGGTTTGTTTGGTTTGTATCAGTAACAGACGGAAATTGTTGGAAGTTATCTTGACTGCAGGTTGCTTCTGTCTGTAGCAAAATCAGATGAAGTCGCTGGAGGGTTCCAAGACATGAAGATAATTAGCGAGAATGGCCGGATTATAGGGCTGTGTCGGCTGGAATACCTTCAGACCAGTCGTGAAGGTCGTGCGGGCTGCTGATCCATTACTAAGCGGATCAGTCTTGAGTGTGGTCATCGCTAAAAGTGGATTTGCAAAGCGGACGTTAAGGTCTCTAAATCGTCCAGGGGTAGATCTCCTGTGTGACTGGACCTGAAGTGATTCAACCTTTATGACTGGATATTACAACCTGATGACTCCACCATTGCTACAAAATCTTGAGTTGTGGAGTGCGAAAAAGGAACTGCTGAGGACGAAGGCTGCGGGTTGGAAGTTGTGCGACACAAACCAAAGGTCGACGATATTTCTGGAGCTCCAATGCAGGGACGCAATGGGTACGGTAAGCTATGGCTGCAATGCTGCTCACGCTGTGCGCAGTGCAGCGGTTTGAGTGCAACGACTGCCTGTAACAATTTGATGTTTCTTTACTGATGTTCTGGTGTGTACGCCTTAAAGTGCATGTGTATAGTCAGCAGACAGTTTTTGCGTGTGAATGGAATTCAAGTTGTTCAAAAAGAAGCAGATGCAATGTGTTGTAGTTGGTGTAGTTGGTTAACAGAAGGTGGATGACAAAGCAAATTGGATTAAGAAGATGAAGAGAGTGTGGAAACAATGGTTATGATGGAACTTTAATGAAGGTGGAAGAGATGGAGATACTATGTAGGAACAATAAGCCTTAACTGATATATAGTAGTATTATGTAATTGTATTGCTGGCACTTATTCATGTAAGTATGTAATGTGGACTTAAGAGTAACTTATGAGAGTTTATGTTGCTGTTAAAAAAAAAAAGTCTAATTCTTCAAATTATCATGATTAGGGGATTATAAGCATTTGTATACAAATAACGTTTTGTTGAACCATTATCAATAAGTCCCAACCCATTAAGATCTGTTAATGGAGTTAAGATTGCCAAATAGTTTCCTGCTTACTGAATTCCTCTTGTTCTAATATGGAGTATGTTCTAAAATCTAAACAGAGATGTAGATTTTGACTTATAGAATCAAATGAACTACCTTTGATTCCAAAATTAAGATAGCCTTTGTTTCAAAAAATGATGTTAGAGTGTAAAGATAAGGGTATTTAATCTGATCTGATTTTTTTCTACTAAATTTAACAGATGTCATGTACCTACAATGATGAATATTATGATGCTCGAGAAAAAGATAGAAATGCATCCCCCTACTGATCAGTTATAAGCTAAAATGTTAGGTTCTAGAATCAGTAATCTTCTAAACAAACAGCGACTAAAACAAAACAAACATTCAGAAACAGATAATTGCATCCAATAACATCTATAAGCAACAACCCGAATGATGGTTATAATCTTGAGGGGTCATGAGTAACGAATTAGACTACGATATAATATAACATGAAGTTCATACATTTTCAATCCAAGAAAGAATTAGACTACTTATCAAATAGAACAGGAAGCTACAAAAGCAGACACAAACACTCATTCTATAATAAGGATCCCAAACTCATTCATATTGTTCCATAAGGCCGGCCCTGCTGAATTCACATTACTAATCCTTTCATTTGAATGACGGAACGCCTTTTACTTACATAAAAGCATGATATGAGAACTTTTCTTCATCACCAACCTTAACCACCCTAAAAAATTTCAAGTCACCTTAAACATTCAATTTTGTTACAGTCTTACAGAAGACAACAGAGTGTTAATTCAAATTATGCTTAATAATCCAATATCATTGTCCCAGACAATAGTCAGTCCTCTTTAAACTTTGTTTGATTATTACATTTCTAATGCATAATAACTTTTCCTTAACCAAAGAGAGTAAGAGACCGGATGTGATGTAATATATTTCAGTAACCTGCAAAATATGTTTGACTTCTATCTGATCAAATACATATGCATGTTCATTCTACTAAAGTTGTATATCATGACTTAAACAATTGATTTCCATCGTCAAATCCGCATACTTTAAAATAATGATGTTAATATGCTGACAATCTCATTGCCTTAAGACAATCAGTTCAAATAGAATTGGGGATATCAATAAAACCAAGCATAAATCTCAAAATTCCAAATAATCAAGCTACAGCGAAATCACTATGCACAAAATTATTAAATACTGTAAACTTAAATCAACAATTGGTATATTGTGTTCTATCTACGAGACGATTGAAAAAGAATACAGAAACAATTGTCTGGAATACAGATTTTAATCAACGAAGACCAAATATCTAAAACAGAAACAATTGTCTGTGTATTGATTTTAGATTAGAAAGGTAAAATGTAATATGCAGCAAAAGATCCTAAATAAGCCTAAACTAAAATCCAATAGAGAATATACCTCAAGCTTCACTTCCATTCAAAGTGAAGTTAATAACAAAATCTAACGCATCATAAATTATGCAAAAACCCAATGTCGTGCTTACGAATCAATAGAAGTTGAAATTCAATCAATAATAATTAATAAATAAATAAAATCCGTAAAAAAGGGGAAATAGAATAGTATACACCGATTATGAACTCAACATACAAAGATTAATTTGGGAACTCGGTTACGGTGATTAGAAATTAGGGTTTTGTGAAGAGAAGGACGTCTGTTACTTACCTCAAAAAGCAAAAGTGGAAGTATTGACCGGCTGCGATGGGGAAGAATCGAAGAACAGATGGGAAGATGTTGAAGTCGGCTGCGATGGGGAAGAATCGAAGAACAGATGCGGAAGAAATGAAGAATCGAAGAAAACGGATGGGGGATATCTCATATTTTGAAAGCGGCACCCCTTAACGTAGAAAACCTCAAGGAAAATTTGGCTTTATGACGTAATCACACTATTTTTTTCAATTTTTTTTTAAATAATGGAGGGGAAAACACTTTTCTTTTAATAAGTACTAGTTTATTGACCCGTATACGTACGGATATTTCGAAAGTGTATTTGAGATATTAAATATTTTAAATAAAAATAATACAATAAATGAAATTTCACCAAAAACTACATATGTTAGAATTTTTAACAATAAAATGACTATATTTTTTGAAGCACTTCTTTGTAGACTAAATTTGTTATTTTGTTAGTAACATTACATTACCACTGTTGTCACAAATCAAAATTTTAACTCTCTAAAAGATATATAGAAGTTAAAAATCAAAATATAATTTACTAAACCCAAAACAACAATAATCTAATTAGAAAGAACATGTATTAACTAATGCCATTTTCAGTAAATTCATATGTTGAAGTCAATCAGATAATATTCTGAACTGAAAACCGCCTCATATAATTTTTCACCATCATAAGAGATGATGCTACCAGATCTCTTTTTTAAACACTTTGATGGTTTATAGACTCTTGCATTCATGCGTATTAGTCTATTAGAGAAGTAAACTTAAAATGCATTATAAAAAAATAAAAAAAAACTTAATTACCGTACATATACAAAAAATTCCAAATACATACATAAGAAACCAAATTATATTTTTTTGAAGTACTTTATACACAACTAACTCGAAAAATAACATAATTGAATTTAAAACACGTTTAAAGTATGTAGATAACAACCAAACTATTAAAGACTAATACATAAAAAAAATAAAAGGTAGACATACAAATTGTTTAAAATATATATAAAACAACAAAACACATAAGAAGGTTAAGCATGCTCAAATCATAACATCGCACGGATCAGTCAATAGACAATCTAGAAATAAGAAAAAAAAGCGAATATACTCAAGACACAAATTCTTAAATCAAGCAAAAACAACAATATTTTAATAAACAATCATTTTACTTGATCAACCTCATTATTGAGAAAGAATAAAATGATAGTCATTAAAAATTAATAAAATGATAGTCAGTATAGACTATCAAATATAAAGAACCTAAAAGTTTTTCATATATAGAGAAAATGTAAATCCAGATTCACATAACTATTAAATAAATGATGATTTAAGTGCACATGTTTAAGAGAAATAAACTACACATACAAATTTGTACACATGAGCATTACATGAGTAAACCTGAAATACAACATAATCTAATATAGAATTGTTTGATAATTTAATGAATCAAGTTAGTTGATAAAGAGGTTCATCTACATGCTTAAATCCGCTACCTAGTGACCACATGTCTTACCTCTAAAACGGGCTCCATTGTATTTTCACTTCTAAAGCTGAATTTTTGTACACCTTGCAAATGAAAGAAAAAAAATAACTCACGTGTTAATTATTAGAAAATAAAGAATTGTTTCTTGCTTTGTGTATAAAAAATTAATATTTCTATTTTAATATTAAATTTGGTTAACTACCTACACTGTTAATATAATTTCAGGATCATCAAGAACAACTATCTTTATATCTCTAAATTTAGATTTTTAAACATATATAATATATCATCTTCTAATGATACATTTGATTTTTAAACCATATGTAATATAAGGTTTCATACATCTTTCTAGTAAAATAAAAAATGCTTTAAAATTAATAACTAAACACTTTGAATAACATATCCAAGTGACTGTTCAACTCATCAACATAATCTCAAAAAAACTCACTTAGGTAAACAAAAAATTACCTACCCACTACTATTAATGGATAACAAAAAGTTAAGAATATACTAATTTTAAAAAAGTGTCATTTTACAATAAAATTTACACCGAAACGTAAATAAAAATGAGACGGTCGTAAATATATAATTTATTTTTCTTTAAATAGAATATATCACAAGTTACTAAACATAATTTATAAACAACCCATAATTAATTACATTAATATACAATTTTTATAAAACCCCCTCATAGTTTCTTAAAATTCCCTCCCATGTTTCATAAATCCCCCTCACAATTTTCATTAAGTCCCCTGATTTAAAATTGAATTGATCGATTCAATCTTGCCAAAATTGTTTTTGAGAATTGATTGATTTTGAAATTGAGAGTTCCTATTGGTTAATTCAACTTTATTTAATGGCTATTTTTGGAAAATTGGTAAGCCGGTCGTTTAAAAAAGATAAATAATAAAATTTATAGAAAATATTAAATCATTATAAGACAGGAATATAATAATTCATATTGATTAAGGTTAAATACCCGTTTGATACACGGATTTGTTTAAAAAAATGAATTAATATTAATAATTAATATAAATATTAAATATTATAAAATGCGAAAGCTTTGAGAGTTTAAAAAAACAAAGACAAAATATGTCAACACCAAAACCAGCGATGGAATCTTCGACGCAAGAAAGCTCACGTGATGGCAAAAACATGGTATCATAATATAAAGAGACGTGATTGTATTTTTTGTACAAGTCGCCGATTATTATTGTTACTATTATAAGCAATAAAATAAAAATTTATATTTAAGAGTTATCTTAAATATTAAAATCAAATTCAAAATCACATTATTAAATGTACAACACACTTAGATAAGATTTAGCATTAATTTCATTGTTATATTAAATATTATAATTTAATTAGGATTATATTTATCTTATTTAATGATGTTTAGTCACATTAGTTTGACTCTAAAAAGTCAAAATTAAAATTTTAAAATTATAAGAATGAACGGCTAAGATTAAATATTTTACTAAATGAAAGGTCAAGATCATCTAATAATTTTTTTCAAATTAGTCTTTTATATATATTAGAAGATTAAAGATTCCCTTTGAAGTGCAGTGTAGAGTTAGTTTCTGAAACCACCATGACCGTGGTCAAATCAACTTGGTACTGAATCCTTTATCAAGGGCTCAAGGCACCGAGTTCCTTTAAACTTTGAATGGTAAGACCTTAGTACAACACCTAGAGAAACAATAATACGTTGAATAATGGACCATGACGATCGTGATTGCTTGTGTTAATTTTAGGGTTGTAAATGAACCGAACGAACACGAACGGGGTTTGTTCGTGTTCGTTCGTTTATATTTAGCCGAATAAATAAACGAATACGAACGGATAAACAAACGGATTTCTGTGTTCATGTTCGTTCGTTTGTTTAAAAGATAGGTTAGTTTGTGTACATTTTTCATTTTTGTTCGTTCATTTAAATGATAAACAAACGTAAATGAAGGAACACATGATATAATACAAATCTAACATTATTAAACACTATATCTAAACACACACATATTATATAAATATATATATCTATATAAAATAAAAATGAACATAAACGAATGGATAAACGAACATTCACGAACATAAATGCACGGACAAGAGTTATGTTCGTGTTCGTTCTTTTAATTAAACGAACGGAAAATCTTGTTCATGTTCGTTCGTTTAATAAACAAACGAACATAAACGAACTTCCCGCCAAAGAATTTCACGAACGGTTCATGAACGTTCGGTTCGTTTACAGCCCTAGTTAATTTGGCCGAATCTTTCCACTTCGTTTTGTGTTCAGACCAACAAAATACTCGATTTTTAAGACTCTTCGGTTTACTATATTTTGATTATTATTATTAGTTTCGTCAATTTAACGTGCTTAAAATATAGATTCTACATCCATATCACAGACAATCATTCTAG
Source organism: Pulicaria dysenterica (assembly GCA_947179395.2). NCBI lineage: Eukaryota > Viridiplantae > Streptophyta > Magnoliopsida > Asterales > Asteraceae > Pulicaria > Pulicaria dysenterica. The sequence continues at coordinate 110,985,957 of OX359290.1, read as the reverse complement.
CAATTTGATTGCATACTTGAGACAACCCCATCAGTTGTATATTTGTTTTAACATGATACTATTAAACTTTCTTATTGATTAGAAGTATCATAAAAGATTTAGATTTGAATTTTATACTATTGATCATGTTGGTGGCAAACAACAAAACATTTTTGTATTCATCAATGAAATCCAAATAAGGTCACAGATACAAGTTGCAGTTACATGACTTTTGTTCAAGTATTTATAGCCTTGGATACATAGCAAAAATGACCTCCCATGGTGGTGTGGTAGGTACGTGATACAACCGACAAAGATGGCAAGATAAGGCCATAAAAGTAGCGCCCCAACTCAACCCAAAACCACATCAGCTGCCACATCATCTTTTCTTCTCAACCCAAAATACAAGTAGCACCCAACTTTCAAACCAAAATATTTTTTCTCTCCTTACCCACACACAAAACAAACTAAAACAAAAAATTAAAAAAAAAAAAGACAAAAAAAGCTACTACAACCCGATCGGTGGAAGGAACTCGATGGGATGGAAACCCAAAGGAAGGTATGGGTATTTGACTATTTGGGTTCGATGACATGGCACCCCAACCCCAGAGGAACCCAATGGCCATTCGTTTGGCCTAAGAAGTGTTACCAAAGTAAAACAAGGACCAACAGCAGGGTAAATCCTTAAACATATAGATCAAAATAAATGGTTTAAAAAAATATTTTCAACTATTACAGTATTACTTGTTTCATGCACAACCTTTTGGTTGTATCTTAAATCTTCTTGCTGACATAATTTCTTAATTTATCAACTAGAAAAAGATGATAAAAATAATAAAGTAGTAAGTAACTAAGACTCGCCAACTAAAACCATACAAAATTTTTTAGCTAAAGGAGTTTCATTTTCACAACGATGAATGTAACGAGGAGCTCGATTCCTTCGAAAACAGAGCCATCAACATCTCCTTCGTCAGCTGTTCTTGTCCTTGACTCTTGATCACAAATATGTGGAACACCTTGTCGTTTTTCGCAGCCATCTTTGAATCAACAATTCTAATCTGAGCTTCTTTGAATGCTTCAACCACCTTAGATATCGGGTGTTTATCCAACGGGGAACTTATCCTTACAGTTACTTCATCTTGACCTGCTTGAATTTCGATTCCTGCTTTCTCTAAACACGACCTGTCGTTTTCCGTGGAAGTAGTTCCATTAGAAGAGCTTCCTCTCGCGGATTCCATCTCCTTGAGCTTCTTCTGAAGGTCGGTTATGTAAGTGATGGCGTCACCCAACAATGAAGCCTTGTCCATCTTTGAAATGTTGGGCACCACGGCTCTTAACGCGTAGAATCTTTGGTTTAATTTCTCCCTCCTCTGCCTCTCTGCTTCAACATGATTTAAGGGCTCTTCTCTTCCATTAGCAGGCTTTCGACCTCTTTTTCTAGGCCTTCTATCATCTAGGGCTCCTGAAGCTTTTTCATCTGAGATCTCAGTGTCTCCAGTTACTGGTTGAGAAAGTACCGAAGCTTGAGAAGTGAAGTCGATTTGAAGCTCTGTTGATGGCTGTTGAGGCCTAAACTCAGGAGTCGGGTATTGAGCCCAATTCGAACCAGTGATCCTGTTTCTTGAATTTAAAACCAAGAGCCGAGAATTGCCACCTGGATATCCTGAAAAGGCAGACCAACCCCGCTGGTCCTCGTGTTTTCTAATAGCTAGTTTTTCCCTAAACTGTGGCTGATTCGTGATCTTTGATGGGTGATCCCCAACAAGACTCAAATCCAGCAAACACGGATCATTCTTTGGATTTGGTGAAAAACAAGATTTGATGGAATGCAAAAGCTCCATGCTTTCAGGTATGGAACGAATCGATCCAACCTCAACTACCCCAACATCAGTTGGAACTAAAACAACAGTCTGAATGCCTGCAGATTTAGAAAGACTTGACCTAAAACAGTAATCACAATTCGATTTGACTGCATTGGAGTACCACAAGTGTTTTCCGGATGAAAAACACTTTCCGGGACCTCCTTCACCTTTTGTGAAGGAGAAATACATTGAAACAAGGAAGAACATCTCAGTATCAGTAACTTTATCCAATCCAAAAGCATAATTATCTTCATCTAAACCACCAAACAAAACATGGAGTTTCTGAAGAACCCTTTTCCTCATTCTCTGTTGATTTTCATCTTCTAATCTAATACTCAAATTTCGAGCGATTTCAAAGTCTTCCCCTTCTCTAGGCTCCCTACAAGACCCATCACCCCAAACAAGAACCAAATCCCCTGACTTTGAACGGGAAATTTGCCAAAAAATCGCATAATTCCAACTAAAATTAGCCGAGTTAGGGTTATCTACGAGATCTGAGAGATTGTTTTGCAAATTATCGTTATTTGCCAATGAAGTTAACGAGCATTCATTGACAATGGAGTTCGAAATCAAATAATCAAATGCCCTAGTTCCTAAAACAGCAGTAACAACCGCTTTCTCTTCTTCATTAAAATTCTCACCAACCATATTCAAAAGCTTCTTTAAATCACAGATAACAATAGCCGTGCCAATTTACAATTTTCAGTCAAACATGCTTCACACATGACATAATAGCAACAAGAATACCCAAAAATCAACAGGATGAAATATACTGAAATCAATTAGATAGATTTCCAAGCACTTCAACTGGGCATACCTCCCAGTTTTCAGATCTTCAAGGTATAAATCTCAATTCCTTCATCAATACACAGGGTGGAAAATATCAGATAAGGAATTCAGCATAAGATTCATATGAAAAGGCATATACAGAGAATAAAACGATATAAATTGAGATACAAACCTTGTTCCAGATGATAAGATCGATAACAAAAATCTTCGTGGGTTTGCAGCGAGTGTTAGGTTTTAGAGATAAAGATTCAAGAGAGAGAGAGAGAGAGAGAGAGAGAGAGAGAGGTGGGGAATTGGCTTCTGGTTTTCGTTCATAAAATCCAAACAACGTGTCTATAAACTATAAAACCCGTGGCACGTACTTAAAAAAAGGTCAAAAGAGTTAACCATGGTTAGGTTCTAAAATCGGTGTGATAGAAGAAATGCTCATCTGTTACTGTTAGTCTGTTACTACTGCTCAATAATTAAGGATAGAAAATCAAAACAATAAACAGAACTTTAGCTTCAAAAAATATAAATTTATCCCTTCTTTTATAAAATTTGAATAAAATTATTAATAAATCTCTACAACTAAATATATCTTTAGTTTTCTTATCAACATATACACAGCTACTTTTTACTTTCATTAAATATTAGTTTTCTAGAACTCTATATATTATATTCTGACGGATTAAATTAAATAATAAAAAATAAAAACACATAAGAGTGAAAAAAACAAGAAAAAAAGTGTTGTAGGTGGGTTAATCGAAATCACGTGAAGAAATTAAAAAAGGACGCGTGAATTTAAAAGCCAAAGAAAAATGAGTTTTCCTTCTCACGCGTTTTGTGCCGAAAGCACGTGATAGATGTTAAACACGTGTCCTGTACTGTATTTGGCTTGAAGAAGCGGTTGGCGTTAGGAAGCACGTGATAAGAACGTGAATTCTGTGTCTCTGTTTCTGTGTTTATATAAATGTCACCTTTGAACCTCAAAAACCTCCGACTTAAGTAACCTACGTGTCTACGAGTTATTTTTCCTTATAAATAATCGGCGTCTTTCTTTACATCATTTTATTTATCTAGACAATTTATATCATATGAATAAATCCTTGTGTTTAAATGCTAATCATCGGTCTTTAGAGTTGTAGTTGAATTTCAAGTAGTTAGGTGTTTTAATGTGCTGATTATCTGATGATTAAAGGTTATGGTTAAAATATATTTAGTAGGACTTTTTTTTGTCTTTGACTATTGTGAACTACAACTATTATTTGAATAAACCACTATTGACGCTTACTAAAACATAGAGATCGAACTCAATTTTAAATGAAAACATCTGTTTAAAAGATAAATCTTTGTTTTTCTTTTATAAGATATAAACATTCACATATAGCACCTCGTAGTTATGTATAGACATCAGCGAGTTGTACTGAAAAAGTATTCATAAAAAAAAACTAGGACCGCTCGGGTAGTAACTTGCCCGAGATTGGAATAAAACGAGATTGACCAAGACCATCTGGTCCGGTCTTCAGTCTTTTTTTTATTTATAGATTTTAGGTTTCTATCTAGTCTGGTATTTGAACCAATCTAAAATCCATGTTGAGTAATGTTTCACACGGATGAAGAGTGGTTTTGTAATGAGCTTTATAAGAATCATTGGCTACTCCTCTCATAACCAATTGGTTTTGAGTTGGAACCCCACAAACTTACATGGTATCAGAGCAAGGTTCACCCACTATATGTAACCCATAAGTATCCACGTGTTAAGCGCGAGAAAAAAAATACCACACGTGAGGGGGCGTGTTGAGTAATGTCCAACATCGGACGAAGAGTGATTTTGTAATGAGCTTTATAAGAATACTGGACTACTCCTCTCATAATCAATTGGTTTTGAGTTGAAACCCCACAAACTTACAATCCCAATTTCAAATTTTTCTTAATCAACCAATGATAACTTAGTCTTATTATTCTTAATTATACAAAGTACAATTACAACTTTTTACTGTAACATCCTAATTTAGGGCCTAGTAGTAAATAGTTGTACCCTATGTTTGTATAGTTGTACGTTGACGTTAACGAAGTTGTTTAAGTTGTTTTGTTGATTAATTGTTGTTATTTGTTGGTACACGTGGTTATGTGGTTAAAGCTGGAAATGTGTCGTTAATAGATAGAGTCGGTAAATTATTGAACGGTTTCAGATAATGATTCCGAAAATATCTCCGTTAGTTAAAACGGATAAACCTAAGTTGTGTTTTAAGTTGAATAGGAGAACGAAATACCTTTGTGGTGTATTAAACCCACTTAGTTGGTTTTAAGGGGAATGCTTATCCCCTGCCTTGACCAAGAACACTAAAAAGCACACACAAATACACATACAACATACATACATACGTACGTAGACATCTACACATACACACTTTGTGATTTTGGAAAGGAGAGCAAGAAGTAAGTTGCTATTTGTGGTTTCATTAGCTGAATTCAGAGGCAATCTAGCTGTAGCTATCTATCTCGTAAGTGATTTTTAAGCTTAAAACCTAGTTCTTGATGTTGTGATGAGGATAGGTCAAATTGATGGTTTAATGATGGATTAGAGTTGTTTTGAAGCAAGAAATCATGTAATAGATGTGGGTTGATGTTAGACAACATGTATAAACACTTGGATACGGATTCAAGTTGAATTTTGATGTAAAACGTGATTTGCAGCTGTTGTGTTCGAACAGAGCAAGAACCCACTGTATCGGGGGTCCTTGCGATCGCATGGATGGGCCTTGCGATCGCAAGCAGGTTCCATAAGCCTTGCGATCGCATGGTGTCCCTTTGCGATTGCATGTGTGTTTGTTGTGTTACTTGCGGTCGCATGCATGAATCATGCGATCGTAAGGGTGTCGTTGTCATGGTTTACCGTCTACGGACGAAGGAAATGTAACTTGCGATCGCAGGTACATAACTTGCGATCATAAGCCCCCAAGATACCACCCTTGCGGTCGTATGGTTATGCCATGCGATCGTAAGCTGGGGTGGTTTGGGCAGGGCCTTTGCGATCGCATGGATATGCCTTGCGATCGCATGGATGTGCCTTGCGATCGCATGGTGTTGCCTTGCGATCACATGGTGTGTTGTTATGCTGGCATCTTTGTTGTCTTGTGTTTTAAGCCTCGTTAATTGTCGTTGTTTGGTGTCTAAGCCTGAACCTGATGTGTTAGGTGATTCGGACGACTCCGTGTGCTCCTGGGATTCCCGAATTCATATCTGTCTTCTGTAATCTCGAGGTGAGTACCGGTTTCCCATGAGTCTCGGCAAGTAGCGTTGTCTGTTGTTTGTTGATATATGTTGACGATGCCGCACACGTGCGTATATGAGGTATGTTATGCCATGTTGTTATGTACTGTTGCCATGCTAACCGCCGCTCCTTAACGTGAGTTGGGATCTTAACTTTCGTTGAGATCCGAGTTGATGAGCTTCGAGCTTTGTAATGCGTTTGGTGGACTGCTCTTCGCTTCCCCACCATTGCGGATAATTGTTGCTGATGGTCCCCAGTTTGAATCGTTGAGCGGGGCTTCCCACCCTGCGAGATATGATTCCTACTGACTCGTTGGCGCGACGCTAAGTGTTAGGATAGCCTTATGTGTTGTCCCGTGTTGGGATAACCTGCTTATTGATGCTTATGTGTAAATCTATGCTCACTAGCTAGTTGTAGCTAACAGTGCCTGATTTCCCTTTTTGCAGATGCGAGGTAGTTGGCCTACGTGAGGCGGGACTGTTGGTGGCTGTTGTAAATATCTTTTGGGGAACACTGCTTGTTGTATATATATGTGATCCGATGGTCGGTAGTTGTCAGTCTAGTTGGGTAACACGCGGTGGTATTTTTGGGACTTGGTTTATGGTGTTGTACTTTATACATTACCAAGTCAGTTAAACAATATTATCTTTTGTCAAAAATGTTGGTTACTTTCGCTGTTGGCTTTTATGATATAAATTGAAAAGCTTAAATTTTTCCTAATTTTAAACGCGTGAAAACCAGTGTTACATTTACATTATGATAACACAATAGACATAAACTATAGAGTTAAAAGTGTGTTTGATTAGTTGTTGAAAAACTGTCTAGAAGACATACTTTTTTTCATTTCATTATTATAAATCACGCATGTTTTTAATTAATAGTTCATGTGAAGTTTTACAAACCGTGGTTGGCTTGCATGGGACATAATAATTGATAACGATTATAGAAAAGAGAGGTTCTTCTAGAAAAGTAAAAGCATTGTGAACTTCTTTTCTTATGATAATTAATATCAATATATTATATATATTAAGAGAAACTCTATTTAGGTTTAATTTATTTCTTATAATACTTTTTCCGTTTCATTTTTATTGTTTAGTTTTGACTTTTTATAGTATTTCTTTTTCAATTTTGACCTTAAATATTTTTGTTTTTGTTATATAATACTTGATGAAAATTATATCAATGAAAATACATTTAAAACACAATGCATTCATATATTTTGCATCAAATATTATATAACACAAACAAAAATATTTAAGGTGAAAGTTGAAAAAGAAAAACTTTAAAAAGTCAAAAAGAACAATAATAATGGGACGGAGGAAGTAGTTTTTTTTAACGGCAATAAGGAGGACGTTAGGAACCGGAGCTTCGGCATGACCATCACCCCGCCTAACGAACTCAAGATATTATTATTATTAATAAAAATTAGCAAAATGCTAGCACAAAAACAAATACTACATCAATAAGAGTTTACAAGATACACGACCTATAACACCAAGAATTCCAATTAAAGTCCCAAGAATTAAGTCTTCCTCTATGCTTAACCCAAAAAAAATGATAGACTTTGAACTTGGCTCGTGGGACTACTGTAGCATGCAGGAGCACCTTTGTTAAACACAATATTATTTCGATGCTTCCAAATCATCCAAAAATATGAGAAAATCACCCCATGAACATATTTCTTTTCTTACCTTTGAATCCCAAACTATCTGCCCAGAAAAGTATGTCACCAAAGCTTGGAATCGATCGATATTCCACCAAAGACGTACATATCTGTTGCAGCACACGAGCAGACACTTGACAATCTATAAACAAACGAGCCTCTTCTTCCAAAAAAACCTTCGCATAGCGGACACAAATTGCTAATATAGGCAACACCTCGTTTAATTAAATTCATCCTTGTAGGAAGCCTTTTGTGCATAATACGCCATGCTAATATGTTAACTTTAATAGGGACAATCTTTACCCATTCAAAAGAAAGAGTAGTATTGGAGCGAAGATACAAATCGTCAAAAGCTAATCTAATTGAACTAGCTTTAAAATTACTAGAAGAGTCGAGAGTCCAAATCCATTTATCCTGACGGCCATGATCAACTCCTTGTACTAATTGAAAGAAGCTGCTGAAACAAAGATTAAGACTAGAAAATTCTTTATTCATCTTGAGAATATTCGCCCAACGCACTTACCATACGATATCGATTCACCAAGACCACCGTTTTCCCCGTGAATGGATTGTATGACCCTTATCCAAAGTGAGTTATCTTCGGTAAGAAACCTCCACCACCACTTACAAAGAAGAGCAATGTTTTGAGCTTTGATGCTTCCAATTCCTAGACGGAGGAAGTAGTTGAAACATGTAATTGATTAGTTGACCACTAATTCCTTTTATTCGTCTCATTCGCTTATTTTGATACTTGTTTTAATATTACTTAAGGAGATAAGTAAGAAGATATTGTAATTAAATATATAATGTCTCCTTAGTAGCTATTTGTAAAATTAAAGCATATGGCTTTTAAAATTTTATTGGATTCAATAGACCTGGAGTGACATACGAAGCATAAAATTTCAGAATAGATCGATGATCGTGAAATGTTATTATTATTGATTTATTTCTTTAAATAACAAAGGTTATAAAAATATAATGGAGTTTGTCAAAATAACTTTTCTATGCAATCAACTATCGTGACTTAAAAATATAACCTAACTTTCAAATTTGATTTGTTATATCATGTAATTGGATCTCCTCACATATATCAGAGTTGTCATATAAATCGATTATAGTTTTTAATACCGATCACATATTCACTTACATCACCGTCACTCATCAGGAAGACAATTTAGATTTACAAAGGGTTTAAAAGAATCACCCTATTTTATTTTTAATCTTAAATTTAGTTTTAATTTCTAACAAAAACATGTCACTAAACAGTGCATTACCACGCAAATTCTCCATTTTGCTTAATTAGGTGTCAAATTTTGAATTTCTTCACCAAGATTTACGTACTTGTACGTATTTATTATTTTCTTTAATTCTTAACTTTTAACTTTAGTTTCTCAAATAAATATGTTAATCATTTCGTATGTTTTTTTAAAGTTTCAAGCTCTATGTAGTTTTTTTTCTTTTTCACGTTATTGTATATTAATACGTTAGACTTGGTTAGTTATTATATTATAACTCATGACATCTGACATTATTTGTTTATTTATTTAAAATTTTAGTATTAAAAGTCCTATATAATAGTAATACCAGTATACCACAAGGCTATCAATATATATGAATCGAACCTGTATTTCACAAGGCCCTTTTTCTAAGCAATCAGTATAATACAAAACATAATTCAAGAATTATCACCTTACATCTCATAAGTAAATAAGATTTAATAATAAAACAATTGAAAACAACCAAAAAATATATAAATCATCAGTAATGTTAACATCGTCTAACATATATGATGTTACACTTAAAAACCACTTTAATGAAAGATATTTTAGTCATTTCATCATTTACTCATTTAAATGATTTGTGAGTGTAACATCACCTAAGTTAGGTTTCCAATAAATTAACGGTGAATAATTTGATCATCGGATATTCTCGCCCAACCTTTGTCAACCACATCATTCAACCTATAATCTTTATTTTTAGTCAAGCTCTATCAACCTTTATCCAATCTATTTGGGGTAAAACATACAATCTAAAAACCTAATTTCTAAAACTCGTTTGTCTGCTACCGCTACTCCGACAACATAGGATATGAGTATTAATTCCACGTTGTCATTAAGATGAAAGTGTTAATGAAACTTCAATCTCTAAGTACCTCCCAACACGTACATATGTAATGTGTTGCCCCAAGATCTTGACCATCAGACCATACATCACTCAACCATACACCAACATTAATAAATACTATAAAAGCAGGCGACTCTTTAATGACAATCACTTTCTAAAGTTCACAGCTGCTAGACCTACTAAGCATCAACCGCACAATACTAAGAATAAGTGAGTACGACCCTAATTAACCCCACAACTCAGATCTGCATGTACACAAAAAGTCAAGCAAATTGATAAGCAAACTTTAGATGCAATTTTAAACAACTTTTATCTTTAATCTACCAAAAAGCTAAGCAAATATGCAAACAAGCAAACTTATGATACAACCATCGATCCAAAATTAATATTTAAGAAAAGTTTCACAATTGAACTTTTATAATACACAAAGAATCATGTTTTGTCTTTATACTAAGTTTAATGAGTTATTGAACTTACCTCAGACTAACAATAATCGGTACTAATCGTCACGAGCTCTACTGATCGAGAATCTTAGTCGTCACTGTAGGAACTTTAGAATGAATGTGTTGATTTATTCATTCACCAAATAAGGTATTTATAGATACAATTACATAGGGAATCTTATCCCTTGATAAGATAAACATTACATTTAAACTAAGATAAACCTTATCTAAACATTATCACTAAATAGGATAAACATTATCACTAATATACCCCCGCAGTCGTAGCGGGAGGTAGCCGAACGCTGAGACTGGAACGAAAATCATCAAATAACACTTTAGGCAAGCCTTTTGTGAAGATGTCGGCTATCTGATACCGCGAAGGCATGTGTAACACTCGAACTTGACCCCGTTGAACCTTTTCTCGTACAAAATGTATATCCATCTCGATGTGTTTTGTACGTTGATGTTGAACCGGATTACCCGCAAGATAAATAGCACTAACGTTGTCACAGTAGACAATAGTTGCATGCTGAAGAGGGTGATGTAGTTCGAGTAGAAGATTGCGTAGCCAACATGTTTCGGAAACCACATTAGCTACCCCACGGTATTCGGCCTCGGCACTTGATCGTGACAAAGTAGTTTGTCATTTGGAGGACCAAGAGATAAGATTATTACCCAGATAGACACAATATCCGGATGTGGATCGACGCGTGTCGGGGCATCCTCCCCAATCCGCATCCGTATAGGAAACCAACGAACGGATGGGGGTTTTAAACAAATATAGACCATGCAAAAGTGTACCCTTGATGTAACGAATGATCCGTTTGAGAGCATTAAGATGCGAAGTACGCGGATCATGCATATGGAGACAAACCTGTTGTACTGCATATGATATATCCGGGCGAGTAAATGTGAGATATTGCAATGCCCCGGCCAAACTTCGGTATGATGTTGGATCGTCGATCGGATCGCCAGATTTCGAACTCAATTTTGAGTTTGTGTCAACCGGAGGAGTGGTAGGGTTACAAGATGACATGCCAGCGCGTTCAAGAATTTCCATGGCATACTTTTCTTGGGACAGAAAAAGATGGTCCTTATTACGAGTAACCGAAACACCAAGAAAGTAGCTAAGGGGACCAAGGTCCTTCATCGAAAACTCCTTAGCAAGAAGAGACATAAAGTGCTGCCGTAAGCTGTCCGATGATGTTGTAAGAATGATATCATCAACATATAAAAGAATGTATGCCATATCATGACCATGTTTATAAATAAAGAGTGAGTGGTCACATTTGCTGTGTGTAAACCCCAAAGTAGCAACAAAATCTGTAAACCGTTGATACCAGGCCCGTGGGGCCTGTTTAAGGACATATAATGATTTTTTGAAGAAGACACACATGGTTAGGATACGATGGATCCCGAAACCCCATGGGTTGATGCATGTAAACAACCTCATCCAAATTGCCGTGTAAAAAAGCATTCTTGACGTCTAATTGATGAATAGACCAAGAATGAGATAATGCAATGTTTAACACCGTACGAATGGTAGAAGGTTTAACCACTGGACTAAATGTTTCACCACAATCCACGCCAACCTGTTGAGACCTGCCATCACAAACCAAACGAGCTTTGTATCGCTCAAAAGAACCGTCAGATTTCTTTTTATGTCTAAAAATCCACATACACCGAATAATATTCATATTTGGATGACGAGGAACTAACTTCCACGTGTTATTATCAATAAGTGCATTAAACTCGTCATGCATGGCATGGTTCCAATTAGGATCACGGAGGGCATCGGTAGGGTTACAAGGGAGAGGAGATATGGTGGGGGCGGAAGCGTGAAGATTAAGGATTCGTTTTGGTTTAGTGATGCCGGACATGCTAGGAGTGTGTATTGATCTCAGTGCGGGTGCGGGTGCGGGCGGTGGTGGTGGAGGTGACGGAGGGGACGGTGGTGATGGTGGTGGTGACGGTGGGGGACTATTAAGCGTAGGAGAGGTGGGGGACGGAGGCGTAGGTGGGGTGGGGTTTGAGGATATATATGGGGTGAAGGAGGGATGGATAGGATCATGTAGGAAGGTATAAGATGGTTTAGAGGAATTGAGATTGGCGAACGGAAAAGTGTGTTCGTCAAATATGACATGGCGTGAAAGAATAATTTTTCTAGTTTCAAGATTGTAGCATTTGTACCCCCTATGGTTGAAGGGGTACCCAAGGAAGACGCATGGTGTAGATCGTTTTTGAAGTTTATGGATGGTGGTAGAGGGGAATAGAGGATAGCAAAGACAACCGAAAACGCGGAGGTGGTCATAAGAAGGAGTGCGGTGATAAAGGATGTGAGTAGGAGTTGAGTAGTGTAAGAGTTTACTAGGAAGATATTGGATATGTAGGTTGCCATTTGTAGGGCATGTTGCCAAAACGAGGCGGGAACCGAGGAGTGGGTAAGAAGAGTACGGATGATGTTATTTAGGGACCGGATTTTACGTTCGGCTTTGCCATTTTGAGAAGATGTATGGGGGCAAGAGAAGCGAAATTGCATGCCATTTTTAGTACAAAATTGGTGAAAAAGGTTATTAGAGTATTCTTTGCCATTATCACATTGAAAACACTTTATATTACGTTCAAATTGTGTACGAATTAAAGTGCTAAAATTGAGAAAAATAGAATACACTTGAGACTTTTTAGCAAGAGGATAAGTCCATAAATAATTCGATTTATCGTCTAAGAATAAAATATAATAGCTATGACCTCCCTAAATAACAACCGGTGAGGTCCAAAGATCACTATGAATAATATCAAACGGAAAACTAGTACTAGCTAAAGACTCAAACGAAAGACTAGAACTATTTTTAAGACTACGTAATAAAGAGGACCCGGGGTGACCGAGTCGATGGTGCCAAAGGTCATGAGAAACGGCTGCAAAGGCTGCTGGAGAAGGGCGGGGCTTGGATGAAGAGAGGGAGAGCGGGTAGAGATCGCCGTCACTATCACATCGGAGGAGAGTTGTCCGCGTCCGGTAATCCTTCACATTAAAACCAAACGGGTCAAATTCAATGGAAATAAGATTATCTTTGGTAAGACGGCGAACGGATAATAGGTTTTTAATAAGATGTGGAACATGTAAGACATTGTTTAAGCGAAAGGAGGGAAAAGGAGAAGGAAGAGTTTGATTACCCATACCGTGTACCCGTAATTCAGACCCATTACCAACTACAACATTGTTTAAAGTGCCATTATTAACATAAGACGAGAAGTTACCTGCCGTGTTCGTCATGTGAGATGTAGCACCCGTGTCAAGATACCAATTTTGATCCGGAGGATTCAAGGTCATTGTGTGGAGGGCTTGTTCAATGTCCGTTGGAGTGGAGCTGGTTTGGGATGGTCGAGACCCGAGAAGTCCCGAAGAAGGGTTAGGTGGTGTTTGCGATGGTTGGACAGCATAGGTGGGACGAGCCCACGGGTTTGTAAGGTAGGGGCAAGGCGGATAGGTCCAGGTAGGCGGGTTCCAAGCCCAGGTTTGCATGTTCCAAGGTATGTAAGGTTGTGTGCGACCCCGGCCTGGAGAAGCGACAGGGGCAGCAGCGGTTTGGTCTTTTTCCGACAAGCTAGAGGCGGCGTGTAAAGCAGTAGCAGTGGCGGCAGCTGCACTAGGTGCGTGAGCGGCTTTGCGTTGTTCTTCCAACATTAATTTAGATCTCGCTTGATAAAAATCCGGTAGCTTGTCCATCTGTTGAATCATCATAGCAACCCCATCATAAGATTCATTCAAACCGGAAATTAATTGCAATACCTGACGGTTCATCGGGATAGGAGACCCGATATTTTCTAGTTGATCGGCGATCATCTTGACTTCTTGGCAATAAGCATGCATACTTGAGAAATCATCGAGCTTGATATTAGAGAACTTATTTTCAAGATAAACCACACGAGTATTTTTGTTATCTTGAAAGATGTTAGCGAGGGCAGACCACGCATCGGCGGCGGTAGTGTTTGGCTTGAGAATGGTATGAAGAAGATCATTCGAGATAGTGCCATAGATCCATTGGAGAACGATCGCATCAATGCGAGACCAATCGTCATCATGTTTTTCAGCCGATGTAGAAGAAGGAGGAGTGATGTGATCGATAACACTAAAAGCCCGGCAGTGGATCTTGAATAATTCTGCCCAAGAGGTGTATTGTCCCTTCTCGATTTCAAGGGTGAGAGGGATAAAGCTTCGAATGTTGTTAACCGTGATCGCCGGATGTAGTTTAGAGGAGGAAGGGGTTGCGTCGGCCATGGAGAAGACGTGGGAGAGAAGAAAAAATCGTAAAAGAGAGGGAGGAGATAAGAGGCCGACGGTGAGGGTAGGGTTTAGGTAGAGAGAGGGTTGGTCTCTGATACCATGTAGGAACTTTAGAATGAATGTGTTGATTTATTCATTCACCAAATAAGGTATTTATAGATACAATTACATAGGGAATCTTATCCCTTGATAAGATAAACATTACATTTAAACTAAGATAAATCTTATCTAAACATTATCACTAAATAGGATAAACATTATCACTAATAGTCACAAGTAAATAAAAGTAGCTTGGTACAAGTACAAAATATAATAAAACCACAAATCTTGATTTCTATACCTTGCGAGATCGATCTGCCCTTACACTACCAGCTTGTTGGCTCATTCCACTTTGTGAGGTCAACCTACTTTGAGAGCTCATCCATCTTTACGAGCTACGTACAATTGAACTTGGCGAACTAGGGAACCTCGACAAACATGGCGGACTATAAGGGGCTCGGCATGCAATACATAGCAAATTAGGGGGCTTCACCAAACTTACTAACTAACTTGTCGAAACCTATCTTCAAAGAATTTCACATGCATGAACTTATAGACCCTCATATGAACTGTTAACTCCCAGTTCCAAAATTGATTCACAAACTTGTGTTTACCATTAAATTTTACTTCCAATTAACAAGCTAGCTTGTAAATATGCATCGTAACAATCTACATTTTGATATAAATTTTATTGTAATATGATATTTATCAAAAAAAAAAAATTTATCTCTTGCAATTGTAATATTGAAAAATACATTTTGCTGAATAACTATCATATTATGTTAAAACTTATTATGGATATAGTTGTTTTTTTTCAACCTTATTTTATATTTGTGTTTGAATGTTAGTTTTAGTATTTTTCTCATTCTGAATTTTTGTTTGTGCGAATTTGAAACAACTTGTTAGCTTATTATACTTTCAGTGGGTCGACGATGTTGTATACTCAACGTAAAAATAATGAAACCATAAATGAATTTGTGTTACGGCTTATAATATAACAACGAAAGTCGGAAAATGTGATGATATGGGGAGTTAATTATAGGGGTAAGTAGTAGTAGTGACCATCCTCACTTATTTGTCTCCAACAATCTTTTATTTTAACGAGGAAATTATTTGTGATGTTAATAGAATCGAACTTAATTTATTTTATAATCACACATCATTTAAAATTTTAAATCATTATAGAATAAATATTTATGAGTACACCAGCACTTATCTAGATTGTGTCAAGTTAACAATGCACTAATGATTTCTTCTTCTGATGAAAAAAAACAATGGGAAATAATAAAATTAAATATAAAAGTATCTAAGATATAGATACAGCTAGGAGCCTAGGAACATATAAATTCTATAAAAAACAAGGTTAACTTTTTCTAATCCTTTTAATAATCTAAATAGTCTTTTTGATGTGACATATGTAAACGTAAAAGTTGTATTAAAAATTATAATTAAATAATATGACATACTTGTATGTGAGTGAAATGTGGTCAAATTGTAACACACAAAAATAATAGTAAAAATTACAATAAACGTGTTATATATATAATTATATATTATTATTACCTTTTTGTGTAGATGACTTTGTTTAGAAGCGGTGATTGGCAAACCAGATTTAAATATTTATGCGTAATGCTTTCGATTACACATTATTATTATAAATAAAAAAAATTAACTGTAAAGTTACCACGTGAAATATTTGGATTTGAGGACAACACCAAGTTCAACTAATCTAATTAAAGAAAATTACTTTTAACTGACAAATATGTTGATATGATACATTAATTTTTTTTCACACATCTATTTATTTAACTTATAAAAAACGTGTTGATATATCCATTTCGCAACCTGCAACCTGTTTACCCGATTTCAGCTCGTTTTTTTGCATTTTTTTCAATTCTTGATCGTTTTGCGTGGTTTATTTTGTAGGATCTTGTAAATTATCATTATACCTTTCAAATCCAAAATTCATGAACTTTCATCAAATATTCATGGAGAATTTCGAGGTTAAAGTTTAATCTTTTCCATGGATCTTGGTTCGAAAACAGGGCAAAAAAATAAGTTTTTTTTGCTCGATTCTTGATCATTTTACGTAATTCTTTTTATAGATTATCGTAGATAATCCTTTAACCCTTCAAAGGACACCAAATTCATGAAAACTATCAAATATAGGCCAAGAAATTGCTAATTAAAGTCGATAATGACCCTACTCAACACCCTTACAGTATTTTGATGATTTGACACATTTTAAACTCGTTTTTATTCATTTTTTGTATTAGTTCATAGACAATTCGATTACTTTTCCATAGAGTCAATAATCATTGTTTTTCGTTAAGTATATATTGAGAATTTGGCCTTCAAAGTTTCGATTTCGAAGTGAAGAAATTTGGGGAATAGATGACATGCTATTGCAGGTCAAAATTAACAAAATGGGTATAATAATACGTTTTTTACAAGTTAAATAGGTAGATATATAAAAGACAATTAATGTGTCATATCGAAACATAAAGAAAGCACATTTGTTTACAGTGTCTTTATCTATAAATTTGCCACGTCAAATAATTGGATTTGATGACAAAACCAAGTTCAAGTAATCTAATAAAGAAAATTACTTTTTAAAAAAAAGAAAATTAATTAACATGATTTTTAGGTGCTGCAAAATCTAGCTAACCTCCAGATGTCTTTATACATTGGATCCCCTGTCCTTCATCTTGATGGAAATTTTTTTATTTATTTATTTATAATTATTTTTGACGTTACAATAAATATATATATATAATAGCACTTGCAGAGACGTACTCGTGTACTTGATAGAAAATCATCATGAAGTTGCAATCAAAGTGAACATATAAATAATTTTAGTTGTAATTTGTATTACAAACCTCATCATCTAAAGTTGTGCCGAACATTCATTATGACTCGTTATAAGAGGTTTTTGGTTACCTTATATATATCTTGGCATACATGCATGTTTGTAGAAATTTGCCTTAATTTATAGCTTGTTAGGTTTATTAAAACTAGTAAAATGATTTACCGGGTAAATCACGTGTTTTCATATGAGAGGTCTATAGCTCTAGTCATATAGAAGTTAAGATTTTGTTTTAATTGGGGATATCCATAGAATGGTTTGAAAAGTGTTACAAGTATATATATATACTAATTTACTGTTTAAGTCGGATACATCAAAACCAAAAGCTAACATTTCCAGATAACCAAAACATAGTAAAATGATCAAAAGAAGAAAATGAAATCTAGAATAGAAGCATATTAGTTAAAGAATGGTGTCAAAGTAAATATAATTAATTAACCTAAGTTTTTTCAAAGTTGAATTTTATATAGATCCTTGTAACCTCGTAAAAAGTTTAGCAATGTATATACAGAGAGAGAGAGAAAGAGAGTGAGGCAAACAAACGTTAAAGGAAGAGAGAACATTTATTACATGTACTTGGTCTCATGCAAATTAACGATGCATCATATAAAATAGCATAACCACATATAGACACATAAAAGGTTTTTATTATTATTAATGGTCTAGCTATTAATTGATGATGTTTAATTACAAATTCAACTAAATCATTTTGTACGCAAATGGGCAAATAAGTGTTCAACAACAATTCCTATACATATACTGATATACAATTATCGTTTAATGTCTTAGATGTATATTCACTAACACTACTGTAAGCTTGTGAGTTTTAAACTCAAAACCAATTGTCAATGAGTGAGTAACTCAGGACTCTTATATAGTACATTACAAAGTCACACTTGTCCGATGTGAAACAATACTCAACACGCGTCCTCACATGTGTCGTTCTTTTTTTGCGCCTAACACATGGATCTTGTGAGTTATTGGAGTGTGTATGGTCATTTGGCCAACTATTGTGAGGTTTCAACTCAAAATTAATTAACAGCTTTGTTTAGCAATCCACTTAATTCATCTATTAGGTTATAGGTGGCACACAAAGAAATTACTACTGACACTCGAAAATTTGATTGGTAGCTCTGCTATAAAAATACTTAGAATTTTCTACTTTACATGTGCAACTATTTGTTAATCGTATAGTTTTAGTTTATGTTTGAATGATTTATGTTCATTTAGGATAAAGTATTGTGATGTCATGATTTACATCATATTGTTTTAGTTATAATTTTGGTCAATCTTCAAGCTTCGTTTTTAAGTTTTATATTGTGTACTGGCCAAAACACAATTAAGAACCGAACAATTAAGACTGAAAAATCAAAAACAAATCATTTCAAAACCAAAATCAAAATCCAGTAGTATTTGTTTTTCAAAAACATAAACTTTCAGTTTGGTTTTGATTTTATACAAAAACCGAACCAAATCAAACCATACATTCCCAAGTTGTACCGGTTACCCAAATGATATCTTAATGAATGCAAAAAAACGTATGTATAGAACATTGATATAACGAGTTATGGATTTACCCGCACGTTGCGGTGGAATTTAGGATAAACAAATATTTAAACATAAATATTATAAAAAATTGGGAAAGTTTAAATATTTAGGAATGGACATCAATCCATTATTCCACATCTGTATGCACATCAATCCAATACTACGGAGTGCAACAAAACAAGCACATCATTTTGGAACCAAAATTCACTTCCGGGTATCAATCAGTCACTTTATAAATATTACATACATCTTACAAAACAAAACAAACAAAAAAAAAACTAGTCTTTTAGAAAACATTACCTAGATCCTTAAACACGGTTTACAAAAAATTAAAAATCGACACAAAATTCATTGTAGTCTACTGTTACTTGCATTTTGTCGGGATTCCATGAAGAGTCTTACAGTAGAGAAGATGAGGGAGGGCTCAGCCATCGCACCTGTCCCGTAGTCCCCACAAGCAAGCCTTTTTGACACCGGGGGTATAAGCGTAACTCCAAGTTCATCGATTGTCATAAGATGTCTTTCTGTAAAAGGATTGGTCCACATAAACGTGTTCATAGCCGGTGCCACGAATATCGGTTTTTCATAGTCCCATGCTCTGATGATGCATGTCAACAAGTTGTCACAAAGTCCACCAGCAATCTGTTCCAGCATGTTAAAACAAATTCAGAATCAAGTTACTGAAGAATAATGGCAATTTTGATCCACTTAATATACACGTCAGTTCATTTGGGGTATGTTTTATGCCAAACAGGTCAAGAGCGTTTAGCTAAAATATATAACTTAAAAGGAAAAGGGGGGATGGTTTAACAGTTTCTCCCAAATGTATTCATATTTCATAATACGCATAAAAAACTTCTAAATTACTGATTTAATAAAGTTTAGATAGGAATAATCCAATTTCATAATCATATTTTAGCACAGCGATTATTTATAGAAGGAACAATAAGAAGTCTTTACGTGTTGGTCAAGTCCAAACCATTTGTCCAATCTAATACAAGTTTGTTTGCCATATTACTCAACCCACTTAACCCACTCATTCACTTATAAATGGGTTAAAAGTCGCCTAAGTTTAGTTCAGTGCTTACAGCCTCCTAAATCCTTTTTATCAAATAATTAAATTATCATCGTTATAACATGATTATTTAATCGTTCTAACTATTTATTTATAAACATACAACCCGTCCAATTTGCCACCTTTAGAAATAAGTGTTACCTTGCCAAGCGTATTTGCTGATAGTGGGGCAATGACCATAATATCAGCCCAGCGACGGAGTTCTATGTGAAGCACGTTATCTCCAATCTTGGACCAAGAGGACCATTCATGTTCATCTGTATAAACAATCACATCCTTTGGAAGTGATGCTCTATCAATGAAATGTAAAGCAGCTTGTGTCACTACGGCTTTTACATCTGCCCACTCTGAGAAGCAGCTGCAGAGGTTCCCAAATTTAATGGCAGCCACACTTCCACTTGCAGCAAGCAGAATTCGGGGTTTTCTAGAACCACTACTCACTTGCATTCCCTCCCTTACTCCATGTAAAGGTCGTTCCATGATATGCGCAATCAACTCCTGTTAGATGATAAGATTTCTCACTCCACAACATTCAAGTAAAACTTAAAATTGCAATTTTCTATGAAATCTATCCTAGAGGTGGCAATTCCAGCCCATTAACTTGTATATTGGTGGACTGGGTTTATGTTTATCTTTAACATGTCAAACAGGTAAAATCACAAACTTTATCTAATAGGAAAACATGTTGAAAGTCGCTCCCAAAGTATATTTTTAATGTATAAAACCTCTAAATTATTATATTCAAAAAGGGATATTATTACGAATTAGATATATATATATAACTTCTGTAAATGCAATTGAGGAGCTAATCATTTATGAATAAAAATAGTAACTTAGAAAAAGATGGGTTGATCCTGCCCACTCTGCCCCTTATTTTTCTGGCATCAGAACGTTTTACAATTAAACTTCAGATGTTTTTCTACACCATTGACCATTCATATTTGTGTGATACGAATCAAATTGATATATTGATAAATCAAAACGAATACAATAGTCGGCGTGCTTTCGAGAGGCACCTGTCTCTCCTTAACCTACTTTCGAGAGGTAGTAGCTCTCCTAAACCCTAATTCTAATACCAAATTTCTCCCCCCATAAATGGCCCTAACATCTCCTATAAATAATCTATCAATAGGTAAGACAAAATAAACATATGCCGATGTGGGACAGGATCATATCATTGTGATCTGGTAGGTCCCATCAATTCTCCTTCGCAGCAGGTGGATGGGACCCATGATCACATTTTTCCTCTTCACACCATACAAGACCATGAGAATATGTAAATTTTGATCAACCCAAGTAGATATCGTTTTAATAATAGAATTTTTATTAGCAACTATCCATCTCTATTGAACTGAATGCATTTCCCAAAAACAGAACTAGGAAGTTTGATAATAACAGTTCCACAAAAAGAACAAGAATAAGGAATTCATTACATATTCACAGAATGACCATACTACTAAGGCTTTATACTCCGAAGCAACTTTTTTACATAGACTTAACCTTCAGACAGTTGCATACCTTTCACAGAGGGATCAGATCGGTAAAGAGCAAGCTCAAACATACAAATATATAATTAAGAATCAGGTTAAGAAAATCCCAAAAAGAATATTCCCACAAAATGAGATGTTTACTTTGTCATCATACTAACAGTTATGATTTACTCAAAGACAACAACTATAATATAAGATAGGATCATATCCTCCTACGACGATAAAGATAAACAACATACTTATTATGATTTATGAGATATATGTCATACACTTACTTAACAAAACCTACTAAACCAAGTGGGCAGTCTCGGTTATTAACATGATCGTTGTTAGCATGGGTCCCAACTCCCACTGCAAATAAGAATGGGGTCCCAATGATGAAAAGGCCATCAATATTCTGTTTCTTTCTGGAACTCCATGTCAAGTTGACAGAAGTAAATATAAATCTTTCTGTAAACTTCATAAAATTTGGAAGTAGATGAAATATACGACTTTAAAGTACTATGTAACATCTACAGATAGAAAGATAGAACCTTATAGTAAACATCACATAATTGTGAATAGAATCAAATTGGCAAACTTTTATAAAACAAAAAGAAAATAGAAAGGATAGATTAATCGACATTAAAGAAGTTGATTAGCTCTCTACAGTTTACTTATGAGTGTTGAGAGGTAAACCAACTCTCCAATGATATCAAAATCCACCGGTCAATAAATGCATAATACAACCCTAATGATTTGTTTATAATGGAAGACAAGAATCCAATTCTAAGACAACTCCAACAAGGTGATGTGACCCGCACGCTCCGGCTGGATTTAATGACATATGCCAGGGATAAAGCTGATAATGATCAGAATCAAATATTCTTCTAATCATATGTTATTACAGATTGCCATCTTCAGATTTTCTGATTGTGGAATTCTAGTCATCACTTTGATTCTTTTACATTTTCTGAGCCGGTAACTTCTCTTCTAGTTACCTATGAGTCCTGCTCGAATAGATTAAACTATAACCTGACCCATGTTATCAAGAAAATGGAAACTTGCCTATATTTTAAAGCCCTATGTGTCCTTATATGATATTGAGAACTTGAGATGATGCTATCATATGTATATCCTCATCTGATGACACTATAAACACCCTTATATAGAACAATATCTACACCTATCAAACAGTGTTGGTGATGATGGCAACAAGCTGAACTGTCCCTTATGAGTGTACAAGAAGACCTATCATCTTAGTATATGAATAAATAATTGGAATGTCAATCAACAAATGCCCACATACCAACCTAGTTGCTTACTTCACGTTTAGCGAATCAATACTCCCATTTTCAATATATTGAAGGCTAGTCTCGCTAGTGGTGGAACGCATGTATCTATGTGAGAAGCTTAGTTTTACACCTCATAGCATGTACCAGTTACTTGAAAGTTAAATTGGATTGTGAAATTGTTTTCACTATTTTGATTCCCTGCCATTGCTCCTTGCCGTCTCTGTAGCCATTTGAACAGGCTCCAGTGGTCTGTTTACGCCTAAGATAGGGAGCAGAGAACTTGGACAATCGAGCAAGGAGCCAGGTGTGAGGGTAGAAAATTAAATTAGATGAAAACCAACATTAACCTTTTTTCCTCTAAGGTTTGGCCAAATTATTTAAATACGAAGCGAATTAAGTTCTAGTTTAAAAGCATAAATCCAGTGACGACTCCTAGGCTTTACGATTATATAAATTTATTGATACATGAAACACTTATAAATTATTATTTTTTATTTTTAAACGTACACACTTACATATCACTATTACACAAGAGTGTGTCCCCTGTTACTTCAACAGTTATATTACAATAAACAGCCAGTAAACAACAACTCTTATGCATATGTATAAAACAATCATTTATAAAATAACAATGTAATTTTTTTGTTATGAATATTTTACTAATGACATGTGTCATCAAGAAATAATTAGTTTGGTTTGTCCTTGAGAAAAACAATAACATCATTTCTGAAGCAATACAACATTTCTAAATGTCATAAAATTTTAATCAACTTTACCAAATTTTCAGCCTAAGTTAATGTGTTCATTAGCAACCTATTAACGTGCGAGCGTTCTATTTTTCGCTCTCCTATAAATTAGGTGTACTTATTATTCCAACTTTTAACCATGACTTGCTATACACTACGAATTACCATTACAAATATTATATTTTCAACTTCGAAGGAACGAGTTGTGCTAGATTATTGCTCAAGATATATTTAACATTTAAAATTGGACCATACATGAGATGTATAGATCATTGCTTTGTATAATTGTATCTGTTGCTATCCAATTTCTAGCTGTTGGCCAAATATTGCTGCTAAAATAAAAAAGGATACTATTTCCGTAACTGTGGTAACAAGCATCCAGATAGCGAGCGGGTAATGAAGGTGGCCGAGCAACATGACTACCATACAGGCTCCTTATGGCATTCACTGCCTCCGATGAGAAGTTTACTCTGGGCTCTCTAAATTTATGTATGTGTTCAAAAGTGTTATGAATTGCAAATGTTAAAAGGGTTATGTTTAGTTTCATATCCATCAAGTCCTAGGGTTTTCTAAGGTGATGGTTTTCTGTGTTGTGTCAACAACAACAACAACAACATTATATAGATAATTGTACATCTACCTGTAAGTAAGCAGACCACTTTCTGAATTACCTCCAACATATATCTAGTTAGAACAAAAGATGAACTTTCAGAACAGACTATTTATATATAAACATACCATTTGAAGACTTAAGGGAGAGATTTAACATTAATACTCAGAACAGACTATTTATATATAAACATACCACTTTCTGACATCAACATTGATGCTTTAAGGTAGAGATTTAACATTAATAATTTAAGGCAGAAAAGTAGGGCACAATAGGGCAAAAGAAAAACTAAATTAGAGCACATTAACATTGATGGTCTCTAGAAGAAATTAACAATAACACGTTAACCCTAAAAAGAAATAGAGCAGAGAAGGTGAAACGAATTAGCAATAAGACAAAAAACCACAAAACCAAATACTCAGTAAATTTATCAACAAGATTTCAAAAAGCTAAAAGAAGAAGTCAACTAGTGAAGAATCACACACACAAACACAGACACAAAAAGGGCAGAGTGGGAAGTAGAAATTACCTCTGGGAGTGTCGGATAACCGCCGTCGAAGTGGAGAATCGAAGCAGTAAGGCTCTAAGTGAGAGAGATCGAGAAGAGCAAATTGTGGACGGCTCACGGCTTCTCTTTGATTTCTGCTTTCTATCGACAGTCGAAGCTGAGGGAGAATGAGAATTAGAGGCTTTAATTTCTGCTTTTTGTCGATCCTTGCTATCTCTCTTCGATCGCCGTGGCCTTCTGTCGACGCAGGTGGACCAAGGACCGAAAAGAGGGGACCAATTTATTTTTAAAAATTTCAATTAATGGTTTATGTGGTTTACTACTTATTACATTGTGGTCCATTATCTTCGTTTATTATACTGTAAGTCCTTATAGTATGTGGTTTATTGCACTGATGGTCCCTCTCAGCCTTATGTACACTTAAAAAGACTATAATACCATTTTCTCTTTAATTTCTATATTTTTTATTCATTAATTACTAATTAATATTATTAAAAAAAATTAAAATACTAAAATAAATACAAAATACGATACACCCTCTTCCCCCAAACTGCCACCACCCACACCGCCGTGAACAAGAACAAGAGAGAGAATGGCGACCACCGCCTGCCACCACCCACACCTCCGTCGACCACCATCAGAACCACCACCACCGTCTAAAACAACCCCCACCACCGTGAAACAAACAACCCCCACCTCCTCCATCAAGAACAAGGT
Organism: Pulicaria dysenterica; assembly: GCA_947179395.2. Classification (NCBI taxonomy): domain Eukaryota; kingdom Viridiplantae; phylum Streptophyta; class Magnoliopsida; order Asterales; family Asteraceae; genus Pulicaria; species Pulicaria dysenterica. The sequence continues at coordinate 110,960,683 of OX359290.1, read as the reverse complement.
CTGAACCACCTACAAAACACCATTAAGAAGAACAAGATCTGATTTTCAGAAACCACACTTGCTCAACACGAATCAGAAACCACACTTGAAACAGTAAACCACCGCCGTCACCACCCACGCCGAGTCTGGGACTACTCCCACCACTAGCCACCACCACCAAATTCACAAACACAACCGAAAATATGAATAGATCTGAACACCCAGATGTGAAAATCTCAGTAAGAACAAGATCTGAATACCAAGAATTGAATATCACAAACCCTAATTTGTAGAGAGAGAAAGATAGAGATAAAAGTGGTAAAAAACCCTAATTTGACATGCAACGGTGGTTCGCCGGTGGTGATGAGCGACGGAGAAAGCGACCGCAGATGTTCTTTCTTCTCAGGCGGTGGTGATGGCTGTGGTCTTCGGCGGAGGTACAGCGGCGGAGTTGAGCTGTGGGTGCGTCGGTGGTGAGTCATGGGTTGTGGTGGGTGTGACAGCTAAGAGAAAGAGGAGGGGAGAGAAACGAAATGGTTGTGGTCTTCCGGCGAGGGGAGTGAGACTGGTGGTGGTGGTGGTGGTCTTCCGGCGACGGTAGGGCTGAGAAAAAGGAGAGTGGCCGACGATGGGAATGAGAGAGAGAGAGAGAAGATAGGTGAAGTGGGGATATGAACCTAGAAGGAGGGATGGGGTTTTTATCTTGGCGTCGTAGTGGTGGTGTTCCGGGGAGAGGGAGGAGACTGGTGGTGGTGGTGGTGTTCCGGCGGCGGTGGGGATGTGAACGGCGGCAAATGGCTGAGATGAGAGTGTGGCGGCGATGGAAATGAGAAAGAGAAGAGTGGGGAGGTCGGTGGGGTTATGAACCCAGGCCACAGGTGTGGGTGTGTTTATTATTATTATTTTATTAATTTTTAATAATGTTTAATGAATATTTAAAACTAAAAAAAAGAATAAAAATAGGAAAAGGGTACAATTGTCATTTTTAATGATTTAGTAAGGGTAGTTTGGTCTTTTTAGTTGAACCAGGACTACCAGTGTTACAAAGTTGATACATTGAATGACGCTTTAACAAAACATGATGTCATATTTCAATCTTACGTGTTCAGTTATGTGGATTAAAAAGCGAACTTAAAGGACCGTACATGTAATAAGTGGCAAACCACAGGGACCATGAGTGAAATTTTCTGTTTTTTTTAATTGGTTTGCTTTAAGTATTTAACTTTTACCTTTGTAATGCTTCTTTTTACCTTTTGTAAGTGATCTTAAATTTTCTTATAATAATTATTTTATTATTTATATATTTCAGGGTGTTCAAAACCGGATATTTAAAATTTCGATTATCCGAGATTTCGGATTTGCATATCCGAAATATCCAAAAAATTTAAAAAGGTATATTTTTATATAATTTTTATAAAATATAATTACGAAATAACCATATTTTAAACTTTAATCATCAAAAAATAGTTCCAGTATGCTTAAAAATGAAAAATACATGTGTATAAAATTATATATTTTAAAAAATCAAATAAATAAGAGATATTAAAATTATAAAATTAAATATATTTATCAGATATAAGATAATCCAAAATGAAAATTACTATCCGAATCCGAAAATTCAGATATCCGAATTTTCGTATAATTTCAGATCAGATACACCTATCTACAAATAATATAGGTTTAAAACTAAATTAGTATACACATATGTTATGTTAAAGAAATATATTGTTTTCTTTCGCTTAAAAAATACACCGTACAAAAGAAAATATATATAAAAGAAATTAATACGCACATGTTACTTCTTTTTAACGGGTCAATCAGTAATATACAACTGTTACCAAATTCACCGAGATATGGACGCAAGATTTCCCGTATTCCTCAGATAATGTCGATATCTCCTACCCACTCACTTCTCACCAATCATCCAACTCAGTTTAGTAGGAAATCGCGCATCAGATTTCCTGTCACCATGGCGACCTCAGTCGCCGGTGACGCAACCACCGCCGATCTGCCGGACTACCACCCGTCGCTGGAAATCTTGGGCGGAGCTCGTGACTCTTTCTGTCCGGTTATCAAGACTCATTTGGACCGGCCGTACAACCACTTTCCTGTCTTCGGTTCAAACCGTCACGTCGAGACCATCTTCGCTTCTTTCTTCCGAAACATACCCGATGTGAAGTTAAAACGCGAGTGCATTAGGACCCAAGATGACGGAACCGTCGCCCTCGATTGGGTCTCCGGCGATGCCCGCCGTCTGCCCGGAAACTCCCCTGTCCTACTCTTACTTGTCGGTATACATTCATCTTCTGAAATGATCAAATTCCATTGCACACCCACCACTAATTTCATCCCCAATTACATTTTCAGCCTGGTTTGACGGGAGGAAGTGATGATTCGTATGTAAGACATATGTTGGTGAGGGCAACAAATAAAGGGTGGCGCGTGGTGGTCTTCAATAGCCGTGGCTGTGCCGATAGTCCTGTTACTACACCTCAGGTTTTTATTTATCCAAGTTCTTACCTTTAAGCAATCAAGTCAAGTTAACCCATTTAAACAAAGATTGTGCATTAGATTCTTATTGCAATTTATGTTTATGCAGTTGTATTCAGCTTCATTTTTAGGAGATCTTGATGAAGTAGTGAATCATGTTGCTAGCAGGTATCCAAAAGCCAATCTATATGGTGTTGGTTGGTCAATGGGTGCTAATATTCTTGTTCAGTACTTAGGAAAGGTAGAAACATTGTTACTTTTTTGCATGTTTTCAGATAATATCATACAAAAATTGAACTCAAAGTTTGTGTGTTCTTGAAGGAGCCTGGTGCAGGCCGGTTTTCAGGTGCGGTTTCCATGTGTAATCCTTTCGATTTGGTTATGTCGGATGAAGATTTATGCAAGGGATTTAACAGAATATATAATAGATCTCTCGCCAAGGCTTTGAGAAGCATTTTAAAAAAGTACTATTCCATTCTCTCCTCATATTAATTGGTTCTTGAGTTGTTATATATTAACTTTGAGTTGCTTGTTTTGATATTTAAGATCTCAAAAAAATTACTGTTTGCAGGCATCTTATGCTTTTTGAAGACATTGGAGGCGAGTACGATATCCCATTGGCTGCTAATGCGGAAATAATCAGGGATTATGATGAAGGATTGACCCGAGTCTCGTTTGGTTTCAAGTCAGTTGACGAGTACTTGCAGAATTCCTGCAGTGCAAATTACATAAAAAATGTTTGCACGCCTTTGCTTTGCATACAGGTAATAATCTTTTACGCCACATCTTGTTAAATTAAAAATCTTTGCTTTTTTTATTCTATACAAAGATACAAAGATTTTCTTACTAGTACTTACTTGTTTGACTGATTTATAGGCGAAAAACGATCCAATTGCTCCGGATAGAGCAATACCTCGCGAAGATATCAAGGTATGTAGCACAAAACTGTACTATCGTGTATAAAACAATGTGTTTTATTCATTGAACATTTTTTTTTTGCTGTTTTATATATTCTTCAGGGAAACCCGAATTGTTTGTTGATAGTTACACCTAAAGGAGGTCATTTAGGGTGGGTTGCAGGTGAGAATGCTCCGCTAGGATGTCCATGGACTGATCCAATGGTCATGGATTTCCTTCAACATCTTGAAGATGAAAAATCCGGCACATCACAAGGTACAAACACCTTGCTGCAGTCAATAGAGGCGTAGACTAGCTTGATTCATTGGCCACCATGTATACTTAGGTTGATTTAAACTATCCATTTCGTGTTGTACAATGAAACATAATATGACACAAGAGTCGGTCCTTGACCATTCTGGTGATCTGCTAATCCGACTTGCGTGTGCATGTGTATATATGTACAAGTATAACTCATCCTTTGAAGGCCTCAGGGCTGGGTTAGAGGGTGTGCGAAAGAGGCAGCCGTTTAGTGTTCATGGACTAAAGATTCTAAGATTTGAGAATAAGAATGGTGCTACAAAGTTTTTCTTTCTAGAAGTGCCTTCTTTAAATTTAGACTTGTGGAAGGTGGTCAACATAAGCTGGAAGGATTCAATAATTTACAAAAAAACCAAATGATTTGGGAATGCAAAAGTTGTAGATATGTAGGGCTGAATATTTAAGAGGTCATACGGTCCATTTGAAACCACGTTTTAATAATGTTTTGAGGGGTAGGCTAGGTAGCACAATTATACCTTGATAAAGTTAGGGCAGCAATATATACTTTTGATTGAAACCCACTTTTTAATGAACACATGAAATAAATTAATGAAATATGTTTATATAAATAGATCGATCTTTAGGTTAAAACTAACTAAAAAAAGGATAATTTATTTGTGTAATTTATATCTCAAAAAATTATAGACCGCAATATGGAACCTGCTTACATGTTTATGAATCATGAGATGGATTAGTCACGCAAGTTTTTTTTTCTCTTTAATTTATTCTGAGATAAAATTTACAGATATCTTATATTGTTATACGTCAAATAATTTCTGAGTATAAAAACTATACTCATATCATTATGATTTACATATTGTTTTAAGATAAGGTATGTGACCGTTAAGTTCAATGGAGTTTGTGTTAAACTTTTCAAAATAAACATGCCATTCATCACCATAACCATGGAACATGACACCAGTGGCTTTTATGGTTGGAGAAGATGTCTTCCGTGGTAGTAACTTTCGTAACTCGAGGTGATGAATTCTACAGTTGAGTTGCATATGTGAGAGGAACAGAGAAAAGAGTGAGAGATGAAATGGTTAGAGAGAGGGGAGAGAAAGGATTTCAATTTTGATGTGGGTTGTAGAGGTGACATAGATAGAGATTAAATATTTACTTTGTTTATAAAAGAAATGAGTTTGATATCTTGGTGGTTTTAAAAAGAAATGGATTTGATTTGAGTAACAAAAGACTACACGAGAATATTATTGTGCTTATGTCTGGTTCATCATTTAGGGAAGAAATTGAAATTCAAGATAAGAAACCTTATTTCAGATGAAGAAAAGTAGAATCCTTCTCATCACCGAAGGAATTGAGATTTCATATGCTCACCAATTTCACTCCCTCTCATCACCGTTAGATCAACCAACAGAATAATCCCTCCATCCCCGACTAGCGACAACGACATAGGTGGTGATCGGTGAACAGCGATGGAGGTGGTGTCCCAACCGCGGTGGGATTAGGGCTTTCATTTCCTTTGTCTTCAGTTCATCTTGACAGTTTGGGCATTAGTGGTAGGTGACGACAAATAGGGCTTTAGTGGTAGGGAGGTGGCGACAATTAGGGCTCCATCTTGTTGAGGGGGCTGCGCTGGTCTTAAGGCAGCATAAGCGGTGTTGTTAGCGTTGTTGGGTGGTGGTTTTGGGAGCGGCATGTGGTGTTGGTGTTGTTGATGCTGGTGGTGAGTGGTGCCATCAAGAATTCTCCATTGTGCAACCAAACACAATTTTATAAGAAATACATTTCAAATCCATTTCAGAATCGAATTTCAACAAAAAAATAATTTGCAAAGCAAACATCATCTTAAAGATCAACTAAGGGTGCGATATTAAAAGGTCCAATGATGCAACAAAAAAATTCTTAAAAGGACTATCATTGAAATTTTTCAAAGGACAAACTCCCATTCGAGATTACTCAAAGAAGCAATGGTTTTTCTACGTGTTCATATTTTTTTGAAGTTTGTGAGTGTGTGTATTGATTTTAGAGGCATGTGTATTCTTAATTTTTTTTTTCTAACAAATGTTAACTTTTTTCTAAGAATTAGGATGAGAGCGACAATTAAATTGTAACAGTGTATTAATTAATCTAAATTGCATGTTTATTTAATTAAATATCATTTTAAGTTGAATTTTAGATGTGAGAAAATAATATAAATATATGTAAAAGATTATTTTAGTCTTTTCAATTAATAGAAAAAGTATTTTAGTCTTTTCAAATTAATTAGGGATTAAAACCTTAATAACTTCAAGTCAAGAAAGATTAAATCCGAAATTTTAAACCACAATAATCATTTCTAAAGTTTTGTTTGAAGTGTATGAAAGAAAAGATAATCGTTATTATAAAATGTAGGGTAAATAATAGTTAAACCCTAAATTATGATAAGTTTTTTAGTTTAATCCTTAACGTTTCATTTCAAACAATTTAAACCTTAAAAATTGAATTCATAATGTTGTAAACCATATAGGAAAATAGTTAAAAGGTTAACCTACGACTTGGTTAGCCGGTCACTCCTATTTTAAAACCAGCAGCACGACAACGGTCGATGAAGGGAAACTGTGGGGAAACCAACCAAGAGGATCATATAAACAAATTTCAAGAAATCGATTGAGAGGAGCATTCAGACAGCAACAAAACCGGCCATTAAGAGCAAAATCAACAGAGCAAAGGTGTGAAGAGAAGCATTGTAGAAACCCTAACCAACATGTTCCATAAAAATGTGATGTATTATATTATGGATGAATTTAACTATTTCTAACTAATTTACTTATCTTTTACAAGAATCTGTATGTCTATATATGGTTTACAATTATAACACCGTACTTTTTATAATAACATTAATACGCATGCGGAAGCTAATTACATATAATTAGATTTAAAACCAAAGATAAATACAAACTTTATCCGATTTATAATTACAAAACGTCACTACGGTGTTAATTACAAAACAGGCTCTCAACAAAAATATTGACATCAGAGTTATGGTATGTCCATATTTCCAATCTTTAATGTCCACAACTCACAGAAGAGTATCTGCAAAACAAACTGGAGGGGAATTAACACAAAGCTAAGTGAGAGAACCAACATCTAAGCACATACAGGGCAAACATGTCCAAACACACAACTCAACAACCAAGGAGAACCGGCGGTGTTGCAATACCTACAACCAAGGTCGGCCAAAACCAAGGTTTACCGATAGCCCTGCTACTTGGATAACAGTACAAGCTCCCTTGAGTGCAACAAATGCCCCTCAAGATCAAATACTGTAAATCCCTAAGCATAAGCCCAGCCGGCATACCAAAACTGATCTCCCGCCCAAACATGTATACAGTTTATCAAGAGCGCAACAACTATCAGGATGTCATATCCTGCATATCCGAAGATATAGATCCACTCACCAAAATCTTTTAACTCAGGCTACTCAGCAATCTATTCTACTGAGCCTTGTCACCACCTGAGCAAACAGCTATCAATCAGTATTTGCTTAATAAATCCACAATAAGCATAATACTACAGTTATTATACATGTACATAAAATCAACAAGTACATATATCCACATATCACATGTACCAATAATCTATAAGTACCAAATTATCAAATATACTTATACCCGAATTCACAATTACTCTTTACAACTTGTAAATCTGTGAATTCATTTAATTCCTTAGCTTAGGCTATATATAATCTTTCATCCATACACTTGATACAAAGCTCCATTCACTTCATCAATATCATCAATGAGTTTCAAGTTAAATCTTCATTCGGATTCATCATTGGATCCCCAATTCCGAGCATAAGTATAAATGTAAATCCCAACAAGTCCAAATCCGATTAAATCATACTTTAAATTTAAGTATGGGTTCAAATCCGATCAACTCCAATTCCGAGATAAAGCACAATCCAAGAAATGGTTAAATCCGATAAGACACAATCCGAGAAAAGACATATATATTAAATCCGAGTGAACTGTATTCCGAGTATCTTAAAATCCGATAAAACAGTTAGGGCATTGTTCAAATCCGATAGAATGTCTAATAACGAGAATTGTTCAATTCCGACAATATCAATTCCGAGTAAAGGCCAATACCGACAAAATTCAATTCCGATAAACTTGAATTCCGAGTAAAGGCAAATTGACAATTCCGAGTAAACAGGATTCCGATATATAGCACATTCCGATTAAATTAACATCCCGATATAATATCAAATCCGAGAAAAGTGTTAAGGTCCATCTTTCGGGTTCATCCTCTATTCCGATCATTTTAATCGGATTTCACCAAATCCGATAGAATCAGTCGGAATTCATCAATTCCGAGCCCTTCAAGTTCCTCAATTCTCCGACAGACTCATATCATGAATTCCGATAAAATCATATTTTTACATTTTCTTGATGCTTTTCAATTCTAATATGTTTTATGATCATGCAAGGCAATCTATGTTTCCAGAAATGATTATAACACATAATGATCATAAATCATCAATCAATTCTAACATGCATTCATCCTAATCATCAAATCATCATGTAAAGTATCAATCGGAATTTCTCATACACACACACACACACACACACACACACACATATATATATATATATATAAACCGAATTTATACAACAATTGACATAAGCAAAATTCAGTGATCTAACCTCTTGACGTACTTCACTTCAGTTAATCAATCACGAATTTAAGATCAACTATTACGATTACTTTTTCTTCTTCTCTCTTTGTTCTCAGCCGAAGACACACACAACACACACTACACACTAATTCCTAATTGCATGGAATGAGGGTGTTAAAGGTGGAGATGGTGACTAATTCACCAAATTGGCCAACACATAATCCTAATATTAATTTAAATTGATTATCCAAATTAATTAACAATTTTCACATTTAATTAATCAAACAATTAAATTACATAAATCACATAATTAATCAAATATAATAACTAATTCAATTAAAATAATTCAATTAATTACCTTAATAATACTAGGCCAGTTTAGGGGTGTTACAACAATTATTTTTTTACTATATATGTTAATATTTTCTAACATCATAAATATATAAAATTAATTTGAATTAACATTATCAAGCTAGTTAAAAAATAAACACTATTTATAAAATAACCGCGGTTATTTAGGCTAAAATTTAATGTTTGGAAAATGGAAATATTAATAGCCGCATCGGAGCCAATGATGCAGTGATAAGGTTTAGTCTGTCACTGCTCAGAGCTTTATAATGTTCCTGTACAAGACAAGACAAAAAACGAAGGAGGTGCGGAGAAGCCTGGCTACACCGGAATGGATTGGCTCCACGATTGCGGCTCGACCTGTGTTCCACGTTGTCTGGTAGCTTAGCCAGCCAGCCAGCCGTCCAGCCGATCCTTTATTTCATCAATCGTCATGGACAAAGTCTCCATTGCCGCCTTCGCATCCAAACACCTTTTCTCAACTCCTTATATTCCGGCCACCATTTCTTTTAAAACCTACCCGCTTTCCACAACCATAGCTCGCTTCACCACCACCATGTCCGCCACCCTTCTCAACCCTCGCCCTCATCCTTCTCTTGACGTCAGCGGCGGAGCTATGGATTCCTTCCTTCCAGCTTTCACCACTCTGCACCGTCCCTACGATTCCTATTCCGTCGTTGGTTCTAATACCCACCTGGAAACTATCTTTGCCTATTTTTTCCGATCAACCCCAGATGTTAGATTCCGACGTGAGTGTCTCAGGACTAAAGACAACGGTACCGTCGCTCTTGATTGGGTCTCCGGGGACGATCGCATCTTATCTCCCGATTCTCCTACCCTTATCTTGCTGGTAAAATATCCACCTCTCAAGATCCCTCTTGAGACATTTATCCTAATTTGTCTAATCTAATCGTGCGTTGCATTTATATAAAGACTGTAGTTTGTTAAACACTACACGTAGTGATGGATGGTTTGCATTGCAGCCGGGATTAACTGGAGGAAGTGGGGATTCATACATAAGGCATATGCTAATCAGAGCAAGAAACAAGGGCTGGCGTGTTGTGGTTTTCAACAGCCGTGGTTGTGGTCACGGCCCTGTCACCACACCCCAGGTATGAATATTAATCACATAATTATCTTTCTGCAATCTGCATATTTTCGTCGTGGAACAAAATCAATATCACTGATTATGGATGGACAAGCAGCTATGGGTCTTGAAATTAAGAGAAGGGCAAGACATATTGTTGTGTGCAGTTAATCAATTTAGTTATAAAACTTTCTCACAGTTCTATTCGGCATCGTTTTTGGGAGATATTAGTGAAGTAGTGGCGCATGTTTCTGCTCGATATCCGGATGCAAATTTATATGCTGCTGGTTGGTCTCTTGGAGCAAACATTCTTGTTCGTTATTTGGCTCAGGTAATTCATACACATGCCATGACATAAGATTTCTCATTTGGTTTTGTTACTTGAGTCGTATTCATCTTTTATTCTTATCTACCTTGAATCATGCGATTATTAATCAGGCTGTAATTCCAACTAAGCTGTTGCTTTTCTTGATGCTTCTCTTTGGTTAACTTAAATAATTCGGTGTAATGTACGATTCTACATGTGTTTGCAGGAAGCTGGTAGCTGTCTCCTTTCTGGTGCGGTGTCTTTGTGTAATCCTTTTAATTTGGTCGTTGCAGATGAAGACTTCCAAAAGGGCTTTAACATGGTTTATAACAGAGCTCTTTCAGGCTCCCTGCGTAAAATATTCAAAAGGTAGTCTTTTCACTAATGCAGGCAAATAAGTCATTTTCTGAGTTTAAACTTCACATGATTCTGTGTTCATTATCACTTTTTTTAAGCAATGCGGTTTTTTTTCTAAGTTCGAATAGAACATGATGATTTGTATGCCGGAAGTGAAAATTTGACCATATTACAGCAGTTCACCTGTTCTTCATAAGAGCTTGAATATGATTACTTATTTCCTTCTGCTTATTTTTCCTCCTCTTACTGCCTTCTTTTATCAGGCATCAGCCTCACTACTATGATTTTTATTTGCAGACATGCCCTTCTCTTTGAAGAAATGAGTGACGATTTTAATATTTCAGCAGCTGCCAATTGTAGATCCATTAGAGAATTTGATGAAGGATTAACACGAGGTTGATATTTTTCTACCGTCTGAGCTGAATGATTATGCAAGCAAACTTGTTACAGAATTGTTTGCAATATTTTGCAGTGTCTTTTGGTTTCAAGTCTGTCGATGACTACTACTCTAAATCAGGTAGCGCAGATTGTATACAGCATGTATGCACGCCTTTACTTTGCATCCAGGTACTACTATTCAAAATTAAAAAGTAATTTAAGTGGGCATAAATGATATCTTAACATAGCCTAGCGATTCATTGAATTAAACGTTTCTAAAGGTGTTAGCTCCATGATTTACAGGCTGCAAATGATCCTATTGCTCCTGCTAGAGGAATCCCTCGGGAAGCAATCAAGGTATGTTTCAGGTTTCGACCTTCGATCAAATATATTAATGAATTAGTTGAGTTTTAACTGATGCACTGCCTAAACAAGCAATCCAGGATAAAATGAAAAAGAAAATAAGAAATTGAGATTTTGTTACCTGATGTTGTTGGTTCAGGAGAACACAAACTGTATGTTGATAGTGACACCTGAAGGCGGGCATTTAGGGTGGGTTGCGGGCGATGAAGCTCCCTTTGGATCTCCTTGGACTGATCCAGTGGTGATGGACTTCTTGGAACATTTAGATAAAACAAAATCAATCTCTGAATCGAAATCAGACCGAAATATTCACAGATTACAGGCAAATGTAAATTAAACATGGCATCTTTATCAAGAAACAGACATTCTTGACCAGGATCTGCGGACATTGATGACACAACCATGTTTCTTGTTTTAACATTTTTTAAGGTAAACACCATAAAGTAAGTTATTCATGATGTCTTTAGTTTAAAATCCTTGCAGAAAACATAATTTAAGTTCCAAGATCACAGTTTCACTCTCTTGAAAAGTCAACTGTTATTGGTTTGAGTGTTATCCAAAATCTACATGTATGCGTAGTGTCAAAACTGAAGTTGTTATGATTCTATGTTATACTCTAAAGTCTACATGTATGTCACCCTGAACTTGTTATACCAACTTCATATTTAAGATTAGGACCACAATTTGACTTTTATAAATGTCAAACTGCTTTTACTTTCTTCCAACTAAACCCATCTTAAAATTGTTCGTTAGTCAACATGTAGATTTTATATTAGATTGTTATTGATATGTGATATATTGCCATTCAGTAGTAATATTATTTTACTGTTTATCATTTAAATTTATCAATGTGTTTCCCGTGCTGTTTACTATGATCTTTTATTACAACCATTCAGCTCCAAGAAATGCTGCATTGCTATATTTCACAGAGCTTGGACATTATCCCGGACCTGTTAAAGTCAAAAATTGACCATTCAAATTTACTTTTACTTAGGAAAGCTATGATATTTCTAAATCAATCTAATTTAAATCAAAGACTTTTAACCCGAATTTATCTATTAATATAATGAAACATTTAGTAAATTAGCTGGTAAATTCTTTAAGTTTACTCTAAATTCATGTTTGGTCTTCGAGCTTTTAAAGTGAGGTTGACGGCTCTTTATATTGATTTAGAGTAAGTTACACATTTAGTCCCGCGTGGTATGTTACAAATTTCATCATTTGTCCATGTGGTTTATTAATTACGCTCGTGGTACTTGCTAATTTACTATTTAAATTTTGTAACATTAATAGTCCTTGACTTGCCTAAGATGATAAGATACACTTATTTCCTTTTTCTTATTTATTTTTCTTAATTTTAAATTATTTTTAATAATACTAAAATTTTAAAAAACACACATATATATAATTTTGAGAGAGAGAGAGAGAGAGTCTGTCTATGTTCTCTCTTGCCCTCGTTCCCTCCCTCTTTACCTCAACGTCACTACGAGTCTGCAACAACCTCTGTTGGCCTCAACACCACCAACCACATCCATCATCGATGTTCATCTCCAATTTCGGCCACTTTGCACTTCGTCTACACCGCCCACCATCTATGTGGAATCGCCACAAGAATGGTGGCACCAACCATTCTTATAGGTTGTATTTGGTCTCGATAAGCAACTCTTGATATTCATGTATTTTTCTTGTTGGTTTCGAAAATTAGTCTACTTTTTACCTGTTTCAAAATAGTAATATACAAATACAATAGTTATATTTGGAAACAATAAACTACAGTTCTCATTGTTCCCAAGTGGCCTTAAATTTAGCTGAAGATAGACGTTCAGTCAAAAAAGCAATCATTTAATTTTTTTGGATGCTTCCAGTTATGTTCAGGGCTTAAGGTCAACTAAAAGCATCATGTATGGCGTGTGTGTTCCTTACGAGGATGTAGGTAGCATGTAGGGATAGCAATGGATCGGATATGGATCGGGTGATGCCATATCCACATCCATATCCGTTTAATTTTACATCATCCATATCTATATCCATATCTATTTAAAATAATTTCGTCCGTTCATATCCATATCCATCGGATTAAACGGGTAAATGGACATCCATTGGATGTCAAAAGAACATTTGCTCCAAAGAAAATACAAATATATAATTTATGATCTTTATTGATATAAATACATATATTATTCCAAAAACGTATATGAATCATAGTTTCTTTCACTTTGACACTTACATGTATACAATCAATACAACCGTACAAAACTACTATAGAAGAGAGTTTGAATTTAACCTACAAAGTTATATGTATCTTTATTAATATATTTATATATAAGTTTTAAAATTAAAATACATATATGAAATTATACTTAATTATATATATTATAACTATATCAAATTTAATTCGGGTTAATGGATTCATCCATGGATGAAAAATCGTTATCCATATCCGATCCAATAAACATCCATATCCACTCCATATCCAGAATTCACCCATTTAACTTCGTCCATATCCATCACAGATGGATCGGATCGGGTGGATGATCATCGGATCGGGTGACAATTGTCATCCCTAGTAGCATGTCTTCCAATAGAAGTAATTATGAATAAGGCAGAAAGTTGGGGACTAGTTGTCGATAAGTTTCAAACAAAATTATCTAAATGGCTAAACTTCTATCTGTCGGAGGTCTTTGGCTATTGTGCAAATCCGTACTTTGTAACCTAAGCCTTTACTATTTCTCATAATTTAAAGCCCCAAAGAAAGTTATTATAGGGGAGGGTTCATTCGAGATTGGTTCTCGCGCTAACAACGGTTCTCGCACTAACAACGGTTCTCGCATGAACTTTTTTCTATACACACACTTTTGAAGCATACCAACCAGCTCCATTCTATATCCTCATTACTGACTGTCTGACTCCACATCCATATGGCGTGCTTACCACTGCCTCCTTCCTCCCTCGTCGACATCTATACCAACAAAAACTTTGTTCTCACCTCTCTCTCCCACGATGCACCATCGTTCAAGATTGCGGTTGCGGATCATTTATAGAACTGATTAATAATGAACACATTTAAAGCTTCATTGATCGTCTGGTGATACCATGAGCATGAGAGCATCTAGTAAATCCCTAACAACATTCTAATTAATTTCTTTTAATGGGGCTCGGCAGACAAGAAACTAGAGTGGGGTTTAGTGGTAAAGATAGTGAATAAGCTTAGGAAATCTACATCTTTTTGGATAAAGTGGCGGTATAGTCGGAAATGTGAATTGTGATAAGATGTTTCATATTAGTGTGTATACTTATGTATCATCCTTTGGTAACATAATTAGTTCTGACGTATTTGTTTATCCTTTTAGTGTTAGAGTTAAATGTCATCTAAATATAATCTTTATTTTTAGTTTTCTAATGTATCAAGATGAGTTTTATGGGAAACACAACATTCTACATGGTATTGCCAAACTTTTCTCTCTAAATATATACAAAAATGATATATCCTCCTACTTTTCGTTCCTACTTCAACCTCCTACTCACCATAAAATGACATGTGGAGTCCACTAATTCTTTTTCTTCATCTCATCCATTGTCCTTCACCGACCTAACGCTAGTAGCGGATAATTATTTCCTCGTCATCCATCATAACACAACGTGGTCCAACCGATTTCTTTGGACTTTTAGCGTTAGGTCAAAATGTAGTCCTTGTATAATCGCTATTAACATGTTCACGAGTGAATTTAACATGATATCGTGCCAAACCTTTCTCTCTTGACTTATGTTTTTTCTCATCTCCTTCACCGACCTAACCCTAGTTGATTATGATTACTGATTTACTTCCTCATCGCCCATCATAACATAATGTGGTCCGATCAATTTGTTTGGCCTTTTAATATTAGGCCAACATATATTCCCGGTTTAATCTTTGTTCATAGGTGTCTAATGAGTAGTAATATAATCTTTTTAAGAAACACAAATATTTAACATGGTATCATGCCAAACCTTCCTCTCCTAACTTATGTTTTTATTATCTCTTTCGCCGACCTAACCCTAGTTGTTGATGATTACTTCCTCATCAGTCATCACCCTCCTTTTCTTGTTAACATAAATCACCGAACAAGGTGTTTTGCGATCCGGTCCTTCTCACCCAAACCTTTGTGATTCATGGTTCTCAATTTCAAGCAATATTTTGGCCACGGTGTTGGTTTTTGCCAATTGCTTTTTTTTATGCAAGTCACTTTAAAACGCTTTTAACACCATGTCATTAAAAACCTTATTCATGTACGTAAACCCCCTAAAGAGTATAATAACTCAATTGAATTTGACGAATATAAGTTTTCTGTGAAGAATTACTGGACTTGCCAAGTTCTTCTTAGGTCCTAGACTAGGGATCTCTATCATGCCATCTCTCAAAGTTCAACCTTTTAAGTTTAAGTTTACGTAGTATTTATGTTATCAGATTCACATATGAAATTAAGGTTAAAAATGTAATAAGTTGATATTCTAACCATTAGTATATTGAACCGAATAAAAGACAAAATCCTAATCATATAAGCAAGAAAACATAATTTTATTTTTCAATCTTAAGTATTGAATTAATATCAATTCTTTATAGAGTCCAGACTCCAGAAGTTATCGAAAGAAACACTTCTCTATCTAGTTTTTTTAAAAGTGAAATGTTGAATGTACATAATATAAAATAAAAATATATTTTCTCCGTCGTATCACGCGAGTAAAATACTAATACATTATAAAGAATAAAATAGAAAAATATAATAAAAGACTATAACTTTATTCTTTAACATGTGGCCAAGTTACGTAGTTGCATACGTATACATATAACTCACACATTACGTATAAAACACACACAAACGTGAAACGTGTGTGCATGTGTGTGTATAGGATGAATTAGAACTATCAACATCTTGTATTTTATATTTAAAGAAATGTAAAATATTATTACAAAATGTGTTCCCACCCTAACTAACGAACTTTTATAAGATTCAGCAGGGCATATATATTCGGAGCATGTAGAAGCCATCTATTAATTAAAAGATAAGATTGAAAGGATGGCGAATCTAGGATTTATATAAAGAGGGGTCCAACATGTAATAAGATGAGTCGGTTGAAATAGTGGATAATGATTAAACATATTTTTTTAATTGCGGGTCGGGTGTTTATATATTTATTAAAAACATTGTAAATACATACACAAAATTAAACATATTTAACACAATCAATACAAACGTGATTTAAAATAATCTAATATCGTAACCTAACCAAAAGCTAAAAAACCTAATATATTCATATAGCCTACACTTTACATTTCTGTTGTCACACAAGCGGTAGATCACTTTATTTTTTCTTTCTCTCTTACCCTAATATCTAATATAGTCTAACTTAATATTACCTTACTTTAATATATATATATATATATATATATATTGAAGAGAGAGAGAAAGTGGAAGAGAGAATCACATTGTGAGAATAATATTGTAAAAAAATAATAATAAACAATATTCTAGCCTAGTACACGTTCATACTTTATGCCTTTATCTTTATGTGTATAGATAATAGGTGACATTTTCTTCTAAGGTTGCAGATCACTACCCTTTCTTATAAACTTTCATACTTTATATTTTTTTTCTTAATATTTGTTTTACTCATGAGTGAAGTCCAACTAGTGCTATACCCGTGCGATGCTCGGGAACGTAAATAAATATTTTATACTTAATTCGTTTTATAAGTACTTTTTAAATAGTATAAAATTATATTTCATATCTAATAGTTTTAGTGTAATATTAATGCGTTTTCCGTGTTCACTATTGTTAATTTATGTAATGGCTAAACAAATTACCACCCTTATCACATTAAAAAGTGTGAATGAGAAATATCAGGGCAGTGGATTTTTATTATTCCAAAATATTTATGGATACGGATGCATGTCAATTACATACCCACTGCTTTGATGGATAACATAAAATTAAGAATATGCTAATTTTTATAAAAATATCATATTATGATAAATTTTATATCAAAACGTAGATAAAAATGAGACGGTTGTAAATATATACTTATTTTTTTCTTTAAACAAAATATATCATAAGTTATTAAACATAATTGATAAACAACCTATAATTAATTACACTAATATACAATTTTATAAAAATCCCTCATATTTTTATAAAACTCCCCTCAAATATTTCATAAAGCACCCTCAAAGTTTTATAAAACCCCCTCCCAATTGATTAAATTTGAACTGTTTCACCCAACTTCTCCCACGTTATATTACATCCTACCAATCTAAACCCATGTCCATGTGTACATATTCCACCAATCAAATAATTTATAGTCATCATTTTTTAATTTTTTAAGAATGATCCAAAAATTAACTATATATATACTAATTAAAAAAAAATTCTTTTATGTGGGGTCCACAGACCCCACTACCATACACCAACATTCGCCTCCCCATATATATTGGGAGTATGTAGAAGCCATTAATGGAATATCGATCATAATCATAATAATGGTTATTCGGAAACCACGTTTTAATAATGTTTTTATGTTAGGTAGCACCCTCATCACTTTTCTTGGGGTAGTGATATTTCCACTACCATCTTTAATTCATCCACTACACCTCCTTGTCAATTTACTTTAATACCCCTTAATATATTTTAACATTCTCATTCCTTGGCCCTCATAATTATTTTTGAAAAAATAAAAATACTAATTACCTTAATTGTCGGCTACACAAACGACATATTACCCCACTTTTATTTTTATTTTAATATTGAAATATTTACGTGGACTAATATAATAAATATGACCTCACTTTTATTTTAAAGTCATCTATTATTTTTTAGTTTTTTTTATCTACTTAAATCGAAATTTCTCTAAATGCACTAAATTAATTTTTAAAATTTGAACCATTTCTTTACGTAAGCAACTTTATTTTTTCTAAGAAATCCTATAGGTACATCAATTAGATAATGTATTATATATTTTACTATTTAAAACAAATCATATTAAAAGAAACTAACGCATCTAATTGATATTTTGTTCACTAAAAATATTCAAACAAATACAACTTCAATTCATTTGATTGATTTTTCAAGTTTTCCTTGCGGATTTTTGCCTTTAAGTACCCAAACACCATCGGTTCCTTTCTTACCAACAATTCGGAAGGGGCAATTGATCAAGCGAGATCTAGTGTTCCTCTTTCTTTTATCTCCGGTGCACAATCTATCTCGATATGAACCACCTCGATCACATTGCAAAATGATAAATTTGTCTTTTCTTGAATCTCTAATAGATAACTCATATCCTTTATTAGAATAAAAATCCCGTACACTCTTTAATAACTCATCGCATGATTCAAATTTGGAATTAGCTAGATAGAGTTTTTCATTTTGCATCATAGGACTTGATGTATCCATTGTGCCCATCTTTTCAATTAATTTAACATGAAACAAATATATGAAATAAAAAATTAAAATTTAAAAGAACAACTAATAACAAGATACTAATCAAGATGATTCATATGACTTCAAGCTTTTTTACATGATTTAGTTGTTTTCTATTAAATTAACAAACAGTGTAATCAATAACAATTATGCATGCAACTGGATAATATCAAGATTAAAGTTTAAGCCTATCATTATGCATGCAACATTAAAGGCAATCGGATGTTGTTGACTAAAATTCTAAACCTATTATTATGCAAACAAGTAAAGGCCATCGTTACAGTGATTTTTGAGCAAATATGATCAAGCGATAGTACTGTCGACTACAGCATTGGGCAATACGATTCTTACCGTTTGATGTGCGGGAGGGATACTGGTGGAACTAGCACCGGCGACTGTAGCATCCGTCATTACGGCAGCGGGGGCGGGTGTCGGAGTGGCGACGGAGGTCTGAGTGACGACGGAGATCGGAGTGACGACGGAGATCGGAGTGACGACGGAAGTCGGAGTGGCTACAGAGGAGATGAACCAGAAACGGGTACGGGTTATCACCGGAGTTGCAGATGAAGAGGCGAGCTTGAGTTGCAGATGAACCAGAAATAGATACGGGGTATCGCCGGAGTTCGGGAGTTGCAGATGAAGGAGGCAAACCTGAGTTCACTTGCCAGAAAGGTGGCAAACAAAAACCGACTAACATTTGGCGGAGGACGGGAGCAGAAATGGATACATGGGGGTAGGGGCCGTCTGGGTTGCCATGTAAAAGATGAGGAGTAATTAGTCTAATATTCAAATAAGATTAAAGTTGGTAGGCTGCCGTTGGGTAGCCAATAATTAAGGTAATTAGTTTTTTTATTTTTTCAAAAATAATTATGAGGGCTAAGGGATGAGAATGTTAAAATATATTAAGGGGTATTAAAGTAAATTGACAAGAAGGTGTAGTGGATGAATTAAAGATGGTAGTGGAAATATCACTACCCCTTTTCTTGTTATAGTTGTACTTTATTTGAGAAATACATGCAATGGAAACAGAAAGATTTTTAGATGCAGGCTATGATCCATAAATCCATTAATAATTACATTTTGTCACGTTACTTTATTTTTTTCATTGCAGTATTGCACTGATCATCATACAGCTATTATTGTATTACACTCAGCTATACTCAATCATGACATTACACTCGTATTAAATTCTTTAATACATACGAAAATATTCGATCACATTTACCTCATGACTAAAGCTATAGTCTAAAATG
The DNA here is from genome assembly GCA_947179395.2 of Pulicaria dysenterica. Lineage (NCBI taxonomy): Eukaryota > Viridiplantae > Streptophyta > Magnoliopsida > Asterales > Asteraceae > Pulicaria > Pulicaria dysenterica. Next base: position 110,940,834 of record OX359290.1, on the reverse strand, counting down.
AATGCATCTTGCTGCGACCAACTCAGGATTTTTATTCATTAGTAGTACTATATGATGACAAAAATAAAATTAGTTAAAAAATTGAGGATGTTGTTCGGGTCAAAATTTTAAACAAAACATAATTTATACGAAACCTTGTTAATTAAATTGTTATTTTTAAGATAAACCAAAATATTTTAAATGTATAAACCGAAGATTTAGCTATATTTTATCTTTTTTTTTAAATCAATTTTATTGATTTTGGTGACATCAAAAAATAATTGTTGGCACCCCAAAATTTGATTAGTTACACTAACTTAAAAACATTGAAAATTTTTCACTTTGTATGTAAAATTGACTTGTGGCCATATCACTATTAACTAAACACATGAGCTAGTCCGCCCATGGCATCTTGCGTTAACTCCAAGTTGATTCCGTTAAGCAGATAAAAAGACTTTAGAGGAAGACGATATACAAGGATTTGGATCATCTAATGTTTTGATTAGATATTACCGGTGAGAATCTAGTTTTACATCAAGAGTGAGTTTGTCCTTTTGCAAGTCATAGTACTCTGATTTTTGTATAACAAGATAACTTGTCTATTTCAATAATAAAATGAGAGGATCCCAACTAAGCTTAACAATTTAAGACACAATCTAAAACCCGATCTGAGCCAAACACAAAATGGCTTAATATAAATCCGACATGAAATTAAAATGGGTAAAACATATATTGACACGAATATAACATGAAAAATAATTATGGGTCAGGTTCAGGTGAAACCTGTTTACCTGAAACATGACATAATAACAAGACTTTTTAAAAAACAATAATTGAAAGTGGAATTATATAAAAATGTATGTACAAAGATGCTAATTTAAAAATTAATCAAAGTTAAAACCTATAGTGGTCAAACGAAATTGGTGTAATAAAAAATCAAAAACTCAATTTCATTTATGAATTGTGTGACTTAAAAAAACGAAATTGTGTGACCAAAAGCCTAAAATTAGAGGGAAGGTTATGTATCTTAAAGTTAATTTTAGATCCAAAATAGTCTAACGTGAAACCCGACCTAAAACTTAAATTATTTTTCTAGGAACACAATTCAGATTTTTTTTAATTGGTAAACTAGGATGACACGAATTAAAATCATACGAACTAGCTAACCTGACACGAAACTAACTTTGGTTGAAAATAGGTTGACACGAAGTAACACGACTCATTACATAACCCGAATACCTTGCGACGGGATAGAGTGAACAACATAAAAATTAATAATTACACGTAATTATTTAAAACTAGTTTATTGACCCGTGCACGCACGGGTATTTCGGAAGAGTATTTGAGATATTAAAATTTTCAAAAATAATAATACAGTAAATAAAATATCATCGAAAACTTACATGTCATAGTTTGTAACAAAAAAACAAATAAATTTTTTGAAGCACTTCTCAGTAGATTACTTTTTTTGTTTTGTTTGTAACATTACCACTGTTGTCGAAAATCAATTTTTTTTATCTTTTCTTACTTCTCACACGTGAAAGGATTACCAAACTACTAACTAAATGATGATTTAAGTGCACAGGTTTAAGAGAAAGAAAATATACATCCTGATTTGTACATACGAGCACTATACTAATAATATAGTTTCAGGACCATCAAGAATAACTATTTTTACACCTTTGAATTTAGATTTTTAAATATATAATATATATCATCTTTTAATAATACATTTTATTTTAAACCAACTTTTATAAAAAGTTTCATACATTTTTCTAATAAGATTAAAAATGTTTTAAAATCAATAACTAATCACTTTAAATAGTATATTCGAGCTCACTACCCAGTTCATCACATAATCTCAAAAAAATCACTCAGCTAAAAAATTTATCTACTCACTACTATTAATAGATAACAAAAAATTAAAAATATACTAATTTTAAAAAAGTGTCATATTACAATAAAATTTTTACCAAAACTTATATAAAAATGAGACGATCGTAAATATATAATTATTTTTTCTCTAAACAAAATATATGAAAAATTACTAAACATAATTTATAAAAAGGTTATAATTAATTACATTAATATACAACTTTTATATAAGCTCCTCATATTTTCTAAAAAACACTAATAAAAACCCCTCACAATTTTCATCTAGACCCCTCTCAATTGATTTCAAATGAAATTCCGATCGGATTAATCTTTCTAAAATTAAATTGAGTATTGAAAGTTGTAATTGGTTGATTAAGGCTTAATTTATAGTTATTTTAGAAAAATTGTTAAGCATTTTATATAGATATATAGATATAGATAAAGAGATTTATATTCAAATGTTAAGGATTTGAAAGCAAAAATTCATAACAAAATATCATAATAATCTTAATTTAAGACATACTTGTTAGATATAGCAATCATTTTCACAATCAAATATTTGTTTTCTTATCTTAAAATATCAAAAAATATAATTTATATAAAAGTTGCATTACAATGATAACTAATAAAAGTAAAGGCTTTATGTTTTGTGCTCTAAGATTTGGCGTATTAGATCTTTCAAGCATCTCATGCATTCAACTACATATAATTTTTTGGACTGTAATATCATAACCGTTTTTCTCACAAAATCTAACCATATGTTATTCATAAAGAGATTTCAAATACCTAATGTATATGTATGCATACATGTATACGTATATATGTAAAAGACTTACAATAAGAACATAAATACATATAAGAATCTTAGAAATTAAATAATTGGTTGATCACGCGTTTATAAAATTCACTAAATTCGTAATTATACATCTAAATTAAAATGTATTGTGAATTTTCAAAAACTTGACTAGTAGAATATCAAAAAATATATAGAAATTCAACCAAGGTATAAATGGATGTAAGATCTCATGTCATATTTGAATTTAGGAATTTTCTTGACATTTTTGTATATTCACATGATTTGAATGAGGTGGGTATCAATGCATTTGCATCTCATGGAATATTTTTCGTTTATGAACCTCCTTGACATTTTTATAGTCTCATATGGTTTGATTTCACACACACACACACATACTTGATTAGTAAGTTATGTATGTCATGACCAACTCAAATAATACTATATATTATTAATTTATGAGTTAAAGCATTTAAAAAATATAAAAAAATTGGGATACCATTTTTAATGTATAAAAAAACTTATAATTTAGAAAATAGTTAAAGCATAAAATATATCAATATTCATTATATTGAAGTAGCTAGAATGATATAATGTAAAATGAAAATCCGTATAAATAGAAACATACGGCTATTCAAAAAAAAAAAAAAAACATACGTTTATCTGTTTGACTCAGCTAATTTCTTGTTATCCAAACATGGAATTCCTCCATTTCATGAGTCAATGACGTATCAAATTTTATATTTATTACTATGAAATAAGAAGTGTATTAAGTTAAAAAAACGTACAGTTACATTATAAGTCGGTACAAGGCTACTTTTTAAAGCCAAGTGCTTGCCACGGCTTCCATGTTATCCGGAGGAAGCTTCTGTAAGATGGGGAGGAAGTGGAGCTCACATGATTGTTATCCTCCGTCCTTTTAGATATATAAAATCAAATTTAATGTTTATATATACAAAAAGTGAATAGAGTTTAATGAGTATATTATAAATATATAAAATATCTACGCAAACAAAGTAAATCAGTATAAAATGGTGAACAATAATTAGGAAGGGACTAACTGACTAAGTTGGAGGTTCACTTCTTGATAAACCAAGGAACCTCACCGTAAACGAAAAGGTGAATATATGGAATGAGTTTGGGTTGACATGTATAATGAATAGGTTAGGTTCGACAGGTTGACGTATTTAACACATATAATGATTGATGAGTCAAGTTAGGATCATAATAAATTTCACGGATCGACACGTTAACCATTTACTATTTATATATTGAATTTATTTTTTATATAAAACAAGTTTTGATATAATTATCATCCGGACTTCATGAATTCACACTTTTGAGTTGATAGTATTAGTTTATGAAAATTTTAATAAAAAAGACACTGTTGTTAAAAATTATATTTTTTTGGTGCTGAGCTTCCAACACATTGACCCACCCTGCAAATAACCCCCAAACACGCTAACTTGTATAATTAAATGGGTTGCGCGAGTCTCACATCAAAGAGTTTTTGAATCCTGACACGAATAAATAAACGACCTGTATTTGGGTCATGTGAAACTGACAAGCTAACACACGAACATATAACATGACAACACATAAACCCGAATAAGACACGATTGACACAGATAAAATAAAAGATTGAAAGGCTTTATTTTATCTTTTCCCCATCATGATTAATAAAAGAAAAAAAATCTATAACCACGATATTTTTTCTGTTGTTAAAAAGTTGACCCTTTGAAAAGCCTTTACCATCTCTTAAGATTATTTTACCACCATCAATCCAGATAAAGATAGAGAGTGGTGAAATGTTGGTATTCTATATCGAGAAAATTACGTTGAAATTTAGAAATAATCATTTAGGTATCTCAGGGTATATCGTTGAAGGATCTTCAAAAAGAATACGAGGTTCAATAATTATCTTAGATTAGTCTATAACCTATGTAATATGGATTAAACTTGTGTACCGATAACAATGTATTTATAGATTCGATCAGCTACGCAATGTAGCAAAATAGTATGTTTTTATTCGTGTATGATGATCAGGCCTAATTGTATAAATGAATTATGGTCTATTAGGTTTTATATTAGAGTTTCTTATGTACCATACATTTATATTCTATAAATAGTTATTTGTATAATATAAATACATACAACTTTATATTATTCTATAGTTATTCATGATATAAAAATAGGAATATCATAATGATCTCCCACACGCTCATGCTAGGATATCACAATGATCCCCTAATAGTTAAATTTATATGAAAATAATTTATATCTTATTTTATATCCGTTGCGAACATATTAAGTATGAAAACTTTAAGCGTAACACAAATTTACGTATACGAATCATCTTCTAAATTTTGGAGAAGGGCTTTCAATTCGAAAACTTCAACTCACTTGTGGGAGTTAGTGCAACCCATATATATTTGATGAGATGAATAGCTTATGACTCGAAAACAATATCTTAAAAAACAATCAACTTAAATATTGGTGCGGTGGCAGGTGTTCTCCGATAAGAGAAAAGGACGAATTTGTGGTGGTGTGGAACTGTGGATTTTCTTCACTGATTTCATTTATGCTCATAGTGTCCCAAATGGACCGAAAGCTATACGTGATGGTAGAGTGGCTTGGGGTGGGATGATGTGGTTCACTATTACGGTGTGATGGGTAAGCATACGGGTGAAGACTACTTTAGAAAATATGTGTAGTAGAATTAATGTGACTTGTCTCTCTTTCTCCTTTTATATATTGTTCTTTTTTTTGTTTTATATTTGTTTGTTCTTTGATTGGTTATGGTGTATTAGGTGGATTCTAGAATTTAGTGTGGTAAGTGTAGAATAATGATCGAGAATCTCGTAGGTATATTGTATTACATTGATAAATATTTATAGAGTACAATACAATAAAATCCTAATGGGCCATAGTCTAACTATGCTAAAACTCTAATATATATTCTTTAACATTAAGTAATTATTACTATAGAGCCGAATGATAGGTTGGGTGTGATAAAAAAAACTAAGATAACGATGTAAAAAGTACGAGGATTGTAAATATCCTAAGGTTGCTTATTCATAGTTGGATAAAGTCGATGATGAAGGCCAAGATCGATACAAGAGTGTATGTCAAGAGGAACGAATATTGTGCATGTGGGTCTCACATATTACAAGTTGTTTGGGATGAAAAGCAGATATTTAGCTAAGAGAGACGCATATGGATTATATAAGTTGACTATGTGTAATTGGTAATGAAGTAAACATATTTGACTATAGAAACTTAGCCGTATGTATACTTTAATTATTAAATTAAACAGTGTATTTTGTTTTTTTTTTGTTTTAAAATTAGTATACCATACAATTAGAAGCAAGAAATATTGTCTCTTTCTATATTAAAAGAATAATAAGGTTATATATCTGAACTTTCAAAAAAGTTTCAAGGAGTCCAGCTGGGCTGGTAAGAGGCTTTGCACATGAAGGCTAGGTCCAGGTTTCGAGTCATTGCTAATTCATTTTTTTTTAACTTTTCAAACATTTAGTTCTTTTAGTGGGCTGATTAAGTTCTACAATTTTCTATTAGTTCAGAATATTATTCTTTGTTACATATTGTTATAACTATATATTATCAACTAAATGATATATATATATAGTAATATTATTATAATTTTATTTATAGGGCCTTAGGATGTGGATTTTATTTTTTATGTTAAGTTTATGTATTTCTATTATTATACGAGTATTTGCCATTAAATAGAATACAAGTCATATTTGTTAGTACTGAAATAGACTCTCATTGGTTAAATATTTTACGTATTCAATTTACCATTTTTAGTAAGTGGTTTAAAATTATTTTTTTAGTAGAAAATAGTAGATGAATAATCTAATAAACTCGACTAAAAAGTGATCAATCCCCGACACGAAGCGCGAGTAAGCTAACCACTAGTTATAAAACATTTACGCATAAAGTTTTTAAATGTAGAACTACTAATGTGTAAGAATAAATAAATGAAGATTGATAATATAGTTTTTATTATTAAAGTAATAATATAATTTAAATTATTATGTAAATGTTTATGATTTAAATTATTAAAAAAGTATTACACATTGTTTTGAGGTGATTAAGGTCGTGCTTTAGTTTTTCAAAAAATTAAGGTCAAGTTTTAAGCGATGAAAATCCTTATTGGTGAGTTTATCGACTAAGATCGTTAAACAGGAAAACCGGATATACACGAACGCGATAATATTCAGTAACCGGATACTCGATTAGACCGGACAGGATATGAGATGTGGTTTTATTATCAAGTATATGACTGGAATCACCAATAACCGTCTCATTACCATACTAACTAAACTGACAGTCTGACACTACAAGAAATGTTATCTTTAGAGACCAGTCTTTTAGCGACCACATATTGTTGTCAATTACATGTAATTGATCATCTCTTTTAGATATTATTATATTAGAAGTATTATTTTTTTATTTTATTTTTTCTGTAACTTTTAACATAAATGTTCGATATAAAATATATGTATATATGTGTGTGTGTGTGAGACCAATTAAAAATATCTATATCTCAATATAAATTTTAGGGAGAATTTCATATATATCCTTACAAACTTTCTTAATTACAAATATATCCTTACAAAAATCATTATTACTTCTATATCCTTCTAAAACTTGTAAATTCTCAAATATATACTTCTCTCTAATTTAATAGTAATTAAATAATTTAAAAATTAAAAACCATATTTTCTAATTTAATCTACAACTAAAATACCTTAAATACCCTCCTTTTATAAAATAAAAAATAAACACCAGACCCCTCCTTCTCCGGCGACTTCATTTTCCGGCCACCATATGTGTTCCGGCGACTCTATTTTCTCCGGCGAAACATGCAGGAAACGAAGTGATCGAGACCACCAAAAAAGCTAAAGAACATACACCCGGAACAACACCATATCCACCATGGATTTTAGGGGTGTTCGCGATTTGCAGGTGGGTTTTGGGGGATTGTGGTGCTTGAACTGATTTTGGAAATGAAAAGGTTGTTCTTGTGACGTTTGTGGTAATGATAAAGTGGATTTCGGAATTTCAAATATGAAGTTATGGTGGTTTATTTTCACCATCGTAGCATCTGAAGTAAGGGTTTTGCTGGAAAAAGTTTTGTGGTGAAAACCCTTCACCTGAACATGTGTTTTTTGTTTGTGTAGTTGAATCGCAAACACCCCTAAAATCTTCGTTTCCTGCATGTTTCGCCGGAGAAAATGGAGTCGCCGTGTCGCCGGAAAATGAAGTCGCCGGAGAAGGAGTAGGGGTATAGAGAGGGTCTGGTGTTTATTTTTTATTTTATAAAAAGAGGGTATTTAGAATATTTTAGTTGTAGATTAAATTAGAAAATAAGGTTTTTATTCTTTAAATTATTTAATTAATATTAAATTAGGAAGAAGGATATATTTGAGAATTTACTAGATTTAGAAGGATATAAAAGTAATAATGATTTTTGTAAGGATATATATGTAATTAAGATGGTCTACAAGGATATATATGAAATAAAGCCTAAATTTTATTGTAATTCGATTTTGTTAAAAATTTATTTTTCAAAATCATTTTAAAAGATTACATTTAGTTTAATAAACATAGCTTCTAACATAAGTTTAGTATACATAGGTATATATTTGTGACTAATTTATTTTATCAATTTGATTACAATAAGAAATTGATAATAAAATGTATTATTTCAAATTATAAGTTGGATCTAATATGCATTGTTAATTCCATAAAGTAAAAATTCAACTCCTCGAGTTAGAAAGTTATTTCTATATTATTTGCCTTTACTTTTTATTTTCCATTTACATTATTGGATGGATGTTGGTTTGTAGAAAAGAGAAGCAAAAGCTTGGCAGTTAAAAAAAACTAAGTAATGAAATTATTTCGATTTTCATTTATGAAAGAGACTTTCGCTTTTAAAAGGTGGTTGTTCGATAGAGGTGTAATACCCTAAATTAGGGCCTAGTTGTACATAGTTGTACCTTCTGTTAGTTAAGTTGTACATTGACTTTAACCAAGTTGTTTAAGTTGTTTTGTTGACTAGTTGTTGTTATTTGATGGTACACGTGGTTATGTGGCTAAAGTTGGAAATGTGTCGTTAATAGATAGAGTTGGTTAATAATTGAACGGTTTCAGTTAATGATTCCAAAAATATCTCCGTTAGTTAAAACGGATAAACCTAAGTTGCTTTAGAAGTTGAATAGGAGAACAAAATACCCGTGAGGGGTATTTGACCCATCTAAGTCGGTCATGTGGGTTCTTATCCCCTGACCACACTAAAAACACACACAAATATACACACTCGCATTTGTACGTACGTAAGTAAGCATACATACATAACTCTTGGAAATTTGATAAAGAAATCAAGGAAGGAAGCTAAGGTTTTGATTTCCAGCAGTAGATACAAGCTTCAAACATTGTTCTTCTTCCTTGTTGGTAAGTTTTGATGTTGAAAAACCTAGTTTTGAGTTGAAGTGATGTAGAAACCCATTTTGAGGGATTCAAGTGGGTTTTGGTGTAGTTTTTATGTGTAAAACATGTTAGAACTCGTTTATGGATGCTAAGTAAACTGTAGAAACAATTAAAGTTGAGTTTGAGTCGGAATTGGTGTCAAAAACCCGTAAAACAGCTGTTGTGCTCGAACAGAGCAAGAACACTCTGTAACGAGTGTCCTTGCGGTCGCTAGGGTATTGCCTTGTGGTCGCAAGCATGTCAAGAGGTTCCTTGCAGTCGCAAGCGATGGGTCTTGCGATCGTAAGCTTGTTGCGTTGTGGTTTACCGTCCAAGGACGAAGGAAACATACTTGCGATCGTAAGTACATAACTTGCGATCGTAAGCCCCTAAGATACCACCCTTGCGGTCGCATGGCGTTGTCCTTGCGGTCGCAAGCTGGGGTGGTTTGGGTAGGACCCTTGCGGTCGCAAGGTAAACCCTTGCGGTCACAAGTGGGATGTTTAAAAGGACCCTTGCGATCGCAAGTAGATACCTTGCGGTCGCAAGGATGTGTTTGAAATGACCCTTGCGGTCGCAAGTGAACCCCTTGCGGTCGCAAGCAGGGGGTTTATGCTGACAGCTTTGTAGTTTTGCGTTTTAAGCCTCGTTAATCGTTGTTGGTTGGTGTCTAAGCCTGAACCTAATGTGTTAGGTGATTCGGACGACTCCGTGTGTTCCTGGGATTCCCGAATTTATATCTGCTTCCTGTAATCTCGAGGTGAGTACCGGTTTTCCCATGAGTCTCGGTAAGTAGCGTTGTCTGTTGTTTATTGATATATGTTGACGATGTCGCACATGTGCGTATATGAGGTATGTTATGCCATGTTGTTATGTATTGTTGCCATGTTACGTTGCTTTACACGTTGGTTATGAATCGCATGCGTATCGTTGGACCCGCTACGGGCGTAGTTGCTTATTGTTTGGTCCGGACTGTTGATGGCATGGTTAAGGTCAACTTTCTTCCCGAAGGCTGGATCCCTTTGATGGAATAATGGGGATCAACGGTACTCGGTGTGCAGCACGCCGGGGTGGTCTTGCAAACCGCCGCTCCTTAACGTGAGTTGGGATCTTAGCTTTCGTTAAGATCCGAGATATTGAGCTTCGAGCTTTGTAACGCGTTTGGTGGACTGCTCTTCGCTCCCCCACCATTGTGGATAGTTGTAGCTGATGGTCCCAAGTTTGAATCGTTGAGCGGGGCTTCCCACCCTGCGAGATATGATTCCTACTGACTCGTTGGCGCGACGCTATATGTTAGGATAGCCTTATGTGCTATCCCGTAGTTGGGATAACCTGCTTATTGATGCTTATGTGTAAATCTGTGCTCACTAGCTAGTTGTAGCTAACGGTGCCTGAATTTCCCTTTTTGCATGTGCGTAGTTGTTGGCCTATGTGAGGCGGGACTGTTGGTAGCTGTTGTATATATATCTTTTACGGAACACTGCTCGTTGTAAATATATGTGATCCGATGGTCGGTAGTGTCGGTTAGTTGGTAACACCTGACAGTTGAACTTGGCGTATTTTTTGTTGTATTATAACTGCCGAGTCAGTTAGCACTTATAATATTTTGTTAATGGCGTTTACTTCCGCTTTGCGTTTTAATCTAAAAAGCTAAAATTTTCTCTAATTTTAAGCGCGTGAAAACCGGTGTTACAAGACGAGCAATGCATTGATTTAAAAAAAACTAAGTAATGATATTATTTCGATTTTCATTTATGAAAGAGATCGACTTTCGCTTTCAAAAGGTGGTTGTTCGATAGACGAGCAATGCATTGATTTAAAAAGGAAGCTGAGCTGTACACAATAAAATTTCTCTATACACAACATATACAAGTGATCAATAACATATAATACAAGTTAATAATGCATCAAGTTGTTATACATGGCTAATTTTGTTGTATACGAATCATTACCCATTTAAGAAACCTAACCCTCGGCGTAACCATTTCCTATACTCTCATGATCATTCAAGATTGGCAAGTAACGATCATTATGCATATTCACCATTTGTTCATTAATTTAAGTCAAGGATTATATATTTTATGGAAGAGATATGTGATATATCATCCTACTATTTCCTCTTACTCACAAGATCGATACATATTAATGGATGAGTGAGAAAAGATAACTAATGAATTCAACATGTTAACTTGTGATTAGTACGAAGATAAAGTAAAAAATAATATAGAGCTGCAATCTATTTCTTAATAATATTTGCTTTTAAAAAAAAGTAAAAAATAATTAAAAAAAATATAGCATTCTTCTTATCAGATTTATGGAATAAATCATAAATAAAAAGGTCTCAAAATTAAGTTGATCATATTATAAATGTGATGGTTGCCGATTGTGTATTATTTGGGTGACATGATCGGAGATAAGAACTTGTGTGGCGTAGATAAGAAAGGGGCATGCTAGCTTTTTCCCACGTGATTGGTTTACAATTAGGTAGCCATATCAAAACCTTGCTATCAAAATCTACTTTCCACATCATAATATTGCACACCACAATTATAATAATTTACTCTTGTATAACTAAATTAATAAACATAGGTTCTGAAACTTGTAAATCTTAGAAATATTAAAAGTAGAATCTTAATTTATTTTTTTCATCTCATAGTATGGTGTAAGACAAAATTTTCATGTAACATATTATATAAAACTAGCATTATATCCGTACAATGCGGCGACAATGACAATAGTTTATGCTCGATAACATGTTTGATTTAAAAAGTAGGGTATGATATGTGTAAAATGCGGTGTTAGTCAACATATTCATATTTTTTCTTTTATTTTTATTAATTCTTTACTTTTTTACAATCAACCATTTTATTTGTTGTTAAAATAATATTTGAAAAACAATTAAAAAATATGATTAAACTTGTATTGATGTAACTAATTTAGTCAAAATTAGAAAAATTAAATAGTTGTTGTGATGTTTAATGATTTATTAAAATAATAGTTGACTTAAATTAGTTGAGATAATTAAGGGAATGGTTAGTTAGGCTATTGTTTTAAGTGTTTTTATCTTAAATATAACAATTTATACTACTTAAAATTAATTAGTCTTAAAAATTTTAAGAGAGAGAAAGTTAAATGCTTTATAATGTAGTATAGATATAGATATATATACTTGCTTCTATTTAAAAAAAACTCTAAACATTAAACTTGTATACTAAAAAGGATTTATCTATAAATAAGTATATACTAGCATTATACCCGCGCAATGCGGCAGCGACGAATAGTTTGTATTCGATAACATGTCGATTTCAAAAATATAAATGTATGATACTCACAAAATGCGGTGTGAACAAATATTTTTTAATCAACAACATATCAATTTTTTTTTACTTTTCCTATTATCTTTATTTCTTATTTTCCCATAAACTTTTTTATTAATTTTCAAAATAATATATGAAGAACAATAAAATAAGAAAGATAATATAAAAATAATTAAATAGAAAAATATTCTATTTTTAAAAATTTTGTTGGTGTTATGTTTGATGAATTTTTAATAGTAATTACAATAAATTAGTTGAGGTAATTAAGAAGATAATTAAATGGTCTATTGCTTTAAGAGTTTGTACTATTTGTATAAAAATATGTACTACTTAAAATTAAGTAGTCTTAAAATTTTTAAGAGAGAGAGTGTTAAATACTTTATAAGATAGTATAGATATACTAAAAAGAATTTATCTATAAATAAGTATATACTAGCATTGTACCCGCGCAATGCGGCAGCGACGAATAGTTTGTATTCGATAACATGTCGATTTCAAAAATGTAAATGTATGATACTCACAAAATGCGGTGTGAACAAATATATTTTAATCAACAACATATCCATTTTCTTTTTACTTTTTAAATTATCTATATTTCTTCTTTTCCCATAAACTTTTTTATTAAATTTCAAAATAATTTATGAAGAACAATAAAATAAGAAAGATAATATAAAAACAATTAAATAGAAAAATATTCTATTTTTTAAAATTTTATTGGTGTCATGTTTGATGAGTTGTTAATAGTAATTATAATAAATTAGTTGAGGTGTTTAAGGAGATAATTAAATGGACTGTTGCTTTAAGAGTTTATACTATTTGTATAAAAATATGTACTACTTAAAATTAAGTAGTCTTAAAATTTTTAAGACAAATAATGTTAAATACTTTATAAGATAATATAAATACAGATTATATGATACATAAATAATATATAAGACTCTAATAGTTCATGACACCTCCTGAACCCCTTTGGAGCCGACCTTGTGAAATATATTAACATAATTGGTTGTGTTATATATGCGTGAAGTGTTATATAAATATGTTTAGATAAAAAAAGATAGAGATTGTTAGTGCAAGTATTATATGCATTTGACAAGTGATATATATATATATATATATATATATATATATATATATATATATATATATATATATATATATATATATATATATATATATATATATATATATCTTATAATATTATTAAAAGAAAAGGGTTTCTTCCCTTCACTAAAAATTCTCCACCAATCACAGTCCTTGATTTTAAAAAATAAAAATAAAATCGAAAATATTAAGCTGATTACGTCATAAGACCATCCGCATCTATGGTTGAAGCCATTGGCTTCTGCTGATGTGGAGCCTGGAAACCGACGGGAACACCATCGCCGCTGGTTGGGTGGTGGCGGGTTCCAACCCTATATAGTCCACCAACCCGATCGGCTCTCCTCTCTCTTTCTTTTTTTTCTTTTTTTTAAATAGAAAAATAGAATGGGTTGAATTGGGTTGGATGTGGGGGTTGTAAGGTTAGAAAGGGTTGAACGTGGAGGATGATGTGGAAGCTGATGTGGCGGTGCTTTTGGTTGGGTAAGTTGGGTTGGATGCTGATAGTCTAATTGCAAAATTTTCTTAAGGTTTCTTCCATTTGGAAGGTGTGAAATATAAATTGTTAAGGGGGTAGTATGAAATATGTGAGGGGTTTTAAGAAAATTGTATATTACTGGTTTCTTGGTATATCGATAAAAATAATTAAAAAATATACTATAACTAATGGTTAGTGGCATAAAGTTGTTTACAAAACTACCAGTTAGAGCTTTATAAAATTAATTGTTAGTTGTGAGTAAACAACCCTTCAAAAACTAGAACTTTACATAATTACTGGGTAGTGAAACAACTGTCATGATAGTGAGTTTTGTAACTACACATACAATTTGAAATTTTATATAAAAATTTTAATTGTCTAAGTTTTCTTATTTTTTTAACTAATAACTTGATACATAAAATAAAAGTTATTATTACATGGATATTTGAATTCAGGGAGATCTTGTGTTTTCAATTATATTTAATTGAATAATAAATTACACTTAAGTGATTTACGTATGTATAGACATAATCTATTCTATGTTAGAATCTTATTTTTATGCGATCTAATTTGCGTATATTTAGATGGATGTCATCATTATTTAGCTTTTAATAAATTTAGTTTACAATTTCAAATATTCAAATATATAATTGGCTAATAAAAATGTATTTAAAACACTTGATATTATAAATCGACAATAATATTATAGTTATGTCTTTACAATGTCGGGATAAAGCTCCATCACGAGAAACACATTAATATTATACTAAAAACTTTTAGACGTGTAATGTAACTTTATATTTTTTCTTAAAAAGAATAAAAAGTATTAAAAATACACGTTTTTACTCATGGATAGTTATATGTGACAGTTTCTCGAGTGAAAAGTAAGGAGTGGTTAAAAGTTTTAATTTGTGATGATGAAGGAAACCCTATTAATAAAACTATGAATGTTGTTTATAAAGAGGTTTTACAGAAAATTTAATAATAATCTTATGTATGGATTTCAAAATTCTGTAATGGTTATATATTTTCTTATTTTCTTACGAGATTTTATTTTCCTATCTATGTTTTGTAATTATTTTTACTATACGTGTTATGACTCTTTAAAACTATATAAATTTAAAATTGACTTATATCATCCCGTGTTGATACACGGGTCGCTTAACTAATATATATATATATATAGAAAAGTTCATGTGAGAACCGTTATACACACACACACACACACACACACACACACACACACACACATATATATATATATACGAGAACTGTTTTCTATATGAGAATTGCCAGAACTATTGTTAACATCATTAATGACTCTAATATGGGTATTTTCGTACTTTATATATTTACCAACCGTCAATTGCGTATAGGTGAGCCATCATTAATTTTGGAGCCATTGATTTATTTAAATTAAGGGCTAAGATTGGTTCTCGCTCGAAAAATATTTCTCGTTTGAGTCATCTCCTACATATATATATATATATATATATATATATATATATATATATATATATATATATATATATATATATATGTATATATATACGAAAACGTTCGACTAAGAATCGTTCTTATTGTGAGTATCGCGAGTATCATATGTAACCACCATTAATATGAGTATTTTGGTCATTGAACCGTCTAGGGTTGTGTAGAAACCAAAAAAGCGAAACCAATCGGTTAAAACGACAAAACCGAACCGATAAAACTTAAACCATTTCAAAACCGACGGTTTGGTTTTAAAATCTGAAAAAACTGGTGGTTTCGGTTTTAAAATTTGATAAAAAAACTGTGGTTTCGGTTCGATTTCGGTTTTAACCAGTAACCGCCCCATTACAAAACCGAACTGCTAATATTCTTTATATTTTTTCATTTAATATTAATTAAATAGAATTAAGCCCATTAAAATTTTAATATCCAATATACATGATGGTTATCAAAGATACTTGGAAGAACATGGAGGTGAGGTTAAAGGGAAATAAATTAGACACGTATTTGACAACCGATGATAGTATTTTGTGTTGAAATATGTTATTAGACGTTAAATTTAATGTTGAAAATTAGAATTTTTTGATAAAATTTGTATATAACTTATATTAACATTGAAAACCAAGTGGGTTCGGTTTTAAAACCGAAACCAAACCATTATTGGCTAGAACCCACCAAAACCGAATCCGATAGAAACCGAAACCATTGGGTTTGGAAATCCTACAACCGAAATTAACGGATTGGGTTCGGTTTAAGCAAAAAACCTCCCAATGCACACCCCTAGAACCGTCATTAAAAAGTCAGACTTGATTTTTCAATAATATCTATCACTAATGAGTCAATCTTAGTCATTGATGAATCTTCAATTTTATTTGTCATTGATTTATTTTATTCAACAACTAAGATTGATTCTCACAATACTTAAAAAAATCGTTCTCAAATAAATATCTCTCTATATATATGAATTATACTTAGAATAAATCTCATTATATCACTTGATTTTGAATGATTATACATTATAAATATATTATGTGCATGTAGAATATAATTGTTTATTAATTTTACACTCCAAAATGAGAGAACAAAGAATGTAAATGAGGATTGAAGAATACAAAATGAAACACAAGAAACTAAGTCACTTATACCATATTTTGCTAAATGGATATCGGTGTTATGATACAAACGTCAGTTTTGAAAAAAAAAATAGATGAGATTTTGTGCCATCGGCTCTAAACAATCTTGTTTTTTTGAACATGAAGAAATAAAGAAGCTCCATGTGATTGCCGGAAATACTAGGCCTGCTAAAGGAACCAAAACAGAGAGAAAGTTAAGAGTTGTCGTAGAATGGATACGTCGATTTGATTTTTAATGATTATACATTATAAATATATTATGTGCATGTGGAGTATAATTGTTTATTAATTTTACACTCCAAAGTGAGAGAACAAAGAATGTAAATGAGGATTGAAGAATACAAAAGAAAACACAAGAAAGTAGGATCAAAGTAATGAATATAATTATTTTTCTCTTAAATATTCTTAAAGTTTAATCTGGTGAAAATATATTTTGTCTTTGAACCAATTATAAATAATTAACTTAATTAATAAATGCCTCATAAATTTGGCTATATTTGGAAAAGTTAAAGGAATCAAATTCGGATAACTGAATCTGGAGTTTGAAGTGATGGTCTTGAACTGATCCAAATCACTCGTGATGCCCAACATTGTGGGATAATATATTTCTTTTGTCACTTTTCATCATCAAGGGACACACCACATTACGCACTCCTTGTCCTTTTTCACCCACCCAACAATCCAACATCCCCCCCACCCCCAAACTTTAACACTTTAAGCAATTTATATTCATTGCTCTAAAGACAATGTTTATAAACCCAAATATTTAATATCATCGTTTAAAATGAGTGATATATAAGTTATTGAGTTAAGACAACTTACGAGCTAATTAAAATCTTTTATAAAATACTTAAGATTGCCTGATTTAACTTGGGTTGAGCTCGAACTCGAGCTACATACTCGATCAAGCTATCGAGTCAAACTTGAACAATAAAATACTTAGCTCGTACAAGTTACGAGTTTTATTCAGCTTGCGTCATATCACATTATAACTATTTTTATATGTATATTTATATAATAATCAAAAGTTTTACTCGAGCTGAGTCAAGTAAAATCAAGTTGCATTTAAAAGTATCGATGTGAGCTTGAAAGCATTGAATGGAGTAGTAATAAAAATGATTAATACTTTAAGTAGTACTTTTGTTTTAAAATTCGATTATTTTATATTTTAGAATATTAGTTTGGGTTACTAGCGGATGAAATTTCTGAAACCGTCTCTAACAACATTAAAGGAAAAGAAAAAAAGAAACCGTACGATCTACTTACCGTTTAAGTTATTGAAAATATTGGAGTTGGAGATCGATACGGCGATGTAGATATGATGTGGTTGGATGGGTGGTTCAGCCTGGAGTGTACATGATGTGTAGTAAACCGGCCAAAAGAAAGAGGATAAGTGTTGTGTTATGGCACGTAAGATTTAATCATAAGAGTTGAGATTCCTTGTCTCAAACACTAAAGCCCAAGGAGTTTGGAGCACAAATCCAACATCATCATGTGCTACTCTCTCCTCACGTGCAACATTCTCATATCTTACGAGACGCATAATTCATATCAAAATTCGTTTATACATAACATATACACTTATTTAATTAATATAAATTTATAATATATAAATTAATATGTATGGATAACAGTAGATAGTTTTTATTGTATAGAAATCATCACTTTATTTATTATGAAAGTGACTTATACACATAACATAAATTAACAATACATAACAATTATGATTATTATGTTCCTACCAACCCATCATGTATTATTTTTTCTATAAAAGCAAAAATATAATAGTTCAAACACCAAAATCACATGTTGAGTTTACTAATTCTCTTTTCTCATCCTCTCCATTGATTTTAACACTTGTGTTGATCTTGTGATTAGAAATATAAGTAGAAAGAAAAGTAAAAGATATATATCTCTCTTATTCAAATTCATCAATACCATATATTTGAAATGATTTGTTCCAAAATATTTTTTCCTTAACATCATTATCATGATTTCTATAACAAATCATTTACAAACAAGTGCAGTTACGTTTTCAAAATCTAATTATTGTTTTGAACTAAACTTTTTGTGGGTAAATTCTTTTCGGTATATTGTTAATTGATTTTCACTTGTATCTTATGCGTTGGCAAGTGCTGTTCCTTGTGTGGGTCCTATTTCAAAATCCATTTCGTCGTTCAGTAACGCCAATCGTATTCATGATTGGTACCGCAGTGGCCCTTTGGTTGGGTATTGGTGCTAGCGGGGCCATCCATTAAAATTATATCAATATTTGTACATCGTTGATCAATGATTTTTACTTGATCATTTATATATTTACTTAACCGTTTATTACGTATTGATGAAAGAGTGGTTATTAGATTGACTTATACCTCAAATTAACGAGTAATTAATGATCTAGTAATGAGCCAATAATTAATTAGTCCTTAATGAGCCGTCATGATTATTAGCCACATTGATTGAATTTTTTCAAAATACCCCTTATTGATTGATTCTCGCGATAAGAACGGTTCTCAAATGAACTCTCTCTAATATTAACATCGAATGATGCGGCGGCAAATAGTTTTGGTTGGACAGCAAATATGTCGATTTCAAGAATGTAATGATATGTTATTCGAGCAATTTATTATTAAAAAAATTACTGCAACATGTCTGTTTTTTCAAATTTTATTTTATTTGCATAAAGATAGAAATGAATTGGGCGGAAGTCTATCTATCTATATATAAGGCATGCAAAATTTTCAAAAATAACCATAAATTGAGTCTTAATTAACTAATCACAACCTTCAATTTCAAAATTATTCAATTCTCAAAACAATTTTGGAAAGATTAAAAATGGTGGATATGAGTAATTTGAATTCAATTTTAAATCTATTGGGAGGGGGTTGGATGAAAATTGTGAGGTGTTTTATAAAACATATGAGTGGGTTTTAAGAAAATGTGAGGGGTTTTATAAAAATTGTATACTAATGTAATTAATTATAAGTTGTTTATAAATTATGTTTACTTAACTTGTGATATATTTTGTTTAGAGAAAAAATAATTATATATTTACAACCGTCTCATTTTTATCTACGTTTTGGTATAAACTTTATTGTAATGTAATATGACACTTTTTTGAAATTAGTATATTCTCATCACAAAGGTGATATTTCATTTACTGTATTATTTTTATTTGAAAATTTTAATATCTCAAATACACTTACGAAATACCTGTACGTACACGGGTCAAAAAACTAGTACGTAAAAATCAAGCGTGTAAAGGTAAAAAATACATATTGTTTCTGTGTATGAATAAAAAAATATAATTAAAGAATCAACGCCCTTAAAATATACAAAAAAATTTGCCTTATAAAGATCATATCATTTACAAGGGAAAACCCATAACGACTACATTTTTAATTCTATAATTAAGTATACTTTGGTTTGAATAGCATTTCTTTTTTATATTGTTACAACAACAATAATCGTATTAATATAAAATTTTGAGTATAAAATACAGAAATGAGAAAATCCGACTTATCACTTTGGAGCTTGCGAGGGGACGCCACCCTCAACCCACTTCTATTTGGATCTGCGATTTTAGCATGATTTATACGAGATGCGACCCGCACAACCAAAACCATTACGACACTCAACATGAAAACCCATAACGACTAAATTTAAATTACTAAAAATACCCATATATACATTATTAAGTCCAAGGTCAACTAAATAATTTAAAAAAATATCTATTTAAATAAATTAATGGTTTGATCAACTAAATTACTTTTATTGAAATAACGTAGACATGCAATTTATAGTTGATTTCAAAATTTGCCTCACATATATTCTCAATTTATACTCATACGTGTCAAGTACTAAAACATATATTTTGTCTAAAAAAAGTCTATGTTTATTAATTATTCAAATCAATTAATAGGCATGTGATTGACAAAAATATGCTACATTTCTCATAGCTATTTATTTAACCAAATTAATGATCTTCTAATATATATAAAAGACTAATTTAAAAAAAGTTATTAGATGATCTGAACCCTTTATTTAATATAAGATTTAATCGTAGCCGTTAATTCTTTTAATTCTAAAATTTTGATTTTGACTTTTTTAAAGTCAAACTAATATGAATTAGATAAAGATAATCCTTAATTAAATCAGTGATAAATATAAAAAAA
Source organism: Pulicaria dysenterica (assembly GCA_947179395.2). Taxonomy (NCBI): domain Eukaryota; kingdom Viridiplantae; phylum Streptophyta; class Magnoliopsida; order Asterales; family Asteraceae; genus Pulicaria; species Pulicaria dysenterica. The sequence continues at coordinate 110,919,994 of OX359290.1, read as the reverse complement.
TTATCTTTAATTCTAATATGAATTTTTTAGATATATACGTTATTAAAATTAAGAATAAGATTAGATTTAAATTAATTATATTTATCTATCTAACTAATTAAGTTTATTATTTAATAATATAATATAATAAATTGGACTTACTTATTGCTGGTCATGCCATCTGGGTATTGACGCCGTCTGTCATCATTTTTTACCACATTTTTCGTGTTTTATAATATTTAATATCGTTTATTAGTGTTTAATATTTATTACTTTTTATAAATCATCCCGTGTGTTACACGGGTATTTAAATGATAATCTGAACATTTAATTTAATAAAAGATTTAATCATAACCGTTAATTTATTTAATTATAAAATTTTAATTTTGACTTTTTAAAGTCAAACTAATGTAAATAAGATAAAGAAAACTCTTAATTAAGTCAATGATAAATATTAAAAAACAGCTCAACAATAAAATCGTAAATATCAAAAATAATAACGACTAATTAAGTAAAAGTATTACAAATTAATATTATTCAAATGCTTCCACTTATTTCATTACGACTAATTGCATATTGTATATTTCATTCGTTTTCTAATTTCTACTCCCGATATTAATTAATTGATTAATCTTTTACCTTAACAAGCTAGCTAGCTAGCACGAATATTTAGTAATAAATAATTAATATAGTTTTTTTTCATGTTTTATAAATATTTAATAATGTTTATTAATTTTTAATATTTATTATTTTTTTAAACTATCCATGTGTTACACGGAAATTTAAACTATATAATATATATGGCTAAATACATTTTCCATTTTATCTAACGACTTCAAATTACCGTTAGTAAAGTACGTGCGAACATATAATGAACTTTTCATTTTGTATCAAAAGTATAATCATATTGTAATTTCGGTTATTGTATGTATTATGTTACTTATTCTAACTTTTAATTTTTTAATATATATTATAAGAAAAAACGTTTATGATGTTATTATTATATCTTTAGAAAAATTTCTATCATCATTCTCGTTATTTCCTTGAATGACTTTAATCTTTAATACTGTTTGATTTGTTAATATTCATTTTGTCAAGCTTTTATTTCTGTTTAAGCATTTTCAAAGTTGAAATTTGGTCGGTTAAATTTTATTTAAATCTGAACATCATCATCACTGTCTCCTTCTATTTTTTAGATTAATCTATATTTTTATGAACATTCAAATGTTTCTTACGTTTTTGTGGTACGTTGGCCGATATTTTAATCTGCATTTTAACGATTATAAGAGCAAGGTTGCATTTTAATGATATTTTTTTTCTTTTTCCTTTTGAAGTTTTCAAGTTAAAAGTGATTGTTGAATGAGTTATCTATTGAAAGTGATAATTTTTTATATATATTTAGTAGTACTTATTACGTTGGTAGTTTTTTTTTTTAATTAAGTTAGATGCATTAGCATCTTTTAAGAGAAATGCATATGAGGTAGTTTAGGTTTTGTGCGGCCTATGATTTAAATCATGGTTCGAGTTTTGTTATGAACAAATTTAAGATTTATTTAGGAGTCGTTTAAAAACATATACTGATAATTGCATTTTCGGACATACATATTCAATTTTATGTTGTTGCAAAACCTGTTAAAACGACAAAATTTCAAGTATGTGAACGAATCAAAATAGTTGTGAAACAAACAAAATCAAAATGAACTATGAAACAAATACAAATTAACGAAAGATGAAACATGCAATCAAAACTCAAAATTTCAAAATAATAAATTCATCCTGAAACAATGAAACAAACAATACCAAATAAGCACTGATCGACCAAGTTAGTAATTTACTCCTTAATATATCATATGAATTTAATAAAACTAATCTTGCCTTTAAACCGTAACTAGTGCAGTATTGAGGCGTATTATTTTTAGTAAAATTTATTTTAACATATCTAATGATGACGTACCCACCTCCAGGCCCAACAAATGCCAAAGGGTCTGTCAATAACGCCTTTTCAGCATCCAAATCCGAGCCAGGCCTGGCCTAGTTCAGGGTAACTGGTTGCAGGACAACGATATACTCATCAAAGGCAGTTGCAGGTCAGGCCTAGTTCCTTGCAACATAACTAACACAAGCCTGACGTCTCAGGAGATAACCAAAACAATATCAGGCCTGACATAACCAGGCCACGTGTCATAACGCCAATGGATGCGATGTGTGTGCCATGTCTGAAACCTCTGACACACGCAAGCTACCCACGATTGGCTGACATCGGTAATGGAGAGCAAATCTCACAGTGTAGAGGCAATGCCTCAACAGTAAAAAGTACTACCAACTACTCATGATTGGCTGACAACCGTAGTGGGGAACAAATCCCACTCAAAGCAAAAAGATACAACCTTTTTGCTTCCCTACGGAAGATTACACTACGTGTCCTTCATCTGGACGGTCCTTTCAAGTACCACCTTGACTATAAATAGGAGATGATTATCTCCTATTAAGGTATGCTCCATATACAGCATTTACACTCTTTCTTCAGCTCTGAACCATTACCATGGCTAACTTGAGCGTCGGAGTGGCTTACAGGGCCTCATCCCTGTAAGCTCTCTAACGTAGTGTTTCCTTCTGTTTTGTAGGTCACATTCTACCACTAACCTTCTTCCCGAGGATAAACTTATACTCTCCATATTAACCTTGTACTTGTTCATTATACGAGCAAACAAATGGCGCCATCCGTGGGACCGTGTTCTTGATATTCACGATAACCTAGACCCCTCCCCCCTTTTTCCAAAACCTTCGTGAAAACCTTCCGTCGCTTTTTCCAGAAAAGATGGAGCAACCAGTCCCCACTGTTGGTCCATCCTCTAAAACATCACAAACCAGCTCGGTTCTAATCAACGCTGAGGTGTCCGCGCAATGCGGTGGCGGCGATTAAAGAACAATGATGGTGAATACTTGTGGTGGTGAGTACGGAGGATGCAACGTGCTTACGAATGAAGTCTGAATGTTACATGAAAATTGAAATAATTTAGATATTATTATTCATTGAATTTATGTTTTATGAAAGTTTTTATTTAATAGTGGGTAATATTGTTTATACACGTTTATTTAGAAGCCATAGGAGACAGTTAAATAATATTAATATTATATGTTGAATTTGAAGATTATAAATAATATTTAAAAAAATTGAAACTTATATTTTTAGAGAAAAAGAAGTTATAATTAGTTCTAATTAAAACATTTATTGTTAAGGGAGAGAAGAAAATGAAATGTTTCAAGAATTGATGGTTGAAATTAATGTAAATAAAACTAAGTGTTATAATTTAGTTTTGATTGAAAAATTAATAACTCTTGATTTAAAAAAAAAAGAATATATTATATACTTAATACAGTAGTATAGATAAGCATACATAGAATCTTGGTAGCCTTGCAAGTTGGAGCAAATCTTACATAATCATATATCCTTAGTTTCTCTGGGTGTATCATTTTTAGTAAAATTTATTTTTAACCGTCTTTATTAAGGAAATGCTATAAGTGTATGTAGAATCTCGGTAGCCTTGCAAGGTAGACCGAATCTTACATGTTAAGACCATCAACTTCAAAGTGTTTTGTAATTTATTGTTATTGTTTCAGCCTTTTTTATCAACAAGAGAACATCATATAAATCTAACTAAGTGTATAGTCTTAATTCCTCTTTTTTCTCCACTTGTGAAGAGAAAAGTATTAAAATTGAAAAGTTAAACAGGTGCGATGCAATCTTCAACAATTTGGAAAAACACTATGGGAAGTACGCTCGAGAATTCTGGGCTATTTCATTTGGAAAAACAGGTGCGATGCAATCTTCAACAATTCAAACAAGGAGGAAGATCTACTATTTAAGACACAGCTAATGGGTTTCCAATGGATAAGTGCTAGGATAAAGAAAAAACAAATCCTTGAGTGGGATTCTTGGTTACTTGGTCAGCGCTAATGTCTTCTTCAAACTACAACTAAGAGAAAGCAGTAACATGGATATAGGATAACTGTTAACACTTTAAATGTAATCACTTAGTTTACATTTGTCTTATTAACAGCTTGTGGTAGCTGTGGCTGTGCCTCACTGCTGGTGAGGGTGAAAATTGTATGTGGATTGTACATCATTAATACAAATTACTATTGCTTTTCAAAAATAAAAAATAAAAAAAATTGAAAAGTTAAACTGTCTTTATTTATATTATTAATATTATATGATATGTTATAGAATATTCATTATACATACATAAATTTTACAATACCGAATTTTTCTTACATCGTGAGAAAATGCACGAGAAATAAATCGAATCTTATATTTTTTTAGCTTTTGAAGAAGAGTTTTTCGCCAGTAAAATATGGAATATTAAAGTTCAACTTAAACTATAGGGATTAATATTGTACTAGAACCAAATATGTGATTTGGTGTATAGCGTATCGAGCAAAAATGTAAATTCATTCAAACAAATTATTTAAATAAACTAATTGTTCAAAAGTTTTTTAAAAAACTAATTTTTTTCTGTTAATTAACTTCTTTGTTAAACGAATAAGAACCAAAAGTTTGTTTGTGAAAAAAAAGTAAAATAGTTGTTTTAAATAATTAAATACCTCGTGTGCTATATTTAATGTTTAAATGATAAAATTGTTTTAAAACTTAAATCATGTTAATCGTATTCTTATTTTTCACATAATAAGCGGCTGAAAGTTACTTAAAAGCGATAAATATCTTCTTCTTTTTTCCTGTCAAATTATTGAAATACATGATTACGAAAGAAAAAACTAAGATAAGGGTTTGTTTTAGATATATCTAAAAGTCTTTTTATAAGTATTATATATACTAATAATATAATAAATCTAACGTTGATTTTTATCATTAAATATACTAAAAGTCTTTTGGTATTAATATAATATAATTTAACTAACATTCGTTTTTATTATTAAATATACTAAAAGTTTTTTTTATTATATACTAACATTCGTTTTTATTTCTCTACGCAATAAAAATAAATAAATAAATAAAAGAAAAATTAAAAACTTGAAAAACCTCCAACAAAAATATGTGAAATGGTATAAGAGAATTTGAAGTTGAATTCTTTTAACGAATTAAGCGAGTCACATTTTTTAGCTCCAAATGTTTCTAAACCACTATTTATAACTTAATTTACTTTTCCTAATTTTGCTTTATACATTGAAAGGTGAAATCACCGCTTATAATGATTCTGATTTTAAGCAATCAACATATTGAAAGGTGAAAATCTTTTCTTAATTCCGATTTGGTGGATATATCTTCTTCCTTAATGTGTGTAAAATTTGTAATCGATAATATATTTAATTGTTCGATTTTGACTATTTATTTAATTAAAATTGATTTTTTTTGCATTTTCTTGGACAAATTAAATGAATAATAGTTATTAGAAAATTTTATATACCCTTTTATACTTAAAATATCATATTCTTTCATTTACAAATATTATATTTATTTTTTATATATTTTAAAAAATGATATTTATTTCATGATTTACAAATATTATATTTATACTATATAATATTATAATATCGTATTTAACCAAAAGTTTGATTTTATCAACTTTATATATTTTTAATCTTTTTAAGTTTTTCTTAACTATAGCCCCATAAAAGTTGAACTTTTATCTATCACTGTAACAATAATAATCGAATACTTATATAAAAAAACATATTCATAATGCTATCTGTCGTTATTTTTATAAATTTTCATTTTTTAATTTTAATTCTAATTAACAATATTTTTAATATTAATATTATTAATATATAATAGTTGTTATCTTTTAAACAATTTATATTCACCTTTGAACGATAGAAAAACCATAAAATTCTCAAAAGGCAAGTCTCTCCGAAGAGAGAAATCATTGTTTTGTTACTTCATGGGGTTAACTTCAATTTAATTAGCGTATTATGTAAAGTTTCCCACCTTATTACATTTTAATTTACACCATGAAAAAAAAAGTGACCAGATTCACTGTCTTTAATTATAATTTAATTCACACAAAAATAACCCCTGCCTTAACTTCCATTCCTAATGCTCTATAAAACCATGCTCAAAATGTTTTTTCTTCATCATCTTCGCTTGCTCCCCTGTTTCATTCCATCTCTTCAAAGCTTCCATCAATGGCAGACACTATTCAAACCAACAACACCCTTTTCTCCTCCTCAAAGAAGAGGATGAACCCCGATGACCAAAATCACGACGATGATTTCATCTCTAAGAAGCAACCAATAACAAAATCCACATGGGAAGACCCTGCTTCTGCTTTAGCAAATGCCCGCCATGAATTCGGAGAACACGGCGGAGTTAACATGTCGATCGAAGCCTCCGCCACATTCACAGTCATGGAACCCGAAACCCTAAGTCGGATGTTCGCTGGAGAGCTAGGTCCCGATCGCGATTTCTTCATCTACAGCCGTCATTTCAACCCTACTGTCCTAAACCTCGGCCGTCAGATGGCGGCGCTTGAGGGAACAGAGGCGGCGTACTGTACATCTAGCGGGATGTCGGCGATTTCTTCAATTCTTTTGCAGCTGGTGAGCAGCGGCGATCACATCGTGGCGTCTCACACGCTTTACGGCGGAACACATGCTCTGCTCAGTCATTTTCTTCCGAGGTCGTCGAACATAACGACGACATTTGTTGATATTAGGGATCTGGAGAAGACGAAAGCGGCAATCATTGAAGGGCGTACGAAGGTTTTGTACTTTGAATCTATGTCTAATCCGACGCTGACGGTGGCGAACATCCCGGAGCTTTCCAGGATCGGCCATGACATGGGTTTGACGGTGGTCGTCGACAACACGTTTGCACCAATGGTTGTTTCTCCGGCGAGGCTTGGTGCCGACGTCGTTGTTCATAGCATCTCCAAGTATATTAGCGGCGGGGCCGACATAATCGCCGGTATGTTAATTGGTTTTTGGCCGTATTCATTTTTCTTTCGTACGCGTGTCATATGATAGCAACTGCAACCGAAATGGTTAATATTTATTATTACTATATTTAATTTAGTTTAAATTATTACTACCACACATAACATATGAAATTAATTCACAATTTCTGATTTTACTTCCATATTTCTAACGGTTAGTAAGTTTGTCCATATTAGTTGTTAGATTTAAATATATAATTATGTATGAAGGTGTTAGCATATAATTTCTCCTTTTTTTTTTCAAAGTCAAAGATTTTCATAGCCCTAATTTTGGTATCATAGAAGTAAATTACCAAATTTTGTGATGTTTTGGATATTTGGGTAATGCTAAAAACATGAAAGAATAAGCAAGATTCATTTGATTCATGTGATTAGCAATTACTTTTGTTCCATTACCAGGTATCACATGGAAACCCACTGCTAGGTTCACTTTTTTTTTTAATGAGTTTATTTGTGGGTATGTGTATGGCTATGGGTATCTACTTGATTATAAACAGCCAATATAAGTAAAATGTTTTTATATTGATCTGATCATCCATGTGAGGCAGTCTGTCCTTTACTTACCATCTTTACAGGGGCAATATTCAGTTTTATTATTATTATTATTTTTAAATAGTAAGCAATAAGGGATCTTTATTAGTATCTTAGTAAAAAGAATATATAAAGGTATACACACACTTGATGATAAAAAAGATTCTTGATGTTTGATTACAGGGGCTGTTTGTGGGCCGGCTAGTTTGGTGAACTCACTCATGGACCTTCACCAGGGGGCTCTGATGTTACTCGGTCCAACAATGAACGCCAAGGTTGCATTTGAGTTGTCTGAAAGAATCCCTCACTTGGGCCTCCGAATGAAAGAGCACTGCCACCGGGCTTTTGTGTACGCTCAGAGGATGAAGAAAATGGGCCTCAAGGTCATCTACCCGGGCCTAGAAGACCACCCTGATCACCTTCTTTTGAAGTCCATCTCAAACAAAGAGTATGGCTATGGTGGCATGCTTTGTTTGGACATGGAAACCGAAGCCCGGGCGAATAAGCTGATGAACCTTTTGCAGAACCATACTCAGTTCGGGCTTATGGCGGTTAGTCTTGGCTACTATGAGACGCTCATGTCTTGTTCGGGTAGCAGCACAAGCAGTGAAATGAACCAAGAGGAGCGAGCCCTGGCTGGAATCTCCCCTGGTTTGGTTAGGATGTCCATCGGCTACAGTGGGACCCTTGAACAAAGGTGGGCCCAGTTCGAAAAGGCGCTTTCGAGGCTCCAAGATTCGGGCTTGTTATCAAAGAACTGAAATTATAATTTGAATGTAACCAGGCTTGGCTCTTAAATCTTAAGTATGCTACTGCTGCTTCATATTGGACTGTATTTATGTTTGTCTGTTTTAGACATTTCAGTTTATGAGTGTCATCAAGTTATAAGTAGCCTTTGGCCTTGTATATAGAATGGGTTTATAATTGCATTTGTGTATATGCTGGAAAGGTTACTTAGATGTGACCATTCTGTTTGGCATTAATCATCAATAACATAAGGATAACATAAGGGTTGCTTGTTATGAGTATTTATTCTTAGGGTGTAAGTAATTGTTAATAATTGCTAAACCAATATCATCATCCATTAACATATAAAGGAATATCATATATCACATTTCAAGACACCATCAAAGAAAGGGGAGAAACACCTCACACGTTACACACCATCAAAGTATACCCCTTTGCTTAATTTCATGTATTTGACACTATCAAAGTATACACCTCACACGTTACACACTATCAACTATATATCACAGTTAAAACTTTGATGATCCTTCTGGATTTGAATTAAAAATTTTATGACTGAATATAAGTTGGTTTAGACTATTATTGCACTCGCCCAATACGTGAGGGCCGAATAGTTGTATTCGACAACATGTTCGATTTCAAGAATGTAAGGATGTTCACGGAATGCAATGCAAGAAATATAATGTATTCGGCAATATATCCATTTTCTTTCTCACGTTACTATGTTATTTATTTCTTTTTTTCCTAACAACTATTTATTTATTTATAAATAATTTTTGGAAAACAATAAAATAAGAAAAAAGGTATATAACATTTAAATAATTAGACAGAATGATAATCTAGTCTCGAAAATTGTATTGATGTAACTGTTATAACAAGAATTAAATTAATTAAATTGTTGGTATCATGTTTAATGAATTGTTAAAACAACAATTATCATAAATTAGTCTTCATGCTATACGAAAACACAGACATCCACACGTTCGTGCTTTCATCTGCTTTCTTCCTCTTTGAATTTTGGATCAAGAATCAGTGAAGTTAACATCGCATCATCATATCTCAGCCTAGTAATCAACAAGGTATGATTGATTTAGAAGATTTCAAGTTCATGTGGGTTTAAATGATTCAAATGGATGAATCATACATAAGATCGTGTTATTAAAGCTTCTTATTGTTAGTTTTGATGTTATAAGTTGTTTAGGGTGTAAAAAAAGACCCCTTTGATGTTAAAAATAGATTAGAAGTAAGATATGGGTGTAAAAATGGCGAGAACGTCTGCGCAGAACACTGTCTGCAACTCGTAGGGTTCACAACCGTGTAGCTTTCACGAGGGTGTGTAGCCTAGGTCGTGTAGAGGTAACATGGTCTGCGTAGAAGTAGCGGCCCGTGTAGATACCTAAGGCGGTGACAAACTATGTAGGTATACGTAGTCGTGTAGTAAATGAGGAACGCGCGTAGTGTAGAGGTACATGACCCGTGTAGGGATTTGGTCAACACCGGCTATGTGGGGTCGTGTAATGTACATGGATTTGAATATCATATTTTGTAATATCATACGAGCGTAAATGATGTGTCAAAGTCTTGTCGGATGCAATCTGGCAGCACGCCAAAGTTGTTTGAACACGCCAAATGCCCGTTCAAGTCTTTATGTGCAGATACTTGCGTGTACACTTTTTCTCTATCGTCTTGTGGACATGTAAATAATTTTACAAAAGTAGCACATTTCATATACATCACATCTTCTAGATGATATATGTGATTATAGGTGACTTCATTCCCCCAAACACTCGGGTGCTTTTCCTTTATTGACTTCGTTGAAGATGGTTGATTGATTGAGAACATTGATGTTATTATTGGAACTAACAACACCGAAGTATGCGTGTCAAATCCATAGATTATGTTAGGCCACAACCTCTAGAATAATTGTCGGGTGTTCATGATCACTTTTTATAAATTTGACCCCGCCACGCAACAGGGTAATTTGCCCATGCGCAATGACTATTGTTTATGCCGTCAAGCATGCCAAAAAAACCGTGTTAATAGTAGTTTTAGTAGCTTGCAATCATCACGGTGATGATTTAGATGAGTGTTGTGTCTAAATTGATATTAGTTAGTGTTTAAAATACTTGATTTATTGTTGATTTTGAGTAATTCAGATAAATGGGTCAAGTATTAGCGTGTTCTTGAGCTTGATAGAAGGACAATCATATGGAGTCAAATTGTTGTTGTTTGAGTGTTACTACTCATAATAATGCTAAAAACAAGTGCCGGAAACACTTGGTTAGGTTATGGTATTTTGTTTGGTCGAATTAGTAACCGTTCACGATGACCAACTTGCTGTTAATATGGTATACACAGGTCGTGTACAAGGTTATCGGTCGTGTAGTAGCTCGTGTATAAGAAACACAAACCGTGTATGGGCACACGGGCCGTGTTCGGCCTTTTAAGTGGCACAAGCCATGTAGCAGATCTTTGATCGTGTATGACCCTATTACACGGGTCGAGTAGAGTTAGAAGTAAACACCAGTCAACACAACTTGTTCATAAAAGAGTTAAAATATTAAAAAACTAATTTAAATAATATTTATTGTTAGCGATCGGTGAATCATGAAAACTACTTAATTTTAAGGGAAAATGATCAGTAATGTAAACATCACCTAACTTAGGTGATGTTACACTCACAAACCATTTAGATGAGTAAATACTAAAATGATTAAATTACCCTTAATTAAAGTAGTTTGTGAGTGTAAATTACCAAAGTTAGGTAATGTTAATATTATGGATGATTTCCTGTAATTATAATACTCAAATACATTAAATAAGGTAAAGTTACATGATTTCTGCTATAAAATTGGTTGTATGTGTAATGTTTGATCTATTAAATATAAGACGTATTATCCACGCTCCCTTATCTTATTTCTTGGTGCAAGAAACAGGCGACCCCAAAAAACCCCGAGCCCCGAATCACGGCGTATAAAACCTCTTCATCTCTGCTCCCGTTGTCTTCAAACCGATAAAATATGGAATCCTCACAGACCACCGGAGCAGCAGCCTCCGGCGGTAATGGTACGTCAATCCCCAAAAGAACGATGCTTCGACTGCTGAATCAACGGTTACGTCGTCGTCTGACGATCCCAAGCAAAACCTAAACCAAGTTACTAATTTAATTCAGGAAACTCTAGGAAGAATCCATCAGCTCTATCTCACTATCTCTTCCTTCAATGTTTCCTCTCAACTTCCGCTTCTTCAACGCTTGTATTTGTTTATTATCTGTGTATTTACACAGATTGTATTTACCGACCAAATCCGTGTTCAAATCATTTGCTTCTCCTTTTAGGTAATTTGCTTCTCTATTTGCAGAAACACACTTGTTGTGGAGATGGATAACATGGCGAAATTGTCAAAGAAGTGTAACATACAGGTTCCTATGGAAGCCTTAAAGTAAATTAATTAGATTTTACGTCGAAACGTTTTCTTAAATTATATTATGTTTATATGTTCTAATTTTGGAACGCTTGATTTAATATATTTGTAGCTTGATAGATGATGTAAAAAATCCGGATGAATTCACTAGGGACGTTTTGAATAGTTGCATTGCTAAAAACCAGATCACCAAAGGCAAAACTGATGCCTTCAAGGTGTGTACCATCATGCTATATGTTTAGTTGTCTTAAATGATGTGCATTGTTGTATCTTTCATTTCATGCATATAACCCCATTTTGTCTTCTTGATGGGCTTGTTTTTCTCGCTTGAAAACTTTTGGTATTACTGTTTATGGACATTTGTATAATTAATCATCTGAATTACATGTTTTCAGCATTCTTTTGGGAACTCCAACTTGTGAATAAGTTGCAACTTTTTGGCTGTTCAAGGTGTTACCTTGTCTGCTCTGTCTATTGTGAATTTGTTGATTCAAAAATTAACCAAGAACATGGTCAACCAACCACCAGTTTACCAACTGCATATGAAAGCTTCACCCGGCTGGGGGAAGGGGGGGGGGGATTGTACTTCTGTTTATTGAGGTTTTGAATTATTATGCTTCAAACAACTTTTAATTTTTTGAACTGCATTATGGTTCAAACAACTATGAATAACTTATGTAGCATCTTGGGATTCCAAGAATTACATGTTTTTAACTTACTTAGGCTCATGTGTTGAATGTGACTTTTAACTGGCCTAAGCATATGTTTGAATTAATTTCTCAATAAGATGTATTTCTACACTAAGAAATGGTGGTTCATTAATCATTAGTGACGGGCATTGGGTGGAAGCTTCAAGGCCCCTCTTAAGCGGTGGTATTCTTATAATTGCTTTAAGCTTCAAAGGTTAGACTTATGCCTCTCTTGTCGAAGCTCTATGGCTGTGGAACTCAGTATAATATTACCGTCTTGTAGTAAAATGTTACAACCTAGGAAGTTCAAGGGGAATGCATGTAGCTAGATTGAAGTTTGAGTTGTCCTCTAAGTTTGAAAGTACTTTAAGAAGTGGGAATAAGTTTTGTAGCTCTGCAATTATTTTGTGTACGGCTGTAGTGTAACTTCATCTTGTTCAAAGTTGAGTATGTTAGGTAATTTTTTTTCATTTTGGGTTTAAGATCTCAGATGATGGATTCTAGTATGTATTTAGAGATGCATATATATAAAGTCTTATCCTAATGCTCCTGGAGATGTGAGTGAGAAAGAAGTTGATAATGTTTTGGGTTTAATAGTGGTGGAGACTTGTGTAAGTAGTTCGAGCTGACTGCTGAGATGTTGATCATGTGTGACATGGATGCATCTTTAGCATAATGGAGATGGTAATGTGCATACTCAGAGACTTAGAATGATGATCATGGATTCTATGATGATTGATGAGGAGATAATTAATATATATCCAACCAAAACTTAATTATATTAAATATTAACTAATATTTAATATTCTCTTTTAATAATAAATATCAATTTATTATTTTCTCCTTTCCTGATAATTAATTACCTATTGGAAGTAATTGAACAACTGTTTATTTTGAAGCCATCGGATTGGTTCGGATAAACAGAAGAAGGAATTCTCGCAATTTATAGGCCTTCCAACCGTGGCTGGAACTCTGGAAGTAATTTGTTGCAGGAGGAGCTCATTGTATTGAGAAATGTGATGCACCATTCTTATGAAGTGGTTGATGAATGCTTTCTATGCAGGAGGAGCTCATAGTTAATATGAATATATGATGTTTAAATCGAACTCAAGGAGTGTCGGGTAATTGGTGAAACTTATGGGGGCTTGGTATATTGATTAGTTCTTTTCCTTTACAAATGTCAAAACTAGTTTCACTTTTTGTAATTAAATTGCTACCAAGCTAAGATATATTTTAATCCATTAGTTTCCTTAGATCGTAATTAGCTTGCTAACCAAGCTAAAGTATTATGGAAAGTCTAGGAAGCCTCTAATATTTATAGACCATCAGGGTTAGGGATTTTGGCATCACAAAACCGAGTCTTAGACATTAACTCATTAAGAGACCCCTACTTCTCGAGGTGTGTTTTTCTGTGTTCTCATATTTCAGTAATGAAATTCCAGTTGACTTCGATGAGTAGTTTGGCTCCTTGGTTACCATGTTTCAAGGATTACCAATTGTCTCTTTATGGCATGGAAATGTACTTATAGGCCGATGAGAGCAGGAAGTTTGGAAGACTGTGATCGATCGTCGGCGTTACATGTGAACGTTAGAATTTACGATTGGAATGCATAAATTGATCTTAAAACCGTATAAAACCGTTGAATATGACAGTTTCTTACTTTTTAATCTGTGCATATAGATTGTGACTCACTCAGCTCTATGTTTTGTTCTGTTTTGCAACCTCTGTTGTTGTGTATCTGAGAAAGAGGTGTATAGATGTATTACTGTTGAGACTCTGAATATGAGAAGCATCGAGGGATTAAGATATAATTGTAGATAGTTTGCATTCATAAATGTAAAAAAAGAAGAAATCTTGGTGCCAACCACTTGTTTAAGATAGAAATTTATAAGATTTGGTATGACATAATCATAGCTACGCATATCTATCACTACTAATAGAGAAAAAGGAGATCAAAATAACTACGTTAATCATCTGTGTTACCTTATGATGATCTATTTCTTTTCTGGCTCCAATCTTTAGCATAATAGGGAGATCATTTATGATTAGAACATGCAAAATATAATTGTTTTCCATCCCAAACGTTACCTTTTCTAGTTAGTTGATACTTGTTACTTCCATATATCATTCTTGAACTGGATTTACTCATTAGTTCTGCTTTGGCTCATGTTTCACCCAACTGAGTAACTGACAGATAATACCTTTGCTCATCGCTCAATTTTGTAAATCTCAGTTATCTAAACTGAGATCAGTGCAATTCTATTAAATTTTTCTATACGTTAATGTTGTACTTCATGCATGGATAATACCTTCAGTGCAATTCTATCTGCATATATCATCAATTCATCATATGTATGACTCGCTGTTTTTGGATAAAGGTTTTGCGGAGGCATCTTCTGGAAGAAGTTGAACAAGCATTTCCAGATGAAGTTGAAGATTATAGAGAGATTCATGCATCTTCTGCAGCTATGAGCTCTGTTAAACTTACCAAACAGTTTAAACTTTTAAATTCCTATCCCTGCTTACATCACATTTTTAGTTACTTTTGTTACATTGAAATTAGTTGTAAGCGGGTTAGTAGTTAATAATTAAGTCGAGTGGATTGACATTATGATTCCTTTGGTTCTTGAAGCAGGATTGCATACATGAACATACACCATTAGGCGGTTCTTTGTTGAAATGTCGAAAAGACCTTGAGTTCAATTGGCCTGCTCTTATACAAACTAGCATCTGAATACTGAAAATAATGGAACCAGAACTGGACCGTAAACATATTACATAACTTAGGGTTTTTACATTTTGAGAAGACTAAATAATATGACAATGTTGGTAAAGTTTAGGAATTAAACTCTAGAAACCGGTTGGAGTATATTAGGGGGAAGTGACCATGATACCCTTAAATTTGATCTTGAAAAAAACTTCTTAAGTGTCTAAAGCTCTATGGAAGGGAACATGTAGCTAGAAGCCTAGAATTTATACCTCCTCTTCTGCTTTGAAAGAAAATTTTCCTGTTCTAGTGGGTAGCTTATTAGAAAATTAAAATGAAAAACGGTTGATAATACTGTCATAATTTCACTTTAGCACCGTCTTTATCAGGTGTACCAATTTTTCTATTATTTGTATTAGTAAACATCAATATATTAATTTTACATGTTTAGTCAGAAATCTATGACATGTATATAAGTACAGTCCACTACCACACCGCATCTGTACTTGTGGTCCAGATACTTGCTAAATCACACTGAATCTTATGCAGGAATCAATGCACCTTGCACAAGCACAGAGCATGTTACCAAATGGAGACATGAAGATCAAACCGGAGATGTTGATCCAACCCCTTATACTTGTTATTTTTAACGGGATTATGCTGTTCACTATACCCCTACCTTGTTCTTTAACTATATGTAACAGTCGCATTCAGTAAAGCTTGAATTTTCACCATCCGTTAGTCTTCTATTTAAGCAAAAAGAATATCCAAATTTTAGTTCCTTTTCTAATGTTTTCGTATTTAGTGCATGGGTTCGCAGAGGCAGTGCTGCCAGCCACTCCAGGTATTGATTTTGCCAAAATTTAGGCAAGCTTCTAATTTTGGATTTACATATCCATAGCTTTTCTGTCACGGATATACCTTGAAAACTTTTTCCATTAATTTTTGTTGTTCCTTTCTCTGGTGCAAAGTGTTAATTTTTGTCCATTTTATAGTATGAAAGCTTGACTTAATGACATCTATTTACTTGGCTTTGGTCCCATTGTGGACCAGATGCAGCTAGTCGTTGTTACGTGCCATAAATATCCATCCAACCGTTCACACAAAGCTGCATAGGACATACATTCATTTATGAGGTGTTATGTACAAGTGTTAGCTAAACTTGTATTTTTACAGTGGTAACAAAAGTGGCACTCTTCTCTACTGCCTCTAGATCGTTTGTTCAACTACAATCTCTTGGTAAAAACATGTTCAAAATTCCCACCATTTCTCAAGGTCGGGCCCTATGCCGCAGGTAGTTTCTTCCCAATCGTTGACATTGCTGCATAACCGTTCTTCAATGTCTAAAAAATTACCCCCTTCTCCAAAGTATGCAGCACTGTCGTACACTGGCACTTTAATTTCTTGATTATAGTTTTCCAACTGAACATCTGGAGAGCTGGTTACTCGATCTTCAGATTCTTCACCACTGCTAGTGTTTTCTTGATGCCTCTCTGCTACATTTCTTAGCATCTGCAACTGTTCATCAAGTAACATTGGTTAAGTCTAGCTTGCTTGAATGAATGCAATGAAAACCACACTAATACCTTACCTGGTTAAGCAGGGCCTGGTTCTCTTTCTTCAGCACTTCGGATTTAGACGCCAGCGTCTCGTAGTTGTGCTTTAAGGTGTTGTACTCTTGCTCGATTTGCCTCGACTTTGACCGTGCTCGTTTGTTCTGGAACCATATAGCCACCTGTCGAGGATGAAGCCCGAGTTTGTTAGCTACCTGGTGTTTCATCCTTAGTTCGGGCCTCGATTGTGTCTCAAATATGTACTCAAGGAAGCTTATCTGTTTGTCGGTAAATCTTTTTCGTCCCTCATTCTTGTTCTTCCTAATATCTACTCTGGACACTCCATCAGCAGACATTGTTTTAAGGTTTGTTCCACACCGAGGATGGAAAAACAAGTTGATGACTTGGTTGGTGTTTGTGGATATTATTATTGTTAAAAAAAAGGAGTAATGGGAGTTTGTTATATAGTTGGCTTTATAATGTGAAGTCTTTCGTAGGAAGCACAGGTGTACGCGTTGAAGTGGACGTAATTCTTACCGGTTTGTCACTTTTTATTGCATTAGAGAGTTGTACCTTTACACGTTTTCAATACAATGGTGATATTTTTGGGGAGGAGTTGTGTGGAAACGAAAGTACAAGTGAGGATAGCGTGGATAGATGTTAAGAGTGGGAATGGGTAGGTAATAAGTGCAGTGATGGAGGTGTGGTGGGACTGATGCTTTTAAGTAGATTGACCAGATTAAAGGAAAGAAACATGTGAGAGGATGAATGGACACGTTTGTAGGTGTGGTGTGTGAAACGACAAAAGAGATAAGATATGAGATTTGCCAAATGGTCCAATTAGGTGGAGACTTGTGTGAGGTGGAGGGAATTTAATAGCTGACGTGTCACTCTGGTTTTGGTACATTTTATTTCTTATATATATATATATATATTTTAATAATTATTATTATTATTAAGAAAAACGTGTGAGTGTGAATACTTGTTTACTTGAACCGTCTTTTGGTGTTGTCTGTTTATGTGTTTGTATTCGAAATTTTATAATAACAAAATTACCTAAATTAATCTTCATGTTTCATGCCTCCATGGTGAATACTTGGAGCTTTGGTCGTAGTTGAACTCGTTAAAAAAATAAATAAATTCCCTCCTCTCACAGTAGAGGTAAACAAATGGAACTAGTCTGATGAAGATCATCAAGACCGGATCGGTCTTGAACCGGTCCAAGACCGCCGAGCTGGTCCTTTGTCCGGACCAGTCCGGAGGTGAAGATCATCAAGACTGGATCGGTCTTGAACCGGTTCTTAAAAAATACCTCACCACTTTTTTTATTTTTCTTTACGCCAAACAACTTTTTACATACTCTCTACTTTTTAAGTTGTCAAAAAAAATTACGAAAAGGAAAATGAAAACAGGAAAGTATTAGTCGGAACTTAAAATTCAAAATTTGGAAATGTCTAAACCAAACCGAAAAATATCTGAATGAAAACCGGAAGGGTCTAGACTGAAGTTGGACCAGTTCAAAAAAAGACCTGACCGACCAAAAACTGAATGGTCTTATGCAAGGACCACACGAGACTGCCCGAAATTAGATCGACTCCGAAAGAGTTCAAGACATTTTGTTCACAGTTAAAGAAAAAAACGAAATCCAAAGACATTGGTGGCCACTCCAGAGAACAAGACAAAGTTCATTAGTGTATGGGCTAGAGACGGTCTTTTAATCTTTGGAGTTTGAAGTAAAAGGCCCAGAAAGGTGATAGGGTTTTATCCTAGTCAATGAATGGGCCGGTTATAAGTTAACGTCAGTAGTTCATTTCACATTTTTTTTGATACGTATATCCTCGTTACTTCGTTAGTAGTGATACTGATAAATAAGGGGCACGAGGACTTGGACGTTGGAGCTAAAAATTTGAACATGAATAAAAATAGTTTTATTAAGTTTGGCTATGTGTTATACATAATCTATTATCCATCTCTTTCGCTATCCTCTTATCACGTTAATAGCATATCACCTCCTGTTTGTTTCCCTACCAATTATGTTACACCCTCCTCAATTTTTTCTCAATTTTCTTTTAATCGAATAGAGATACTGAGAGAGAGAGAGAGAGAGAGAGAATGAAAGAGGAAAGAGGGTGGAGGTGGGTTGGCTGGCACTTGGTAGGATTTAGGAGGAAAAAGAGAGGACTGTTTTGGTGTTCTTAGGTTATCCAAAATCTGGACTGAAGTACAGGTATATCATAACGTAAGGTCTTAGTAATTCTTAACATAAAAAACATGTTTTTGTATCTAACACTAATGGGACCAAGTGAAGCTATTCGACTAGAGTACCTGGGCTCAGCATTCTTGGAAACAATCTAATCAAGGTTCCATAGGAGAATTGGCCATATAATATGAGGCAATGTTAGTTAGGATGCAACTAGAGAGATTATGTTAAAAATCGGTAGGCATGGGAAAATAATCAGTCAAATGCTGGTCAACATATATGACCTATTTATGATACGGAATATTATTTGAACTTCAAAAATATTGTGGTACAAGATAAAGTTTCATAAGGAAATCTACAGATTTGAGAATATAAAAGAACGAACTTTAAAACGTTTGTGGATTTTAATATTTTGATAGGGATACTCATTGAAGGATTCACATTTGATCATAAAGCAGGTCGAATAATACGTTGATGAAGCTACAGGGGCAGGGGCGGACACATGATTTGAGATGGGTGGTGACACCATTTGAAATAGGTAGTAGCACTAACTCGAAAAAATCGATATTAACACTACGAAATGGTAGCACCGTTTCGAAAAAATTCGAAATTTATACTACACGGATAAAATTGGCTGGTGTTCCGTGTCACTGCCGGTTAAAACGTGGGTCCGCCCCTGTACAAGAGTGACAAAAAATACTGAAAAACGAACCATAATCGAATTAGCAAAACCAAATGATTAACCGAAGGGTTTTTATGGTTTTTCAATAGCCAAAATTTACTAGTTTGGTGTTTGGTTATGAGTGTTTAGTTAACCACTTTAATTGAACCATTCCGACATATGTAATATAGTGTAGTATACTTTTAGATTTCAGCTTTAAAAACTCTTAAGATCAGTGTATTTTTCTTGTCGGATTTAGAATATACTAACTAATATTTTCATTCTTATTCAAAATAACTCTAATGGGCCTAAATTTATTTGAAAATTCATGTTCAGCGAACAAGCAGTCATTTAACTTTCTTTTTGCTAGTGGACCAAATTGAAGGTCCATAAAATAGACGGTTAACCAATTAAATCAAGGTAATAGTCGAAACCTCTTCTATAACTAAAAATCAAACCAGTAATAAGTAATAACCATAACCAATTGGTAATGATAGTGCAGTTCCTAAACTTTCGGTTAATAGTTTGGTTTTGACTAATAACCGAGCCAAACCATACTCACCCCTACACGAAACAACTATTTATACAATATTCCTTGCAGTTACGCGGTTCGACGAAACGGTAATAGTAAATGTTTGATGTAGATAAACAGAATAAGAAGCTGACTAGGTACGCAAGCATTATCCTTAGCAACACTACATCATTATCTTTTTTATCTAAATTAATCACATTATTGCTCAGTAACACTTCTACAAGTATTATATTTCTTTGCATCTTATTTTAAAAAAGTACGTAAAATTTTATCAAGTTTTTGTCACTTTTAAATCATTAAATGTGTGTAGAATAAATACATTTTTAGGTTTGAATAAAATAGAATTATAACAAAGTTCGTACATATAATTATGAAAACATATTCGTTCAAGCCTATAAACTATTAACAAAATAAATTTGTCTATACGTCAGATATACGGATCAATTTTTCGTATTAAACTTTTTTGTGCTTCTCAATTCAAAATAAATCTATACATTTGTAAATGTGGGCAGACTTTATTGTGCACTTGTAGTCACTGAAATCACATTAGGGAGTGCGTTGGTGATTTAAAGGTTTATGGTTTAACTAGTTTAACATTTTTTATATAAATATAAAGATGGTTAAAGTAAATTATAAATGTTAATTGTGTTAAAGAACCACTAATATGTATAATTAAACAGTTGAATAACATACACATAGATTTAACATTTTTTAAATAAGGCTTAATCTATTAAAATCCAGTAAAAATGGTATATATTTTAAACAACTATATATAAAATTAAAGTACAACGGTAATGATGAATAAAAACAGTAATGATGTTACTGAACATTAACATGTGATTTGTATGGAAATGATGATAAAGGAGTCATAAACCCCTGTCAATGTAAGTACTAGAATTATAAATTTTATAGAAGCTTAGATAATAATAATTACAATAACTTATGTATAAATTATACTATTTAGAGTGCTATTATTGGCATGCACGATAGAATGACTTAAATCTAATGTACTTTGTGAAGCTCTTGAATTATCAAATACCGTTGAAACAGACTACGAAGGATACAAATGATTTCCTTCAGAAATATTAAACTGATTAGAATTTATTTAGGATATAAATAGATATAAATTTGTTGATATCATGAAATAAAAAAAGAAAACACTAAATAACCTATTAGAAAGGCTATTGAGAAAATAAAAGGGGGTGATTTGTAAACAAGGATTGTTGTTTGGGGAAGCTAATTTTGGGTCACTAAAAGATTTGTGTTCATTGATGATCGTACTAAACTACTGTGTTTTTACCCCCTTTTCTTGGCTGGTTTTGTTGCAGCAGGGGAAAGTGCATTTAGGTTCAAGTTTCAACATGCTGCATCTGCATGCGAAGTATTGTAATCTGGCCAAAATAGAAATTGGTAAAAAGGGAAAATTAGAGGATAAGTTGAGGGAGATGGTGTAGGTAGCTTAGCTAGGCCAATGAGGATAAGACTCCTTTTACATTGTAGTTCCCTTTTCTTTACTGTTCCTGCCACCTTTTTTAAGGGAAATGAATAACATTCAAATTAATTTAATTTAATTAAGATGGAGTACACCTACAAAGCTATAAAAAGTTTGGATTTAATATTTTAATTTTTAAAATCTGGTATGTAAACTATATTTTTTAAAATACACCCCTTATTTCTTATATTTTACAAAGAATTCGTATGTAAACTATATTTTGAATTCTAAAAACTATTATCAAGACATGTAGCATGTTTAATAGTAAAAGCAATATATACGAGAGCTCATAAGAGTAAAATTATTAAATTTTTTAAAGGTCTATCACCGAATAGCATCTGATTTTTTAATGGAGTTGATATAATTAATTTATTTTTTTATTACCTCAACATGTAATCTATTTTATTATGAACTATTAAAGTAAGTAAAAAGCTTATTTTTTTAATGATTTTGGCTCTAGCCATAATTTCCATCATTGTATTGCCACCAAACCTTAGCTTATATGACTCTACTCAAGTCACAAAGGTTTGATGGTAATCGAGAAGTGAGGAACTCCACCAATAACATAAAAACATGTCATCATAAAAAAGATTATCTCTTTGAAGATAATAATTAAATTATATACATCAACTCCTTTAATTAAAAATTAGGATGTCTATAAGTGACGTTCAACTTAATTTATAACCGGATTAAAAATCCAAAATCCATTACAAAGCTTCTAAATCCATGTTAACAAACATTTGAAACATGTTAATAATACAAGCATAATAACCATGGTTCTAAATAACGTAAGGCGTGGCGTGGCGGCGAGGTCAAGCCTCAAGTTATAGGAGCCATCGCGAAGCTTTGGCGTTTTTTAAGGCGGCGATTTTGTATATATTTTGTAATTATATATATCAAATTTATCATTATTAATATACTAATTACACAAAGTTATGGAAATGATGAGCAAAATAACATATACAAATTATAAAATACAAATATATAAAAGTTCTATACACGTGATTGCAAAATGTATAAAAAAAGTTCAAAATTTTTTAAAAAATGAATTTTTTGACGCCACATTATAAAAACTCGCCATTTGGCGCGCAAATGAGCGCCTTGGCAAGCCTTGGCGCGCGCCAGGCCTAGCACTCACGCCTAGGACCATTTCTTAACAGCGGAGCCACGCCTCACGCCTTGGCGATGCCATGGCGCGCCTTTTAGAACACTGATAATAACAATCATTAATTATAAATGTCATAAACGTGTACGGTGTACCGTATAGTTCAAGGAAGTAATATCAGACCGGGATGTGGTATTTTGAATATATTCCTTCGATTATATATATATATATATATATATATATATATATATATATATATATATATATATATATATATATATATATATAGGGTAGAGATCTGATAAAAAAAAATTTATGGTACTAAATGTAAGAATAAATCTGGACCACATGATCTTTCTAAAAGTCAAACAAAAAAAGTCATCAATTTAACCAACTTTTCGGAATTAAAAAAATTAAAAAGGTTAATATGGTAAATTTATAAATCAATCCAGATCAACTACCACCTTCTACATCTGTTCACGTCATAGGCTGATGCACAGGTACACCATTTAATGCATAAAAAACAACTATTTAATGCACATAAATACACCTTTTGATTCACAGAAATACACCTTCTGATTCATAGATTACAACTTCTGATTCACACATTACAACTCTCTGATACACAATTACACATATTACTACCTTTTGATTCACAGATTCACAAATTACAACCATTTTGATACAAAAAAAATGTATACTTTGGCTGAATCCGATGAACAGAAAAAGAAATCACGAAGAACGACGGCGGCGTTGGTGGTGCGGCGGTGGTGGTGGTGGTGCAGATGCGGTGGTGGTCGGCGATGCACATATTTCGCCTCACATGTAATAAATGTTGCCTATGCATAGGAGAAGAAATAAAAAATCAGATGGCGGCGATGAGAAGCAAACATCAACGGTTCTTCAAATGTGTCAGCGGCGGCGGCAAAAGCAAACCGGCTTAGCGGTGGGATAGATCTGTTAAAACCCTAAATCCGTAGCGGCGGCGGCGGAACACACGGGTGTGGCGGAAGAATTTCTGACGTGGGTTGCAACAGAACGACGAAAGTTTAAGGGGTTCGTAGCAAAATCAGCAGCGGGATCTCGAAAATGTTCAGACACAGGGGCGGCATATGATGCATATATGGCGGCTGATTCACAGTTGGCGGCAGAGGATGCATAGCGGCAGTGGACGGTAGAGGATTAGGCGGCTGTGGAGAATTAGGGTTTTCTTGAGGGGAAAGAGAAAGGGACGGGATTAGATGACCTGGGAACTAGGATAACGTGATTTAATAGGAGTGAGAAAATTTTGATTTTATTGGATGTTCCTATTATACTCTTTTAATCAGATTGCAATGTGTCATGCTCTAGTTTCTTCTTACATTTAGTACCTTAATATTTTTTTTATTTGAACCTAATTCTCTCTCTCTCTCTATATATATATATATATATATATATATAAATATATATATTAGCCGTTGATTTAATAAAGTAGAACTCATTGATGTGGAGCGTGGGGGGATCAAGTGTGGCAGAGTGTATGTGATGAATTCATGGGTGGACAATGATATTAAAGGAGGGGAAATTGGACGGCTCGGATTGATTCTCGCGGTTCTCGTACGAAAAACAGTTCTCGTTTGAACTTTTGCCTATATATGTATATGTGTGTGTGTGTGTACGAAGTCTCGTCAGGTGGTAAAATCTTGAAAGGATTATTAAAAACATAATCCCTCATAATTCATCAAAATAAAAGACTTTCGAATTAGCTTATGAGTTGAGTTTAAGATTATTAATTAATTAATAATTAGTCACAGCCCATCCAGCCGCGACTTCAACTTCAGTTACAGCTGAATAACGATGTTCTAGTTTTGTTACTAGTTCACATGTAATGCTAAAACCATTTATGATAAGTAAGTTAAATTATATCAGTATTAAGAGCAGATCATTTCCAAATCAATAACTCAACGTATATCCTCACGAAAAATTCTATTTCTTCTTAATTTATTAATTTATTTTATTCTTCTAACTTTTCAATTATTGATATATGTAATGTATCGATTCTATTTAGTAATATCATTCTTTAATTTCAATATTTATGTTGATCAAATGAGTATAAATATAACTAGAAGGGATATGATTTCCACACAACAAACATTTGTCATACACAACAATCATGACATTTTTGTCCTTATAAAGTTGTAAACTTTTTTTATCATCCACATGTTTAAGGGCATTAATGTCTAATCACACATATTTTGTTGTGTATGACAAATGTTTGTTTTGTGAAAATATCTCTCTAACTAGAATTATAAAATAAAAGGATAAAATTAAAACATGAAAATGAAATTAAGTCGGACAGCAATTGTTGGAAGAATGGGGTGAATTTGGTCAATCGTGAAGGACATGACACTGGAAATTGGTCCCATATTTCAATGCTTTTCTAAAAAGTAGAATTAAAAGTCAAAAACTATAGCTTGGAAATTAAAGATCCAATCCAATTTTCAACAAAGTTCCATACATTAATTAATTAGTTAAATAATCTTTCTTTATTATTTTAATAATAAGCGAATCATATTAAAACCCCAAGAAATTAAGTATAAATAAAAAAAATACAATACCTGGGCTTTGACGCAACCATGAAAAGCTTGTCAAAAGCATACAGGAACTCACTAGAAATCAACTCCACCAAGATCATGATTCATATATATACAGAGCACATAGAATTGGCCGGTCTCGAAGAGCAACAATGCCAAAACAAATTACCTTTTGGTTCATTAGTCTAATTTTAACCTCAAACTAACCACAAATCCTAATACTAAGTCTAACCTAAAAACACCAAACCCTAACCCTAATACAAATCGATTCAGCAATGATACAAATCGATTGAGCTAGGATCAAACAGATAATACAAATCACCAAACATATGATACAAGTCGAATACACAATTCTATTCAAAACAAAATGTCAAACCAAAGGTGAGCTGACATATACAAATCGAGAAAATTAAGGTTAAACAATCGATTAAAATAGAAGGTGGTCACATAGAACAAAGTTTTTTAATGATCGAACATTTCTAAACAATCTTTTCTTACTTATATTTGTTTAGTCATAAACACATAGATTACAAATAAGTACTTATATTTCATAGACAGTGGCTTTGTGGTTGAGGTTGAGTTTTTATTCTTAAGATGTCTCTTTAACCATTCATATAACAAACCTTATACGTTACAATACTATGGGTTGGAAAATACATTTTGACATGATGGAGTATTAATCTTAACTCTAAATAATGCTTATAAAAATTATAATCAAATAAATAAATCTTTACTGACCTTTTGAAAAATTAAAATTAGGTGTTTATATGTCTATATATCATAATAATCAAGTCGGTAGTACGTAGTAAATTGAGCAAATAATTTTAGTAAATAAATTGAGAAAGAAGTGTGAGTTGTGTGCCTGTGGTCGGTTGTAGGATTACCCCCGTGAGAAGATGAAGTTACTACTAGTGCTGTCAGTATACAAGTGTGACCCGCACCTGAACCCAATTATCATTTTATTTACTTATTTATGGGTCCCACTCACACATTTTCCTTTACAAAATTAAATAACATTACCACACCAATAATTAATAAAATTATTATCATGTCTATTAAGTGTGTATATATATAACCAAAACTATTTTTTTATGTAAATATTATGTAAAGTAATCTTGATACTTAATTAAAATAAATTAATGATTATTAATGGTATAGTTTCATTAATGTATTTATTAGTGAGTTATTAATGACATACATATTACTGAGTGATATTTTGAAAATATCAAATCTTATTTATTTATGACAGTTTACTTGGACATTTTTTTGACCGGCAAATGGGGACACTTTCTCGCCTCTCCAGTGTGAGTTCAAATTGCTTGGTGGTGGGTTTTCAACCACCACTCGTTATTTGGTTTTAACCAAGGTTCGAGCACCCCACCTTCATTCCATGGAGGAAACCCCTAAGGAAAAACCCCCCAACCCACTGCATGTAACATGATTTGATCCCCCAACCTCTTGCGAGGAAGGGGGACGCCTTACCAAATGGGCTAAACCCCATTGGCGACAGTTTACTTGGACATAATTCACGGTTAAACAAATATATATATATATAACTGAAATACACTTATTAATGAGTCATTAAAATGTTACTAACAGATATCGCATAAAAACTGTTTTCGTTTGAACTTTTTTCTAAGTATATATATTCAATGTGTCGATAATTATGTTTCATATTTAAAAACGTTTACATTTTTACTATTGAGTCTGGAGAAGCTAGGTGGGAAAAACCCTTTTAAAGAAATAATGGAGAAAGAGCCATACATGAAATCACGTAAATTAAAGCATAGTTCTATTCTCCCAATAACATGTTAAAACAGGAAATCTATTTTAAAAGAAATTTAACAGGACGGAAAATCAAAATCTCCTTTAAAAGAAAGAAAGATACGGACATATGAAATAAACTGATTTCAAAAGAGATATAGATATAAACCTTTTCATGTTTACACTTTAATCATTTTTTAAGTACTAACCTCATTCTAAAAGATTGATTATGGTGCCAGACTGCAACTCGTGTAAAGATTGTTGTAATTAACAAATAAAAAAGAAAAAAGGATTTGAAAAGAAATAAAAGGAAATTACCAAGGTCTCACTCACATATAGAGTTGAACAGAGAAGTTAGGACCGTGGGGGCGGGTGTTTGGTTTGCATTTATGACTTTGCTTGTCCTTTTATCAACACACCACTCCCTTCTACCTCACACCTCCTTTATACATATCATGATTCTTCACCATTTTTCACACACACACACACACACTACTCTCTGTATACATACATACATGAAGACCAGAATTAGGGAGGAAGTTCTTTCTTTTGAGGGGAATGTTGTCTGGCTCGAGGCCACAAGATCAAAAGCTTCAGTCTTTATGTATTTATATCACAATTCCTCAATGGGTTCATCTTAATTTCATGATCGAACTCTGTTGCTAATTGATCAAAGATTTGTGTTAAACTAGTCTTGATTGTAGAATCGGGTGTCGTCGGACCAGGCTTCATTCCCCTCAATTGTTCTTCCTTTGATTTCAAGAAATTAATTTAGCATGGATCTTTCTGATCAAGATTCAATTTCGAAGGTCGGTTTAGCTTCTGTTTTTGATGATGAGTATTGTTTTGATTAAATCTTATGATTCTTGATTATCTGGTGATGATAATTTGGTTGATAAAGTTGAAGATTGGTGTAATGATGAGTTCTGTGGATCATATCAAAAAACCTAGAAACAGGATTATTCTATTAGAAAGGTTCTTTAATCATTGCTACTCTAAACCATCAAATTGATAGAAAAAGAGTTTTTGTTTTGTGGGTATTTGATATAATCTTGTCAGTCTTTTAAACCCTGGTTTGGTTTTGCCATGATGATGGGCATCAAGAATGTGGGTATGTGAGTCTGTTTCTGTTCTTTCTTACCCTCATCTGTATATCTACTTTTAGCATTGATGCGATATTTGACTTTAACATCACACCTCTCTCATCATTACCTCATGATAATTTTCATCTTTTTTTCAATTTAGGGTTTTGATTTTGCATGATGTGTACTAAAACAATGCTTAATTTCTTCCTGCTTTCTTCTTTCTGTGTGAATATGCTGTTTAATTGCTGAGCTTATTGCCCATTAAACATGAACCCTAGGATTGCAGATTACAGTATTGTCCTTGATAGATGCTGTTTGATTTTATCGATCTGTCCTCACTGTTTATCAACAGTTACTGGTTTTTTCCACTTAGATCCAAGATTCTTGATTAGTACAACAACAATCGATAGTGGGTTCAATCTATGAGTACTCAAATGAACGCGGTTTGAAATGAAATCTTCCTTTTTTTTTACGGTAAAAGCGAATTACTACAGATTGAGCTTTTTATATTAATTTTAACATATTTTGATTAACGTTTAACTTTAAAGTTTATTATCATTGTTTGATTATTGTAGTTAGGTCTCGCATTTTACTTGTACTATGGATTGTACATACGTACTGATCATGAGGAACAATTAAGGATAGTTTACGATAGAAGACCTTAATTAATTTGAAATTGCTAATGGTACGATTGCAGTGTATTCTTCTTCTTCCCTGACCTTCAATCGATTTCTCCATTTTAACCCACATCGATCACATCTCTCTTAATTATTTATTTGTAAAATCGATCTTGCATCAAACATGATCATATGATGCATCTAGAGGACATATATCTTTTACTGCATCTAAATTTCTTTCTTTTTCATATATTTTAAAACATGAAATGTAAAATTATTTAATCTGCATATATGGAGGGCTATTGAAATACATACGACGGTCATGCTTCTTCCCTTCTTTTCCAATTGCTTAGTTAAAAAAACATGATATGGGTTTCTTTTTTTATTTGTGTGCATGAGGGGTTCAAAGCTGATTTGGTTACAATCTAGATTTAGGTTTAATGATTTGGGTTGCATTAATTATGGGTAAATTAATTTCATTATATATAAAGGTACTATAAGTTACCAAAATTTCTATTCGGGATTAATTCTCTCAAATTTGTTGTATGTAAAAAAGGTTAATTTATTGTTTAAAGCTTATAAAAAGCATTTAATATTTTTAAATTTTTAAATATTCAGTAACCTGAATATCTATTTTTTGTGTATTTATAGAAATCTGAATTTTGTTTGTTGCAAGAAATTAAAAGATGGTTCAAATCTATATTTGAACAAGTATTTTAAAAAAAGCCAATGGGGAAATGTTAATAAAGATAATATGAAATCTCTAATTTATCATTGTAGGTATATTTTTATCTATCTCTATTTGTCAATATATATCACTCACACCCTTTTTTAATTGTCTGTCTCACTTGCCTTAATTTGTTCATTGCTCGCGGCCCAAATCCCATATTGTTGTGACTTAAGGAGACTCCAAAACGATGAGAACAACAAAGTTAGACAGGTATAACGGTATAATCCTACACTTTCCTCTCTTTATTCGTGGGACTATTTTTAAAAAATATATTTTCGAATTTGTAGTGAGATTTATAATCATATATGTTGCATATTAATTGGTTATTTGCTTTTCAAATGGTTTATTTTGACTATTTAATTGGTTAAAAACTTGCATGTTACACACTAAAAACTTACATGTGGCACCCATATACAGGTATACGATTTTGGGTAGGGGTGAGTATGGATCGGTTTTGACCCCTAACCGATCCATAACCGATAATATCGGTTAATGGATTTTTCAAACCGTTGGGTAAGAAGTTAATAACGGGGCGGTTAACGGTTAACAATAACAGATTGGTTTCGTTATCGGTTTTTAATGGTTAACCGTTATATTAAACCGGGCTAACTTATTGGGCTTCAATACTTTAAAATGAGCTACGAAATTAAGACCGCAACAATGCAAATAATCAAGATTAATAGTAGCCAACTAGCCATTAAATTGGGCCTAATGTTACTCACCTTTAATCTTTACAAAATATGCTATAAAATAGCAAAAGTTCAACCTTTTACAAAAAACCTAACATGTATGATGCACTATAAATTAACAAAAATTACAATATATTGTTTGTGCAATCATAAGTGGCAAAAGTTCAAGTAATCAACCTTCAATACAAGATTCTTTTTGACTTTTAGTTAATTAAATATATATAAAAATATTAATTAATAAATACTAGTGGTTCGGTTTCTTATCAGTTCGGGTAGAGGTATAAAACCGAAACCGAACCAATAACTAACGGTTAATGGATTTTTAAAAACCGAACCGTCGGTTTTC
Source organism: Pulicaria dysenterica (assembly GCA_947179395.2). NCBI lineage: Eukaryota > Viridiplantae > Streptophyta > Magnoliopsida > Asterales > Asteraceae > Pulicaria > Pulicaria dysenterica. The sequence continues at coordinate 110,889,617 of OX359290.1, read as the reverse complement.
ATTTGGTTCGGTTTTAACGGTTCGATTTTAACGGTTTTATTGGTTTCGGTTCGGTTTTTCGGTTATGATGCTCACCCCTAATTTTGGGTAAAAAGTTTATGCATTGGGCGAGATCAATTAAGAGAAAATATGAGAAGATATTTAAGAGATCAATTTTGCACCATCATTATTAAGACTTAACACATTTGATTTAATTTTAGTGAATAGATGGATGAAATTTGAGACAATACTTTGTACTACATAATCAATTTCATCTTTACTTATAGATATTTTAATAAAAAAAACCCACTTTTCAACCGCATCATTTTTTATTTTATTTTTGTGCAAAGTAAACTTCATATATCTAATTAAATTGATTTATTTATGAACATTATGAAAAATATAAAAATCGTAACATTAAAATAAAATAAAAACTAATTTATTTAATTTAATAATACATTAGATCATTAAAAACCCTAATAATTTCACATTTATTTAAAATTAATAAAACGAAAAAGGCAAGCAATTTATTAATGGTCATCGTCATAGGATACACGCATACTTAAATGCTCTACCAAATCCGAACGTGTGTTGCTATACGTTTCACGACAACTTATTTCGTGAAGAGTTATGTTAGATACTTGGATCATGTCTTGTAGGTGATTCATAGAAGGTGGTAGATTGTTTTCATCAAAGCTACGAGTTACACATCGCTCATCTTGTAGCATCATCTAATATTACACATTCTTACATAATGTTTCGTAGATTTTTTGGAGAATATAGTTGTTGCCGGATTATGCAATATTTGCCAACTAGATTTCGCAGCATCAAATGCTCTTTTAATGTCTTCCAACTCTTGCGTTTTTTTATTTATTTACACTTATCATCTTGTGTATGTTGAAATGATTTAACAAATATCGTTCATTCCAGATATATCTAATCCACAACATAATAGTCGTATTTGAATATAACTATGTTCACCTCAAACGTACATATATGTGTTTTGCCACTCAATATGTTGTTGTAACAATTATATCGTCGTTCAAATCAACAACCCTGAAAAAACATGTTAAATCTATAGATATTGGGATGAAACTGCTTCTAGTGGGTTTTTACAGATTTCAAACAATAAATGGTTTAACACAATTGAATAAAAATCTTAAATATATATATATATAAACCCCACCAAAAGATAAAGAACATGATAATACCTTTTGGTCAAACTCGAGGTTGCCTGAATTGCTAACGAGATTTACACTACTACTTTACCACCCTGAACCGTGTTGCTAGACCGCACAAGATATCACTTAAGTGTGTGTGTTCAACGATGAAGACACAAAACCGAATGGTTTTGTGTGTTTGGCTGTCGGATCAAGATAGAGAGAGATAAGTTTTGGTTTTTACTGCAGTTTTTGTAACATCCTCAAAAAGGGCCTAGTCGTATATACTTTCGATACGTTTGAGTCTCGAGTTTAATAATGAATAGTAGAAATATGTTAGTATGTTAAGATAGAATTATTTTATCAAGTTAATGTTAAAATAATTTAGAAATCATGATATCAAAATTATAACAAAAATAGATAAGTTTAGTATAATATTAAACGGTTTTGAATAAGGATTCCGGAAACATCCCCGTTAGTTGAAACGAGTAAATGGGTATTAAGTTGTAAGTTGGGAAGGGGAACAAAATACCCCATATGGATATATATTGAGACCAAAGTCGGTCTCTCCCCTCTTTCCTTGAACACAGATACGACACACACTACACACACACTTCTCACTCTCTTGTTCTTGCACTTTGAAGGAGAAATCAAGAGGAAAATCATCAAGCTTAATAATCTGCTGTAAATACAAGTCTCAATCTGCTTTAAGTCATCATCTCCTTCCTTCCTTTGTAAGTTCATCATCTTCTTCCTTTGTTTTTGAATTTTAAGCTTTAGGTCAAAAATGGCTAAATCCAAATTAGCCATCAACAATTATATTCAAGTGTTCCAATCTGTTCTTACATGATTTGTTAGCATCTAGGAACCATTATCTTGAATTAAAATGATGATTTGAATCAAATTCCATGAAAATCATCAAATGGGTCAAATTGGAGGAATTTGATTCCATAGCTTGAATTATTGTTTAGAGCTTCTTAAATATATGTTTCTAGACTTATAATGATGCCTAAGATGTTATGGATATACTGAAAATCGAAATATAGCAACTAGAAGTGAGATTGGGTGGTGGACTTTGCTGGAACAGAAGCAAAACAGCATCTGCTGTTCGACTTGAGTACACGGCGTGTACTAGGAGCAGTACACGGCGTGTACTCCCCTGCAGCAGACATGAATTGTTGTTTGTTGCTTGTTGCTTCGAGTTGCTTGTTGTTTATGCTATGGATGTTCGTTTAGGATTGTAAATGGATTAAGGACATCATTAGGGAATCCATATTAGTATTTTTAGTGATTTTACTTATGTGAAATAACTAAACATGAGTATTCTATTATAGGTGAACCCGACGATCGAGACGAGCATTATATCTGTTTAATATAGCTTCTCAGGTGAGTATAGGATAACATAAGAATTAATATAACCATATTACATGTTATCAGTATGTGTTAGTAATTCCATGAAATGAAATTAACCTTGATGTATGCTATGTTTATGCATAACACACGTAACAATTGAATCATGATTTATGATATGATTATGATTATGCAAGAAGCATGTATGAATTGAACCATGGATATTATATGGTTATGATATGTTCGCTATAAGGCCCGGAATGGGTCAATTATGTGTTTGTGATCGGATCCGAGATATAGGGGCTGGTTATAGTCCTTGAACGGGGCCAACATTTGAGCTGGGGCGCTTTGAGACCTGCGGGTCGATGATGACCATCAACTACCTGGGGTTGCAAACCCAGCGTTCCTCGAGCAGTATGGGGATCGAATTATTGTTGTACCCCATGAAGGCTTTGGCCTGATAACGCAACGGTGGACCGCTACCCGCTCACCTACCCGCGCGGTTGATGTGTTTGGTTTCCCCAGTTAGGAGCGTTGAGCCGGGTTAGCTACCCTGCAAGATTATGCTTCCTTCTGGCTATGTCAGCTCATCGCGAGATGCTAGGATATCACTGTTTGATACTATTGTTGATATGTGATATGTTTATATTACTGATTATGTTATCTTATGCTCACTAGCTTTAAATAGCTAACAGATACTCTCCCCGTGACTGCAGGTGGTACTTTGACGCGTGAGCTTGGGTATTTACTGGTTTTACTTATGCTTTTGGAGGAACACTTGTCTTTGCTACTTATGTTGTATGTATCATATTAGTTTGTGATGGTCGGTAGACAATTTCAGTAACACCAACAGTTCTTTTTAGTATCGTGGCTAATTTTGCTTGTAATTATAGCCACTTTTAAATATTCCGCTGCTTATGTAACTTTTGAAAAAACAGGTTTGGTATAATTTGAGTTTACAAATGGATCCATGCAGTTTGAATTCTTGAATTACTATTTTAAAATGAAAAATCTGGTTTTCAAAAGCGCGGTGTTACAGTTTTGACTTTACTGAGATTTATTTTCTATATATAAACAAATCTCAGCCTAAGCCCATTAAAGTTAAACTCATCTTAATTATACTTTTAATTAATATAAAGCCAATCCCTCACGTTACTATGATATACTGCGCATTATAAATTTTGTAACTTTTGACATGATTAATAGTTGTATTAATAATATAACAAATTTTGGTTCGATGCATGTATATTCATTAATTTTTTTTTTTGGAACAGAAGCATTTTATTAAAAACAATTAGAAAGATGCTAAAGAGAACAAACAAATACAAAAAGAGAACAAATTACAAGAAAATTGCCATCAAAGAATTATACTATATATTAATTAGCAAAGTAAAGGGGCATATTATCATGAGATTTTAAAGGCTATTTTAGTGAATCACTCGTAACATCATGAGATATTACAATCTCATGATATTTTTGTCATGTGATCCATTAACCACCATACTTTCAAACTAATATACATACATACATACATACATACATACATATACATATAAAATCAGGTTCAAGTAAAAAAAAATTATGGTACAAAGAGTAAGAAGAAACCTGATGGCGACACGTGTCTTTTTAATTTAAAAAATACAAAAGGGTAAAATAGGCACATCAAAATAAATATATTCTCTCTCCTACCCCCACTAAACCCACGTCCCACTCCCCTGATCCCTGCGTATTCTTTTAATCGACCCATTCCCCTTCATGAAACCCTAATCTCCTCCATTGCAGCCGTCATCCTCCCTCCACCGACGATGTGAAGCCGCCACCGTAAATTCACGAACACAACGTCACCATCACCACCGCCTCTCCACGACAGAACAACCACCGTCGTTCCGTCTCCCTCCCCAGTAAGTCTCCCCAAATAGAGAACCCTAAATCGGAAGCCTCACCAAATCGATTCCTCCTCTTCACTGCTGTTGCATTCGATTTTTCATCCTCACTGCCGTATGCCGTTTTTCCCGTGTAGCTGAATCTTGTTGAATGTATTGTTCGGAATTGTTCGAAATTAAGGCAGCCGTCGACTCCATCTGAACCTGGTTGATTGAAGGTATTGTCAAGGTGAATGTTCTCGAACATGTCTTGATGAATGTCGAAACCGCCGCTGCTACACCGCCATCGCCGCCTGATACACCGCCGTCGCCGCCTGATACACCGCCGTCGCCGCCCGCTACAACGCCGTCGCCGCCCGCTACACTGCCGTCGCCACCGTGTATCAGAGATATACCCACTGTGACAATTCATCTTTCTGAAATCAGTTTATTCATCTTTTTTCATTTTTTTCTCATTCATTGGGGTTTGATTATTTGTGTATCTTACGTACAATTATTCATCAATTTTGTATTCATCAATTTTGGATGTAGAACTCTCAAATTTCTTTATCAATTGATTTTGTTGGATTTGTGTTATTTATGGCTTATTTGTGCACTCTGAATCAATGTTTATTTGATTTTGTTGGATTTGTGTATTTTATGGCTTATTTGTGCACTGTGAATCAATGTTTATTTGTGCATCTGAAACTGGTTTGAAACAGATGAATATACGACACTGTGAATGCAGGATGTGTAGTTGTGAATCGGTATGAATTCGTGTGAATCTGTAGTTGTGTTTCTGGAGAAACGAATTTTAAAAAAAATGATGTTTTTAAGTTGAATTTGTGCATCTGGTGAAGAACATTGTGCATTAATCTAATTCTGGAAAATACTGAAAAGAACACGTAAATATATTAGAAATAATGATAAAATTTTAATACTTTAATGGACAATTATACCCCTAACTGTTTTTTTTATATTTAAAAGAAAAAGAAAAAAACCTATTTTTTAGGATCAGATTTAAAATTTTGGATGACTGAGATTTCACCTTACATTTAGTACCATAACTTATTTTTTACTAGATCCCTACCCTATACACACACACACACACACACACACACACATATATATATATATATATATATATATATATATCGTCCCATTTTTCCATTTTTTCTTTATTGTCCATTTTTGTTTATCATAAATACAATAATAAATCAATTAGCAAAAGTAAAGGGACAAATCATCAAGAGATTTTGAAGGCTATTTTAGTAAATCGCTCATAACATCATGAGATATTAAAATCTCATGATTTTTTGTCATGTGATCTATTAAGTATTAACTACCATATATTCAATTAATATACATACATACATGTATATATATATATATATATATATATATATATATATATATATATATATATATATATATATATATTTATATTGCACCCCATTTTTCCTTTTCTTCTTTTTTGCCCATTTTTATTTATCATAAATACAATAAAATATCTCTTTATTTTTATTTTAATAAAAAAGTGATATCTATTTTGTCATGTGAGATAGTCGCCAGAAATGATCGTTGTCATTCGTTATAGAGTACCAAGGAGTGTCAGAATCATTTGTATTAGTTGTAATAGTAGTGGTTGCGGAAACGACGATGCCGAGATCAATATGGGGAGAACATCTTAGGGAAGTTAAGATGTTCTTCCAGGAAAGCCAGCTAAGTAATTTGGATGATTTGTACTGGTAGGTAGGACGGTAGACGATGCTGTAATTGGGTGAAGTAAAGGCCAAAAAAAGTTTTTTTGCTTTTATTATAGGAAATATATGAAAATTAGATAATAAAGTGATTTAATGATATTTTCTTTTAAATTTCTAATTATTTTATTTATTTTTATAATACAATTAAAATGAATCTTAGCACTTTTAGTTTTATTATATTATCGGTTTGTATTTTTCTAAATAAAATATCTACGTTAAATATATATCATGTGAAATATTTTAAAAAACAGTTCCATAGTTAGTAAGTGTGTAACTAATATAAGTACTAAGAAATGTTAAAGTTTAGTTGTATTTGTCTTTAGAAAAAAGATTTTAACGATTTTCATGCAACAAAACTAAAAGTTCGTTACTATTATGTTATTTTTTAAAAACACTTTATATGCACATAATAAGATAATATATTAATTTGTTTTTATCACAGCGTAACGCGCGGACAAACAAAAACTTATTACAACATCAATTGGCAAAAATATAATATTTCCTAAATTTCCCAAGAATTAAACCTAAAGAAGGCGTGATTTTGTATAAAGTTGAATAAATTTGAAGGGGTCACTTTACCACATTGATAGACTAAACTATATTCAACACTTCTCAAAGTGTGATAAATTGATTTAGAGAAATGATATATCTTTTTATTTTTTTCCTATTTTATTCTCCTACTTATTTAATGTTTGACACGTGTGATATATTAATTTTCTTTTTTTATACCATCTCTTGATTTTAACATTTATCTTGATCAAATAAATAGAAGAACAAGTAAGAAAAAAAGTAGGAGAATAATTTTTTACATTCTACTCTAATTTACAACCACATCCTATTTAGTGAAAAAAAGTAAGAGCTTGACCAATATGAACACCCCTCTTCCTTATAATTAAGTCATGATGATGATAATTATTAATGCAAGTACTTATAAAATATAATAGATTAGGTGTCAAAAGTATACTCCTTATTTTATTATCTATGAAAAGGGTTAAGAATCTCATAGACTTGTATACAAAGGATTATCCTTAAAATCATTTTAACAAAAAAAAAAAATTTAAATATCGTATTAAAAGTGTTAAAGCATTAACATTTAAAACTTCAAAGTTAAGAGAAACGTTATTGGCTTTATATAACATTACATAGAGAACTTGCTAAAAGTAAACATACAAGTATATAGCCTATGTTTTTAAAGAAAACTTTTTATTCGTAAAAACTGTGGATTTAATAATGATATTGATAACAAGAAGATAAACTTCTTCGAAAACTATTATTTTTTATATATTTTGTTGTTGTATGTATTTATATTCGAAGCTTACTATTTGATTATCAAACTTTGAAAACTAAACTATTATTGTGTATATCAAGTAACAACAGGTGCAGGTCTCCGGACAAAAACAATAGTCTGGTTTTATAAGTTTGATATATTAAATATTGAATTTCAGATGTTGATAAATACAATATTAATATTGGGTAAATTTTAATATATTTGTAAGAAGTTTACCCATCATTTATTTATAATAAAAAACTTGAAAATTTCTCGGATTTCTTCAAAATAATGATCAAATTTGAAAATGAGTACAATTGAACCATGTAGACCGTAAATTCGGAACAAATCGACAATGAGATTGAAATTAAAGATGAACATAAATAATAATTGTACCATAAATCGAGATTTACAAAGTGAAAATTACTCGGATCCGATTTTTAGGTTTGATGTTTATGTTTTGTGTTTGATTTGGCATCTTTTTTAGTAAAAGGCGAAATAATAGTTCACTTTGTGCTCACTGCGTTTGATTTGGCATCTAGGTGAAGGCTTCTTGGTTCCAAATGCGTTTCTTATAAAAGGAAGACTATTTGCAATTAGATGCACACGAGTATGTGGATACATAATATTTTTAATAGCGTTATACATTAAAGGTAATTTTTAAAGATTGATTTATATAATAAAATATTTTTAGAAGTGTAACACATTAAAAGCTAGGTTTAAAAAATTATTTAAAAATTTAGAAAGTCTATAAGTTGAAACATAAACGTAATTCATGCACACTCATATCATCACCATCCGAATGCTTAGCAATAAAATATGCATTAACAGAAGAATTTTACCAAATAAATCATGGACATTTATTATAAATATTTAAATTTAAATTGTATTGTAGTTGAATGGTTTAGCATAAAATCACCATTCTGCTCGAGCTTTGGTCCAAATTTTAGGATTTGAACCTTCATTACTAAGAGCATGTGAGTGATAAGTGATAACTTATAATTTTCTGCCTTTAAATTTTATATTAGCGTTGTATAGTTTATTTAATATTTTTCTTTTCATCTTTCAAACTATGGAATGCACATCTTTCATCTTCTCTCTCTTTCATTTTTATTTCATTTTTATAATTCATAATTGTACGTGTGTTTGAGAGATATAGGAAAGAAAATGTATGTGTATGTGCGTGTGAGAGACAATTTATATGAAAGGAGGTTACCAAGTACTTAATAAGAGTTTTGTGGGACACTAAGAGTAACATAATAAAAATTATGGAATGTGTGCAAATTTGATTAAAATCAATTTCAGTTAAGTCAGTGTATAATTTACACTTTACGAGTATGCTTAGTGTGCAACATTTTAGAGCTGAAAAGACAGTCTTTTGCTGCAAAAATAAAAACTTCCAACCTCGTTTGAATTCTAAATTTGAAGTTTTTCAAAAATAAATCTACAAAATAAAAAACTGGTTAAAATTACATTTATAGGCTTTTTGTATATAAAATTTACATAAAATTCATAAATACTCTTGCTGAATTATTTTTTAACTATTTTTTATCATTTAAGTTTTTTTTAAAATCTTTTTACACCTTACATCTCTCTCAAATAATTTGTCATTTATGGTACCCTAAATGATCTATAAGAGAGAACGGAGTGGGCCTTGTTTTTTGGCGTGGTAGGAGGCACTACGGCGTAGTAACCATGAGGGCGGATGGTCAACTGCGTGGAGATCTCCACATCCAAGAAACTTATGTGGTTGAAGTAGGTGGGACCTCATTACCTCACTTTTTTATCTCTTCTGCTTTAATTGTTTTTTTTTTTTGTTTTTTTTTTATTTTTAATTGGTTAGTATATAACATGTGGATCTCATAATTTAGTGTGATAAGGAAAGTGAAAGGAAGTAACTACTACGGGGTTAAGTGGTGTGTTGAGTGGTGTAAAAAAAATGACGTGGCGGTGTGGTAGGTGCAGTAGAAGGTAACCACTCCCACCACTCTAAACATGCATTTCATTGCTCTTAGTCCCCGTTGTAGATACACTCTCGTGTTAATAGATCATGTTTTACTAAGTTACAAGGTTTGCACAAGTACAAATATCTCCTCTAAATAACCCTCCAAGTTATGCATATTGATCTCGCTAGGAATTAGATTAACCCATGACAATGATGGAGCACCAATAGAGTTCCTCTTCTTAGATTCCAACTAATGAAGAAGACGGAAATGCAATTTCACATGTGCGTGGGGGATGGGAAAGAACTCAAAGAAAACAACATCGTGGAGACTGGGAGTCGACTACAGGAACAAGACTTCAGAAATCGAACTTAGGGCTATCATCATCTTGAAAAGTGAAGACGAAAAACAAGAAATTCAAGGTATGTTCCGCAATCCATCTAGGATTTCTGATATCTGCTTCTCTATGTTCCACTATGACTACAGCGCAATCACTTGGGGCTGTTGCATTTGTGTACACTAACTGTTTTCTTAGCTTTTGCCTTTTAATTTATAAACTCGATTTGAGGGTGCTAAAACTACTGATACCGATGGGGTCATCTGATTCATTGATTTTGCACACCAGGTGTTTGAGGAAATGTCGAAGAGAAAAGAATTGACTTAAGAAAGTCACATGTGCGTCAATTTGAGGTCTTTCTTATCTGAGATTGGGAAAATATAGTGTTAGGCAAGAATGGTGTTAATTATATTAATGTGGTTATTAGCAAAAATTTCAATTTTTTTTTTGTTTTCTATTTCTACTGTATGGTTTTTAAACAGGGATGTCAAATAACACACTATAATGTCAACACCAGAAGTATAGAACATGTATAGAAGGTTAGTTCTTTACCATAGTTGTCAACTCGTGACTCGAAATCCTAAATTTTGACTCGTCACTCAACTCGTAAAAGTCATGACACATAAAACTATATACAATATATCTGTGTGTGTATATCATCATGTATTAACTAAATATAAGTTTACTTAAAAGCACATTTACTAATATGTTACAAATTCGCTAGTTATAAGTCACAGACTCACAACCCAACCCATTGTTGTATATGTGTTAAAAAGTATCAAAAGGACAAATATATAGTATTCACTATAAACTAACTAGCAATCTAGTAACAAAGCAAATGACAAAAGACTTGTAAAGTTAGAATCATAAACTAATCCTTTGGATCAAATTGATCATCTTCATCTTCTTCAACCACCACTCTCTGATGGGGACCTATATTATCCCCCTCAATATGATCCAAAAGATATAGTTTTTTTATTCTAACTTTACAAGTCTTTTGTCATTTGATTTGTTACTAGATCGCTAGTTACTTTGTATTTGAATACTATATATGTGTCCTTTTGATACTCTTTGACACATAATCACATAACAACAATGAGTTGTGTGTCTATGACTTATAACTAGCTAATTTGTAACATATTAAGTAGACAACTTATATTTAGTTAATACATTATGATATGTATATATATTGTATATAATTTTATGTGTCACAACTCTTACGAGTCAAAATCTAGGATTTCGAGTCACGAGTTGACAACTATGGTATCTAATGATATGCAAGGGACTGAAGGGAGCATCAGAATGCATTAGTATACCTGCATGCCTTATTACCTTGGCCTTTTAGTTCAACTCAATGAGTATTTAAGACAATAAGCTTAAAAGTACTTAAACAATTAAGCATCTGGCTACTGGCTGTAAGGGATCTAGGTATTCTGAATTTCATCTTCTTTAATGATAATGAATTATTGTATGAATTCTGCTTGTGCATTTCGAGATATGATTTGCGCATTTCTTGCATTCGTGAAGCAAACCCTTTTCCTTTGTTTTTGAAAATAGTTTTGTACATTGAATGTGAAATCCAGTTAGTTTCAAGCTTTTTATCATTTAACACACTATTGTATCTATTTTTTTAAATTAAAAGATGGGGATAGAACATATGTTAATATGAACCGACTTTGACCCATTACATATCCACCCATTTTAAGAACCTATCATATATTTGTTTATAACATTCGATCATTGTCATATGCTTTAAACCGAATGTGATCACTTTAGAATTGATGCTTAATCCATAAGTAGGTAGTTTTTTATTATATCTTTGTCATCTAATAATTTTTTTTTTCCAAATGAATGAGATAGTACAGGTTCTAAGTGGCGAGAGTCTATAAAGGAATCATGGATTCTGGTGTTAGCTATTTGTTACTCCTCTTTTCCATTCTAAAATGAACGCATACCTTGCTATCAATCAAACATGGATCAATGTGCCACATTTTGAAGCTAATCAATTTAAATTTTTCTGCAGTCTAAACTATACCTTGGAGGCTTCTTACTGACACGCCAATTTTTTTTGATTTATTAGCTTATAAATATTCCAAAAAGCTCCTACGCAGGAAAAATAAGCTATTTTGGTTGCTATCCAAAGTCAGACACGGTGAATTAGTTTGAGCGAATATGTTTATTTTCTAGGGTTCCATTAATTTTAAGTAAAATCGTCATTAGGGGTTCCTTATAGACGAACACTTGAATCAAAACTTAGAGAAGGGAAAACTGATAGTATGGAATAGACAGTAGTTAGTTTGTCTGAACATGAAGTTGGTACTTTTCTACCATTTCTGTCATCACAGAGGGTGGTATACTTCATCATGCTAGTATAAATATAAACAATTGTAACTTCAACATTTTTATTCAAATACATGATTGTAGTTGTATTCTTATGCTATAATCATTATATTCGTTTGAGTTTAGATACCAACATAAATCATCCTTCACGGTGAAAAGGATTATAATCTGTCAATTTGTTCTTCTTATGATGATGATCTTGTACCATTAAGCCATTAATTTCAAGTAGTGTACTCTACGCTTTCATTGTTGGTCTGAGTATTGACGCCATCTGTTATCATTTTAATCAACTTTATTCGTGTTTCATAATTATATAGTACTTTTTTTATTAATATCTAATATTTATTATTTTTTAAACCAACCTATATATTATATGTCTATTTAATCTAGTTGGGATAATACATGACTCTTTTAGCTAGCTCATGTATGGACGTTTTAACCATTTTCCAGTCATTTATTCATTTTTTTGTTGAATCATATATTATATTTTTGTTTATAAGAAAAGGGGTGTCATTTATCTATCACTTTGGCAAGATTTGTTTGTGTAGTTAAAATTATGTATCCTAAAAGTCATTAATTGAAAATTCTTATTATAATCTCTACATTATCAGGCTAATATGTTTTTATTAGTGTTTATTATATTATATGTTTTCTATAAGATAACATGTGAAGAAGATTGTGAGCAAGAGCTAAATGATTGATGCATCATGATTAGATCTTTGAAGTGTCTTCTACTTGATATCATTGGATAATTTGATATGAAATATCTCCAATGTAGTGTTATTATAAATTTTTTAACATAAAAAAGGAGACACTAGAATAAAAGCTTATATATGATCACCACTCCCAACTAGTGCCCCTGAATATATTAAGTACTTTTAGAAAGATGCTAGATAAGAATTTACAATACAACTACAAAATAGATATTGAATTACTATATCACATCGTCCGATCTAAATAATTGAAAGTAGCCCTGTATTTCAACCCCCAACCAATGCTATTATAAATGCTTTTGGCTATTTTTGCGTAACAAATACTACGTTCCAATTGCTCTATTATCACTGCAGCCTGTTATGATCAAATTGCTTAGCCCTAAGCCAAAATGAATTCTTTTTGTCCTAGTTATAAGTGTTTTGATCCTAACAATCAGTATCATGCGTAAATTGCTGAGGGAAGATGGATGTGACATTGGCCACCGTTTTTCTAAATCCACTTGTAGGTTATGACAAGTTGGAATCTCATGGGCTAAAGTGGCATTTGTGTCATATGTTAGGGGGGTTGTTGGATATTGGATTGCCAACATAATCGCTATATCTATCGTGTAAAAATGAAATTCATGGGCGGCTTGGCTACCTAATATATAAAAAAGTAGTGTTTTGAGTCTTGACTATAAAAAATTACTTATATCCAAGTGGTAAGCGCTTAATCTAAACACATTGTAACCCACCGTTGTTCAAAATACTTGCTTGGACTTTAAGGACTTTACATTCCGCCCCTTTCAAACATTTAACTTTATACTACACCCCTTATTAAGTGCTATTTACATTTTTTGCCCTTGCACTTTCTGAAATATACATTGAACCTCTAGTGTTACATACTTTTGAAAAGTTTACGCTCCAAGCTTCTCTTGACCCAAATCTCATCTTCCATTCTTGGCCCATTCTTCTAATCCCTAGGTCAGGAGGACGGGCTTTGGTGGTTGTTTGCTACATTATTCTCCGGCACGACGCTTCCACCAGCATGCCAAGTTATTTTTCTTCAAGATGATTACACATACACTTATCAAATTATTACTCAACAGGCAAAACATCTCCAATCATCTTCTTTAATTATGAGTTTAGATCATTGAACTTTTCACCATATAATGTATGTGCACGTATGACCTTTGATATGACATGTATGTATATAACAAATGTTAGAGTAAAATAACTAAGTTTTTGTGTGAACGAATATGAGGAACGAATATGTTATATTTGTAACTCAGAAAGGGTATTAATAAGAGGTGTAGACTTCTAGTCATGTATAAAGAATTGTAATCACGTCAAGAATTCAAGATGGTTGATGGTAAAAGGATTGAATTAAAATATTTTACGATGTAAGAAACTCTTGAAAAAATCTCCATTTTTTTTATAATTAGGAAATCACCCAATTTTGAAACTCCGTTACATGTTGAACCATCAAACGGGTAGACTAGTTGGTTTATTGTATAGTTCTGTTATCGTTGTCGAACGGAGACATTTGGGAGGCCAATGGGATCTTTATGTGTAAGCTTGTAAAATGTGTCCATAAAAAGTGAGATTGTGGATGGGGTAACATGATCGGATTGGATGGTGTGCGATTGTTGACTCGTGATTTAGTTAAGGTTTACCCGTGACAAGCAGTTGCTTAGACAAGACACATATGAAGACAAACTCCATACCACTTTCAAATTAATTCCTTTAATTACGCCAACCCCCTCCACTTTCAAACAATTCTTTCCTCCAACGTAAATCATGCCCATTTTACACACTTGCACCACTTGGAAACACTGTTAAACTTCAATTTCTACCAGTCAAAATCATGCAGTCAATAATTTGTTCATTGTCCTGGTGAATGCTTCCATTTTACTTTTACATCCGACCCGTTAAATTTTAATTTCACGGTATGAAATCCGAAGAACCATTGATAAATGACTAGCAGTGCACCCGCGCAATGCGGCGGCGACAATAATAGTTTGTGCTCGACAACATGTTTGATTTAAAAAGTAAGGTATGACATGTGTGAAAAACGGTGTTAGTCAACATATCCATGTTTTTTTTCTCTTTTTTCTAATTTCTTTACTTTTTTTACAATCAACCATTTTATTAGTTGTTAAATTAGTTTTTGAAAAACAATTAAAAATATTATTGCTAAATAATTAGAGAAAAATATACTATAGCATTAAAATTCTATTGATGTAAATAATTTAGTCAAAATTAGATAAAGTAAATAGTTGTTGTGATGTTTAATGATTTATTAAAGTAATAGTTAGTTGGGATAATTAAGGGAATGATTGGTTAGACTATTGGTTTAAGTGTTTGTATCTTAATCATAAAAACTTGTACTACTTAAAATTAAATAGCCTTAAAATTTTAAGAGAGAAAAAGTTAAATATTTTATAATATAGTATAGATAAAGATATCTATAACAAAACATCAAACCAAACACGATGGGCTTCTATCCATTTCTATGTTTAGTGTTTTTTTTGGATTTAAACCGGCTTTTGTTTTTTGTGGGGATGGAGCCAAAGGCAGATCACATGCCACATGGAATGGAAGACTTGTTAGAGGTTTTCCTCCATATTCAGAATCAGGGGCATATCTTTTCTCCCCACACCTTTCAGTTTCACCAACTTAAGTCTAAACTTGTCTGAAATTTCAAGACTTGCAGGTTTTGCAATTTTTTCACATGCTCTTCAATTCTAAATTCGGGTTTCCCTAAAATCATGGACAAAATTATGGCGTATCATATTCAGTAATTGACGCAGAAATGGTCAAAATTCCATTCTCATGACCCAAGAAATCAACATTGACCAACTCTTGTTAATTCGATAATGGTGTTAATATTCATTCACTCATGATAAACAGTAAAAATACCATCAGAATAAATTATTTTTAGGAATAAGTTAGTGAAAACTCGACATGAAGAAGTTAAATTAAGGGTGATGTTGATGGCAATTAACTTATCCATAATTCAAAATTAGTCAGACTTGTTGTTTCTTTCTTTTATAGCTAGGATTCCTTTTTGTTTCTTGGTTTCTTGCCTTGATTACGCCCACAAAGACTCTGTTTTAGCGCAGTTAATCCCGTGATTTCACTTCAACGCCACCCAACTTCCCCCCTATAAATCACCGCACACCTCCACGTCTTCTTCTTCACATTCACACCCCCCATCAACATGGCTAAATCATCCTACAGATTTTGTGCTACATTTCTCATCTTTTTCACCCTCACATTATCTTCTTTAACCTCTGGTTTCACTTCAAACCACTACTCCGATGCACTCACTAAATCAATTCTGTTTTTTGAAGGTCAAAGATCCGGCAAGTTACCCGCTAACCAACGTCTCAAATGGAGGGCTGATTCCGCCTTACACGACGGTTCTTCTGCCAATGTACCTTCACAAAACCTTCGTTAGAAACTTGTTTTGGATTATAGTTGGTGTATACTTCGTAATGTGTTTAATGGTTTTCAGGTGGACTTGGTTGGAGGGTATTATGATGCAGGGGATAATGTGAAGTTTGGGCTGCCTATGGCTTTCACTACCACAATGCTTGCATGGAGTATAATTGAATTTGGTGATAATATGAAATCTGAATTAGGGAATGCAAAAGACGCCCTTCGCTGGAGCTCTGACTATCTTGTGAAAGCAGCCACAGCCACCCCTGGAGCCTTATATGTCCAGGTCACCAACTTCTGTTTTCACCATTTTCTTGCATGCATGTTATTGTAAAATGCAAATTTTACATATATTTACCTCAAATAATACATATACAGTTTGCCTACTATATAACATAAAAACTTGCTTCTTTAACTAACCAAATTTCAACAGGTGGGTGAGCCTTACTCGGATCATCGTTGCTGGGAGAGGCCTGAAGACATGGACACGCCGCGCAACGTGTATAAGGTGTCGCCTCAAAACCCGGGTTCTGATGTGGCTGCAGAGACCGCAGCTGCACTCGCTGCTGCTTCAATTGTGTTTCAAGACTCTGATCCTTCGTATTCACATAAATTATTACAAACAGCCAGAAATGTATTTAACATCATTTCCTGCACTCTTCTGTAACATTAAATTTAAATTTATTAAGCAAGCTAATCTTACAGTTAATTGTATCAGGTGTTTGATCTAGCAGACAAGTATAGAGGCTCATACAGCGACTCGCTCAGTTCAATTGTCTGCCCGTTTTACTGCTCATACTCTGGATACAACGTAAGATATACCAAGTCACATGTAAACAAACATGTCTGTATAGTATGAATTAAATTTAACCAGTCTGATATGTTTCATTAATTAATTAGGACGAGTTGCTATGGGCTGCAGCATGGATTCATAAAGCTTCTCAGGATGTTACGTATAAGACTTACATTCAATCGAACGGTCACACAATGGGTTCAGATGACGATGATTTTTCCTTCAGTTGGGACGATAAACGAGCTGGGACCAAAGTTCTTCTTGCAAAAGTCTTTCTTGAAAACAAGATTGACGAATTTCAGTTGTATAAACAACACTCAGATAACTACATATGTTCTTTGATTCCAGGATCACCGAATTCACAGGCGCGATATACCCCAGGTGGGCTGTTTTACAAACAAGGCGAGAGCAATCTTCAATACGTGACAACATCATCCTTCCTCTTGCTAACATACGCCAAGTATCTTGGCTCTAATGGCGGCGAACATGCTTCTTGTGGGGGTTCAGTGGTGACATCAGAGACGCTTATAGTACAAGCAAAGAAGCAGATTGATTACATACTGGGTGATAATCCGATGAAAATGTCGTATATGGTTGGATTTGGTGATAAGTACCCGACACGTGTCCACCACAGGGGGTCGTCTGTGCCATCTGTTCATGATCATCCTGATCGAATATCATGTGATGCAGGACATCAGTTCTTCAATTCCGGGTCGCCGAATCCGAATTTACTTGTTGGAGCGATTGTGGGAGGTCCGGATAGTAATGATAACTATGGAGATGATCGGAGCAATTATAGCCAGTCGGAGCCTGCTACTTATATTAATGCTCCATTTGTTGGGGCTGCAGCTTTCTTCTCAGGACATTGATATTGAATTAGGGTTTGATTTGATGTTAAACCTTTGGATGTTTGAGGATTGGAAGTGTGATCCCATATCCTTGGTTAGCTTAAGTTGTACTGTTTTAGTATTTGCAATGAATTAAGTGGTTAATTGGTAATTTAAACAATGATGGCAATATTATAATTTTAAGACTATATAAAAAAAGTTAGATATCTTTATAAACGAAATATAAAAATATAAAAATAACATTTAAACATATATATAATGATTAAAACGGCATGTTCCCGCCATTTGACGGCAACATGTTCAACAAGAACAGGTGCATTACCCTTCTAAATCATTCCAAATCGACTTTTGAAAAAACCCAAGTGTTTCCAGCACCTTAGGTTGATAAAAGAACACATAAATAGCATCTCAGCATAACAATAACTACATACGATCAATCCTATGATCAAAATCCCTTGTACATAGATTTTGACCCATTATCATCTACAACCTAATTTCTATCTCATGCAAGTACTGGATCAGTTTTATTACTCATTATTTAACCTCAAAACGGCATAATTCATCTTTTATTCATCACCAACACCATTGTTGAATGATTCAAAAGCTCAACACCCATTAAAATCCCTTAATCCTAATAATTAGTCATAGTTTAGGGTTCATGAACATACCTTCAGCCTAGATTTTTAGGATATGTTTGGTGAAACTGGTTGGGGTGGAGCTGAGGTTGGGGCTTATTAATTGATAATCCCAAACTCAAGCCATAAGTTATTTGAAAAGGCTTTTATTTTAAGGGCTTATAGAAGATTATGGGGGCTTATATTTTTAATAATCCTCTCATCCAAATAAGGTTAGATGGCTGGGAATTATAAAAACTACAATCTCAAGCTCTTATAATCCTCTATAAACATGTTATCAAACACACCCTTAATCTCAATTTCTCCAAACTAAGTTTGCTCTTGCTTCCCCCCCCCCCCCCCCCCCCCCCTATCTCTCTCTCACTCTCACTCACATACACACACTAGGAAGTGCGCACACATAAGTCTTGAATTTTTTTTACTGAATTTCAATTCAAACCGCCCCTCTTATACTTACTAGTTTGGTCATATGACAACTCTATTCCTTCAAGTCCTTTATTAGTTTATTTGACCACAATCAATTCTCAAGACATAATAACAGTTATAAAGATAACAACTTTAGTCCTCATACTTTAAAATTAATAATCATAATAACAACAGACAATTTGGCCAATTAGAGACTTAAAACAATTTACCAAATAATATAATATGAAATACCAAGTAAAATGAAATAAAACTTACTTTGGGTGTTAAATAAAACAAAATTAGTTTAATGGTTATATAATACCGATTACCGAACATAGATTAATCCAAAGTATATCCGAAATTACAAAAAGAGAACTTTATGGGTGACAAACCCTGTTCTTGGTAGCATTAGGGCTAAATGTGTAGATTGGATAATAATTTATTAATATAAATATTGTTGTATCTCTTCTTCTCTCATATACATACATATATCTTGTTAATAAATCAATCCGGCCTATTATACACATTTAAGGTGAGGGTATAATGTTCCATATCTATGAATATTGTATAAAAACGACAGTTATTAAAATTTAGAGCAAATTACAAATTTCGTCTCTTTGGTTTATCAAAAATCACACTTTTAGTCTTTTATAATAAAAAATTACACTAACAGTCACTTTGATTGACATTTTGTTACATATTTGGTCATTTATTCAAACAGACTTTATTCAAACAGACATTACTTATCCTGTTAAGGAACCCTCATGTGTTGGGCATTTTGGTCATTTCTGCCTCTAAGATACAAAAAGACAAGAATAAATAATAATAAACCCAATCACTTCCTTTGTACTTTACAACCACCCACACTCCACCACCGTCAAAGACCTCCTCCCCTACCTACCGGCACCACCACAACCACCACCACGGTCGTCTCACCGCCATTGTCAAAACATTTCGCAACCACCACTTACGGTCTTGTCTCCACGGCCACTGTCAAGTAGGGGTGTTCAAAAGTGTCCGCATCCGATCCGAAATCCGATAATCCGAAAAATCCGATCCGAAATTATCCGAAAATTCGGATATCCGGATTTTCGGATATCCGAATTTTCGGATTCGGATTCGGATAGCATCTTTCCCAAATTTCGGATATTCGGATATCCGAAATATTCGAACTATTTTTAAAAATAAATAAATAATTTATTTATTATATAATATATTCATAATGACTAATAACCCTAATAAGTAATAAGTCAAATAAAGTGGTCAACACACATTTAGTTAGCCCAGCCGCCTCCATTTCTTTCCAGATCATCGAGACCTCCATCTTCGTTCTGCTTTCTTCGTTCTTCGTTCGAGAGTTCTGGCTTCCGGTCATCACTCGACAGTCGACAACCGTCACAACCCACAGGCCACAACCCCCACAACGACACTCCGATGTACACCCGCCACAGCAGCAGCGACCGGCGACTAAGAGCCGATCAGTTAGCGTGACAGTCCGTCGATGTCTCGGCGGCCGGCGCCGATCGAAAGGGGAAAGCTTCGATTAAAGGTTTAGACTCAAACCTTTTCATTATTTTCGATTTCTTCAAGAGTTCAACCATTCTACAACTTCTATTCGATCTGATATGTATACTTTCGTAGTTTAGTTAATAATAGAAATAATTAAAGGGGAGTATAGCAAAGTAAGTAGTTGTGATTTTGTATTTCTATTAGTAAAAGGGAGTATATAAATGTAATGTGAAGATTGGAACTATTTATAAACACTGTTCTCGATTGGAAGCTTGGTAGATGTCTCAAACAAAAATTCACTTTGATTGTGTAATGTTATCATACTATATGTCAGTGGACGATTGCATACTTCTGAAAGAATGGTGTATTTTTTTGTTTTGTTTTTAAGCTCATTCGGATATTTCGGATGATCCGATATCCGTATCCGAAATTTCGGATACATATATCGGATAGCGAAATACACTATCCGAAATTCGGATATCCGAAAATGAACACCCATACTGTCAAGACATTCCACCACCACCATTCAAACAACAATCAGTTGTACTCGATAGATTACAAGTGATGATTAATAAAAACTAGATCTGAGATGAGAAACCAACATATCCGAAAACCCTTAATCACATACACCAAAACATCTCTGTTTCTAATGTTCGATGATGGTGATGAGGGTGAGACAAATCTTTATGTACATCTTTGTCCAGATCTTCAATGTTCGATGATGGTGATGAGGGAGAGACAAATCGCCAACAGAGAGTCGACGATGGTGATTGTGAACAGGCGACAGTAGTGGTGGTGAAACTGAGGGCAACGACGTGGTAGTTGTGAACAGACGACGGTGGTGGTTGTGAACAGGCGACACTGGTGGTGGTGTGAATCCCACAAGGGCAGAGAGAGAGAGAGGCAAGATGGTTCGATTCAAATGGCGGTGGTGCGATTCAGATGGTGGAGGTGGTGCAAGATAAGGGATGATAGTGGCGTTAGGGTTATTCAAGCTTCCTTGCCATGGTGGCAAAGGGAGAGAGAGCAGACGGTGGACTTCATTGATGGTGGTGATGGAGTATAGTGGTGGTGGTGGCTGATTTCAAACGGTGGAGAGAGATTGATGATCTTAGGGTTTGCAGAGAAAAAGAGAATAGTATATGAGTTTTGGGAAGAATGGTGTTTGGTTACACGAATATCCTAAAGGACCGAATTTGTAACAAAATGTCAATCATGTTGACTGTGAGTGTAATTTTTTATTATGATGGAGGACGAAAAGTATGAATTTTGATAAAACATATGGACGAAATTTGTAATTTACTCTAAAATTTATAAGTGTATAAAAAAGTTGGATGATATTCCTTTTCAAACTAATTTTAAGAGATGTTCTATATTATATTCTTCTATTTACAATTCATGTTTTTTCTTATAAAAATTAAGACAAGTGTAAAATATTAATAAAGAAGGTAATAAAAGAGAATTGTATATGTTTGTGTATTTAAGAATTTAATAGAAATAAATATAATGTTTGATTTTTAATTTATTAAGATGTAAGAAGATAGATATTAAGTTTGAAAATGGTACATGGGAAGGACTAAATAGTAAATGGCTGACAAATTTTGGGGTCCCTACGCACACGAAAACGCAGTGGGCCTCCTTCCCGACGCCCAAAAATGGCAAATCGCTCAGCACCACCGATAGCGACCTATCTCCATGGAAACAGCCACGTTATACCCAACTCTCCCCCTCTTGTCAGTTCCTCTAAAGGCACAGCCTCTGTCACCCTCCCTTCTATCACAGCCATTTCAATTCTATTCAATTGCTTCTCTTCTTTCTGCTCTCCCCTGGCTATCCCTAGTTCCATGCAAATCAAAGTCAAACCTATGAATCTACAATCATAGACGTGGCTGCACCTAGATTTTGACTCCTCCTTGCGTTGACTGTTTGTTGTATACATTCATTTATTCTGGATTTCCATGAAAAACAGAGGGTGATTTGAATGCTGTCATCTCTTTTTTCTTTTCATCTTTTGTTTGTTACTTTATCACCAATTTGAGCACACCCCTGATAAAAGAAAAACAATCACCTTTTTCAAATGAACACTTCCAAATTATCTGATCTTTTATGATTTTATCCCCAACATAGAGAAAAAGTTAAGACAACATGGGGACCAAGATTTATAGCTTTTTGTTTCAATTGTTTGTCCCTGTTCTTTATTGGGGGTGAATGTAGGAAGCATGGGAACCATCAACCCTTTAAATTTCTAGGTTAAGATTTAAAAAAAAAAAGTAGTTCTAGGTTTTATATTTCTTGAAAAGATAATGAGGAGTGGGGACACAAGCGGTGGCGGCTATGATAATTCCGGTGAACCGCCGGCTGCGTTCTTGGAGTCTGATGTTGGGGTGGGAATGAACAAGATGATGAATTTCATGTCTTCTTCATCATATAACCAACACGATCACCTTCATAGGCATCAAGATTTTACAGAAATTGGTGTCTATGGTAACCCAACCAGTATCAGTAATCAAATCGCATCTGGGATTTCGTTGGAAACCAGTAGAGGTTCTTTTTTATATATAATCTTGAACCCTTTTCCTTTGTGTCAGTTCAGAATGAAAATCTTTCTGAGTTGTTATTTTATTGTGGAAAAATAAAAAACAGGTACTGGGAAAGTGCTTTTCACAGCGACCCAGTGGCAAGAGCTTGAGAGGCAGACGACGATCTACAAGTACATCATGGCTTCTATCCCTGTTCCTCCTCAGCTGCTGATATCTTTATCAACTCAATCCAACAGTACTTCTTTTCTTTATTATTATTACTGTATTTAAATATTGTTTAACATTCTCTCTGTCCTCAAGTTATTCTGTAACATTCTTCAAGAAAGCATGTGACTCTGAGATGGAATTTGAGAAAAATCTTATTCTTGTAGAGGTGGGTATGGACTTAAGGTTCTCAACCGGGTCGGATCCGGAGCCATGGAGGTGTAGGAGAACGGATGGGAAAAAATGGAGATGTTCAAGAGATGTGGCACCTGACCAGAAGTACTGTGAGCGCCATGCCCACAAGAGCAGACCTCGTTCAAGAAAGCCTGTGGAAATCCAACCTAATAACACAAATACTATAACCACTAGTGCACTTAATCTTACTCCTACTGCATATACACCTCCTAATAATACTGATATGCTCTCCGCTGCCACTTCTTCATATCAACATCAACATCCAAGGTACCATTAATGGTTATATTCACATGTTGAATACTTTTTTTATTTTGTGCAATTTAATGTGGTAGAGGGTGTCTTTAAGTGTTTAACTGTTTATGATTTTGATGTTTGTGTGTGTTATGAATGAAGGTGTACTGAATGGTTAGAGAAGAGTGGCACTATCCCTGTCTCTTCTTCATCCAACCAACAATTTCAGCAATCAGTGAATACAAATTCACCAAGAGTTGGATCCAAAAGGACCCACATTTTCCCACAAGATGCTGAAGGAAATCATCAACATGAATCCAACTTGAGCTACAGTAATATTCACCTGGATTCAGCAGGTGCAAGAAGACAGCATTTCATTGATGCATGGTCTAAAAGTGGGGCAGGAGACGATTGTTCTCTTACTCTTTCAATGCAATGTAGTGGCGGGATGGATGATATTGATCAGAGTTTTGAAATAGGGAGTTTGAGATCACATAACCAGTGGTTGAACCAGGGTTCTTGGATGGGTAATTCACCACCTGGTGGACCATTGGGTGAAGCATTGGGCTTAGGGATTGCTACTAATATGAAAGGGCCTCTGAATGTGTCATCTTCTCATGG
The DNA here is from genome assembly GCA_947179395.2 of Pulicaria dysenterica. NCBI lineage: Eukaryota > Viridiplantae > Streptophyta > Magnoliopsida > Asterales > Asteraceae > Pulicaria > Pulicaria dysenterica. Next base: position 110,865,499 of record OX359290.1, on the reverse strand, counting down.
GCAAAGCAGTAGTACAACTACAAGCAGCTCCTGCGAGAAGGGTGGCGGCAGCCATGGCCATGAGCTTAGCTTCATTAGGTGAATCTAAACCTCAACAATTTGATTCAGATCATCATGAAATGTCTCAACCATGTTTTAATTCTAGTTGAATTAGATTTCGTTTTTACCTAACAATTTGTTTGTCATTGTTAATTAGTTGAAGATAATGCTAGAATGAATGACAATTGTATTGTTGGTTTCATGATTCCTCTTTTCTTATTGCCTTCATTCCTTATGATAATTAATAATTCTCACATCAATCATAATAGTAATTAGTTGGGAAACAATGAAGAGAATACATATGAAATTGGCTACTTAATTCTGATCAACCAACAACTAAACTACATGTGGTGGCTTCTCTGTTACCTCACCTTAGCCACCTTCTTAAATCAGTAGTAGAACATGGTGAAAGTTCACCACCTGCGGTGCTGTCTGCATAATACCATTGCTGTCCCATACCAACATGACCAACTTGCACACTTTTAAAGCTTGGGCTCCTGAGGTTATGACCATAATCACAATAATGAGCATTGTAATTGTCAGACCCGTTGTCACACGGGTCTGGAACTGGGTATGCAAGTCTTTTTTTCACAGAGCCAACCCGCTCTCTATCAGGTGTTGAAGGCCTCTGTCTAGGTGTGCTTTGTGACCTTATTCTTGCTTTAGCGGACTCTGTTGCAGCCATGTAGTTAGGTACAGCCATGTCGTTTGCACAAGTGCTGTAACGAAACATGGACCCCATGACACGCGGGGTTGACCGTAGGCTATGCGTGTTTGCATTCAAGTAGCTTTTCTCTTCTTTTGAACACCGCGGGCTTGCTGATCGTATTTGTAATGATCTAGTCTTGATTGGAGATGGTGTGATGGGTTGGTGACCAGTTGAAGGACTGTAGCTTGACCTTCGGCTGGGTGAGTTGGGGACATAATGTGAAGCGTGGTTAGGCAGTTTGTAAACACCAGTACCCGAGCGAGAACTGGGTCTTGAACTATCGATTTCAACGTTCTTTATAGAATCCCTTTGATCAAAGGAAGCTCTGCTGGTTCTCTGGTTTTCCCATTGCTTTGCTTCTATCCATCGATCTAACCAGCTAGCAGTTTCTTCTAGCTCCTTTTCATCCATTGTAGACGGGTGTCTGTTAGATATCTGTAACTTGATGCGGGTTTTGATTAGCTCAAGAAGATCAGAGTATAAAGGTTAGAACTTGACAGTTAGAGATTGTAACTTGTGAGTACCTTTCTGTTGTGCAACATGGCATCAAGCTCTTCAAGAGCATATGGTCTGTCACTCCAATCGTCTGGGATGCAACTTCCATCTCTTGACTGTGACATAAGATCTTAAAATCACTATATATGTATGTATGCAAGCTCGATGATATAAATAAATAAGATATAGATTATGTTAATTAATGAGATGTTATAAGATTAATTACCATGGACTTCCTTTGTCTTATATCTTGAAGATATTTTGACTCCCAAAAAGTCGTGTTTTCAGAGACCATTGAGTTTCTAGCTCCATCGTGTGAGAGCCTGGATCGTTGATCATGTAGCCGAGATTGCACACGTACAAGAGCCTGCATACATCTTAAAGTGATGGTTGCTTGCTTCCTTACGTTTTGACCTCGAATCACCGCTTGAAGCATCACTATCCCCTTCAGTGCTCTTAATGCTCTTCTTGCCTTCAATCAAAATTATCCAAACTTCAAAAACACCATTTTTTAACACACGCTCTACATCTTATGTTCACTGAGTACACCTAATACATCTTACACGGCTATGCTATAACCCTTTTAGTATTTTTTTTTTTTTTTTTAAAAAAACACTTAACTAAATTTCAAATAATTGTTTAAATTAATTTCAAGCTTTATGTATGTCACGTGACCTCTAAAATATGTGTGTGTGTGTGTGTGTGTGTGAGAGAGAGAGAGAGAGAGAGAGAGAGAGAGAGAGAGAGAGAACGATATAAAATATTCTAAAAACACGTACAGGTCCAATAACAACTGAGCAAATTAATGTCAGACCGTTACGTTATGAAAACTTATATAAAATGAATGTAGAAGAGAAGATGTTAACGTTATATAACTGTTGCGTCTGTTGGCGTGCACAGGCGCACAGCACATGGCTTCTAAATTGCAGCAAGTAATTCATTATAATATGTCTTAAATTACACGTTTCTTGGATGATATCGTTGTTTATGTTTATGAATAGGAATAGGAAGAGTAACAGTATATATTATTTGCAATCGATCTGCTTATCTTATAGTGAAAATAGAATCTTTGTAGCTAATCTTCATTATGATTACTTATGCACTGTCACGTGAGTTTCTGCACCATATATATATATATATATATATATATATATACGTACCCTATATACCAACTACGTACTCCAAGGAATCTTTATCATCCAACTTCATCTTTATTCTATTATTTTGCATATATAGATTAAGTTATAAACTTAACAATATATTTATAGCTAGTTACTTGATGTAAATAAGTTGATCATATATCATATAAAACTTACTTTACTGGATATGACTAAGAAATTACATATAATTAAACTGTCATGTGTCACAAAATATATATAAGTGTATCGCGTGAGCTTTTATTTAAAATCAAAATCGGCCGGGTCTACTTTGTAGATTTTTCGACAACAAGATTAGAGGAGATGTGTTAAAGAAAATTGAAGAAATTATGAATTACCAGGTAACCACGGAAAGATGTCTGAATGAGAATGGCAGCAAAATGATATTTGACGGAAATGGAAGAAGGTGGTCTGGTGGTGAGACGAATAATCTCCGCGGCTGCATGGGCGGTAGTAGCGGCAGCTTCAGCCGCTTTAATGGTGGCTGCCGCCATTAACATGGCATGCTTTTCTTCCTCTTCACCAACATGAATGGCACTTTTCGGTAGAGAATGATGAGAAATATCGCCTTCGCTCGAAACCTTATCCTCCTTCACATGTGTTTGTTGTACCACATGAGTAATATTACTGGATGGTTTTCGAAACAGCCATCTTGATCTCTTCTCCCTTTTGTGCAAGCTGATCTTATTGTCGTCATAGTCGTCTTGATGTTCGTTTAGGGGTGTTTTGTTGGATTTGTGAGGACTGAAGGCTCGCTTGACCGCCGTGAACCATGAAGAACCACTTGATTTGTTGCCCATGGTAAATTAATTAGGTGTAGATCGAGAAATGAGTGAAGAGGGTGATAGTATATTTAAGTGAAAAGTGATGGGAGGTAGCTCGGAAGATCGAGAGGCTTAATTAAGTGTGACCGGCCAATGAGGTTTGCATCAGGTATTGTAGTACCCAGTGATGGTTGCGTAAGAATCCAAAGACCGTCCGTAGTGGCAGCAGCAAGCCATAATTTAATAACAACCATCCAATCCATCCATCCATCCAATATGATCGAGACCACAAATTAAAATTAAACCACACCCGGCGGGCCACTGACTCCTTTCACGTGGTCATGTACAACACCCAATGACACGCAATGCCCAATGGTTCTGTGTGTATGTGGGTCTGGCTCATATACACACTCTCTCTCTCTTCTTTCTCTGTGGAGAGGAGGTTGGGAATCTCACTTACTCACATCGTTCCTGGTTGGGAGGTTGACTTGGTCAAAGGTTTTACTTTATTTGGCTTGACGTTATTCTTATCCCTTTCTTGGTCGTGCAAATCATATATATGCTCGTGGGTTGGCTTTTCAAGATGCCAACTGATAACCCAACACGAATCAAATTGCTGAATCCTATGCCACCCCACTCCAACTAGCTACAAACCACGTACGTAACAGTTCAGTGTTAAAAAGGGTTCTCCTTGGTACGTTTAATTGCATAAAGGTTTCTTTGTTATATACATCTTAAAAAGATGACACAAGTTATATCTTGTACTTACCGGATGAGAGCTATGAAATCGACAGAAAGGTCTAATTGATTTTCAGTCGTTAGATCAGTTGTTTTCGATTGTTCAATTGATAGTGTTCAACACAATATTAATTCTAATAACAATCAAATTCGAGTCGTACCTCTCTAGTTTTTCATGGTATCAAAGCCATGAATTGATAGTTCTTATGAAATTAGCAACTCAAGATTCAATTAAATTCAAATCAAATTCAAACCAATTAAGATGTTACCTTGGTTGAAGATTATCGAAGAAGTTAGGGTTTTAACTACATCATGAACTCGGATGTTAATAAAAATGTCACTTGTTCTTGAAGAATTTTCTATAAGCTTGTAGTTTAGTCTTAATTTAGATTGTAGTTTGGTCGATGTTTTCAGTCTCCCCCTCCTCTACAAACACCTCCTCATTCAATGCTCACTCTTACTTGTTATCAAACTCGTAAACAAAATCTTTTTTAAGTATCATGTTATTCGCTCCTGATACTAAACCTCATACTTTTCAGCAAGCAAAAAAGTGGTTTCAATGATGTGATGCAATGGAGGTTATATTATTGCTTTACACTCGTGATACTTATGGCTGTAAGCTCTAATGCTTACGGCTGTAAGCCTTTGAGCACAGCTCTAGTTCGCAAAATCAGAGTCTGTCTTTGCGGGAATCATCCCAAAATACCCCAAACTCATTTCCAGATGTTTCAAAACATTTAGTATCATCATAGGGGACTTAACACCATTAATCAAGAAACGCCAACAAAGAACACAAATCCACCAAGGACGATTGACTCCAATGAAATCCTAAATTCTATTGAGTCATATGATACCCTAAAATCGATTGAGTCAAATAACTCTAATTGACTAAGGAAGATGAATCGCGTGAACGTATGGATTAAGTCAAAGAACTCAAATCAACATAGGAAGATGAATCTCTATTACAAACAATTAACACTTGAGTTTAATTGTGTGCATAACCGTCGAACCCTGATGCCACGTCCAATGCAATAAGGCACTCAAGGGTCACACCTGTGAGGGCATGTAATCCGAGAAGTAATACAACAACAAGTGGAAGAACGGTTTTGTAATAGTTAATTATAAACCAGTAATTGTAAGTTATGGTTTTAACTTAAGGAGAAGATTAATTACCAAGTTAATTAATTAACAGGAAAAAAATATATTTATTAGTTAATAAATATATATTGTTAATTAATTATATTTAAGATTAATAATTTAAGTTTAAATTATTATAATATCAATTAATAAAATACAATAAAAGAATAAATATATAATATATATAATTCTACACATGTGGCCTTCGGCCGTGATGTGTAGATTATATATAAGGGACGGTTCAAACGAGAACCGTTTTTCGTACGAGAACTGCGATAACTAATTATACCTATTGATCAAAGAGATGGAGGGTTGAGATTAAAGAGTTGTTAATGGATAACCTTAAACTAATCAAACGTATCATTAATTAATTAAGGGTAGTTTAGACATTTTTACATTACCCCCGCATTTTTTAAACTAATATATACAACAAACGGAAAAGTGTTAAATTATGAAAATTATACCAAATTAACGAGAAAATTATGCTCTTTAATTTTAGACCGATCTTGCTATATTTTTTCAAAATTTTTTTTTTTTTGTGTGCTGGGTTTTTTTTTCTGTATAGCTCGAAATTTGCACTATTGCAAATTTTACTGTGTTTTTTTCTGTACAGCTCGAAATTCGAAATTTGCACTAGTGCAAATTTTGCTGGGTTTTATTCTGTACAGCTCGAAATTTGCACTAGTGCAAATTCACAGATTTGCACAAGTGCATATATTTGCACAGATTCACCTAGTTTTTTTCTATACGGATGTAGATATGCACATGTGCAAATGTCCCGATAACCACGTTAATACTCACACAGGCCATACGAACAGTGTAGATCTTATTTTGTTGTAATTTATCCAGCATAAAAATTAATTCATCCGTGAATCCAATTTTGTAATGTCATTAAAAAAATAGATCCAATTAATGAGAAGCCGTAGTTTAAATTACTTCATTATAAGAAATTAGTAAGGATCAAAAGCTCAAACAAATATCAAACCTAAAATAAAATAGAAACTACTTTCAGACAAATATGCTTTTTCAACAAAATATGCTTTGACAGATACGTACTTAAAATTCATTCCATTTTTAAGTTGAAATCAAAGTCAATATAATAAACTAAGTGAACTTTTGTAGAGCCCAGTTTAAAGCTGAAAACCCAAAACAAATTTACAACTTAAAGATTAGAAAGTAAATTAATAAGTTCTCATTGAAAATAAAGCTTGATAAATGAAAGGCTTGAAACCAATTACTGGATTATTCCTATCATCACACCATATGATTTAAACTATAAAATACATAAATCATCATCATAAATTACCGATCTGTAAACCGTATTTGATTTCTAAGTTGTGTTCATGAAAAAATGGCAAAGAATAGTCATATATTAATACAAATTCTGGTAAGAAAAAATCTATTAAAAATATTACATAAAAATTTACTTCTAGTTAGGCAACACACAATCCATAATAACCTTCTAAACATATAAGAATACAACATAGAAAGCATAACTTACATATGACATTGCATAGGAATTCATAGCCACTTATCTTGTTGAAAGTCCATCTTTCCAACTTCTTTTTTGCAGACAAACAAAACCCACTTATTCCCTTTCTTCTTCTGTCCACCGTCTTTCACCGTTTCAAATTATAGCTCATCAAGGCCTTTCACCGTTTCAAATATATATATAGCTCCAAATTATACCTCTTCACCGTTTCACCTCTCGCCATCCATTACTTTATTTTCATTCGAATATTATGGAACAACTCATTGAGGAATGGACTATTCTTCATTCTTCAATCCATACGCTATCGAGAGCCAAGAAGTGATTATGATTTCCTAAATTGATTACACACTTTCCAAGAATGTGTATGTGAGTTCCGATTAGGAAATTTTGGGTCATAATTAAATGTCACGTAGATAACAATTTTGGGCCCTAACAGAGTAGAGACCCTGTTCTTATGCACATGTTGCACCTCCATGAGGCCAGGCCTGGGTGGTGGCACCAGATCCATAGTTTTTGCACTAAAACAACGCCATCGGTGACGGTCGCCGGACCGATTCAGTGAGAGTGTCGGTTCGTGATCAGATCTGACCTCGTAGGTTGTCTCAATCGTTGAACATGGTAGTACGAGAATGCATCGACGGACGACGACAACCTGGGAAGATGGTGTCTGCAGTCGCCGGCACTGACGATGGCCATGGTAGTATCGTCGGCCGAGAGATATGTGAAGAGTCGGTGGAGAGAAAAGTGCAAAATCAAAATGGAAGGGAAGAGTGTACCTTGTACGCTACAGACTATTTGTATTCCTTTGACAAAAATACCCTTGTCGTTAATTAAAAACATTTAAGGTTAAATAACAAAATGATTGGTTGAAAATAGTTCTCGCAGTTCTCGTACGAAATACAGTTCTCGTTTGAACTGCACCGTAGAAATGACACCTGTCAAAATAATTTAAAGGGTTTTTTTGAGAGTTTGAATTATTTCTCTCACCTTTTCATTACCTCTCCACTATTCCAGCCGTGTAACACACATTCATACTCCTCCTTTCTTTCTCTCTCTCTCTCTCACATATCTAACCTAATCTGCTACTCATAGCAGCAGCCGCCGCCTCCACCTTCTCTGATGACCACCGTCCAGCTGCCCCCTTCGTCACCGAACCCTAGTGTTCGCCGGTACAACCATCGGCCAGCAGACTAAGCCGCCATCCGCCACGGGTAGGGGTTTAGGAGCCACCACATAGATCTCTTGCTTCACCGCCCTTGTCCATTGTTTTATGACCGGCGATTACGAAACAATGGACAATATCTTCACCCTCGTGTTTCTCGTAATAGAATCGTAGGCACGGTGAAGTACATGGAGAAAATAAATGGCTCAAATTTTCAAGTGTTTAATCATGTTCCAGTGTTCGTCGGTGTTCATCCCCGATGTTGATGATTCAAGTGTTCTTTTACATTCATCATATATCTTAGGTGGTGTTTCAAGTGTTTTGTTACACATTTTTATTCCTGATTCATCAAGGTAAAAAAAGCCTCCAAGCTAGGTGAAAGAAAACCTCTAGAACAGGTAAAAAGAAGAAGAAGAAGAAGGCAGAGCTTTTCCAGAGCAGGAATCTCCATATCCAGAGTAACACACATCTATTTACGCCTCAAATACATGTTATTAGAGCGGAGCTATTCTGGAATTAACTATTTATGTTCTGGAGGAAGTTTGTGTTTAGTACATATATGGCTGGCTGGGTGGTGGTTCACCTTCTAAAAAAGAACCATCATTATTTCACACTTGATTCATCATTTTTTTCAATGTTTGTACTCATCATTGGTGGGGGTATGTATCATTTTATTGTTCATCAGATATGGTGTTTTTCGAATATTAGTTATGAGAATGGTTATTTATAAAGAAATTTTTTCTTTGTTCAGTTCTTGGGTATGATTCTTGTTCAGATTTTGGATGTTAATTTCGTGTATGAATATGATGTTTATTACTATTGGTACATCTGTATCCCATAATTCTTTCCTGTTATATATAGGATAGGGATATGCATCAAGAAAGTTTTCATCAATAAATTAATTCTTGTTTTCATCAATAAATTAATTCTTTGTTTTCCATCAAGAACTTCGTGCATATAAAAAAATTGTGCATCAGAGTTGAAGTAAAGATTCTACAGCAGTTTTCTATTAAAGATGAATTAAAGGTATTCGTTTTCTATTAAAGATGAATTAAAGGTATTTAGAATGACGATTAAGCCCTTATCTGGGTTATTAATTATTACAACAAATAATTAAAAAGACTTTTTTTAGGAACAAGATTAGATGAATCTAACGGTCTAAAATCCATCTTACGCATCTTATCAAAACTTACATCTTATTATAACCTGGCCCTATATATATAAGTTTTAGTTATTATATTTATTATTAATTAATAAAAAAACTTGGTGATTATGTTACTCTAATTTAAAAGAAGATTAGATGGTTGAATTAGGGGTTAGAACATTCTATAGTTTTTAAAAGAAAACACTCTCCCTTCTCTCCCTCTAGGCTTCGGCCGAAGACACCAACCAAAATCGTGGGTCGGTTTTGCTTTGATCGCGAGTTATGGTGATCGTGGTTTGTGGTTTGCACACCCTTCTAGCGTGAACTCGTCTTGCCTCATTACGGGTGGACTACTACTTGAGCAACTCTAGGTAAGTAAAATGTATAATCATCTTCCAATCTTATTCTTGATGATATATGTAGATCGAGTATATATGTGTACAAATATACTAGTTTGATCGATTGTATATATATTTATATATGTGTTATATATATATATATATATATATATATATATATATATATATATATATATATATATATATATAGATCGTGGATCAATGAAGAAGTTTTTTTGGGGGAGAAGTCTAGGAAGCAAGGAGGAGATGACACATGTCCCCATCCCTTTCAAGGGCTTGTGTCTTTCCCCCTAAAACTTTAACATACCATAACTTTTATATACTAAAGTTTTTTTTAAAAAAAATTGCACCACTTTAAAGATAAAATTATGCTCTTTCATTTTATACCAGTATTGCATATTTTAATTTTTTTGAACTATGTTGCACAATATTAAACTGTGTTGCACCAATTTCGCACTGTAAGTCATATCACTATGTTGCACATATTTTGCGCTCTATTACACAACTTTACACTATTTTACACAACATTAATATGTTGCACAGCATTCGCACTGTGTTGCACATCAAATACACAGTTTTCTATTTTTTCACTATTTTGACCCTAGTTTTGACCAAGATCGAGTTTGATTCGTCAAAAACTTAAAACATAAAAGTTGTAGAGCTTAGTGCACACTTTCTACAGTTTTTTGAATCATTTAAAACGGATGTAGTATGAGCAAGATACGAATTTTTTGGTTTTTTTCTATTTTTTCAACAATTTGACCGTAATTTTGACCAAGATCGAGTTTGATTCGTTAAAAACTTAAAAAATAAAAGTTATAGATCTTGATGTATACTTTCTACTGTTTTTTGAATCACCCAAAAAAAACATGCAACACAGTTTAAAAAATGTGCAACACAGTAAAAAGACGTGCAACACAGTTCCGAAGCTGTGCAACAAATTAACGTTGTGTAATATAGTGTAAAAGTTGTGTAACACAGCACCAAATGCGTGCACCAAAGTAATATGCCTTACAGTACGAAATTGGTGCAACACAGTGTAAATTTTGTGCAACATAGTTCAAAAAAAATAAAAAATAAAAAAATATATGCAAGACTGGTATCAAATGAAAGAGCATAATTTTATCTTTTTAATGGTGCAATTTTTTTTTAAAAAAAGTTTACTATATAAAAGTTATGATTGGTTAAAGTTTGAAGGGGTATTGGGTTTTTTTACTCAGCCCACTCTCCTTTCAGGAGAGTGGCTGCCACTCACGCGCGTAATGACTTAAATACCCCTCCAGCCACTTTTTTTAGTGCCCCTCCCACTTAAAGTTCATTTTATTTACTAAAATGCCACTAATCATCATAACCTTAGATTAAATTTGATCAAAGGCCTAGATTGCTTCCTAGGCTTCTCATTTTTAATTCCTTCTTCCTATATCCCTACCCTATATATATATATATATATATATATATATATATATATATATATATATATATAGGAAAGTGTTAATGCGAGAACCGCGAGAACCAATCTCAGTCGTTCCTTGGATATGGAAAGTATCATGGATGGAGAGCGTGGAGGGATAGAGTGTGGCAGGGTGTGTGTGAGGAATTCATGTATGGGCAATGACATTGAAGGAGGGGGAGCTGGATGGCTTAGATTGGTTCTCGCGCTAACCTTAGTTCTCGCATGAACTTTTCTCTCTCTCTCCCTCTCTCTCTCTCTCTATATATATATTTATATATATATATTTATATATATATATATATATATATATATATATATATATATATATATATATATATATATATATGTTCTTGGTTGATGTATAATAATATGAATGTTTCTATTATGTTATCTTTATTCATTTTATGTGACTGTACATATTGTGATTAAACTAAAATCCTAACACTTTAGGGTTTTTGGGTGGTTGATCATTCAAGTTCCGTTTTTATGAATGATTGATCAGTTTTCATTCTTGAGTCGGTTTAAACTAGTATTAGTTTAGATCAGGATGACTCAAGAAGATCTGTTACAAAACCCAACAGTGGTGACCAGATGGAGACAGTGATAGCGGTGGTAGGTGCATAGAAAAATAAAGGAGTGAGTTTATGGTGGACTGGTGGTGTTGGGGAATCAAAGTAGGGCAAGGTAAGGATAAAAGTAAATGATTATAGAGTCAAAGAAAATGAATAAAAGAATAGGTAATGATAATTTTGTCTTTTAAATATTTTAAGAACTAACATGAAAATAAAATGTAAACCATAATGATAAATATGAAAGACAAGAACTAAATATAAAATTTCATTAAACCATATGAACCTAAAATATAATTAACTCTTTTAAAGTTATATATTAAATTACATTTTTAGTCTCAATGATTTAATTAAAATTATAGATTTGACAAAAGTTTACGGATTTATCCCTCCCTATCTCACTTTCTTATAGTTTTGGTACATACCCAACATAAAAAAACTAGATTACTCTTGTTTCTTTTATTTATTCATTGTTATTTCAATACACTTTAATCATATTTTGCTTAAATATAAAATTAATTCTGGTTAATTGATAGTTCATCTCTTGACCAACGTATCTGGCCACCACCGCGACTACCATCTCCGGCCACCACAACCACCACCATCACCGACAATGACCGCCACCATCATCATATTCGGCCACTACGACCGCCATCATCACAGGCTACCACCACTACTATGCAACAATAGATTCCTCTTCTAAAAAAAAACAGAAATTATCAGTAGAAAAGTTAAGAAAACCCACAAAGGTTAAATATCAAATCTCCTTCAAACACTGAAGAACAAAAAATGAACCATAATTCTGTTCTTCTAAACACTAAAAAATAAAACAAAGTCTCATTCAAATCCTTGAAAACACTAGATCGAAAAAAACCTCCATAAAATTAGAACCCAATGCTAAATCAGATCTGAAAGAAGCACTAAAGAGACAAGCAATAAACCTTCAGATATATAACATTTCATCTTTAACCTTCAGATCACCGCTCAATCGATGAACACAGAATAAAAACCTAAAAGATGAACATCAAAAGGAGAGAAGAGGAAAGGAGAAAGAGAAGGTCGCAGATGGTGGCGATGGCTACAAACGGAGGAACGGGTGGTGGCTCTGGGGGCCGGAATGTTTACAATCGTCGTTCGTCGAGTGTATTTGTAGGCGTCATTCGTCGCCTGAATCACGTATTACTCCAGTGGCCAGAATGTTCACAGGTAAAGAATTACAAACCGAAGAACTTTGCCACCATCTTGATATTTGGAGTCAGTTGTAGAGTGGTGAAGGTGGTGGTGTAGAGACCGGCGGATGATGCAGCGAAGATGGGGTTGGCAAGAGGATGGAGTCCATGCGATTTGGAATTAGGATACTTTAGACGGTGATATAAAAAGATAATAGATATTTATGCACTGTATTTTTTAATATTCATTATTAGACTATAACATGTTTTTAAATGGATTAAAATCAAAAGGAAATGAACAAATTAATATAAAAAGTAATATTGTCTTTTAAGTTGGGTAAGGACTAAAGGTGTACAAAATCGAGTTATAAGGATTAAGCCCGTAAAACTTGTGACAAACGGACCATCGCGTGAGGGAGGGCTCATGGTCACGAGTGTGAGTACCATCGCGTGTGTGAGCGGAGATAATGCTTAAAAAGTTTTTTCTTGTATGATGTGAAACATGTGATGGATGCAGAGTTTGTATGATAGGTTGAGGGAATGATTGGGAAATGATGTGACAGGCAAAAAGGTGTGTAAAACATGTGATGGATGCTGGTGGTTTAACTTTAATCAAAATATAAAAACCAAAAATATATATAACTCAAAATCATAATATGGAGATCAAGATGCATGATGCTTGACATAACTAAGAAATGAAGGTCAAATATTGTCACATGTGCTTGGAATAATATAATATATATATATATATAGTTTTTCAAACATTTAAATTTATAATAAAAAAAATGATAATTAATACATAACAAAGATAGTTAATACATAATAATTTATGAATTAAAAACTATAGAAATGTTCAACATGATTAGACCGGCCTGATGAAACATGAATTGATCGAATGTATATAATTAATTAATGAACATGTCATTATTTACATCCATATATATATATCTCACTCTTGTCGTTATTATTATTCATTAATTCCTCCAATCCCCTGGCTGGCTGGCTGGCTAGCTATCTCAAAATAAGGGAATGTATGTTTTCCCGCCTGTTCCTTTCTTGATACAATATAGTAATATATTTCATCAACACAATATTCTCATATTTTGACTTAACTAATTCCATCAACGTACGTATACTCAAACACTATAACTAAGATTTCTATAATACGTACATACGTACGATGTTAATTATTATTATTATTGTTATCATATATTGTATTCAATCACATATGGTATATATATATCCCTAATGTACATGTGTTATAACGTTAAGTGGTATAGCGGCTCCATCGATGACCGAGTTAAGCTCCAAATATCTAAGTCGTTGGGCCGAGGAAGATCAGCTGGCTCATTATAATCATCAACCGAAAAACACATATTTTGGTTAGGCTCTCCCAATTGGCCATTATCAAGCTGGTAAGCCACAAACTTGTCTACATCAGCCCAATTACTACATTGATCATAATACTCCGTCATCATGTTAGTAGTATCAACATTCTTTCTCTGCCCAGACTCATGTAGCAAGTCGCTCACGAAATTAGAGTTTTCTAGACTCAACCCGCGATCAAAATCAGCTGAATCAATCACGTGCGCTGGTACTGATGTACTCGATTTCGTTGGACTGTCAAGCCCAGGAATGTGAACCAATATGCTGTTAATGGGGTTCATGAACTGCTGCATAACATCGTTGTTGTTGGTGGTGAAGTTATCATTTTCTAGCTTGCAAGACTTACTACTACTATCGATCTCCATGAGTAATTCTTCAAGAACATCATCATTGTTTAACGACTGCAACTCATGTGCTCTAGAATCAGATTTTGATATCTGGTGATTCTCTATTGACTTGTGGTAGTTTTTCTTCTTGAAGACACGACATACCACCCACCCTTCTTCATGTGCACAATCGCACACCTGGTCGAATCGATCATAAGCAACTTCTTAATTAATTTGTCAATAAAAATTAAAAAGAAATAAAATTAAAAGCTGTCATCATTCGTTATGTTCTAAAGTCAACGATTAGATAATATTAGGTTCCCACTTTAAGTAAAGTGACATTATGGCCTAGAAGTCTAAAAGTCTGTAAATTTCTGGAAGATTAAAGTGATAATTTACCTATTTTAAAAACAAGATCTGTAATTCTGTAAAGTAGTTATGTTTACTCCTAATTAAACAAACAATCTGCGCATATATAAACTTATTTTAAAAAGAAAGTATTTATGTATAAAAACAATCATCGTTAATTCAGAAAATGAACTTACGCCGGAATCCTGAGTGGGGATGATGATATTATTATCATCAAGCAGGCGATATTCATGCATAATCCAATCAGATTTCTGGCCATGAGGTGCTCTGCCTTTGTAGAACACAAGTGTCTTCCTCATGCCAATTCTTTGAAGTCGACTGTGTATGACTTTATCTCTTCCGGTGGCTTTCCAGAAACCAGCCGCTGTCGCACGATTTGTTCGTGTCCCACTCGGATATTTCTTGTCTTTATGACTAAAAAAATACCAGTCATTTTGCGGGGTGGACCCTATTTTGCATTTATCTAATTGGAAAAAAAAAACATAATACTTTAAGATTAATATTCAAAAAGAAATTGATCGATCATCAAATGATCAAATGCATGATCAAGAAATATATATATATATATATATATATATATATATATATATATATATAATGATAATAACACCTTCAATATCCCAAGGTTCAAGCTTATTAAGATCAACCTCTCGAATAACATCAAGATCAATCTTTTGGTAAGCAACTTTCTTCCTCAAGTAATAGTGAAGAAGCTCTTCTTCTGTCGGGTGGAACCGAAACCCCGGAGGAACTTTCGACTCGCCATTGACGTTCATACATAAATTCACTTCTTTTTTTGACATAGATATATATTGCTTAATTGGGGATACGATGAATTAAAATCAAACTATATATATAAAAATTTGAAAAGATCGATCGAGGCGTGTGTGCGTAAAGTTTGTTGTGAGGGTATGAATTTATATATGGAGAAAAGGGGTTCAAAAAGCGAACCATAAAAAGTTATGAGATAATGGCATGACAACCAACATTTTGGACCGAGTATTTTTCGATCGTTATCACTCACGTAAAACGACAACATGTGTTGAATTATGGGTGATGTGAGTACACTTTCACTTACCAGAAAGAGAGTTAAAAATTCAACAAAAATAAGAAAGATTCTAGTGGGGATGATCGATCGATGATCTCTAAGTCGAAAACAACAAATCACCTAAACACAACCACACACAAAGAAGATAAAAAAACGATTTATGTGTTTGTGTAGGGAGATACGCAGGGGGTCCCTGTGTGGTAGGGCAGCATGTACAGGGGGAATGTGAGCAGGAGACATGCTTCCATCTTGACAGCGACTTTGGACCTCAAAATCTCAAAGAAAACCACAGCTCGATCAACCCACCTGCACTGCGTGTGTTTCAGTGTACGTGTACGTGTGTGTGTGAGAGAGAGATAGTGTGTGTATGTGTGTGTTGTAACAAATTCCAAAGATAATTAACGTCAAAAAAGTTAAGATATAATTACTTTAAGGATGAAGATGTTGATGAGGTTTGAAGAAATTTGTCTGTCATCATTTCAGAAACAACTATCGGAGACGGCAGATTGATGATGATTTTACAGCTTATTTTTTACCACTATGCCGTATGGAAATCATTAAAATTGTGTCAAAAAGTAGTCTTTATCACTAATTAATATTCTATATATGAAGCTTCGGATGTAGAAATTTTTTCAACTCTCATATCACATAATATAATAATTATTAAAATACAATTTATGCATTTTTCATCTAATGACATAAAACGAATGTCTATATTGTTCGATCGATCTGACTTTAAATATATGTGCATGAGAATATTAATTTCGCTCTTGTATGTACAGGGAAAAACACTAAAAATGACATCTTCTTTAAGAAATATATAGAAATATCGATGTTAAGTTAGAGAATATAAAGTTCTTTATTTTGATACAATATTTGTATTAAAAAATCTTTATATTTATTAGATATTTTAATTTTAAAAAATTAATAATAAATGTTAAATAGATATTCAGCTTTTAATCGTAGGTTGAAACGTTGAAACTTAATTGGAAAGTGTTTCATTCTTTTAATAATTTAAATGTCACTTCTATTTAAATATTTACTACCGTCAGTGTGCTATTCTAATTTATATATATATATATATATATATGTATATATATATATAGTTGGGTTCAAATAAAAAATATATTAAGGTAAAAAAGGTAAAAAGAAATAGGAGAATGCCACGTGTCTTCCAAGTTAAAAGGGTAATTTAGGAAATTAGTTTTATTTCCTAAAATGATGTAACCTTATCTCTCATATAACCCACGTCCCCCCTTTCCCGTTTACATTATCACCAAAAACCCTAATCGTGAGAGGCCTGGTTTGCAACCGCCGCCTTCGCTGCTTAGACTCGTCGCCGTCGCCGCTGCTTAGCCCTGTCGCCATCGCCGCTGCTTAGCCCCGTCGCCATCACCACCATTCGTGAGAAGTGATGGTTTGCTTATCCCCCGCCGCCTCCGCTGCTTAAACCCGTCGCCGCCCCTTGCTTATCCCATCGCCACCGCCGCTGCTTGTTCAGAGCCGCCGGTTTTACTTCGTCATACACAATCGTTATATGGTTCGATGCACAACCATTCTCCGGCAATCGTTTTACTTCACCAGATCTGAAGAGTCTTCGATGCACAACCATCTCTGCGCCTCTCTTTCTTGTAAATGGTCAAGGTGCATTGGCGACCACCACTGCTGCAGTCCCCCTCCTCTCCGGCGACCACCAACTCAAGTGGCGTTGCCGCCGCCCCTGTCTCATCGATTCCGATTCCGATAAACATAGAGGTTTCTTCCAGATCTAAGTTTTTATGATTTGTGAATTAATGTCATCTTTTTTGGTATGGATGAGTGATTGCATCTGGGCTTCTTTATCGAAGGCATACTCTGTTTTGTTATGTGTGGATTGATGATTGGATCGAGTTATTCTTGTGCATCTCATTCTCAGAAGAAGTTGTGTATCAGTTACTTGATGAATTAAATATGCGTATTCATCAGTTTTTTTGTGGTGATTGTGTATCTTTTGTTGATTTGTGTATCTATTATTGAATTAGAGTGTTTAGAGTTGAATTTATATAAGAATTCATTAAATGTGATGTATTTTAAGTTGAATTTCTTGATGGTATCAATTTATCACTAAAGATTGGTTATGTGCATCAAATAATCTTGATGTTCTTTTTCTTGAATTTTTTAAATTTTATTTGTGCATCTGGTGAAGAACAATGTGCATTAATTTAATTATGGAAAATACTGAAAACAACAGAACGTAAATAATTAGAAATAATGATGAAATATTAAAATATTTAATGGACTATTATACCCCTAACTGTTGTTTTTTATATTTAAAAATAAAAGAAAAGGCCTATTTTTTAGGATCAGATTCAAAATTTTGGATGACTGAGATTTCACCTTACATTTAGTACCATAACTTTTTTTTACTAGATCCCTACCCTATATATAAATATAAATAAATATATATATATATATATATATATATATATATATATATATATATATATAGTATCAGATTTAAATAAAAAATGAATTAAGGTAAAAATGGTAAAAAGTAATTAAGGGCAAACATGTGATAGATCTGAAAAAGGCAAATTAGAAACTTTAAGAAATATATATTTATTTTTCTCTCCTTATCCCCCACTATACCCACATCCCCACTACCTACGTCCCCACTACCCATGTAAAGATACATCTGAGATCCGAGTTTCCAAAATCTCGTCTCCTTCCCCACATGAAACCCTAATCGCCCCATCACCGCCGTTATAAACACTCCGCCGACCCTGTGAAGTCACCACCGTAATATATATATATATATATATATATATATATATATATATATATATATATATATATATATATAGTATCAGATTTAAATAAAAAGAGAATTAAGGTAAAAATGGTAAAAAGTAACTAAGGGCAAACATGTGATAGATCTGAAAAAGGCAAATTAGAAACTTTAAGAAATATATATTTCTCTCTCTCTCCTTATCCCCCACTACCCACATCCACATCCCCACTACCCACGTCCCCACTCCCCATGTAAAGATACATCTGAGATCCGAGTTTCCAAAATCTCGTCCCCTTCCCCACATGAAACCTTAATCGCCCCATCACCGCTATTATAAACATTCCGCCGACCCTGTGAAGTCGCCACCCTAAATGCATCATCGCTGCACCATCACCACGACCTCTCACTACAAGAAACCTGGTGATTTCCGACAGCCAAATCCATCTGGAATCTATCAGAAAACAGCGTTTAAGGCGGATTTCAGACGGACTTAGTCCCTTGAAAAAAGGGGCCTCATAAAATGGTTTCCGTCGGATTTCCGGCAGAATTTTCCGATGGAGCCGTGTTCAGACGGATAAGATTTCAAACAGATTTCTGGTGGATCCATATTCAGACGGATTTCTGAACGACATATACGTACATATTTATACGTCATTATACTTAAACACTTTTATATGCAACTATACATTGATACATATACGAGTATGTGTTTCGAGTCATGTAAATGGATATTTATACTCATAAACATTACTATTTTAAAATTATATACACTTGTATAAAAAATCATAATGAGAAATACATATAATATGTAAATAAAAGTATCCACATCCGATGACTAGATTTCTTCATAGATCCGTCTCTAATCTGTCGGTAACTTCAATCACTTTCGATGGATTTCCAACGAGTTGCCTCCCGTCGGAAATTTCGTTTGAAATCTATTGCTAATACGCCGGAAATGTGTTCCGACCCAAAGTCGTCGGTAATCCATCGGAAAATTTCCGACGGATTTTGTCCCTCAGAAATAGGGGATTTTCTAGTAGTGTCTGCACCACGCTGCTGTAAATGCATCATCCGTTGCACCACTGCTGCTGCACCACCACCGCCTCTGCACCATGGCAGCATCAAGACAGACCATCGCCGTCTTTGTCGTCTCCCCATCTCAGGTCGCCGCCACCACCACATATTAGGGCTTCGCCGTGAGTCCTATTCTTTTTTTTACGCCTTTTTTTTGCGGCTGTGCTTCAATACAGCGAAGACTTGATGCACAACCATGGAAATCTTTGATTCGTAATTTATCGTGCATTAAGATTTAGGGTTTTTTTGTTGGTCTTTATAGTGCATCAAGACTCTCAGATGCGTGCATCAAGAGTTAGAGTTTTTTTTGTTGGTTTTAGTTGTGCATCAAGACTAGGGTTCTTTTTTTGTTTTGATCGGAGAAGAAGATGGGGTGGGGGGAACGAAAAGTGGTATCTGCATATGGATGTAACTACCCACGTTGGTTTTTCTGCCTTTACTAATATACCTTTTTCTATTTATTTAAATCCTTTATTTTTTTTTCAAATTTTAACTTTTAATTATTTCTTACATTGGGTAGCATAAACTTTTTTTTAATTTATCCCATATATATATATATATATATATATATATATATATATATATATATATATATATATGACTAATCTTCATCTATTTTATTAAAATATATTGACCATTTATTAAATTAATGTTAAATTCTATCCATTCATTTTATCAAAATTGAAAGTCTAATTTTATCTTTTAATAGTCAAAATTAAAAACTATATTTTTAAAATTTAATTCTACTAGAAGATAAGATTATTAGTAAAATAGTATTATTCAAAATTTAAAATAATGTCATTAAATTTGTATAGATAATATAATTACGTTATTAGAAATCATTATATTTGTTCATCATATAATAAGATTTAAAAACATATATAATAATACACTTTACAGAATTTTTCCCACTTAGTTTTGATTTTAAATTCAATTTTGATTTAAAATAAATTTTACATGTGTTAGAATTATTATCTAATTTAAATTTTTTATCTTCTAATTAATTTAGAAATAAAATATTCAAGTTCTTTATCATTATCTACGGTTATTATATGATACAAATCTTATCGTAATTAAATTTTATATTATTTTCAAAGTTGTCATCATTACTTTTATATGTCAACTAACTTTAATATAAAATTCTTTTTTCTTTTTGAAGAAATCTCATATTGTGTTTTCCTTTCGTCATTACAAAACAATTATATACTTAAATAAACTGATATAAAATAATTATTTTATCTTTATCCATGTATTTACACAAACATTTAAACTAGTAGACAATAGTTTAAAATTGGGTTAATTAAACTAGTTTGATGTGAACTTTGAAATAGTTGAAGATCAAGTTGAGTTGATCTTATACTTTTTTAATTTTATACTATATATATTTTGCACGTGTTAATAGAAAGTAGTTTTGTAGAATGGGTATGTAAATCCCAATTCCCCATGAAGATCTATGTTCCCTGAGGTACCCGATGAAGATTGTGATATGTGGATGATATCATATTCTGCTATAGGGATATGGAGACACAGATGTGTAGCAGCGTCTGTCGATTCAGTAGAACATGATCTGTTGATGGAATTATGATATATGATTCTCGATAATCATCACACAATCACCATCTCTAACTAATACTATTTTAGGGAGCGACAATTAGCTTTAAATATTTTTAGGGCAACATGTCTCTCTTAAAATTTGCATTTGCAAGTCTATCTCTAAAAGCTTATAGGAGTGACAGATTTAGAGATTTAGGGGCAACAAGTTATAGAAGCGATAAATCGTCTTTAAAACAGTTGTTCGTGACGACTTTCAGAATTTGCATTTTTATTGTCTTCGTATAGTATATTCTTTATATTGAAGTATAGGCGTGATCATTCGTACACAAAAAGTTATCCACGTATAACTTTTTATTTTATAATCAAGTTGCATAATGTCTCTTAATTTTATTATGTATTTGATGAAGTCTATTTTATACAAGTCAATTTCCTAAGACAATTACAATATACTTTTATAAATTAGAGGGTGTGTATAAAATATTTTAAACATTTTCTTTGGTGAAAATTAAAGAATCTTTGATGGTTATAATATGATACAAATGTCATCCTTTTTTCCAATTTAACCAATTTATTAATTTGTATAAGGTATATATACACATGGTTGCGAGAAATGTTCAATATAGTTCATACTTAATACATAGTCATGAGGGACTAATCTTAGCCTTTGATTAGCCCCATCAATGGTCCAGATTGAATTTTAATATTTTGGACGGAGTGACATTGTCACACCCCGCCAAGGCGGAAACGCGAAGTGTGACGGAGATGATCGTCATAACACATTGATAGAATAATAGAGAAATTACTAATATGCAATTTAATCCAATGTGTCACGACGTTCCCCGATCAAGAGGGGACTTGTGCCGCGTTAAGTCGGTATTCACGACACCAAAGTCAAAAGTATAAAACACACAAAAGTAAAACCCACAACCCGGGTCAAGTTTACGGGACAACAAGCCCAGACATAAAGTGCAAAGTAGTACTAAAAATTTAACTCATAAAAGTAATTGAATGTTCATGCAGTTGTCAAGTCCAGCTAAAGTCCAACTACGAATCGCCTAAACTCCTTAAGCATTGTTATTGGCATTACCTGAAAATGGACACTCGAAAACGTCAACATAATGTTGGTGAGTTCGTAGGTTTAAATACAAACAAGTTTACTGTGTATCATTTCAGTTAGACAATTATATCCATAATAGCATTGCATAAAATAGGAATACAGCCAAAACATAGGATTCAATAAGCATGAGTAATGAGTTTCCAAACCGTTGCCTACCAGCTGGAGCTAAACGTTGGCTATATTAGGAATATAGGAATCAATAAGCATAACCCGGAGAAAGGTTCATACAATGCACATACATGTCACATAATTGCCATAAGCAAAAGTTTAATTTACACGACATAAGAGTTAAAATTAGATTTGAGTGCCATTTTCCCCCAAGAAAATATAAGAAAAGGGGCTACGAGAACTCACCTTAGCCTCAAACGAATTTAACCTTGCAAAAGAATAAAAGAAATAAATACTGCCAGAACCCCACTGCACACGCGCAAGAAAAGATTTGATTTTTGTTAAAATAATAAATGATATCCAAAAATTACGAAACGTTTACAGAAAACCCTAAACTCATCGAACCTGCTACTGTAAAAATTTTAATCGAAAACTCTAAGTTTTGAACAGGTTTAAAAATAGAAACTTTTGACCCTTAATCTACCGAATGTACTGGCAGTTTGCGCACTTACACGGTAAAATTCATTTGATTAACCAAACGACCTTTAAAATTTACAAAACTTAGTTTTTATGAAACTAGACTCAAAGATCCGCAATCTAGACCCAAAAACCGAAAGAATTCTCTAAAAATTGGCTCAGTTATGACCTCTCAAACGCAACCCTAGTTTACTGTCCAGAAACTGTTTTAAAAAGAAATAATCTTTTATGATAAAAATCCTAACTTTAACATATAAAAACCTTTACCCACCTCATAAAAAACGTTTTTGAGGCATCATATAATGATCATAAGCATGTTTTCTAAGACCCAAGAATAAGAAATAGAGAAGGAAACATGAAGGAAAACATAGAAGATTAAAGTTCATAGGTTTACCTTAAAGCGAAAGATAAAAAAAAACCCTAACTTGAAGCTTGATTCTTGTTCTTGGATGAAGAAATCGACAAGATGGTTATGGGGGCTTGAGGTCACGACTTGAGACTGGGAGAGGGGGGTGTCGACGATAGCAAGGGACGTGGGAGGGGGGTAGGGTTTTTGTTTAAGTTTAAATAGGATAAGGGTTAAGTTTAAATCTAATTTAGGGATAAATATTAGGATTTATATATATTTAAATCTTAATTTAAAAAAATCCATCTTATCCTATGGAAATCGTAATATATATATAATTTAACAAAATATAATTTTTTTTACATTAAAAATTAATAAAAATGTGGCAATCTAATTAAATTAATTGAAGTTAAAACCTAACCAATACACAAAATACAACTTAGGCTAACCTAATTCCTATAATAATTCTAATACCACTAGTATACTATAATGCTAAAATTAACCTAATATATATATATACGAGCAATAATTAAAGTTTAAAAAAAACGTGCGGTTTAAAGTACTAACCGAAATTCGGTGACGGATGTCACAGCATCCCCCACTTGAGAGAATTTCGTCCCGAAATTCAGCTTGTACTGCTATGAGAAGTATTAATGCTTAAACAAGTGTGAATATTTGGCTTTCATATGGTCTTCCCGTTCTCATGTGAACTCGGGCCCTCGCTTAGAATTCCATCGTACCTTGACTATCGGAATCTTACTGCGTTTCAATTTCTTTACTTCCCGATCCATAATCTCAACAGGTTCCTCCACAAATATATAGTATTATCTATCTTGATTTCGTCCAAAGGCACATGCAGATTCGCATCTGCCAAACATTTCTTTAGGTTCGACACATGAAACGTATCATGTATTCCACTCAGCTCTTGCGGTAGTCTCAGTCGGTATGCTACTGGCCCAATCCGTTCGACGATCTCAAATGACCCTACATACCTTGGTGCCAGTTTTCCTTTCTTGCCGAACCGCACTATACCTTTCCAAATGACTAATTAATTGTTGAATGATGAAGTTACATAACTATGTATGAAGTTCATTATTAAAAAAAGACATACTCTTAGATAAGAATCATGAACAATCTCAATGACAAAAAAATGAGTATTTTAGTGTTCATAATCATTTATTTTAAAACAAGATATGATTATTCAATTAATGATGCAACATGTAAAAAACATTACTAGGGTAAAATATTAGATGTTTAATATATATAAGTCCAGGTTTTCTATAAGATAGAATAATTTCAGTATTTTTCTACGTCTCATTCAAATGTAAGTGAAAATCAAACATGTTAAATGGTTTTATTCAACTATAATTAAACAACCTACAAATCGTTTTGAATTGATTTTCTTAAAAAAACAACATAATTAGTACCCAAAGAAAGCAAACATGTAATTCTTTAATTCTTCAAAACAAAAGATTGCTAGCTCTTAAATATTTAAAAAAAAATCATATCATGCATACGTGGAAAATTACAACACTACTTTGCACTATTGCGATGTTATTCGACTATAGTGTATTTTCCATTTGTTAATCAAATCAAACTATTCTTAGTTGATAAGCAATTATATTAAATCGGGTGCCGACAATTTTTTTGTCACCATTTTATTTTAGCATATGTAGATTTTCGTATCGAGATGGACTCAAGAAGATTAGACTGTGATTAGGCTTTTGAACAACTCTTTAACATGATATATCTTCACACATAAATTTTCTTAATTCCACGTACATTGTTAATTTAGATGTATATTTTGTGAATTATTAAAGAATAAAGAGATTTTTTATTTCACAAATGGTCCTGTAACTAATCACATACGACAAGTTTAGTCTTTTTTTTTTTTTTAAAGTTACAAGTATCCTACTTTAACTACCATTTGTTTTCTGTTAACTTGGACAGTTAACATTTTCAAATTGACCATTATACCCGTTGATTTATATTATTTATTTTATTAATAATAAAGTAATTATTTTTATAATTATTATTAATTAATCCCCTTTTTCTACCGCACCGCCTCCCCCTCCCAATCCCATTCACCTGTCATTCCCTCCCCAAACGTACCACCGCCAAACCACCTTCTTTCTGGAGAAAACCACCGCCACACCAACCCTAGCCGTAGAAAAACACCACCTCACCGACCATCGCCAGAGAAAACCACCACCATCATCCATCATCCATCATCTCCCCTCAATCTCTCTGCCCTAACCATAGCCACCAACCAACATTCTATGTCTTGAATCACAATAGATGAAAACCTTAAATCTAAATAATCTATTCTAGAAGCACAATCTGTTCTTGAAACACGATGTGTTCGTTTCCGTGGCAATGATCTTGGAGGTGGTGGTGTGTGTACGATCTACCCCCTTAACCCCAAATCTATGGTTTTCAAGTTTTATCGCTTCAATCTCTCTCTCTCCTATCTCTTTTCTGATGAAAGTTGCGGTGGTGTTTGTGACTCCAATGGCGGCAGTAGTGGCTGTGCAAGGAACGATGGTTAGAATTAGAGAGAGTGTGTGTGCGTATGTGTGTGTGTTTCGTGTTCTTGGTGGCGATAGTGATGGCAACGGCGGAGGTGACAGCGGTGATAGCAGCAGCAGAGGTGGCGGCGGTGATGAAAGCGGCGGAGGTGGCGGCGGTGATGAAAGCGGCGGAGGTGGCGGTGGTGACGGCAGAGGTGGAGGTGGTCGTGGTAGTGGTGGTTAGAAGTGTAGGCGGTGAAGAGTAAGTGTGTTTGGGAAGAAAGAGTGAGAGTGTGAGATAGGGGTGTGTGTATGTGTGTGTTTGTGTGTTCGTGGTGGCAGTGGTGATGGTAGAGACGGAGGTGTACAGTGGCAGTGGTGGTTAGAGGTGTAGGCGGTGAAAAATGTGTTTGGGAAGGAAGAGAGAGAGAGAGAGAGAGAGAGAGAGAGAGAGAGAGAGAGAGTGTGTGTGTGTGTGTGTGTGTGTGTGTGTGTTTTATGTGTGTGTGTGTGTGTGCAGGAAGAAAGAAAGAGAGAAAGAAGTGTGTGTATGTGTTTGGGATGGATTTATTTTTAAAAAAGATTAAATATTTAAAACTAATTAAAAATTAAAAAAATAGTAAAAAACCTAAATACCCTTGATTTAACGGGTTTACTAGACGGAAAACGTTTGAAAGGACCATGAGTGCAACATTTGGGGACTTAAAGGACTCTCCTTGCAACTTTTTTTAAAAAAAAAGAACTAAACTTGTAATTATGGGATAGTTAAAAGGCCATCTTTGCGATTAATTTTTAATTTTATGTATTAGTTTTAACAATTTTTTTATTAAGTAATGAGACGATAATTCTAAAAATGGAAGATAAAGTTATGCAAATATCCATATGTGCGTGTGAGAAAGAGTTGTAAAATAAAAATAAATAAAAAAGAGAAGAAGATCGAAAATATGGTGAGAACAATAAGTAGGTTGGTTAGAGAAAAATTAAAACTATAACAACGTACCAACCACATGAAAAAGAAAATAGAATGGAAAATAATTCAACGGTGGTTGTTACTACATCAATCAATAAAGATGATGAATCGAAGGGGGGTTACTTGGATTAATCAAATCCATAATCATCATTAATTTTCCAATAACAAAAAGTGAATCTTTAATCTTGTTTAAATTAAGAATAGGTTGTTAAAATATATTTATCTATGGATTTATATAAAATTAGAAATGTGTGTATCACTCGGATATTAAAAGAAGTTCTTTTTATAGCCTTTTTAATTAATCTTTCAAAAATTGTTAAATAATAGTGTTAAAAAAACTCAAACATAAAAAGTATGATAACAAAATGCAATATTCATAGTTTAGATAAAACTTTACTTCATATATAGAAGAACAATGGAAATGTTTTTGTTACTTGACAACTTTATAAAAGAATATATAAAGAATATTGAATAACAAATTATTGTACATTCCTTTAAATTCTAACTCATAAATCATATTGTTCCTCATAAGTGGTTTAATCTTGTATTTAGGGTGATGACAAGCAAGGTGCTTATGCAAGAAAATTCCATTGTATCTACTAGCCGCTAAGGGTGAGGGTCTGCCGTCACTCCGCTCACCTCCCCTGGTAGTATGGGCAAGTCATCTTCTTTATTGGATTTTGAAAGATGACTTTCCAATACCACAAGTCAGGGTATGGAGCCGCGTCATTTGGTTGGCGTGTCCAGGGGTGGGGTCACTATTGGAGAAAGAGATATGAACGGAAATGAATAAGCAATCGATGAAAGAACATGAAACCATTCTGTTTCAATAGAGGTACGAGAAAGGGTTGGGGGCAATGAAGTAGGTGATGCCCTTTCTTCGGGACCTAATGATGCGCCTTTCATAATTATATTTGGATTATCCTCCGACCAAGGACCTCTTTCTATGCCTTCGCTCTTTCGGCTCACTAAATTTTTATTGTATATGAGAATTAAATTATATTAATACTTACAGGTTATAACTTATACGTGTTTAATATGTATCTAGGTATATGTATTTGTATAATCTATATATTATTTTATATCTAAAAGATTGTAAGCATTATTAATTTATGCTAATTTGTAAATGTTTATGAATTTCAGTATTTCACATATGTAGTGATTATGACTTATTTAATATAAAAATTATGTATTAAGATAAGTTTAATACATAACTTTATAACTCCAAATGCGTTCTACATAATGATTTGCATATTTAGTTTAACAAAACCTTGATCTACACCCAGAGAACTACAAGATACCTAAATTCTTAACTATTAATATAGGTAATAACATGTGATTAATCTTCTAATATATATAAAAGACTAACTTATAAAAAATTATTAGATGATCTAGACCATTCATTTAATAAAAGATTTAATCTTAGCCGTTAGTTTCTTTGATTCTAAAATTTTGATTTTGACTTTTTAGAGTCAAACTAATATGAATTAGTTAAAGATAATCCTTAACTAAATTAATGATAAATATCAATAAATTATAAACATTTAAATTATTAAATAATCGTATATTAGACCTATCAATTGGATAAACATAAAAAATAATTGATTTATTGTTGTTAATTAATTAAAATTATTTATGTACGTAATCTAAATATTTCAATATATTATATTAATCAAATTATTTCTTTTATCATTTAAAATATATTATAACAAGTTTAAAGTATTTGTAAATTATCACCAATAAATGTTTGACCATATTGTTTCTACTTGTAACAATAATGATTAATGATTTTTATAAAAAATACAATAACGTTTCGTATCATAATATCACGTTTTCCATCCATTACGTTGAGGCTTCAACCGTTGGTTTGCGTTTTGACGTTGTTTGTCACCATTTAGTAAAAATCTTATTTCTTTCGCTAATGATTAGTTTTTATCAGTTTTTAAACCAACCCGTTATACTAAAAGACATTCATGAAAATCCCCTATTTCAAAATGATTTTAAATTATTTTAGAATATTTTTAGACATTATGTGATCGTTAAATTATTTTTAGAATATTTTTTACCAATCAAAATTTCCTATTTCAAATTATTCTTGCAATTTTTACCCACTAATCAACTCTGTTTATTTCCTAATTCACATCTCGTGTTTATACACGGGGTATTAAACTAGTAAAGTAATAAACTAGTATAAGCCGAACCATTTAATAAGTTAAACGTGATTATCGATCGAATTAATTTATAAACTAGTGTTGCAAAGTCTTTTAGTTTTCTATAGCCGGAGCTTACGACATCTTTATGGAACATATGTAAAGTAAACCAATTAATTAGTTTCTTATTTCTAATTATCAACTTGGAGATGAAAATTATGTCAATCTTATATATTAAAATATTTGTGGTGTTGTGTTTGCACTATAACAATTAACATCTTTTTAGCCACTCTTCTAAGTACATTTTGTAAACTTTAATGTAAGGCGGGTCGGCTTCCAATCACATTCTTATGTTTGACGTTAACTTCGTGTTAGAGTTATATATGAATCATGTATAGGACTGTCATTTTTGCATATCTGGTCTAAATTTGATCTGATATAAAGACATGTGTATATATATTTTGATCAGAGGTATTAGCTAATAGACGAACAAATCCTAGAGGGTTGTATATCGACCCACAACACACATTTAGTATTATTCAATCCGTTCTAATATTATTATTTAATGTGATATTATCATCCGTTTTATAATAATTATCCACTTTTAAAAAATACTCATTAAATACTATTTTTTCTATTTTACCCTTAACTAGTTATTATTATATTTTTTTACAAGTCAACAATGTAATAAGTGTATGACTAAAAATAACCTTTTGACCAATTAAATCTTTCATCAATTACAATGTCCTAAACTTTGTGTTTTTTATATGTAGACAACAATTTTGAAACGTAAAGAGTAGTTTTTCTAGGAGAAATAATTTATAGATATATAATTTCCATCCCTAACTAGCTAACTCGCTAGAAAGAACTAGAATAGTACCTGGCAAGCTAGGGTTGCTATTGAATGAAGTTTAATTAGGACTCATGGTTAGTATACTTGAATCTGTGAGTTACAATATATTTAAAATAAATTTCATTTCTACGAACGATTTGAGCTATGACTTATTATATCTTTACTGTTCTCATGTCTCGTCATGGGTATTGTTACTATTGTTAAAAATAAAATTCCAATTTTTAAACACTTTAGGTTAAAATAAAATTTAATGTTCTAATATACAAGGCTAAAATAAAATTTTTGTTTTCTGATATTTACGTAGGTCGTCTCAAACGAATTTATAATCTGCCCACATAGTGACCTAACTAAATGCTATTGGGTCGGTGGATTTAATTTTTGGGCCGGTTGGACAATGGTACGTAACTACGTATTAATGCTTAGTATGGGCTATAATTAAATTTTCTATGTTAAAACGACATCAGTACGTTGGCCCATTATAGTTATTATCTTTCATGACCAGAGGCCCATATATATGAAAAGTCAAAGGCCCAAGCCCAACCAATCCACGTACGACTGTACGAGTGCGACTGCATGTTCCACAATTTCGACTTTCAAAGTCCACATATAAATTATCATTACTTTTTCCCTTCAAATATGAAATAAACTAATTAAATTGTCCGTGTATTATACAGGTTACAGGATATATTTACTATTAAATAATAAATAATTTTAAAAAATATAAATACATAAAATAAAACTGAAATCATCAGCTGTTAAAATGGAATTATTGAAATCATGACTAAAATTGAAATATATATTTACTGTTAAATAACAACTAATTTTTAAAACATATTAGTACGTACAATAATTTTTGTGTCGCTAGATTTCAAATTATTTATCATTTATTATGATTTTGAAATAGTTCCTAGTCTATTGAAATTTTTTGACATTTACAATTGTTTAATTGGTTATAATTTTTTGATATTTATCATAAAGGGTTATCTTTATCTAATACACATTAGTTTGACCCTAAAAAGTCAAAATCAAAATTTTAAAATTAAAGAAATTAACGGCTAAGATTTAATATTTTATTAAATGAAAGGGTCCAGATCATATAATAATTTTTTTTCAAATTATTCTTTTATATATATTAGAATATTATAGGTAGGTTTTTGAAATGATAGCACTAAAGGCTTTCTTTAAGAGTAATTTTTGTAGAATTTACTGTTAAACACACACATCTTAAACTTGAACCTAACTCTATACCATGTTGGTTACTATATTACTTGAATCCGCAAACTTATAGGATACCAAGAATACCAGATCACCAGATACCATCAGACTATATATAATTTAGTGTTTGTTGTTCATGTAGTCAAAGACGTAGGGCTAATAATAAAATCTTCACTTGATTTATTGTTACTATATGTCTATACGTAACATGTAACAGACAAATATTTTTATTTTTTTGAACGTAACAAACATTTGATTTTGTTGCTACTTAATGATTTTGGCAAGTCACCATCGTGTCGATTTTCTTTTCTAAGAGGGTCGGAGCGGGTCACTAAAGCCCGTGTGATCCTACTCTGGTGCGATTGCCGGCATGGTGGCCAGCCAAAGTGATGGTGCTGATCAGTTGAAATTTCAATCGTTTTTATTTTTATGTATGTATTAAATGAGTTGGTATGCAAGTATGACGGTATATTTAAGAATAGGTTCGGTCAATGTTTGATAGAGAAAAAGACTAACGTTACATATTACAAGATTAATTAACTGCCAATAATAATCATAATAATAATTAATAATACAGAGATATATATAACAGTTGTGTTATCTTCTAATTAATTGATCATAATATAATCGTAATAATATATCCAGATGATATATATATATAGCTTCTTTGAAGAATTAAGATGAAAACAAGAAAAGATGATATCGCTGTTAATATATGGAATATTAATTGTTGATGGAGTAGTTACATCTCTAATACAACATCTTTCTTAGAACCATTTCTGCTACTACAAAGACTCCACTGATCAGATAACGCAGAAGACGAATTACATGAATTCACCCCGCCACTCTCGTTTCCACATTTAGCCACAGTTCTCACGTTCTCAATCAACTCCTCTGTTCTTCCTTCTTGTGACAGAATCTCCAACAACTGTTCTGGGCTGATCACAAGCTTCACCTTCCAAAACCCGCATCCATTATAATTCCTCGAAGAAGAAGAAGAAGAATTTGAATCAGTATACGATCTTTTAAACGCCCGTCGGCTGTCAAACGACATCCTGTACGGAGCTGCTGTGTTTACAGGGACGCTGTTTGACCGGACATGACCTACTTTGGTTCCTTTCCGTTTATCGAGGGGGAGGAGGTAGTACGAGTTTCCGGCGACGAGAAACTCGTGATGAGGAATGGGTTTCCAGAAAAGATCGGCTCCTCTGAAGATGGCGTGGCCGGGAAACTCGTCGGTGATGCATTCGGCGGTGAGGGGAGCGTAGAACTCCATGATTCCGCCGGCGGAGTTGATAACTCTGATAATTCGATCGTTTTCCGACGGGCCTCCAAAAAGACAGTTCCCCATGATAAGATTGGATTAAAAAATGAAACCTGTGGAAGGATTGTTGGTGTTGTATATGAATAGGGAGGGAGGGAATTGAAGGAAGGAAGGAGGGTAATGATGAAAAAGGAGGGAAAGTGAAAGGTGGTTGTCGTCGGTGGGATGCTTCTTTAATTAAGCTTTCTTTTCCCGACCATTCCCAAAAAGAATGAAACGCAGCTATCACTCACCATTTTCTTTTCTTTTTTCCTGTTTTTCTTTTTTTTAATATTAAACCAAATAATCTTAATTAATTAATACTTGGAAGCCTATTATAGCGCCTTTTCTTTGGACATGATATATTAACTCTTTAATTAATTTTAATCACGAGTAGGATAAAATATTATTCATGGAAAGGGGTAACGAGTATGGCATAATGGAGCTTACACGTCGTGTGTTCGTTGTTATATATGATTAAAAAAATAACGTATTAACGTGTCTACTATGATCAATGCTCTAAAATATATATGTTGAAGAAGAAGATGTGAAGGAGTTTAATATCTTTTTCTCCTTTCTAGATTTTCTTAGTCTCCTTTGTTTATTTATTTTGAGCATATAAAGTCATTTAAAGCCTGCAAATTGAGATCATGAGGCTGTCTCCCTTGTTTGGGATTACTTAAAATAGACAGTATATATATATATATATATATATATATATATATATATATATATATATATATATATAACTAATTTTTTTAGCCCTACAAAATTATGTTATAAAGAAAGAATGCTAAGATGATGATAAACTCAAGGGTCCTAAGTGAAGTTTTATAGGGCTACTCAAATAATATCAATTTTATTTAGTATCTAAACGAACCTGAAGAATCTAAATTAGGTTAAATTAATTTTAAAAAGAATTAATGCCTGTTGTTACCATGTTATCAAATTTTCTGTTATGCCTTACTAGTCACTACCGTCACCAATTCAGCCTGAGACTCTCTGCATCCATCACGAGATGGAGCGTGTGAGGGGCCTTCACACTCGCGAGCACCATCGCCCTCCTTCGTGAGGGGTGGCTCACGGTCGCGCACGCGGCCACAGTCACGTTCGTGAGCAGCATGTTTCTTTTTTTTTCTTTTTTTTTTTTATAATGTGAACCATAGGGCTACTCAAACAATTTTATAAGATGATCATAAAAAATGAATATGATGTCATAATAGGGCTACTCAAATATATCAATTTTATTTAGTATCTAAACGAACCTGAAGAATCTAAATTAGGTTCAATTAATTTTAAAAAGAATTAATGCCTATTGTTACCATGTTATCAAATTTTCTGTTATGCCTTACTAGTCACTACCGTCACCAATTCAGCCTGAGACTCTCTGCATCCATCACGAGATGGAGCGTGTGAGGGGCCTTCACACTCGCGAGCACCATCGCCCTCCTTCGTGAGGGGTGGCTCACGGTCGCGCACGCCACAGTCACGTTCGTGAGCAGCATGTTTCTTTTTTTTTTCTTTTTTTTTTGTAATGTGAACCATGTACGATGGATGCAGAGGTTTGTGTGATGTGATGAGAGAATGGTGGGGGAATAATGTGACGCTGATGTGACTGTGTGAAGCATGTGATGGATGTTGATGGTCTGATATTTGAGTATTTGTAAAAACCAACTTCGATTTTTAGTATAATTTTCATCAAGTTAATGGGGTTTAGTTGATTAATGACCTTTCTTTCGTCTTAAATATATGAGAGGTTCTTCCTCTCTCTCCTCTTGACAAGAGGGTTGAAGATGGAGCCAATTGTCGCATACAAAGAAGAAGAAATTAACCAAAGAGTTCTACATCTTTTTACGATTGAGGAAACATATAGAAGTACGGAGAGGGAGAAAGAGGAGGGGCCCTCGAGCGCTCTTCTATTATCATTCAAAAAACATCTTATATTCTTATTTGCGTTTAATTTTATTTTTAGCTTTTGACAATTTGATAAAAACGGTTAAATCTGCAAACTTTTACACTTGTTTCGGTTTAACTCTTAATATTTTTGTTGAATGATTTTATCCTAATGTTTTGTGTGACAAATACTCTTATCCAATATGTTGTGTTTGAGTTGCGGTTTTACACTTTCGTTGACCATAGTCGGAGTATTGTAAACTTATTTTTTTCAATAAAATATTCTTCTAATAATTAATATTAATAATAATATTTCCACAACCTCCATTAATTATTTTTAACAATTTATAATTAGTTTATACATATTATGATACATTCATTGATAGGAGTGGTAGAGTGTGATGTCAGCAACAATTACAGTAGAGGTGTATAGAGGTAATTATGTGGTATGATGATAGGGGTGATGTGATCTTGAGACCGGCGAAAGATGGAGATAATAGTGATGTGTGTAATATGTCGTGGTGGAGATGAGAGAGGGAGAGAGAGAGAAAGAGAGCAACAACAATGTGGATGAGATGTATATAGAGTAAACTCCGATGCGTGTGTGTGTGTGTGTGTGAGAGAGAGAGAAAGCGAGAAAAGTGGATTACGGTGTGTTATATATACGATAAATAAAAAAAGGACTATCGTAACAATTAAAAAAAAAACTCTCGGAGAACACTTTCAAAAAGTAACTTAAAAAACAAGTGTGGTTATTTAAGACCAAATCACTTTATACCCGTAACAATTCCAATTGTTTGTATTTTTTTTTCCCACCAAGGCTCGTTATTTTAAAATTGCCTAAAAAAGATTTATTGTTAAAAACTTACTTAATACTTATAGAGCTAACTTATGAGTTAATATGCTTTTTATTATATTCCAAAATAGGTTCTTTTTCAAACAAAAAAAAATTGTTCAGCTTGTCTCTCCAACTTCAATTTTTGGTAGGCTAACATGAAAGATGGATAGTATTCCTAATATATAAGTGGGCCAATTATGAGAAGCGGACCCACATAAGAATAGAATGGATACATGGCAGTTTGACTAGTCAATTATTAGGTCCTGATTGATGTCTTTTTGCCTTCCATGCCATGCCATGGTGATGGTGGTCCAACTCTTTCTTATATGAGGTGTTGTTTAATATCTATCAATCAACTGAATGCGGCATGAAAGGATGGCAAATTTAGGTTTCAAGATGAAGATTTATGCTTATACGACAATTCGTCTTTAATTCACTTATTGAAAATTGCAATTAGTTTTTTTTATATTTCTTTTAACAAATTAATTACTACTATGGTACGATTATATTAATAGCATATTTTAGTTTGTTATTATTTAATTTATTTTTTATTGAAAATTCTATTTCTTACTACTATTTTTTCCTACTTTATCTTTATACTTGTTAATAAATGAAATTTATAATAATTTCATTTTCCTACCTCGACACTTCCTTCTTTGATTTAAACACTTGTAATAATTTTATGAGTATGAGAGCAACTAGAAAGATTTTTTAGAGTAAATAGGATAAGTCTGTTAAATTAATATACTATTTTAGAGGTGTAAATCATGAATATAACATTTAAGAAACATTGGTGAATTATTTAACAAATAAATGATTATGAACACAAATTATGCTCATTTAACTAAACATAGACGAACACTTGTTCTTACATTTATGTTTGAACCATTCATTTATGTTCGTTCATTAACTTTTCTATGTCAATGTGTCATGTGTGTGTAATTTGTTTGTATATATTTAGTAATCTTATATTTGCAATATATATATATATATATATATATATATAGGGTAGGGATATAGGAAGAAGGAATTAAAAATGAGAAGCCTAGGAAGCAATCTAGGCCTTTGATCAAATTAAATCTAAGGTTAGGATGATTAGTGGCATTTTAGTAAATAAAATGAACTTTAAGTGGGAGGGGCACTAAAAAAAGTGGCTGAAGGGGTATTTAAGTCATTACGCGCGTGAGTGGCAGCCACTCTCCTGAAAGGAGAGTGGGCTGAGTAAAAAAACCCAATACCCCTTCAAACTTTAACCAATTATAACTTTTATATAGTAAACTTTTTTTAAAAAAAAATTGCACCATTAAAAAGATAAAATTATGCTCTTTCATTTGATACCAGTCTTGCATATATTTTTTTATTTTTTATTTTTTTTGAACTATGTTGCACAAAATTTACACTGTGTTGCACCAATTTCGTACTATAAGGCATATTACTTTGGTGCACGCATTTGGTGCTGTGTTACACAACTTTTACACTATATACACAACGTTAATTTGTTGCACAGCTTCGGAACTGTGTTGCACGTCTTTTTACTGTGTTGCACGTTTTTTAAACTGTGTTGCATGTTTTTTTTGGGTGATTCAAAAAACTGTAGAAAGTATACATCAAGATCTATAACTTTTATTTTTTAAGTTTTTGACGAATCAAACTCGATCTTGGTCAAAATTACGGTCAAATTGTTGAAAAAATAGAAAAAAACCAAAAAATTCGTATCTTGCTCATACTACATCCGTTTTAAATGATTCGAAAAACTGTAGAAAGTGTGCACTAAGCTCTACAACTTTTATGTTTTAAGTTTTTGACGAATCAAACTCGATCTTGTTCAAAACTAGGGTCAAAATAGTGAAAAAAAATAGAAAAACTGTGTATTTGATGTGCAACACAGTGCGAATGCTGTGCAACATATTAATGTTGTGTAAAATAGTGTAAAGTTGTGTAATAGAGCGCAAAATATGTGCAACATAGTGATATGACTTACAGTGCGAAATTGGTGCAACACAGTTTAATATTGTGCAACATAGTTCAAAAAAATTAAAATATGCAATACTGGTATCAAATGAAAGAGCATAATTTTATCTTTAAAGTGGTGCAAATTTTTTTAAAAAAAACTTTAGTATATAAAAGTTATGGTATGTTAAAGTTTTAGGGGGAAAGATACAAGATGTGGACATGTGTCATCTCCTCCTTGCTTCCTAGACTTCTCCCCCAAAAAAACTTCTTCATTGATCCACGATCTATATATATATATATATATATATATATATATATATATATATATATATATATATATATATATATATATATATATATATATATATACTACATTATAAAGCATTTGACTTTCTCACTCTTAAAATTTTTAAGACTACTTAATTTTAAGTAGTACAAGTTTTTATGCTTAAGATACAAAATATTAAAGCAATAGTCTAAACAATCATCCCCTTAATTGTCTCATCTAATTTAAGACACATATTACTTTAATAAATCATTAAACATCACAACAACTATTTAATTTATCTAATTTTGAATAAATTACTTACATCAATGCAATTTCAAGGCTATATTATTATTTTTCTCTAATTATTTAATAATAATCTTTTTAATTGTTTTTTAAAAGCTATTTTAACAACTAATAAAATGTTTGATTGTAAAAAAAGTAAAAAATCAAGAAAAGAGGAGAAAAAACATGGATAGTTTGAATAACACCATATTCTAAACATATCATACCTTCCTTTTTAAATCAAACATGTTATCGAGCATAAACTATTGTCTATCGCCGCCGCATTGCGCGGGTGCAATGCTAGTGTATATATATATATATATATATATATATATATATATATATATATATATATATATATATATATATAGGGGACGGTTCAAA
Organism: Pulicaria dysenterica; assembly: GCA_947179395.2. Lineage (NCBI taxonomy): Eukaryota > Viridiplantae > Streptophyta > Magnoliopsida > Asterales > Asteraceae > Pulicaria > Pulicaria dysenterica. The sequence continues at coordinate 110,827,918 of OX359290.1, read as the reverse complement.
CGAGAACTGTTTTTCGTACGAGAACTGCGAGAACCAATTACAGCCGTTGATCAAAGAGATGGAGGGTTGAGATTAAAGAGTTATTAATGGATAACCTTAAACTAATCAAACTTATCCTTAATTAATTAAGGGTAGTTTGGACATTTTTACTTTACCCCCACAATTTTTAAACTATTATATCTATCAAACGGAAATGTGTTAAATTACAAAAATTATACCAAATTAACGAGAAAATTATGCTCTTTAATTTGAGACCGGTCTTGATATATTTTTTCAATTTTTATTTTTTTTGTGTTTGCTGGGTTTTTTTCCAGTGCAGCTCGAAATATGCACAAGTGAAAATTTTGCACATGATGCACAGATGCACCTAGTTTTTTAAGCACAGATGTAAATATGTTTTGCACAAGTGAATATTTTACACATGATGCACAGATTCACGAAGTTTTTTCAGCACATATGTAAATATGCACTAGTGTAAAATTTGCACTAGTGCACAGTTGAGCTGTACGGGAAACCCAGCAAACACGACTTTTTTTTTTCCAAAACAAATGTCAAGATCGTTCTCAAATCAAATAGCATAATTTTCTCGTTAAATTGGTATATTTTTCGCAAATTTAACACCTTCTCGTTTGATAGATATACTAGTTTTAAAAAAGTTGGGGTAATGTAATTTGTATATACATCAAACATAAAAGTGTTAAATTATGAAAATTATACCAAATTAACGAGAAAATTATACTCTTTAATATGAGACCGGTCTTACTATATTTTTTCGAAACTTTTTTTATGTGTATGTTGGGTTTTTTTTCCACTACAGCTCGACATTTTCACATGTGCAAATATGCAAAATTTGCACAAGTGCAAATCTTTTTGCACAAGTGAAAATATGCAAATATTTTTTTTTGCACAAGTGCACAATTGCAAATATTTTTGCCAAGTGCATATGCATAAATTCACCTAGTTTATTCAACACAGACGTAGATACCCACAGGTAAAACTTAAAAACAAAAACCTATCTAAAAGTCTTGTAATCAAATCCCACAAAATATATCTAAATCGAAACTTCTATTATACATTTTCAAATAATCGCTGGACAAATATAATCTTATAAAAATAACAAACCTTCCATTATACATTTTCAAATAATCTAGACATTTACTTCCACTCAAACCTTTTTTAAATGATCACCTGAAAATAATACCTCACAGTGCCTTTCAAGAAAATAAAAAAAATATAATATAATACCTCACGGCATGTCCAGATCATTGATATTAACCCCACCGACGACAAAACATCCATTATTAACTTTTCATGAGAGATTGTATTTGGGTTTTCTAAGTTCAAATTTGAATTTTGGACCTCTAATTCATGTGTTTGAAGCAAAAATAGGTAATAGTTAAACTTATAATGTGTTAAATGGTCAAAACATTAAAAGAGTACCGGTGGCCACCGACAATCGGTGTTTAAGATGTTAATTTTTGGTTGCACAAGTATTAAATAAATCATTTTAATAAGTCTTATCACTTTGCAAAAATACCCTTGAATTTTGTATATTACAATTTAGACATAGAAGTTATAAAATACAAATTTAGATAATTTTGCAAATTCTTTTATTTTTAACATCAAATGAGAAGTTAAAACACATACAAATTGGTTGAACTCTGAACAGCACCATCTCTTGCAGAAACAACCATACGGATAAAAATGACGGCCTCCGTCGATTGTTGATGATTTCAGATCTGGATTTCATAAGCTCGGAGATGATGAAAATGGTGGCAAAAGACAGAGAAACAAAAAATCCAAGCCCCAAATCGAGCGAGCTTGTAGTTGGTGTTGATAGTAGCGATCGTGATGGTGATCGCCGGTGATGGATGGTAGCTTTTCCGGTGATGGTGTTTGCTGAGAAGAGAGAGACATGGAGAGGAAAGAGGAAATTAGTGTGTATAATGTGTGTTGTGAAAGTGACCTGGGTAATTGGTGAGAAGAGAGAGAGACATGGAGAGGAAGAGGAAATTAGTGTGTAGTGTGTGTTGTTTTCCAGATATTAAAGTTTCATGAGTGGTACCATGCGCAAAAATACTTGTACCTCATTAATTTCCCAGATATAAAAAAGTTTCATGAGTGGTATCATGCGCATAAATACTTGTACCTCATTTATGGGTATAATTCCTAGTGTGACGTGATCTGATGTTTTAGTGGCTTTAAAATGTAGAGACCATTATACCCTTGGTAATTAATTGCAATTAATGTTAAAACTTAATCTCTACAAACTAAATGATTGGTCGAAAACGGTTCTCGTGGTTCTCGTATGAAAGACGGTTCTCGTTTGAACCGTAGCATATATATATATATATATATATATATATATATATATATATATATATATATATATATATATATATATATATATATATATATATATATATATATGTTCATTTAGCGTTAAAACAAACAAACACGGAAAAAAACAATATTTTAAATGAACAAACACGACATTAACAATTCGTTCGTTTTTTTGTTTAAACGAACATAAACAAACGTAACTCAATTAATAAATTTACAGCCCTCATAATTAATTGTCTAGTTAACAAGGTGGCATTATTCTTTCCAGATTACAAAAGGCACATACCCTATTATAAGGATTAAAATCTAAAAGATTTAAGTATTAGAAAGTAGCTAGTGGAATAAAGGAAACTAATCAAGATTTACGAGGTTGCATAAGTGGCGTAAATTCTGGGCATCTCTTAAGAATCTAAATACCACTTGATTAGTGGTCAAAGCACTGTTCTATTTACAAAAATTAACCCTCCCCATTAAACACTTTTCATTATTTTTATTTTTTAAAAAAAGCCAAATCTAATAACACCAAAAGTTACAACATAATGATATACTACTAAGCAACTAACTTTTCCAAAACTACTAAAGAATTAGCAACTTTTTTTTATTTTAAAAAAATGTCCCGTTTTAGTTTTTTATTTTTTTAGAAATTCGAGCTATGCTATATGTAGTTTAACCGTTTTTATAGGTGTTTCATACATCCCATGAATCCATGATTATTCAAGATGTTTACCTGGAGATAATCAAAGGTGAATATTTTCCGAGACATTCCACGTATGTATTACTAGCCTACTAGGTCGTTTTGAGATGAGTAAGCGACAAGATAGTGAATAGAAATATAGAATTAGGGCAACAACAAACAAAGAAATAAGTTCACAAGATAAATTCAAGGATATAGTAACAAATACAAGAAACATTATTAATTAGTGTGTGTGTGTGTATATGTATTTTTCTAATAAGCCAAAATATATTAAAATTAAAAAAAGAAATAGAAAAGAGGAAAATATACGTAAGAAACACCAGAGCCATCTACATGAGAAAATGAAATAACTGATTCAAAAGAAAAAACATTAATGATTAATAGCTCAAACCAAAAGCTCGACTAAAGACGTTACTTATATTAGCCCATGATGCAATGATTAATGGGTCGTGATGTCGGCCCAATTGACGATATCTACCTTGGAAATTTGGGCCGTGGAGTAATACACAAACAAACGTCCAAATTGGGCCATAATGGGCCATCTAAAAAGTCCTTGGTTTGTTGTATCGTATTCGTAATAGGTTGAAGAAAGTGTGTACGGGTTGACCTATAGACTTGATGATATATAGCAAAAAAGTCCATACCAACCAGGCATATATTCAACCAAGTCAGCAATGCTACTTTTCAAAGACGTCTATAACGAATTAAGGACTCACCTACCCCATTCAACTCTCTAAATTTATAATCCAATTTTCTCGAATTACCGTGAAAAAAAGTTAATAGTAAATGATCAAATCAGTGGCAGCCTAATTTTTTTCATTGTTTTGTGCTCCTTCGAGTGTTATTCGTGAGCTTGAGTGTTTGAGAAATCCTTTTTCTGGGGTGGGGTTCGAGTAATGTTAAAAACATGGCTTATGAAAGGGGGGCTTAGGGGCTCGGGATGTGATTTGAATGAGAAGTTTCCTTGGTTATACAATTTAGATAGTGATAAAGAGAAAGACGAACGGGTTGAGGGTGTTTGGGTTTGGAAATGGCGTTGGAGTCGGGATCCGAGGAAGAGAGCGGCTAGCAAAGTGATTAACTGATTTCTCTAGTTGTGCCTATGTAAGTGAACGGAACCTTAAAGACAAGTGGCGATGGCAATTTAATCATAGTGGCGATTTTAAGGTCAAAGACTTGCAAGTGGTGATTCAAAAATCTTGGTTCCTAAAGGATGTATAGAACTTTTAGATAAGAAGATCCGTTGATAATTTTTGTTTCCGTTCCAATTCAATCTATGAAATATCACCATATATTGATTCGGCCGATCATTATGTGGTAAAATAAACAAATGGCTTGGATAAGTAACGTTCGTAAAACTGTTTAAAAAAGTAACGTTAGTAAAAACAAATAATTTTAGTTTTGGTATGAATCGGAACAGAGCGATCAAATATTATGTCTATTAATTTTTTTTATCATAAGTAAACATACCAAAAATATTGTTTGTAGGGCTGACAAATCCTGACACAACCCGAACCAAACATGATTTAGGTCGACACGGAACTGAATTGGGTTAAAATGAGTCGATCCAAAAATGACACGAGACTGATTAACACGAACACGATAACACGAATGTAACATGTGTAACACGATTTTTTTTATAACAATATATATAAAACCAGAAAACATTTAACTTAAAAATATTTAGAAATTAAAAATTATAAATATATAACTAATTACAATATAAAAGAAAGTGGCGTCACTTTTACAATTTTTAATTTTTTACCTCCAAAGTTGGTGGCTTGGTAATTTCATATATATTTTTGCAAACTTTCAATATTACGTATATATCCTCCCAAAACATCTAAACTCTCATATACGTCCAAAAACATATTTTTTTATTATTTAATCAATTTAAAATTCCATTTAATATACTAATATATGTATTTACTATTTTACCATCTCAAATTTACATAAAACTATCAGATATACCCAAACCCATTTACCCAACCATCGATGAAAATACTGCGTCGTGAGTTTGAAGCGACGGTTCATTCTCATCCTGTTCCTTCAATGATCAATCATCCTGTTCGGTCGATCATCATTGCGCGATTGAGAGTTGCTTAGCATATGCTATGTGCGATTGGGAGTCCTGCAATTGAGAAGTTGCATCCTGCGATTAGGAGTTTTCCAACAGAGGTATGCTTCTACCTTCCTTATTTGTGCCTTCCTTATTCATAGCTTTATTCAATCTGATCAACAACAAAACAACATAAAAGCAAGTCACAAGGTGTATTGTCAATCTGCCCAGCAAGAATTAAACGTAAAAGCAAGTCACCAGATATGTTATTCAACAGGACTAGGAAACTAATCTGCACAGCAATAAACTAATTACTTATGGAACAAAACATCACTTTTATAGCTTCAATCGATTTTTCAGTTTTATTAGCTCCAATCGATGATTCAGTGGAGAATCTCGACTTGCAGGGAGAATCTCAAACTCTTCTGGGGTTCTCCATCGACGAACTTGCATTCATTAGCTCCAATTGATTACTCAGTCTTTCGATGGTATATCATCTTCATTCAACCAATCGGTGGAAAATCAGATTGAGCCGTTACCTCGAACTCGATGATTCATCCAATCGGAGGGAGAATCTCAACTCGCAGAGACAATCTCGAACACATTACGTATTCTCCATCGAAACGAACTTGAATCCTGATTCTTCGAATTTGCTTATTTTCTCGAACACATTACATATTCTCCATCGATGAACCTAGGGCACGCAGGTAATGGGGGTTTGGGTTTATCAGATACGTACTGTCAAATGGGTTTGGGTATATGAGATAGTTTGGGTAAAAAATGAGATTAAGGGTAAAATAGTAAATACATAAATAAGTATATCAAATGATTATCACTGAATTTTAAATTGATTAAATAATAAAAAATATGTTTTTGGATATATATATATATATATATATATATATATATATATATATATATATATATATATATATGTGAGGGTTCATGCGAGAATCGTTGTTAGTGCGAGAACCGCGAGAACCAATTTCGGCCGTTTCTTAGATATGAGAAGTATCATGGATGGAGAGCGTGGAGGGATAGGGTGTGGCATGATGCATGTGAGGAATTCATGGGTGGGCAATGACATTGAAGGAGGGGAAATTGGACGGCTTAGATTGGTTCTCGCGGTTCTCCCGCTAACAACGGTTCTCGCATGAACTTTTTTCTATATATATATATATATAGGGGAGGGTTCCATCGAGAACTAAAAAAAATGCGAGAACTGCGAAAACTGATCCCCATCTTTTTAAAACTAAAATATCTACCAAACGCAAAGATATTAAATTATGAAAATTATACCAAATTAACGACAAAAATATGCTCTTTAATATGACATCCATAGTGCTATATTTTTTTCAACAAAAAAAATTCGTTACATATATGTAACATACCTTATAGTACTGATTACAAATATGTTAAGTACTGATTACATATATGTAACATACCTTATAGTGATAGAAAAAAAACCCGGCAAAAACGAAATTTTTTTGTTGAAAAAATATAGCAATATGAATGTCATGTTAAAGAGCATATTTGGTATAATTTTAATAATTTAATATATTGGCGTTTGGTAGATATTTTACAGTTTAAATCGGTTCTCGCAGTTCTCGCATTTTTTTTTGTTCTCGATGGAACTTCCCTATATATATATATATATATATGAGAGTTCAGATGTTTTGGAAGGACATATACGTAATATTAAAGTTTCAAATGATATATACGTAATAATGAAAGTTTGGAAGGATATATATAAAATTATCCCTATTAATAAATATTAATTAAAAACCCAAGTTAATATATAACAAGATTACAGTTTACAAGAATAGAAATAAGAAAATAGGAGAGAAGAAAAGAGGAACTCATAACCAGTAACCCTAGCCTCCAGCCCTCCTTGTGACGCTGACAGCCCGACGGGCGACGACCCACCTCCATCGTCGTCGTCCAACGTCCAGTCGTCCATCGTCGTCGTCCGCAGTCTCAGACTGCTCTTGGTTCAATACTTCAATAATTGCCTGCAACCCCCTTTATTTTTCTGCTTTCTACCGATTAACTGGCTACAACCCCCTTTAATTTTATGCTTTCCACCTATTGATTTCTTGTAATTCTGTATAAATATATATGTTGTTGTATGCATGTATAAATACATATGTTGTTGTATAATAACTATAAGTATATGTTGTTGTTTCTGCATCTTATTATTAGTATTTTCGTATCGATATTACTATATTTCATTATTTCTTATGTGCACAGTGCACTATATTATATATACAATATATATGTGTGTGTATTAATTAGTGTATGCTGTAGAATATATATGTTTATCTAGAATTTTCTATATGTGAAATTGTGAATCGTGTGTGATCTATGATTGTGTTATGGTGTTGTTTATGTAGCTTAGTCATGGCAAATGCACAAGAAAGTGATGTACATCCGTTAGATCATGATGAGGAGCAGACTACACCACTACAGCCTAGTCAATGTGAAATTCCTGAAGGTTCCGAGGACTGTAGGGCTAAAAGGAAACGAAAATTTATGTTGTGAATTTTATTTGTAGTTGTGTTTTAGAACTATTATATTGGTTTTATAATTTTGATTTTTGATGTTTGCAAAGTTGAACAAATAAAGAATTAAAATTTGTAATAAAAGTTTAGTAAAATTTATATAAGAAGGTTATACATGGAACTTTTTTCAGAAAAATTTGATATGAAACCCGACGTGAAAATTAAATTATTTGACCGAAAACATAATTTAATTTTTTTCTCCAAAAAATGGGTCGACACGAAAACACGACCCGAACCGAACACAATTAAGTGACACAAAACGAAACTAAATTGGGTCGAAATGGGTTGACATAAGAATAGTTGACATGAACACGACACGAACCATTTAATACGAACATAACCCGAATTACTAGGCCTAATTGTATGTATTAAGAAAATACATTTTTAATCATTTTCAACCCATTTTAAACCATTCGATTCAATTATCTCAACTATTTTTTATTTTTGTTATTTTCCCGTTGACCACTAAAGGTTGAATTTACAGCTTTTTAATTTTAATCACGATCTTCATTCATTCCTTGCACTTTCCCAACCGTAATACATGGGTGGGTGCAACGACTCAACGTAACTAGAAAAAACTTTATTTATTGTTCAAAAAATCATAATAACAACAATAATAATAAATTTATTTAAATCTAAATCTGATCATCTCTGTTCAACAAAAACGGCTTTCAAAAAACACCTCCTATTCAAGTTGACTCCACTAGTCTCTATCTACGCACACACATGCACACATATATATAGACATCCAAGAGCACTAACAACAGAGTAAGAAATCAATCAGTCCTCATATAGAAAAATAAATCATGGCTATAAAGAATAACAACATATCCAACTCCAAGGATAGGACCAATGCAGCTGGCCAGGTCATCACCTGCAGAGGTAGTTTAATTATTAACCAAAAATCATCTTAATTTCAGCTAATTTTTCTCTAATTAAACACTGAAACCAGTCAAACCAATATTCATATTAATCTTATGATCAAGATTTGATTTTGAACTCGATCCATGCATGCATGCAGCCGCTGTGGCGTGGGGTCCCGGGCAACCGTTGGTGATAGAAGAAATTATGGTGGATCCGCCACAGAAGATGGAGGTCCGAATCAAGATCCATTTCACTTCAATTTGTCATACTGATCTTGGTGTTTGGCTAGGAAAGGTACGTACTAATTAAATTACACACATAACATAAAGTACCATATATACATATATATAACTGATCGAACTGGTTTTGATTCTTGTTTTTTAATTGGTTTTATATATATATATATATGTAGAATGAAGCTCAACGTGTGTATCCGCGAATTCTTGGTCATGAAGCCTCTGGGTAATTTATAAATCTTGAATCTGAAAGATCTTCGTGTTGCTATTGGTATGAACTACGTAAGATTCATAAGATTTTGTTTAATAAATTTATTTGGTGATATATATTCATTTAGTGTGGTGGAGAGTGTGGGAGAAGGTGTGGAAGATATGAAAGCAGGAGATCATGTTGTTCCGATATTTCACGGAGAATGTGGAGACTGTGTTTTCTGCAAGTCTAAGTCAAGCAATCTGTGCAAGCACTTCAGGGTGGATCCGCTCAAAACCGTCATGAGGAACGACGGTAAAACACGGTTTTGGACAAAACAAGGAGAACCCATTTACCATTTCCTCAACACCTCCACTTTCAGTGAGTACACGGTGGTTGACTCCGCCTGTGTGGTCAAACTTGACACCAATGCGCCACTCAAAACCATGACCTTGCTCAGCTGCGGTGTGTCCACTGGTCTTGGGGCCGCATGGAATACGGCCGATGTACAACCTGGCTCTACCGTGGCAGTTTTCGGTCTCGGAGCTGTAGGCCTTGCGGTAACTACTCGATCTCGCATGTTCATTCATTGTTTTTCTAATTAATGTACGTGCACATTGATTCTATAAGCATATTACAAATTCATATATACTCATGCAACGATAATAATAAGTTTACACAAACTGAAAATTGTATGATATTTTTTTGCTGTACAGGTAGTCGAAGGAGCTCGATCTCGAGGAGCATCAAGAATCATTGGGATTGATATAAACTCAGAAAAGCTCAGTAGAGGTGAAACCATGGGAGTTACTGATATCATAAACCCATTGGACTTGAATAGACCAGTACACCAGGTCAGTATATAAATAGTACTTCATAGTTGAACTTGTAGCAAACGATATTATCAGATAGTAGTTAATGCTACAAATAGCATCACTGATATAAATTTGTGATAATGTTGCCAGGAACTTAGGGAAATATCAGGAGGCGGGGTTGATTTTAGCTTTGAGTGTGCTGGAAATTTGGATGTTCTTAGAGAGGCTTTCCTATCAACACATGAGGTATATTATTTTACGATTAAGATCCTCTCAAGTTGTGTTAATTAATGTGACAAATATCAGGCCGGGTGGGACTAACTAATTATTGTAAATTAAAACCAGGTTCTTTTAATTAATTAATTAATTTGTATCTCACTGTGATGATGTTTATGAGAAAAGGGTAATTAATATGATTAGTCAAGCCAACTTGAGATGATTGTAATTAATATTATTTGTAATCATCATTCGTTGCTAAATTAACGGATGCATGCGTGTTATATATACCTTGTACAGGGCTGGGGTTTGACGGTTCTACTGGGAATTCACCCGACTCCAAAAACACTCCCTTTACACCCCATGGAACTGTTTGAAGGTAGGAGAATTGTAGGATCAGTTTTTGGAGATTTCAAAGGGAAATCCCAACTTCCTCTCTTTGCAAAACAATGCATGCATGGGGTAAGTTTTATTTCTTTATGTTTTTAATAGCTTAATTTGCTATTAGTTAAATAAATATATGACTAATTAAGCTTTCTAAGATCATGAATTGGATTTGATTTGCAGGCTGTGAAATTGGATGAATTTATAACACATGAACTTCCTTTCAGTGAGATCAACCAAGCTTTTCAGTTACTTATTGATGGGAAATCACTAAGATGCATTCTGCATCTTTAATTACTATTTAATTTATGCATATTGTTAATTACATCCCTTCAATTCCATCATTCTTTCATGCCCATTCAATCAAATGTAATTTTGTGGCTTTGTGTCTTGGAACTAGCGAGTAAGTACTGTTTGTATACCGTCGTATGTATGTATTGTTTGAATGTATATCTCTGTACAAGATTCATACATAGTTTTCTTTGTTCTCAGATATTATTAATATGATCTGAAATGGAACTAATATTAAGTTTATTGATGGAAGATTAAGAACACTAAGTTCAAGAATTTAATAACATATATTTAAACAATCTATCAACCTAAGCCGAATATGACTAAGAAATATCTAACCTCCTGAAGGAGTGTAAAAGGGGCAAATTAAAAAAGATCCCTGTACTATAAAAGTGTACATATTTGCTACTTACTCCCTCTCTTTCCTTTTATTTCAAGGAGAGGTGTGTGATTCAACTTGAGTTTGGAGACCAGAAATTTATAACTCTAGAAAGATAGATATTGCAGGTTGAACAAGCTTAGAGATTGGAAGAAGGTGAACATTTGAACGGACTATACGGCAGCCTTTGTACATTTGTGTAATGCATCATTGTGTGTGATCTGAACAGCATTGTTGTTACTGATGTTAGAGAAGCAACCCATGTCGCCAGAAGCAAACAAAGCCAAACCAATTCTTAAATAGTATCACCTCAGGCTCGATGTTTGGTTCACTGCTTGAATGAGCTGCTAAAATTTGTTTCACTTTGCCAGGTTATAGAAGGATCACCAAGAAAGAGAGATTAGCCTCTTGTAGAATCACGTTCAGTCGAGTCACTATCGCAATATTCCTAATTTCGATTGCATTAAAACTTTGATCATATCAAATACCATTAAACATACATTTATTATGAACATTAAATAGTTGAATACAAATAGGATTCGAACATTAGAATCTATCTCCTGATCATATATTGCATTTAGATTCAGAAATAAAATCTTTTTTAAAACTAATACACCTTTGTAGCGTACAACTATAACTTCCTACCAACATAAATTTCAAAGATTTTTTAATTCAACAATTGCATCTGTATGCAAACAAATTTTGGTGGTGTACAATCACTTCCCAATAACATTAATTCAAATATTTTAATTCAACAAGAGGCGCTATATATACGTTTGTATTACACAACCCAGAGATGAGAGATGTAAGTTCAATGAACATTCATAACCCTGCAACTAAAGTCATGACTCTGTGATCAAGTAAACTCATTTAATCAAGATTCAGGCAACCCAATGTCCGAATGTCGCCATAAAAGACATGAAAGAATTTTACTATTAAAAGGAAACAAGATTAAGAGACACGTTACACAACATTCTTTGACCGAGGGTTGATCAGAGAGAGTAAAGGGGACCAAAATTGAACAGCTCTACCTAACCTCTTCTAGTACCACCACCTTTGTCGGTAGGAGTTTTTAAGGTTTATGTCCCGTATATATGTCTGTGAACTGGTTGTGCGTCAAAAGTCTTAACCACTTGCAACCATGGCTTGTCTATGACCAATATCGAACCTTTTGAAAGATGGCCAACGTATAAAACAGGTTCTCTAAAAGCACAAAATTCAAAATTCTTCCTACCACCGTTTTTACTTTCATACTCATGAGCTATCAACTTACGTTTTAATTTCCCACTCATTGGACTGTATAACTTCTTTAATGTTGAATCATGACCGTTTACTTTCTCACGGTCTTCATCTCGACCAATCGGCATTCCAAAGTCAATGAAGCACATTGCCCTAAAAAATGAAATATAATTAAACTTCAATAAAAGAAATACATCAAAAGGCAGTTGACATTACCAGTATGTATAGAAGTACCAAATTTCCCTATATCCGATTGATAGTGTTTAACCATTAGTCATATATTGATACGAAACAAAAAATAAGAACAGCCAATTGATCAACAGAAACCAAATCAGATGTGATGTTAAACTGAAATTGAACAGATGATAAATCTCAATCAATCCACAATCGGATGATTGCCCAGGGCAAAGCCCTCTCTCGATAGCTAAAAGCTATGAGCCAAATCCATGAGCTAATCCTTACTAATTTCTGTCTGACTAACAAAATGGACTCACCTCCTTTATTTAAAGCCAATACCTCTAACTAACTGCTAAACATATTACTATTATACCCCTACTAGAATATACTATCAATTCTCTATCATATATCTATAACAAGGGTATGCATCACATAATTTAGCCTATAGAAAATAGTGTTCAGACAGGCTTATGTTGTTTAAAGTTGTGATAATCGGATAATCAATACTTGAGTGCTCGCTTGTTTGATTGTTCGACAAATTCTTACAGTTTAGAAGATTTATACGCAAGCAGGTCAAAATTAGAGAGATTATCGTCCAACAATACAGCTGAGCTTGTAAGATGGGAATAAAGTTCCTCTAATTAGGTAGGGTTATAAATACTTGCACTTTACGCTTTAATATTAGTTGTTTAGAATCTAGTAAAACTGATTATTCTGTGAGAATACCAAGATAACCAAAATCAGAATCTGTAATAAAACTTAATTATTACGTCTACAAGTCTGAATATTTAGATGATCCATTTCAAATGCAAATCAAAATACCCCTATAAAACTTGTCCATGATGACCGTTAAAAAAAAAGATGGATAACGTGAAATTTTCGCAGACAAAATCCAGAAAAGTCTCGGAAAAAAATACCTGGCACTGTAAATGATGACAGTAGATGAATTTGAAGATGGCGGAAATGTAAGCCCGATAACCTCTCCAGGAAAGTCCTGATATCTTCTTGGCAAAATAAATGTGTTTTGTGTAGACCATTCTCCTAATTTCTTAGCCTCCACATCAAAAACATAAACTTGATTAGAAGATGTAGAGATTATTAGCACATTGCTATTTCTGGGTGTAAACCCTGCAGCAGTTACGGAGGCACCATCCAGTCTTGATATAAACCAGTGTTGCCTATCAAACATTAAAACAAACAATATATTCAAAGTGAGTAACATTTTCAAGCTCAATTCAGTGTCAAAGTTAAAATGTACCCTAAAATCCTTACCTTTGTGTCTCTAGATTGAATATATAGATATCTCCAAAGCAGTTGACAGCAGCCAACCACTGTCCATCAGAACTTGTAAACATTTTTGTTATTGGAGGTTGAGTAGGTGGTAATTCTTCATCACACTCTTTACGACAAGGGGTGAATGTATGACTTGTTTTCAAGCTCTCAACATCTACAACCTGAAATATAGCACATATTATGTCATTGACACACAAACTGGAGCAACTTGACTTGGCTGCGAACTTAGCATTTCCGTGGCTTATATGTGCATCCATATCATCAGTGACATGGCAAAAAATGAAGTGAATTACTTTTAAATTGTATAAATTTTTTGTAAGATTTTTCTTGTTAATTCAATTAACTTCAAAAACTTGTTAATTAAAGTGAGTGGTACTGCATACTGCAGCTAGCTTCCCTTGTTGTGCTGCTCATAACAACATGTTTATTTAGAATAAACCATCTGTGCCCTAAACCATGGTAGCGACCTAGATTCCATTTTCTCCAAATATGGTTATTGTGTGAGCAAGTGTGCTTGCTTCTAAGGCAATTCATATTGTTGTGGCTTTTTATTATTATAAATTTGTCAATTAATATTTAATAATAATAATGCGCTGGGTGACTAAAAGATAAGTGGGTGGATTTGGGAAAATAGGATGAAGATGGATAAGAATATTAGGGATAGGACGTAGATAGAAGATGTGTGTGAAGGAAAGATAAGTAAATAGAATATGCAAACAATATAAAAATCTTTAAGTAGACTAATAAAGAAAACTTCTTTCTAAGTTTAAAATTTTCCACATCAGCATCAAAGAAAAAGGGTAAGTTTAACAAAGGAAGTTGTTATTATAACAAAACAACAAATGAAAGAATTTTCCTATCATAGAAAAGTAACCCTGCAAGCAACATAAATACCTACAGAGGAGGTGCAAGAGAGAGAGACAGAGAGAGAGAGAGAGAGATGAAGGATGAGAACTTACATATATCATTCTATCATGTCCCGAAATCATCAACTTTGAAGAATCAGAACTAAAAATCATGGAATGAGCAAAGGGTAAAGATGAAGGAAGTTTTCTTTTACTTATGGACCACCCACTTTTCTCGGTTCCACCGTTTTTCAACTCAAAAAGGCAAGGCTTCTCATTATTTGAATAGGCAAAAAATCTCCCTGAAGGTGATATGGAGCTGCAAATAATCTTCCTCAAACCCCTGCTCTTAACTCGAGCCACCAGATCAGTAGTTGAAACACCACCACCACCACCACCACCACCACCACCAGAAAACATGTCTTGTTTGACATCAACAGTAGAGATATCTAACCAGTGAGGAGCCTGAACCAGAAGAAGATAAGTCAACCTGGCAGCTTTCCTACACACCAACTGGATAGGCGGTCTTTGTGGTGCAGGGCTGATATCATGTGGAGCAAATTTTGTGAATTCATTAGCAGAATATGCAAAAAGCTTAGTGTCATCACCACCTGATATAAGCATGGGAATGCCCTTATGAGCCCACTTATTGTAACTAAAGTCAACTGGCTTTTCCCTACCACGCGCTCTTTTTACTTTGTCTTCAGGCATTAAATCTGTTTGGCAAATAAGATTAATACTGACAAAAATAACTGCAAAGGTCCCAAGCATTCTCCAAACAAAAGCAGAGGCATACCTTCATGACTTATGGGCACTGCAATAGTCAATGCTCTCACATCGTGTGTATGGGCTCTCACATAGCCGATGTAGACCCACTTCCTAATTATATTCGAACAAGAATTTTCACCAGCGAACTCGACCACATTCCCAGAGCGCTTATATAATATAACCTGAATAAAAGATTATTATTATTACTATTGTTGTTGTTGTTAATGATTACCATAAATGACAATAAGAAAAAACTTAAAATTTTGCTAACAGATTATATTCAATACCTGGCCATCTGACCCAGCAGAAAACACTCTCTTATGGTTAGGACTGGCAGCTAAAGCGTTGACGTCACCTTTATGGCAAGAATGTGCTTGCAAAAGAGTTCCATGTAAACTGTCCCAAAACTGAACACTGCCACCACTATCTGCGCTTACAAGGGTCCCACACCTGAAAAAACATTAAATACATTGGTTTTATGGAGCTGCTCACCACATCTAATTAATACTTGTTGCATTGCATATCTGCACCCACACATATATGGTTACCTGAGTGCAAGGATAGACCAAACGCAAAGTTCAGATGTATTACCCAAACATCCGCGACCAACAGTAATTCTGTATACCTCATGGCACGATTTAGCATCCCAGCATCTTATGAACCTAAGAATTTTGTCATACAAACATAGAAAAGTTCAACATTATATTTATCTCTAACTTAATAAGAACCAAAATTTCAACACGTAAAAGGTACTTATCACTTACAAAAATAACAATATAATATGAGTACAAGATCATAAAAACTTGGAAAAGGTGCATACCCGTCACTACTCCCTGAATATATCATTTTTGCATCTGGACTCCAAGTGACACTTAATACACGCCCTGCAGAAAAATGATGAAAATGCATAAATATAAGAAGAATGAATTACTATTAAAAACCCAGGGACTTGAACAGAAGAAAGCTATCTCACCACCAACCCTTGGGAATGATTTATGGTGAGTGAACCCATCAGAATCTGAAATATTATATACTCGCACGCAACCATCATCACATGCAATTGCTAAACTTGCAATTTCAGTAATTGGCTCTTCGTACAACTCAAGTGAATCAGCTTCAACCTCACTGTCACTAGTGACATCACCATCACCAATAGTTCTATCAGAAGCATGTCCATTCTCTAAAGATGCCAAATTTTGTTTTAGATTAAACGGATGCCTACTCAAAGGTTGAGCAGCCATTTGCCAGATCGACACACCAATAGGATCTACCACAACCTGCGAATAAAGTAAAAACAACTTAGCCTTCAGGTGAAGGGTCAATTAAAGGTCATCCAGTGAGCAGCTTAATAAGAAGATGGATTAAAGAGCATTAAATGCAATCACTCTCTAAAGAAGAGTAGTGAATAGAACTGATGAGATATTTGATAAGTTGCACAAAGTTACATGGTTCTCCAAGCTGGATTAAAGGTTTGGCCATTGCTACACTCTGGTTGATAAGAAAATGTCTCTGAAGTCTGAACTGCTTTCAACACGCATCTAGAACACTAAGGATTTAAAGTAATTTACATTGGTACATGGATAGCTAAATCCCATGTTATAAGCCAAATTTTAATTTAATAAATACTATGCTGTTCAAAATAACCACTGAACCAAAATCAAACCATGAGCAAATAACAAAGAGGTTAACCGCAGATTATGGATCGGCTTTGGTTGGGCAAGTATGGAGATCCAGTTTAGGTTCAGAACTTTATAAAAGTGGGTAATCAAAACAACTTAATTTGTATTGAAAAAACATAAATTGTTTCAATTTCTTCTTATGTCGGAATAAAAGTTCATGAGAAACTAAAATTGAAAATCCCAACCCATCTTTACAGATCTAGCCCGAAAGCATATTTAAGGCACATAATTTCCAAACTCCTCAACTTTACGTTACTCTCTTTTGGTTGGTTCAAAGTCAATATTAAGTGCTTTTAAAAAACTCAATATTAACTCTTTTATAATAGAATCATTCTTGTAAGAGAATAACTTATGACTATTCTGTTAATTTCTTTTATCAGCAAGGCTAGAGAAAATATGTAATCAGTTTGTACAGTTGTGAATGGTCTATTTTGCAATTCCCACAAAAACAAGAAACAGTGGCAACTGGCAACCCTGGAAATTCGAGAACCTGCCGATTCCTATGATTTCTAGACGAGATATTAATGTAGATATATTATTAAAAAAGTATCCTGATTCCATTTACATTTTAGTCGTTTTCGCAAATAGTAGACTGTAGACAGATAGAATTGAGAATATTTTAGCTTGTACACATCCATATGCAACTATTGATTACACCACTCTTTTCGCCAACGAACATAACACGTGCCAGTGCAACTAAGACCATGGTATGACAGGTGATTCACCTTTCATTCACAACTTAAGTTGATCACTTTCGGAAGGGGGCTGGCCGTTAAGCATAGGTTACCATCAAAAGATTGATGAACAAAAAGAAGAGTGAATCGACCAAATCTATCGATTGAAGTACATGGTTGCACTGGACACATGCCAGTACAAGACTCGTTTGCATAGGGGCTTATGACGGTCTATTTGAATTCCTTTATGGTCTATAAAGGGTTTAATTAGTTTAGTCAGAATAAAGACAATACGACGAAAGAAAAGTTAGTCAAGGAGAGGTGGCCTGATTTGTGATCTTATATGGAGAAATATACGGATGTTCATGGCATTTAAAGGGCTCCTGAGACCTGAGCTTAAGGAAGATGTGATTTTTTAAAACAAGTGCTTGTAAGCAGTATAATCCTCTAGAAACAATTGGAAGGGAGCATACTCGTTAAGATTACCTACTTCACCTAGGGTCCATCCAATTTTCCACATTTAATAATCAAGAAAAAACTACCACCAAGAAGTCAACACCTGACTAGCTGAGTGTAGTGTGCTTCCAATAGTGGATTAAAAGGTTAGCTCAAAACAAAGCCTCTTAGAATTCACTGTGCTCTGTACTCGGGATAAATTTCCTACTGCGTTTTCAATCTTTATATTCATTTACTTGGAAAGTCTCCCATTTTAAATAATTATGTAAGCAGCAGGAACCAGCAACAATGCTGATTGAATCTTGTAAGTAGAATTGGTAGCAGATAATATGTAATTTTGCTTCTACTGACCATACAAATGCAAAATACGCCATCATCATACACTCGTGACTCTTATATAATATAAGACAAACCTTCTGTGTCAAGTTAAACAAGTCCCACTCCAAGATGGATCCATCAATGCTGGATGAAAACAATCTACCAGCAGGTAATCCACTAGAACCCGAACTGCACCATACTAGCGACGAGACTCGCAAATTTGGGTCCCCTTGTATCGTCTGCAATAAAAAATCAAAATCCAAATTCATTTACGGAATAAACACTATGAATGATCATAAATTAAGAAGAAAAAGGAGGTCGTATAGAGCATACCAGTTGGCAGTGCCAACCAACGGCGCCAGGGGATACAAGCCATATCTCGAGGGAGCCGTCTTCCCTAGCGGCGGCGACCTGAGAATCGTCAACGCTAGTTGCTAGAGCGACTATTGGAGACGGATTCCATTCAACGGAGCTTCTGCTACATTTGTAGAGCTGGAACATGTCGGCTGTCTTTGCTTCAACCCTAATCTGAGACAGTCTGCCAAGGTGTTGGCGACGGAGATCAGATGGCAAGGTTGGAGCAGAAGACATACGATACGATACCTACTTACTTACTCTCTGCTCTTATTGGGCGGGCCTCAAAGGATTTGGGCCCTTCCGTCTTTCTTTCCGGGCTCAATTTGTTTGGATTAAATCTCATGAGAATTCCAATGAGAAGTTTGTGATTTTTTTTTCTAGGTCAATATCTTAATTTGCACATATGTTTTTAGTAGGACTTAAAATCATAATCTTAAAAAATAAATATTATAACCACATTTTGATATCATTAGGTTAAAGACCTTATTAATAAACATGTGTGATGTAGCATATTACACATTAAATCAGAGGTAAAGTATGTTTAAATTTAACAAATGTTATTCATATTCATCTACATATGCACTGGTGGAGTCATGTTAATAGGAGGGGGGAGTTGTAACTATAGCTTTGTAATTATTCATGAATATTAAGTAAAAAAAATCATAGGGCCTTACGAATATAACATTTAGACCCTTCTTATTTAGTCATTTGATATTTAGGCCCCTAAAACTTCTTATTAAAGTATATAATACAATAAAGTTATACTTTTTCTGCTATACATCTAACTTTACATTTTAGTCATTTAACATCTAGTTTTCTGAAACTTCACAATTTATTTTTTGTAAGTTGTGTTAATTATGTTGTCATTTGTAAATAACTCTTTAAAAGTTTCAGAAATAAAGCTAGATAATCTGATTACCAAACAAGTTTGATCCGACCCGTTTTAACTCGTATATACTTTCATTTTTTATATTAGTCATTGTCAATTTTTCATTAAAGTTGCCCTCGTATTCGGCACATAACATATGTAAAAACAAATCTAAAAAAGAACAACAATAATTCAACATAACAACCCTCATATAACGGGAGATAAGGTAATAAAACATAATGTGAACATTTGGAACTAACGGCCAAAGCACATATCATCAAATGATAACACCGTATTCATACACTATCTTTATTTAGTAACATTAAATATTATACAGTAGTCAATGTTATGTAATCCTATATCTTTGGATTTCTTGCAACCTTTTTTTATATTTTCTAAAAAATGGAAGCTTCACACATTTAAAAGAATAATGAAAAACTTCTTAAAAACTCAATGACCCCTATTCACGTATCTAGTTAGAAAGGGAAATTTTCATTAAAGATTAATTTTTGACCCCTTAGTTCTCATAATCATTTTATTCTATTTGCGTTGAAAAAGACTAAATTTCGGCTGAATAACAATGTAAAATCGTTTCTATATGTTATGCAGTGCCAAAAATTAGGTGTTTGATGATGAAGAAGATGGCAGTTGTGGATGGTCCCTTGGAATTCCACCAGGGGCGCTGCCCCGAATCCTTTTGTTTTTAATATCAACTAAACTTATCTCGGCGTGCACTTTCTGCCGCCGGATTCGGATTATAGCTAAGTCAAATTTCGACTAGTCTCACATTAATATCAATTATATTAAATGACTTGATGAAACTAAAATCACCAACAACCAACCTTGGTTTTTAAATTACGATCCAATTAATATGAAGCAATTGCCATTGCCCATATCTGCAACTTCGACAAGTAAATCAACTACGCTGTTACAAAATCAAGAACATGCATGGTGCAGTTGACAATGAAATGATGAATACAACAAAGAACATGGCGTCACTTAATTTCCCATAAAGCAAAATGCGTGAGCATACTTTTGGGTCATTAGTTCTTGTGAGTAACTTTTAGATCACATGTAACTATGTTTTGAATTCTTGATTTTTTTTTGTTGATTTTATTTTATTTTTTTAGGTAGTGCCTTCTAGGTGTCTTCAACTTAAACCTGCAGCCTACCATGAGATATGTAACAAAGACAAATTTAAGTTTTTTGTCGATCAATATTTTTTTTCAATAAAAACAATATAATTAAATTTCATAATATTTTTATTGTATATAAATCATTTTTCGTCTTATTTTTAGTTTGTCATAATTCTTATTGTATACAACACTTACATATGATATAAGAATTCTTTCCTTATATAAAATGATAACTACGTCAAGATTCACTATGTTTTCGTATAATATATCCTTATAAAAAAGGTCAATATAATAATAATAATAATAATAATAAACACATATCTCGATCTTATCTTGTCAAAAAAAAAATATTTGTGTTAATTTGAAATTTAAATTATATTTTTTAGCAACTATCTTATCTTAAATTAGAATTTAATATAAAAAAATTGAGTTTTTATTTTTAACCATTTAAAGTCAAAATTAAACTTTTAATTTTGATCAGATTAACAGTTAGGATTCAATTTTAATTAAATAAATAATTATGATTTTTTAACTGATTTAATAAAGATTAGTCTTTTATTTATATTAGAAGACTATTTTAAATGTCCGTGTAACACACGAGATGATTTAGAAAAGTAGTAAATATTAAACATTAATAAATAATATTAAATACTTATAAAACGCGAAAAAATAAGAGTTCAAAAAAAATGACGACAGACGGTGTCAATTCCAAGACCACTGATAGAAGCAACGCGATAGTAGTGAGCAAATGTGATAGAAATATGGTATTAGTTACCAAAAGACGCGATTAAAATTCTTGTATATGTTATCGATCATTATATTTATAATTATAAGCAATAATGTCAAATGTTTATTGTTATAATAAAAAAAATTAAAATAGTTATAAAATATTTTAAAATGATAGAACTAAAGTCTTGGTTAAATATGATAATTTCAAATGTTATAAGAGATAAATATGTTATTTATAAATTATATTGACAATACGATATTTTAAAGTTTAAGAGTGATAGATATTAAATTATTTACAATAATCTTGACTAACTTAAAGAAGTTTGACTTCTAAAAATTAAGGTGAAATTAAAATTTCAACTTAGCTAAAAGGTAAAAAATTATTAATTAATTAAAAAATATTCATTACTAATATTTATATGAAAAATAATAAAGAAAGAAGTACGATTTTGAAATAGTTTATATTTTATTGAAATTTGTTGACATTTACATTTGTTTATTGTTTATAACGAGTAAATGTTTTCCGCGCTTCGCACCGAGCTAAATTACTATTCTGTCTACTTTAAAAAAATTATACTTCAAATTTTATATTAAATAATAATTTAAAAGGTCACAAATTTAAACGTAACTTCCATCACTAATGTTAATATAAACAATTATCATGTTAATGCTTAATTCATTATATAATATATAAGGTTACATATAAAACAAAATCTGGAGTAAAATGAAATACAATTATTTAACAGTTCTTTTACATAATTCAATTCTACAAGTGTATTATATGAAGTAAAGTATAATTTGTTCTATCAAAAAGATAAAGAAATAGTAAAGTAAAAAATTTATTTCAGTTTCTCTAAGATTAAACAAAGAAAAAGTAAGTAAAATAAGATATGTGGCTACTAATTAAAAACTAAAAAATAATAATAAAACCATCTAATTTTAAGCCTTGAGTAAACCATTGCAAAAAATATATATATTATAAATCTTCTAGTGCAAGTTAGCAAAACCTAGCCATTAACAGTACTTATGGCTCATTTTAAGCCTTGAGTATTGTATATATTATTAATTATTTGATATTTATCGTTAATTTAATTAAGGTTATCTTTATATAATTTATATTAGTTTGACTCTAAAAAGTCGAAATCAAAATTATAGAATTAAAGGAAGTAATGACTTAAATTAAATCTTTTATTAAATAAATAGTACAGATTATTTAATAATTTTTTTTCAAATTAGTCTAATAAAATAAATGGTATATATTATTTAATAATTTTTTTCAAATTAGTCTTTTATATTAAAAGTTGTGGAAGTTTCACGTAGATATGAAATGAATAAGTATTAACTAGTAAATAACTAGATGTATGTCCGCGCTATGCTGCGGATACACGACCAATCTTTTTATCTATTAATAATATATAATTATCAATATTTAATTTAGTGATTGTCCAACTATATTTTAGTAATAATTTGAAATATAGTATTTAAGGCTTTAGGTAAACATTTGATTTAGTTTGTCGAGTTTTTGTTATGACAACCTTATTTATTTTTGGGTTGGTAACATATCTTTCATTTTGTATGACATATTAATTGTTAATATTTTTAAACTCTAAATTAATAACATACAGGTAACAATTGTAAATTGAAAAATATTTAAAAGTAAATGAAAATTTAGTCTTTTTTAAACCCTTTAAGTCTTTAATACAAACGTAACATTTCTAAATTAAAAACTCATATGCAAAAATATATAGTAAAAAGATATTGATGACTATAACCCTAAGGCTGTATATAAGAATAAAATAAATTATTTTTTGTTATTTAATGAAAAATACGAAAAATTAATTATGAAAACACGAGTTGTGATTACCATTTTTAAAAAGTAATAAAATTGGCTTTTTAATTAGGCTAATAAGTCATTTGCCGAATTTTATGAAATGTTAAGAAAATCCTACAATTTATTCGAATAAAAAATATTTTATGAATTTTTTTAAGAAACATTATATATGGTTATATTGAAAGTCGATTTAAATCTATTATGTATGTGTTTACATTGTATTGATGTGTATACTTAAATAAAATATTATTAGATAATTATAATTTATTGATTAAACACAATATGTTTAATTATAAATTGTAAAACCATGAACTTGTATACGGAACATGATAATATTTAATTCTAAATAACTGAGATAATAGTATTAGTAAGCTAAAGGTAAAAGGTAAAAAATTAAAATACTATTAATATGTGATATGGTGTATATATAGCAAAATATAGTAATGCTGAAAAGAATAATAAAAAACGTAAAGAAGAGTCACCCGAAGAAAAGTTAGGAAAAAAGAAGGAAAATAAAAATTACCAAAAAAAGGAGGCAGAGTAAAGGGTAGTGAGATCGATCCTGAGTTTCACATGCCAAAGGTATGTTTCAAGCCAGCTAAGCTACATTGCAAATCAAATACATGTTTGTAAATTCTAAATATAACTCTTAAGTGGGCGGCACACTTTATACAAACTCAATTGTGAACAGTGATTCCGCGTAAGTTAATCCTTCCTAATTGTATATATTTAGAAGTAGAATTAGAATTAGAATTACTATTACCAATATATTTATTAAAAAATTGATGGAAGTTAATTTTATGTAAATATGAAAAGGGTAATCACTAAGCAAATTTAATAATAAATTAATAAGTAGATTTAATGATGAGTACTAAGTACTAGATAAAAATTTATATCAAAGTTTTGAAATTTGAAATCGATAACTACTAATTAGGTTCATGATAATCGACCTAAATTTATTACTTAAAAATTTTTCTATTTTTTAAAATTACGTGTTACATCGTAGGGAGACGACACTTGTTATTATTATTTTTTTTTAACAGCAAACACACACATGCTCTAAATCTACTATATTGTCAATGCCGGGACTTGAACCCACAATCTATTGGACGGGGCCACCATCTTACAACACCAAAAACCGCTGAGCTATACGCTCTTTAGTACGACACTTGTTATTTAATATCTTGTTATATAGTAACATTATTTAAAAAAAATACTTGAATGTTCTAGCTCCGTCGCGATTGTTGGTCCGGTCATCGCAAGCAAGCTCTCATAAATGCAATTAGAAGATTCTTTAATCAGTTAAATGAATTCCTCTATTAATGAGGCCAGTCAATGTAAGCAAGCTTATGAATTTTGATCACGTAATCCAATTAGGAATTGGTTAAGTTGGTCGTTCAAGGAAAATATAGATGACGTTGATAGTGTGTTTACATTACTTTTGGGTCAAGTATAGCAAAACCAATTCACCTTAGTCGACGTGTGTTGGTAATTTGAGCAAGTAATATGACTGGGGAACACATATACACATCTTTAAAATATGTAACGACATTATATTATTCTCCGACTCTTGTTCTATAATAAAAATGAAACTAAAAACAAATCGAGTAATGCTTCCCGTCTTCTGCTTAGACTTCTTGCAGTAAAACGATCATCCCTTCATATTTGTTTGTACGCGTTGACCCAATATTTGAAATGATTGGTGTCACTATTTTATAGCGAAAATTAGAATAATGACTAAAAAATTTAAAAACGATATTGAATAAAGGACTAAAAGTACCTTTTACATATACTCTTTTAGATTTTTCTTGTTGAAACCATTCAATTACGGCTTCATTCAAATGTTTGTTAATAGTTTCTTTTTCTACCCCACAAATAAGACAATCACTCAAAAAAATCATCACCAATCCCGTTACGCAAGTCCGACTTTATACTCTTCATTTTGGAAAAGCATCGTTCAATAGTTGTGGTTGCAACATGCAAAACCAAGACTAAGTTTAATAACCGATAAATATAAGGAAAATTATTATGTTGATCGGTTTCCACCATCAAACTTGCAAGCTAGCTTTTCAAGTTAGCAAAAAGTTCATCTTGTGTTATAACTTCATAGTATTGTAAATCAGATAATAGATTTCCAATGTTTTAATTTACTCATTAGTTTATGTATTTACATAAATAACCATGAAAAACGTATTAGCTAAATAATTTAAAAAATCTTTTTGTTAAAATATCTTAGTGTTAACAAACTAAATCACCTGAAAAATAGAAATCTTAAACAATGTGCAATTATAATTTTTATGACGCAAAAACAACTAATTACAAAATCATTTGAGAAAATAAAGGAACATGGTTGGTGGAAAATTTTATAAAAATTCCATATCTATATGTGTCTTATATGCAATGGGACTTGTAGCTTCCAATGGGTCAAAGGCCATTTTTTTTTAAATTTTACTTCTTCTTTGTTTACCTTTCACTCAGTGATCAACATAATTCTTGTAAAAAATAATAAAAGTTACAATCCTACAAATGAAAATTACAATAATACTCATCATGTTTTAAACCTTATTACATATCGATATCTCTTTTGTTTTTAAATAGAAAAGTTTAAAACAATAAATCAAAAATACTTTAGATTTCATTTTGATCTTGCTAGCACCGGATGCATCACGCCAACGATGGAGTGGCATCATGTTGTGATGTTTCTATCATATTGACGAGATTTACACATTTAAAATAATTAATAGAAAATTTTGTGTTATTTTTATAGTTAAATTTAAAGTAAACTTGTTTTTTCTTAACTCTGGTTTATAGAATTTTTTAGAAGTTATTATAAAATACAAATTATATATTATCTAACAATTACCAAAACTTATAAACAATACATTATTATTCTTTTAAGCAACATTTAAAATATATACAAGAAATCTTCAAAGATTACAAGAGTTAAATTAGACGGAGCGGTAGAGGTTACGGAATTACACCAATGGTTAGTTTATACGCAGGTTGCAATTTTTTTCGTTCCAGGAGTATTCTTATTTATTGTCTCTTAAGTTTTTTGTTTTATTAAATATTTAAACAATTGATTTTACATGTTATTTATTTTTCTCTAATAACTTTTAACATATAACGTTTGATGCAAAGATGAATACGTATTCATGTTCGTCTCATTTTTTCGACATTTCGATATTAAATGTATCAAAATCCGATAGTTATCTAAAAAATACGATTTTAGTATCATAATACTAAAAAAATTATTTCGTATTGTCCAAACATAATACTTTTTTATGATAGTCTATATTTATTATATTTTTATATAAAATTTTTATTATATATAGAATGACATTTATTATTATTTTTTATTTCAAAATCGTAAATGTGGGTAAGAAAACATGTATTTAGATTTATACCAAACATTGCATATTAAAATTTATGAGAGAATACACACACAATGAATAAAATTATTTTTTAGAGTTAATTACGGTCCTTGTGGTCTTCGAGAAATTTCACATTTAGTCCTTTAATATCGAAAATTACACTGGTAGTCCTTATAGTTGACATATTGTTTCACTTTTAATCCTTTAGCCTAACCGCCGTTAAGTTATTCTGTCAAAAGCCCACATGTGCTTTCACATGTGGGTATTTTGGTCAATTTAACTGTTATCCACATTAACAAACATAATTTTTCATTTAAATGTCTTCACTTTTAATTATTATCAACAAAATCATATAATTTTACTTATATATTAAGTTTTGAAAATTAAATCATGAACTTTTGTAATATCAAATGGGGAAATCATCCGTAATGTTAACATTACGCAACTTACGTGATGTTAAACTCACAATCTACTTTAATGAAGGGTAGTTTAGTCATTTCAGTATTTACTCATTTAAATGGTTTGTGAGTGTAACATCACCTAAGTTATGTGATGTTAACATTACGGATCATTTTCCCATATCAAATTAGTTAAACAGTTATGATTTTCCAATTTAGAAATTTATAACAGAAAATAAATATTGAACAAAATTTGAATTCCATGATGCAAATATGAAACAAAACCTGCAGATTTTGATGAAGATGAAACCAATTATAACTGATATAACAACAAAATCCTATTTTACACAAAATCAGAATCAAATTCATTACAGAAGATTAAAACTCAAAATCACCAATGTATTAACCATTCAAGAAGTCAAGATTATAAAAACCCTAATTATCAAACAAGAAGAACAAAAACCCCAAAAGTTGTAGATCGAGAATAGAGGTGAGTCCAATGTTGCTAGCGACGGTGGTTCAGATCTGATGATATGGAGTTCATAATCTGTTGTGACTCGTGGTGGTTTCCGGTGGTTAGATGGCGGTGATGGTGGTACCTTGCGGTGATTACGGTGGTCAGATCCGGAGAGCTATGGTGGTGGTTTAGATCCGGAGCGACGGCCGTGGTTCAGATCTGGAGGGCGCTGTAGTGGTTCACACCCGGAGAGCGACGACGGCTGTAATGGTTCACACCTGGAGAGCGACGACGGCTGTGGTGGTTCACCTGGAGAGCGACGGCGGCTGTGGTGGTTCAGACCTGGAGAGCGACAGTGGCTGTGGTGATTTACCTGGAGAGCGGTTTCCGCTGTGGTGGTTCCCTGGAGACCGACGGCGGCTGTGGTGATTCACCTGGAGGCGGCGGTCTTTGATGCATACACAACCGGTGGTGGTGGTTTTTGGTGGACTTAGAAGATGGTATTTGGAATCTTTTTAGAGAGAAGACAAGAGAGAGAGAGAGAGGAGCTGAGAGAATGGTTAGAGAGAGAGTTTTTGTGGGGAGAAGTAATACTATTATTGTTTTTTATCTTTTATTTATTTATTATTTAAATATAGAAGATATTATTTTATTATGTTTGGTAATGAAGATAGGGGTTAAAAAGTCAAAAATGCCCTCATGTGCAAGACACATGGGGGATTTTAACGGTAGAAGATAACAGCAGTTATCCTAAAGGACTAAAGGTGAAATAACATGTTAACCATAAGGACTATCAGAGTAATTTTCGATTTTAAAGAACTAAATGTGAAATTTCTCGAAAACCACAGGGACTATCTTTGTAATTAACTCTATTTTTTAATTGACAAAGTTGTAAAATTCGTAATTTATCTTCAGCCACAACACATGGGTCTTCATTACTCGTTTCTATATTATACTTCAGATCATTGTATTAGGTTGGACGTATGACCCTCGGGTGAGGATTCGGTTTAACATTGGGTCAATTGAGTTAGGCTTCAATACAGGTCCGTGTATTGGTTAAAGAACTTTTTCTTCCATTTACGTTATTGTATTAAGTTATACTAGCAAAGTGAAAGAAAAAGAAAAAGTTATATGATGTTAAGGAAAGCCAATGGTCTTATATATTTTTATGAAAATAAATATATATTTTTGGACAGGGAATAAAACGCAACACAGCAGGGCATGACTTGGTGAATTGGAAAGGGTAGAATGTTGCGGAGACGGGTATAAAAAGGAAAGGTTTGGTGGCTCAAAAGTTAAAAACAACCTCAATAGGACACCTTCTTCTAACAGTCTGCCCCTTTCAGATCGAATCGCCCACCCTGCAATCTAGGGTTCCGCAAATCTCCTCTAACAATCTTCAATTACGTTCGCTCAACCCTAACCCTCGCGATCTGCTTCAACGATTGGCTTTATCAACTCCATAATAGCGTATAATTCATTTTCCTTTTTTCAATCTTTTCCAATATTTGATTTGATTTGATTTACTCAAACCCTTGTTATGATAATACCTGGTGTCCGATTCAATCTAACGTTTTCTTGATTCCTAGGTTTTGAAGCGACTATGACGATTCCTGATGCGGGTTCCCTTATGGATAATGAATCGCTTTGCTTGCCGTGCACTCCAGAGGAAGAGGCGAGGATTATCAAGGAGTTGACAGAGAAGGACGAATCTTGTTTGAAAGAAGGCAACATGTACTATGTTATCTCCAGCAGGTAATATAATCGCTTCACTCGTAACCTGCGTTCCAAGATTCACACCCCTTTTATTTCTTTTAATGCCAAGTATGGCATATGACCGATGATGCGTACTCAATTATAAGATTTCTGGTAATGCCTGTACCGGCTGGCGCCTAGTCATATTATTGTCTTTTTAAGCTGTTGGATCTTTCTTTTGTATCGCTAATACTTATACAGATTGATTATTGGTTAACTTTTATTGAGGACTCAAAACACATCCATGTGTAATGAATTCGACTTGCATTGATGTCTGGCGCAAGCCAGTGAGCCTTCTCGAACATGGTCAACATACGAATCTTGGGCTACAATTAAAGGTCCTGCTGAAACCTTCTGCTTTAGACAGAATCACAGAAGAGAGTGGGCATGCACTCTGCAGTAAAACTTAGAAGCTTATTTTTAATAATTCTGAAAAGAAAATGCTGCATGATAGCAAGAAATTGACAATGTCTAGATAATGTAACCTTTAGATTTAAATAGTCATTTTCATTGATTAAACTGCATGAAACTCTAGTAAGTTTAGGATATTAATCTGAACGTTTATGCCATGTTAGATCATAGATGTACTACCAAAAAACCAAGTTCATTCAAAGCAAGTCGATCATATACCATTATCATGGCTTTTCTTGTTAATCGATGATGCATGCATCCAATTTGTACTTTTATCTTTCTTGACATTGTATCAGCAAAAGAGTTAAAGGGTAACATATGGAATAATTCAAAAGAACCTATAATTATATAGGTGATAAGATTATATAATATAATTCAAGGAACTTGGTAAGAAGTGTGTGCAATTAAGGGTTGTATGTTATTTGTGTTTTCAGTTTCCCATTGGTTCCGATAATTATTATAGTAGTAGTTCTTCATTGTAAAAATTGTATTTTTTTACCTAATTATCGGATGGAGCATATGAACTCCTTCTATCATTAAGATTCCTTAAGTTGGTGTCATTCTTTTTCTTTCAATCAAGCAGGTGGTATAAACAATGGCAGACATATGTTGGTGAGGAAACTAATGAGTATGATTTCGAAGAGCTTTCTACTGATAAACAGGCCTCAGCATTGACCAAAGCAGGAGAGCGACCGGGACCAATTGATAACACAGATATAGTGGCAAGTGAAGATGTTCGTGATGAGAGTAATCTACAGCTTCGTAGAACACTACTCGAACGAAGTGATTACATATTAGTTCCTGAAGGAGTTTGGGAGAGACTTCATGGATGGTACATTAGTTATTGTATTAAAAAAAACTTCAGTTCAGTCTTGTACTTAATTCTTGTTATCCTATTTTAAGATATTAGTTGCCGAGATCACATTTAGAAGATAAGTAACTAAAGATAATCTTGTTTATAATTAGCGGATAACTTAGGGATATGAGGAAAAATCTGCTCATCCAGCTAGTCACCTTTTTGTTCGTGCTTTAATTTAACCTTTAGGTACAAAGGAGGACCAGCATTACCAAGGCAGATGATATCCGTGGGTATCCAGGAGCAATTTTCAGTTGAGGTGTATCCTCTAGCTTTCAAGTTGATTGATTCAAGAGACAAGAGTGAAACGATCATACACATAAGTAAAAAGGTACTGCGATATTTATTCTTTTCTAATGTTTCTTGTTCATGCTAAATAATAGTACTCTATATCGTTCCATCTATGTGCTGACAATTTCATTGTTATATAGGCCTCATTACAAAAACTTTATGATCAAGTAGCAGCACTTAAAGGGGTAGACCCACAGAAGGTTATACTTCATCATTTGATATCATTTTGGTCACTGAATTGATAAAATTTCACTTTTCGTGCTCGTACGTTTTTTAATTTAAATTCTCACTCCTTTGAGTTTGAACAGGTACGCATCTGGGACTATTTTGATGATCACAAGCAAACTGCTCTGGCTTATTCGAATCTAACAGTGGAGGAGTCTAACCTGCAAATGGATCAATCTGTGAGTTTTAGTATATTTGTTTTTGAAATGTGCTATTAGACGCGTTTTACTAATCTGGCATTTGCTTCTGCAGATTCTTTTAGATGTGAAAGTTGATGGATATATAGCCTCTGGATTTGGCATGGATTCGACAGGAAATGAGTTAGCGTTGGTCCCCATGGAACCACAAAGATCATCTCGCACAATAGCTGGTGGCCCTAGTTTGTCGAACGGTTATGGATCAGATTATGGTACTAGTTTGTACCAGGGAGCCACTTTTGGCTCTGTTTCCACTGATATGGAGGATGTACGCGATTCTGTGAGGACTGCTCCTCAAGGAGATCGAGGTTTAGCAGGATTGCAGAATTTGGGGAACACCTGTTTCATGAATAGCGCACTCCAATGTCTAGTTCATACTCCACCTCTTGTGGACTTCTTTTTGCAGGAATATACTGATGAGATCAACAAGCAGAATCCTTTGGGGATGCATGTATGTGGCTAATTTGAATGTGTTATGCAGATGATAACTTACGTAATGGAATTAAAGTTTCTGATATCTGTTGTTCAGGGTGAACTTGCAGTTGCGTTTGGTGATTTGTTGAGAAAACTTTGGTCTTCTGGTCGTACGGCCGTTGCTCCTCGTGCTTTTAAAGGAAAACTTGCTCGGTTTGCTCCCCAGTTTAGCGGATATAATCAGCATGATTCTCAAGTATGTACTGCATAAGCTTATTTTTAATTTACTTTGTTTAGTGGATATAGTTTTTATGGAGATACATTTTTTATACCTTGATTGTTTAGGAACTTTTGGCCTTCTTGCTCGATGGGTTGCATGAAGATCTGAATCGTGTGAAGCAGAAGCCATATTTTGAGACAAAAGACTCTGATGGTCGGCCTGATGAGGAAGTTGCAAATGAGTTTTGGAGTTACCACAAAGCTCGAAATGATTCGATTGTGGTGGATGTCTGTCAGGTGCTTTCTCGTTCATTTATTTGTTACTTAACTTTAGCCGATCATATTATTATTGATCAATTGTTCATTCTATAATTATTACCGTTCTTCACTCACAAGCCGGATCTGATGGCAAAATCTTCAGGGTCAATATAAGTCAACACTCGTTTGTCCAGTTTGTGGTAAAATCTCAATTACATTCGATCCATTCATGTACTTGTCTTTGCCGCTACCTTCAACCGCCACTCGGGCAATGACAGTTACTGTCTTTAATGGAGATGGAAGTTGCTTGCCAATGCCATTTACTGTTACCGTCTCAAAACATGGTAGCTGTAAGGATTTCTTTCAAGCTTTGGCTACTGCATGTTGCCTAGAAAGTGATGAAACCTTGATTCTTGCAGAGGTAATATTTCTTCATCCAAGCTCTTATATGTTCCACGTTTAACATCTCAATTGTTGTACGGGATGTTTAGGTATATGATCACCGTATATATCGTTACTTGGAGAATGGGGATTCATTGCACACTATCAAAGATGATGAATGCATTGTGGCCTACAGGCTCTCTAAAAAGCAAGCCGAATTTCCAAGACTAGAGATATGCCACCGAAATTTAGAAAAGTATGTTAATTTTTTCTTTTAAAATTGCTTCGCCCTTTATATCTTTCTTACAGCCTTTTGTAATGTGTAATTGTTTTCGACAGCTCTAAGACAGGTGAGAGAAAATTCTTGACACCCTTGGTTACCTACTTAGAAGGAGCAAAAAATGGCACTGATGTCGAGTTAGCGGTTAATAGAGTTCTGGGTTCATTAAAAAGGAAAGCTTTTTCATCATCAAACAGGAGTGAGGATATAAAAGTAAAT
The DNA here is from genome assembly GCA_947179395.2 of Pulicaria dysenterica. Lineage (NCBI taxonomy): Eukaryota > Viridiplantae > Streptophyta > Magnoliopsida > Asterales > Asteraceae > Pulicaria > Pulicaria dysenterica. The sequence goes on along the minus strand of OX359290.1, from coordinate 110,794,781 downwards.
GGATCTGCTTCAGAAGCCATTGAAGAATCTACTAGTGGCTGTCAGATGGATACTGGAGTTGGTGAGGATAGGGTTTCAGAAGAAACATGTAGTGATGGATTATCATTTGGTTTGAGCATCACGGATGAAAGGGGTATGAGTTATAAACCAATTTTAAAGGATTCGGTTATAAAGCCTGGAAAAACCATGAAGGTCACACTGGATTGGACAAACATGGAACATGAGCTGTATGATGCGAACTACCTCAAAGATCTGCCCATGGTGTACAAACCTGGGCTTACTGTTAAGAAAACTAAACAAGAATCCATTTCATTGTTTTCTTGTCTGGATGCATTTTTAAAGGAGGAACCTTTAGGACCTGATGATATGTGGTATGATGATTAATTGATTATTCACTTGAGCTGAGACATGAGAATTTTTCTATTTAGTATTTATGTTGGTTATTTGTATTTGTTAATCATCAATGCAGGTATTGCCCTGGGTGCAAGGAACATCAACAAGCAACCAAAAAATTGGACTTGTGGAGGCTGCCTGATATTATCGTCTTCCATCTGAAAAGATTCTCTTACAGCCGGTTTTCGAAGAACAAACTCGACACGTTTGTGAATTTTCCGATTCACAATCTTGATTTAAGCAAATATGTTAAAAGTAAAGATTCATCCGGTGGGTCTAGTGTTTATGAACTGTATGCCATTAGCAATCATTATGGTGGGCTTGGAGGCGGCCATTACTCCGCATATGCAAAGGTAACAGTAAATATTCATCTAGTGGATCTTTCCGCCGTTGTTTTTCTTTCTTTACTCTTAGAGATTGTTTAATAGTTTAATGTTTTCCTCCCTACTGCGTGTAGTTGGTTGAAGAAGATAGATGGTATCATTTTGATGACGCTCATGTACATCCTGTAAGTGAAGGTGACATTAGGACATCAGCAGCATATCTGTTGTTTTACCAAAGAGTAAAAACTGGTAAACCTAATGGACCAGTGGGAGAGTCTTCTGAAGTTCATGAGGATTTTTGAATAGTTTACTCTTGAGATTCAGAAGCTAGTTATTGTAATGAGGGCACGCCAATGTCAAAACCGCCTTGTATTGAACCATCAGCACGGGTTTTGATATCAGCATTGTATCCAGGATTTGGCTGATGGAAGTTAGGGATCTGATTTAATTGACGCGAGTGCTACTGAAGGGATAAACTGGAGTTTTTGGCACACGTTTTGATGACGAAACAATGGAAAAGGGGGGGGGGGGGGTTGGGGAAGGGATTATATATAATTAGGAAGCAGGAATGGTGTAGTTATATAATGTCTTAAATGGGCTGACTCTTAATTGCCATTACATTCTTGGTTGGAGCTTTGTTGGTATAGAAAGCTTACCTATTCCAAGCATACTTGATATATTTGATTGGAAGAAAGATCCTGCAATTTTATCTTTTTCTGTTTTTTTTGTATTCATATGGAATGTGTTTTTTTTACTCTAGACATAAGCATTGATTATAGAAACAAAACACATAATAAAATGCTCCCATGTGAAGCAAACTTGTCTGGTGTCTCATGTTAGTTTTGTTTTCCACTTCGTTTAGCATCTCTATTCACAAACAAATCCATCTATCTGAGTTTTTATTTTATTTTGATGTACTTTTTACATTATGGTTTTAATAGCAGCTACCAACACCTTAACGTGATATTAGGAATAAGATGTTCACAGTTATACCTTTATTTACGTGATTTAGGAATAAGATGTTCACAGTTATACCTTTATTTTAAGTAGAGAGATCATTTTTCGCAGATTGTTGGCTTCGTGTTTAGTAACATATTTCCAGATATGATTGCATTGTTTCTTCCTATTGTTGGAGGTTTGTTATTGGTATTGCATTGTTTCTTCCTATTGTATGGTAGCAACGTTGGATGTATTCGTCATTGCTGTGTATCAAGCAGGACGGAAGCATATATGCTTAGATATGTTCTGTTAAAACTCAAGTACTATAATTTTCAAAATGTATCCACGTCATATACATAATGTTTTTTAAAGAGACGTTATAAACATAAAGCCATCGTATCGCCTTCAGGTTACACCCTAGGTTTTCTTATATGATCATTTCCCCCTCTTTCTTCTCTCAATCTCTCTCTTCTTTTCTTCTCTCTCCCCTCTTCTCTCTTTCTCACTCTTAAATAAATATTATAAAATAAAATAATACATAGAATAAGAATGGAAAGAGTTACACTAATTTTTGAAGTCAAAGAAATATGAACCTCTTGGGTTGTTATAGGAATGATCTAATACTGTCTTATAAAGCAAATAAACATGATATACAACTGGAGAAAAGTTTTTTAATTTTTACTTTTGAGTTTTCTATGAAAAAAGATGAGGTTTTATATTCTAATAAAAATTAGAAAATATGTTTAAATGAAGAGTTATAATTTTTATTAGAAAATTAGAACACATGTAAATGAAGGAAGTTATTATTTTTTTCTAAGAAAAGTGTGAGTTTTTATTTTCTAAAAGTAAATTCACTGATTGAAAGTCAAGTTTTTATTAAAGAGATTGAAGATTTTATTTTCTAAACTAATTTTCTTATCAAAAAATGTATCTTACCTTAAATATATAAAAAACAAACCCGACTGTCTGCCAACCTATATTGTTCTCTTACTCTGTTGTCTTTAAACAGTTAGGAAGATCATTGTTGGTTTGGACATAGATTTTATCATGGTTTTATATAATGTAAGTCGTGATGTGATGGCGAGATTAAGCCTCAAGCTTTAGAAGTCATGACGAAGTTATGGTGTTTTTTAAGACGCGACTTAAGACGATAATTTTGTATATATTTTATAACCATTCTTAGTGCGAGAACCAACTTGAGCCGTCCAATTCCTCATACTTCAATGTCATTGCCCACCCATGAATTCCTCACATTCACCCTGCCACACTCTATCTTTCCTCACTCTCCATCCATGATCTTCCCATATCCAAGGAACGGCTGAGATTGGTTCTCGCGGTTCCTGCGCTTAACAAAGGTTCTCAAATGAACTCTCCCCTATATATATAGGGGAGGATTCATTTGAGAACTATTCTTAGCACGAGAACCAATCTTAGATATCGATTTAGTAAGTGGAATTCATGGATATAGAGCGTGGGGGATAAATCGAGTTGAAGGAGGAGGAATTGAACGGTCAAGATTGGTTCTCGCACTAATATATATATATATATATATATATATATATATATATATATATATATATATATATATATATATATATATATATATATATATATATATATATAGGAAAAAGTTAATGCGAGAACCGCGAGAACCAATCTGAGCCGTCCAATTCTCTCTTTTTCAATGTCATTGCCCAGCCATGAATTCCTCACATGCACCCTTGTTGGTGCATATTTGTGAATCCCTAGTTCGTATCAATAAAATATATTCATGTTTATTAATTCAAATGTGTTTTGATTAATGGTTTGCATGTTTATACATTCTTAGTGATTCTTTGTGATGATCTTAAGCTTACAAGTACTTAATCATGTGTTGATGTGTGTTTGGAAGTTTAAGTCTGTGTGAGAAATCACCACGTGCGAAGTCAGGCTCACTACGTGCGTAGTGGAGCTCACTACGCGCGTAGTGATTAGGTCGGTTAAAATGAATTTAATTATTATTAAAATAACCAGTACGTGCGTACTGGACTCACTGCGTGCGAAGTGCGTTTCATCACGTGCGTAGGGAATTTAATTACACTATAAATACTGATTAACTTCGAGAGTTCGCGGGTAATTGAGGGGAATCGAGAGGGTGCGCAGGTAATCGACTAATTGACAGGTAATCAACCGGGAGCCTTCGTAATCGACCTTATCCGACCTTAAGCCTACAAAATCGCGACTTTGACCTCATAAATCGCAATCTTAGTGATAAATACGAAAACCAAAGGGCAGCCTTAAGCATCTCTGTGTGAGTTTTTAGTGTTTGTTCTTGTTTCTACTCTGTGTGTTTTCTTAGTGTTACTGTGTGCCGGACACCTAAGCAGATCTTAGAATCCTTAGGAGGTTTGGGAAATAGAAATTCCGCACTATTTCTCATCCTAGATCAGTCCTAGCATTAGGGTGTTTTAGTTTAGTTTAGAACCCCGTCCCCCAGCCGGTCCTACAAAGTGGTATCAGAGCCTTGTGCTTTGATTGATCACTTTTCCTTAGGTTTCGTGATCTAGGTGTCGATTAGGCCTGTGTGTTTTGTCCTTTTCGTCGTTTTTAATCGGTTTTTCGGTCGAAAATAGGTCTTTTTGCGTTAAAAAGGTCGTATTAAAAGTTAACTGTTTGAGTTTTACTCGTGCGAAGTGACTCCTTGTGCGTGCGTTGTGATCCTTAGTGCGTGCGAAGTGTGTCGTAGATCCTCTAGAATCTTCGTCAAGCTGTGTGCTAGTTCGTACGTAGTGACTCCTCAACTCGTGCGTGGTAAATCCATTACGTGCGTGTTGAGTCTGTGTGATAAATTTTTTCCCTTAAAAATATCTTAACTACTCCGTGCGTAGTCAGATCAGTCCGTACGTACCACTCTCTCAGTTCGTGCGTAGTAAGGTCTGTGTGTCTTTGTGTCGTGCGTAGTAGGTGCCACTCCGTGCGTGTTGAATCTGTGTGGTCTATCATATCATAATTTCAGTCTGTGTGTTCTCAGCTCTTGATTACTGAAATGGCATCAAAACAGACAACAGTTTTAAACAACTTATTATTAGACAGTGAAATGGGGAGTGCCAATAAAGTACCTAAACTGTTAACCATGGAAGACTATCCTATGTGGAAGCCCAGGTTCGAAATATTCCTCGATGGCCTTGACTGTAGACTTCGGAGGGCAATAAGCACCGATTATATGGTTTCCAAGGGGGAGGGAAATATTGAAACCCCCTATGATGGAATGACTACTGAACAGAAGAGCCGTCATGATGCAGAGAAGAAGTCCTATGCTCAATTAATCCAGGCGATTCCTAATGAGATCTTCCATCAATTCAGAAGATATAGAACTTCCCACAGCCTGTGGAGAGCACTAGAGAAGAGAAATGAGGGAAATGCCGCCCTCAAGGAATTGAAAGCAAGTCAATTGAGAAAGGAATTAGATCATTTCATGGCTACTAGAGATGAAAAAATTCCTTCTCTCATTACAAGATATAATCATCTTCTTAGTGAACTGGACAGTCTGGGTGTTACTGTTCCAGAGAAGCAGCAGGTGGAAATTTTAGCAAAAGCTTTGCCCAAGAGCTGGCGGCCATATATTATGATACTGAAGAACAGTGGTGGTTTTGACGGGTTGGATCTAAATGATTTCATCACCAAGTTGAAAGAGCAAGAGCAGGAGGAACAAAATTTGGATTCCATGTCCAGTTTTCAACAAAATCCTTCTCTCTACTACTCTGGAACACCTGTATCGTCATCCACTTCGTCAAATGCCCCCTTACAATCTGCCTATGTGAGTAATGTAAATGATTCTGGCAGAGCTACACCTGAAGCCTCATCTTCTGGGCCATCCTATACTGTGTCTACTTCTGGATTCAATGTCGAGCATTTCAAGTATGGGAGCGCAGATGAAGTAAAAACACATATGAGCATGCTAAGTGCGCTAGTCTCCTCTTATGATGATCTACTGAAGGGGAAGATTGGTAATGCTCATCTTACTCAAGAGGATTATGAGCAGATTGATGACGATGAGATGGAGAGACAAGATATCCTCTGGTCATATGCTAACTTAGTCAGGAGGGCAAGAGCATATGAGAAAAGAACAGGAAAGCAAATATCAGCTACAAAGGGTACCAACCTTGGTTTTGATAAGTCTGCGGTAACATGCTATAACTGCGGTGAAAAAGGTCATTTCGCACGAGAATGTGATAAGCCGAAGCGTGTGGGACCGAAGTATCCTTTCAAAACCAGTCCTGGCAGTAGATCATCTTCCTCTTCAACCATAAAGTCTGAATCAACTCCAAAACCGGCTAAGGCAATGGCAGTTGTTCAAAAGGACGAGGGAATTGACTGGTCAGTACAATTTGGGAATGATGGTGCTGATATTAATGTGGAAAATGTTCATGTGTTGAATGAAGATTCTCAATCCGAGACAGAAAGTTACTCAAGTGAGGAAGAATCAATTGCCAGCATTGATGATGAACCAGCCTCGGTTCCAGCTGCAGAAAAGACACCAGTGAAAGTTCGTGCCAATGAGTCAAACCAAAAGGTGTGCAGTTGTGGTCAATCATCCGAGGAAAAGGTATGTACTTTTGGCTTACCTTGTGGTTCTTGTAATGATTATGTAAAACAGATAGTGTTCCTAAAGTCTACAATTTCAGAGCTCACATCTAAGTTAAATAAAAACCTGTTGATAAAAGAAAGAGAAAAACAGTTGAAAGAAAAGAATGAAAGTTTAGGCAAACAGGTGCATGAACTAGGTGTGGCTCTGTTAAATAAACAGGATGCTATAGTGTTTTACATAAATGAGATTGATAAGCTGAAACGAGACCTTGCTACTTCAAAGGTCGATTATGAGACTCTGAGTCAAAAACTCAAAAGTTATTCCACGTCTTCTTACTTATTTGAGTACATAATCGATCAGAGAGGTCAAGGTACTGATTCAGAAAAGAACAAGAAGTTATACTCTAAATGTCCACCACCAGTGTTAAATCAACTGGTGAATGATGATGTTCATTCTGAATCTGACCCACTACTCACAAAGGTTGATGAATATTCTGCATCAACCCCAAAAGAGGATTTAAAGTTACACGAGAATGTGGGTGAGCCTCAGAAGAATGAGGTTCAGCAGGAAGAAATTAAAAAGGCTGAACCAGGCATAAGAGAACTGTTGGCAAGTTCTAATGTGAAAGATCCGTTGATGCATCGTATCCGCGATGCCCTTCGGAAATTTGAAAAGGAAGGTGTAAAGTCTCCTGATACCCGTCCGTACCAAGAGGTCAAACTACTACCCAAACATCAAGGGTTAGGGTATCGATCTCAAAGGATGTCGAAAGGTCCTATAAAGCAAAATCCAGACAGGATTTGCTATGTGTGCAGGAGACTTGGTCACCTCAGTTACGAGTGTGATCAGCAGCCACATCAGCGCTGTAACAGGAAAGTTGAGACTTTTCAAAAGAATAAAACGTTTACTAAAAACAATCAAAACTCAACTCTTCCAGTTCAGCATCAAAGGACAAACGGGGATACCATAAGAAAATCTAAAAATCCCGAAGTTGTTAGCAAAAGAAAATCTTCGCTCAATCAGACTTCTAAGTGGACTAACAAACTGTGTGTTCAAATGCCTAAGGATTCGAGTGACAGGTTCAGCAATGCTGCTGAGAAGACAGGAACTTGGATGAAACTCCCAGTGATTGGAGAAGACGGGAAACCCATGACTATTCGGGCTTGGGTTCCTAATGCTTTCTAATTCTTTCTTCTATGTGAAGGGTGTCAACCGCTATAATAAAGTGTGAGGTATTTGTGACTGTGTGTCTATTTTCTGTGTGACTAAATTGTTCGTTTGTCTTTCAGTTTATTTTCTTGCGTTTCTTTTTTCTTAGGTTTTAGTTTCTTTGGTATTTTAGGGGGAGATAGTTCAGAAAACTTAGAAAATACAAAAAAATCAGAAAACTCAAAAAAAAAAAAAAAAAAAAAGTTGATCAAACCTAGATGGAGAGTGATGGCACACTGGTTCTCAATACAAAGTCGTCTAGTAAAATTAGAACTGAAGGCACATACATACTTTTGAGAAAACTGTCTGAAAAATCTAGTTGAATCAGATAAGAAACAGATAGTGTGTAAGACATATAAGGAAAGTCTAGACTGATAAATGGTTATGCATGTGAAAATCAATCATAGATTTAAGCTATCGAGACATTCCAAGTCTATAAGTCAATAACAGTTGAGAATGACTTAGTTTGATGCACACACCTGTTACCATGCCTAATGTGTTAAATGACATTGAGCTATATGTAAAAGAGGGTGAAAAATTGACCCCAATCTGAGATGTCAAAAGAAATAGATACATTGATCTATCAATGTTGAATTGTCAAAGAGCATAAAATGCAGTGACAAAAGCTATATTGATCTATTAGTGTTGAATTGTCAAAGAGCATAAAATGCAGTGACAAAAGCTCAGCAAGAAAAATGTCTAGAGAGGTGAAAAATTGACCTCCATGTCAAAGAGCATAAAATGCGTTGACAAATTAACATATCACATAAGCATGGTAGTTTAGGTAATCAAGTTGTGCACCTCACTGAGTGAATCAAAATACCGTGAGACTATGAAAGAGATAGCCTTAACCATGTATCCAATCTAGATAATCTGAAAATGTTGAAACAAAATCTGTTATTATCTGAAGAAAGATAGGTTGACAGACAGAGTTTAAGAGAATATGTTTATGCCCAAGGTTCTGAAATGAATGATTACTGAGTATAGATGAGCTAGTACTGACTCCATACTGAAACCTTCTCACAAAAAGATTTAATTTTCAAGAATTTACTTCTTTTGAAAATTTATTCTTAGTTAATTTCATTTCAGTTCAGTTATTTTCATTTCTATCTTTTATTTTTTAGGATTTAATTTGTTTACAGTTTGCATTTTCATTTTTCTTTATTATCAGAAAAATACAAAAAGAGTTCTAGTATGTTCTATTTTCTCTTAGTGTGATTTGTTCTGTTTACATTTTCTCATCTCACTTTGATGTGTTTTGCTTAAATGTTTATAAGTGATCTTGAAGTTACTAACAGTTTATTGCTGAGTGCAGTACTAACAGTAATTAAGGTTCACAGATGAGAAACTCATTACATGCGAATTGGAACCCCACTAAGCACGAGTTACAGCTCACATCGTGCGTAGTGCAGGTAAGGGCATGACGAAAGGTATTCGTTATGAATTTTGCTGTGTGCATTCTGCTTTGTGCATTTTACTTTGTGGAATTTTTGCTTAGTGCACTGGTTATTGATAAAACTAAGTCTTAGGGGGAGTATGTTGGTGCATATTTGTGAATCCCTAGTTCGTATCAATAAAATATATTCATGTTTATTAATTCAAATGTGTTTTGATTAATGGTTTGCATGTTTATACATTCTTAGTGATTCTTTGTGATGATCTTAAGCTTACAAGTACTTAATCATGTGTTGATGTGTGTTTGGAAGTTTAAGTCTGTGTGAGAAATCACCACGTGCGAAGTCAGGCTCACTATGTGCGTAGTGGAGCTCACTACGCGCGTAGTGATTAGGTCGGTTAAAATGAATTTAATTATTATTAAAATAACCAGTACGTGCGTACTGGACTCACTGCGTGCGAAGTGCGTTTCATCACGTGCGTAGTGAATTTAATTACACTATAAATACTGATTAACTTCGAGAGTTCGCGGGTAATTGAGGGGAATCGAGAGGGTGCGCAGGTAATCGACTAATTGACAGGTAATCAACCGGGAGCCTTCGTAATCGACCTTATCCGACCTTAAGCCTACAAAATCGCGACTTTGACCTCATAAATCGCAATCTTAGTGATAAATACGAAAACCAAAGGGCAGCCTTAAGCATCTCTGTGTGAGTTCTTAGTGTTTGTTCTTGTTTCTACTCTGTGTGTTTTCTTAGTGTTACTGTGTGCCGGACACCTAAGCAGATCTTAGAATCCTTAGGAGGTTTGGGAAATAGAAATTCCGCACTATTTCTCATCCTAGATCAGTCCTAGCATTAGGGTGTTTTAGTTTAGTTTAGAACCCCGTCCCCCAGCCGGTCCTACAACCCTGCCACACTTTATCCCTCCACGCTCACCATCCATGAAATTTCCCATATCCAAGGAACGGTCGAGATTGGTTCTCGCGGTTCTCGCATGAACCCTCCCCTATATATATATATATATAGACAAAAGTTCATGCGAGAACCGTTGTTAGCGCGAGAACCGCGAGAACCAATCTAAGCCGTCCAATTCCCCCTCCTTCAATGTCATTGCCCACCCATGAATTCCTCACATGCATCCTGCCACACACTATCCTTTCCACGCTCTCCATCCATGAACTTCCTATATCCAAGGAACGGCCGAGATTGGTTCTCGCAGTTCTCGTACTAACAACGGTTCTCGTTTGAACCCTCCCCTATAAATATATATAGGGGAAATTGAATGGCTCAGATTGGTTCTCGCAGTTCTCGTAAGAAAAACAGTTCTCGTTTGAACTTTTGCCAAACGAAAACTGTTTTTCGTACGAGAACTGCGAGGACCAATCTGAGACGTCCAATTCCCCCTTCTTCAATGTCATTGTCCACTTTATCAAATCAACGGCTAAGATTGGTTCTCACAGTTCTCATACTAAAAATAGTTCTCGTTTGAACCCTCCCATATATATATATATATATAGGGGAGGGTTCATGCGAGAACCGTTGTTAGTGCGAGAACCGCGAGAACCAATCTCAGCCGTTCCTTGGATATGGGAAGTTAAACGGATGGAGAGCGTGGAGGGATCAAGTGTGACAGGGTACATGTGAGGAATTCATGGGTGGACAATGACATTGAAGGAGGGGGAATTGGACGGCTCAGATTGGTTCTCGCGGTTCTCGCACTAAGAATGGTTTCTCGCATGAACTTTTTCCTATATATATATATATATATGCAAAAGGTTAAACGAAAACTGTTTTTCGTACGAGAACTGGTTTTAACGCTATTAATGATTCATTAATATGAGCATTTTGGTAATTTATATTTACCCAACTTTGAATTACGTCCTGATGATATGTGTGTTGGCCGAAGGTAGTGTTGGTTGGTGGTTGAGTTAGTTCCTTTTTTGGCTGGAGGCAATGTTTTTTCTTTGGTTGGGCGGAGGCCTGTTGTTTGTTGGGGTGGACGGTGACCGGAGGTATCTTGTAGAATTGTTGACAGTGATTAGTGAAGATACCATACAATTAAGCACGAAAATGAACCACTTACTTGAAAAATGGTTTGGCTAATTATACCAGACAAATTTTACCGGACTCTGTTTTTTGAATATTCAAAATCTTAAAATAGTGAACAAGGAGTCTATGTATTGGTAACATATTTTAAAAAGGAGGTGATTCGTACACAATAAAATTTGTTTGTACACAACATGTACAAACACTTAACAACACATGTTTATAATACATAAATTGTTGTATATAGATAACCTTTTATTGTTTATGAATCAACATTGCTCTTACACCGGTTCTCGAGTTTTTTTAATGAAGGGAAGGGGAAGAGTGGGAAGGGAGGGGAAGAAAAATTGTGTTCTTAGAAATTTTTATAAGAGGGAAAGGAAAGGGTTGGGAGAGACAATTTCACTAGTTTTGTGAGTAAAATCTTTCCTTCCACTTTTAGGATAATTGCGAAAGAAAGTTTTTCCATCATTCTCTTTCCTCTCTTCCCATTCTTTCTCTTCCCCTCTTTAAAATAACTCGAAAACAGACCGTTAAAAAGATAGCTACTAAAAAACCAATAAAAAACAAACCCTACAAAACTAATATTTAAATAACTAATTAGGATGGCCATTAAGAAAAACGAGTGGGTATCCACCGCATGTTGCGGTGGGAAAATTTAGTACAAATAAAATAGAAAACGAACATCTAAACATATATATTTAAAACACAACGTGAAAAAATTAAACATTGAGAGTGTTTAGATTTAAAACGATTCAGGTTTAATCTATCATAAGTTTTTGTGTCTTGAAAAATACGTCTTTTTACAATCTCAAATCCTTAAACTTTAACCAATACGTTACAATGACTTTGTTCCTAAAAATAAATTGTAATGAATAAATATATTTGTTAGTTTATTTTATTTTCAATTAAAAAATAAGGTATGAGTTCAAGTCATTTTAGTTATAGTTGGCAGATGTAAAAATATGCATAGTTATGTGATTTTCATGTATATTAAATTATTAAGTGTTTTCAGAAGTTAATTTAAATTTTATGCTAAAAGGAAAAACTAATTTATATAAAACGAATTCTCTTTCAATTACCTTAGTTTATTATGCTAGTTAATAACAAAAGAATTGAATTTATATAGGAAAAAAATAACTAAAAGGAAAAATCGTGATGAAAAAATAATATTAAAAAGATGCATAAAAATAACAAATAAATAACAAAATATTTTAAAACTCATGATAACAATATAGAAGGAAAAAAAACATGTAAAAGAAAGTAAATAAAGAGATCACAAAATAATAAAGAAAAAAAAAAGCTTTAAAATGCAGGGGTGTTTTTTATAAAAAAGAGAAAGAAGGTAGGAAAACCCATGTTGATCATCTCACAAACCAACAGCCTTACCAATCCATCTATCATAAATTTGACAGTTAATTGTTTAAATTGTCCTTTAATTTAAGGGTTTCTATCATTTCGTTCTTTAACTTTAAAAGTGATGAGAAGTGTTCCTTAACCACCATTTCTATGTCATTTTAGTCCTTTTTAACAAATTCTGTTAACTATCTCTGTTAAGTTAGGATAAAATGACAACTTTGCTCTTATTAAATCACAAATTTTAATTTATTTTTATATATAAAAAAAATCAATCATTTGTCCTCCCTCTCTCTACAATCTGTCCATCTGTCCCATCTCTCTTTCCACATGTGTCATCTCTCTCTCTACACATCTGTACATGTGTCCTCTCTCTCTATACAAGTCTCCCTCTACCTCTCTACACTACAAGGAAAGTCATCGAAGTAAAAAAAGAAAGGGTCTTGATGTCATGGAAGTCAAAAAAAGAAAATACTGTAGAGGCCCGTAGTTATATTCTTTCAAGATTGTATGTTGCGATGGGTGAACCACCGCCGCCTTCAGCTGATCTTCATCCTGATTTAGGAGTCTTAAATTATTTCATTCACTGCATCAATCAAAGTTTCGAATAAATATTCAAACTTGGTATAGATCTAGGGTTTTCATACACAATTTGGGGTACAAATCTAGGGTTATCCACCACCGCCAACCACCATGAGACACACACAGCAAACAGAGCAGATCCCAATTTGGCGGCGTCAGATGAAGATGACGGTGGTGGTTTCTTTTGTGGTGGCGGCGGCAGGGTGAAATAGCGGTGGCAGGGTGCAGATTTTGGTGGAGTAGTACGGTGGTTTGGAGGAAAGCGGTGGCGGTGGCGTAGTTCATCGGAGATGGTGAGAGAGAGAAACCGTCTTAGAGAGAGGGGGGAGAGAGAGAGAGTGTGTTTGTCTTTAATATGAAAAAGAAAAAAAATACCTAATTTCTTTAATAAGAAAAAGAAAAAATATTATTAAAATAAAATTAAATGGCAAAAAATGGTAAAAAGACTAGAATACCCCTGACTTAACAGAGATAACTAACGCCTAACGTTAGTAAGGACTAAAATGGCATAGAAGTGACAGTTAAAGAATGATCCTTACCACTTTTTAAATTAAAGGACGAAAATGACAGAAACCTCTAAGTTAAAAGACCATTTAAACAATTAACTTTTAATTTTCTTATTATTCAAATATTGCAAACTTTTCACTACAAGACAAAACATTCACTATAAATTGTTTTCTGATAATTGTAATATAGTATAACGAGGGATATATTTAACCCTTCTTTCACATGGATATTACTGTCAAACTTAACAAATGGATTATTACTGCCAAACTTAATAAATGAGATGGGGACAGCCTTCTTCTGTTTTACAATTGATATAAGTGTTGTGAATATAGAGAGAATAGAACGAGAGAAGAAAGTCCATCTTATTCATTAGGTAATCCTTTATTTATAGAGGTACAATAGATAAGTATTCAAGATTCAAATCTCCTATCTAAGGTAATACATATCTCTATTAATCTTATCTAATCTTAGGGGATAAGGACATCTATTCCATAATTATTCATAACACTCCCCCTTGGATGTCATTTGAAAGTATTATGCCTCGTTAAAACCTTACTAGGTAAAACCCAGTGGGACAAAAACCTAGTGAAGGAAAAAGAGTACATCAATACTTCAATACGCTTAGGGATGTTGCCTCATTAAAAACCTTGTCAGGAAAACCCAATGGGACAAAACCATGACGAAGGGAAAAAGAGTGCAACGCGTATTTTCTCCAGACATGAACTTAATTTGCACCTTATTTATATATATTCTCTTTCAAATATCAATACAAATTAGTTCAATTGATGGGTTATCCTTACATTTTATCTTAAATGAGGCAATTAAAGAATAATATGTGATTTCTTGTTATCCTACGTTTTTTAAGAGCTTAATTACCTCACATTTAATTGGCTTTATTGTAGGGATTAAAAGACAAGGATTAGAGTAACAAAAGCTTGGAAGTTGGAGGGCTCAATTGTGTTCTATCCAAACAATTGGGAAAGAAGTGAAAGTCCCGTAAGCCAAAAATGAGGGAACGGTTCTACAAAGATGGAGGACGTGGGAGAAACGGTTCGAGGGGAAGAACAATACTGAAGATCGACGCACGCAGAAGAAAAAAAAGAAGAAGGTAGAAAACAACCTTGACCGGAGATTACTTACAACGAAGATGAATTTCTAATCTCTACTTACTTCCTAGTTGAAGGTTAACCTAGGTTTTGATTCCATTTGTGTTTTTGAGATCAGATAGTTTTCATGGTTTGAATGTTTGAGAATATTTATATGTTCTGTTGCTATTTTCAATCTTCCATCAGTTAGCTTGATGATGTTTGCATTACCCATTTTCTAAGTTCTATCTTGAAAGTGAAGCACCTGATGGTTTCTTTAATTTATCATACTTAGAAACAAGCAACATTGTTTATGGTAAAGTATTGGAGATTGATGCAGAATGTGTAATTTAGTTTAGACAACCCGAGCTTATGAGTTCGTCTGCTAAAATTGGTTGTTTCTCTGAATGTTAATGCTACTAATTAAGTCAAGTCCTAAAAGCTTAGTTAGGATTGGTTGATTGGTAAGGGATATAATCAAAGAGTTTGTTTTGTTTATCAATATATTAAGGAGAAACCTTTTTGTTAGAGCTAATTAACAACAATAACCAATTTATTCTTGAATATTTGAAATTATTTTTGTTCTATGATTAAACTTGGAATCATGATCAGGTGGTACCTTCAACTAGGTTGTTTCTCCTAATTGATTTATTTCTTCTTTGATAATTTGTCATTCTAGTTCGTAGTTTATATTTGATATAATCAACCCCCCTCTTCTATTCTGTTCATTTTTCTTGCTTTGAGGAAATAATTTGAACCAGTCTCTGAGGATTCGACCCTACTCGCTGCTATCTGCAAATACTTTAAGTAGGAAAATATATTTGTTGGATTCGACACCTACCATCTCCCCCTGACGAAAACATCACTTGAGCTTTTTAAGTCAGCGCAACTCAATGACCAATATCATGAACTATCTTCTCGAATGTTGAAGTCGGATATTCGTCGGTAGATAAACCAGCTACACAATTCTTGAATGAACCTCTTGAATGTGTCGTACTGCATTCCTTGGTAAAAACTGATATTTTGCTTGCTTCATGGATTAATAAGATCTCTTTGACATTAAATGAAGTGTTTGGAATAATTTGCTTTGAAGAATGCCGCCATTAACTTCGGTTGTCACTAATTATGAAAGTTACATCTAGTTTGTCACCAATCAATACGAGATTCTGACATATATCCTGCATTTACAAAACTAACAAACTTGTTTTGATGGGTTAGTAAAATATAAACTCGTGTCTTTCGTACCTTGATGGTATCAAAATATTTGTTTTAATCCATTATGATATCTCCTTTTGGACACGAACTATATCTCGCTAATAAATTCAATAAAATGCAACATTTAATGTCATCTATGACTAGTGAGAAATATAAATGACCCGAGTGACTTATAAATATGGTACTTATAGACCAAGAATCTTTTTTTTCCACTTCTTAGAAGTCGAACATGGGTCATTCAATGCCAAGTGACCTCATAATCACTTGAGTGGTTAATGATGTGATTTATCATATAGAATCTTAAACACCTTTTAATACATTCTTTTAGTGGTGCACAAGGATTTCATTCTTAAGGTGTTAAGTTTATAACAAAAACAAAACTTTTTTTTCTAAGATTACTCATTTCAAATATTCTTCCACATATTTAATTGCCTTATGAATATCATTAGGAATTCCAGTTATATTACTATCATTAGCATATGTGGCAATTATATCATATTCAATCTGAATCTTTTCACAAAAATCCATGAACTAAAAGAATCATAACATGCTTTCAATAAATATTCACCAAGGCAATTATATCATATACATTCATTTCTTTTTAGCCCATATAACAACATTAATTCGATTCAATAGTATTCTCGAGAGCTTTTCTTATATGCTTCAGGCTTTTAGATAGTAACATATATGTTTAAACACTTTATACCTTTTAAAGCATCTCATTATCAATCAATCGAGCTCTAATAATAGTTATAGTAGACTCAAATCAAGCATTTTTTTTATAATACCAGACTATAATGTATATAATATATAGTTATCTCCACCACACTATAATATATCAATCTCAGGTCTTTGCGAAACCTTGTGTCACCATTTATCATTTGTATCTCATAACTTTATTTATCATTTCACTTCCCGACAAAGACCAATTTATCACACCTTTTTGTGTATACACTTCATGTCCCAAACATATCACACCCGAGTGACTTTGATTTTTCATTAATTCCTTGCGTCTTTTCATTTTGGCCAACAATTTCTATCTCTGCACATCTGGGCAAGTATACTTTCAAGATCCTCATTCTCAATCATAATATTAGCGCTATATTAAATACATAAGCATTATCGACGTTGAATTTGTTTCTATTCCATTCTTTCCTAGACATGATATATTTGTTGAGATCTCATTATTTTCAGGTACCTGAGGTTCTTTTGGAACCTTCATGTCTAGTATCTCTTCAGGAGATTCACTTGGGGTCTTTATATCCTCGATTAACCATCTTAATTTATTGCTCCTTTTTCTTTCGAGGGATATATCTCTATATATATTTTGGAATCGATTTGTCTACCACGCTTCAGGCGTGCCATAGACTCTTATTACCAACTATCCTTATGGGATACATATCTTACTAGGAGCATTAGCGGCTGAATATGTGATTTAGTCACACTCTTTAGGTCAGTAAACATGTATGGCTTTACTAAATCATATATGAATTATTTTAAGAACTTTTTCATATTCTTTATTGTGAGGATTAATAATTCATTTCATATCAATTAAATTCTAGCTGCTTATCCTCTCCCCCTGAATGTTAGGATGTTTGATTAACAATAACAATAACTCATTGCAAATATACTATTGATGACTTTAAATATTATTGATGGGGATCCATGCTCAATGAAATATTCCTAACATTCTTTTGAAGTCCCATCATTATACATTGTGGTGGAGTAAAACCAAACTCATATTAGATATATTTGGTTATTGACCAAAAACCAATTATAATGGGGAGGTATCATCATAACGTATTGGCTTGATGTGATTTACTATATATATGTAAAATGATATGACCCCAAATTGAAACTTTGCTCTTTATGATTATTGGCTTTGCAATCAACTGAATCCGCTTGCTAAGCGTTTCAACAAAAGCAAAATGCGTGTAAACATAAGACATAGAGTGTTCAACACTACAATAATCACTGAACATGTGGGAAGTGATTTATAATATTTTGGAGCAATGATTTCACAATATTATTACTCAAGTTGCTATTCTCGCAAATTTCAGGTTGCGACTTTTATAACCATTTAGACGATGCATCGATTTAAAACTCTAAATGGTTCATAATGTGAATATATATATGTCATCACATGTCTCATTGCATCATTTCCAGAAAACTAAGGGGTTTCATCCCTAGATCATAACTTAACTTCCACAAGAGCAAACAATATAAACAAATTCACTACGTGAAGAAACTTTAGTTCTTCTTTAAAATTTTCACATCATTGTTGACTCGAGATGGTCTATCCGGTCATGCCAATTAATCAAAACAATCATGGTCAATGAACTTCTAGTTTAAGGTCACACATGATTCAATTTCACTAATCTTTATGTAAAATGATGCGAAAGATGATGGTGTGTCATAACTTTTATAGTTTTCCTCATGACAATTTATTAAAGCTCTTCGGGAGCATTTGATTTATTTGCACTATTATATATAGTAACATTAACAAGTAAGGAAAACTATCTTGAAGTACAAACCTTTTACTATTTATAAAACACATATAATAACCATCAATAGTACACCAAATATATTATATGTGATTAAGTCACGAGTCACTATTATATATAAATAAATCATAAGCTAAACACATCATGTGAATATGACAATCATTTTCTTTAGTAAGAGATTTTAGATAATACTATACTAGTTGTTTAGCTTTCTAAAGTGCATCCAATGATTTCTTGCATAAATTTTATGTGACATCTTTATACTTTTCACTCTTTGAAACTTGTATACCCGTCAATTATCTTCCTACTTCTGTTGGCAAATCATACTTTTAACATGTGTATAAAGATACTTATCTTAATTAGGTCGATCACCAACATCTTTATATATATTATCATGTTATCACATTCACTTTTGGGAATGTAATTGAGCTAACAAGACGGGATTTATATTGAAAGCTCGTTTTTTGCCCATTATTTACTCGACCAAAAGCAAGCATCAATTCTAACTGTACTTATCATACTTTTCATTCATAGAATTCTCTCTATAATATCAACTGAAAAGTAATTATAAATATTATCGAGTTTTTCCTTCTAACCAGAATAATCTATATCTATTCTAATTTAAGATGTTTTGTGTCCTATGTGTCACATGCCATTGATTTACAAATCTTGAATCAAGCTTAATTAGGGATACTAAGAATCTGACGTGGCAGGCAATTACAGAAATTTGATTCTTGTGCTTAGATAATCGACTGAAATGGGCTATTTCCTATAGTTGGCTCTGTTTTGGTGTTTCAAATTCTCACTCACTTGTATTGAATGAGAGCTGTACGTTATTGGATGCAGCTGGTAGAAAGCAATTAAGAACGTGTGGAGGTAAATGGAGCGGCTGCTTACTCTTACTTGACAGCAAAGAAGAAGAAGCGTTTGTGTGGATCGTTAGGCGTTACAGCAGTTATCATAGTCGTTCTTCAATGTGCGATCTGGGACGGTGATACGCGAATATCAGTCTTAAATTTATAAACTAATCTAACCGTATTTGACCGACACACTAACGGGCAAGCGCACCCGATCGTATAGCAGTAAACCAGGCAAGACCAGGATCGTCTCCACAGGGAACAGTTATGGAATATACTATTATGAAATCACCTAGTTAAACTAAAATGCTTTAAAGTAAAGAAAGGGTTTTTAAAGTGTAGCAGCTAACCGCTACCAAGGTTTTGAAAATATTAAATTAAAGCAATAAACTAGAAACAATTTTAAGAAGTTGAAATCAGTTGATAGAGATGTATTTACCAATGAATCACTCCCCCTAGGTTCAATTTGTTATAAACATAAATAATATAACAGGTTTCTAAGGGCGTTCGAACCAACAACCATCAGTCCTACTAATCCGATTACGACTTAATCCTTCCAAAACACACTTAACTCTCGTTGTATGGTGAATTAGACTAAAACTTTTATCTATGGTATTACTGAATAATCTTAACCCTCATTATCTCAGAAAAGTTATCTATCCTATTGAATGCAAACGTCATTGTCTCAGATCAAGCAAACAATAATCCAGAAGAAAATACACGTCTATATCTAACAGATTACTCAGCAAAAGTTAAGATCAAAAACTCAAGGTTCATGATTGAGCATAAACAAAACCAATCATATATTTATGAATAAAGATACAAATCAAAACTAGGGTTTGTTCATCATGGTAAATACTAGAAAGATCTAACTCATAGACAAGTTAGAAAACAAATACAAAGAAAAACAAGAATTGCAAACCATTATAGACCGATGGTAGCAACCTAAGTTAACCCTGCAGATGTTGTAACCTCTCTTCTCCATCACTGCTCCCTAAAACTATCGCATGCTGTTTCGTACGTCGACTGCCGCCTTATGAAAAATATCGTATATATGATCTGATTCCTTCCATCGTAGCCGCCTTTTTAAATATATCTATACCTCCTCTATTTTGTGCATTGGGCTTCGTGGCCCATAAAACAATTCCTCCTGCTTTTGAGTTTAGAAGCTCAAATAATATGTTACACTTTTTTTTCTTTGAAATTAATCACTTTGCCAAGCCCATATTTTTCTTTTGCTTACTACTGTTCTCGGCCCACATTCAGAATAATCATGGCCCAATTTCATTTACAAACACAATATTATCGTAGCCCCTCTTGTCTAGTTTTCGTAGCTTTTTGAATCACCTCGTTTCGATTTCGTACGAGTAAGATACGACCAACGCATTAAAGAGGTGTCAAAGTAGTCAACTTTTATCTTTTCATCCTTTCTCATCAAATTCTCTTATTTCTTTTCTCAAGAGCCCTGAAACATATATTATAACAAATTAAGTAGATAATTAACCTAATTCATTATAATAATACAATCAAAGAATCAGATATCGCATATAAATAATATGTGTATTTTAGACGATATCAAACGGTAAGCAATTTCGTGAATCGTGATAATTCCTTTCTGTTTCATCTGCTTTATGAAGACATTGACGCTCCTCAATGGATTGATTTCTCCCATGACTATCCTCCTGTACACGATGAAGCTTGGTTTTGCCGCCCTGGTTAATTCTCATTCTTCTTCATGCTAAATCTTTGTTATTTTATCTTCAATTGTAGTACGCAATCGAATCGACTGGATTGTTTTTGAAAACAGAATTCATTGCGATTTTGAAGTTAATAATCTCTGTTTTAACTGATATTGTTGACATGAATAATGTATATGGTTTGCAGATTGTAATCATCCTAAGACTGTGGAAGATTTCTTCAAACAAAGAAGTCCTGGTCCCTCCAAGGTTCTAATTCTAGAAATTTATTTGATTTTCGTTTAATCTTACTGTTCTGTTAATCGTTTTGAGTGGATCTATTCATGTTTGATAGAAACTATGTCAGAGAACCTAAAATTCTTAGAATCATAACGCCTATTCTAGGACAATTCATTTTAAATTAAATATTGAGCAATAATCTCGTCGAATTAAAACCCTAAGCTGACACAGCTTCGATTTGAATTTGAAATAATCAAGTATTTAAAGCTTTTGCAGTATTTTCCTGAAATTTCTTTTATCTTATTTTTAGCTACAGAGATCTGCTACTGTTTCTGAGATCCCTCAATTCAGTCACCGAAATCGGAGGTATAAAACTATAAATTACTTTCTGAAACTATAAATCCTGATTGAAATTATGGTTTTTAAATACTAAATCACTGTTCTGTTTCTCTTCACCAGAGATGCAGCACTGAAGAAAAGAGGCTTTCCACCAAATAAAGATTTAAAAAGTACCAAACATGTAGAGGATATTGAGAATCAGAATCCCAATTTCCCAACCCCTCCTAATCACAAAGCTAAATCAATAAAAGAAATGATCAAACCAAGCTCAGAGAAGAACCATGTAGAAAATGTTTTGTTACCAAAGGAGGAACCCCGAGGCTGCTGAAAAGCACATTCTCTGTTTGCAATCTGTTTGTAGGAAGAGATATCTTGAGTCAGGTAACTGAGTTTTGCAATGAGGTGAAAACGTTTGGCAATAAGGGCGAAAGACAATGGGGAGAAAGAGATTGCAAAGAAAGCCACAGTAGCTACAAAGAAACAGGAAAGCGTTCTTCAATGTGCGATCTGGGACGGTAAGCGAATTTCGTGAATCGTGATAATTCCTTTGTGTTTCATCTGCTTAATAATAGGTTTTTGTTTTCGTTTTTCTCGTAATTGTTATGTATTTTCTCGAGTAAATGCGAGTAATGTGTACGCAGAGATTCACTAAGACGGCACATACAGATTAACAATTTTTGGGATTATTTCGATGGAGCAGGTGTGTGCAAGCTGATTTAATATTGAAATTCTGGTGATTGAATGTATATATTGCGAGACTGTGTATAAGATTATACACATTGGAGATTGTTGATTTATTGACGGTGGAAGTTGACCCCGAGTCAACCATCATGTTTTAGGCATAAAGTGTGTTCTTTGTGACTGTTTTCTTTTATAACTATTTAAAGGGGATATCTTTCGACTTTAGTTCCAAGAGAGTGAAAGCAGTTAGGGTTCTATTAGCATACATGCAGATACTGAAGTCGATGGTTCTACAGTCAACTGTATTCACAAAGTTCCAAATACTCTACACCACACTCGAATACTTCACAGCAGAAGTATTGCTCATTGCAATAAAATGTAACTAATTATCTTTTAGTTAGTTAGTTAGTTAGTTGAGTTGGTTATCTAGCTGTTTAGCAGTAGCTTGTTCTTCTCCTCTTTGTATATATAGTCTTGTTCTCTTCCCTATTCAGTAATGAAAAATACGCAGACTCCTTACTGCATTCACATTCTCAAAACATTTTATGGTATCAGAGCATTGTTGATGCTCATATCAATTCTGTTTCAACAAAATTGAAACCCTAAATCAAATCTTCTCTATCTACTCCAAATCATTTTTGATTTTACAATCATGACGACACCGCTGACTGAAGATGTTAATTCAATTCATCATCCTCTCTATTTCCACCAGAATGATAATCCAGGCATGGTGTTAATCTCAAAGAAACTAACTGGATTGGAGAATTATAGTACCTGGAAAAGGTCAATGATAATCGCTTTGAATGCGAAGAACAAATTGAAACTTGTCAATGGAGATCTTGAAGAACCAGACATCAATTCGAATCTCAGGGCTCATTGGGAAAGGGCAAATGATATGCTGATATCATGGATACTCAACACAATATCTGAACAAATCAGCAACAACCTAAGTTTCGTCAATTCAGCAGCCTCTTTATGGCATGAGCTCCATGAACACTATTCGCAACTCGATGGGCACAAGATCTATCAGGTTACGAACGAAATAACTCAATTACAACAAAACAATAACACTATTGAATCTTACTATCACAAATTGAAAGGACTGTAGGATGAATTGGATGCCCTAGAGGCTCCATATGCTTGCACCTGCAAGTGTAATTGCGAAAATGGTAAATTGAATGGAGAACGTGATCAGAGAAAGAGACTTGTTCAATTTCTCATGGGTTTAGATGAAAGCTATACTAACATTAGGGGACAAATACTCCTAATTCAACCCCTTCCTGCTGTTGCTAAAACATACGGTATGTTAAGGCAAGAAGAAAAGCAGCGAGAAACTCAAAAGCAAACATCCTCAGTACCAATTGCCCTCAATGTCTCAACAGGAAACTATAAGCAGTCATATGGAAATCAAAGAACAAACAACAATACTCAACAAGAAAAGAGATCTGTGTTCAAGAAAGGTGTTGTGTGCTCTTACTGCAACAGAGAAGGCCATTTACGAAATGAATGCTATAAAGTGGTAGGATACCCATCAGGACATCCTCTACATAACAAATACATTCCTTCATCCCAAAGACAGAATTACAAAGGAAAAAATGTCAACATGGTCCTCTGTGATGATGAGACACCCCTGAATGTGACAAATGAAATGCAAACAAATTATTCCACTGTCCATTCCAGGATGGATCAACTCCAAAATCAACTAAATCAGGTCCTTCTCATGTTGCAAACAAAGGACAATGGGCAGAATGATGCAGACACAGTCCACATATCAGGTATAAATTCATTCATTGCATCATACACATATGTTTCTAAGGATATTTGGATAATAGATAGTGGTGCAACTGATCATATCTGCACATCTTTACAAATCATGCACAACACTAATAAATGGCAACCACCTATTCAAGTTACTTTACCCAATGGTCATACAATTGCTGTAGATGTTGTTGGTTCTGTTCATATCACTCCAACCTTTATCCTCCATGAAGTCCTATACATTCCATCTTTCACTTACAATCTCATGTCTGTGAGTAAAGTCCTAAATCTGACACACTCAAGTGTTACATTCACTCACAACAAGTGTATTTCAGGACTTTAAAGGTCAAACTACACAAGGAAACCTCAATGGTGGTCTGTATATCTTCAAACCCTCAACCACAACATTTCAGCACACTGCTTTGTCAAATTCCAGCAACTCTATCATCTGGCATGCAAGACTTGGCCATCCTTCCTCACAAGTACTCAATAAACTCAGTTCAATAATTCCTTTCATTTAGAAAAACAACATGTCCTCTCTTTTCCATTAAGTCTTTCTCATGCTTCTAAAATGTTTGAACTAATTCATATAGATGTTTGGGGTCCATACAAACACCCAACAATTAACAAATGTAAATCTTTTCTTACAATTGTTGATGACTACTCACGAGCAGTATGGACTTATCTCATTCCAAATAAATTTCATGTAACATCCATACTCAAATCATTCCACAAATATATCCAAACTCAATTTCAAACAACCATAAAGACTGTAAGGAGTGATAATGGATCTGAATTTGTTAATGCCACTCTCACTGAATTCTTTCAAGATCATGGAATAATCCATCAAACATCATGCCCTTACACCCCACAACAGAATGCCAGGGTTGAAAGGAAACACAGACATCTCTTAGAAGTAGCCAGGTCATTACAATTCCAAGCCAATTTTCCAAAATACTTGTGGGATATTGCATTCTTTCTGCAACTTATCTTATCAACAGATTACCAACAAAAGTCCTCAATTACAAATCCCCATATGAGATGATTTATAAAAAATAGCAAATCCTTACTCACCTACGCACAATAGGCTGTAAAGCTTTTGTGTACAACAATACCAAAGACAAATTTGCCCCTAAAGCTACATCCATGGTCCTTGTTGGTTACCCACAAACACAAAAAGGCTACATTCTATTTGATGTTACAGCTCAAAAGTCGATTGTTTCAAGGAATGTCACATTTGATAAAAGTAACTTTCCTTTCAACTCTACTTCAACTCAATCAACCAATCAACCTGTCACACCAATATTTTTTGACACCACACTCGAAAATCCTTTAACACCAACTACTGCTTTACCTCCTGAATCCACACAATATCCACTGGACACATCTACTCTTACACCAGATCCTCACTTCATTCCAAACAACACTGATACACCACACACTCCATCTCACCAAACACACATTCCCTCACCACCACAACCACAACTTTCAACAAACCAACCCTCATCTACTTCATCGGATTCACCACCAGAAAATCAACAAAATCCACCATCCTCAACAACTCCTACACCTCCACCTCTACCTAGAAAATCACTTCGAACCACCAAAGTCCCTACCAAACTTCAAGACTTTCATTGTACCTTTCTTTCCCATCCTAAAGTCAACTGTACAAATAAATATCACCATACCAACTACATCAATCACCATAATCTGTTGCCTCACACACTCAAATTTGTAAACTCAGTAGATAAATTGGTTGAACCACATTCTTTTATTCAGGCTTCCAAAGATCCTAGATGGGTTGAGGCCATGAATAAAGAAATACATGCATTGGAACAAAATAATACCTGGAAACTAACAACCTTACCCCCAGGAAAGCATTCTATTGGCTGTAAGTGGGTTTACAGGGTTAAGTATCATGCAAATGGAACTGTGGAAAGATTCAAAGCTCGTTTAGTAGCAAGGGCTTCACTCAACAATAGGGGATTGACTACAAGGAAACTTTTGCACCAGTTGCAAAAATGGTAAGTGTTAGAACTCTCCTTGCTGTTGCTGTTCATAAAAATTGGATACTTGAGCAGTTAGACATAAATAATGCATTTCTACATGGAGATCTTCATGAAGAAGTATACATGAATCTACCTCAAGGTTATCCTAGTCCACCACACTCGAACATGGTCTGCAAATTGCAAAAGTCCCTTTATGGTTTAAAACAGGCTAATCGACAATGGTTTGAAAAGTTAACTTCCTTTCTTTTAACCATTGGATTCTCACAGAGTTATATGGATACTTCATTATTTACATACAAAAAGGGTAACTGTTTCACTGCCCTTCTTGTCTATGTAGATGACATTATAATTGAAGGAAACCAAAAAGACCATATCACCAATGTCAAGCAACACTTACATCACAAATTTAGCATCAAAGATCTTGGACCTCTACACTATTATTTAGGTATTGAGATCCTCATAAATGCAAATGGATTAACAATGTCATAGAGAAAGTATGTCCTGGATCTCCTTCACCAAGCTGAAGTTCTTGATTGTAAACCCACAGCTACACCATTGGATCCAAACATCAAACTTAATCATACAGATGGTGACCTCCTTTCTGACCCTACAATCGAACACTTGTAGGCAAGCTCATTTATCTCACTCTTACAAGACCAGATGTGGCATATTCAGCTCAAACCTTGAGTCAGTTCCTTCAATCCCCAAGAACACCACATCTCAAAGCCTTACTAAGAACTCTTAGATACATAAAACTTTGTCCTAGTCAAGGCCTTTTCTTTCCTACATCAAACAATTTGACTCTCACTGCCTACTGTGACAGTGATTGGGCCAGCTGTCCACATTCTCGCAAGTCGGTTTCTGGCTATGGTATATTTCTTGGATCAAGTCTTATTTCATGGAAATCCAAAAAGCAGTCTGTTGTCTCAAGATCATCTACTGAGGCAGAATACCGAGCCTTAGCAGATACAACTTGTGAATTAACTTGGATCACTTCTCTTCTTCATGAGCTCCATATCCACCCATCCACTCCCACCTTGCTGAAATGTGACAATGCTTCGGCCATTGCCCTTGCTCTTAATCCGGTTCAACATGCTCGCACAAAACACATTGAAATCGACTGCCACTTTGTTCGAGAAAAGATCAAGACTGGTCTCATTTTACCATCCTTCATTCCTTCAAAAGATCAACCAGTTGACATTCTCACCAAAGCACTTCACAGGCCTCTTCATTACAACTGTCTCTCCAAGTTGGGCATGTGTGATCCATACTCCATGCCCACTTGCAGGGGGGATATTAGCATACATGCAGATACTGAAGTCGATGGTTCTACAATCAACTGTATTCACAAAGTTCCAAATACTCTACACCACACTCGAATACTTCACAGCAGAAGTATTGCTCATTGCAATAAAATGTAACTAATTATCTTTTAGTTAGTTAGTTAGTTAGTTGAGTTGGTTATCTAGCTGTTTAGCAGTAGCTTGTTCTTCTCCTCTTTGTATATATAGTCTTGTTCTCTTCCCTATTCAGTAATGAAAAATACACAGACTCCTTACTGCATTCACATTCTCAAAACATTTTAGGTTCAAATTATTGTTGGTTGCCCATAGACAATGTCTCACACAAAGGTATTTGTTGCATTAAACAGACATGAGTCTTCTTTATAATGATCATAGCAAATTAGATCATCATTTATGGCTCTTATGAGCTAGAAAGTAACATTATCATATGTTGTACTGGTGATGAAAAGTTCTATTTCTCCAATTTCTGCTTCTGTAAATATATATAAGCTGCTATCATGTTGGATCAATTTGGCAGTCAATGAAGTCTCCAATTTGGCAACACCGCAACACACTTTAGCAGCTCATAACAAATAGGTGTCTACCATTGTTCAACATTAACGTGAAGGATCAGCTAATAGGTGTCTGCCATTGTTCAACTTATAGATCTCTTCAGTTTGTCTGTCACTAATTCCCATTTGTGTTTGTTGTCTAATGATGCCTTTACATGCAGATGTTTATATAACATGTATGTGAACTCCTACTTTTATACTCCTAATACTTATATAGTCATATCACTAATTTTGTGACTTTGATTTACTGTTCATTGATATTTAGAGTGAACGGGCACAAGTAATAAGTCAACTGAAGGCTTTAGGTGAAGAAAGAAAACATTTCAAGTCGACCATGGATGACAAGAGAAAAGAGATTGAACCTTTGCAGCAGGCTTTTGGCAAGTTGCAGGCCCCAAGCAATGGAAATAGAGACAATAGAAGTTTCATATGTTCATCTGAGGAAGAGGTCAATGATGTCGTAAGTCGCGTCTGTCTTTCTAACTAATGATAGTATTCGTCGTGTAAGCCTTGAATGCCTGCTTGAAAGTGTAACACCCACTTTCCCGACCTAGATTAATTAAGGTAATTAATCAAACTTAAGTTGAAATTTATGTTTACTATGTGGTTTATTTCTTTTGTGATTTAATTATTTAATTTGTGAATTAAATGATTATATGTTAATTAATTAAATAATGGTTAGTGAGGCGGTGGGTTTTGAGGTGGCCGAGAATGGGGGTGATTAGTCACCACCCTATTTCCCCTAGATTGCCACTAACCTCTTTGTTATGTGGGTTAACCGATTAAAGAGAGTGATAGTCATTACCACTCTCATTTACATGCAAATGTGTAAAACTTGAATGTGTGTGTGCTCTCGGTTGAAGAAGAAGAAGGAAAGCCGATTTTGATCTTCTAATCTTGATTGATATCTCTAGTGTTCAAAGCATCAAAAGGTTAGACTATTTGATTCTTGTTGCTAATTGTTATTTGATTTCGGTTTTGAGCTGCATGCCATGCTTGATCGATCGTGATAAACATATTATGCATGTAGGTGAATCCATGTTAGAATGATCCTGTTTATATGCCATTTCTATGTTTTAATAATTTTAGAACATGCATGTTATGAAAAGTATTAATCTGGATTGAAATGGAATTTTCGGATGAATGTATGAATGAGTCGGAATTAGGGGATTGAAGTAATCGGAATTTGATGAAATCCAAGTTCTTTGAGTTAAAATCGCATGGATCACACTGGAATATGAATTGCATTGAACATTTATACTTAGAATTTCCTTTACTGGATTTGAATCGCATGAGATGTGGATTGCATTTGGTTACATTGAATCGCATTGGTTAGTGGATTGAATGTCCTTAACATTTTGGATCGCATTTGATTGGGTTGTAAAACTTGGAATCGCATTGAAATTGAATCGTATGGAACCATATTGGGTTGAATCGTATTAGATTTATAGGACCAATTGCATTGGGATGAATCTCATTGGATTTAACTTGGAAAATTCCCTAACTCTATCGGATTCGAATAGCATTGACCAATCGCATGTGAATGAATCGCATTGGATTTGACTTAGAAAGTTATTCGTGTTTTGTGTTTGAATCGCATGGAATTATATAGTATCAATCGCATGCGATTCGCATGGATCTATCGCATGCGATTCACAAGGAATTGTATTCGATTTATATTGGGATTTAACTTGGAAGTTCTTACAAGACTTGAATCGCATCGGATCAATCGTATGCGATTCAAACTGGGTCAAGCACATGTGATTAGTCAATCGCATTTGATTGTTTATTTGTGAGAAATTGGATTTGGGATATACATGTATTATATATCTATTAATTTATATATGAATACATGGGAATATGTAAGTATATATAATACTTATTTTGGATCAGTATTATGAATCAAATACTGACTTGGATTATTTTATTCTCAGGAACTGAGAAGACTCAGTGAAGTTAGTCACTTGAGTGTACTAGAGTTTTGAAGACTTTGGTGAGTGGATTTATATCTTTTGATATACAGGATTTAATATCCTATTTGGAATGCTCTTGTTTGGATTGTATATACATGTTATTTAGAGATCAGCATGATGCTGGGCTTGTTGCTTGGGGGTGTACCGTACCAGATCTTGAGGTGCATTTGTTGTACACAAGAAGGCTGGTACTGTTATCACTGTTAGCAGGGCTATCGGTAAACCTTGGTTTTGGTTGACCTTGGTTGTAGGTGCTTGCAACACCGCCGGTTCTCTTGGGATTCATGAGCTATTTGGGTTTAGGCATGTTTGCCTGGTATTTGATTAGATATTGGTTCCATCACTTAGCTTTGTGCTAATTCCCCACTAGACTGTTTTGCAGATTAACTTGGTGAGCTTTGAAGCTTGGGACTGGGAATATGGACAGACCTCATTCTGATGTCAAAGTTTTAATTAAGAGCCTGTTTTGGTTTAACACTGTAAAAGATTTGATATATAAAACAAGATAATCTTTTGTATCTATTATGTAATTAAGTTAATTATATGTATTTAGCTTCCGCATGCAATTTAATTATATGTTTAAAAGTACAGTGTTACAAGTTGGTATCAGAGCCCTGGTTTGAGGATTTGCATGAATGATTTGTGCAATACTTGAACCTAGGCTCTGGTCAGTCCAGTATTCCCAGGGTGGGTAATTAGTAGAATAGCATTGAGGGTAGTTAATGTGTTTTAACTAACGGATTACATCTAACAATTGGTGAGATGCTGTGTATAGCATAGATAATGGCTGATAACGTGAATCCGACAACTACCCCTACGTCCCCCAGAAGGAACAACAATCAATCCTCTACTGCAGCAAATGAACAGCATAACAGGGCAGGAACTTCTCACAATGGTGAATCTGAGCAACAGGAATATGTGTTGCAGTTAGAAGATACTTTACAGTCTTTAAGGGATAGGGTACAAGAATTGGAGCAGCAACAACTTCAGACACAGTCATCACAACCGACTCAGACAATCCATATGCCTCCGGAGTCGGCAGTGTTTACACAATCCATACCACCACCTGTTTACTCAGTTGCACCTTATAACACGGTGTCAACACCGTTTGGAACTTTACCATTTGTGTCTATGCCTCCTATGTCCCAACCTTACCAACCCCAACAACAGTACCAACCGCAACATAATTTCTTTGTACCTTGGTACCCTAATCAGGGAGGTTTTAAATCCAAGGCTCAATTCAAAGATTTCATGGATTGCCAACTGCCTGAATATTTTGGAAGTTCTAATCCTACCGATACTTTGAACTGGTTGCGGGAAACAGTTAAGGCTTTAGATACTTGCAACTGCGAGGAATCTGATAGGGTTAAATTTGCTACGAAGAGATTGAAAGGGCAAGCTGCCACTTGGTGGGATTCTCTAACAGCCCACTTATCTCGGGATGTTATCAACTCTATAACTTGGGAGCAATTCCAAGCTAAGTTTTGTGAGCAGTTTTGTAACACTTATGATTTGTCAAAGGTAAAACGGGAGTTCATGGATTTAACACAAGACGACAAGATGTCAGTAGATGAGTTGATCGTGAAATTCAATGAGAAGTTAAGGTTTGCCAAGCAGTGGGTTCCGGATGAGCCATCACAAATATACCATTTTGTTCAAGCTCTATTACCTGAGTATCGGGGTAACACCCGGATGGCAACTTCATTGGTACAGGCTTTTACACTTGCTCGTGCTGCTGAGGGTGATGTGAAAGCAAGAGAGAGGATGAACCGTGAGAAAGGATCGTCTCAGAAATTTGGTGGAAATCAAAGTGGCAACAAGGGTAAAGGACAGGGGAACCAGAATCGGAATGATCAGAGGTCAAAGGGTTCGGGTTTGTATCAGAATAAGCTATGGTGTAAACCATGTAACTCCAGTCATACCGGTCCTTGTTCAGCTCAGACTAAACGGTGTCTACGATGTGGCGGGTTTGGTCACGAACCGTCTGCTTGTAGGTTCAAAACAAACGTCTGTTGGAACTGCCACGAGGAAGGTCATAGAGCTGGGGCTTGCACAAAGCAGAGGTCAAAGGGGACGGGGCAGGGGGTAGCAACTGTCGGGGGATCGTCTGCAGGTCAAAAGCGAAAAACAACACCTTCTGCGGAAGGTAGAGCTTTTAAGATGACAGTTACAGAAGCTACAGAAAACAGTGATGTTATCACGGGTATGTTTATTGTGAACACTATGCTTGCTCGTGTGTTATTTGATTCGGGTGCCAATAGATCTTTCATGTCTGTAACTTTGTGTGACAAAGTGCAACTACCTGTTACTGTTATTGCTTCTCCTTTAGAAGTAGAGGTAGCTGATGGTAAGTTAGTACCTGTAACTTCTTCTGTGACTGGGGTTTCAATAGATATTGATGGTACTAGTCTGCCTGTAGATTGTTTAATAATGCCTATTTCGGGGTTTGACTTAGTATTAGGCATGGATTGGTTAAGTCACCATAGGGCTAGTATCCAGTGTCACAAGAAACTGATTACTATTCCTTTGGCTGACGGGTCACATATCGTGGCTCGTGGGGATAGATCTTCTTCTTCTTCTTATCCAATCGTCTCGTTCATGAAAGCTAGAAAATCTCTAGCTAAGGGGTGTGCGTCTTTCCTGGCCTACGCGATTGATGCGAAGAAAGAGAAGAAAGCGGTTACCGATGTTCGGGTTGTGTCAGAGTATCCGGATGTGTTTCCAGATGATTTACCGGGATTGCCTCCTGTTCGGGATGTTGAATACAAGATCGATCTGATTCCTGGTACTTCACCGATTGCGAAAGCTCCGTATCGTCTGCTCCTTCTGAGATCCGAGAGATGATGACACAGATTCAAGAGTTACTTGATAAGGGGTTTATCCGACCGAGTTCTTCGCCGTGGGGTGCACCAGTTTTGTTTGTTAAGAAGAAGGATGGAACTTTTCGTATGTGTATTGACTACAGAGATCTTAACAAGAGAACTATCAAGAATAAATATCCTTTGCCGAGAATTGATGATCTGTTTGATCAGTTACAAGGGGCTTCTTATTTTTCGAAAATTGATCTTAGATCGGGTTATCATCAAGTCAGGGTAGCAGAGGAAGATATCCCAAAGACTGTTTTTCGTACTAGGTATGGTCATTACGAGTTCTTAGTAATGCCATTTGGTTTAACAAATGCTCCTGCTATATTTATGGATTTGATGAATCGTGTGTGTAGACCTTTCCTAGATAAATTCGTCATTGTGTTTATCGATGACATTTTGGTATATTCAAAGACTGAAGATGAGCATGATCAGCACTTAAGACAGGTTTTGGAGATTCTGAAACAACACAAGTTATATGCCAAGCTTTCGAAGTGCGAATTTTGGTTACGTGAAGTTCAATTTTTGGGACATGTGATTTGTCAAGAAGGTATCAAAGTGGATCCGTCCAAGATTGAGGCAGTAATGAATTGGAGTGCACCGAAAACACCTACTGAGATAAAGAGTTTTCTGGGATTGGGAGGTTATTACCGCAGATTTATAAAAGACTTTTCTAAGTTGGCTAGACCGTTAACTAAGTTAACTCGAAAGGATGTTCCGTTTCTATGGGGTTCAGCTCAAGAGAATGCTTTTCAGACTCTGAAACATTTGTTGTGCCAAGCGCCTGTTCTTTCGTTGCCTGAG
This sequence comes from Pulicaria dysenterica, assembly GCA_947179395.2. NCBI lineage: Eukaryota > Viridiplantae > Streptophyta > Magnoliopsida > Asterales > Asteraceae > Pulicaria > Pulicaria dysenterica. The sequence goes on along the minus strand of OX359290.1, from coordinate 110,761,602 downwards.
GGTTCCGAAGATTTTGTGGTGTATTGTGATGCCTCTCACGCTGGTTTGGGTTGTGTTCTAATGCAAAGGGGTAAAGTGATTGCGTATGCTTCTAGACAGTTGAAACCAAATGAACGAAACTACCCAACTCACGATTTGGAATTAGCAGCTGTTGTGTTTGCATTGAAACTGTGGAGACACTATTTGTATGGAACTAAATGTACGATCTGCACAGACCATAAAAGTTTACAGTATGTGTTTACGCAGAAAGAATTAAACATGAGACAGCGCCGTTGGTTAGAACTGATCAAAGATTACGACTGCGATATTCAGTATCATCCTGGTAAAGCGAATGTAGTTGCAGATGCACTCAGTCGAAAAGGATCTACAGAGACTGTACAATTTATGCAATTGGAGATTAAACCTGACTTAGTGGATCAATTGGTAGCTGCACAGCTAGAAGCCTTGAAAGATGATAACTTAAAGGATGAACTGATGATTAAACGTCAGCAAGAGTTAACTACCGATTCGCGTGGTTTGAGGATTTATCATACACGTGTTTGGGTACCTAAGTTTGGGAATTTAAGGGAGTTAATACTGAATGAAGCTCACAAGTCCAGACTATCAATACATCCTGGTAGCACTTAGATGTACCATGATTTTAAAAACTCGTTATTGGTGGCCTACAATGAAAACAGATATAGCCAAGTTTGTAGGAATGTGCCACATTTGTGCTCAAGTTAAAGCTGAACATCAGAAACCGTACAGATCGTTGAAACAGTTGGAAATACCTGAGTGGAAATGGGATCACATAACGATGGATTTTGTAACGAAACTGCCACGAACACAGAAAGAACATGATATGATTTGGGTTATTGTCGACAGATTGACTAAGAGTGCACACTTCTTGGCTACAGCTGAAACTGCTTCTTTAAGGAAACTGGCTCAACTGTATGTAGATGAGATAGTGTCTAGACATGGGGTGCCTCTATTTATTGTTTCAGACAGAGACTCGAGGTTTGTATCTAACTTCTGGAACAGATTACAACAGGAATTGGGATCCAGGGTAAATTTGAGTACGGCATATCACCCGCAAACAGATGGTCAGTCAGAGAGAACTATCCAGACTTTGGAAGATATGCTTCGGGCTTGCGTGTTAGAATTCGGAGGATCATGGGATTCACATCTGCCTTTGGTGGAATTTGCTTATAACAATTCCTATCATAGTAGTATTGGTATGCCTCCGTATGAGATGTTGTATGGTCGACCTTGCAGAACTCCTACTTGTTGGTTAGAAGCTGGGGAAAAGCAATTTGCTGGACCGGAAATAGTACAGATGACAGCTGATAAGGTTACTATTGCTCGGGATAAGTTAAAAGCTGCTAGGGATAGACAGAAAATGTATGCTGATCCGCGACGTCGACCGGTATCGTTTGTCGAGGGGGAAATGGTTTACTTGAAAGTATCACCTTGGAAAGGTGTAATCAGATTCGGTAAACGTGGAAAGTTAGCTCCTCGTTATATTGGTCCTTTTAGAATCCGAAGAGTTGTTAATGATCAGACTGTGGTTTTAGACCTACCTGATGAGTTGGCGGGAATTCATGACACTTTTAATGTGTGTTATCTTCGCAAATGTAATGTAGAGGATCAGACACAGGTTCTACCTATTCAGGATCTTCGGTTGATATTAATCAGAAACTTGTAGAAGAACCAGTTGAACTGTTAGATCGAAAGGTTACAAAGTTGAGAAAGAAGCAGATACCATTGGTTTTGGTTAAATGGAAGCACAGTTTGGGATCGGATTTAACTTGGGAGACTGAAGCAGATATGCGTAATCGTTACCCTTCTCTGTTTGAGAGCGATGAGATTCCGAGGACGGAATCTTCTTAAGGGGGGGAGATTTGTAACACCCACTTTCCCGACCTAGATTAATTAAGGTAATTAATCAAACTTAAGTTGAAATTTAAGTTTATTGTGTGGTTTATTTCTTTTGTGATTTAATTATTTAATTTGTGAATTAAATGATTATATGTTAATTAATTAAATAATGGTTAGTGGGGCGGTGGGTTTTGAGGTGGCCGAGAATGGGGGTGATTAGTCACCACCCTATTTCCCCTAGATTGCCACTAACCTCTTTGTTATGTGGGTTAACCGATTAAAGAGAGTGATAGTCATTACCACTCTCATTTACATGCAAATGTGTAAAACTTGAATGTGTGTGTGCTCTCGGTTGAAGAAGAAGAAGGAAAGCCGATTTTGATCTTCTAATCTTGATTGATATCTCTAGTGTTCAAAGCATCAAAAGGTTAGACTATTTGATTCTTGTTGCTAATTGTTATTTGATTTCGGTTTTGAGCTGCATGCCATGCTTGATCGATCGTGATAAACATATTATGCATGTAGGTGAATCCATGTTAGAATGATCCTGTTTATATGCCATTTCTATGTTTTAATAATTTTAGAACATGCATGTTATGAAAAGTATTAATCTGGATTGAAATGGAATTTTCGGATGAATGTATGAATGAGTCGGAATTAGGGGATTGAAGTAATCGGAATTTGATGAAATCCAAGTTCTTTGAGTTAAAATCGCATGGATCACACTGGAATATGAATTGCATTGAACATTTATACTTAGAATTTCCTTTACTGGATTTGAATCGCATGAGATGTGGATTGCATTTGGTTACATTGAATCGCATTGGTTAGTGGATTGAATGTCCTTAACATTTTGGATCGCATTTGATTGGGTTGTAAAACTTGGAATCGCATTGAAATTGAATCGTATGGAACCATATTGGGTTGAATCGTATTAGATTTATAGGACCAATTGCATTGGGATGAATCTCATTGGATTTAACTTGGAAAATTCCCTAACTCTATCGGATTCGAATAGCATTGACCAATCGCATGTGAATGAATCGCATTGGATTTGACTTAGAAAGTTATTCGTGTTTTGTGTTTGAATCGCATGGAATTATATAGTATCAATCGCATGCGATTCGCATGGATCTATCGCATGCGATTCACAAGGAATTGTATTCGATTTATATTGGGATTTAACTTGGAAGTTCTTACAAGACTTGAATCGCATCGGATCAATCGTATGCGATTCAAACTGGGTCAAGCACATGTGATTAGTCAATCGCATTTGATTGTTTATTTGTGAGAAATTGGATTTGGGATATACATGTATTATATATCTATTAATTTATATATGAATACATGGGAATATGTAAGTATATATAATACTTATTTTGGATCAGTATTATGAATCAAATACTGACTTGGATTATTTTATTCTCAGGAACTGAGAAGACTCAGTGAAGTTAGACACTTGAGTGTACTAGAGTTTTGAAGACTTTGGTGAGTGGATTTATATCTTTTGATATACAGGATTTAATATCCTATTTGGAATGCTCTTGTTTGGATTGTATATACATGTTATTTAGAGATCAGCATGATGCTGGGCTTGTTGCTTGGGGGTGTACCGTACCAGATCTTGAGGTGCATTTGTTGTACACAAGAAGGCTGGTACTGTTATCACTGTTAGCAGGGCTATCGGTAAACCTTGGTTTTGGTTGACCTTGGTTGTAGGTGCTTGCAACACCGCCGGTTCTCTTGGGATTCATGAGCTATTTGGGTTTAGGCATGTTTGCCTGGTATTTGATTAGATATTGGTTCCATCACTTAGCTTTGTGCTAATTCCCCACTAGACTGTTTTGCAGATTAACTTGGTGAGCTTTGAAGCTTGGGACTGGGAATATGGACAGACCTCATTCTGATGTCAAAGTTTTAATTAAGAGCCTGTTTTGGTTTAACACTGTAAAAGATTTGATATATAAAACAAGATAATCTTTTGTATCTATTATGTAATTAAGTTAATTATATGTATTTAGCTTCCGCATGCAATTTAATTATATGTTTAAAAGTACAGTGTTACAGAAAGCCCCCTTTTATATTGTTTTTTAAACTGTTTTTCATTCCCTAATAAATAATATAACATGTTATACATATGATGCATTAATGCCATGACATTCCCTATATCCCCAAGTATTATGTATGATTTGATGTTCATGTTCGGCTTTTATCCCTTTGTTTGCATTATGATAGTACTTTAACAACTCACCCCTGGAACATATTTTTAATGTAGTAAAGAGTTTTGTAAAGTTGTTTCTTGATGTTGTTTTCTCTTTCCTGTATTCACATCAAAAGTTTGGAATATCGCCTTCAACATGAAAGTATCAACTTAAACAAGGAAAAGAAAATCAGTAGAGAAATCAAACAACTTGAAAGTACAAGGGATAAAGTTATTGCAAATGCTGCTATGAGGGCTTAAATTAAGAAATTTGTGGGTGAAAAAGATTCAATTCCAGGTGAAGGTAAGGACACTCCTTCAAAATGCTTGTATGCAATGTAGTAAATGATTATCACCTACAAGGATTGTATGTTAATGTTACTTTGATTCCATCACATTTGCTTTTAGCTTATAGGTGTCGATCTTGACGGGGTACACAAAGATCAAAGAGGCTATAAAATCTAAAATCAAAACACTACTTGAGACTGAGAAAGAGTCCATAGACAATGTTATTAATTCTTTAGAGGAATTGCGGCTGGTTACTGAAAAAAGGGACAATGTTTATGAAAAGATGCGTGAACAAGCAGTGGTTGCATTTATTTTTTGAGAGCATATATGATGTTTCAGTTTGCAACAACTTGTGTATCAAGTAGTAGATATTGTTTTTGGCCTTCTTTGACTAATCGTGACACAATTCGTTTATATTGCTTTGCAGCCATTTGTACCTGGTGCCCATTCTACTTTAGTCGAAGCTGGATATTTTACTGGCTGTTGTACTTCTATTCGGTAATAAAGCCATGAAACATTTATGTATGTAAAGATTGTGTACTTGAGTGATACGTTTGGTTGAAAACTATAAATATACTTTTGGACTAACAAACATTATACTACTCAAAATGTAGAAATATAAAATTATATATAAAAAATCTTAAATGCTGGCCCGTGTTTACACGGGCTAGAAACCTAGTATATTTATAATGAGCTTTTAGGGTATGTCACAATTTCGGATGCACATATTCGTGACCTCTTGTAATTTTCAAATAAACAACTTTATATTTTAATATATGATATGTATATTATTAATTACATATCAAAGGCCACATATTCATATAGTATACATCGTCAAACATTATAATATAGTAGCATATGGAAATATTAAATCCATGTAATTTCACATAGTTGTTACAATTTCAAAATAATAACAATAAATAATAAAATCATATAACTATAATAAAAAATCAGTGAACATCATTCACCAAATGTAATATATACTAATATTCCATAAAAACGCTTGTTCATTGGAATAAGGAAGGCGTATCTCATGCCAACGATTAATTTATATAGCACCGTAATCCAAAACGAAAGTTGGTGTACAAAATGAAATGCTTTACTTTGGGAAATCATGATAGCATTTAAATGCATATAAACAATAATAATAAGAAGCATTAAAAGAATAAAATAAAATACGAGAAGAATAAATTTTATATTTTATAATTGCAAGTATCACTCACCATTTATGCAAGTTCGATAAGATCGATAGAGTTAATATTATAATTCCTTAATTAACTAATCAACTTAACCACACATGTAACAATATTTTTCTAATAATACAAGAGCAAATCAATGACAATCCTACACGTCCGGAGAGGAAGGGTTTGATTTAGGCTCTTGATATCATGTTTGAGGATAATGATCCTTGCATATTGCATTAGATGAATGGAAATATATAGGAGATTACAACTACCTATTCTTAATATAAGGAAGGAGATAACTATCCTAATTTATATGATTTACACAGTATATATCCTAAAATACAAGATATGGACAAATACTAATAGTCTAAACATATAACCATTAATAACTCGATAAATAAATAATAAAGGTAGTTATTTGCTATAATACTATCATGCGCATATCATACACAATGGTTGCTATATATCAAACTTAACACAAGTTTGTAAATCTTTATACAAATTACGTACTAGACAAACAATTTGATAATATTTTTATTTAAAATAAAAAGAAAGCGATGAATAATAATTTAAAACGCAGATGAATCCGGACATACAGGAAGACTTTTGGTGATTATAATATGTTTACTTGATTTTTTCATTATCATGATAATTATTATAATATAATAAACGTATCGTGTACTAGCATACATTACAACAATTGTTTAAGTTATATTTAAATACTCGGAATGTTTTTCATGATCTATTGGATGTTAATCTCTGTTTTCGTTTAAAATCAGAATACGATTGGATCGAGATAGAAGAAAATCGAAGAAGAAATTAATTAACGATTGGCGATACCTGGAGTTCAGTGGTGACAGGATATTCATCCACGTCTACGAAATTCTTATTAATGGCAGCCATGATTAGCTTATCACACTCAGGCTCCATCCACGTCGTCACGAAGGACGCCAGATTGAGCCTCGGATTTCCGTCCAATATTAGCTCATCGTTTATTATCTGATGATAGGCAGCCTCCTTTGGGATCGAATTATCGGGGATCTGAAACCTCAATCAACTCATCACCTTCGTTTATAAACATCTTTCTTCTTGGAGTACAAGAGTATTCGTGCAGATAACGTGTTGTGAATATAGAGAGAATAGATCGAGAGGAGAAAGTTCATCTTATTCATTAGGTAATCCTCTATTTATAGAGGTACAATAGATAAGTATTCAAGATTCAAATCTCCTATCTAAGGTAATACATATCTCTATTAATCTTATCTAATCTTAGGGGATAAGGACATCTATTCCATAATTATTCATAACAATAAGGAATTTTTACTATTTTTTATTTATAGTTTTTTAATTAAAAATCTTGTTTTCTAGAGTTCTCAAAAAGATACTGAAATTTAGAAGACGTGAAAAATGTAGAAAAATAAAAAAAATACCAAAATTTAATATATATATGGTTGACAGAGTAGAGAGAAATTGCCCTGTCAAGGAAAAAAATGCCACCTAAATTGATGACTAGAAAAGATGACGTGTACATTTGAATGATTGTGATTGGTGGAACATGGAGAGAGATAAAGAAACCGTAAATTTCAAATTAATTGGGAGGTTTTGGATAAAAATTGAGAGAGTGTTTTATGAAACGTGTAGGGTTTGTATGAAAATATGAGGGGGGTTTTTTATAAAAATTATATGTTAATTTAATTAATTATAAGTTGTTAATAAATTATGTTTAATAACTTGTGATATATTTTGTTTAAGAAAAAAAGAATTATATATTTGAGTCCGTCTCATTTTTATCTACGTTTTGGTATAAATTTTATATGACTTTTTTTTAAAAGTAATATATTCTTAATTTTTTTGTTTTTCATCAAGGGTAGATAATTCTTGATATAATTTAACGGGTTTTATATTCATTCTCTCTATGTTTCATAGTTTATATAATCACTGATTTCTTGGTGTTTTGTTAAAAGGATTAAAAATATATTATTTTTTTAAAATTTTGTTTTATTAAGATAAAATTTATATAAAAAATAGATAAGATTTATAATAACTAAGTTGTATGTTAGATACTTGACGTATTCAAGATATTATTATGAAAATATTATATTAATCTATCACAGTTTAATAATATGATGTTGTAAACTATTTGATAATTTATATTTAATCGTAATGGATAAACGTACATGTACCAACATAAACTTAAAATTTTATATAGGAAAGATCAACAAAAAAAAAATCTCTCTTATATATATAATGATCGAACTTAAGAAACCATTTTAAACTATCAGATCTATACATCAAGGGTTTATATATATATATATATATATATATATATATATATATATATATATATATATATATATATATATATATATAAGGGGGGAATGTTCAAATGAGAAATGAGAGACTAAATCTCAGCCGTTGATTTTGTAAGTGGAATTCATGAATGAAAAGCGTGGCGGAATCGAGTGTGGCAGGGTGCATGTGATGAATTAATGGGTGGGCAATGACATTGAAGGAGGGGGAATTGGACGGCTAGGATTGAGAATCTCATTTTCAAAAATATTTAAGTTCTCATTTGAACCTCACACTATATAAGGGTTCATGTGAGAACCGTGAGAACCAATCTCAGCTGTTCCTTAGATATGGGAAGTTAAACGGATGGAGAGCATGGAGGGATAGAATGTGGCATGGTGCATGTGAGGAATTCATAAGTGGGCAATGACATTAAAATAGGAGGAATTAGACGGCTCAGATTGGTTCTCGCGGTTCTAGCATGAACTTTTCTCTCTCTCTCTCTCTATATATATATATATATATATATGTGTGTGTGTGTGTGTGTGTGTGTGTGTTTGTGTATGTATGTATGTATCTATGTATGTAATTGATAATTGGCGTGTATATGTATAAATAAAGGGACATTTTGGAATAACACAAATCCACTATCATGACATTTCTCATTCATGCATTCTAATGTGATAAGGTGATTTTTCATTTATATATTACATAAATAAATATTACTTTTATTAAAAATAGTGGACATGAGAAACACATTAATATTACACTAAAAACTTTGAGACGTAAATAAATTAATATTTTTTAAAAAAAGTATATATTAAAAATATTAAATATAAAAAATTTACTTACGTACCCGGGCACCGCGCGGGTATAACACTAGTTGAGGGTGACAAAATAACAATGGCGTCGTTGGATGGTGGTAGGTGGAAACGATCAGCAGCGGGAAACAGTAACAAACTCAAAGCTTTTTTCAAATTCAAGCGCCGTTTTCTCAGGTAAACCCTCGGAATCTCGATCTCTTCCCCTCCATTCAACCAATTCAAAGTTTGAATCACTGGGTCGTCTGTTAATCTTCTCACTATCTTAATTATTTGCATCACACCGTTGTAATTTAAATTAACCCTACATTAACGTATTCTTGGGAAGTGGGAACCTCAACTTTCGGAATCTTACGTCCCTTACATCCTGTTTTTGAGTTTTTTTTATCAGTCGTTTGATTTATGAAGGAAAGCAAAAGATTTGAAAGGAAATATTTAAAAAAGGTGTTATAAAGATTCATTTTCATATATAATAATCTCCAACTTGTGTGTTGAACACCTTTCTTACGTTCTTTACAGTCGTTTGATTTATTTTTCTATCAGGGTCTTTTAAGATGGATTCTTCAAGTACTTCTTGCTTCTCCAAGTATCAAGTCTTTTCACGTGTTCTGATTTGATAGACTTGTCTACATTTTGGTTTTAAGTCATGAAGTGATTTACAGTTTCTTGTTATAAGGAATTATTCATGGTGCTACGGTTCTATTAATTTGCAGTTTCAGCTTCTTCTGCTACTTTATTAATCCAGTTTATCAGATTTTTATGGAGCATTTGAATGGAATCAGTTAAATAAGAAGATTTGCTACTGAACCTTATATGGAAATTGACCTAAGTCTGTCATTGTGTTAGAAAAACAATGTAATTTTATTTGCTTTAGTATATTCACTATACTATATTGTCATCTTGTTGGCCCTTGTTGCTCAGCAGAGGCAGCATCAATGTTTTAATGTTTTGAATTCTGTGTTTCCTACTTTAATCTTTTTTCATTGATATTTGTTGACAATATCTGACCGTTATCCTATTCAGGTTTTCCAAATTGTAGATGGATGTTCAGTCTTCAGAGTCATGAAGGTGCCAAGATGGACATGCTCTTGACATATCCACAGAAGAGAACAGATACATTGGAAGCAGAGTTTGTAGGGAAGCACCATGTGGATTCTTAAATGAACATGCTCTTGGCATTGATCTTTATAAGTGTAGAAGTATTTGGTGGAATTAAAGCCCATAGTCTTGCAATTTTAACTGATGCAGCTCATTTGTTATCTGAAGTTGATGCTTTTGCGATTTGGTTGTTCTTGGTATGGGCTTCAGGATGGGAGGATACACACAGACTTTATTGAAAACAAAGTCAAGTTTTCTGATGAAGGGGTTGCATTTATAAAAATTGTACATGTTTAAGAAGCAGTGATGGTGTAATCTGAACCAGAAACATTCTTGGTTGGGTTTTATTATTGGTATTAAAAGCTTATAAATATTCCTACATACCTGATATTTATTTTGAAGAACATGATATGCAATTAGCAGTATAACCCTCATCTTTTTTATATTGTGCACATGGGGGGTCACTGATACATACTCCTTTAGGAAGCAGTGTGGTCACTTGGCATTCAAGGCGCGCAGTTGAAATAGATATGTCAGACCCATTAAATAATTCAGGAATGTGGTACATATAATTGAGGTTTGAAGTTTATACACGTAGAGATAAGTTTATTTGAGAACAGTTATTATAGTCAGTATTGTGAGTAATGTTTTTTTTGGCTAGTTAATGATTTATTAAAGGCGTTATTCATTAAATGAGATATGTTTTTTCGTACAATAACATATCAAGTCTCATTAATTATTGAGAACAGTTAAAATTAATCAATGGCTAAGAACTTTTGACGTCTCATTAATTGCTCATCAACGAGAGGTATTTTAGGAAAATCAAGTCTCACAAATTAATGACGGCTCTCTCAGACGCAATTCACGGTTCAGTAACTATATAAAGGACCAAAATACCCATGTTGATGAGTCATTACTGGTTTTCGCAATTTTGTACGAAAAATAGTTTTCGATTGAAATTTTCTCATATATATATAAAAAATGGTTCATTTAACGAGTCATTACTTTTCCTTTTCACATCATTTTTTCCTTTCATTTTCCTTTAATTCCACTGATCTTTACATCTATCCTTCACAAACATTATCTACTTTTAAAGAATATTTATAAATAAATATAGAGAGAGGAGAGAGATAGAGAAAAGAAGAGAGAGACAAAGATGGTTTATATGTGGCTCAGAACCCGCTCAAAGGAGTCACTCTACTTTAAGGATGTGGGGGCGATGATTTGAAGATGCCTCACACTAGATGAATGCACAAGGCTTTAGTGGCATTTGGAAGTCAAGCTTAGCACATCCTTATCAATTATACTTTTCATTCTTATTAGCGATAAAAAAAGAAATTTGATAAAAAATTTGGTATCTTCTAATATATATAAAAGACTAATTTGAAAAAAAATTATTAGATTATCTGGATCCTTCATTTAATAAAAGATTTAATCTTAGCCGTTAATTTATCTAATTCTAAAATTTTGATTTTGACTTTTATAGTCAAACTAATATGAATTAGATAAAGATAACACTTAATCAAATCATCAATAATAAATATCAAAAGATTATCTTTAATCTTTAATCTTTAATCTTATTTTCTTTGATACATATTAAAAAGTAGGATTATGATATCATTATTTAATTTTTAATTATTTAATCTTCACAATTTAATTAAAATTATAATTTATTAATTTTGTGAGTTTGAGTCGTAGAAAAATGGATGCCTAATTTTTTAATTTGTATTTCTTTAATTTAGTTCATTATTATATATTTATTATCATGGTTTGTTATAATAATAATAATAATAATTAATAATAATAATAATAATAATATTATTATTATTATTATTAACTTATTTTTTTGAATGTAAATACAGTGAACTTTGTCTTAGTTAACCAATAAACGCTTATCATTATTGCTTCTAACTGTAACATAATGATCGACGACCGGTACAAGAAATACAATCACGTCTTATCGTATCAAGATACCATGTTTTTAGCGTCACGTCTGCCCTACCTTTGTGTCGACGTGCCCACCGGTGGTCCGAGTGTTGACGTTGTCTGTCGTCAATTATTAAAGTTCTCATTTATTCGTATTTAATAATGATTTATTAATTTCTTTTTAAATTTTTTAAATTTATTATTTTTAAACAAATTCGTGTCACACATTTTTACATAAATAATTATTTTTGACCCGTGTACATTATTTTATTTTGAAAACCAATATAATCAACTTTTTCAATTCTTACAATTATGACAAAGTTTATCATGTACAATTGTAACTAGAAATAAGACAAAAAATCACTTAAACACAATAACAATATTATGAAAGTTAATTGTGTTATTTACATAGGGAAAAAGTTGATTGTATACAATTATAACAAAGACAAGGTTTATGATAATCAACTTTTAAACTCGGTTTTGATTTTAAATTCGATTTTGATTTAAAATTAATATAATTTGAGTTAGATTATTTTTATTAAATTTGGTTCACTACATTAATTTAGAAATATATATTCGAATTCTTTATCAGCGTATATGTTTATTATATAATACAAACATCATCGTAATCAAATTAACACAATTTCTAAAGCAGTCATCATTTACATTTTATGTCAATTGCAATTAATATCATGTTTTTAAGAAAGTCTTATATTGTGCTCTTCTTTTATTCATACAGAACAATTATATATTTAACTAAGCAAATATAAAATAATACTTTTACATAATAACTATGATTACCCGTGTTTACACGGGTATTTAAACTAGTTATATATATAACATTTATGAGTAACTTTTCTATTAAATGTTATATACTTTGAGTTGTAAAATTTGTCCAAAATTGCATTTGGCGGGTTGGAAACTCTCGCTCCCTTTGAGCCACATAACACAGGTTCGATTCTTCCCAAACTCCATGTCATGATTTTTGTTTTTTTTTCTTGGAGATGAGCGTGTGTTTTCTTCTACAATTTTATTATTAATTCATTCAAAGAATTAATTTTATGTTTTTATTGTTTTGTCTTATAACTTTTAAAATATAACACCCGGTGCAAATATAAATATATGTTTATCACCATATTATTTTTATTTACATTTTGATACAATTTTTATTGTAAAATGATATTTATCTAAACAATGTATTTTGTGATCTAATACTAAAAATATATATATTTCATTAAATAACTATTATATAATGTTATTATTTACATTAAAATACATATATGGTAATTACTCGGTTACAATATATATATATATATATATATATATATATATATATATGTATGTATATATGTATATATATATATATATATATATATATATATATATATATATATATTTATTTATTAAACATGCACCGAACATTATATATTCAAACCTAACAAATTAAAGAAAGAAATACGTCAGCTGTGGTGTTTAAAGTTTTTCCCCGTTTTATTTTTAATATTTGTGTTCGAATATTATTTGTATATTTCGTTTATGCTAGGACCCCGCCGTAACACGGGGGTAAAAGGAATCTCGTTACCATCACATACTAGGAAGACCCTAGACATAAGCTTATAAAAAATAGAAATTTAAAATAGGACACATTGAAAAGCCAATCATATACTACGACCATATAATGTATTAATTACACTCTGAATTCAAGCTTAGCCCATCCTCATTAACTTCTTTCATTTAAGTCGCTACTATTTTGTATTGTTCCAACTTATTATAAGGTAGACCTAGAAACCACCACCCTTTTTTAAAAACAGGATGGTTGTCATACTCATAGTGCTAGTTTGTTTTTGTTTTTTTGTTTTAATAGCAAAAATGTTAACTAGGAAGACAGCTTTAGCAAAAATCTTGGCCCTAACAATTTAAATATATTAATTTAGAACTAGCAAAATGCTAAATACAAAATACGTACATGAATTAAAAAATAAATAATAGGTTGCAACATCACATCAAAACCACTAAGAAATTACAATTTGCTATATTAAATACCACGTTATTATGCAATCTCCGAATAAAGGAAATTGTGCTTCCAGCCACTACCTCCAACAACCACCGCTTTTGGTATCATATATGTTTCCTTTGCTTTATGGAATGTTATGTTACTTTCAGAAACTATCCAAATTTTGCATTCTCAATTATACATTCATTTATGGACTACATTACAAAAAAATGAAGTAACCGCGCGCTCTCCCACCTAAATTTTGTGAGTGTGTGAAATTCTTGAGAAGGGATATAACGTTTATGGGATCGATGCGTATATGTTAAATGGTAAAATGAAAGATTTTTAAGATACCCAAACATGTGATTACTCGAGAGATGTGTATTTTGCATGGAGTCAAGTTAAAAGATGTCCGTATTATTAATTAGACCATGCATATAGCTCTACCCGATGGTGTATCATTGGGTAGATGTTTGGGTTGGTTGGGTAGAAGGTGAATATTAGGATCTTCATCTATTAACATGATCGGATTTCTATTTTTAGTTCCCCACTTTTTTTCTGTTTTTCTTCTCTCTTTCTCTCTTTTAATATATATATATTTCTAAAATAAAAAATAAAAAAACGGGATAATATTATCTTAGACTATACTAACTATTAGATTGAAAAAGGAAAGGAAGACGGATGTAACATAACACTGATATGAAAGCTGGATTAGGCTTTTCAAAGAAAAGAAATACTTTAAAGTAAATCAAAACGATGTATTTTCGAATTTCATTAGAAAGCGAATAAGAAAAAAACGGAGAGATTCAAATGGGAAGTTTTAGTCAATTATTAGGTTCATCTTCAATTCTTTTTTTATAAAACGAGAATATTTGAAAGAAAATGATTCATGTCACATTTATTTCTTTTCTGCCTATTCTTAAATACGAGAACATAATATTATATCGAACAACCAGAGGAGTGAGACTATTGCGGAACGCATGATTTGGGCTAGTACGTGTGTATGGCTGTGGAATATTTTTTTGTCTTTTTAATTACATCTGAATGATTAATGCAATAAAATGTCAAGATCTTGAACTTATAGGTTTGAAATCGACACTCCTAATTTATATTTCCTAATTTATATTTCTTCTACAATATCCGAGAATTGTGTGACCGGCAACAACTAAAAAGCAAGTAAGTATATATATATATATTATTTAAATATATTTATGTATTTATTTAAATGTATATATTATTATTTAAATGTATATATTATTATTTAATATATTTATGTATTATTATTTGTAGTAAATTTTTGGGGGAAGGTGCGTGATTTTTATAACGAAAAGAGAAAGGAGTTCATTGAACGCACCAAAGACCAACTCACGGGCAAGTGGAACGATATGCGGAAAAAAATAACTTTGTTCAATGGCTTGTACAATAATTTCGCCAACAACCCCCAATCCGGATGGAGTGAGGTGGACATCCTCAAGAAAGCCAACAAACAATATCGGCTAGAAAATAAAAATCAAGCGTTTGCTCACGAGGAGGCATGGAGGAAATTGAAAGACCATCCTAAATGGTCAAATGTGCCCCAAATGATGGTTGAAACCCCGAGACCATCTAAAAGGAGCAAGTCTTCGGACCCGTCAACCCCGCACACTGCGTCTTCCAATGCCGGGGTGAACATTGATCTTAACTTTGAAATCGACGAGGATGACGATGATGTTCAAGTTCACGAGCCGATACGTCCACCGGGGCGGGACAAATCTAAACGTGTTAGCAAAGAAAAAAACATGGGAAGAAGCTCGGACTCGGGTATCATGGACGTGATGGCGGAATTCAAGGATTACGTTGACAAGTTCGCATCCGGGAACGAAGAAGTGATTAAAGCCGATCATCTAAAAATAAACGCAATGAATAACGTAGCCGGGTCGATAAAAGAGAAAAACCGTCTACTGAAAGAAAGACAAGAAAGCAAAGATTTCGATTTTTTCTATGACCGGCACGATCATCTCACGGGGGAAGCGTTGGATGCGGTGAACAAACGAAAGTAAATTATCAAGAAAAAATACGGGTGGTAGATTTTTATTTTTTTTAAATTATGTACTTTTTATTTGTATTTTTTTAAGTTATGTACTTTTTAATTTTAATATTTGAATTTATATTATTATTTAGTGTTTTTTATAATTATTATGTTTTAATTATATTGTTTTAAAAATTAAATAATGTTTAAAAAAAGAAAAAGAAAAGAAAAAGAAAAAGGATGTGAAGGTTGTGATGGATGCAGGGGTTTGTGTGATGTGATGAGAAAATGGTGAAAAGCTAATGTGACGCTGATGTGACTGTATAAGAAGTGTGATGGATGTGGATAGCCTTAGAATTTTACAGCTGTCCGAAGCTTTTATAAATATCTATAAAAAGTCTGTTTAAAGAATATGCTTTCACAGTCTTTTAAATGATTAACACCCTTTTGGGGCATTAAATAATTAAAATATTAATTTCCTATTAGATTATGTCACCTACCATTTGTTACCCAAATTGGGTGGGTTTATGTGTCCTTAACCCACTGCCATGCCCCAAATTCCCAAATACAAAACCAATACTCTCTATATAAACCCTCGATAATCCCCTGCTTCATTTCATAGACAAAATCTTCTAGTTCCTTCTAGTAATCATCAAACGCTTGTGCAAGATCACGCTTTCTGATATCAAAACCCACTGGTTGTTTCAAATCGAAGCGCTTTCTCGCAGGTAAAACTCTCCGATTCGTAATCTATTTTTCCGGATTCAAACAATTTCATGTTTAAATATTTGGGCTGTCTGTTAATTTCTGTTTGATTCTTTGCATCACGGAATCGAATAACCCTATCTTTGTACTCGAATTGTGTTCTTGGGAACCGCATAACTTTCGGAATCTTTATCATTTTACTTTTTAAGGGAACATATTTATCCCCAATTCTTGTTCTTGTTTCGTGTGGATGTTTTAAAGATTCATTCCTATAGAATAATCGTCAACTCGTGTATGTTCACTTCTTTTTTGTGAATTAAATGTTTGATTTAATTTTCTTTTTCTTGATCCTTGTTCTTAGACGTGTATATTCATCCTTTTTAAAGCTTCTACTTAACGGTCGTATGTAGATTATTTCTTTTTCTATTTCTACTATCTGCAGTTGTTTGAAAGCCTAAGCTAATTATAGGTTGGTGCTAAGGTGCTGCTAACTTTTAGTTCCAGTGTTCTGTTGTTGGTTTATCTAGTTTATCAAATCTTTCAGGGCATTTGAATGGAATCCGATTAAATAAAAGAATTTCCTAAACATTATGTTCTATGGTGAATTGTGTTGACCTAGATGTGTGATTTAACCTTTTGCATTCAGGTGATATACATACATGGATACTGAAAGGCCTGAACAGGGACATGCTGTTGATATATCTGCAGATGTGGCATGTGAAGATAACAGATATGGTGGAACCAAAGTTTGTGGGGGTGCACCATGTGGGTTCTCAGATGCCAAAGCCAGTTCTCATGAGGCAAGAGAGCGGTCTGCTTCCATGTGGAAACTTTGGGGTGGGGTTGTACTGTGTGTCATCTTTATGAGTGTAGAAGTAGTTGGTGGAATTAGAGCCCACAGTCTTGCAATTTTAACTGATGCAGCTCATTTGTTGTCTGATGTTGCTGCTTTTGCAATTTCATTGTTTTCTGTGTGGGCTTCAGGATGGGAAGCTACACCTCGCCAATCTTACGGGTTTTTCAGGATTGAGATACTTGGAACACTCGTATCTATTCAGATAATATGGTTACTCACCGGCATCCTTGTATATGAAGCTGTAGATAGACTCCTTCATGGTACAGTTGAAGTTGAAGGCAGTCTTATGTTTGGAATTGCTACTTTTGGTTTAGTTGTTAATATACTCATGATGTTTATACTTGGACATGATCATGGACATGGTCATGGTCACAGCCATGGTCATGGTCATGGTCATGGTCACAGCCATGGTCATGATCATGGAGACGAAGAACATGATCATGGTCATAGCGAGTCAGATGTTGAGGATGTGCATATCCATGGAGTCAGTGTCACAACACACCAACACCATCATAGTCATAGTCATAGTCATAGTCATGGTGATGATGACCACCATGATCATGGTCATGATGAAGAACACAACCAGCCTCTACTAAAGAAATACTCCACTAATGAAACCAAAGAGAAGAAAAGAGGCAATATAAACGTTCAAGGTGCTTATCTTCACGTATTAGGTGATTCGGTTCAGAGCATTGGTGTGATGATTGGTGCTGCAGTCATCTGGTACAACCCGAATTTGAAAATCATTGACCCGATTTGCACATTGTTGTTCTCGATTATCGTGCTGTATACAACCATCAATATGCTGCGTGACATATTAGAGGTTTTGATGGAGAGCACACCAAGAGAGATTGATGCAACGAGTCTAGAAAGGGGTCTTTGTGAGATAAACGAGGTGGTTGCTATTCATGAATTGCATATATGGGCTATAACCGTTGGGAAGGTGTTGTTAGCTTGCCATGTGAGAATCAGGCGTGAAGCTGATGCAGATATGGTGCTTGATAAGGTAGTGGATTACATTAAGCGGGAGTATAACATCAGTCATGTTACAATTCAGATTGAGCGTGAATAAATCGATCAGGTTTCATTTTAGTTTGAGCTGTTAATTCTTTTTGTTTCCATCTGGTTCTGGCCAGCAGGTTTTCTGGACACATAATTCTTTTTAGTGTTTCTGGCCTGTAATCTTGGCAGCAATGTGGTTTTAGTTGTTTTATGCTAAAGAGTTTGGTGATGCTGTCTATTAGATGTTTTCTTGTTAGTTTAATCAGTTATCTACAGTAAACTATTCGTTTAAGAGTATGAATATAAACATAATAAAAAAATTGTCTTATTCTAAACTAGGGAATAGCAAGAAAACCCTGACCCGATTGGAAAAGTCGAAACCGGATTATGTTGGGGTCGGGTTGGGGGTTGTCAATTTCGGGTTTGTCGAGTTTAAGGTAGCTTCCATCCCATATATAAATATATAAGATTAAATACAATGATGCAACTTAAATGATCTAGGGTTTTATCTTTACAATTCAGCGCCTCTCACGTGCTGCTCTCAACTTCACCGAGCTTTCTTACTCTCACCTCTTTACACTCCTCCTGTTCGACGATCATCTAGATGTGAGGATCGAAGGTAAGAAGGTTCTGTTAATCTGCCTCCTATATATCTGCTCACTTTGTTAATCTGCTTCCTATCCACCCATGTTTTGTTGTTCGATCAACTATCTGCTCATGATACACAGAAGTAGTTGATTATCATTTTTAATTTTTTTCATTATTATTTTTCTGTCTGCTACTTCCCTACTTCTTAATCTGTTTGATTATTATTATTTATTTTTCCATCTGCTACTTCATCTGTTAGACTCTATGCTATTCCTTTTGAGTGCTGTTTCTATTTTGGAAATTGGAAATGTATATTGCATCTGCCTACTTGTTACAATTGCTTTTGATTGTTTCTTTTTTATTCTTAAATGTTCCTTTGGATTGTAGTCGAAAATTGCTTCTGCCTGAACTCGATTAATCAAGTCTGAATGAGTTGACACCAAGTCACTGTGTTTTCCAAGATGCATATGACTTGCATTGAAAGTTTTTTCAGTGACCAATTTTGACTTGTATTGAAAGTTTACTCACTTTTGCCTGAACTCACTTTAAATGAAGTTATAAATGTGAGTTTGAATCAAGGATTTAATCATAATAGTTGTAGCAATAACAGTGAAACAAAATCATAGGTGATTGGATAGTTAAAATCTCATGACTTGCTGATGGACTTCCTAATACAAAACAAAAGTTCACTCAATTTTCAGAACTTGTTACAATTTCTTTATGCTTACATCGAATACCAGGCATGGTTGTAGTTTTTGTTTGAATTATCAGCTTTGTATTTTTAAGCAGTTGTTCCCTGCTTCCTATAGGTTTCAGGTCGGTTTGGTCGGGTTTGTGTTTCCTACTTTTCTGAACTAGGTGTATGTCTTAAAGTCAAGGCTAGGTAGTGAACTTGAGTTCTTTAGCATGATCAATGAGTTTGAATAAACTTTTTTGTTATTTAGTTGTTGGGATGTAAATGGTCCGAGCCGAGTTCAAGCCTAATACTTACCGAGCTACAATTGTTAATGCAATTAGGCTCGGGTATCTTGCCAAATATCATAGAAAGGATATAAAAATATAAATAAGCATAAAATATAAATTATATTAGAAGTAAACATTGTCTAGGCTTTTGCGACCTTAGAGGATTATATTTTTGAGGCTTGAGGGCTTGTCCAATAGACGAGCTTCAGTCAGTAAGCTTGTTAAGATACAACTAGCTTCGTGCTGTTATAACGATCTGATACGCTGCTGAAGCGCACTAAGGCTCACGTCACTCAGAGCCTGACTCGTTTACATCTGTAGTTTGGTTGCAGCAAGTAAAGGAGTATGTTCGGTATTGGTCCCACACATTCAAAACAGATGAACTTTGAAACGATTGAAAATTGGAAACAAAAGGAACAGTTGGTAGGTATCGTTTTCATGACAAATATGCTTCCATATATAATTGTTTCATTTTCATTAAAGATTTGGTGTTAGTGTATTAAGTCAGTTTTATAACTACAGTGAAGGAAAGAAGTTTTCAGCTACAGCCTTAAACGGATGCAGCCTGAGAAATGCAAAATTTTGGGCCTTATTCAAGGCGTCCTTAGCCCAGATTAGCTATAGGCGGCAGCTGGTCTAGACCAAACGCTATTGTCAAGACTGTCTCGGCGATGCGATCATTGTTTCGTGACAGTCTTTGTCAGGACTGGTCTTGAGTGGAAGCACGGTTTTGGTCTAGACCAGTTATTTCTATCTGTCTTTGTATTATCATGACCGAATTTCTATATGCTTATCTTTATTCGGTTTTGGTCTAGACCAGTTATCGTGACAGTCTTTGTCAGGACTGGTCTTGAATGCCCTTTAGTGATAAACCATTTCACGGGGTTGTTTTGAAGTTAGCAATACGACAAATAAATTAATGTTAATGGTAGTTGCTTGGCTTGGCAATTCTCGATAAAACACAAATTATAAATAAAGGGGTTTGAGTTGACATACTCAACTAGCAGTTTTTTAGTTTTTGGGTTGACCCGTGTAACATATATAATAAATGAGTCGTTTCGCATAAAAAAACAAGTTTTGGTCCTATGCAGACTCACAAATTTATGTTCTTGATAGTTTTGTTTTGTGATAAATTAAATAAGAAAGTTCATAATGTTAAAATGTTTGTCAATTCATGTTATTTTTTTGACCCCGCTGACCTTTCAATCCATCAACAAATGTACAGCCCTCTGACCCACTAATAATCCAGAATGCGACACATCAGATTAAACATTTAGATATAATATTTATTTAAAAAAAGAAAAATAATAAATAAATGAGAATGCTTGCCTCTTTATTTGGAGATGTTTGGGCCTTTATGTTTGGGACTAGAGGTGTACAAAAAGTCCGAATATCCGATTTTGTGCAAAAACTATCCGAACCGGTTTTTTTTATGAAACCGGAGCGGATTTAACCGATTTTATCCGATCCGATCCGGTTTTAATCCGATCCGAAACCGATTAAACCGGTTACACTTTTATCCAAGAAAATCCGGTTTTAATCCGTATGAAACCGGTTACACTTTTGTCCGAGAAAATCCGGTTACAATCCGAAAATCCGGTCCCAAAAAACCGAAAAAATCCGGTTCGGATTTAATCCGATCCAGATTGGATTAAAATCCGAAGATGTGCACCTCTATTTGGGACGCATATCTAACGATCTACGGTTAGGCTTAATAATTTATAATAATAATTAAAAATTTCATTCAATATATGTTGTGTCATGTGTGTGTTAAGTGTTAACTTAAGAATCCTGGGTCAATCCAATCCAGCCCATTTGAAGACATATTGGATCATTTCTCAAGCACGAGTATGACATGGGCCCTGAGGACCGACCGGACCAGTCCAAGAAAGACCGCCCGAACCGAACCGGTCCAAGACCGGACCGAGACCGAAAATGACGTAAGCGGTCCGAACCGGTCCAGAACCGGTCCAAGATCCGAACCGGTCCAAAACGGTCCAGGACCGGTCCAAGACCGAACTGGTCCAAACTCGGTCCGAACCGGTCCAAGACCGGTCCAAAGCCCAACGGTCGAAGTTCAAAATGCAACGGCTCTTTTTTCGGTCCAAACCGGTCCAGAACCGGTCCGAACCGGTCCGAACCGGTCCGAGCCGGTCCGAGCCGGTCCGAACCGGTCCGAGCCGGTCCGAGCCGGTCCGAGCCGGTCCGAGCCGGTCCGAACCGGTCCCCAACGGCTAGTTTCCGATTTTTTTTTTTTTTTTTTCAATTCTTCCTATAAATACCCCCCATTTGGTTGCCATTTTTCTCCTACACCTTCTCTAAACCACTTATTCTCTCATTCTTTCTTCTTTCTCTCAAGATTTGCTTATAATTTGCAATTTTTCCAATTCAAGGATTTGTTTATAATTTGCTTCAAGAATCAAGGATTTGCTTATAATTTTTTGATTTGCGTCAAGAATCAAGATTATAAAAAATGGCGGGTGATGGCAATGCCGAAGCTCCATTGCTAGAGTTCCCTTTTCTTGTTAAAAAAATAAATTAAGTTTCAACAATATGTAATTTTATTTTGTAATTGTATCGCAATGTTATTTATATGTTTTTATTAACTTGCAATTATATATGTTTATATTTTATAGTTTATAACTTGCAATTTTTTTAAATTAACAAGTCACTTTTTTTTTCAAACAAAAAAACGAATCGAAAACCGGAAAATTTTAAACCGAAACTAAAAAAAACCCGGAAATATCTAAACCGAACCGGAAAAATACCCGAACG
Organism: Pulicaria dysenterica; assembly: GCA_947179395.2. Taxonomy (NCBI): domain Eukaryota; kingdom Viridiplantae; phylum Streptophyta; class Magnoliopsida; order Asterales; family Asteraceae; genus Pulicaria; species Pulicaria dysenterica. The sequence goes on along the minus strand of OX359290.1, from coordinate 110,739,049 downwards.
AAAAACGGACCGGTCCAGGACCGAAGTCGGACCGGTCCGGACTTGGACCGGTCCGGAAGTGGTCTAGGACCGCCCGAAGACCGAATTTATCGAAATGGTCTTACGCGAAGACCGGTCCGCCGAGGACCGGACCGGCTCAGGACCGACTAGGTCCGGACCGGCTGTGGTCCAGGACCGGTCCAGGACCGATTTTGCCCATGTCTACGAGTATCTATCTATATCTTTATTAAGCTGTTTTCAACCTTAATTGGAACGTAACAATATTTAGTTTTATTAATTATACCTTTGCAAAGCACTTTTTATTGGCAAGTTTTTTTTAAATCATTGAACTATTTGTTCTTTTATATATTGCATGGAGAGATCATATGAATTGAATATCTTTACCTATTTAAATATATAGACACAATGGTATTCATTTATGCATATTTTGGATATTCAAATCAATTGTGATTGTAGGTTTGTACATGTTCCCTCTTTCCTGTAACCTGTGGGTACTTTTTCGATGTTTGGAACTCCATAAAAGTGAGGTATAACATCAAGGATAAATAGGAGTTATTTTTATACCAAAACTGATTATTTGTGTGATTAATATTTGACATATATGAGAAATGCTAGCTATTATGTTAACAGAATCTTCTATGGTTCCCACTATTAGTAGATAATCGACGTATATCCTATATAGCTTGTTATACAAGGCAAGGGAAAGAGACCTCCGGATCATGTGTAGACCTCCGAATCAAGTACAAAACTCTCAATCAGGTATGAATTCAAGTTATTCTCGTACATGACATTAGAACATCATATATGGTGTCATTTTCGATCGAAACTCAAAACTACACACAATGCTCACGAACTACATCAATCTTTTATTATGCAATAATATATGTATCTTGCCTTTCTTGAGATAAAGAAGTAAGTTGTAGCTAGCTAGCTTTATGCATAAAGATGGAACATGTGAGGTTCGATCTCTTTTACCAACTTTGATTCATGTGTCAATATTCTATGGCGTATGTATGTTCAAACAGTCAACAAACGAATCATTTGAATAAAGGTGAAAAAATAAAAAAAATATGTACATAAACTTTTAGCTATTATAACTTTTAGTTAACTAATTAATATTTTAAGGGAAGTCATCCGTAATGTTAGCATAACGTAACTTAGGTGATGTTACATTCACATACCACTTTAATAAAGTGTAATTTAGTCATTTCAGAATTTACTCATTTAAATGGTTTTTAAGTGTAACATCACCTAAGCTAGATGAATATTATGGATCCATTTTCCATATTTAAATTAGTATGCGTGGACATTTTGTAAGACGCGAATTTTTGTCAGGAGATTATGATTTAAGGAATACTTAACGGGGTTAACCCACCCACAACCCCCCCCCCCCCCCCCCCCCCCCCTTTTCAAATGCAACATGAAAATCGTTCTAATTGTTACTTTGTAAACTCTATATATTATTCGTTACTGTAAATAAGATATTACTATACCTTCGAGCATTTTACATTTAGCCTTCTATATTATCTTGGCAATTCAATCCGGTCCGGGTTATCAGGTTTTTATCGATCATGTTTGTGTACAATTTCAACTTTAATTTTTTTAACACTTTTGGGAAATTCTAAAAGATTGTTTAATCAAGAAAAAGAAAGACCCTTTTGAGTGGAAAGATTACATGCCCATTAATTAGATTACTAGCTAGGATGCGTCTGTAAGGTCCTAGCAAAGTTGTAAATATAGATTTCATGTAAATTCAAGTTTGATTCTTTGTTCATGTCAATTTGTTAGATTATTGTTCAAGCAGATTTATTTTCAGATTCTTTGTTCATATTGATTCAATTATATTTGATTTTTTGTTCGATTTAAATTGTTTAAATAGTATTATCAACAAAGTGGCTTAGTGGTTAGGGCACTTGTCCTCCTTGAGGTCATGGGTTCTACCCTAAGGTGGTATATATTCCCCCATCGCAAATGTTTGGTGGGTCCGGTAAGAGAGATTTTGTGGAAAATAATTTAAGGTTTATTTTAGATCTCTTACTCGAGTAGCCAAAACATGTGATCATTACCTGCGGGCCGGTCCTAATTAGAAAGGATCGGTTCGGATCTAAAAGATCCCGGGCGCAGGGTTAGCTAGACGTAAACAACCTTTTATGAAATAATTGTATAAATAGTATTGATTATTTGCAAATTTATGATTAGAACCAAAGATTTTGCTTGAGGATGAACAAAATTGAACGTACAATACAAAATTGTAAATATATAAAAATTAAAAAAATTCACCTGCAAACTTCATAACAAGTTATCAGTTGCAATATTTCGAATATAAATATTATTAACAATATGAAAATTACCAAAAAAAAAAAAAAAAATTGAACATACAATACTAAATTTTAATTATTAAATCTAAGCTATCTTTGGGTAAATATTGAAATTCAATTATGAATTGATTCAATTTTGACATAAAATTGAATAATACTTACACTTTATAATAAAAATATAAAAAGATAAATTGAACATACAATACTAGTTTTAATTATTAAATCGAGTTAATTGCACCAATGGTTCTTTAACTATCACAAAATTACGACTTTAGTCATTTTTTTAAAAAAGTTGCAATGATAGTCATTTAACTGTCCAAAAGTTGCACCCATGGTCCTTTTTAACATTTTCCATTAATTAAATGCGTTAGTTTTGGTAAATTGACTATTCTACCCTTATCCTTATTATTTATTTTCCAAATAATTATTTATAATAATAATAATATTTAGAGTTAATTGCACACAACCTTACCACCGTCTCACTCCCCCTTTCTTTCTCATCTCCGTCAAACCCCAATACCGAGGATTTCGCGCAAATAAGCAAACTACATTGAACATTCACGAAAACAAGCTGAAAAAAGTCAAATTACGAAAATAAGCATCAGTTTCGCCCCCAGAAGCATCAGTTTCGCCCCCAGATTCGCCCTCCAATCAGAAACTGCCACGTCTACCAGTTTCGCCCCTAGCACGAAAAACGAGACCTGTGGGGGGCGAAACTGCATTTCTAGGGGCGAAACTGGCACGAAACACGAGACCAGCACAAAAAACGACGCACTTTTACGTTAATCAAGGTCATGAGGTGCGAAACTGAGCTACGGGGGGCGAAACTAAGGACACGTGTCGGGGTATGATTGGAGGGCGAAGCTAGGGGCGAAACTGAGGTGTTTGGGGGCGAAACTGATGCTTATTTTCGTAATTTGACTTTTTTTGGCTCAATTTCGTGAAGGGTTTCTGTATTATGCTTATTTACGTAATATAAAAAGATAAATTGAACATACAATACTAGTTTTAATTATTAAATCAAGTTAATTGCACCAATGGTTCTTTAACTATCACAAAATTACGACTTTAGTCATTTTTTTTAAAAAGTCGCAATGATAGTCCTTTAACTGTCCAAAAGTTGCACCATGGTCCTTTTTAACATTTTTCATTAATTAAATGCGTTACTTTTGGTAAATTGACTATTCTACCCTTATCCTTATTATTTATTTTCCTAATAATTATTTATAATAATAATAATATTTAGAGTTAATTGCACACAACCTTACCACCGTCTCACTCCCCCTTTCTTTCTCATCTCCGTCAAACCCCAATACCGTCTCACTCCCCCTTTCTTTCTCGATCTCTCTCACAAACACAAATCCACAACGAAATTTAAACAAAGAAGACTAATAAAAATCAAACACCCCAGATACTTTACACTTGCGGCAGCGTTAGAGAGAGAAAGAATCGATTTAAATCTATGCAATTTCAGAATTACAAAGCATCTGGATTTGTGTTTGTGAGAGAGATCGAGACTCACCACACAGTTAGAGAATCAGATTTGTTGAGGCGCACATATTTACAGAATCTTTCTCTAACGCTGAAATGCTACTGTGTGTGTCAGCGTGTGTGTGCAAGTTACGGTTTGTGTTCGACTTTTGGTGATGGTTTCTATGTTGGTTATCAGGCCACTCAATAAAGTGTTTGTGTATTTATGTATATTAAAGAAAAAAGAAGCACTGGAAGATTTACGTAAAGGAGAAAAGCTACTTAATCTTTATTCAATAAACTTAGATGGCTTTATATATATAGCCAATACAAAAACTCAAGCCATGCCCACGTAGCATTTTCAACTCCTAAACTATCTGTGCTACTCCCAAGTCTCCCATATTAATCGGTCAAAGATAACCCACCACTCACCCATGACTCTCTACTATCTGTTTACTTCATTAACTAATCAAATACTAAATTACGTAAATAATAAAACTCCTAAATTACTACCTAATTAAATACTAAAATACTACTAAAAAGAACCCAAATAATCAAGATTATTCCAACAATCACCCCCATAATCTTGATTCGTTTCTTCATCAAAGCAACGCCGGCTCATCATCCTCTCGAGTCAAATTAGCCACTTCTTCCTTCGTTTCTTGCTTAGGACACTCATACGCATAATGTCCATATTCTTGACAATTATAACACTTAATATACCTTTTATCCCGATACGCACCTTGTTCCCTTCGGTCTTCATTTGGTTGAAACCGGCCACCTCGACCTCTACCAAAACCGCGACCTCTTCCTTGACCACGACCTCGCCCTCGTCCAAATTGATCATGATTGAATTCACCACGTTTACTTCTCTCTTCCCAATCCTCCTTTGAAAGCAACAACTTGTTTTGAAAATCATCCTCCACATCAAGAACTTTGATCCTATCTTCATATGCCTTCAACCTTCCCACGGCTTCCTCGAGTGACATATTTTCTATCTCCAAATATTGTTCAATAGAAGCTACAATTTGTAAAAATTTCTTAGGCACCGAATTAAGTAATTTTCTTACCAAAATCTCGTCTTCCAAACTTGACCCGAGACTCTTAAACTTAGTAGCAATCCCACTAAGTTTGCCCGAAAACTCATCAATCGACTCCTTCTCATCCATCTTCAACATCTCTAGGTCGGTTCTAAGAGTTTGAAGCCTTGCCTTTTGAACTCTATTGGCTCCCAAAAACCGCACACGAAGCGCTTCCCACACGTCTTTTGCTTGCTTATACTTTGCCACTTGAAGTAACACATCTTCGGGTAAGGTTTGAAACACAAATGCTCTTGCCATTAAATTCGTCTTCGTTGGGACCGCTCCTCCCGTTACCGGATCAATGGCTTCCCACAAACCGTATGCTTGTAGGATCGACTCCACCATAATCGACCAACTCGTATAGTTTGTCAATGTTAACTTTGGACATTGCAATGGTATGCTACTACCTTGGTTACTCGCGGTTACAATCGGGCCTGCTCCACCGGAACTCGACATCATGTCTTCTCCTTTTCTTGTTGTTTTTTTTCTCACGCAATATCTTCACCACACAGGTTGCTTCTCTCGATCACACAGATCACTTTCTTCTTGGTTTCACACAGAAAAACTTGCAGCTCTCTACCGTCTTCTTCACATGAACTCGGCTCACACAGATTTTCTCCTTGATCACACAGATCTTCTTCTCCTTATCTGTTTCACACAGAAACTTTTATGTACTTCAGTTGTCTTCTTCACATGCTTGGTTCACAAAGAACCTCCCTCACAAAATGAGCCCCTTGGCTCTGATACCAAATGTTGGTTATCAGGCCACTCAATAAAGTGTTTGTGTATTTATGTATATTAAAGAAAAAAGAAGCACTGGAAGATTTACTTAAAGGAGAAAAGCTACTTAATCTTTATTCAATAAACTTAGATGGCTTTATATATATAGCCAATACAAAAACTCAAGCCATGCCCACGTAGCATTTTCAACTCCTAAACTATCTGTGCTACTCCCAAGTCTCCCATATTAATCGGTCAAAGATAACCCACCACTCACCCATGACTCTCTACTATTTGTTTACTTCATTAACTAATCAAATACTAAATTACGTAAATAATAAAACTGGGTGGGGGTAGACAAGTTTGAACAAGAGCAAATGGCTTTGTTACTGGGTTGTAAAGAAGGTGGTATAATTTTCAATTATCTTGGAGTACCTATAGATGCCTCCATGAAGAGGAAAAGTCACTGGGACAAGGTAACTTCTAAGTTTGAACAGAGATTAAATGGGTGGAAAGCAAAGTCTCTATCGTTTGGGGGTCGCCTCACACTTACCAAAGCAGTGCTTTCCAGTTTGCCTATCTATTACCTTTCGGTGTTTCGCGCTCCTAGCAGTATCCTTTTATTGTTTGATAATTTTAGAAGGTCGTTCTTTTGGGGTGGGGGGATTGAGAGTAAAAAAATACCTTGGGTGGCTTGGGATAATATTGTACATCCTTTCGACCGGGGGGGGGGGGGGGGCTGGACATTGGTAATCTCCTTTCGTTAAACTTGAGTCTCTTGGCTAAATGGTGGTGGAAATTCTTAAACGAAAAAAATGCTTTTTGGGTCAAAATAATCTCAAGTATTTACGGTCGCAATGGGGGGTTAACGTTGAACAATTCTAAAAATGTTCCGGGTATGTGGGGTAATATCATTAGGGTGGGTTCGGATTTATTGAATTACGGGATTGATATTCTATCTCTTTTTAAGTGTAAACTAGGGGATGGCAAATTCACGAGTTTTTGGGAAGATCCTTGGTTAAACAATAAGTCTTTGAAATTTGTTTACCCAAGATCATTCCAGAAGTTTGGAAATGCGGATAGCCTTATCGGGGACTTGGGGGGCTGGGTTGGATCGGTTTGGGTTTGGAAGATTGGAAATCGAGTCCTAGCTAACGGTAGACTAAAAGTGGAGTTCGATCAGCTGCTACAAGGTTTGAATCAGGTATCGTGTAGAAGTGACACAGAAGACAGATGGTTATGCTCGCTCACAAGTGATGGTTCATTCTCAGTCAAAGAATGTAGATTGTTGATAGAGAAGGCGCTCCAAAGATTACAAAGCTCGCAGCGGTACATCACGTTTTGGTCGAAATTGGTTCCTAAAAAGCTATGTATTTTTGCTTGGAGAGTGGATCGACAGAGATTACCGGTATCTTTGAATCTTGTGGAAAGAGGGATCGACCTACCATCGATCCTTTGTACATGGTGCTCGGACGACGTGGAATCGGTTACTCATGCAATCTTCGGTTGCAAAATTGTCCGTAAACTTTGGATTGAGATTCACGAATGGTGGGGAGTTCCGTTTTACGGTGGTTTATCATTTTCAGAGCTAGAGGATTCGGCAAAAACTACTCTATCGACAAAGAATTGGAAGATTTGGGCTCTAGTGATTAGATCAGCGGCATACTTCATTTGGAAACTAAGAAACGAGAAGGTGTTCAAGAATGCCAACACCAATTTGTGGAATGCCCAGTATCAAGTTAAGTTAACTTTGTTCCATTGGTTAAAGGTTAGAAGTAAAAGAGGGAGTTCATTGTCGTGGCAAGATTGGCTTACGGGTCCCGATGTAGTTAATATTTAGGGGCGTAAGTAGTTGTTGCTTAGATTAGTGTATATTATCTTTGCTTAATTGTTTTTTTCTAGGAGATGTTTCTGAGTAAATGTCATTCTATTTGGCATTTATAAGGTTAACATTTCCCAGTCTTGTATTCCCATTCCTTATGGGGTGTCCTTTGTTACGGTTGTGATTTATATATATATTGTTTGCCTTTCAAAAAAAAAATAAAACTCCTAAATTACTAACTAATTAAATACTAAAATACTACTAAAAAGAACCCAAATAATCAAGATTATTCCAACATTCTAGGGTTTCGAGTTTTCTGGTGATGGTTTCTATTTGGTGACTTTTTGGTGATGGTTTCTAATTTTCGAGTTTTCTGGCCTTAACCACTGCCACTTGCAGATCTAGGGTTTCTGGTTTTCGAGTTTTTGCGATGGTGATGGTGGCAGTGTTTGATCTTGGTATGTGTTCGTCGGTGGTGGTGGAGTTTGGTCCATATTCTTGCGATAGTGATGTCGTTTGTGTTCGTCGGGGGTGATTTCTGGGTGGTGGTGGATTTGCGATGATGTGGTGTGTCTTCGTGTTTGGGTCTGTATTTTGTGATGGTGATGTGGTCTGCAACAAACCCTAACTCGATGGTGGTGTACGGTGGTGATGGTAGAGGTGGATGTAGATGGTGGTGATGGCAGAGATGGAGGTGGGTGGTGGTGGATGTGGGCGGTGGTGGAGGTGGGCGGTGCAATTAACTCTACTTCTGATATATTCAAATATTATTACACTTCTAATATATTCAAAAGACTAAAATATTATTTTACATTAACAAAATTTTTTGAAAATGGTAAAAAGACTTGAATACCCCTGACTTATCGAAGCTCACAAACAAAAAACGTTTGAAAGGACTAAATTTGCAACTTTTGAGCAGTTAAATGATTATCCTTGCAACGTTTTGAAACAAAAGGACTAAAGTCGCAACTTTAGGATAGTTAAAAGACCATTGGTGCAATTAACTCTATTAAATCTAAACCATCTTTTGGCTAAATATTGAAATTCAATTATGATTTTTTCTCTCAAAATTGGATTCAGTTTTAACATTAAATTGAATAATACTTACACTTTATAACATTTCAAAATATCACATTTAACTAAATTTTTAGTTGTATTATTTTAAAATATTCTATAATTATTATAAATTGTAATAATAATCAATAAATAATTAACCTTATTGCCCTAAGACACTAACTTTACAATAATAATCGATAACTTGTATAATAAATAAAATCACATCTATTAGTATATTGATATCATGTTTTCTTTCCTAATGTATGCTTTTTTCATCACGTCGACTCTTTCGTAGCGTATTATAATTATTTAATATTTTTTTGTATTAATATTTATTATTATATTATAACAACTAGTGGATCAAATTGATATTTATTTTAGGTTATAAAATATATACACGCATGAATCATATGGGAAACATTACGTACCCATATTTATTTGACCGTCGTCAGACTATACAATTTACAGTGACGTCAGTGAAAATTTGAGAAACATTTGACGAGAAACTTTCTAGGCCGACAATTAAGAACCAAATAATTTAGTCGAGGCGAAAATCATTATAGAATCTCCATTTATTACAATACTATATTTCTAAGATTTTGTCATTCTTATAAAAAAGTGAGGAGGACGAAAGATTTTGTCATTCTTATATGTCATACTAATCTAGTTACCAGGGGCGGAGCTAAGATTTTAGTATAGTGGGGGCCGATCTTACTTTATTGAACCAAAATGTTTTAATATAATAATCACTCATGCTATTACGAAACCGTATTTTCATAGTTTTCATTGCTAAAAAAGCTCTTTCAAATATCAGAATCACAATTTCAAGCCTTCTCTACACCTTTTCTGTTTTGAGAAATCTACACCTTTTCTATTTTGAGAAATACTTAGGCTATTAGTTACAATTAGGGGAGACTAATATATATGTGATGGATGTAGGCTTATAAAATACTATAGATGTTTGGCTCATTGGAGGGGGGCCAATTGCACCCTTCAGCCCCCCCTTGTCTCCGCCCCTGCTAGTTACACTTTAAATGTTAGGAAATAAATGTATACATTACAAAAAGATTAAGTTAAAACGGTTTTACAAACTCTGTAACTTTTCATCAATCTATCAATATGGTTATAAACAAGCTCATATACTCGTAAATTTTTAGTTTGGCTTGCAACAGTCTTGAAAATGATCATGAAATTTACGTATATCTAAGTTAAAGGCTCGACTACTACTAATAACCTGCATAAGGGTTTGTTTCCCATTACTCGTTGACCAAGTTCATGAAAATGAACGCAACCTTTAACTTGATTATAACATTTAGCTTATAAAACATGATGAACATATGATTAATTAAATTGATTAACTTGGTAAAGATAATATTCCGAAGTTTAAATTTAAATATTAAAGGGTAAAGACTAATGAATAACATTTTATTTTTCTAAAATAGTCAAGATAGGTAATTTAATTTTATACTAGCATCGGTATTTGCAAAATAATGCCGCATCAATTAGTTTTTATTTTGTAACATATATCTTTTAAAAATGTAATGATATGTTATTCGCGCGATTCAATATTACAAAAAAAATATTTAGCAACATATGCATTTTTTCAAACTTTCTTTTATTTGCATCAACTATTTTTATTAATGTTCAAAATAGATTCAAAAAGACATTAAAATAAGAAAAAAGATTTATATTTATGAAATAAGGAGAGAAAAGTGAATAAGATTTTGAAAATTGTATTGATATGAGTAAATAATTGTGTTTGTTTGTGATTATATTTTAAATGAATATGAAGTTAAAGTAAATTAGGAGAAAGAGTTGAATGGTTGAAAAAGGAGTAGATGTGATTAATTTATATATAATGAAAGGTCAAGATGTTGTTTAGATTGAATTTTAAGAATTCTTAAGATTAAGTAGGAAAGAGAATGTTAAATGGTTTATATAACAATATAGATTACTCAGATGGGTAATCTATTTTATGGTGACGTGTTAAATGAAATCAAAACTTACAATTTTAATTATGGTTATTTCCCTAGCCGAAGTTCCCACCATTGCATCACCAACAAACCTTGGTAACATTCTTTATTGTTGGTGATAATAGAGTTTGACCGTCCCTCGTTGCCGGATTTAAAGAAAGAACAATAATGAAGCCACGACCACAATGACAAAAGTCAAAAGGTTGGTCAAGCTCCATCATCACGTAGTGTTAGATATGCAATACTGAAGAGTAGTCAGTAGTGCATGTTAAGCTCATTGGCTACTTAAAGATAGCTCTTTGGAAAATCTCATGTCGAGAAATGATCTAAGTTTGTTTTCCTATTAATCTCCTTGTTGATTTCTTCATATGTAATTGAGATGATAATGACCTATATCTACATTGTACTAGTATAGGTCAAGTATAGGGTAAAAATGTTGAAAATGGTTGAACTTGATTTAGAGATAAATTGTTAATCGTAGACTAATGTTTTGATTTTTAATAGATGTTCTATCAATATACGGGTGTAAAATGAAAGGTGCAAACATTCTAATCGATTTATGACAGAGGTCTTGTTATATAAGAACGATGGACAACTTATAAGTGCACAAAAATAAGAGTTAATTATCAAATTCTTTCTTTACCTTTGTCATTTCTTCCGATTTGATCATTTAACTTCAAAAGTAATCAAGATAGTCACTTAAGATCTATTTTGTGGTTTGGATGATCCTTTCTAACTCTAGATGTTAGTTAAATCCGTTAAACTAGGGTAAAAGGACAATTATACCATTTTGTTTATATTTTATCCTATTTATTTTTTTAACTTTTACTCGTTTATAAATTAGTTAATAATTAATATTATTTAAATACAAAATAATGAATCAAAATTTATACATTAATTATTAGCTTTTGTTTTTAACATTTACTTTTTATTTTGATGTTCCCAAAACTTAACACATAGGTGAAAATCACACAAAAACAAAGTTTAAACACCCAGTCCTTTGTCTCCACCACCTCTCCCTCTCTCCACCACACACATTTAAACAAACCACCACTATTTCCACTCTCCCAGTCCTTTGTCTCCACCACCACTGCCACCTTTCTCACTCACTCAACTCCACCCCGCCACCATCGCCAGCGAAAACAAGGTGAAAATCACACAAAAACAAAGTTTAAACACTTAATCAAACTTACTATTTTTGAAATCAAACCTAGATTTGGTTCAAACCAGATCAATCACACATAAAATCAAACGTAGATGAGAAACCCGAATCAAAATTGAAGCCAGATATGAACCCTAACCTAGATAACAAACTCGATCTGAAATTAGTGGCGATGGCAGAGGCGAAGAAAGAGAGAAGATGATGAAGTGGTAATGGTCTTGGGAGTGCGAGAGAGATCCAACGATGGCCGTGGTGGTTGGCGATGCCTAGAGGGTAGTGGAGGGGCGGTGCATTGGAGATGGCTGCCAACTCGTTTGAAGAGAGAGAAGAGAGAGAGAGGAGAAAGAGAAATTGTAGTATAGTGTGTGAGAGGGTTAAAGAGAGTAATTTATTTATTATATAAAAAAAGATAGAATATTATTAAAAATTAATTAAAAATTAGAAAAATGGTAAAAAGACTGAAAAGCCATTGACTTAAAACGTCAACAACGAAAGGACCTTTTCACCATAAAATGGATCTTAAAGGACTATCTTGGTCATTTTTAAAGTTAAAGGAACAAACCGAAAGAAAAGACACAGTTAAAGGACAAATTTGACAATTAACTCCAAAAACAATAAGAACACGATGAATTTATTATGTGGTTCAAACAATCAACCTAGCTACTCGTGTTACATTTACGTCGAACTAGAGAGATTATGTTACCTATTGCATAATATACAAATTCCTAGACATTTTCTTATAAATTAGGATTACAAAAGATATTAAAATCTAATTGTAGACATTGGTTGACCTTATAATGCTACTTGGCCAGGGCCCACGAGCCCATGCCATTACAACTTGAACCCAATATATCAAATTCGTTGTCAACAACAAACTATCTTAGCAGTACTGACATTACAATATTAGAAGCATAAGGTTACCTCTGCATTCTAGAATTATGTTAGGAGTGTAAGTGATCACTACTACATGGTTCAGCGACTAAGAAAATTTCACTTTGCTAAGTCTTCGTAGCCGCAATAAGGTTAAAAGGACATAGAAGGCTCTATAACTCGCAAGGTCTTAAGCTAAGGGAACAAGTGCGATAGAGGAGGAGTTGTAGCTTCTTGGTATGAATTTGATCATTCGAAGTTCTTAACCAATTAGGCCAATGATATCATAGCCAACAATCTCTCGATGATGCTTTGAACCCTTGAAGGTGAACCCGTCTTGCAATGGGTACATTTAGGCCTTAGGGGCTAGAACGAACGATAACTAGAGGTTTACTAAGTTAGTGCTTCCTTTATTGTTTTTATAGCTGCTTTAAAGCTTAAATCCTTTTAAACTTGCTAATAGTTTTTTAAAGGGCAAAGAATGTCAAAGTACAACAAACTTTGTCAAAATTGTTATTATTTATTTTGTATATAAAAATATAACCTATTTTCAATTTGGGTTCATTGTATGCAATAAGTAAGCTGATTATTAGGTTACCAATATTTTTCTTGATTATAAGGCCACCATCACCTGCCGTCACTCACCACCACCACCTATCGCTCACTACATTTTTTATTAATAATACCAAATTATAATCTAGAACAATACATAAAAAGTATTCAACACGAGTTGATCATAACAAATTCGACATTAATACACTTAACTATTTGCATGACTTGATCGTTTTCAATTATAATTTTTTAACGAATTTAATATAATTTCAGTTGCTAAATACATACTACCCCAGCAGCTCCGCTTGTTTCCGAATGCATGTAGGAGTCTCTAAGCTTGGTATACAATCATCGTCGGTTATATTTTACATTTTATTGTCATTTTGTAGGAACATGAATTATTTAATCTGTAAATAAATTCAAGAGGAGTCTTGATACGTGTCTAAATTGATATCATTTTTTATTTTTTAATGACTTTAGAGCATCTATATGATAGGAACCGTATAAATAGAGTAGATCAAATCGGATCTAGGTCAAAACCCGTCTCATTGACACCCTAGGTGAGGGAGCGGGTATTTTCATACCTCTCCATCTCGCTAGTCATATCAACGTCAAATCATATACTTACTCATCATACGATTTTTATCTTCTATCGTTTTATCCCACTAAAACTATGATAATGAAAATCTTCTATCCCACCAGCATACTAACCAAACTTTATGAATGAGTATATAAAATAATTTTAAAAGTAGTGCCAAAAATTTTGTAAAAAGAAAAAATTGGATTTATATTAGTATGGCCGGCCGGGTCATATAATTTGAGCGCAAGAAATGGTCCCGTACCGTCCCGTCCGGTCCCGTCCCGTCTCCATATATAGATGATAGGATGTTGTGATCAAAATGTTATATTAAATAATGACATGCCAAAAGCTTGATTATGATATACGTACTTATAATTAAGATTCAGCTAGCTACCTAGGTTTCGTGTACCAATTATATATATGCAAATTAAGGCTACCTTTCAACTTTTATATATATACATACATATATATATATATATATATATATATATATATATATATATATATATATATATATATATATATATATATATATATATATATATATATATATATATATATATATATATATATATATATATGTATGTATGTATATATATAAAAGTTGAAAGGTAGCCTTAATTTGCATATATATATATATATATATAGTGGGAGGTTCAAATGAAAACCTTAAATAAATTAAGAATGGGCGACTCAATCCTAGCCATCCAATTCTCCCTCCTTCAATGTTATTGCCTACCCATGAATTTCTCACATGCACCCTGCCACACTCTATTCCCTCACGCTCTTCATCCATGAATTCCACTTACAAAATGAACGGCCGAGATTGAGTCTCCCATTCTCATTTGATTTCTCATTCTCATTTCAACCTTCCCTTATATATATAAAATATATATAGGAGAGGGTTCAAACGAGAACTGTTTTTCGTACGAAAACTGCGAGAACCAATCTTAACTGTTGGTTTGATAATTGGAATTCATGGATGTAGAGCGGGGGGGGGGGGGTCAAATGTGGTAGGCTGCATGTGAGGAATTCATGGGTGGGTGATGACATTAAAAGAGGGGGAATTGGACGGCTCAGATTGGTTCTCGCAGATCTCGTACGAAAAATAGTTATCGATTGAACTTTTACCTATATATATATATATATATATATATATATATATATATATATATATATATATATGTGTGTGTGTGTGTGTGTGTGTACGATAACTGTTTTTCGTACGAGAACTAACATTATTAATGAGTACTTATTATCATAGACATATTGGTCATTTATATATTTTTCCCAATCGTGAAATAAATCAAAGTGGAATGTCTTTAATGTGTGTCATTAACTAGTCAATTATTAGCCGCCAAAATTATTAGCCATTGCACGAAATAATATTTAAAAGACCAAAATACCCTATTAATAAGTCATTAATAAGCATTAATGTTGATTATAAATAGTTCACAAAAAAAAAACGATTTCCAAAGAAACTTTTATATATATAAGGGTGAGATCAGTTCAAAAACCGGGCCGAAACCTGAAATCTATAGGAAACTAAGACCAAAGCTAGAGCGGACCTACTAGTCCTGGTCCGGACCGGTCTCAGTCCGGTTTGGTTCGGTTCATCGTTATTTTCGGTGTTTTATTTATTTAATACATTGTATCAAACAAAACAGGATCGGACCAAAACCTGAAATTTATAAATAAACAAGGACTGAAGACCGGACCGACCAGGCCCAATCTTGGTCCCCTGGTCTCGGTCCGGTGTGGTCCGGTTCATTGGTTTTTTCGGTCTTCCGGGTCCCAAGCTCACCTATTTATATATTTATTTATTGTTGTCATATGATATTTAAATAAATGTATTAATGTTAATTTATATAACATGCATTACATTGTATAGACATGCTAATTGAGCACACACTACAAGAAATAAAGGTTTTTGCGGCGACATCTTTTTGCGGCGACAAAGTTTCGCCGGTAAATCCTTGCTAAACGACAAAAAGGTGGCCCACTTTCATCTGATCAAAACGCGTCGCCGCTAAAGAGTTTTTGCGGCGACACACGTCGCCGCTAAAAGGGTTTCCCTCCACCGAAAACCATGGCGGGATGTTTTCCCTCCTAAAAAATTCGATGTCGCCGCAAAAAACCTATTGGAACCTAGAGGGGGGTGAATATGTTCTTTAACTTAGTTTACCAATTTTTTACACTTATAAAAATTTGTAAGTTGTGTTAAAAAATATTTTTCTTGAAGTTTATAACACAACAAATATATATATTTGAAATAAAGAGAGTAAGGGTAGAAAGATATCACCAATTAGAAGACAAGAGATTTATAGTGGTTCATGCAAGTGTTAACAAACTTGCACTACATCCACTCCTTGACATCACCCACCAAGAGTTTGCTCCACTAAAAACTTCTCTCTTTCAAGATAGAGATAAACCTTTACACTTCTCTCTTTAGTTTACAAGAAATATTCTTCTCTCTTGCAAACAAGGCTAATATGAGCCTAGCTTCACTCTAATTTGATGGCTAGAGTTAATCCTCACTTCTCTCTAATTATGTAGGCTAGAGATAATCCTTACTTCTCTCTAATTATGTAGGCTAGAGATAATCCTCACACTATTACAAAATATGTAGAAAGATGATGTAGTGTTTAAGCTTTGAAAGCTTTGCTCTTGCTTGATTCTTGATCTTAAATGATAGATGAATTATCAAAGAATATGAGCTCACAAGATAATAATATATTTTCTGTGTTTTTGCTGTACAAGAGTTAAGTAATGAATGAGGTTTGAGTTGGTTTAAATAAGGAAAAAGAAGTAAGCTCAAAAAGTGTCCAGACATCTCACGGTCGATCCACGGTCGACCGTGGCTAAAACCGTTAGCGTACTGGAGCTTTTTTGAGCCTTTCAAATATAGACGTTGGGCTTTTACCAAAACCACACACAACTCAGTTTTACCATAAAAAATCACTAAAAAAGAGCTTGGCAAAAGTTAGGTTGAATCCATACTTCTTAAGTTTGAATTTTAACACAAAAATGGAACTTTGAAAACCAATACAAAAAGCATGTTGGAATTTTCTTCTTTGAGAGATTCCTTTGCTAAATATGGTGTTGTATTGTTTCAAAGATGTATTATATTTTGGGATTTGCCAAAATAAGAAGTCTTGTATTAATTCAACCAAGCTTGTGAATTTTATAAAAAGTTTGTTAATTTTTATAGAAGTTTTTATAAAAATGATTTTATAAAAGACTTAAACTTGTTTAATTTATTATTCTTGTAAGCTCATATTTTTCGAACTCTTGTTTGTAGATTTCTTCGTCATCGGCTTTGAAGAATTCATCTTCATTTGTTAAGTACGAGTTCGGCTGACTTCAAGAAGGACAATGTTTAAGAATTTTGAGTTGTGCAGCGACGGTTGATTCACGGTCGACCGTGGGATCGACCGTGAAGGCTGAATGTTTACTTTTATCTTGTTATTTTCTTTTCTTGTTGAAACAAAGTCTTTACTTTTTTATTCTTCATTTAATCATCAATTTGAGGTTTGTTAACATTGAAAAATATAGATATGAACATATGAATATTTTTAATAAGCAATAGTATCACATGTTAATATTTTTATCATCATCAAAACAAGGAGTGCACTTTTAAATGTATGCACCAACAAAACCCTATGTCGCCGCTAAAACTGTCGCCGCAAAACTTAAAACACCAATCATACCGTCTCTTAAGGTTCCACTTAAGTTTTTTTATATATTGTATATTTGTAAAAATTGTACAATAAACTAACTTTATCTTATAATTTACAGACGTACTGTTGACTTGGTGCCCCATATTGAACATGATCTAAAAGGTGGGTCGATTTTGGCGGGAATCGACAAAATGGGTGGGTCGATGTATAAAGACCAAAAATTTAAGTTAAAAAAAAATGGTTTGAGAAAAGAGGGGGGGTCTCGAATGCACACCAATTGCGTCGAGATCCTCCTCCCGACATGGAACAAAAGGATTGAGATTTGTACATCGACTTTTTTATTGGGGAGAAAACCATTCGACGCTCTATTGCGAACACAAAAGTTAGGGCGCAACAAGTAAATCAAAGCTTGCATGGTCGGAGATCATACTGTCAGTATCGCTTCGAGAACGTAAGTCTATTCATCTCTAATTCTTAATTTTGATTGATATAATGATTGACCCGACCCGTTTGTATGATATATTAATCGTTATTTAGTATATAATGGTCGAGCCGTTTGATTGATATAATGATTGACCCGACCCGTTTGTGTGATATATTAACCGTTATTAAGTATATAATGGTTGACCCGTTTCATTGATATAATGATTGACCCGACCCGTTTGTATGATATATTAATCTTTATTTAGTATATAATGGTCAAGCCGTTTGATTGATATAACGATTGACCCGACCCGTTTGTGTGATATATTAACCGTTATTAAGTATATAATGTTTGACCCGTTTCATTGATATAATGATTGACCGTAAAATCGTTTGTGTGATATATAAATCGTTATTAAGTATATAATGGTCGAGCCGTTTCATTGATATAATGATTGACCCGACCTGTTTGTGTGATATATTAACCGTTATTAAGTATATAATGGTTGACCCGTTTCATTGATATAATGATTGACCCGACCCGTTTGTGTGATATATTAATCATTATTAAGTATATAATGGTTGACCCGTTTCATTGATATAATGATTGACCCGACGCGTTTGTGTGATATATTAATCGTTATTAAGTATATAATGGTTGACTCGTTTTATTTGTTTATAGCGTGACCCGGAAACACAACAACCCCCAAGCTTGATTGATCAATATATGACAAACCATTCACGCAATGGTGTCTTTACATCCCCGGAGCTTGAAGAAAATCATGTAAGTAATCATTTATACTTCATTAAAATTATTTATAAAATCTGATTTTAATTATTTTTATCTTATTCATACACAACGCCGTATGGTTTTCATGAGAGACAATCAAGTCGGGATAGAGAACCCTATGAGCGAAGAAGATATTTTGAAGGCGGTGTTGGGTGAACGTCGAGGACACGTTCGTGGGGTTGGAAGATCATTAAGTTCTTCATCCGTATCTGCTGCACGATCTACCGCTCAATCCCAGCCTACGGGGAGATTATATACACAGGACGAGGTAGATATCATGCTCGGGGATGTCCGACAGGAGCTACATCAAAGTACATCCGCGATCTATGATATATTAGAGGCGGCATGTATAAATACTAATATTTCCTCAAGATCCGGACGTCAACCAACCACCAACATAGCTAATATTGATGAAGAGTCTAGTGATGAGGATTAGATTATATGTTTGTTAGACGAGTACTTGTGATTGTTTAAAACGATTTTGTTAACTTTCAAACTATCGTTTGTTCTATTTCGTTTGTTCTATTTCGTTTGTTATGACGATTAGATTATTGTTTGTTATATCGTATTTTTATAATTGCTGTTGAGTTCTGAGCAACAGATTTTCTGAATATTGCCCGGTTAAAAACGGGTGGAAAACGCAAATTGCAGCGAAATGCTGCCGGATTTTTACTAGACTTTTTGTGGCGACATATCGTCGCAAAAAGCCATAATGTCGTCGCAAAAAGGCACACATGTCGTCGCAAAAGAGACAATGTCGTCGCAAAAAAGAAATAATATATTTAATAATTAATATTACTTGTCGCCGCAAAAAGTAATTATTTTAATTTACTTTTAATTTAAAAGTGTCGTCGCAAAAAGTGTTTGTCGCCGCAAAAAAGTAGCCACGTGGCAGAAGGTGGTTTCGTTGTGTGTCGTCGCAAAAAGACAAAAACGTCGTCGCAAAAAAGTTTTTAGGATGAGGTATTTGCGGCGACCCTTTTGCGGCGACATTTCATGGCAAACAATTATTAGCGGCGATAAAGTGAGTATTATCGTCGCAAAAGGGTCTTTTTTTTGTAGTGACACTAATTAAAAGTTCATATACGTACGTATTCAGAAGGCGTAAGAAACGGGAGTCCTTAATTATAGAATATTATAAGTTCAAGTCTGTAATATAATTCTTTTTGCACATGACATGCTCCTTTCAATTCGCTTATATGGAATAAAATCAAATTTCATTTCTAACTTAACTTTTGAGAAAAAGATGTTTTGATATATCTTGAAATAGAGTTGTATACACAAAATTATGCTCTAACCAATCCAAAATTTGTCCAAATTTAGTAGAAACTTCCCTAATTATTTTTCTCTAGCTTAACCATGTATAAGTATGGATATTGTTAATGTAATTTTAAACATTCTTGGTATGGAATTTTAACATATAATAAATTTATATATTGATAACAAATAAAAAACTAAAATGAAAGTAGGAATATAAAGAATAAAATTGATATACTCACAAATTTACGTCGATATTTGTTAGTGAAATTAGGATTAAGAATTAACATGAGATCCTATAGTTATTCGTGAGAATGTCTCAACATAAGTAGTTGAATAAGGAATTGGGTTTTTGTTGAATAATATTTTTAAATGACACAGTGTCTCAACGGGTAAGCCGTTTCTATTTAAGATCCGCCTGACTCAGATTCCTGGCTTACGCTTTTTGATGTAAGAAACTATTAATTCGTTAGCCATTTTAGAAAATAAAGCGAGATGATTATTTTAAAAAAATTCTAAAATTAGTATGATGACATTTTATATAATATATTTTATTTTAATATATATTATAATGATTGTAAGTAAAGTTCTTTGTTTCCTCGTTCTTCTTTTAGGACCAAAATACCGATATCTAAAAGACTTGAATTAGTTTCTTGAGTAAATTGCACGTTTAGTCCTTGTAATATACCACTAATTACAGTTTCGATCCTTATACTTTATTTATATGTTGCTAGATCTTACTGTTTGAGTTTTGTTTCACTCATGGTCTCTAGTCCAACTAAAATAACCAAAATATTCTTACCTTTCATATGAAATGACTATCATACCCTTGAA
This sequence comes from Pulicaria dysenterica, assembly GCA_947179395.2. NCBI lineage: Eukaryota > Viridiplantae > Streptophyta > Magnoliopsida > Asterales > Asteraceae > Pulicaria > Pulicaria dysenterica. The sequence goes on along the minus strand of OX359290.1, from coordinate 110,718,460 downwards.
TTTTCTTTTTTATTGTTTTCCTTAGATCTAAATAATATTATTAAAACTAACAAATTAATATTATATATCACATATACATAACCTCACGGCCAAACACTTTTCTCTCCACCTCGCATAAAAGCATTGCCGCTCCATTCGATCTGTTTAGCCGCCGCGGTCCCTTTGCTCCACCGTCGCCGCCCCTTTGCTCCACCATTGGACCCATTCGCTCTAACGCCGCACCCCTCGTCTCCACCACCGCGCGCATATGTTAGCCTCCAATTGCCACCCACGTACCCTCGTAGGAGAGAACAACTTGTCGACCGTGGACATCCCAACATCACCAACATCGTGGGCCTGATACTACCCTCTCCCTTTCCCTCTCCACCGCCATCCCCGTGATTTAGAAAGTGATCCGCACACATGCGATTTTTCATATCTATGGTGTAAAATGACAGTTGTGATTGTTCATAGTTTCTCCTCCCACTGTGACTACCATTGCCGTATCATCACCATCGTCGCATTTTAGATTAGGGTTTTTTGTGTCACCGTTCTCTCTCTCTCTCGCTCTCTCTCCCTCGTCCTCTTTTTGTTACACACACCCTCCCCCTCCCTTCAAATTAGGGTTTTTTTCATGCTTTCCAAATCTGTGTGGAATTTGAGATATTGTACTTGATTTTTGTAAGTTTTGAGATTTTGTTCTTAATTTGCGTTAATTTCCCTCATGTTGTTCTGGTCTTGTTTTTTATTTGGGGATAGCAGAAGGTGTTGGTTGTTGGTGTTCTTGATAAGGGACTCTTGGGGGAAGATAGTGGTGAGTGGTGATAAACAATGGTAATATGGGGAGGGGGGAGGTAGTGGTAGATTTTGACATGGAAGAAGGTGATGGCGGTTTTAATTTCTAGAGGTGGTGGTTTTAATTTTCGGTGGTGGTGGTAGTTGAAAGTATATTATCTATATATTAATATTATTTAATAATCTGGTTAATTAAAAATCAGTTTTTAATTGAATAAAAGTTATAAAAATAAACATTAACAAATTAATAATAAAAGGGTATTATTGTCTTTTTAATTAAGTACACATGGAGTAACAAAAAACCATCAACGAAATAAAACTCAAACAGTAAGGACTACTAGCATAATAAATTATATTTAAGAACCGAGACTGTAATCAATGGTATACCACATAGACCAAACGTGTAATTTACTCTAGATTCTTTACTAATTTAATCATCAATCAATTTATACATGAAAATAGAATTTGGAAACAAATTCGTTAAGTTTTAATATTTTGAACAAGCTCTAACAACTTAAACTTGCTTTACGTACATTTTATCAGTAGGGCAAAACCCTAGAGGTTTACTTCAAATAAAAATGTGTATTCTGAATTTAAAATTTATTAGATCTCGAATTTCTGGATATGAGATTTTTGGTGTTTCAAAATCTATCTCAAATCAGATTTTTGAGGCCATAGATTGTTCGAGTAAACTACTTAAAGCAACAAATTACATTTACCCTAGATGTTTTACTTAAAGGCTAGCTTGCTGCCAAAGATCAAAGCTTTGAGGCTGTTATGCTCTTAATTTATCAAGTTTTTTTTTTTTTTTTTTTTTTTTTTTTTTTTTTTTGTTATTTATTATAAATTTTCATGCAATTCAATTTATCTTGCTGCGCGCTCTCTAGCTCTATATATATGATTGAATATATAATAATTTTCTCTGCTAAAGAAGAGAAATGTATAAACATCTAGTTAGAGGCTGAGACCAAATTCTAGTACTCTTTTCAATAATATTTAAGTATTTCCTGTACAGGTTATGCTTTTTGGGGACCAAAAAATATTATTACCATTATTATTTCCTCTCTCATAAATATCTACTACACATACATACTACATTGAACTTTTAAATGAGTATGATAAATATATATGGTAGTAATTAAAAGAAAATAATTGTACTAGTAGATCATTCCAAAAACATAAATGAAAAATATTGTAAAAATAGATGGAAGTAAGAAATTAGAGGACAAGTTGCCTTTTTTCCCCCTCCCAATTGAGCTGAGAGTGTCATGGTTGTCAATCAAAGCAATCAAGCAGCAGCATGGCCTGAAAACTAGGTGGTCCTCTTCCTCTACCTAATAAGTTAAACACTGTCCAGGAATATGATCCATCAACGTTTGTGAGACATGCAATGCAGGCCGAACGATGATCAGGACGGCCCTATTTCATCCACGTCTTATATATATATATAGATACGTACATACATAAATACATACGAACATCCAAAACTATATAATTCCCCGAAAGGTAGCTACTAACTTGAATATATTTTACCACAGTAGTGGTAAATTCCATTCGACCTCGATCAATATTAATATTATGCCTGCAGGCTAATGAGGCTTAAGCCGCGAGCCATCAAACCACATCAAGTAAACAGATTGGCATTCATCCATATATATTGAACTTCAAAAGTGTGGTTATATAGAATTTGTTAGCTTTTTGATAGATATGATTTGAGAATCAAAATATAGTAAAGAGCTAGGGAATTGAAGGGAGAAGAGAATGATGTGACAGAGTTCTTAGACATGTATCATAATAATAATGATAATAATTTAATTAGCTTTTAGCTTAAATAAAAGAAGGTGGAGAATAATTATAAATGAGAGGATAGAAGGAGGACCACAGTAATATAATTTTGGGTGGTTGGGCTCCAAGTCTTGGGACTTTCTAACCATCAAGTTAGGAAGCTGTGACTAAACCTTCCCCAAGAAATTAATTTATAAAATATATAAATACAAAATAAAACCCGACCCATAAACCGTCCAGATTAATTAATAAAACAGAAAAAGAAAGGATATAGAAAAGAAGTGAGTCCGTACAATAGTAACTGACAAGAGTAGTGTGAATAGAAAAACACACAGTTTTTGATGTCTGGGTTACATGTGGCCAAATTACTATTATTATTATTATTAATATTGTTATAAAAAGGAGTATAGTAGGATTAGATTATACATATTGAGGTCCATATAATTGCAAGCTGATGAGATTAAAAATATTAATAATTAAGAGATGGAGATTAAGGTAAGAGAGAAGGAGGAAGGTGTTGAAATATATAGGAAACAACTGGCAAATTTTGGAGGGGATGGGAAGATGAAGTAGTTGAAAATAGGAAGGAATACACACAGCCCCAGGTCCAGGACCATATGACAGACCCAACCTCACATGAACCCAACCAGTTAACTAATGGACCCCCTCCCCTCCCCATTCTCCTATCTCTTCTTTATATACATATAATATATATATATATTTCTTCTTTTAATATATTTCTTCTATCAATATATTTCTTGATTTCTTCTTTTAATCATTCCCATTTCATCTTGTTTTAAAATTTAAAGATTAATACTGTATTAATTACTAAACAGACTCAGTAATATAATTCAGGAGTCGCACATATATAATTAGAAGTATCATCATGTGCATAAAACAAACAGATCTCGACAGAAGTTAACACTACGTACGTTCAAGCAAAATATTGAAAGATTGCACCGTGCTATCTTGAACATGTTACATGCTAAGTCCTCCACTTATTACTAAAAAACACCAACACAATCAACTTGGTCTGAATTTACGTAAACAAAGCTGAATTCAGATTACGTGAGAGGAAGGGAATGTATACATTCAATTTGGTACGTGATTCGAAAGTTTGAGGCATAAAGTTGAATTCATACTATATATATTGACTTTAATACCTAGTATTTTGTTATCTTCTAAGAAAGATAATATATATATATATATATATATATATATATATATATATATATATATATATATATATATTGTATTATATATATATATCTAACTAGCAACCAAGAACAACAATACCTTTTAACAATTCATAAACATATTTCACATTAAACATATATACACACAATTAAATCTCAAACTTTCAAGAATTTTTGTTTCAAATTAAAGTTAAATATACATGTAGTAGACAATGACATATATATACTAATTAAGAGAAGTGATTTGTACACGCCATTATTTTACCATATATAAAACCATTCCGGCAGATTCATCATGCATCCTTATTTATTAACCATGAAATTATGACATGTCTTTCATAATGTATATAGCTAGATCTTCTCCTGATCTACTCTCTTGGTCAATTATGCCGGTTTACATATATAATCTTGTTATTGAAAGGATAATAGAAAGATCTTTAATAAAGAAGATATAGCTAGATCATTAATAATTAAGTAGTATTTGCAGTAGATTAGAATTGTGAGGCATATAAAGAAGCACATAAGCACTGGTATTAATGGGTACATATATAATTAGGATAATTAATAACTTAGAACCATTATTACTACTTAAAATAATAAATGTAACATTAATTAATATTGCATAAAGTATTAAGTATTAATTCAATTGATAAATAAAAAGGGGAAAAAATATCAAGATAACATGAGAGAAGGTTCCAGGTAAGCAGCAGCCAGCAGAGCTAGCGAATCCCCTACCCCGACACTGCACAAATAATATCTACTACTAGTTTTTGTTTCAGAGAATTAGCACACAGCAAGCACATGCAGTACTAGTGTTTATATATTCTGATATATATATATATATATATATATATATATATATATATATATATATATATATATATATATATATATACATATATACGAAGATAGAGAAGTCAAACAGATTAAAGTCAAAGTCGAAGAGATAGAAGAAAACTGCAAGCAATAAGCTGATAGCTAGATTCATGATGGGCAGCTGCAGGTTTTGGTTCTTGAAAGATTGAAGAAGTGGCAGGGTTTTGATGAATAGTCTTGGTTGGAAGAATTGAAATTATAAAAGGGGATTGAATTGAATTGAAGAGGGAAGAATATTAGTTGAGTGGTAATTTGGAATTAATTGGGGTAAGTTAGTTCCCAATCTTTTTCCAATAATTCTTATATGTCAACCCTAGCTAGCTACATAGATGTTTGATTACCATAAGTGAATAAAACCCTTTGGAAAAAGCCAACACACCAACAGTACTTATATCCCCACACCCTAACTTCATCATCATCATCATCATCAATATATATTTTTCTTCTTTAATTCAGCTTCAATTTCTCTAAACACTCCAGGATAGAAGAAGCTCTCAATTTCATTTCTTATGTTCCATGGATGTAAGTACGTAATCGTCACATGATCCAGACGGAAGAACGTCACAAGAATATATATATAGATAGATATATATATATAGCTAGCTACCCATAGCTAGCTAGATCCACTCATTTATATTTATATATATATATAATACTCATCTATCTTGGTGGAGAAATTGAATAAAGGCAAATTAAACACAAAATTCGTCATGAATTTTATGGGAAAGACTCCCGGTGGTGATAGTGGTAGTAGCACTAGTAGCAGAAGACAGCAACACCACCAGCAAGGAGGCGGCAGCGACGAAGAAGAAGAAGAAAGACAAAACACCGGTCCCACAGGTCAGTTATTTCCGTCTTCTTCTTCTTCCTCCCCATCTTCATCTCATCATCATCAGCATCAACCAGCATCCTTCCACCCACAGCATCCATACCACCACCACCAGAACCCACGTGGTGGATGGATGCACCACGGTGGTGAACCTTCATCACGGCTAAGCGACACAATGATGTTAGATTACTCTACAGTCGGTTCCGCTTTGCCTGCACCAGATAATAATAATAATAGTAATATTATTAATAATAATAATGATGACGAGCAACAAGAATCAGGAGGAGGAGGAGGAGGAGGTGGGATGATGATGGTGGTAGAGAGAGAGCACATGTTTGATAAAGTGGTGACCCCAAGTGACGTAGGCAAACTTAATCGTCTCGTTATTCCAAAACAGCACGCCGAACGTTACTTCCCCTTGGATTCCTCCACCAACGACAAAGGTCTTCTTCTCAATTTTGAAGATAGAAATGGAAAACCATGGCGATTTAGGTATTCCTACTGGAACAGCAGCCAAAGCTACGTCATGACTAAAGGCTGGAGCCGTTTTGTTAAAGACAAAAAACTTGACGCCGGAGATATCGTCTCTTTTCAAAGAGGTGTTGGTGGTTCCGCCAAGGATCGCTTGTTTATCGACTGGAGGCACCGCCCAGACGCACCACTTCATCCGCCGTATCATCAATTATCATCAAATATTTCATTCCCCTTGCCACATCATCAGTTTTCATTCAATAGGAGTAACATCCACCCGTGGAATCCGCTCTTTTTGCAATCTCAACCAGCACCCTCAAGAACCCACTCTAACTTAATGCTGCATCAGCCGTCTTCCTATCGCTATGGTGGCGGCACGCCGGGCCCTTACCATAACATTGGCACTGGCAGCGTGGTTAATGTGAATCAAGGAGGTGGTTCAGGATCAGTAATTTATTTCAGATCAGGTGGAGGAGGAGGAGGTGGTGGTATCCCACATCAACAACAAGCGGATATGGTGCAAATGCACCAAAGAAGTAGTGGAGTTGGAATGGGGATGGAACCACCGGCACTGCCTGCACCACCACCGGTGTTTGAATCAGTGCCGGTGGTTCATGGGAAAGCAGCTGCTAAGCGGTTGCGGTTATTTGGGGTTAACATGGATTGCCCCATATCAGATGAAGGAGATCAAGACTACGATCCCGCTACGGAGTTGTCCCCCACCATGGGGAATTACCATCATGATCAATACCATCATCATCATCATCAACCAATTCCACCAGCTTCTTCTTCTTCCACCATACCTTACCTGCAGTTGAGGCCTTATGAAGGAGAAACACATGAGTTTCATCAAACCACAATCATGTCTTCTTCCTCTACTGATGCTTTCAACAATACCAACAAATCATCAGCCTCTCATATGTCCTTGGATTTGGATATTTGACCACAAGATCATCGATCATATAGCTTACTACATACTAGTACTGTGGATCATTATCAAAGGATGCATTAATATTTGAGGACCTGATAACTTAAGTGTTCAATTACAGAGTTTTGATTTCGTCAATCTGATCAATATTTTTGAGTGAATTTGGAGATTGGGATTACATCAAGCTAGATCGATCGAATGAGTTTCAGGTAGTTAGCGCGCTGCGGTTGTTGATCAGTCGAAGATGGATGATTGATCGATACATGAGAAGGTGATTGAAGAGTGCTGCTATATATATATATTGTTATTTGCTGCAAACTAATGAAAGTGATCAGAAGTTGAAACTGATTTTGAGTTTACAGCTGCTTAATTTTAATTAGTCTAATGTACAATTTTCTGGTTATAAATTCATTTACACCTTCAATATTTATATTACTAATTAAGCTGTTGATCGATCGACTAACAACCAATATTACCTTTTGTTATTAATGTTTTTATAAATTAATGTTATTTTTGATCACATGTAAAACCTTTTTGTATATATGCACACACACATACATGCTATGTTATTGTTTGTCACACAGGCAGGCAGGAGCTGATCAGCTTTATCTTTTCGAAGCTAGCTTTTCCTTTTTATCTTGTTATATCTTTATATATATAGTTATAGTAGTATATCTCTAAAAAGTAAATGTGAATAATTAAGGAGAAGAAGAAGATGATGAATTGAAGAAGAGGAAGGTTTTGGGTTTCTTTCTTTCTTCTTCTGTTTTGTTTTTATTACCTTTTGTAGGTTTGTTGCTCTTGTGGCTGCCGCTGCAACACCTTGCTTTGGCTATAGTAATCTCTCTCCGCAGGTACAATCTCTCTCTCTCTCTCTCTCTCTCTCTAATATATATATATATATATATATATTATACAACATACACATGCAGTGAGTCACCCATGACAATTAAAAAGGTTAATTTGCTTTCTTCTGTGTGCATGTTGCTTGTTGCTAGACATCTCTCAAGAATGGTTATCATTAATTCTTGCTAGCTAGCTATTCTTCTTTACCTGTTTTCTCCATATCTTCACATACTACATTTTTCACAAATACATACATGTCCTTTCCTTTCTGTTTAAGATCAGTTTTAATTTATAACTCTCTAGCTAGCCAGGTCCCCTTCTTTGTGTTTTCTTTTTCTTTTCTTTTTTACAGTACCCCCCCCCCCCCCCCCCCCCCCCCCCCCCCCCCACAAATCTCTCTTTATCAGAATTTCATGTTACATATATATAAGTATATATATATGCTCAACCATATATATACATATATATAATGCTTTCTTTTTCTTTTTATTTTTTTTCTCTTCTCTTATAAGTGCTAGCTAGCTTCATTTAATTGTAGTTTAACCTCTATCTCTAGTTTTAAGTTTATCTTTATAACAACTAACACTAGCGATTAATGCATCTTTCGATCGTATCTACTAGCTTATTAAAAATACACACATGACAACCGAAAGGTCGATCCGAAAACCTATATTTAGTTAATAATGCTAGCTAGTCTTAAGTAATTTGTAGAAATGAGATAGGGTATGGCATGTGTGTTTTCAATTCAAGCACCCAAATTTGATAGTAATGTGACCATAATTTTGAGAAGCTCTATAGCTAGCTAGCAAGCGCCCCCTTAATTAATTTTACTAATAGATCTAGTGATTATGCATAAATTATTTGTACTTGTATGCAATTTTGGCCTTTCTTATATCATAAATAAATTGACTATCTTGGCGAAGCTATAGCTTTCTCAATTATCTTCATCTCTTCACCAAACTAGTAGAGTGATTATCACATGCACACTAAAGTAATTGATATTGACATTAAATGTCAAGTATATATGTATTAATACACATCTTGACTAGCTTCTTCATTCTTAATTTATGCAACATCCTTGTTTTTTTCTTTTTCATGCACATCGATTTTACCAAATTAAAGCACTGCATTGATTGCTATTCGTTTCTGTTATACCTAATCCTAAGAAGAAATCTTTTATAGATTAGTTTCATAAGTAAAACATGTTCAAATTCGTTGATTCAAATGATTTTTATATACATATTGCATGTAGTCACTTATTCATGATTATATATATACAGTATTAATTGGTTTTTATCTCCAATTGATTTTATGTGTCTATTATAAATTTGTTAATTATTACATATTATCTTATTACATAATCTACAATGAAGGATGCATCAATCTTTGGTAGCTAGTTTGTGACAAATATTATCTAGCTAGTTAGTTAATGCGTTGAGCGCGGATCGACAAAGTTGAAGAGCAGCTTCGTGTAGGGTACGTTGTGTAAAACAGGTATGATCAAGCTTACATACGTACATTGCTCTTTAACATAGGTACCTAAATTATCGAAAAAACTAAATTACATAACTTGGTTATAATTAAATAATATAATTAATGTTAATCATGTTATTACTTGAGCCAGCCTTTCCATAACTTTATTAATTAGTCTCTTCTTTTCTTACAATTTGAAGTGGTCTAGATTTAGGCTAGCTTGTGCATACACACATGCCATAATCATACATATATTCAAAGCTGCAACTGAATTCTTTTCTGAGCTACATATATATACAATTGTCATCTTTAGAAGTTCATGAATTTGTTTGCTTCAGTTCATCCACTCATATTCTTAACTCAGCAATTGAAAGAGCTTTTATCAATCAATAGAAATTGAAGCCTCTTTAAATAATGACAATAATGCTAGCCTAAAGTACAATAATAAAACAAATGATCTTCCTATATATTATCCATGCATATATACATATACACATTATATATATATATATATAGACAAAAGTTCATGCGAGAACCGTTGTTAGCGCGAGAACCACGAGAACCAATCTAAGCAGTCCAATTCCTCCTCCTTCAATGTCATTGCCCACCCATGAATTCCTCACATGCACCCTGCCACACCCTATCCCTCCACGCTCTCCATCCATGATACTTCCCATATCCAAGGAACGGCTGAGATTGGTTCTCGCGGTTCTCGCACTAACAACGGTTCTCGCATGAAACCTCCCCTATATATATATATATATATATATATATATATATATATATATATATATAAGGGGAGGGTTCAAACGAAAACTGTTTTTCGTACGAGAACTGCGAGAACCAATCTCAGCCGTTCGTTGGATATGAGAAGTTCATGGATGGAGAGCGTGGAGGGATCAAGTGTAGCAGGGTGCATGTGAGGAAGTTCAGATTCGTTCTCGCGGTTCTCGTACGAAAAACAGTTCTCATTTGAACTTATATATATATATATATATATATATATATATATATATATATATATATATATATATATATATATATATATATATATATATATATATGCCGGGTTAAATGCATGATAATAAAAGTACGCACAATTATATAGTGTACGTGTGGGGTTAACTTCACTTCCTCCAAACCATGAGCAATCTTTGAACTCACGTTAAAGTATATCGATAATCAAGCAATAAGTACATCAAAGATATTCAACATGTGATGAATTCTTATTTACCCAATACATGCCAATCTAATTTAATTAGTAATATATGGTGATATTCCATACCAATTAATAAAATATTTTGCATGAATTGAAAAGATGGTGATTTATATATATATATATATATATATATATATATATCTTATCTGTAGAAAGATGTCTGTTAATTAGTTACCAATTAGTTACCAATTAATGTTATTAATGCCTCTTATAAAACTTAACTAGTATATTATTTAATCGATCAGGTCATCCCAATTAATGTAATTCTTTAAGAGAGTCGATCATGGGTTCAAATTATATATGTACGTATTCCCATTAAAAATAAATGTATAAAAGCTAGAGTTAATTAATATACATATATAATTAGTCGCAAATATTGCAGCTATATATATTCAATCTTGTGTGTGTACATATATATAGGTCAGTCCAGTGTGTATGCATATATATATGACATAGGTGTAATTAAATTCTATTCTTTCTATTTTTGAGTAAGTTGGCAGAACTTTGGATTATATCAGAAACCAAATACAGCTTCTTGAGAGCACACTCCAAGATGTAAGTCTGTCCTATTCTTTTGCACTTTAATGCGCTCTTTTTAATTAAATTTTTCCCTCTCAAAAACTAATTAATCTTAATTATTCTTACCTTTTTTTTAAACAGCTAAACACATTCACACACTAATCTACTCCTAAATCTACACCTTATGTCAACAGCGGGACTTGAACCCATGACCATAGATCAAGGGCAACACCTTCCAACACCTTATACCGCTAGGCTATAAGCCCTTTGGTTTATAGCCATCATTCATCTCTTTCCCCCAAATATGCGCCTTAATTAATTACTTATTCTATCTCATTATTTACCAGCTGTAGCTAGATGATTAATACATGCTTGTGGCTTGTGCCATCTCTATATTATGGACCTGCAGGCACTCCGCATGCATGCTAACATTCTGATCTATGTCTAATCACACGAGGAGGACCTTGATTTTTTTTAACATCACCTATTCTACACCAATTTGTTTATCACGGGAATTGAACCCATGACCTTTGGTCAATGGGCATCACCATACCAAAACACCTAAGTTTTTGACACGCAGAACAATTAGTGATTGTTTTTATCATCATATACTTGAATATGCAAATGAAAATAATAGATAGTGAGATCATACCTAGGGACATAAAAGTCACATTTATTGTGTGTAACAAAAATTTGTTCAACACAAATCATCTTCATTTAGGTAATTGTGATTTAGTTAACACCAATTGGGTTTGCATATTAAGCTAATATGAGTGGGAATACATGCTTAATTAATTAACTAATTAAATACGTAGGTCAAGGGGAATTCTCATCATTTGACTGTCTCATTCCCAAGTGAGAGGGGGTGGGTCTAGGGGAGGCCGCCCTCGCTAGGGTCTAGGACGCTGGGAGCACGTCCGAAGTAAATGGTATTTCTAAAAGACCCGATTGTATTCAAAAGACACAACCTTTGAATTTCCCACAAAACGACATACCTCTTGGTGTTTAACTAAATTAACAAACTTTTGGTTGATTTTTGTCTCTGATGAAGTATAAAAACATTTAAGGAAGGTGTAAATCTTCAAGAGGTTGAATTTTTTTTAAATCTAGATCCATACTCTCTTGAATAGTCATAAACTATATTGACCTAGGGATTCAACCCCTGAAGAACCCCATAAATAAGAATGTACATAATCAACAATCCTGTATGTGTAATGAGAACACTGGATAATCCTTCCCGTTTACACAATGATTACAAAACCCGATATCACATATTTTTGTTCACCAAAGACTTCTTTCTTATAACTCCTTTAGTCCTTACCATTTATGTATCCAAGTTTTTTGTGCCATAACATGGACAACCTCTTGGTGTTTATCTTCAACGTCAGCTGATATCGACGGTTCTACTAGTCCATCTATTTTCTTTCCTGTTCCTTATAACACTTTCATCACCCCTTTAATAACCTTGTTGCCATTTTTTAAGATAACTAAACATCTTCCCCTTTCAAACTTCCCACATGAAATAAGATTCCTTTGTAACTTTGGAACATACTCACATTTATGAGTTCACAACTTGACCCATCATGCATTTTTAAAGTGATCTTTCTATCTCTTAGCACTTCTGACAATTAATTGTCACCAACGTTAACGCCATGTTCTTTAGTTTTTTTAAGAAGGAAAGGAAAGTATTTGGAAGGAAAGTTTTAAAAAGAGTGTTCTTGAGTTTTACTTAAGGAAGGAAATGAAAGGATTTGGAGGGGTTTGGAGAGGGAGGAAATCATTTCCTTTCTTTTCCTTTCCTTCCTAACTTAAACTCGAGAACAGGGCGTAAGAGTCCCCATCTCAAACTAGGTGAAATTCCTTAAAGCTTTCTTAATTGGGTGTCAGATGATGAACGCCCTGAATTTAAAACCCATTCATCTTTAAGATTGCAGTCAAACACCACTAAAACCTCTACACTTTCATACCTATTACAAGCCTCTTCGGAATTCATGGAATCCTCTGATATTGAATGGTCATCACCCTTCTTCTTCTTCTTTTTCCTTTAGGGCAATCACGTTTTGAGATACACCCTTATGTATGACATACGAAACAATTCATTTTGTATTTAGACTTTGATTTTGAAAAAAGCTTTTCAATCTGTTTATAGTCACATTTTTTACCTACTCCTCGCAAACAAACCCTTCTCTTTATCATCTCATGAATTCGACCCCTTTTTCATTTCTTTAGAGTTTAAGGAAGCCAAGACCTCCTCCATTGAAATACTTTCACTACCATACATCAATGGTCTAAAAAATGTTTATATGTCAAGATATAAGGAAGATCATAGCCCTATCCTCATCTTGTAATTAAGATGACATCAATGTTTTCCAACCAAGTACAAGTTTATTAAATTCATCTACATGATCTTCTAGTGACTTACCCGGCACCATATTGCAACTGTAAAGTCGTTTCTGGGACTATTATGTAGAGCCCTTACAATTTTAACTAGATGCGTGCACGGGTAGTTTCCTTAGCCACTTCCCTGAGAACTTGATCACCAAGACTTAATAGGTGGTGAGCCTTGTCCATGATTTTTGCACGTTCTCTTGCCAATAGCAGTGTTGGAAAATTGTTCTCTCCATCTAGAGCCCCTACAATATTCCCCTCATGCACCAAGAGTGTCCTCATCTTGACTCTTCACAAACCAAAATCTTTCTTCCATCCGATTTCTTCAATTCAAGCTTTGTTGCTGTTATTTTGATTTGTGATTACCGATGTTTGTGTGAATTGGGTCACCAGCTTAGATTCTTTCTTCCAGAGCCTTGAATAACAACTCAAGAAGAGTCTTTATTGAAATAGGGTTTCCCGCTAATCATTACAAAAAGAAATAATGAATTGAATAAAATGAGTTTCTACATACTCATATATAGGTTCTTGATGAGCGAATACACCCAACACCTATAAGAAATAGAAAATGACACAGAATCCTTTATACAAATAGAATTTACAGCTAACCCCTTAACCTTTTAACTAACCATTTGTGTTAGAATTTTCTCAATTTATAATGTAACATGTAATAATGAATGTATGTACATTAACACGTGGAGTTTGACACTTTAGGATTTTCTCATTTCTTTATACCTATAGCTAGGTGCAAAATTTTTGACCATTTGTGTTAAACGTACTTAATTAAGCGAGAAAATTTAGCTATTTTAATTACTCATAAGCAGTTTTTCTCAATACATTTACGCCATTAATTTTTTCACATATAAATTTATGTTATGGAAGAAAACCTGCATACTTCTCTTAAGTTTCTTAATGGTAGATTTGGTACGTACACCAAATTTGTCTTATTAAAAAATGTATATGTTTACATGTTTATGGCATAAATAGCGATATAAGGAGACGTGGTTACATGTGGACCCATTTGATAAAACGTTGAACATGATTTATTTTCTATTATAATAATAACTAGCTAGAGTAATGTGCATTTTAAAATATAATAAAAATTAAATATTAATTAAAACGTATTAAATAATTATAATACGTGAAAAAATAAGAATTTAAAAAAAGACGATGTACAAAATTAACACTCTAAACAGCGGTGGAAACATCGCTCGAGCGGGAGGACAGACTTAACGGCAGAAACATTATAGCATGATACGAAGAGACGTGATTATATTTTTTATACATATAAATCATCAATTATTATTTTTACAATTAAGGGTAATAAAGTTAAATGTTATTGGTTATAATTAAAAAGAAATTAATATGATTATAAAATATTTTAGAATGATAAAACTAAGAATTTGGTTAAATATAATATTTTGAAATATTATAAAAGGTAAATATGATATTTATAAATTAAGGTGAACAAATACGATTTTATATGATTTAATAAGGGTATATATGAAATTGTCTCTAATAAATTTGAATCTAAAAAGTCAAAATTGATTTTTTTATTTTAAGTTAATGAATGATATAAATTAAATATTTTTTTAAATAAATGGTTAAGATCGTCTAATAAATCTTATCAAATTAGTCTTTTATATATATATTAGAAGATAATAATACTAATAGCTAGTAATAATTTCTAAACTCAAAACCATCAAGTGATCTTTTGGTGGTTAGGGAAAATTTTTGGAGATGACGAAACAAGCTCGTTCATGTTTCTTCCAAGGATTATTTATTTTGTAAGACAACATGACTATTTTTCCGAAGGTTGTCAGCACTTTGGATCTCTAACATGTCATCTGGGGGTTAACTTAATTGGAGTCGGTGGTTGGATAACATACTTGAGTACGTAGGTAATTATTGACATGATACGAAAACACTACATGAATCCAGCCCACAATAAATGACACGAACAAGAAATGAACCCGAAGAATTCAAAAAACGGGTTGGCACGAATTTGATACGGAAAAAACTAACACAAACTCAATGTGAACAAGTTAAGTATGACCCAATATATAGCAACCCAAATAACTTGACAAAGGTAAAATCGTAAAAATATTTAGAATGGGAATGTGGTGGCATTTCTCGATGTTCTCATTTCTAGATGTATATATATGTCGCCATCTCTGGTAATATCTCTCTCTTTATCTCTCGTTACTCATCTTCCAACCTCAAGTCTCGTCGTCACCGCAACTTTCTCAACGTCGTCGTTTCTCATATTACATCATGTGGTTTTTTTTGCCCAGATTAAGGAACAATTTCATAATGACTTATGCGGGTTGAACGACACGAGAAAGATGACACGACTCAAACACAACATGGAAATAAATTGGTCAATACGAAATTAAAACAATATACTATCGCGATGTGATAACACGAACCCGACACGAATTGTTGTTCTCGATTTAGGATAGTCTTTCTTGTAATTTTGATGACAGGATATTTCGAAAAGCAATCTATATATCTCAATAGAAATATGACTATTTACATTTTACCTCTCTTATACCGAGTTCGAACGAGATTAAAAACTTCGTCTCTATCTTAGAGGCACTTGTACTTTCGGCCTCCCTTTGGGTTTGGTGATTTAATATAAATCTTTCTTTCTTTTAAAAAGGTTAATTGTATGACAATCATCTCCGTCACCATTGGTAATGATCACCACATTATCTTCCAATCCTCTCAATTAAGGTGGTAATTTTTTTACAGAAACGTGAAACCTAATACGAACCGAATATGTACGAACTTATTAACACAAAACTTAAATTGCGTAAAAAATTGGTTAACACGAAAAATAATATGAAAACGTGGGTCATTGGTAAACTCACTAACCTGGATATCAAAAACTCATATTTTCTACCACTACAAAAAAATGGGATATTGAGATGACAAAAGTACTTTTTAACGACGACATTTGGTCACTATGATTCGTTGCCTAAAGCCCGTCTTTTTTAAGCTTGTATTTTATATATTCAAATTTAGAATAATATTATGGACTCAGGATTATATACTTTGATCGAATTAAGTGGCGAACGAATGTGTTTGAAGATTATGGCTTGTATTTTATAAATTTGGTGGTGAATGAATTGTTATTTAAGGTTATGGACTCAAAGTTATATGTTTCAAATTTCATCAACATGAAACATTTTAAGTATTTGGTAATTTGAGTATTCATTATGAAATAGTTTCTAACTTATGTTTTCTTTCGGTGATTTGTGATCTTTAGATGTTCGTGTGAATGTGTCTTTTTCTTCTTTTAGTTAAGGGTTCAAGTCTCGTTAAGAACATAAATATAGATTAGAATGTGTGTGCCATTAAAAAATGTTATGTGAAAAAAGTTTAGTCTGAATTTATACAAGTTATCAATTCTATAAGCTAGCAATTATTTTCATAGAAAGGGTTAACTCAAGACTCGACCTAAAAGGGTAAAAAAATTCACAAGTTTGTGTTAAACACAAATCAACAATTAAGCAAGTGACACATATATGGGTTGATACGACCCTTCTAAACTGAAAACAACACAAATTTTCAGCTTACCACTATCAACCATCAACATAAAAAAAATAAAATAACTATTGTAATAATAATCTTTGGCAATGCTTACTCATTTAAGAGGGAATTTGTTTGATTAGCTTACCTGGCATGATAAACTATCAACACAAAAACAACTATTTTTATAAGCTTATTCACTTATTTTTATTTGTAAATTTAAAAATATACATAAGAAAATGAGCTTAATTATTAAAAATAGTCCAGAAAATAAACACATAATAATCTTAGCCAAACACACCACCGGCCTTACCAGAACCCTAACCCATAAAAATCCCTCTATCTAACATCTTGTATTATTCGCCAATTTCAAACCGATTTACACGGTCCAGAAAAAAAAAAAAACAATCACAAGTCGCAACCGGAACGAAATCGTTCAAAAATATATTCATCTCACTTTTAGGCATTTTTCTGGCTGGCGATTTTTTTTTCTTTTTTCCGGCAATTAAGTTTATATTAGCCTTCTTTTTATAGCTGAATTACATGCATTTGTATTTATTAAGGTTAATTATAATGTTTGCTAGACTAAATGACTTATATATATCAATTAAAATTTTGTATTAGGGATATTCTTTAACTTTTATGATTAGGTGCCAAAAAGTTTCTTTTTTCATGAAGGGAAATTGGTCTGAGTTTATTTCAATTGACACGTACACTTGATTCTCATATACATGTTCATTATTTTTCTATCTAGCTAATAGCCTAATAGCATATGCACCCCTTTAGTTCAAGTATTAATTTCCCTTGTACATATTTGTGGACCAATTAATATTATATGAATAAATCAGAGAGAAAGGGATGGATCCAAAGAGCAAGTACAGATATTAAGATGGTGTTACATATAGCTAGCTGGTCCTATCTAGACAAAGCATGATCAATGTTCAATAACAAGCGAGTGATGCCAAACAAGCATGTATCATGTTGTGTTTCATAGAGTTTACATCAATCGACTAAAACACATACACGAAACTTTATAATCTTACATAACAAGAGTCGCAAGATCATGATGATTCAGTGGCCTTGCTAGTCCTTTTTCTTTTTTATGAAGATTGCCGTTAAAAAAAAGGTCATAGCTCCATCTATATAATCTATTTAGCAATGTACCATGACGAACAAAATGATGTAAAGCAACTAATTAATAGAGTACAAAGATGAATAAAGATCTGTCTTTTTCTTTGTCTAACTTGCCATTCCACAATCTTTTCTTTTTTGTATCATTGCTGTGGAAAGCAAAAGAGGGAAAGAAGAAACAAGCTTCAAATTATATTTTTCATTATCTTGTTGGTCCACATTTATATTCTGAAAAACAATAATACTGAAGAAGGATGAAGATTATGGAAAGATTAATATATATATATATATATATATATATATATATATATATATATATATATATATATATATATATATATATATATATATATATATATATATATATATTAAAAGGAAATAATAAAGAGAGGATAGGTAGGTGTACTAGGGGCCAAACTGTTATAAGTTGGGTACCAAGGGAAAGGTACATGAGGGGACAACCAAGGTTGGGGTGGGGTGTATGATGATGAGGATGTAAGACATGAGATTGGGGTCCATTCTAGTTTAAAGAGAGAAAGCATCTAGCATAGGCTTAGTAGGTCTAGGTCTTAGGTGGTGGCACTACTTACTATTGAAGCAAAAAGCCTCTGGTGGATTTAAACAGCCATTTTGCAAATAATACTATTATAGATATATACAAAACAAAATTCAGTCTCTAGTTTTATATAATATATATAAAAAATCTTTTTGTGTAAATCAGATACAATACTTGTAGTCTTATAATAAAATCTTGAGGTTGAAAAAGTGAAACATCAATGATGATGTAAATTAGTAAGTACATATCCAGCACTATCTATGTGTATATATATTTGGTTGTAAGATACTGTAAACTCCTAATGAGCAGGAAGAAAGCTAGGGTGGTTAGCAATCCATGCAGTGCAGAAGCTAAGCAGGCTGATGATCAGACAACCATAACAACATTTGGATTTTTCTACATAAACTTAAAGGCGACCTGATTGCTGCACTGCAGCATTCATGTTTCTGTCCTTCCTTCCTTTCACATTCCATTTTCAGCCACCCCTTAATTTCTACCTATTATTATCATATTTATATTATATTTATTATTATTTTATTTGTTTTAAGATTTATAATATTAATCAGAAATATAAAATTAATAAATGGTGACATATATGTAATCCCTAGTTTTGAATGAGGTCTACAGACTACCAATTGCTTTGCTTTGCTGTCTGTAATCGATCTGTTCTCACTCTCATCTCATGTGTTGATGCTAGTTGCTGATCTGAGTTCCCTTTTTCGGATCATTTATATTATACATAGCCTAGCTGCAGTTACCTACCTTATTATGTATGCCGCCCTATAACCCTTAATTCCATAACTCCTATAACCCTTAATCCCTCCTTAACTCAACCAGTTATATAAAAACTTGGAGTTGATTTTTATAGAACAACAATTTGTTATGTATACATAATAAAATTTGTTTTGATGGACAATTTAATAAATATATATACTCTTAAACATGTAGACATAAAAAAGTTTTTAATTTGTTTAAATTTTAAACGGGTTTAACTTATGATATATGTCGGACTTGAATTCGAATGGCCTTTAGAAAACATTTTAGCTTTATTTTCATGCCATTCTTGTTTTTTAACATCTTATTTATGTATGTTTTGATTTTTTTTATAAGCCTAAAAGGTTGTAACACATGTATTATATTTAAGCAAATGAGGATTAATAGTATGTTTAAAAATGGGAGTGCCTAGTAGCTGCCAACTTCCCAAGAGTGTGCCTATTTTGGTTGTATAAGGTTAGAGTTGGAATAATTTTAGAGTAGCCTTTGCTGGTTAGGTTATTGGGTCTGCTGCTGCTTCTATATGAATATGTACATCTATATATATATTAAAAGAAAATCAAATATGGGAAAGATTCCATAAATAAAATTTAATTAACCAATCAAAACTTTTTATTTTCTTAATTTTGACCAAATTTTTTAATTTTGACTTCCATTATTAGTATAGTTCTGAAAGAGTATATGAAATGAATTATAAGGCAGCTTTATGAAAATATATAAATGGTGTTTTTATAAATTATATATTTATATTTAATGAATGTATTTAATTGTATATATTTGTAGTTTTTCTTTTATAACTTTTAATATATTATGATTGGTATGAATATAATTATATATTTATAATCGTCTCATTTTTATCTACGTTTTGATGTAAATTTTACCGTAATAGCACAAAACTAAAAAAAAACTTTTTTAGTAGTAAAAAGTATATTTTATAACCATTGAAAAAAGGGAGTTACTATCTTTATTTTATATTTGAAATGTAATGACATTTAATCTTTTTCTAAATGAGAATATGTTTTTCTTGCTTATCTTATTTATAAAACTATAAACCGGTGAATATATTTATGGCTAATTTTTATGTTATAAATCAGTAAATCATTAATCCTTTTTTATGAGGTATTTTTTACTTAAAGTATATGATAATATATATCTACAACATATTAGTGAGGTATAGTACCTTCTATGTGATAGTTTATGTTTGTGAATATCTAATGAAGATTTAAAGCATTGAAAGGCATCAAACATTTATATTCTTAATGTGTTTTTTTGCTGTTTTTTTAAATGTTGTGTGTCATCTTTGATTGGGACTTATATTGTTACAACTTTTATTTACAAATTGTTCTTTTTGTGTGCAGATACCTTCAAGGAAATCTGTAGCTTCCTACAGGTTTTTATCAAAAGCTCTGAACTTTTGTTCTATCAAAATAAATATATTTTCTTTAGAAAATTCATTTATCTGGTGTAGTGGTGTTTAATTGATGGATTTGTGATTTACTTTCCCGCGCATCAAAAGTGACAATTTGAACAACTTACTCTTGAACGGGTAGATTTGTGTATGTTTTATGCATAAATGTGTAACGGGTCAAATGGGTAGAATAAAACAAATTTACATGTATTAGTTTGTTATTATTGATGTATTTGTATCGCATGTATGTATGTTTAATATCTGAATGCATTGTATAAAGCAAGGTTGTTTGTATTACATAACTATATAATTTCGTTTGTAATATTGTTATTTATAACTATCTATTTTATTTTTATATTTATTTTACATTCAACATGTTATTGTTTACTAATAATGTTTAAAGTTTATAAATTGTAATCTCTTAATGACATTCAACTTCATTTATTTGCACTTAGATGGAGTTTGTTTTAAAAATAAAAACAATTCCACTTTTCGCACCGGTAACATCATGTCAAACTAATTAGGGTTTAGGGTTTAGGATTTAGGGTTTAGGGTTTAGGGTAATTATATTAAATATATTAATATAACACTAAATTTACTTTTTTTACTGATTATACTAATAGCTTTTTTAACATCTGTAGGAGTTACCGTCTTTCGTGAGATATGACATTGAACCTAATATACCCATTGGATTGATAGCTAATGTCGATAACGAAATATATCCTTTCATTCATGTATTGCACTTAACGAAATATATCATTTCATTCATGTATTGTACTTACACATTACTTAAGTACTTTATTATTTTTTTCGTTTACATAGTTTTTGCTTAAAATTTAATTTTAAACTACCCGTGCGTGCACGGGTCCCTAAATCTAGTATATATAATAAAGAACTAGGTCTACATAAATATAAAATTAAATAGGTTTTAGCTAATGTATCTGGCCTAATTAATTAATTAGCAACTGCTACCCTCACTGTACTGGTACATTTTTATTACGACTTTTTTATGGAAAGATGGAATATATATTATTAAATAATATAAGTCTTAAACTTACCAAATAAAAATGTTAATAAAATGAAAGCATTGATCCTACATGTTTAAACATATATAAATAAGAAATAGGACAATAAACGCATAATTTAATTAAGAAACATAATAACCACAACTTTAAGGAAACGTTAGTTATAGTTTTTCTTTTTTTAAGCAACCTTATTTCATGTATAAAAATTTGAAACTTAATTAAAACGTAAGTATAAAAATTATAAAAAGTTGATTATTATAAATATATATGTTGTGATTGTCATTTTTAAAACTAAAATTATCTTTTTTACTTTAATTCACGGCATTAAAACGATGGTTATCATTCTAGCTTTCTGGATAAATAATATAGTATATAAATTACTAGCTACTAGCTAATTAGTCGTCTTATAATAATAACTACCATGTACAAGTATAATTAAAGTAATGGGTCTAAGATTATTTTTATTTTAGATTATTTAAATGCTTGCATGTGTTCTACTTTGAAAGTGAAAGGTTTCATTTAAGTTGAAAAAAACAAAAGTCCAAACAATTCTTCAAGGTGGAGAAAAAGGTAGAACCAATTAAGAGCAGCAAGGTACGTAATAGCGGCTTCTAATTAACACCGAAACACATTAAACAACCAATTAATTAAGAGGCCGACTAGAAATCCAACTCTGCCGATTTGACAGAAACCTAGGATATGATCTGTTTTGTGTGCACAACCATGCAAGTCGATATAAGCCCTCTTCCTGAATACGTACTTTTTTTTAGAAACGGCAAATATATTAAAGAAGAGGGGCTAGCAAGTTGCTAGAAACCCAAAAACAGAGGCACAGTTACAAGGGAAACATACCCAATCAGACCACCTATTTTTTAAGTTACATTTAGACCATCTAAGATTAAACTAAAAACATGACACTACAAGAAAAATGACCTTTTGCGACGACGATTGTCGTCGCTAAAAGCCAATATGTCGTCACTGTAACCTTTCTGCAACGACATGTCGTCGCAAATAAGTCGTCACAAAACTACTGTGGCTGAAACCTTTTTGCGACGACAATTTTCGTCAACTGCGACGACGGATGGTGCCAGGAATTGTCGTCGCAAAAGGTCGTCGCAGATAATATTGCAGAAAAAAAATCAAAAAGAAATTCTTGATTTTTTTGCGACGATAGTGTCGTCGCTAAAGGGGTAAAATTTAATTTTTTTTAAAAGATTTGCGATGACATTGTCGTCGCTAAAGGAACCCTAACATGCAGTTTTTTGTTTTTGCAACGACAATGTCGTCGCAAAAGGTTTTTTTTTACAATATAATATTTAAAATTGTCAATATTATCTGCAGCTATATAAAACAAAAACCTACAAATTATAGTTGAAGACGAAGCATACATATATATTTATAAATCATCGTACATGTCCTCGAGATTAAAGATAACACACATACTTAATTCGTTTGTACTTTACACAAAGTTTTTGATAAAATTAGAAATATGGCATACTACATATCGTTATCCTCATCTTCAAGATAATCATCTTCCTCTTCTTCATCCACATACTCTCCCTCGTCATTGTCCTCATTTGCGTACATAGGATCCTTAAAACGCAAACATTGACTCCACCTCTATTTGTGTATATGTTCTTTCCTGTTGTGGTTGTGAGCTTGAAGATGATGCAACGGCGGGTAATTTATACTACGCCCACGATTGTGTCCACAACGTTCACCCAAAACTTGTTGTAATATTTGCTTATCGGTAAGTGGGTTTGAACTTTCCGCTTGACTTTCCATGAGTTGCTCTATTTCTTGCTATATAATTATAAAATAACAAAAATATTTAATAGTCATTTTACTTCTCAACTAACAAAATGAACAAAAAAATATGATATAATGTCAACCAACTCATACAAAAATAATAGCTACTCATGTTTTGTTGCATATAACACCCGCAAGTACATACATCTAGTTATTCATATATAATAATTACTCAACTTTCGTAGTTTATAAAAATTTCGTCAGCATAACAACTGTAAAATGGGAAATCCATATTTGTACCTATGTATAATATCTATATTTAATAGTTATCTAACTCCCAACTAACAAAATAACTAAACAAAATATGTCATCATGTCAACCAACCCATACAAATATAAAGGAGGATAAACTACAATATCTAACAAACTCCAAAGATAAACTACAATATCTAACAAACACACGATTAAGTCTATCATTTACTTAAGCCTATCATTATTGCACTAAGCCTATTATTTACTTAAAGCTTATCATTATTTACAAGAATAGCCATGACAATTTTGACTTATTAAAAATGGTCTAAAGGTACAACAATAACTTTATAAAATACAACTTCTAGAATGATTAGTTTATGTTTTTATATCTATATTTATTTAGAATTTATGCAATTAAAAGGCCTATTATATAGATTAACTACAATGAACTACTTCAAAATAAAAAAAAAGTATCTACAACAAATGTAATGTAGTGCACTAACCTCTTCCCGCCGGAGACCTGCCGGAAGTTCGCCGGAGTTTCGCCGGAATTTCACTAGAGGTTCAAATGTACAAAGATCTAACATAACCATGTGTTATACATAAATCATTTGACAAATAAAAAAATACAAAGAATGAGTAAAACACAAAACCTTGAAGATGACCGGAAAACTTTGGACTTCTTCGCCGGAATTTGGCCGGAAAAACGAAATCAAGAGAAAATCTAAAAAAAATAAAAAATATATTACACATAACTCATCTAGCAAACAAAATATACAAAGACTACACACAATCAACTAACCTTGTTCGGATTTTAAACTTCGCCGGAGAAAATGCAGCTTTTCACCAGAAAAAATGAAGGTTTGACCGGAGTTTAGAGTGACCGGAGATGAGATGACACGAGATCTATGATGAGAATTAAAAAATTGACGGTAGAAAGGTGAGAAAGGGAGAGCTTTGGGCTGTCAAAATGAAGAAATGTGGGTGAAAGTGAAAAAGAGGTCGGTTGCCAAAGAGATAAGGGTTTCAGAACCTTCAGCGACGACACATGTCGTCGCAGAAACCCCAAATGTCGTCGCAGATACCTAAACGACGTCATTGTATGTACTGAGTTTAGCATTTAAATATAATATTTTTCTCTAGGACCTTCAGGGACGACAATGTCGTCGTATAATCCTAGATATGTCGTCGTAGAAACCTTGTAAAAAAATGGCGGCACTTTTCACCGCTAAATTCAACTTTTCGTTCCAATACCTATTGTGACGACTATGTCGTTGTAGAAAGTGTAATTCTGGTCAACACTGAGCAATAGTCAAAAAGTGATCAGTTTTTGTCATGTAGTGGGGTTTCTGCGACGATACGTGTCGTCACAAAAGCCTTTTGGTGTTTTTTCCCTTTTTTCCTTGTAGTGTGAAAGGGCTTGGACTTCACTACTAACCAACCTCTCCTTTTGAAGGCTTGCATCCTTGAAGATCTTTCCATTTCGATACTTCCACATGAGCCACAAGTAAATGTAGATCAACCCTTTAAAGGCCTTTAATATCCTCCCTGTTAAGCCAAGTGTGTTTCCCCATTCCATTAGATGTCCCGTCTCTGTGATATCTTTGAAATCAAAGCCCCACCAATTCGCTATCTCCTTGAGAACTCTTACTGCAAAAGGACATTGGACGAAAATGTGGTCCTCTGTTTCCTCCTGGTCGTTACACACAGGGCATGATAAGCCCAACAAAATGATCCCTCTTTTGTTTAAATTGTGATTAGTAGCCAACCTTTTATGATGAAACCTCCAAGCATGAACATTTACCTTAGCTGGAAGCGACTTCAGCCAAACAAAGGCTCCACGATCACCTTTCTTCAAAATAGCATTATCAAGAGCTTTGCGAGTGGCAGAAACAGAAAAAAGACCACTGTGGTCTAAAGCCCAATGTGATTGATTACCATGCATGCCTGAATTTTGGAAATTACCATCGAGGACAAGGTTTGCTTTGCTAAAATCATTCCAGATTTTCAATATGTTTCTCCACATTCCAGGGAATTTACCTGTAGGATTTTGAGATCCAAAACCGCCATCTAGACCATGCAGAGAGATGATAACATGTTTCCATAGCGCATCATTTTCCGACTTATAACGCCACCACCATTTTGCAAGCATTGCAAGATTTGCAGCTTTTAGGCTACCCACATTTAGTCCACCATTTGAGAGATAATTTGAAACCACATTCCATGAGATCCAATTTATTTTATTATTTTCTCCGTTCGATCCCCAGAAGAAGCGTGACCTGCAGCTTTCTAGTTTCTATAGCACCTTGCCTGGAGCTTTGAAAAGAGAAAAGAAATAAACACCCAGGGAATTGAGAACCGATTTAATTAGTGTTAGTCTTCCCCCCGCCGATAGTGTTTTCTCCTTCCACTTAGATAACCTGACTTCAAACGTATGCAGAATAGGTTCCCAGGTTTCAGTTTTATTTGCTGAAGCGCCAATAGGCAGGCCCAAGTAATTAAAAGGAAGGTCTGTCGGTTTACAGAATAGCTTCCTTGCTAATGAGTCTGATTCATGCGTGCTAACACCGATGCCAATAAGATAACTCTTATCCAAGTTGATTTTTAAACCTGAAGACAGATGGAAGCAACGAAGAATTCGGATCAGATTGGAAGCGTTAGTTTCCGATCAATCACCAGCGAAAAGAACATCGTCTGCATATTGCAGAGTTGAAATAACATGTCCAGAATTAGACAATTTGACCCCATGAAAAATACCCTTAGAACATGCTTCCTTGATGGCAATATTTAAGGCCTCCATAACTAATATGAACAGGAATGGAGCAAGTGGGTCTCCTTGACGAACGCCTCTACCAACCGTGAACTCCTTAGAGGGAGAACCATTAATCAACACCGAAACAGAAGCCGATTCTAGACAGCCTTTGATCCATGAACGCCACCGAGAGCCAAAATTCATACTATGTTGAACTTCATCCAGAAAATCCCAGTCAACCGAGTCAAAAGCCTTTTCGAAGTCTACCTTGAAAAGCATGGCTTGTTTTTTCGATTTCTTCAACCACGAGATCATTTCACTAATAATAAGAGGCCCGTCCAAAATGCTTCTATTTTCAATAAAAGCCGTCTGCTCAGGACCAATGACTACAGCGATGAAAATTTTGAGACGGTTAGCAAGCAATTTTGCAACAATTTTATAGAAGCTACCAAACAGGGTAATCGGCCGAAACTCGTTTAACGATAGGCTAGAATCAGATTTTGGGATCAAGGTGATGAAGAATTAGCGCCTGGATCAAACAAGCTAGTTGCATAGAATACTGTGTCACTTCCAAATGGCCAACAAGCTAGTTACATAGAATACTTGTACGTTTGGAAAACTAATTTGAAACAATGTTTCTTCATTAATAGACCTTGCAGGCATACATATGCATGCATGTTGACTTCTCATGTTTGATTATTCCATTGACGACGGATGGAAAATGAGAAGGAATAGGGCCGGATCATGACCTATAGGCTACTAGGCTTCAAGCCTTGATCATCGACAATCAACAACATTCTCCGCATATGTTTTTTTAACCCAATTTTATATAACAACCCACCTAAGATTTGTTTTGAAACCTAAAATTAACAAGGTATGTTTACAAAAAAAAAAAAACTATATTGAACTTTTCTTTAAAAATACTCAAACTTTGAGACACAAGAAATCTTATATTTTTTATAAAATTTACTGATATGAGTTACGGGTAGAGTTTAAATTGCAATTGTTTTCCGTTCGATAATTACGACAATCAATCTTGCCCTTTGATTATTATTAATCAATGGCTAATTTGGTCACTTGTTTAAGTTCAGCATGAAATGGAAGAAATGGTTATAATGATAGTAAAGAGGGCAGGACAGTTTAATTAAAGGAACATCCAGGGAACACTTTTAAAACATGAAAGCAACCTAGTAATTGAGTCAGGTACAGAGATGATGGAAGATAAGCTTAATGTCACCGGAATCATGTTTGCTAAAAGCTGGAATCATGAGTCCCCATCCTACATACCTTTAATCAACACATTCTACATAGGTTTCTCGGCTCCAATTATTAATCTCTTCTCTATATTTAAAACCCGATCTCTAAACAAAAACAACTTATCTTTCTAAAATTACTAGTATTCATTAATCCTAGCTTAAACCTCCAAGATTGCCTTTCAATTCCATTGCCATCCAAATCTTAGCCTTTAATTAGTCTCGATCTAGATTTTGTTTTTATTTTGCAGTTTACAAAAAAAAAAAAAAAAAAAAAGGCCTGGGGGTATATAGCTAGGGAGACAAGTGTTTGTAACAACTCAAAAATGATCAATAAATGATGGCAGAGAAAGATTGAAGAAGGTAGCTAGCTAGAACAATGACAGTAGTGTGGGCAGCAGATCCCATAAAACATGTGTAGGTTCAGCAGCTGCAGCATCAATAACAAAATGTATGTTTGATAGTTACATGTCCTACAAAAAGTGGGTTTAATTTTCCTCCAAAACCTCCTTTTAGGCTTTAGCATCTTCCCATATTCATTTTCTTTTTTTTCCTTAAGGTTTCATGTACTAATCCAGTTTCAATTGATCCAAAACTGTTAGCTGATATATAGTGTGTCCATATTCTGACCCCACATCCTGGCCTCACCTGGATGGGATTATCACAATGTGGCTGCCATATATATTCACCTTACTTTTGTACTTAGCTAGATAAATCCTACTACAAACACAAACACCATACATATATATGTCTCTTTTTTATTTTCTGTTTCTTAATTCTCCCATTCTCCATTCCTAATTCCCTTTACTAAAATGGCCTGGCACATAATAATAAAAGTGAATATAGTAGTTAAACACACCCAGTCCACTTTTCTTGAAACGTTCTTACCCACATCTACTAGGAGTGTTCACCGTGCAGTTCTATCGGCTTCAGATGAAAAATATATATCATACTAACTCATGATGAAGATCTTTGTAAAGGCCCAAGTCATGAAAAATCTAAAAAGCAAGCATGTTGGCTTTCGTAATGATTATCACTTCTGGTTGTTAATCTAGCTAGTAAGGATTGGATTTGAGTGTTTGGTATTAGATAACGTACTACACATATCTGTATATGTTTAAAGAGATTTGTCAACTTATAAAATTGATTTATATGTCAAATGTACAACATCTTTTAAACTAAGTTATAAGTTAGTAAAACATGTGTTTTCTATGAAAAAATCAATTTCACAAGTTTGAGAATTATCTTTCATATGTTATGGTCTCTTGTAATTTTCCCAGGTTGACTCTTTATCATTTTGATGAGGGTTTTATATCCTCTTACTTAGGAGGACGCCACTATTTCCATGATAGAGACCACCTTTGTATTCCTAACACTTTCACCATATGTAGTAATCACATTCTACCATATCAAATTTTATGACCCGTCTAACACTTCACTAACTAGTTAAGAATTAAAGTTAAAAAAAAGAGAGAGAGAGAGGGAGACATCACGTATAATAT
This sequence comes from Pulicaria dysenterica, assembly GCA_947179395.2. NCBI lineage: Eukaryota > Viridiplantae > Streptophyta > Magnoliopsida > Asterales > Asteraceae > Pulicaria > Pulicaria dysenterica. Next base: position 110,689,221 of record OX359290.1, on the reverse strand, counting down.
CATGTGTGTATTCTATGAATGTTTTTCGTTGTCGTCGTCGTAATTGGGTTAAATTAATATAAAGTTCCTTCTTCGAAAGATGATGTTGCACAGTTAGTATTCTACTATACTAGCATAGATGCTTTCACAGGAGATAAAGAATGGTTCTAGACTTCTCAAAGGCAATCTAGCTTGGTAGGTGCTTTTATTATATATACCATTCAATACATCAACCATAAGTCCATAACCAATATATTTAATTTTCATACTAAGTATTGTAGGGTGTTGTTGATTGCACCCCCTTCCTCTCACATATACGCATATTACAACAAAGGAGGAGATGATTTGACACAACACTAATTTTTCATACATAATAATTATGAATTTTATAACTAAACATAAAAACCCACTATTAAATTATCATCAACATATTTATGGGCATTATGATTGAATCACATATATATATATATATATATATATATATATATATATATATATATATATATAGAGAGAGAGAGAAATTTGATCAATAAAGAACAATGTGTTAAACAAAGAACCTAAAGAACCAATCTGGACCTTTGGATCATCAAAATCAATGGATGAGATTGATCGGTGGCAAAACTGTAATTATTATGTATTAATTTAGGAAGGATATGGCAAAAATGTAATTATCCACACCCAAACCCACGATTGTTTTAAAAAAAACCACTAAAAATTTTAAATTGCCATAACTTTTTAAGTTTTGTGAATTTAATCAAAAAAATTATACCATTCTTTTAGTTTTTTAATCCTCTTTCAAGCAAGATCACTCTTCCTATACTTTTTTAAAATTTTTTTGAAAATGAATTTTTTTTTTTTTGCATTTTGACAGCTGCGCAAAAAAACATCTTTTTTTTTTTTGCATTTTGGCAGCTCGTCGCTAATGAGCTGAATGTTGTAGCTAATGAGCTGAATGTCGTCGCTAATGAGCTGAATGTCGTCGCAAAAGATTCGTCTCAGATCAGAAATTAGCGACGATCAAGTTTTTTTTTTGCGTTTTTCGTTTTTGCATTTTGTATGTTTATATGATTTATGTTCTACATTCTGCATGTTTTTTGCATTCTGCATTCTGCATGTTTTTTGCATTTTGTATTCTTCATGTTTTAGGCTTTAGGCTTGAATTACTCAGCTCAAAATGCAAACTACGAATTTTGCATTTAGGCTTGAATTACCCAGCTCAAAATGCAAACTACAGATTTTGCATTTTGGGCTTGAATGAACCCAGCTCAAAATTCAAACTTTGCATTTCAAAAAAAATAAAGTTTCAGAAATATATCAAGTCCGGTCTTGTTTGAAAGAGGACGAAAAACTGAATCTAACAGTATAATTTTTATGTTAAAATTGTTAAGAACGAACGAGTTATGATCATTTAACGTAAATGGGGTTTTTTTTTAAGTTTGTTGATGGGTTTTGCTTGGGGTGCTGTAGGCGCCGATGAGTTTTTTTTTTTTTAATTTCCTTTTTTGCCCCTAAACAATGTGCCACATGTCATCACCAGAAAGGTTCTTTAGGTTCTTTGTTTAAGGGAGGTTCTTTGTTTAACCACACCCTATATATATATATATATATATATATATATATATATATATATATATATATATATATATATATATATATATATATATATATATATATATATATATATATATATTTTTTTTTTTTTTTTTTGTATATAGAAAATTTTTGTTGTATAAAATCATCTTCCCATTAAAGGTTATACAATTACAATCACACACATCACAGCGAGAGGGTTGCAATGATCCAAACCCAATGTTGCTTACTTGTTGAAGGGTATTACTATTTTGACATCATCTCCCTCACATACTATATATATATATATATATATATATATATATATATATATATATATATATATATATATATATATATATATATATATATATATATATAGGGGAGGATTCGTGCGAGAACCGTTGTTGGTGCGAGAACCGCGAGAACCAATCTCGGCCGTTCCTTGGATATGGGAAGTTAAACGGATGTAGAGCGTGGAGGGATAGAGTGTGGCAGGGTGCATGTGAGAAATTCATGGATGGACAATGACATTGAAGGAGGGGGAATTGGACGACTCAGATTGGTTCTCCCGGTTCTCGCACTAAGAATGATTTTCGCATAAACTTTTTCATATATATATATATATATATATATATATATATATATATATATATATATATATATATATATATATATATATATATATATATATAATGGATCAACAAAGACCCCCCCATTAAACAAAGTCACCAAAGTTCCATTTCTGGCCGTTAGATCGATCAAATCAATGGTTCAGATCTATAATGGCATTATTGTAAATAAGTACACAATTATAAGATTTAATTTTAGAAGGAAGCATATTATGGTCAAAGCCTCACCCCTTTTTTTTACCCCTTAAATCTTTAAATGATCATAACTATTTCAATTTTTTGAATTTGAGCAAAAAAATTATACCAATCTTCTCATTTTTTAATCCTCTTTCAAACGAGACCACTCTTCCTATATTTCTGGAAAAAAAATTCGACGAAAATGAAGAAATTCATCATTTTCGTCACCTGCTATTATATCACATAATAGCAGGTCCCGAAAATGATAAATTTTGCCATTTTCATCATTTTCGTCACCTGCTGTTACATGATATATAAGGGGACATGAAAATGATTAAAATGACGAATTTTTTTATCATTTTCGGTACCTGATATTTAAGTCATATATAAGGGGACACGAAAATGATAAAATATAAAAATGACGAATTTTATCATTTTCGTCACCTGATGTTAAGTTATATAGAAAGGGCACCTGAAAATGACGAAATTAATCATTTTCGTCACCTGCTGTTATATCATGTAATAGCAGGTCCCGTATCATGTAATTTTATCATTTTCGTCACCTGAAAATGACGAAATTAATCATTTTCGTCACCTGCTGTTATATCATGTAATAACAGGTCCCGAAAATGATAAATTTTGTCATTTTCATCATTTTCGTCACCTACTGTTACATGATATATAAGGGGACACGAAAATGATTAAAATGACGCATTTTTTATCATTTTCGGGACCGGTTTAAGTGATATATAAGGGTACACGAAAATGATTAAAATGACGAAATTTATCATTTTCGTCACCTGCTGATAAGTTATATAGAAGGGGCAGTCAAAAATGATAAATTTCGACAATTTCATCATTTTCGGGACCTGCTGTTTAAGTGATATATAAGGGGGGACACGAAAATGATGAAAATGACGAAATTTTATCATTTTCGTCACCTGCTGTTAGATGATATACAAGGAGCATGAAATGATAAATTTCGTTATTTTTAATCATTTTCGGGACCTGCTTTTTAAGTGATATATAAGGGGACACGAAAATGATGAAAAATGACGAAAATTTATCATTTTCGTCACCTGCTGTTACGTGATATATAAGAGGCAGCCGAAAATGATAAATTTCGTCATTTTCATCATTTTCGTGCCCTTGTATATCATGTAACATCACAGCAGGTGACGAAAATGATAAATTTTGTCATTTTCGGGACCTGTTGTTTAAGTGATATATAAGGGGACACGAAAATGATGAAAATGACAAATTTATCATTTTCGTCATTTTCGTAAAAAAAAATTCAGAAATATAGGAAAAGTGGTCTTGTTTGAAAGAGGATTAAACAATGAGAAAATTGGAATAATTTTTTTGCTCAAATTCAAAAATTGAAATAGTTATGGTCATTTAAAGATTTGAGAAATAAAAAAATTAAAAAAAAAGGAATGTTAGAAGGCTGGAACATAGGCGTGGTTTGTTTTTATCAAATTATTCATTTCCCATCTTGCCCTTTTAAATGAGTGGCTGAGATTGGGACTTTGGGTCTTTGTTTAGGGGGGTCTTTATTGATCCTTACTATATATATATATATATATATATAGGGAAGTTCCATCGAGAACCAAAAAAAAATGCAAGAACTGCGAGAACCGATTTAAACCGTAAAATATCTACCAAACGCCAAGATATTAAATTATGAAAATTATACCAAATATGCTCTTTAATATGACATCCATATTGTTATAATTTTTTCAACAAAAAAAATTCGTTTTTGCCAGGTTTTTTTTTCTAGCACTATAAGGTATGTTACATATATGAAATAAGTACTAACATATATGTAATCAGTACTATAAGGTATGTTACATATATGTAACAAATTTTTTTTGTTAAAAAAATATAGCAATATGGATGTCATATTAAAGAGCATACTTTTGTCGTTAATTTGGTATAATTTTCATAATGTAATATCTTGGCGTTTGGTAGATATTTTAGTTTTAAAAAAATGGGGATCGGTTCTCGCAGTTCTCGCATTTTTTTTTTTGTTCTCGATGAAACCCTCCTATATATATATATCGATCAAATATACTTTCTAATACAGGTCACACACTCAAATACATCTATTCACATGATCAATTTAAACAAGGAAGATAGTACTAATAGTCATACCCCTTATGAAACTTGAATTTGATTGGTGTGATGGGGATCAATTAATGATATAAAAATAGGTGTTGGTTGTTAAAAGGAAAATATAAAAACAAACCTGGGAATCCAAAATCAGCTCTAAAAGAAAACTGTATTTGATGAGCGCTTGGAGTTGGGGCGAGCGGTTGGGTTTTGGATGGTGTGCGACTGCGCGTAGATCGGTAGAATGGTTAATGTTAGATGTAGGTGAGAGGGGTCTTGGGCTGTCGCATCCTTGCAGATTAATAGCCTTTTGGACTTAAAATTGGGCCTTTGGACTTTATTACTGGGCCTATCAATAAAAAATTTAAGTACAATTTCCTAAGCCCGCTCGCTTTGGCCCACATATAAACAACCCAAGCACTTTTTTCTTTTGTACGAGTCTTGGCCCAAATCAGAAAACAAGAAAGAAGAAGCAGCGGAATCAGCGATGGATAGAGCAGAGCAGCCGTAGGGCACCAAAACCAATCGATTATTAATTAATTCCTTTATTGGTCTTATGCTTAATTCTTTATAGATCCTTGTAGGTAACCTCCTTGTCTTTCAAATGATCGAGAATTTTATAACAGATGGAGGCCCAGAAATCTAACGTTAAAGTTGGGATTTTTCTCAAACTGACGAACACAATGTAGCTTTAGTTTTGATTATTTCTAGCTCGTTTTTATGCCATTTCCGCTAATTCTTTTTGCATAAATCCAAGGGTGAATACACGTTTATATAGGGTGGCCCCCCGTTCGCTGAGCCTAGATAGTCTAATATTTATGTCTTTTTAGCATCATCTAAGATTCTAAGTTAGTTTGGGGCCCACTTTTTCAAATCTTATTTCTTGGGCTCAAACATAAGGTTCCGTTTGTTTCACCGTAATATGAAGTTTTGTAATGGATTTGAAATCAAATTTCGTTGTATATTCCGTATGGTAACATTATTTGGAAAGGAGTTAAATTCTTTGAAGTGTTTATATTCCTTTAGGTAGAGGAATGTCATTCCATAACTAACATGGATGAAATTAAAATCATTTACATTCATTCGCATTACGATGAAACAAACGGGACTTAATAGTTGCAAGCTTGCATGCCTGCATGGTTCTGCTCTCATGCTAAAATACTAGTACACCGCTTCAGCAACCCTTTGGAACTTTGACGACGAGTAGCAACCTCGTTAACGACCCTTCGGCATTAGATAACGACCCATCATTTTGGAAAGATTCCAAATTTTAATCCTAATATTTAGTTAATGATAATGATTATATAATCCGAAACTTTTGAAGCATTTAGATTTCTTGAGTAGTTGAGTTCGGTTTTAATTAGATTATTTGATAAATTTGAGCTTGTTCCTACATATCACTATGGCTGAGGTTGAAGCTATTATTAGTCATCTATGAAATGAGAGTCTTATCAACAAGTTGTAGACGATCTCTGTTTGGTTTTCATTCAACACCAACTGCTACTCAGATTAATATGTTACATAGAATGTTAGGTTTAGAACTTTTCATTTTGATTGGACTAATTTCATGTATAAGATTAATTAAGGGTAATGATTTAAAGTTTTGATTTGTCAGAAACTTAGATTTGATGGTGTCTTGACAAATTTGTTGTAAATGTGGGAAAACCCTTAGAAGTTTCTAAACTAAAAGCTAACTTGTTAGATTAATTCGACTTTTTGACGTAACTTATTTCGATCTAAATATGTTTTAATTTGTTTTTAAAGGTGCTTTACCATCTTTATTAAATGATGCCCCCAAGTGAAAAAAAATTTCAAGATGCATCATCGCAAAAGTTTCGGTTTTTCACATATTTGACACGTCGTGAACGACTACTTACGTCGCGACACGACGCCCATATTTCAGAAAACTTCATTTTTTTATTAATTTTTCCTCCTGTAAGCTTCAAATATCTTCGTGTTTAGTTTTTTTAGCTTAAACATAAAAATCAAAGGGGTAAACAATACCATTTGTCCTTTTTTGCTTAATAAACAGCTATAATTAAACAAATATTGCATAATAAATATGTTTAATAAAGACGATATCAATATTAGCAATGCTTTTAATTTGGGTACATTTTGTAAATGCTCTTGAGGTATAAATAGATTGTAATCAACCCTAATTAATCGAAGCTTTTATTTTAACGTAACATCCAGCTCTCTCTTACATAGAAACCAAAAACCGAGTTCATCTTTGTGTTTGATTGATTTAATTGTTGATTGATAATAAAGATTATTTGGACCTTAAATTCTAATCATCTCCTCGTTAAAGTGAAGTGGTAAACTAAAGATAAGTTATAAATCAGTTAGAAGAGTGAGTACCATTAATCTAATTGTGCCGACTCTCATTGGATCCCCTTTGCTAACTTAGATCTCTTCTATCTCGCAATATATTTACTCATACTCTTTGGAGAAAGAAAGAGAAGAAGAAACAAGAATTAAATTCAAGCGTTGTAGGCAAGAATCAACCAACCAAGTTTTTTGTGAGTTAGAGTCAAGGATTAATTAATAGCCAAGTAAATGTTCTTGTACTTATCGAGTGTTATTGGTAACGTGTACAAGTAATATTGTTTTAAGATTTCAGTTGATGGTGTATGTTACAAACTTGGCATCGTTGTCCTATTTCATCTGCCAATTCTACAACAGCCACATTGCCAGTCTAGGTGTCCTGTAAGGCGTAAGCCCACATCTTTACATACTAAAATCATGTAATATATTATGTATAGTCTGTGTGTTGACTTGTGGAGTCTTATCTGTGTGACCACTTTGAATTGCTTTTGCTCGATGATTGTGCTCATGAATAGCATTAATGTTGAATCACTAAGTTCTAACGTCTTGGTCTCGCTGGCCTCTGTCCACAAGTAAATATAATTAGCTAGGTAAACTTTTGTTTTAAATAGATCTCATTATATATACCTAACCCTAAGAGGCGAAAAACTTTTGTACCATAAAAAAAAAAAACTCTATAATTCTCTCATAAACTTAGTAGCAAGATGTCAGGATATAATTTATTTAACTAATTGAACCAAAATATATTAAAGAAGTTGCGAAATTGCACCTTAAACAAGAACATAATAAACTCAAGAACACTTAAATTGATTATCAAAATCAATTTGTATTAATCACTTGAATCAAATGATTACAAACACAGAATGAGTATAACCAAAGCCCCAATCTGTCTTATTATGACAAACATACAAAACTTCTCTAACGTAAGGATCACAGACAACCTAGCTTGAGGCTAAACTCTTTCCTTGATTGTAGGAATTCTTCCTTATCTTGATCAGCAACATTAACCTTCATCAGCATTAACTTTGAACTCTGACAACATTAATATTGATCAAGCAACGTACATCAACTTATTAAAACAGTATTAACTTCTTCAACCAGTATCAACTTCAACAATTATAACTTTATACTAGCAGTATTAAGTTTAAAGTATGAGCAGCATTAATTTGACTTGACAGATTCAAATCTAGCACAAGATTATTCCGATCTTGTGAATCACGTAATTATATCTTTGTGTTATTACTTTTTTACATATTTTTATCCTATGATGTAAGATATCTTGAATACTACTTACTATTCAAATATGTTTGTTTCTATGTGGATCTACATGTTTTTGTGGAGAGGGAATAGATTTTAATATTCCAATTACAAGCACCTTGTATCGTAAGCCCATCTGGTGGGGTTTCTATATATGTTCTATATCGATTTGCATGAATTTTCACGCTCAAAATCAACATCAATCTTTTTCACGTTTTTACGAATCTTGAATACGAAAGTTTATACTTAATTATATAAATGTACATATTGTTCTATGAATAAGATTCCCGCAGCAAGGGAAATTAATTAATACTTTGAAAAAAAAATATCCCTATATATATGCTTAATTGTGAAGGTAAAGAAAAGAATCCCCCATATATATGTTGAAGCAAACTAACCTACACGAATATTTTATATTTTATATATAAAACTCTTAATTCTTAACTAAATTGAATGTACTAAACTAGTCTTAAATCAAAATAATGAAATAGTTAAATGAAGTAACTATTAAATGGATTTAATGTGATTCATATATACCATTATAGTGAACAAACATTTCATAATAAGAAAATATATATAAATCAAATCAATGCCAATTAACTTAATTATTACAAAATATTTTAACAACTAAACATTTTATTATAAATATTCTTTCACATAATAAATAGTTGAACTTAATTATTAGAAAATGTGTATAAAGACTCGTTAATTTGAATAACTTATACATAAATTCATAAACATTTATGAAATTTAAATGACTTGATAATTAAAAAGGACAAGTTGTTGAGCAAAACTATTCGTCGTCGTCGCCGCATTGGCGCGGGTACTATGCGCGCTATTAAGAAACATAAGCTAGTTTTCATATATTCCTTTGCATTAATATATGCAACAACCGTTTAAATTCTCACGGTAACTAGACACATGATTCGAACATATAGGCATCAGATTACTTACAATAATGAAAAGACGTCCATTAGAAAGTACGTGTGGCATATTTATCAACCCTTATCCAAATTAAAGCCAGTGACTTGATTATTCTACATGAGTAAATCAATATCATATATATCAAAGATTTTGCTGACGTACTACATGATATTGCAGGCGTTAACATTATCATCGTTGAACATATTGCTGACTTTGTCGTCCCCCCTTTGGCTGACATGAAGACTTCCATGCCTGTCTCCAATATTGTATCCGTGTCTGTAGTAATTGTAAGTCTCTTTGTACTCGGTAGTTGTGTCCTTGAAGTAGTTGCTAGTCGATGTGAAGTACAGTGGCGGGTTGGGGTAAGGCCAAAACTCCGCCCTCTTTCCCGCCCTCCTCACCGCCTTCAACACCTTGTTTCTATCCACGTATCCAATCACGACCACCCTCTCCAGTTCTAGCTCCACCTCCACCGAGTCTATCCCTATATATATATATATATAGAACTAAAAGTAATTAAGCTGGAGGCTTTTCACAAAATAGTCTTAATTAATTTCAACCCACGGATATATATATATATATATATAGTAATAATATATTAGATATATTGTTGTTGCTATTATATATGGTGTTAGTAATTAACACATATATATAGAAGTAAATGCATACCTCTAAGCTTGTAGATGGCCCTTTTGACTACCCTCTCACATCCTCTGCAACACATCCTGACTTGAAGCTCAACAGTCTATATATATATCAAGTAATTATTAAAGCAAAACTTACAAGACACTGTTAATATAAAATAAAAGATGCTGAATCCACTTTTTAGACCCCAACAACAAAAGGTAACTGAGCATATATATATAGTTCTAGCTCCTAATAACTCCTTTGTTCATTCTATTGCCTTTAAGTAAAGTTTTTGGATCTAGCTAGATACAAATTCAAAGAGACAAAGAGCAAATTTAGAGATCGAGTGTGTGAATTTTACTGTACACAATAGGGATTTTTGCTTGTTGTTCCAAACTACTACATATATATCACTTTTTTTACTTTGATCTCTTAAAAAAATGTGTTATTCCAAGTTAAGGATCCTCCCATTTGCTCAAATATATATACGCATCTTAACCATTATTTGTGAGAAGATTAACTTTTAAACAACCTACTTATCTCTAAACAAAATAAGCACCGATCGAGCACCCCGTAAATCATGAAAAATTATAATTTTGCAAACCTGTAGAGAAAGAGGTCGACGGCCCTTGGGCATGACGTCGTGTTTGAGGTGGTCTTTGGTTTTGTAGCTTGCTTGATAGCTAAAGCAGTAGTTGATGACAGCAGAGATGAATGAGCCAAATAGACTATCGGATCGAAGGTTAGCCATATATAAAGCGTTTGGTTACGTTGAAAGATAGAAAACTTATTATAGGAGACGTGAAAAGCGCGCTAGAGATGATGAGGAAACCAAGTTTAGAAGATATTCTCAGGTGTTAGCTAGAGATCGTTCGAAGGCATATCAATATATCATATATATGTCTCTTCCTTCAGCTTGGATCAATAATATTTGTAAGTACGTACGTCTTGCTAATATATATATATATATATATAATTAGGTTCATACACACACATATATATATATATACGACCACAAGGGAGCTAGCTAGGGAAAGTAGAACATGTATACATGGGGGTTGGCTTTACTTATACTAGCTGTATTGATTGGATATATATATATATGTAATAGACATGGACGTGTGGAAGCAATGTCAAAAAGTACCTTTTTTCTATGAGGAATCGCATCTAAACCATGGGAAAAAATATTCATCATCTGTTATATATTTTGCATCAACCCGACCCGGCCTGTGAATTATTTAGATAGTACATAATTAGTATCCGATGCGGATCGATACAAACGTACGTACCCCATGATCGAGTTATATTTGTACCACAAAAATATCTTACGCGGCTCAGATGGCGCTACTAATTAACCAACATTCGAGCATCAAAACAGTGCGTGAACTGAATCGCCAAGCGGGTCACATATATACCGTAAGAGAGAATATATATATATATATATAGTCGGTCAACTATATATTCGCGTGACACTCAAACTAACTATTAGGAGTTAATTACATATCTATTAATTAATTAGTATAACTTGTATAATTTGTGATCTGTACGTTTCCATAGAATTCATGATTCATATTTAGTAAAAATGAATGAATATTTTGACAGTAACCAGATTAATTAGTATACATGGGAACGTGACTGCTGACAAGTGCTACAGTGAAAAGAAAGCTTTGCTGATCGATGGAATATATATATATGGTCATTGGTCGGGGATTGATCGAGTTAAGGAATTGATAGAGAAATTAAAAGTGGTTTATATATATATATATATATATATATATATATATATATATATATATATATATATATATATATATATATATATATAATCAAGATCAACTAAGAGGGATATATTGGTAAGAGGGAAGCTAGTGTTGACACATGTCCTTTTGGTGAGAAGGGTATTTTAGGTAAACAAATAATATATATCTCTCTCCATTTAATACCTTTCCATTCCCCACATTCAAGTCATTAATAAAAGATCACCCACCGTAGCCTCTAGGTTACCTCTCTGCTTCCTCCGGCGAGCCCCTACGCATCTCTGACCTCCGGCGAACCACCCACCAGTCCTCACGTCTCTCTCACCTACAGCGACAACCAACCAGCGAGCATTCTTAGTCGATCTCGTTTCTGGAACAACAAATCTGGTTTCACACAGATCTGGTCAGCGAGCATTTTTGTGTTCTGGAAAAACAGATCTGGTCAGCGAGCATTTTTGTTTCTGGAAGAAGAAATCTGGTCAGCAAGCATTCACGTCTCTCTGACCTACGACGACAACCCACTCACCGCCTTCAAACAATTTTTATCCCTCCGTCATCGACACCTCCAGACAAGCATTCTTAGTCGATGTCGAATATGAAAAAAAAACAGATCTGGCCGTAGTGACGGCGCCGCCACCGCGAAATCGGTCGGAATCCGGCAGTCTTGGGGTGGAGAGGTACATGGATCATCAAAAATATATGTAGTGTTTTGAGTTTTTTGTGTTCTTCTGTGAAGACACCTTGTAAAGTGAATTTTCATCAAATTTATATTCATCAAAAAGATTTATGTAGTGTTTAAGTATTCTTTTTCATCAATTTTTTAACCTTGTTTATGTATATTTGTGTTCGATTTTTGTTTCTGCATCTTAATTCTTTTATTTCATTTATTTGTTTTGCATAAAGATTAAGTTATTCACCATTTTTTTATGAATGGTGGTGAGCATAAGTTTTTTATGATGAATTGTATAGTTTAAGAATGATGAATGGTAGTGAGCATAGTTTTCTGATTTTTTTTTTTATTTATGTTTGTGGTGAGCATAGTTTCTGATAATTTTTTTCTATGAATGATGGTATTAGTGTTATTCATCAATATTTGGTTCAAGAGAGTTTATCAATATTCAATCAATTAGTCTTTGGTTAGTTATGTTCATCAAAGATGGTATCAAATATTCTATCACAGAGTTTTTCACTGTTATGTGTTTCTCAATGTTCATCAATTTTTTTAAATACCGTTTCTAATTCACGTCCCTAAATTTTAGTTCCTTCCATAACTAATATTATCCATCAAATACGTATTGTACCTTATTTACCCCTCAGCTCTTATTTATAGAAATGTAAATCTCATCATTTTTTACTTAATCTTGTTGACTCTTTATATGCATCCAATGGCTCAAAACCCCTCTTACCCCTCTTACCAATATATCCCTCTTAATAGATCTTTACTATATATATATATATATATATATATATATATATATATAGGCAAAAGTTCAAACGAGAATTGCTTTTCGTACGAAAACTGCGAGAACCAATCTGAGCCATTCAATTCCCCCTCTTTTAATGTCATTGCCCAACCATGAATTCCTCACATGCACTCTGCCACACTTGATCCCCTTCACGCTCTCCATCCATGAACTTCCCATATCCAAGGAACTGCTGAGATTGGTTCTCGCAGTTCTCGTACGAAAAACAGTTCTCGTTTGAACCCTCCCCTATATATATATATATATATATATATATATATATATATATATATATATATATATATAATGCACATCACGAGCTAGAGCAAGCTGCTGCTACGTACGTACAGGAAAGGAAACCAAATATATTCCTTCAAAATCCACTTTTTATTCAGGCATCTTTTGAAAAAAAGAAAAACTATAACCCAACAGCCACCCACCCAACTTCTTTAATTGTCTATCCATCTGAAAATAATTTCCACCACCAGCTAGCCATCATGTATATATTCAATTACATATATAATATTCCCTATATATATATATATATATCCTGATTGCTAGCTCTCCATATATATATATATCTACCCACAGATCTACAACGCGTTATGCACACCCCTAATTAACATATTCTGATCATCATTTGCTAATAAAATTGGCATGTCGGTTTTCTTTAATTTCGTCTATATGCACAGATTAATAAACATATATACAGAATCAACATGTACGAATACACCCATTTCAATTCGTTTCTTGATCAGCTTGCATCACTACAACACAAACAGGTTTTTGCGACGGCCAAATCCGTCGCAAATCCGTCACAAAAATATGTTTGCGACGGATTAAAGCGTCCCAAAAAGCCTCGTCGGAAACCAAAGTTGCGACGGCTTTGCGACGGGTGAAATTTGCGTCAGCCATTTTGCGTCGGATTTGCGTCGACCTAAATTTCGGTGACGTTTTTGCGACGATGTGATTTTGCGACGGATTTGTGACGGGTATATGTTGCGACGGCAAGTTTTTACGTCGGATTTGCGACGGCAAGTTTTTTGCGTCGGATTTGCGACGGTTTTGCGTCGGGTCTGACATTTTGGACAAAATCCAATTGGTCACAATTCCGTTGCAAAAATGTCAAAACTTTTTTTTTGGATATTTGCTTTTATGATTTTCCATTTTTTTCCTGTTAATACAAAGACGCAAATACCGTAAACATACAAAAAGTAACATAAATATTAAAACGTCATTCAAATCCTGACAAACATAGTTCATTTAGTCGATAAGAATTTCATTATAATCCAAAATTATTAGCGCCTAACGTTTTTTTTAATATTTCGCGATTGGCGCTAATAACTTGGTCAACTTGCTATTTGTTTCATTCCAGTGGTCCTCAAATTGTTTTGCTAGTCTTTCCCTCTCTTCTCTTTTATTCTCTCTTTTTTTTCTCTCTAATCTTTGTCTTTACCTTTCTTGTTCATAAGTGGCTATTTCTCGCTCCCTTTCTTCTTTTCCGATCTTTTTTCTATCGGTCAACTTGCTATTTATTTCATTCCGGTGGGTCCCTACTAGCTGAACCTACTAAGCAAAATAAAGAACAGATAAACTCCAATGCAAAACATATATAAGAAATGTATAACTAGACCTATAGTTTGACTTCAAGAGTAAAACATCTATAACTCTTGTCCAAAGCATGTTAAGAATAAAAAAAGAAACATAAGCACTCAAAGTTTGAATCGTACCTGCACCTTCAAGCTTTAGAAACAGATATGTAAATCAAATTCTCTGAATCGTATTGTTCTCAAGCACACTTTTAAACTGGAAAATATGCCCAAAACTTTCATTAATTGACTAGAAATAGCAAACACAACAAACAACCAAACAGTAATCTATTTGACAAAGTTTATCCTAAACTTATTAATATAAATAGCAAATCAACAAACAGCTTGAAGCCAATAATCAATTACTAAAATTCAAATAATCAATCTACTACATTAATTGACTAAATACATTAAGCAATTGACAAGAATCGGTTTGAAACTTCAAATAATTTCAATTGAACTTCACCAAAGCCTATTTAAGAACGGTTTTGTAGAAAACTATTGAAAATTGATCTTTTATGGGTTTATGCCACTAAAGCAATTAATTTCTTTTAGGGTTATATGCACCGAAATTTAATGAACTATACTCAATTTAACAAATGATATGACTCGTATTTGTTGGTGCTTTTATTACAACTTTTTATCTAAGATGCAAAATTACGAATTCAAAGTCCGTCGCAAATCCGCCGCAAAAGTGTGAAATTTGCGACGGACCTAAACTTGTATTAAAACATATGAAAATCCACACAAGCGTGTCTATAGAAAACATATAAACCTCTTACTTTACCAATCCGCCAACAAGTATAATAAATGAGAAGACTTGTGTCTATTGATGCCATTTTTACGACTTTTTATCTAAAAATACAAAAAAATAAAAATAATTCAAAGTCCGTCGCAAGTCCGTCGCAAAAGTGTGAAATTTGCGATGGATTTGTGACGGACCAAAAGTTGTTTTTTTGTTTTTTAATTGTTTTTTCGTTTAGCAAACTTGTATATCTTATAATACACTATTATAAGAATATACAAACACATATTTATTACAAAAAATATTTGCCCAAGTCGTACGTGTCGTTGTACGATAAACGATATTTTAAGATTAGTAAATTTGTATTAAAATATTTGAAAAATCCACACGAGCATGTCTATAGAAACATATAAAAGCTCTTACTTTACCAAACCGCCAACAAGTATAATGAACTATATGACTCGTGTTTGTTGGTACATTTTTTACGTCTTTTTATCTAAAAATGCAAAAATATGAATTCAAGGTCCGTCACAAATCCGTCACAAAAGCGTGGAATTTGCGACGGATTTGCGACGGACTGTTTATTTATATAATTTTTATTCATTTATATACTTTTGCGTCGGATTTGCGTCCGTTTTCTCCGTCGCAAAACCGTCCGTCGCTATTCCGTCGGTAATTTCCGTCGCAAAACCGTCCGTCGCTAGTCTGTCGCTATTCCATCACTAATTTTGACCACATGATTGTGATGGGTTTATGCCTTGAAGTTCATCGCAAATCCGTCGCAATACCATCGCAACTTGTCTATTTTTTGCTACGGATATAGTCCGTCGCAAAATTTCCGTCGCAATAGGCTGTTTGTGTTGTAGTGAATTGTTGATCATATCTGTTTTTAAAAGCAAATAAAAAGGTGAATCAAGATCAGCCATCAATAGTGCAAATAAAACCTAATGATCGATGATGGATTTTATATATATAGGGTAGGGTTATAGTACAAAAAAGATTATGGTACTTAATGTAAGGAGAGATCTCAACCATAAGATCTCTCCCAAAGTCAAAGAAAAATCAGTCAACAAAGCCTTTTAATTCGGATTTAAAAATAAAGAAAAAGGGTAAATTTGTCAAATTCTAAAAGAGGAAAGAGAACTGTTTTCTTTATTCAGTCTGCCAAACTCAAAGTCGTCGGCCAAAAAATGGAAGTCGACGGCGGCCTAAGCAACAATCACAGTCGCCGGACAAATTCAAAGACGCCGACGTCGGTTTTCTCTATTCCCGTTGGCCAGATGCACAAGATACAAACTTCGATTCATAGATTACAAACATTTTGATACATAAATATACATCTACCGATTCACATATCACATTTAAAACACAAAATACACCCATTTGATGTACAGAAATAAAAAATTACATACTTTAGGGTAAATATGATGCACAAGACACAAATAGACGGATGAACAGTGGCGGCGGTGGTCGTCGGTGATGCACAACTCAGGTGAAAGTAGAAAATGTACAAACCAAAATTGATGATGGATGCACAACACAATGGCGACGGTGTTTAGCGGCGGCGATGGTGGACGCGACGACTGTGTGCATCAACGACCCTTCAGATCTGAGAACAGAGAATGAAGAAATGACCGGAGAATAGACAACGGTTGTGCATCAACTGGATCTCGAAGATTTTCAGGCGTCGGCGTTGGCGTCATACCAAAACCAGCGGCGGCGTAGCAAATCCAGTGGCGGCGTCGTAGCACAACCAGCAGCATTAGGCTTCGCATCAACGAATGGTTGAATCGATTTGGGTTTGGCGACAACCAGGGAGTCGCTCGGGAAGAAGATAACGTTGGTTCAATCGATTAGGGTTTGGTGAGGCTGCGTATTCACGGCGACAAGGAGAAGACCTGCGAAGTGAAGGCGGCAGAATGAAGGAGGCGGAAATTAGGGTAAGGTGGGGAGGTGGATAGTTATTGGGGAGAGAGAAAAATTCTTATTTTTCAAAATGTTCCACTTTTACCCTTAATGATTAAGAGACACGTGTCAAGCCATAATTTCTCCTTACATTAAGTACCTTAAGTTTTTTTTTACTTGAACCTGATTCTATATATATATATAGGGAAGTTCCATCGAAAACCAAAAAAAATGCGAGAACTGCGAGAACCGATCTAAACCGTAAAATATCTACCAAACGACAAGATATTAAATTATGAAAATTATACCAAATATGCTCTTTAACATGACATTCATATTGCTATATTTTTTTCAACAAAAAAAATTCGTTTTTGCCGGGTTTTTTTTCTATCACTATAAGGTATACTACATATATGTAATCAGTACTTAATATATTTGTAATAAGTACTATAAGGTATGTTACATATATGGAACGAATTTTTTTTGTTGAAAAAAATATAGCAATATGGATGTCATATTAAAGAGCATATTTTTGTCGTTAATTTGGTATAATTTTCATAATTTAATATCTTTCCGTTTGGTAGATATTTTAGTTTTTAAAAAATGGGGATCAGTTCTCACTTTTTTTTTGTTCTCGATGGAACCCTCCCCTATATATATATAGGACGGTTCAAACGAGAACCGTTTTTCGTACGAGAACTGTGAGAACCAATTATAGCCATTGATCAAAGAGATGGGGGGTTGAGATTAAAGAGTTGTTAATGGATAATCTTAAACTAATCAAAATTATCCTTAATTAATTAAAGGTAGTTTGGACATTTTTACATTACCCCCACATTTTTTAAACTAATATATACATTAAACGGAGAGGTGTTAAATTACGAAAATTATACCAAATTAACGAGAAAATTATGCTCTTTAATTTAAGACCGGTCTTGATATATTTTTTCGAAGAAAAAAAATGCGTGTTTGTAGGGTTTTTTTAGCACAGCTCTCGAAATATGCACAGGTGCAAATACTCACATTTGCACAGGTGCAAATACTCACATTTGCACAGGTTCAAATATATGTACGTGTGCAAACTCACATATTCACCTAATTTTTTGCGGCATTGATGTAGATTTGCACATGTGCAGATAAACGCACATATTGATGTAGATTTGCACAGGTGCAAATATATGTACGTCTGCAAACTCACATATTCTCCTAATTTTTCCCGACGAAAATGTAGATATGCACAGGCGCAAATAAACGCACGTATGCATATATGCGCTGGTGCACATATGTAAATAGTTTTTTAGCACAGATGTAGATTTGTGAACATGTGCAAATCAGATTTGGTTTGATCAAACTCAATATCAAATTAATAATAACTACAAATACATAACCTAAATAACGTTAGTTTTTAAATTATTTAGATATTTTAGACCAAAGTATAATAATTATACTTTAAACACATGGTAATATTAGTATTTTTGCTACTCATTCACAATAACAATTGAATTTTAACAGAAACATAAAAATAAAATACCGTAAAATAACAGAACAAAAACAAAGATACCTCTGTCAATTTACTAAGTGGTAGGTATCAAATTTACTTCACCAAGAATTTCAATTATGAAGAAATAATAACCAACAATTTACATGCTATATAACCAAAATACATATGAAGAATGTTTTTAAAAACTACATCTTATTGTGTTTACCCAGATGCTTTATCAACCCATGTTATCAAGACAAAATGAAATAAATTAGAAAACCATTCATTATGATTATCAAGGTCTCTGCTAGTCTGCTTGAAGCACAAAAATGAAACGAAAGTCTTTGATTAACTATTTTGCATTGTAAGTTTGAACGAATATATATGTAATCGTGCTATTGTTACCGGCAGTAATCGACAAAATATTGCAAGTCGGTGGATGTTTTAGCACGGAAGTAGCAGCGGAACCGGCAAGTTCAAGTTCACCAAGATGACCCACCGTCGACATATGCCACCGTACATAGATCTTTTGACAACGAGGCTTAAGGGAAGGAGCTGATTGATCGATGGTGTTCAAGAGTATATATGGTTGCCGGCGTTCAAGACGGTTATCCTTGTCGATGTATCTTGTGGATCTGTAAGTTTGACGGAGATTAAAGACGGTAGTGGTGAAGATAAAACTGGTACGCATTATTGGATCTCGGCGGCCTTCGATGGTATACGAGAGATCCGTCGGACATTTTAGAGGAAGAGGCCGGCCAACAGAAAAAGGGTGGCGGTGATTTCGTCGGTGAGCAGAAATAGTCGGCAGGTTGATGATAAGCATTAGAAATGAAAATGTGATTTTTAACTCTGAAGATGAAATGGTTGTTTGATAGATATGAGGTGTTAGGTAGTAATCGATAAATGGGGAACAGTGAGAGACAGAGTGTTAACGGAGGGATACCAACAGTATTTTTTTTACAAATATACCCTTCTAAATTAAAAATAAAGTTCAAAGACAATTAATTAATTGATTGGTTAAAATTGGTTCTTGCGGTTCTCGTATGAAAAACAGTTCTCGTTTGAACCGCTACCTATTCAACTTTAATTTGCATGTTGAGGCATATAGTTTATTTATTTAAAGTTTATTCGCACTTTATGTAGTAATAAGTACTTGGTTTTTAAACTTGGAAGTGGTCGATCGAAGCAAGTGGGATTTCCTGGGATTTCTATAACATTCATTCAATATATAGAATCAACAGTGTTAACATACATGGGGGAAAGTTGAAACTATATGTCCAATTTTAATTTACAAAGATATATAATAATACGTACGTTACTAATGCTAAAATTTCATCCTAAGTACGTACTTACTTTTGTAAATAACAACCGCCTCGATCGATCATTCCCTCAATAATCACAATACATACGGATCAATATTCATGCACTCAAGTAAAGCAAATGCATGGATATATTATATATATGTTATATTGATTCATGAAACACTCGATCGATATCATAAACAAACATGTAGTCAAACCAATCAACTCTTGATTTTTTTATCAAAATACATAACCACATGGAAACAACACGTATGGCCAAATTCGATATATCTATTCAAAGATATATGTCAGGCTCAAATTTATCTGTGTTCAATGTTCTCTTGTAGTGATGAACAAATTAACAAAGAAAAGCAAACAACTTAATGCTTGAAGCTTTTTATAGAAACTTGACTCTAACTACATATCATATTTTAATTGTCTCCTAATGACAGCTTAAAAAGACCGATTTGTAACCTAAAAAACAAAAAAAACCAACAAACCAGACCGCACTGACCAGGACCGGTCTGGACCTGCAGGCCCGGTTGGTCTGGTCTTCGGTCATTATTTTTTATAAATTTCGGGTTTCGGTCCGGTCTCGTCCGGTCCGGTTTTATTTGATACAATGTAAAAACGACTAAAAGACCGACAAAACCGACAAACCAAGCCAAACCAGACCGAGACCGGTCCGGACCAAAACTAGTCGGTCTGGTCTTCGGTCCTAGTTTTCTATATATTTCGGGTTTCGGTCCGGACCGGTTTTTAAACCGATCTCACCCTTAGTCTCGATCCCTCTCGTACATTTAGAAGACTCGTGCTTGAATTTATAGGATTTGCGGTGGTATAATTTGCCAACTTGGGAATAGAAATCAAAAACTATAATTTGGGGTGTATTCAGTTTGCGTTTTGTAGTTGCTAGCTTTTTGTCTTAAGATAAAAAGTTACAATCTTGTTCGAATTAAAAAGCTGAAATTTTTTTTTAGAAAATTATTTATCTCTTGTTAGATTTAAAAGATATATAGTTTGACGAGCTTTAAAAGAGTTTAAAGATAGGGGGTGTAATTCCTATGTCAAAGGACAAAATGTTTGAGTTGGACTAAGTATTAGTTTCAAGTGTCGAAACTAAGCTTACTGATCTTGTGTCTTGATATAAAATTAATTCCCCATGACAATTATTTTATAAGAGATAATTGGTTAGCTGGGTAGAATTAGTGCATAGGGAGAGTTCATTTGAGAACCATCGTTAGTGCGAGAACCGTGAGAACCAATCTTACTTGTTTCTTGGATATGGGAAATTCATGGATGGAGAGCGTACAGAGATAAAGTGTTACAGAGTGCATGTAAGGAATTCATGGGTGGGCAATAAGATTAAAGGAGGGGGAATTGGACAATCCAGATTGGTTCTCACGGTTATGGTACGTTCTCAAAGGAACTTCTTTCTTAGTGCATATTGGGTCCATGTTGTCTACTTCACTACCGGTATAAAACTAGTAGTAGATGTAGCTACCCAGATATTTGGTACGGTTTGGTAAGGATATTCGTTTTCTTTTGATTATGTCTCACACCCTCAGCTTTCTAAATATTTTTCAACTTCTCCCTTAAACTGTTTTTCCAAAATGAAAGTACGTGTTTTCGTTTGGGTACATTTGGACACTTTCATTCAGCAACAAATATGAACAAACAAAATGATACTCAGGAAGATATAAGATCCATAAGAATCAAAAATAATAATTTTTAGAAGATATGATGTTGACACGAATTGTCAAGAATGATTTGAACAATCAAAGAATGCGAACAATCAAAGAATTATAAAAGAACAAAATGATTTATCAAAATGATTGATCAAAATGAGCTTAAAGCAATTAGTTGATCATAAGAACCTCCGTCTCCTGTTTCACCCCTCTCTGTTTCATTTCAGTATCGGTGATGATTGATTCTACTCACCTGTTTGACCTACTAAACTCTTACTACGATTTTTTATGATAATGGTGAACTCCTTAGGCAGGTCCTTCCGGCTTTGGATTGATCATAGTAAGTAACTTTCTACACTCTCACTCATTGTGCAATTCGATCATCAAAATACAATGAATCAATCATAATGGTAAGATTAATTATCATAAGTTAGAATAACTTCTAGAAGGAATAAAACAAAAGATACATGGTCATTTGAAAGATCCACAAGGAAACAAGCAATGTATTAGAATGAATCAAATAATGAATACCTTCTTGAACAAGAAAACAAATGTTTTTGAATGTTTTAAAAATGAAACGGAAATAAAGAAAGAAAAAACATTTTTGTATAATATTTTCGGTTTACTCCCCCTACAAGCATGCACACAAAAAATTATTGAGAAATTTTGCATACCTGCGGGTTCTGATGACTTGTGCTCCTTTGCAAGTAACAATCTAAAAATGCTAAACTACAAAAAGTAAGTTTCTCATATTATCAGGCTTGGGCTGAGATGATGCTGAACACAATGATGTGTGTGATGAACTGTAAGGAACATTTATCAGTCATCTAGCTATGAGATTTGAACTTCTTAGTATATTAAACACACAGTTGTTTTGACTTTATAATATTCTCCGGAGTGTAATTGTGGTGTTCCAGAATATCTCTAGGATTATCTGCAAAAATGTATTGAAACCCATTTAAGTTGGAGTCAGGTATTAGAAGAATTAACTACAAATTCGTTCTCATCCATTTACAATTATAATTATGCAAAATCATAACCGCATTTTTTATCTTGAGCAGGACAATTAATTTGATTATGGTTTTGTTTTCTTGTCACTCCTATGAAGGATTATGTTTACAACCAACAACACTATCATAGCTAATTGTCAAACCACGTTTGAGATAGAGTCACACAAGTGAGCTTCAAACTAAAATGCTACGGTCAATAAGAATGTGAGGACTGATTTATATACTAATCAATAACGATATGAGAAAATGTGTATAAAGGTATAAAAGATATTCGATTATTGTTTTTTTAATGTATTATTAGATGATTTAAAATCATTTTTTTGCGAGATGTTTCCTTAAACAATAATCGTTTTTAGACGGTGGGCCTCAAACACAGTAGAAAGTGTCACGTTTGATTTATTTAGAATTATCTTTTACTACAATAATCTTATTTAATAACAAAATTATTTATTCTGTATTAGTGAGAATTTAATTAAGTCATAGTATATTATATATAAGCTACTTAAAGTCATATACCAATAACTCTAATTCATTCTTTTATTTGTGTGCTTGGCCCATTAACACAGAGAATATGGAAAAGCTGAATTTTATATGTTCAGGTATAAATAGTATAATATTATAAAGTATTGTATTGTTTGTGTATCTTTGTAAATGTTTTTGAAACCAAATCGATCATCAGACTAGTTGTTTTATGATATTACTAGTTTAGCTGGTTTAACCATTAGGATTTGTTTTAGAAACCAGTTGACGGGTTATTATTAGGGTTGTAAACTAGTTTAGTTTTTATTAAAAAAACTCAAGCTTAAACATGTGTGAGTCGAGCTTTTATCGAGTTCAGTCTTGAACTCGAGCCTAAAATTAAAGAAGCTTGAAACATATAATAAGCCAAGCTCGAGATTATAATGACTCAACTCGATCTCTTACTAAGTTTTTCTAACTTTATATAGTATATATATATATATATATATATATATATATATATATATATATATATAATTAAGTTTACAAATGTTATTATTGATAAATTATATTGAGGTCAAACTTATATAATTTTTTTTACTTATATTCAATTATTTTTATACACAGTTAAAACTATATATGTTATTAATATAGTTTTCATATATTAGGAATAAGGTTGATTATCTAAACATTGTGATATTCGAGCTTCTTGTGTCTAGCTCAAGCCAATCTTCACTACTCCTCGAGAGAAGCTCAGCATGCATTATGAAGGCTAGTTGAGCTATCGAGCTAAGCTCGAGCTTAGCCTAAGGTACTTGTGTCGAATTTGGCTCAACTCGTTGACAGTCCTGGTCATTATTATATAATTATGTCAAAACATTAAGTTCAAAATTCAAGTCCAACTACGTTAATTATCTTTAAAAAAAATTATACTTCTACTTCCTTTTCCAATCTACTTAAGATTGTGTAATAGACTAGTTATCTTTCTTTACCTCATCCCTTTATAGTGACAATTTTCATCATCAAATGTGTAGTAGGATAGGTAAAAAATATTTTGTAGGAGGGTATATAACTTATCTTATAAAAACAACTAAAAAGTTTATATATCTATTATCCAAATATGGAATAAGTTTGAACATAATTAGAAAAGCATAAAATATGCTTAAAGATAAACGTAAAACTATAAATATACAAAATACAGAAGAGAGAGAGAGAAACCGGTTCATTAGTTCCTGGTTTGACTGTCTGTATACATATAAAGGTAATTTGACCGGTTTTAAAAACAAGTTTCCAGTATGGTTTTTGGTTTAAATGGTTAAACCATCAGGTTCGATTTGGTTTTAGAAACATTATAAACAAACCACTATAAAACAAAACGATGTAAGGTTATCGTGTGTAATACTCTTCACCTTTAAAGGTCATACCTAGTGATGAGTATAGGATGGTTTAGATAAGTTTTAAGCTTAAATTGAACCTAATCTGTTAATTTCTTATTTAAATTTTTAAATCTAATGATTTTGCTTTTGACTGGTTCATGTCATTAATGGTTTGGTTTTAGAATTTCAACCCGAACCCACCTCTTATTAACATAGTAAATAAACGTTTTTAATATT
Source organism: Pulicaria dysenterica (assembly GCA_947179395.2). Taxonomy (NCBI): domain Eukaryota; kingdom Viridiplantae; phylum Streptophyta; class Magnoliopsida; order Asterales; family Asteraceae; genus Pulicaria; species Pulicaria dysenterica. The sequence continues at coordinate 110,664,606 of OX359290.1, read as the reverse complement.
TTTATGCAAACCTATCTTTAATCTACCTTCCAAATCCATGACAACATATTCTTTTCTCTATAAAAACAAGTCTACAAAGAAAAGAACATATAATCTTCATCAATTTTTTTAAACACAAAATTAAGAAAAGGTATCATGTTTTGATCTATTTAGAATTTATCTTCTACTACAATACTTCTATAGAGATAAATTAATCCAAAGAAAATTATATACTTTGCATTAGTGACAACTTAAATCATAATATATTATGAGCTAAAGTCATAATCCCAATAACTCTAATCCTTTCTTTTATTTGTGTGCTTGACCCATTGACACTCAAAACAGAGAATATTAAAAAGGTGAATTTCATATTTTTCGGTACTAAGACCTAGAAATATTTTGTGTTTTATGTATTTTCTTTAAAATAGTTTAATCTTTAGAAGTATTGTATTGTTTATGTATCTTTTTAGAAGGGCTACTTTGCTAACCAAGCTATATCTTTTAATGACCCAATCGATCATCGGTTGTTTTAAACTGCTTCAATTAATTAAATCAGTTCCAAGAATATAAGTTGACATTATAATATGTAAAAATATATGAAGATGCCAAAAAATAAATTAAAAAAATACAAACTTTTTTAAACATATATGATGATATATAGTTCTAAGATTGTCAGGTTTTACTACAATAATCACAAAACATAACCAAAAAGTTCAAATAAAATTATTATCTAAATATGAAATAATTTTGAACACTAACTAAAGAAATATAAACATAAAACTATAAAAATACATCTTGCTTCTCAAGAATAACTATTGAAAAACAAGAGAGTGAAGGATCGATCCAGCAGAGTTGGTAATCAGTTATGATTTATCGATCACCATTAGTTTGAGGAGTATGGTGTGCTCTGATGGTACAAACTTATGTCTTCATTTTAGTATTTTACCTTTTTCTTAGGTTTTATTTTTTAAATTATACTCTATAACTGTTTGAATATTACGTATGCTACCTGACAAAAAAAAGATTATATCTTTATTAATGAAGAGAAAATCTAAATTAATTTTATAGAATATATAGTAAATAAAATTAGTAGTTATAAAACAATAAAAATACATCGAAATCTAACAATTTTATCCTATCATAAAAAAAGAATTAAATAATACGTATTAGTTATAAAAAGGGTATATTGTATTAAAATACAATGAATTTTATATTAGTTACTACTACATACAATTAACTTATTTTTTTTAAATAATACAACCAACTTTTATAATCATCACATTGTATGCAACTTGTTGTATATTATGGAAGTTATAACAAAGTTCATTGTATACAATGGTAACTAAATAACAGACACATAAAAAAGGTTGTTTGCATACAATGAAAGAACAATAACTACATATACATACACAAATATTATTTTATTTAATTTCTTCAAATGATGATAATAACAATAACAAACGAAACAGTGCAGACTTTTAAATTCTACATGTGTCATGAGCAACTATTGAAGCAGAGTTAATAAATCAACAACTAGGTGTCATGCCCGTGTAAACACGGGCCTGTGGACATGTACCTGCGTTTATAAGTTTATAAACAAAATAGGATAGGTGTCGGAAAAACATCAAGATAGATACTGCCAGATAAGTACAGAATTATCCTTAAAACTTAATTCCATATTTACAATAGAAATGAGGGGCATATTGATTTGACAGACGAAATCTACAAGTTCTGGAGAACTTCTTTGAAAACAACATTTTCTGTTGATGTTAATACTGCACCTTCTTTGTCTGTGATGAGAATTTTAATACCATCTCTGCTTGTAACTCTTGAGAGCGCGACGTATAGTTGACCGTGACTAAAAACTGGTCTTGGCAAGTAAAGGCCTACCTTCGAAAGAGATTGCTCTTGACTTTTGTTAATGGTCATTGCAAAGCATATTGCCAATGGGAATTGTTTCCGAGTAAATTTGAATGTCAATCTTTTATCTGTTGGAGTTAAAGAAACCCGAGGTATGAAAGTGCGCTGCCCGAGGTTACTACCAGAGATAATTTCAGCCTCAATAACTCGGCTACCTAGCTAGATGATCCGCATTCGTGTCCCATTACATAGGCCCATTGATTGGTCTAGGTTTCGAAGTAACATAACGGGTGTTCCGACCTTTAGCGTTAGCTCATGATCTGGCATTCCTGATATTCTGATTGAATTTAATACATCGGGTGAACACAATGCTTTAGTTAGATATGTATAACTTTCAGTCTTACATACCCTATCCGAACTCAGGTAAGTAACATGTTCTCCAGGCATTTGAGCAAGCATGTAAGTATTTATTTCTGAGACAACCTCATTTGTGGGAGCCAGGATAGCACGTTCCTCGAAATACGAACTAACTCCAAATTGTGTCACAAATAATGGATACACAAAGTTTACCATCGTTTCAATGGCATTAGTATTTTCGGTTATTAAAAGATCCGGAGGGATCTCAATTGTGGCATATCCATCTTTCTCCTCACCCAGATTTCCGTCACCAATTTGTAACAACCAATTTGCTAATTCCTTGACCTCATTCAACCTGTCAACATTCGTTTTAGATTGGAGGCGCATATTGATAGTCAATTTTAGTAGCTGACAATGGTACCAAAGAGGAGAAGCATTTAATGTAGCATTAACAATATCTTGCCGGCTTGCTTGAGGGATTACGGGTAACACTTGTCTAAAATCTCCGCCAAAGACGATAACTTTCCCGCCAAACGGGGGCAAAGCACTGCTAGCATGACCATTATTAACAATATCAGTTAAGGTTCTATCAAGAGCCTCAAAACAAAACCTATGTGTCATTGGTGCTTCATCTCAGATTATTAGTTGTGCCTCTTTCAATAATTGTGCTAATTCACCATCGACGGGAATTGAGCAAATCGTGTCTTCAGTTACATTTATTGGGATTGCAAATCGTGAATGAGCTGTACGGCCGCCTTGTAACAAAAGAGATGCAATTCCGCTTGAAGCTACATTCAACACTCTCTGGCCATTTGAACGCAAAGCAGTCGATAGAGTTTTCTAAAGAAAAGTTTTACCTGTACCACCATGTTTATATATAAAAACATTCCACCCTTACATGATTTGTTGGTAAATCCTCTTTTGTTCCAAGGTTAGCTGTGATGCCATCAAAGTATGCTCTAAACTTAACGTCTGTTTGTCATATAACAATTCTTGTTGTATCAAACTGTTTATTTGGTTTGCTGATAAATCGATATTTGGATATGGCATATCTGGGAATCTGTGTAGAGTGTTACTGTTCTTCCAAAATAACAGTTTGATACGCCCGGATTCCCTTTGTTAAAAATAAGAACTGTTATGAATAGTGTATAACTTTCGGACTATTGTATGTATACTGGACTAAAAAGAGATTTTAATTACCTAGCCAAGGGCGGGATCTCGCCAATTGTAAAACGACAATCACATGTACAGTTTCATCACAATTGGCAACATCATCCAAGAATTGGTCAGCATGTTCGGCCCAAAGTGTGCAGCGGAGCCTTTGTTGACTTATTTTGTTTGCAATAGTTAGCGGTGCACAAAACATTCGATATGATGTGTATGGATAAAACATAGAGCAAAACAAATATATGAAACAACTAATAATTAAACACTATAAGAACTGAAGTTTTAAAAAAATAAAACAAAAGGTACTATATAGTAATACTCGTATGGGGTGGACATACTTTTCGTTTATAAGCTGGAAACCCACCCTTCTTGTGGACCGGCCATCATTTGATGTATCAATGAGGTTGGTATAGCCACCAAGCACACCAACAATATCTACATTGTAACCCATCATATATTATGCAAACTTTTGTCATATCATATAGCTTACAATGCTTAACTCCAAAAAACGCATACTCTAAATATTGATCAAGCATTATAGATAGCAGAGTACCAATTGCAGAATAAGGATAATGGTTACCAAGTAGCAGAAAAGGATATCTATCGCTGTTTACAAAACGGCAAGAAACATATTAGGTAAATTTATCTTATATCATATAGGACAAAAGGATTTTTGAACAAACACCACATATGTTATAAATCAATACCATGGTCTACCAAGTATAGAAGAAGTGTACCTATCGCTTGATCTTCACGTATATTCTTTTCAACGATTGTGTCAAAGCTGGTGAAGGAGAATATACTAAGCTCAAGGGGAAAACAATTGTTCATTTCTTTGACCCGGGTGTTTGACAAGAAGTTGACACGGTAGGGATGGGTCGTCATTTTCATTCGGGCATTGTTATCTCCAAGGCTAAAATTCGTCATCACATAGGCACTCCCCTCACTAAGCAAATCTTTGAACTTCAGAAACAGCCCGCGCTTCAAGCATGCAGATATTCGTGTACCCTTTAAGTCAACATAATTAATCATATTAAGTTATAAAAAACATATATTCACTCAACGAAACATGGGTCATAATTGATCAATGCTTGAAGTTGATGACCTAAATCAATGTCTCATACTTTACGAAAATTATCAAGATTTGTGTTTCAATCAACTGTTTTTAAGCGCACATCAGATATAAGCATCAGCACACATAGGCAACTATTTCATGTTTACTGCGTGCATTGCTCGCTATCTTTCTAACTTAGCCCTACCAAACTAAAAAATATAAACATAAAATTCCTTTAATCTTTACTTTCAACATAACTACTATCAGTTGGAATTAAGAAGCAAAATATTAATTTAAAGGTTGATTTTTTGCTATGACAAGTTCTAAATAACATGATACTCAGCTTGTTTTGTTTCAAAATAGTTAGAATAAATTAAAACCTTGATTTTGTGTTATCTATAAACGATCAAAACACAAGGAAGCACTGATTTTGAAAGGATTCTTTTATATAGTATACTGGAGTTAATCAACGAATTAAACATGATGTTTTAATCATAGCTGGCAATCATTTGAAATTAAGTAGCATAATAATAATCTAAAGGTTGATTTTTTGCTATGGCAAGTTCTAAATAACATGATGAGCATGCATGTTTTGTTCCTAATTGGTTGGAATAAATTAAGACCTTAATTTTGTGTTATCTATAAAGGATCAAAACACAAGGAACCACAGAACATGTGGTTCATCAAAACACAAGGAACCATGCTCGAATCTTGAAATAGTAAACAGCAAACCTATATCATAACTTATTAATATATTAGCCTGAAAAGTCAAAAGCAACTTGCAGTTTACCATACTACGTACATAAAAACAACTTGCAATATATTTTATATTTGAAGAAGAAGAAAGGAGAACTATATATATACGACATAAAGTCAGCTTGCAATAAATTACCTCAGGGTCCATCAAAACCATTTCCATACAATACGTATCAGAAGGCTTTCCGAACACATGCTGATCCCACAACCGAACAATACGTACAAGGATCTTCCACCCATCAGAATCTGGGTTAATGTCACGTAACATATGGTATTTAGCAGGCATAATGATACTAACAAAACAACAATGAGCAACTAAAACAATGACTGAGTACACTGTGGGAGGACACACATACAGCTCAACAATTTATAGCCTTAAAGCCCTTGAGAATTTACAAAACGGGAAGTCAAAAAGCGAAGAGCCACATTGAAAATTAATATTGAATAACTTCTAAAAATCAAGAATCAGTAACGGAAAATTAAAATTAGAACCTGTAGCGAAGGCATTCAATGTCGAAGCAGGTTATCTTCATCGGGGTACTATGCGGCTGGCCCTAATTAATTAGTGAACGACGATAGCAGCGTTCCAATTTCCATCATACGCTTGGCTGTACAAATTAACTGAAACCGTTAACATCTGTGAGGATTAACGTTGGACGAAAACTATCTGTGACATTCAACGGGCAGGAAGGGAAAAGGAGGCGTCGATCTGCATACGTAAGGAGAAACCCAGCAACGCTTGACTATTCATGTGCACATTAAAGCCCTACTTAATCTTCATAGGGACCCAGAAAGACCCAAAAAGGCTTGAATGTTCACTGCACATTAAAGGCCCAATTAATATTGGAAGGCCCATTTATCATCTGAACGACACGTCAATTTCATACCATAGCTATTAGATCACAATTTCATTTTTCGAGAGATTTTAGAAATGCCACGTAGGATTGGAAGGGTTTTAAGTTAGTAAAGATATAGATAAAGCTAAAATACTCTAATTTAAGCTCAAACTCTATCATGCAACAAACTTCCATCATGGATTCTCCATTGGTATCACTGGAAATTCTCGCTTGCTTCTCTCTCAAGATAGTTCTAAATAGAGAATAATAAGTAATTGGATATTTATATGCTAAAATTACAATTTCAACCCCAAACATTAATTTCTCTCTCAAGATAGTTCTAAGCTGCTCGAGAAACTGTCCAAATAGTTCTAGTAGTGAAAATGACAAGTTATTGGGTGTTTATATGTTAGATTTACACTTTCACCCCCAAAATTTAATTCCTCTCACTATGGTCACAAAATTACTATGGGACTTACTTAAATAACATATATGTACAAGGCTTCAGGTAACGGTATTTCAAGCATTAAGTTATATCTCAAATAAGAGAGTAGTTCTTTGAGAACTGTTCTTATTGTGAGAACCATTTATAACCACTGTTAATGCTCATTAATAACTTACGAATAAGATATTTTGATCATTTATATATTTACCCGACCATGATTTATGTCCGAGTGGATGGATCATTTTTTTAAAATGTTTAATTTTCCTAAAATACATCTTTTAATGAGTCATTATTCAACCCTCCTCCATTTGGAGCCATTGATTAATTTTAATCAAGGGTCAAGATTAGTTCTCCTGGTTCGCGATAAGAACGATTCTCCCCTATCAAATAATTAATACTTTTTAATCTCAAAATCTTAAGAATTATCTTAAAATATAGTTTAACTATAATTCTCATTGTCCGTACATAAAGACCAAATTATAAATCCTAAGGAATACGTAAATCAACTAATTAGTGTGGAAAACAGATCAATAGTTTAACGCTGTATCATTATGCCAGTAAAGAAATAACTGATTTTGAGATTCATAAACATAAACTATATAAAAAGAAATTATATCTCACTAATCGGTTGTAGATAGATTTTTCTCACATACCTTAAATTAAAAGTACCTCATAGAAAATAATTATGATTTAGTGATTCATAAACATAAAAATTAACCATAATTATGTTCACTTGTTTAGGGTATATAAAGAAGATATGCAAGAAAAATACTTAATTGGAAGATTAAATGTCATTATGTTTCGATTTACATAAAATTAAAGATAATAACTCACTTTCTTTGATGGTCATGAAATAGAATTTTTTTACTAATAAAAATATTTTAACAAATTTTTTTTAGTTGATATAAGTTTATTGTAAAATTTACATAAAAACATTGGTAAAAAGAGACAATCATAAATATATAATTATATTTATCAGGGTTCTAAAAAACGCGCCATGGCGGCGCCAAGGCGCGACTCCGACGTTAAGAAACAGTCCTTGGCGGCGGGGTTAGGCGTGGCGTAAGACAAGACGGCATAAGGCGCGCCTTTACGCGCCAAATGGCGAGTTTTTTATAGCGTGGCGTGCAAAAAATATTTTTTTTTAATTTTTTATATATATTTTGCGATCGCGTGTATTGAACTTCTATAAATTTGTATTTTGTAATTTGTATATGTTACGTTGCTCCTAATTTGTGCAACTTTGTGTAATTTGTAAATTAATATTGATAAATTGGATATAAATATTTATAAAATGTATATAAAATTGCCGCCTTAAGTGCCGCCTTAAAAAACGCCATAACTCGCCATGGCTCCTAAAACTTGAGGCTTGACCTCGCCGTCACGCCACGCCTTACGTTATTTAGAACCTTGATATTTATACCTATTTGATATTTATATGAATCAAACTCAAGTTTAGTCAAAATCGAATTTGCATTTGAAACCAATTAACAAAATCGATGCATTTGATTGGCCAATGTGGAGGTGGCGACATGAAGTGGAGGCGGTGGTAGTGGCGATGACTGGCAATGTGGAGGTTGATATGGGTGGTGGTGGAGGTATATGATGGCGATAGAGTGTAGTGGCAGTGGCAGTGAAGGCCAAAATACACACTTGAATTGATGGCGATGGTGGTGGTTATGATCGATGGTGGTGGTTGTGGATGATGGTGATGGTGGTGGTGAAGACAGTGTTGGTGACGAAGATGATGTTGGTAAAGGCGACGATTAATGGCAATTAATGGTGGCAAGCGATGGGTGATGATGCAAGGTGATGGTTGATGTGACGAGGATTGTAACAGGTGGTGGTGGAAGGTCAAGTGGTGGTGATGGGGATGGAGGTGGTAATAGAGGTGGTGATTGTGCAACGAGTTATGTGGTGTGGTGGTTTCAGATGGTGGTGGCGGCGGCAGTGGTGGTGGTGCCGGAGCATGATGGTAGCAATATTGGTGGTGGTTGGTAATGCCGGTGGTGATCGGTGGGGACAAACAAACATCTGAATCCATTACCCTAAATTCATTATTATACTGGGAATGATTTATTACCCATTAATAAGTAATAATAAATTATATTACACCTAACTAATCAAAATTAATCATTTTCATTCTCATTCCCAACCCCTAATTCCCAACCAAGCACGCCCTAAATAATATTTAATTTCCCTCATATGATATCTCATTATTTATAAAAAGCAAACAACTAATATATAAAAGCAACCTAATATACATAAATCATGGACTTATGGTGTTATATCATGGACTCGCATTTAACACATCATATTACTGAAGCAATCTTACTAAATATACTTCATCTCGTAATATATAAATCATAGATTCATGGTGTTAAGTAGTTAAATTCGTAATTGTTGATAAAGAAAATAATTCAAACTAGCTATTTAATATTAGGTTTGCCGATAATGATTGACTTATAAAAAGTCAAAATTAGATTTAATTATGTATATAAATAGATGGTTCAGATTTAATTTTACTAAAATTTTTATATATTAATTAGATTAGATGCAAAATTATACATAAAAATCCTACATTCCTACAGCTTCGCGCTTGAATAAATACCTGAATACCCTCGTTAAATGATATATCCGCAAGTAATATGCTAAAAATAAAACAGCTTTTCATGACGAGAAGAGGGTTATATGCGGTAGTGGGCTTTTGGGCTAAATATAAGTTAATATGGGCTTTTGGGTTTAAAAAACTTTTCAAAACAACAATCATGCAAACATATTTCTATCTTCTAATATATATATATATATATATATATATATATATATATATATATATATATATATATATATATATATAGGGAAGGGTTCATTCGAGAACCTTTGTTAGCGTGAGAACTGCGAGAACCAATCTCAGCCGTTCCTTGGATATGGGAAGTTAATGGATGGAGAGCGTGGAGGGGATCAAGTGTGGCAGGGTGCATGTGAGAAATTTATGGGTGGGCAATGACATTAAAAGAGGGGAATTGGACGGCTCAGATTGGTTCTCGCAGTTCTCGTACGAAAAACAGTTCTCGTTTGAACTTTTGCCTATATATATATATATATAGAGACAAAAGTTCATGCGAGAACCGTTGTTAGCGCGAGAACCGCGAGAACCAATCTAAGCCGTCCAATTCCCCCTCCTTCAATGTCATTGCCCACCCATGAATTCCTCACATACTCCCTGTCACACTCTATCCCTCCACGCTCTCCATCCATGATACTTCCCATATCCAAGGAACGGTTGAGATTGGTTCTCGCGGTTCTCGCACTAACAACGGTTCTCGAATGAACTCTCCCCTATATATATATATATATATAGGGTTAGGATCAATAAACAAAAATCCTAAAGTCTCAATCTCAGCCACTCATCTAAAATGGTAAAATGGGAAAATGAAATCCAAGACTTAATATCACGCATCAGCTTCTAGCCAATCTAAACCCATTTTTTTATTCCTCAAATCTTTAAATGACCATAACTATTTCAATTTTTTGAATTTAAGCAAAAAAAATTATACCAATTTACTCATTTTTTTTAATCCTCTTTCAAACGAGACCACTTTTCCTATATTTCTAGGAAAAAAAATTACGAAAATGATGAGAATTATCATTTTCATCATCTTCGTGTCCCCTTATATATCACTTAAACAGCAGGTCCCGAAAATGATTAAAATGACGAAAATTATCATTTTTGTCACCTGTTGTGCTGTTACGTGATATGCAAGGGCACGAAAATGATGAAAATGACGAAATTTATCATTTTCGGCTGCCCTTATATATCACGTAACAGCAGGTGACGAAAATGATAAATTTTCGTCATTTTCATCATTTTCGTGTCCCCTTATATATCACTTAAACAGCAGGTCCCGAAAATGATGAAAATGACGAAATTTATCATTTTCGTGCCCCTTGTATATCATGTAACAGCAGGTGAGGAAAATGATAAATTTCGTCATTTTCATCATTTTCGTATCCCCCCCCCACCCCCCCTATATATCACTTAAACAGCAGGTCTCGAAAATGATGAAAATGGCGAAATTTATCATTTTCGGCTGCCCCTTCTATATAACGTAAAAGCAGGTGACGAAAATGATAAATTTCGTCATTTTCTCATTTTCGTGTCCCTTTATATCACTTAAACAGCAGGTCCCGAAAATGATAAAAATTTCGTCATTTTAATCATTTTCCCCTTATATATCATGTAACAGCAGGTGACGAAAATTATGAAAATGACAAATTTTATCATTTTCGGGACCTGCAGTTAGGTGATATAACAGCGGGTAACGAAAACGATGAATTTCATCATTCTCATCATTTTCGTCATTTTCGTCGAATTTTTTTTTTCAGAAATATAGGAAGAGTGGTCTCGTTTGAAAGAGGATTAAAAAATAAGAAAATTGGTATAATTTTTTTTGCTCAAATTCAAAAAATTGAAATAATTATGGTCATTTAAAGATATAAGGGGTAAAAAAATTTAAAAAAAAGGAGGCTTTGACCATAATACCCTTCCTTCTACATTTAAATCTTATAATTGTTTACTTAATTACAATAATGTCATTATAGATATTGACCATTGATTTGATCGATCTAACGGCCAGGAATGGAACTTTGGGGACTTTATTTAAGGGGGGTCTTTGTTGATCCAATATATATATATATATATATATATATATATATATATATATATATATATATATATATATATATATATATATATATATTGGGAGGTTCAAATAAAAACCTTAAATTAAATGGAAATGGGAGACTCAATCTCAGTCATCCAATTCTTCCTCCTCCTTCAATGTCATTGCCCACCCATGAATTCATCACATTCACCTTGTCACACTCTATCCACAACGCTCTCCATCCATTAATTCCACTTACAAAATGAACAGCTAAGATTGAGTCTCCCCTTCTCGTTTAATTTCGCATTCTTATTTGACCATTCTCATATATATATATATATATAACTAATTTAATAAAACTTATTAAACGATGTAAATCATTCATTTTAAAAAATATTTAATTTTAATCGTTCATTCACTTAAAATTAAAAAATCATTTTGACTTTTTAGAGTCAAACTTATTAATGATAATTTCATATATACCCTTATCAAATCATATAAAATCATATTTACGCTTTATACTATTTCAAAACATCATATTTAACCAAATTCTTAGTTTTATCATTCTAAAATATTTTATAATTATTTTAGTTTCTTTTTAATTACAACCAATAGCCAATAACATTAAATTTATTTTAATTGTAAAAATAATGTTTGATGATTAATTTACGAAATACAATCACGTCTCTTCGTATCACGCTACCATGTTTCTGCCATCAAATCCGCCCTCCCGCTTGCGTCGATGTTTCCATCGTTGATTAGAGTGTTGATGTCGTAATTTGTCATTTTTTAATTTTTACTTAATTTATGTTTTATTATTACTTAATACGTTTTTATTAATGCTTAATATTTATTATCTTTTAAACCAACCCGTATATTACACAAGTATTTAGTCTAGTTTCTATTATATACAATTATACCTAGTTAAAATGCATCATATTTACTGTTTATAGTTAGGTTTGCTAAAACGAATGTTTAAAGTTAGATAAAATCCAATTTTACAAGTATATTATATTAAATCATTAGTAAATAAAATAATTATATTCTTATAAAAAATCGCTTATAAATTCTATCGTTTTATAATTCTACTTGTAAAAGAGTTTTAAATATAATGGTTTTTACAGAATACGATTTTGTCCCTTTATTATATAGAATAAGGTAACATTAGTAGAATAAAGAAAATGTTATTACAAATAGTTTCTGCTTTCATGTAATTATGTAATTTTTTTTAATAAATAATAAAACAGTGTAGCCCATCAAGAATCATGGTTACTGGTTAGTTATTGCTTACCTTTCTAAGAAAAAAGAAATGAGAATGCAAGCAAAAAATATTGAATACGTCTAGCCAAGACTTGAACCTCCTTGTAAAGATACAGAGTGTGTTTGACGAAACTAGTTATGGCTAGAGCTGGGGTTGAGACTGTAACTGGTTAATTGATAATTACAATCTCAAGTCCTCACAATAATGTGGGTAGGGTACTCTTCCATTTCCCTGCCTATTAGCAATCTACATTGATTTTAGTTGGTCAAGTCATAATTTAGGAGAAAGCTATAGATCGTGTTGGCGGTTTTACGTGAATTTGAAAGAGAAAAGTAGAAATTGAGGAGAATAGAATAGTGAGAAGTTTAAATGTGTATTTGTTAAAAATGAAAATACTTACTATGAGTTTGTGTATGTATGAGGAAGTAACGAGGTGAGAATAACGGCCACAATGAGTCACAACCTTGTTTTGGGTTGTGATGTATTATAACAAGCACGTAATGCGAGTGTTATTAGGAGTATCATCTTACACATAGGAGGTCGATGAGAGAGTGTTTGATTTGGCGGTTAAGGAATATGAAATAATGAGATAAATGGGCTCTTGAAGTTGACAAAAGGCTAATGGTCCATCTTTCCTCTTTTCATAAGATCACGAGTAGTAAGGTTGTTATTGAACCGAACCAAGCCGAACATTGTAAAACTCAAAACTTCACTCAACTTCATTTCTCAAGCTCGAGTCTATAAACCAAACGATACTCTTGAGCTCGACTCGACTTGAAACGGTAAAAAATTCCTTTTTGAACACCATTACATGACTAGATATTACTTACCGCTGTGTGTGTGTGTGTGTGTGTATAGGCAAAAGTTCAAACGAGAACTGTTTTTCGTGCGAGAACTTCGAGAACCAGTCTGACCCGTCCAATTCCCTCTTCTTTAATGTCATCACATACCCATGAAATCATCACATGCACCTTGCCACACTTGATCCCCCACACTCTATATCCATGAATTTCACTTATCAAATCAACGACTAAGATTGGTTATCTTACGAAAAATAGTTATATATATAAGGGAGGGTTCATTCGAGAACCGTTGTTAGTGCGAGAACTGCGAGAACCAATCTCAGTCGTATCTTTATTTATCTGTGTTACAATTGATAAACACAATCATGGATAATAAAAACATGATCAAAGCATTTTGCATATTAAAAAAAGACAACCATTTAAGTTGTCCAATTCCCTCTCCTTCAATATCATTGCCCACCCATGAATTCCTCACATGCACCATGCCACACTCTATCCCTCCACGCTCTCCATCCATGATACTTTCCATATCCAAGGTACGGCTGAGATTGGTTCTCGCGGTTCTCGCACTAACAACGATTCTCACATTAACCCTCCCTTATATATATATATATATATATATATATAAAAGGTAAAGTTGCAGTTTAGTATAAGGTCGATAGACTCACTATTTTAACGAGCAAAGTAGTTTAAACTCAAACTCGACTCGGCTCGGCTCGTGGCTTAAGTAGCTTGAGCTCAACTCGGTCACGTCAAGTCGATTTCACCTCTCAAGCTCGACTTGGTCAATATCAAGTTGATTTCAAATATTATTCAAGTTGGTCTTGATAGTTCACGAATTATCTCCGTGATCTCACCTTCGGGTTGCCTCCCTCATCGAGTCACAGCTACCCTCCTGACCTGTCTCCATCCCCATCATTTCGAATATGCTTGTTCTCAACGATCCTCTTTTGTTTTGTTCTAAAATGAATCGATTTTTCTTTATTTTTATGGTTATCATGTTCTTTTTTGCATGTCTTTTGTTCTTTTTTCTTGAATGGTAATTGTGGTTACATCTGATCTAATATTATCTGCTGAACCGAACCATCAAACCAAACTACAAAAATTAAGTGCAAAGTCGACTCTTTTCCGACTGTACTTATGGTGGTTAAGATTTCAGCTGACTTCAATTCACAAATCACAATCAACCAGTCTGTAATCTGTATTTATTGGGAATATGCATTGTTGAACAAGTTTGTAGAAATCTACTGAAAACCGATCAAATGGTCACACAAACACTAGACTTGTCACCTAGCTTTCTATAGTTTGTGGATCCTTCGGATCACACATTACCTCAGTATGATGAGATTCGAGATCTTGAACTTTGACCTTTTCGTTTTCTGCATCTCCTTTTGCAACACCAGAATTTTGCATTTCTTTGTTCTTTCCCCACAGGAGAATGTACAATCCGACTACCACAACCGCGGACCCCACTAAACTGTTCACCACCAACAATGAACAATCCAAGAACCTAATCAGAGATTAGACCACAACATGAATCAACAAAGTAGCTGGAGAGAGAGTAAAATAAGTACCTTCCAATATGCAATGGTTCATGCAGAAATGGAATATCGAATACTGCTGCAAATATCTGAACAAGAGGACTGAATGCTGTGCTGAAAACCGGACCCCTTTTCTTCACACACCACGACATCGCAACAAAGCAAAATCCGGTTCCAACAATCCCCTGTTTCCATTCAAACCATTAGATTACCTATAGTTGTTATGGAATTGGAAGTGCATCTTTCTTTATACATTTTATTTTTTGCTTTATAACATAAGGGGTAACGCAGAAAGATGAAAGAATGCAATTCACTTACAGCATAAAGGATGCCAAAGATTTCTAACTTCCCTTTAAGAATCCATGAAGAAAAATCTCTGTTGAAGGCCAAACTTAGTGCAAAAGATTGGATGGCACCAAAGAACATCATGATGGCAGTGCTGGAATACTGCAACGGGTATCTTTTTCCGATGTTTGATTGAACAAGAAACCATGAAGACCACAAAATTGTTCCTGCAACCAATGCCAGTGAACCTGAAGTCCATCTTGCTTTCTTCGTTGCTAAAAATGAGCCCAGCCTGCTTACAGATTTTGCATGGATGGACTCGGGTGTGGCTTGTAAGTGTGAACTGCTGTTAAACAAAGGCATTCCTTTGTAAAGGGTCAGTAAGGTTGCACCTCCTACACAGATTAGTGTTCCTATCACTTTGGCTCTTCCACCATTTGTTTTTATGTTCACACTTTCCAACCTGAGTCAGAGTCGCTTATATTTATATACATATGTGTCGAGAATGCCGTTACATTTAGAGATAGAAATTACAAATTGAAGGAGTAAAGATGCAAACCCCAAAGGCAATGACATGATAAATGTGATTACAGGCACCATGTTGAGAAAAGCACAAGAGAAGGTGGCAGATGTGTATTGTATACCGAGAAGGAACAAGTACTGCGTGAGCGATGCCCTGCAGACAATATAAAGATGTAAACATAGATTCTACCACATGAAGATGGAAATTTTACTTACTAACCCAAGAATCGCATTCAAGAAAAGGTGGAATATTATGCTATATGTCAGCTTTGTTTCGCTCTTCCTGAAAGATTTTCATGTCAGATAATCACAACATAAACAAAATAAATAAATAAAAATCTGCATCTCTAAGCACACAAACACACGCACACAGAGAGAGAGAGAGAGAGGTGTACCTTTCAAAAAAGAAGGCCACTGGGGCCAAAAAGATGGTGGCGACAATCAGGCGATAGGTAATAAAGACCAGATGGTCAACTCCATCGTCTATAATTTTTTTGAGAAGTACATTGATGGTCGCAAAGGCGAATTGGACAACAATCATAACCAAAACTGGGTACCATTTGCCAAAGCACTCAGTATCCATGGATCTTTATGGCTATCAGAAGTGTCAACTTCGTTAGTAATTATATATTTTAATAGCTAACCATAAGACAATTTGAAAAGACCAACACCCTGGTGGTGTCTAAATAGACTGATAGGATACCCAACAAGTTGCAATTTCGGTGATCAAAGAACGAGATTTCTCTAGATCAATCACATCAACTGCTTTGTGGAGACGAGTTATATCTCACACGAGTTTAATAGAAGATTTAATATTCTATTCTTACATCTCTTTTGACTGTTCTTTAAAACCATCCGTGACATATGGAAGTTGGGAATCAGCTGCTATCATCAACCATTTAATCAAGCATCATTATTGCATGATATACACAACTAGAAAGGAAAACAGAAAAGATATGCATGCTTTTTAGGCTATAATTGTATATGATAGAAACCACAATAGCCTTTAGTTACTTATGTTCATTAAAATTAACCAAAAAGAGCCATGTGAGCAATTCTTTTTTAAGTTAATAACACTAATTAGTGAGGCACTAGCATCTCTAAAGTGGGGAATATGGACACACACACACACTCTCTCTCTCTCTCTCTCTCTCTCTCTCTCTATATATATATATATATATATATATATATATACACACACACACATAAACTAAAAGAAGTTAATTTTGGGTAAAAAAGATAGGAAGGAAGGACATCGCAACACATGGCAAGCGGTATTGATGCACAGCTTTGCAATTCGTTGTCGCAATATCTTTCCCATTTTTTAACATAAACTTAATTATAATAACTATAATCAACATAAACACACATATACTAACATACATGTATGTGTATTTGGGGAGGAGGGGGGGGGGGAAGATGATCTCCCTAAAGTTAGCATCAGATACTTTGGTTGAAACTTAAAAAGCAGTGTTTATATCTATCTACATGCAAGTAGAGAACAATATGTCAAATCTAGTATAGGGAAAGTAAAGTTTTCATCACTACAACATATATTATATAATTCTCTTACAAATTAATAAACAAATCTACGGAATGATTAATGGTGTGTAGTGTGTCGTTGAATTAATAGTATTTAATTCTTCTGAAAAGCCAAAAATGCATTAGGAATCACTCGTGATAAACAATTATTTAAAACCTCTGCATGGAATTTACTGGATTAAAGAACTCAAGTAGACAAAATTTTCCAGAAGAATATTGTAGCTTTGTTTAGTTAAGTATCATTAGATCATCGTAAATGCGGGAACCTTTTGAATTGGTATAAAGGAAAATGACTAATCACTATGATCATTAATAAACAAATCTAATTTTAAGTCAGCTATTAGGGACATAAAGCATTATAATACTAAACTCCTGAGAGAAATTTTATAGCTGATTGTTAATTAGTAAACAAAGAATCATGCCTTGGTATAGGTGTTTATGTTTGGCAAGTATTGACCCATCAACGATCATTCTTGGCATGCTACACCAGCCTTGAGTGCTTGTTTAATATATGTATATTCCATACAACTTGGGCATGAATAAGACATATTACACACTCCCTTTTTCATAAAAAAGCATCTGATGTCGACGTTTGTAAAATTTGACAAAAGATGGAGAAACACTGCTCCTGAATTTACAGAAAGCGATGCTTGTCAATTATTTTCTCCAACATAAAATCCAATTACTGTTTATCAACAATGATGCATGCATGCTTCACCAAAATGGATGCCATCAAGAAACTTCACGGAATCACGGCTCTGCTTTTCTTGAACTAGAAGCCATTTTGATCAAATATTTAAGGTTGTTTTACTAGAAGCACTTCAAGAATTTGAGTTAAAATACATTCTTGTCCTGAGTTATGAAAACTAAGCAGGAAGAAAGCTATTAGAATGCAGTTAACAACTAGCAATTCCTCCCACATCTATAAGAAACAAAGACTTACTTTCTGATTTCACCTATTCGGTTACCAAAAAATGGTGATTATTCGATTGAACTTAATTGATAGAAACAACTCGATGGAAATTCATGAAATTACCCATAACCAATCTAACTTTCAAGTAGTTTAAATGTATATAATGCGTCAATTATCAGTCTGCTGAAAATTGATCATAAAGTAGAATCTGTTAAATAGTCAAACCACCATCGATGCTTAATATATAGACATATCATGAATCAATTCTGCATTAGTTCACACACTGGCGCGTGATTGACACTCAGACAATACAGAATCAGACAATGGAAAAGAAGCCAGAGATGGTGCGTCATACTGTACGTTGTTGTGTGACTTACAAGAGTTGATACAGAATGATGCTATTATGCTATTAGTTAATGCTCAAAATTCGAAAGTTATGATGCATGATCTTATTGACCAACTATCATGTCATCATTATGATGGAAAATTAAAGTGATGAGTTGTTAAGGGAAATTGATCTCCTACTTATGAGAGAGGGAAGGAATCAACACCTTAGTTGTTTAGGGAATTACATTCTTATTAAGTTAAGTTTAATTTATCATTATTTTATAGGGGGCAAGATCAAGCATCAAATTTATAATCCCTCAAAAGAGTCCACTATATGATAAGCAAAGGGTAAAACATGATTTTACAAAACAACTTATTTAATCAACATAAGAAAGTATACAAGTTCATGATGCGTCAATGGAAAAAAAAACATAACTACGATCCTTGATTAATCTGACATTCTTTCACTTGACTGTAAACCTACTTGTGCTCAAACATGTAATAGTACTTCAAATAAGATTACTTAGGCAAACCAGAAGCCAATTAGCACTTCTTCCAGACCCAAGATTCATAATTTAACAAAAGTGGTAATCAAAATATATGAGCATGGTTAATTTCCCTTTTTCAACTCAATTTAAGGCCACTAACATGAAGTACATTTGTTACCCTTGATGACAAAGACATTCAATGAAAGCAATTCAACATGTCATACTTCTTACTTTGTTAGTATCAGCTCTTTCAAAATGTGCCACAAGACCTTTCCTGATGTATTAAATGACAATGACATAAAAATCTCATAGGGATCTTTGATGGTGATCTTGTACAATGCACTCAAATCAATATTCAAGAAAAGAGCGCCATTGACATATGTATACACATTGAACCACACATCTTTCTTGATTTGAAATTTAACAATAACTTAATGAAAAAGCAAGTATTGTTGTTGAGGGACTTGTGCTCAAGCATGTAGGCATCTCCAAGGGGCTCTTCCTCCATCACACATCACGCCATGTCAATCAACTTTTTCTCCTATCCCACAACAATTACACTAAACTCTTCCTAAAAACCAAAAACAATTAACAAAAAAAAGAAAAAAAATGCCTTCACCAGCATGAGTGACCTCCCGTTGGAAGATCACGTAAGCTAATCACGCCCCTCCCCCATGAATAACCATTACTAAAATTCTAAGATTGAAATTTAGGAGAGCAATCAAATGGAGGGGGCGTGCTCAAGGTGTGATGTCGTCGTAACCCCTATGCATCATGACGTGATGCAAGGAAGGTTCCAGTGTCATCATAGACATGATGGAGCACCGGTTCGGTGTGATACAATCAGCCTAGGGGGGAAGTTTTTGGGAATTTCGAATATATATGATCAAATGCTATTAGTATATTGATGATTGTGGCATTATAGTAATTAATATTAAGTTAAAGGATGTATATTATATATAAACCAAATAACGGTAAAATAGTCGTTTGCTTCTATTTCGCTCTTTACAAGCCCACCCAAATTTAACCCTAATTACTCAAGAGTCAGGACGCGTCCCATTTCTCTCTTTGTAGCACATGTCGATCAAAGACGAAACCATCACAAAGTCTCGCCCTCGAGGCCTCGACCGTCTCTTCGTCTCTGTTCTCTTCTTCTCAACGACGCAGAAGAACCATCTATTCCGCCACCGGCGTGATACACAGACAGAGACGAGTAGTGAGTGGCGAGTCGCGTGCCCCACACACACATACACACACACACACAGAGAGAGAGAATGTCTCATTATCACCGATTAGTCCGATTTTAACCAACTGTTGACCGATTAGTTCGATATTGACCTACTGTTGACCATTACGGATTTATTTGACCAATTATCTTCAACTCGCATCGGAGCATGACCGATCACCGCTTCATTGCCAATCAATCGGCAGAATAGTCAGATTATTTTCCCTTTTGCTTCTTTTAGGTTCCAAATTAATCGACTGATAAGAACAAATTAGCATCTTATAACTAGATTCCACATGCAACAGACGAATTCCATGAAAAGCATGAATTACATTTTCACAGGCAACAAACAGATCGACGGCTTCAAATTTAACTGACCAGTTAAAACTAAACTTTTTCTTTCTTGATTTTCAAGTAATATGTTAAAATAGAGGGACGGAACCCTAACCTGAACACTGACAAGATCTCCGACTATGACGAAGGTGGCGTAGACGGAATTCCGGGACACTAGGGCTTGGTGGAGAGTGAGACTGCACATATATATTTGCAAAGCCCGGCCTCCGCTTGTTCAAGCTGCCGGATTACATATAGTTAATGAGGAATGATGTTGAAGAAAAAGCGAACGTAGGGAAGCGGTGACTTCAGAACTATTAAAGCGGTGGTTGGAGGTGCACCGTCCGGCAAACTTGTACACGTAGTAGTCGTTGTGAAGCCTGCATGGAGTCGAGTACTGGTCTGCTCTCGGATCAATCTCCAACTCTTTTCTTTTTTACCACATCACCGCCTTATTACTACTTATCTCTAATCTTTTAAATCTTACAGCATTCAATCTTTGAATTTGTCTCACACCTAAATATGAAAAACAGTATATGTAACACTTATATGCTTATTTATAAATAGAAATTTTGCTTCTAGAATACTTAATTCTAGTTAAAAAATAATAAACAAGATAAAAGAATAATAAAGATCCTTAAATAGAATCTAGTTTTTTTTAAACATACTCACCCACCTAATCTATATCTTATGTTTTTAAGAGGACTTGAACTCTCAACCTCTAAAAGAGAGACATCTTAGTCACACATTGGTACCGCTAAAGGCCCTTTAGTTAAATAAAATCTAGTTAATTAAAAAATTTCCATGTGCTTATAATTAATCTTGATATGTAATATCACACACATATATACATAGGCATAGTAACAAATAATTATTATCTGATAATATGTTTGTCGAGCAGCATGTCGTCCTTCAACCTCAATATAGGAAGTATATGATAATGAGAAATAATTTGTACACAATACAAATTAGTCATACGTAATTAAAAGTGATTGTTTGGACTCTTATTTCCTTGAATTTGAGGATGATAATAAAATATGGTAAGTTGATAAGGGTATAAGAGTCATGATTGTTGTGTATTACTAATCTATGTTGTATACAAATCATCTCTCTATAATAATTGTTGGCAACATGTCCATAATACAAGCCTTTGTATGTCAATCTTTTTCTATTATATAATCTACTCAATGAAACGATATTTTGTAATATAGTTTATTCAATCATCCAAATTTAGACAAAGATATTTAATATACAAAACACTAATATTTAGTGAATTTAAATACTCAACCACATATAATTTCTTGTTATCCTTAGTAACGATAAAGAAAAATTACAACCACAAAGTCAAAATCTTTATCGTAGAAGTATAAGATGTAACCATTATACATGGAATTTTTTAATTGACATTCACAAATAGCCAAAATACATTGTTATGTTTTTGGTAAAATATGTTTTAATCCCTAAACTTTAGATTTGAAGATGGTGTAATCTCTAAACTTCTTAAATGAATGATTTAATCCCTAAACTTTTTTAATAAATGTTTTAACCCCTAAACTTGTTATAATCCATCATTTTAGCCACTTGATCTTCTACAGCAAGTTACCAAACTTCTAAAGAGCATTTTAATCACTAAGCTTCGGGGTGTAATCGAATCAATCCGAACCAAGCTTAGTAATTAAAATGCTCTTTAAAAGCTTGGTAACTTGTTGTAGAAGGTCAAGTGGCTAAAACGATGAATTGTAACAAATTTAAGGGTTAAAACATTCATTAAAAAAGTTTAGGATTAAATCGTGCATTTAAAAAGTTTAGGGGTTAAACCATTTTTAAACCTAAACTTTAGTGGTTAAAATATATTTTACCCTTATGTTTTTTAGAACTATGAATACTATATGTAAAGTTTCTTTTTGTTAAAAAGGAAAAGGACATAGTAACTTGTAATTTGTTTTTATAGAAATTAGCAATCTTATAAAATTCACTTTTTAGAAAAATTATTATTTCTTAAAAGAATTTTCACAATGTTATCAACTAACATTTATCTCACACATTATTGCCTTAGACACGCATACCAACACATTTACACGTATACACAATTGCTACTTTAAAAAAAACTAAATTATATTTGTTAGTAATTACATATTCGGTTATAATATGTTAATAATTATATATTTAGCTATTTAAGATCAAAGTTATATGTATAGTCATTACGGTTTCTGTTTTATTACAATTTTAGTTTATCAGAGTTTGTATTAAACTATTCAAATTGATCATTTTACTCTTTATGACAAATTAATTTCAGTCATTATGATTTTAAACATGTTATATGAATGTCCCGTTAAGAAAAAAAATATTTTTTTAGATCTTTTTAATAACTTTATACACATCGTATAATATTATTAAAACTTCAATATTGACCATGATAGAATTAGAAAATAACATGTGACGAAGCGTAAACCATATTGACCATCTATGTAGAATATAAAATTTTGGGTGACAGCGCTAAATAAGGAGGTCCTAAACAACTATGCTCTCTGATTCAGAAAAGATTAATGTGATCCTTTGGGAATTAATACATGGAAGATTGCTAGTTCGTAATACATTAGTTGACATATACGTATTTGACTTCATTCGTTATTGTATCCTCGATGTGGAGTTGAGGTGGAGTCCTTTGACGTGTGAGGATTCAGGAGGTGAAACACCTTTGGACAAAAGTCTTCGACCGGTGGGGAGTGACTTGCAACATGCATTGAGACTGTTTAGAATATCTTGGGTTTGAAGAACAAAGTTGGAGGTCTAGGTTTGATCAAAGAACGGTGGAGGGCTTCAACCTGTGTAACGTTTTATCTAGTTTGGCTACGTAGGAATTTGCTGATGTTTCAGCAGAAAAAACACAAAGCTACTAGATATGTTGTGTGATTTTTCAATTCAAATTTCTCGTTAGGTTTCACCTTAAAGTCAAGATAAAACGCTTCATACGGTCGAACTGGATCTCAAACCCGATGATTGCATGAGTAATGATTTAGTCTTTATTTGTTGTTTGTTTTACATTTCAAGTATCTATAATTGTAATTTAGTATAATGGTCGTTTTGCTTAGTTCGGCCGTGGGGCTTGTTTGGGTTGTTTTGCCACTCGCAAAATAACTAGTTAATGTATTTGAACTTTTGTTTTGGTTTAGTAGTTTCTTTTGCCTGTTGGTCAAAAAAATATAGTATTACTAGCGTTCTAAAATAATTTATAATTATAAAAGATCAAAAAGTGTGATATTATGAATTAATAAATGGAGACTTGGAAGTATACATTAGTAATAAATAATAATATAGTGACAATCACAATCTAATTTTCTATGATTTTAAGCATGTTAGGACAATAATATTCTCATAAATAACATTTCGAAACTCCAAGAAAGAGATAGAAGTAATATTTTATAAAAATAAAATACATAATTTCATGGGCCAATGACAAATAGTAGTAAACTGCTAACCTTAAGCAAAAACTCAATTAAACTTGAACCAAATTACATATGTTGTTAACTAGCATTAGTTTCCTACCATTATGAAAATCATCATAACTTAATTTAACTTCACACAAACGAGGCCACATACGTATAAATTTCTCATACAGTCACGCTTTTTATGGATAGGATAAAAAATTATTAATTGTGCACACTTATATTCTTTTCACCTCTTTGTTGTCCTCTTCAAACCTAAAAAAATTCAAAATTTATAAAAATTTAGGAAAATAACATATATCGGTTAAGAAAAAAAACCAATAGATATAATATAAACTAGAAAAAAGTTTATTCAAACTCATTTTTGTAACATTTTATTTTCATCTCGTATTTGGTTCATATCATTTAAGTTGGATATTAGGTTTGTCTTTTCTGTTATGACATAGAAGAAGAAACAATTAAACACTTGGATATTCATGGTCATTGCCGAAGAATTCATTACAATTATGACAAACCAAATTTGGTTTCTTTTTCAAGATTGATGCATATCCTTGATGCTAAAAAGCATCATTTTGTGTTAGAAGCGCATACGTTCTTTCAATCCAAGTACAACCTCCGTATATGTATTATGGACTATAAATTTTCATCATGTAAAATAATGTTGGAAAGGAGAAAGGGTGAAACTGATTAGATCACTTGTCCTCATAAGAGATGTCACGATTCGAGTCTCACAAAGGTGTTAATTGGGGATGCTTCGTAAACGATAAGGGAACCAGTGACGAATCTAGGATTCAAACGTATTGTGGTCCATTATGTTACAAAATGAGTCACTTGAAAAATTAGATAACGGGACAAATATTTTTTTGTTATGGATCGGGTATCATATAAATCAAAAGTATTATATATTTTTTTATAGTTTCTTGTGCTCATCAAATTTGATGTACACCAATCTCGGTTTTGTATTATTTAGGATTTATGTAGTTTCATTTTTTATTTTTGGTTTGTAAATCAAATTTAAGTTAGAGACTTGTGTATCAAAAAAATATCTAATAGAGGTTTCTGTATTTCTGGTTTTTTATTCTAGTTTGTGCATTAGATTTTCTTTGATGTAATTTTGTGAAGGATCATATTTGTTCATTAAAGGTAACGTGATTCTATTTGAAGGAAATGAATTTTTTAATTCCTAAATTACCCTTAGGTTATCCGTTATACTCCCCCTCTTCCCTTTTCTTACCCACTGCCACATCAGCGCCACATCATTTTTTCTCCTCTTCCCTTTCCCTTACCCACTACACCCGTTATACCTTCCCTTTTCCCTTTCCCCTTTCTCCCATTTTTTATTTTATTTTTATATTAAATAAACCATTATTAAAGTAAATATTTTTTTCATTAATAATTTAAAAAAAAAGTTACATAATTTAAAAATTCATACGACGATAATAAAAAAAGAAAATTGATAATTTAAAATCCTAAAAATACGAAAATAAAAAATAAATAAAAAGTACATAATTTTTTTTTCAACTAGTCTTCGTTCTCGGGTACTTGAATACTCCAAATGTGTTCGACCAAGTCTGACCGAAGGTTGATATGAGTCTCCCGGTTATTGACTTGTCAAACGTTTTATGCCCGTTGTTCCTCACTGATATGTGCTTCAATATCATCCGCTACAAGGTCGTCATCATCGAAATCATAAATCGCAGCTCCTTCGTCTTCAAGAATCATGTTGTGTAATATTATGCACGCGTACATAATATTTCTTAGCCGTGCCGGAGTCCATGGTCGTGTCGGGTTGTGAAGAATATGCCAACGCTGTTTAAGCACACCAAAAGCCCGTTCAACGTCTTTTCTTGCCGAGTCTTAAACTTTTTTCTTTTCTCGTCTTGTGGGAATGTAAATGATTTGACGAATGTTGCCCAATCTGGATATATCCCATTGGCAAGATAATATCCGTGTTTGTACTCTACTCCATTCACCTCAAATGGGCAATCAGTAGCTTTATCGTCGTACACATCGTTGAATATTGGCGACTGGTTGAGAACGTTGATGTCGTTATTGGAACCGGCAACACCAAAGAATGCATGCCAGATCCACAAATCGTGAGATGCCACCGCCTCTAGCATAATTGTCGGTCGCTCATGGTCGCCTCTCATATATTGACCTCTCCATGCATTCGGGCAATTTGCCCAAGCCCAATGAGTACATTCTATGCTACCAAGCATGTCGGGAAAGCCGTGTTTGGCCTCATGGGCGGCATACAATGTATGAACATCATTATAAGTAGGTTTGCGTAAGTATTTTCTTTTATAGAGATGAATGATACATTCGCATAAAGTGTATATGCAATCCCGTGATGTTTTCTCCGACATCCTCAAGTACTCGTCAAGAGAATCGGCAGCGGTCCCGTATGCTAATTGTCGGATAGCAGAAGTACACTTTTGTATCGGCGAAAACCCTTTCCTCCCTCTTGCGTCCCATCCCAACTTGAAAAATTCATATTTTTGCTCTAGATCGTAAACAATACGTGTGAATAGGTGTCTGCTTATCCGAAACCGCCGTCTAAACATTTCTTCGTCATATATCGGGGTTTCACTGAAGTAGTCGCGAAATAGCATCTCGTGTCCTTCAATACGATTTCTATCTTTTGTCGGCCTTCTTCTTTGTCTACTTGAGGTTTCTTCATCGTCACCAAAAATTAGGCGGACCGCTTTTGTCGCAACGGCAATTGCAACCGTACGTTGACGATCCATAAATTCTTCAGTGTTTATTGACTCAGTTGGTGAATCCATATTTAAAAAATATAAAAATGAGAGAGATGGAGAGAAAATAGAGAGAAAAGAATGTGTAAAATGATATAAAATTATTGGAATGAATGAGGTTTATATAGTGATAAATTAAAGAATAAAAATTAAAAAAAAGAAAAAAAAAGTAGCCGTTTGAAGTAGCCGTTGGGGGGGGTGGGGGTAAGTTTTCTCGAGTTACGCAGCTAGTTCAAAGACCCGGATGCCCTCCTACCCGCGCGAGTTTAAACCACCCGAGGTGGTGTACCTCGCGAGCTCGCGCCACACTCGCCACTCACTCGCCCTCTCCGAGCTATGTACAACGGATAGCCTTATAGATGTCATCAATGGTGGGATAGAAGTGCTAAAAGTGGAAATGGAGGCACTAAAGGTGGAGATGGTGACAATGTGACTTCGATGGTGTGAAGATGGACATTGATGGCATGGAGCCATGGACTATGGAAATGGAGCCCGCAACAAAATTTTGCACATGTGTGTTTATATTGATTATATTATATTTTTTTGATGTCATATGTATATAACGAGATAGTTTGTATCCATGTGTTACGGCAGGTTTAAAAGTAAACAAAGTATAAATAAAAACAAATATTCAAACATATATAACTATATATCCAAATAAAACGTGAAAAAACTTTAAACAATAAGAGTTGTTATGTCTCGTTTGCTTTCAATTTAAATTGATTCAGGTTTTATAACCATATATTATTAATCCTTTTGTTCAAGGTTTTCATTTAGAACATAAAAGACTCTAATTATAATATTCAAAAATACACTTTTTAAATAAATGTAGTATTATAATAAAATTTATAACTAAATACTGATAGAATGAAGACACTTACAAAGGTATATTTATACATACACCAATCACAATAGTTTTAAAGTTAGAAAAAACAAATAGCAGTCAAATTAGTTATGTTAATATAATAATATTAAGCTTTTCAAAATAATAATAGTATTATTAAAAGTAAATATGTTATTGCTAGTAGGTTGAGGCGTAAGGGTAGTACGAGGCCCGATTGGAAGGCAATCTATATATATATATATATATAGATATATATATATTAAAAGAAAATCAGGGAAATATTCCATAAATAAAATTTAATTAACCAATTAAAACCTTTTATTTTCTTAATTTTGACCAAATATTTTAATTTTGACTTCTATTATTAGAATAGTTCTTGAAATAGTATATGTAATGAATTATAAGGGAGCTTTATGGAAATATATAGGGGGTGTTTTATAAATTGTATATTTATATTTAATGAATGTATTTAATGTTATATATTTGTAGTTTTTCTTTTATAACTTTAAATATATTATCATTGGTATAAATATAATTATATATTTATAACCGTCTCATTTTTATTTACGTTTTGATGTAAATTTTACCGTAATAGCACAAAACTAAACAAATACTTTTTTTATTAGTAAAAAGTATATTTTATAACCATTGAAAAAATGGAGTTGCTATCTTTAATTTTATATTTAAAATGTAATGACACTTAATTTTTTTCTAAATGAGAATATGTATTTTTCTTGCTTATCTTATTTATAAAACTATAAAACGGTAAATATATTTATGGCTAATTTTTATGTTATAAATCACTAAATCATTAATCTTTTTTTATGCGGTATTTTTTACTTAGATTATATGATGATATATATCTACAACATATTAGAGTGGTAGGAGTGGGAGGGGGTTAATGGGGTATGTGGTATTACCACTTGAGTGGTGGGAAGGGGTGCCACTCCATGACTAAGTGGTGGTGGAGTTTGGGGGGTGGATACCACACAAGAGGTGGCCAAGTGATAGCTTTTTGTGGGTCCAAAGTCTACTTATATAATTTTTGATTGGTTAGTGGTTATTATGTGGGTCCTAAAATTTGGTGTGATAGAAAGTAATCACTACGAGGCTAAGTGGTAAACTGAGTGATAGGAGAAAAATGCTGATGTGGTAGATGTGATGGGGGATAACCACTCCTAACACTCTTAGTGAGGTATAGTACTTTCTATGAGATAGTTTATGTTTGTGAATATCTAATGAAGATTTAAAGCATAAAAAGGTATCAAACATTTAGATTGTTAATGTGTTTTTTTGATGTTCTTTTTAAAAAAAATGTTGTGTGTCATCTTTGATTGAGACTTATGTTGTTAAAACTTTTATTTACAAACTGTTCTTTTTGTGTGCAGATACCTCCGAGGAAATCTGTAGCTTCTTACGTGTTTTTATTAAAGCCTTGAACTTTTGTTCTATCAAAATAAATATATTTTCTTTAGGAAATTCATTTATCTGGTGTAGTGGTGTTTAGTTAATGGATTTGTGATTTACTTTCCCGCACATCACAAGTGACAATTTGAACAACTTACTCTTGAACGGATAGATTTGAGTATGTTTTATGCATAAATGTGTAACGGGTCAAATGGGTAGAATAAAACAAATTTACATGTATAAGTTTGTTATTATTGATGTATTTGTATCGCATGTATGTATGTTTAATAACCGAAGACATTGTATAAAGCAAGGTTGTTTGTATTACATAACTACATAATTTCATTTGTAATATTGTTATTTATAACTATCTATTTTATTTTTATATTTATTTTACATTCAACATGTTATTGTTTACTAATAATGTTTTAAGTTTATAAATTGTAATCTGTTAATGACATTCAACTTCATTTATTTGCACTTAGACAGAGTTTCTCTTAAAAATCAAAATAATTCCACTTTTCGCACTGGTAACGTCATGTCAAACTAATTATATTAAATATTTTAATATAACACTAAATTTACTTTTTTACAAATTATATTAGTAGTTGTTTTTAACATCTGTAGGAGTTATCGTCTTTCGTGAGGCATGACATTGAACCTAATATACCCATAACCCATTGGATTGATAGCTAATGTTGATAACGAGAGATATCCTTTCATTCAAGTATTATGCTTAACAAAAGATATCATTTTGATTCATGTATTGTACTTAACGCATTACTTAAGTACTTTATTATTTTTTTCGTTTACATAGTTTTTGCTTAAAATTTAATTTTAAACTACCCGTGCGTGCACGGGTATCTAAATCTAGTTACCAACTAATCTAAAGAGCATATATATACTTTTTGTTTGTTAGGCTCTTATATAAACTCAAAATATATACACATTTTGAACAAAAGTCAAAGCTTCTAGACGTATAAAATAGAAAACGACATGTTTTGCTCCAAAACGACATCCCTTTGTTGATAAATGTATATATGTATTAATATTTATAATCTTAAAATAATTATCAAATTGAAAAGAAATGTATAAGTTAATTAAATTGGGTATTTTGTTATTTCATATGAACAAGGAACCAATTGTGTAAGAATTGGGTAGGGTTGAACTAAAGTACATAACCCGTAAAAATTACTACACTAGTTTTGAGCACACCACAAAGTCCAACAAATTAACTCTTAAAAATAATAGAAACACAAAAAGAAATATGAAAAAATGAAATCATAGGGAAAAGATGTACTACTATATAGCTTTGTAGCATGGAGCATCCACCACACCACAACATGTGTTGTCACATTTACACACATATTAAAGGGATATTTTCATATACATATTTGTTGAATTTTAAAATATTATATTTTCTTAACTTGATATTAAATTTCAAAAGAATATTCAAGTTGTAAGTAAACAAAGAGGTACATGTCTATAAAAGGGTGCATTGGTAAAAGAAAAGTGGAGAGGTGTGTGGAGAGAGAGGAGAGAGATAAGGGTAGGGAGTTGGGTGAATTAGAAAATTAAGGTTATTGTTAACACCAGTAGAAGCAAGGGAGGAAGGTAGAGATTTAGCAATATGGGGGCTTTGTAGTTGGGGAGCTCTCAGTAACAGAAGCAAGGAGCCTAATTGAGGGGCTTATATATCTATCAATTCAACGTCTTTTTAAGGTCAAATAACATATACCAATTAAAGTGAATTTTATTATTTTGAAAGGCTACCGGTTTAAGAGCAATTAGACAAAAAGAGGGTGGATCTTGATACACTCCCTTGTCCAAGGTGTGGAGCTTACATTGGATGATTGATCATGCTCTCCTCTCATGCCCTCAAGTGGAAAGCATGTGGAAAGAAATGTGAAATTGGTTGCAGTTAGAGACTATTACGCCGTTATCTTTACAAGGGTTGTGGCCTTTACTCAATAGTGAGAGGCGAACAACAAAGGCTAAAGAAAGATATAAAGTCATGATAATCGACTTTGTGCATCTAATTTGGAATAATAGGAACCGAATAGTGTTTGAAAACAACGCGTAAGCACAAAGCTTAGTGAATCACCACTACCCTTACCCTTTTCTGGAAATAGATTCCGCCATCGCATAACACATAACTAGGGACACGCCCTCTGCCGCATCTCGGGTCCCACCCGTTTGATGCCTAATCCGGGTCTTGCCCGCTATGACTCATCACAGGTCCCACCATACGATGAAGTCATCTGCCCCGACCGGCCACGAAGGCACGATTGATTACTTACATAACATGATAACACATGATACTAATCACAATTAATCACGTTAAACACATTAAACACATTTATAAACATCATACATACCGTTAACACATCGTGGGAAAAATAAGAATAAGTTAGGATAACTCACTTGATCGACGCTTAAATAACCAGTTGACTAATGAATAACTCGAAATTTCAACCTGATGATTACTCAGCTAGTCCTTTGAAGATTCAATGAGGAAGTGGATTCTTGCTCCTTCCTTTCTCTGCCGTAGCCTTACCACACCCACACATACATAGAGAAGAAAATATTGCTACAGGAGATGAGTTGTTGGGGGCTGTGCCCTAAATAGGTTTATATACCTTCTCCTAAGGGCCCAACAATCTCCTAAGCCCAACAACTAGTATTTTTTCTTTCCTTGAACTAATTAATTCCAGCCCAAAAACAACTCTACATCAATATATACTCATAATATCAATTGATAAATAAAATTACAAGCCTAAAATAACGAGTATTACACATTACAATATTCTAGTCTAGGAAATTGGTATTTACACTTACAAATTATGAAATGTAGTTTCTGATAACCTTTTCTTTTGTTGATGGTACAACAAAAGTGGGATAGGTTATTTAATTTTGTTACCCAGTTTATGGTCAATTATTTGGTTGTTTTAATTGTGACATCCGTCACCGAAATTTCGGTTAGTCATTTAAACCGCACGTTTTTAAATTTAAATTTCTACTCGTATATTTATAGGTTAGGTAAATTAGCTCTTTAGTATATTAGTAGTATTATAAAAATCATAGAAATTTTGGTTTAGCCTAAGTTGTTTTAGGGTTTAGTTAGATTTTTTTTGTTTTTGGTAATTTCACTAGAAATCCACATTTTTGCCAACTTATATTGTTTTAATAATAATAATAATAATAATAATAATAATATATATATCTATATTTATTTTAAAACTTTCGGAATTGTATATATATATATATATATATATATATATATATATATAGATAGATAAGTTTTTTTTAAAACCTTAGATTAGATTAATTAGTATTTTAAATTTAAACTAAAATCCTAATCTTTATCTCATCTATATATAAACCTAACCCAACCCTAATCCTCATTTAAAAAAAAAAATCGGCCCTCTCTCCCTTCTCCCCCTCATTGCCGTCGACTTCAGCCTCACCCCCTACACCATTGTCGATCTTCATTCCAAGGCACAAGAAACACAAGAAAATCCAAGTCTTGATCTTCTAGGGTTGAGTTTTGACAACCAAGGTAAGCAACTATTCTTTTCATCTTGTTTCTAGACCACTTTTGATCTTGAATTCTGGAAGGAACATGCATATGATCATTCTAGGATGCCTCAAAAACGTGCATATGAGAAGGATTGAGGCCTATACATGAAAAAGTTTTGATTTTTATTGCAAAGGTTGAGTTTTTTTTTTTTAAACAGTTTCTGGAACGGAATTAGGGCTTGTTTGGAAAGCTATAACCAAATCAATTTTTGGTATTTTCGTCGGTTTTTGGGTCTATAATGTATATCTTCGAGTCTAGTTTTATAAAAACTAAGGTTTGTAAATTTTGAAGGTTGTTTGGTCGGTCAAATGGATTTTACCGTTTAGGTGCGCAAACTAACAGTATATTCGGTGGATTTAGGGTCAAAAGTTTCGATTTTTAAATCGGATCAAGCCTTCGAATTTTCGATTGAAATTTTTACAGTAGCTAGTCCGATGAGTTTACGGTTTTATGGAAAAATTTCATAATTTTTGGTTATCGTTTAATATTTTTATAAAAATCAAACCTTCTGTTGCGCATGTGCAGTGGAATTTTTGTCAGTATTGATTTCTCTTAATTTTTAAAAATAGTTAGTTAAGTTATTAAATTTTGGAAAAATTCCAAAAACTAGTAAAAGCATTAAACTTTCAGCATGATTAATTTGGGATTTTATTTTGGACGTTTGAATTGTTTTAAAATTACTAAAGTAGGTATAACAAAATCAGAATCCTGTTTTGTGGCGTTAGGGTTACATAAAAGCACTTCACAAGCCTTTAGGCTACATTAGGGAGTTCAAATATTTAGATACAATACTTATGTGCAATATATATTTGTTGTAGATCCCGTACCCATTCCTTGCGAGGTTAATTTCGTTTTGAGACTAAGGTGAGTACTCGTGGCCCCTTTTTACTATGTTTTCTCGGGGGAAAATGACACTCAACTCTCTTTTAAAACTTTTATGCCGTGATGATTATTTCTTATTTCTTTGGACAACTTATGTGACGTATATGCAAAGACTACTTCTTGTTGGTTGATGACTATTGATTCCTATATTCCTATGAGCCAACGGTTTATGCTCCAGCTGGGTATGCGATAATAACTGCTTGGAAGACTATGATTTGATTCCTATTGATTCCTATATTCCTATGAGCCAACGGTTTATGCTCCAGCTGGGTATGCGATAATAACTGCTTGGAAGACTATGATTTGATTCCTATTGATTCCTATATTCCTATGAGCCAACGGTTTATGCTCCAGCTGGGTATGCGATAATAACTGCTTGGAAGACTATGATTTGATTCCTATTGAACCTTGTGGTTCAGATGTTGGATACAAATGTCCACACGCTTAGACGTCTCGTAGTTGAACTTTAGCCGGACTTGACAATTACAAGATTATTTAATTACTCGTTTTGCGATGAATATTTAGTATTATTTTAGAATTTATTGTTGGGCGTGTTGTCCCTTAAACTTTACCCAGGTTGTGGGTTATACTTCTATGTGTTTTATACTTTGGTATTTGGTGTCGTGAATACCGACTTAACGCGGCATAAGTCCCCTCTTGTGTCGGGGAAACGTCGTGACACGTTGGTTTAAATTGCATATTAGTAATTTCTCTATTATTGTATCAATGTGTTATGACGATCCTCTCTGTCACACTTCGCGTTTCCGCCTTGGCGGGGTGTGACAGATTGGTATTAGAGCCAGGTTTATAGAGAATTAGGTGGATTGACCTAGACTATAACCTAAGTACCCCATATAGTTGCATTATAGGAACTATGTGTGCATTCAATCTCACGCAAATCATACGCTTCGGCTTACCTGTAGACGCCAAAATCGTTTATTTTGATCCAAATTGAAATTTAATTTTGACTTTACTTGGTCAAACTTATAACTTAATTTTAACTTTAAATCAATAAAATTTATTTAAACTCAATTTTAATATGTGATAAAGTAAGATAAATAAACTATTATTTAAATTTTAAAATAAAATTGAACTTAAGTTCAAATAATATGTGTATGATATGCAATCTAATAGTTTTTTTTGTTCTTGTTTCAAATATTAAGTTGATAATCTACATATACTTTTGTTAAGAAAATTGCCTTTATGAATTATTTTTTAAATTTTGCTACTTATTAACCGTTTATTTATTTTTATGAAACAAATTTTTTTTTTCTCTTATATTTTTCAATATAATAAAATATTAACTTTCATCAATTTAATTAGAAATTTCTATTATACTATATATCAATTTGCAACATGTTTTGCCAATTTATCATGAGAATTTAAGGGGTATTTCAGTAATTTAAGTTTATATCGTGATATATTATTCAAGCGAGTTTTTCAAGTTCTTCTACTATTGCAACATCTTCCCACTAACCCAAAGACTCACACTTGTTTTATATCGTTCATAAACTTGAGATAATTTGATTTTAAATGACGGCTAAAATTTATATAAATTCTTTTAATTTTTAGAAATACGCATATTTCGTTTTTCTTTCATATAAAACAATCATATATTTAACTAAGTCAATATAAAATTATAATTCTAATTATAGCTACCCGTGTGTTTACACGTGCATTAAACTAGTTGTATTATATTTTGTTTTTACTAGTAGTTATTTCTTTAGTGAATTATTTCCTTCCTCGGCATGAATCCTTTAAAACTTGATACATGAATAGAAGGCTATGATCGGATTACTAACTACATCGTGTACTTATACCTAGTGTTATACAACACGCTTTACTTGATTACACATTTCTATACAAAATCAAGCATGTGTGGAAGCCTCTTGTATGTGGCAAAAGTATTAACCTATAAGTAAAGTGGTGTTATTTTCAAGAATCACTTTCGAGTTGGAATGTCATATGTTGATACAATGCCTTATTCCTATGAAATACAATACATACTATTTGTATACCCCTACGGGTGAACCACAGAAGCTTTAAATTATTTGGTGACACCCCTTGTTGGGCATGCCAGTCATACGTGAATCCCTTGAATGACTACTTGTTCATATTTCCATGTTATATGTGGTATATTAGGTAGAGGGAAGGGTTTTTGTGAATGTTTATAATGCGTATGGTTACAATCATATAGACTTAAAATTCGATCTAGCTTTATTGCATGTTCTTGTTTGATTGTTGCGTTAGAGTAGGGTCGGTAATTCGAATGACTATATGGTTCCGTATCATGCATACTAAGTGTTCATAACTACCTAACCCTATAGGAAGTAGTGTAGTAATTTATGATAGTATGTCTACGGACCAGCATAAGTTGTTGGGTCGGGATGAACAATGGTGCTTTAAGGGAAGTTGTGATAAGTATGGATGCATTGCGCCTGGTCACCGCCATGCACACATACCTAGCACAAGGACGCTTAAAGTATTATGAAGCATCCTGTGAAACAAGCTAAGGTTGTAGGTAGGAATAGGTTGCCTGTGAGACTCAATTAATCGATCAAACCAAGTCAAGTGTAATGAACAACTATAACCATATAACGATGTCGGACATCAATTCTATCACTTACACACATGTCAAGCAAACTAAGTAGATTATTCTTACATCTTTATAAGTATACCATATGTCTTAGTACTCGGTTTTGAAAACCTGATGAACTCACATGGTGTCCCAGAAAGCTAGAAGTAACCCAAGAATCTAAGTAAGGATAAAATCACAACAATCGATAACATATTATTAATCACATGGTCATTATACGGGCCATTAATTCCAAACCCAACGTAATTGCCAAACACTGGTTGTGCTTTTGCGAGACCTTCTCTAATTTAAAGAGCCACTCCCTTCTTCATAGCCTCTATCAAACGATTTTACTAATTTTCATGAAACTTAAAGACCTCTACGAGGATATCTTATTCTATTATATTTTCATAAGTATCCGATATTATTATTATGCTTATCTACGAGACCGAATTCATTATGATATTACAATGACTCGGTAGAACCAATAACCACCATTTACTATCATAGACTTTTGTCAATAACCAGGGGCAGACCCAGGAACTTCGTTGACCGGTAGCACCATCTCAAAAAAAAAATCGAAAAATTAACAATCTATATATCTATATAAAAGGCATGCATATTTTTCAAAAATAATCATAAATTGAGTCTTAATTAACTAATCACAATCTCCAATTTCAAAATAATTCAATTTCAAAAGATTAATGCCTAATCGAATTCAAGATTAAATCAATTAGGAGGGGGTTATATGAAAATTGTGAGGGGTTTTTATAAAACATGTGAGGGGGTTTTATTAAAATTATATATTAATGTAATTAATTATACGCTGTTTATAAATCATGTTTAGTAACTTGTGATATGTTTTGTTTAGAGAAAAAATAATTATATATTTACGATCGTCTCATTTTTATCTACGTTTTGGTATAAATTTATTGTAATATGACACTACACTTTTGAAATACAATTTTGAAATAGCCGTGCGTGCACGGGTCAATAAACTAGTACGAACCGTCAAAAGACCGGTGTCCCGTGACCCCTCCCCACTACCTTTAGGTCCGCCCATGTCAATAATTGCCCATAACACACCAAAATTATTACTAATGAGCTCATGCACGCCCACGATAAAGTTGTAACTAAACACTCCATACACTCTCACCATGAGGATGTAATTATGAGTTCATGGATGTACATGATTTCCCTTCGTCACTAACCATATCATACAAACAAGTTAAACACTATTACTACGATTAAAACCCGATTTCAGGTACTCACAACATCAAGCTTATTCATCACATGTAATTTTCTCAAACGCCCACATGATTAAGAATATTCTATTGAAGACTACCATAAAACATATCATGGTACATCAGAAAATTTAAAAGAACTACTAATTAATCCTTACAATTCTATGTGATCATAGTGTACATTTTTTTTTTCTGCGCATAACTCCTAGCGTACATACTGACAACATTCTTCACTACAACGCATAGTCGATTATATTCAATCAAATTTCAACGTGAGTTTTTGGCTAAACACTGATGGTTTACATTAATCAGTATCATAAAACTACCAAATGACGCAATTTCCTCTTAAATTGATTTTCAGATCACAAATAAACATGAGAATGTACTACGCGTGTAGCTTTTAGAAATCTCAACAATATTAGTCCCGTGGTGGACAACTCCAGACCACATTTGATTTTTCGTAGTTTACAAGAAGTCACCAAACATTGAAGACCTCCAATTATAAAATCCTAGTTAAATATACTTTCAAATAGAAATATCATATCTTCAATTTGTACAACAAGTTACAAATACTCATATACTCTTGAGATCATAATTTCATCCATGAAGGACATCAGTACCCACACCAGCAATAGTACTCAAAGACTTATAAAACGTTATATAGTTCAAACTCATACCTAGTAGGCTCAAGAGACTTAGACTCATAACTTTAGAACTCGATCTCTTGTTCTTCTTTCCTAGTCAATCTGATTACAATGCACACACGCTCCACTATTTTGAACACTGCTTAACTCCTAAAGTCCATCTTTTTCTCCTTTTGTCCTTCTTTTCCTTCCGTTATAATTATATATAAGACAACTAGTAAATCTCGAACATGTTCAACGAACATTGATGCTTAATAATACAATCTCAGCAGGTTTATCAAAAACTTCCTATAATTTTACTTCCTTATTAAATCTTTATTTGGTTGTTATCCATCTTCTACGAAAAAAAAACAATGTCAAAATTTATCTTCAATTGAAAAGATTTCTTCCTTAGAATCTAATCTACCATTTCAACTAAAATTCTACAAAATCATACACTTTAGTTATAACTAGACATGAATCTTTATCTATCTTATTAGCAACATCACACCATTATCTCGCGTACCCATACAGCAGTCAATAATCCTAGGGGGAAAGTAGACCACAATTAATCACTAAATTTAAACTAAAAAGAAACTAATAACGCATTCGCAAGTAATGGTTTTACCACTAAGACTCCAAATCTAACTTCTTTTTCATCCTTTTCCTAAATATTTCATTTGGAATTCCGTCCATTCTTAGGATTCAATCTGATTACTCATCCAACTTTTATAATAATGAACATAATAGCATGTTCCACATGCATCCTTTCATATGCTTTCCAACGTAAATAGTCTTGCTATCTCTAGCAGACTAGTGAGTTTCGTCTGTTCATCTCTAAGATCACTAATGTAATATTCTATACTTACAGTCACAATTACTTAAATCACTCTCCAGAAATTTGTATAGGAATCGTTTCTAATCAACAGTTTTTGTATGATTTAACCGTTAAGTGTCATTGACACTATCTTGAATAAATATCAATCGAACTGAAATTGATCTATTACTACTATTAATGCATATGTTTCTCTGTCACTAGAGCACTACCTAACCCCAGAAAAAAGACTTGTATAGCTCTTATTTAGCAACCAAATGCCTCACTGATTTTGTATTACCTGCTGCGATCAAAACAACATTAGTCCCTTGCAGTATTTTCAATCGGATCCATAGCTAAAGAAAAAAAAATCTCAACAGCTTGAAACATACTCCTTAGGCGCACCTTCATCATCAGATGGACTTAGTAAAAAAAAATTACACGAGATTTCACAGGTCCATCTCCATCATCACTACCAGATCAGTGATGTTTTGAACCATCAAACCTTTCTTATCATTCTTCTTGGCTATTCTTGTAGCTGTAGGATTCATTTTCCATTTCTTTTCCACCTTAAGGTTCATTCTTGACACCAGCATCATCAACGACATCACGAATAGAATCCTTTTGGGTTAACCTAATACCAAGCTAGTTAGTATACTCGTGAACGTCTACCACCAACCAGGACATCCATCGTACCTTAATCTTAGGAGATCACATCGATTTCTTAAGTGGTTGTATGAAGCTTTCTTATACCACTACAACTAAACCATTCTAATATCATCGTGCCATAATCTACTCACGTCCCTCAAATCTGTTTCAGAATCATTTTGTGCTAACGGTTAAAAAGAACAATTACGACAACCATCAAAACAATTTCTAAGAAACCCATTTACCTAAATTTAGGTAAACACTTACCAAAAGATGTAGAATTACCAAACATAAATAAACAAGTAAGCAAATAATCAATTCAAAAACTCATTCCCATCCTGACCACACTTAAAAGTTTAGTACATTCCTTTTCGAGTCAAATCTAGTCATAAGCCTAATTGTCAGCCAACACTCGGTTCACTTTAATAGCAGTACAAGCTGAATTTCGGGACGAAATTCTCTCAAGTGGGGGGATACTGTGACATCCGTCACCGAAATTTCGGTTAGTCCTTTAAACCGCACGTTTTTAAATTTAAATTTCTACTCGTATATTTATAGGTTAGGTAAATTAACTCTTTAGTATATTAGTAGTATTATAAAAATCATAGAAATTTTGGTTTAGCCTAAGTTGTTTTAGGGTTTAGTTAGATTTTTTTTGTTTTTGGTAATTTCACTAGAAAGCCACATTTTTGCCAACTTATATTGTTTTAATAATAATAATAATAATATATATATATCTATATTTATTTTAAAACTTTCGGAATTGTATATATATATATATATATATATATATATATATATATATATCTATAGATAAGTTTTTTTTAAAACCTTAGATTAGATTAATTAGTATTTTAAATTTAAACTAAAATCCTAATCTTTATCTCATCTATATATAAACCTAACCCAACCCTAATCCTCATTTAAAAAAAAAAAATCGGCCCTCTCTCCCTTCTCCCCCTCATTGCCGTCGACTTCAGCCTCACCCCCTACACCATTGTCGATCTTCATTCCAAGGCACAAGAAACACAAGAAAATCCAAGTCTTGATCTTCTAGGGTTGAGTTTTGACAACCAAGGTAAGCAACTATTCTTTTCATCTTGTTTCTAGACCACTTTTGATCTTGAATTCTGGAAGGAACATGCATATGATCATTCTAGGATGCCTAAAAAACGTGCATATGAGAAGGATTGAGGCCTATACATGAAAAAGTTTTGATTTTTATTGCAAAGGTTGAGTTTTTTTTTTTAAACAGTTTCTGGAACGGAATTAGGGCTTGTTTGGAAAGCTATAACCAAATCAATTTTTGGTATTTTCGTCGGTTTTTGGGTCTATAATGTATATCTTGAGTTTGGTCAAATATTTAGATACAATACTTATGTGCAATACATATTTGTTGTAGATCCCGTACCCATTCCTTGCGAGGTTAATTTCGTTTTGAGACTAAGGTGAGTACTCGTGGCCCCTTTTTACTATGTTTTCTCGGGGGAAAATGGCACTCAACTCTCTTTTAAAACTTTTATGCCGTGATGATTATTTCTTATTTCTTTGGACAACTTATGTGACATATATGCAAAGACTACTTCTTGTTGGTTGATGACTATTGATTCCTATATTCCTATGAGCCAACGGTTTATGCTCCAGCTGGGTATGCGATAATAACTGCTTGGAAGACTATGATTTGATTCCTATTGATTCCTATATTCCTATGAGCCAACGGTTTATGCTCCAGCTGGGTATGCGATAATAACTGCTTGGAAGACTATGATTTGATTCCTATTGAACCTTGTGGTTCAGATGTTGGATACAAATGTCCACACGCTTAACATGTTATACGTGCAAATTTGTCCTACTTGAACATCTTACACGACAACTATGTTATTTCTATAAACCTGCGAGCTCACCAACATTATGTTGACGTTTTCGAGTGTCTATTTTCAGATAATGCAAATAATAATGCTTAAGGAGTCTAGACGTCTCGTAGTTGAACTTTAGCCGGACTTGACAATTACAAGATTATTTAATTACTCGTTTTGCGATGAATATTTAGTATTATTTTAGAATTTATTGTTGGGCGTGTTGTCCCGTAAACTTGACCCAGGTTGTGGGTTCTACTTCTATGTGTTTTATACTTTGGTCTTTGGTGTCGTGAATACCGACTTAACGCGGCATAAGTCCCCTCTTGTGTCGGGGAAACGTCGTGACACGTTGGTTTAAATTGCATATTAGTAATTTCTCTATTATTGTATCAATGTGTTATGACGATCCTCTTCGTCACACTTCGCGTTTCCGCCTTGGCGGGGTGTGACATTAATTGCTGGCAAGTAGCGATTATGAAATTGTAGTAACAGGTTATCGATCAGTGTTCTGTATTTGCTTCTATTTCTCTTCCATCCTAAAACTCATAAGGGGGTGGTGATGTATTATGTATTTTTGTATTTGTTTCAATGAAAATATTGATTTGCTTTTATAAAAGATATACTATTGATAATGCTTCATATATTATATTTACCCATTTATTATTTGAATTTTTTTTAAACTATTATAATTTCATTCGTAATAATAATATATTATTATATATTATGCTCTTCTTTTACATGTTGGTGACTTTTCCTTATATAACAACCTTCTGACTACTCATGTTCCATGCCTTGCGTCTCTTGGTACCGCCCCTGCTCATGACACATGCCACACATCCTTTGACGTACCCTTCGTCCGTGATGTCGTCTCCATAGTTTATTAAGTCATCTAACCAATTATTGGTGGATATGTCATGTATCACATTCAGTATGTCTTTCTGAATTTTCATTTTTCACTATGACACAAAAAACGTATAGTGTCAATCATGAGCAAAGATGACAACAACAAAGTTGAGATATTAATTGTAAACAATCTATAAATAGTTTTATAGAGAGAAAAATCATGAACAACATCATGGATGTAACACCGGGTTTCAC
The DNA here is from genome assembly GCA_947179395.2 of Pulicaria dysenterica. Classification (NCBI taxonomy): domain Eukaryota; kingdom Viridiplantae; phylum Streptophyta; class Magnoliopsida; order Asterales; family Asteraceae; genus Pulicaria; species Pulicaria dysenterica. The sequence goes on along the minus strand of OX359290.1, from coordinate 110,622,472 downwards.
GAGCTTAAAATCAGTAATAATTTAATCTTTTTAAGTATACTTACCAATGGCTTGCAGCGGAAACTAAACACTGGTTATAAAAATATAAAATGTTGTTATCCGACTTGGCAAATATAAACATCAAAAGCCAAGTCTTTAAACAAACCGGTGTTACCATACTATAGACCGACCATCGGATCACAGGTATATATAACAGCAGAGTGTTCCAGAAAAGTTAAATACAATTACCCACAAGCACCCGTCTCACCAGGCTGCCTAATCATTACCTGTAAAAAGGATAAATCATGAACCGGTTAGCTACACTAGCTAGTGAGTACAGATTACACATAAGTATCAATAAGCATGCAGTCGAAAACCAGGAAAGCACACAAGGCTATCCTATCACATCGTGGTGCACCAATCATACCCGTAGGAGTCGCATATTGCAGGGTAGCGAGCCCCGCTCAACAATCCTAGCCGGGAAATTAGCTACAACCAATTGCACCAGTGGGAAAGCAAATAGCAGTCCACCTGGTACACTCTGTCTATCATGTTGGTTCCCATATGTCAAGGAACCTTACTCCTTAGAGGAACGGCGGCCTGCAGGACCATCACCCAAGCGTATACTACTTGAGTACCGTTAGTTCCCAGGTACTAACACCCGTCTACCCGAGAACCCAGCCAGGTATTAACACCCGTCTACCTGACCGACCTCCATGTTCTATCGTTTAGTGTCCGGACACAATAACAAATACACGTATCTTTCATGCGCGCATATAATCACACCAGTTAACATCTCTCATGTTGATAACCAACATATTAATACAATTCTATCATAGCATACAATTACCACATGGTTTCTATCACAAGTATACTCTTTCATACATATAGACAACATGCAAGTACGACTCTTTCTTAGCATACTGTATATCTCTATCACAGTCTACATTTTCTTTCATAAACACACTGCATGTTTCTATCATAACATTCTTTCATGTATCATATACCAATTACACATCATCATGTACAACAGACAGCTTACCTACTGAGACTCATGGGAAACCGGTACTCACCTCGAAACTACAAGAGGCAGATATGCAATCGAGAATCCCAAGAACACACATAACCGTCTGAGTCACCTAACATCAATAAACATAGATAAACACCCCTTAGTATACACTATATTAGTCTGCACTAACAACTGTCTCAGCAAAAGGTCAACATGGCTTCTGACAACCTCCTACGGCCGCAGGAACATGTTCCTACGCCCGCAGGACACCCATCCAACACGTACTACGGCCGTAGTATACATACACTACGCCCGCAGAAGCTCATGCCAAAGAACCAGGACCTACGGCCGTAGTAACCATATACTACGCCCGTAGTATGCATCCCTTGGGTAACTACGGCCGTAGGTTATATACCCACGCCCGTAGTCTTGTTTCCATCACCCGTAGGTGGTAATCCTCTTAAATACGACACTACGGCCGTAGCAACCATTTCCTACGACCGCAGTAGAACAAACAACAACCTACGGCCGTAGCAACATCATACTACGCCCGTAGGAACCACACTTACAGTGTGTTCTTGCTCTGTTCGAGCACATCTACGGTTTTTACCCATTTTGGACTCAAAATCGACTTGAATCCGTATTCAAGTGTTTATACAACATTTCTAACATATATACGAACTAACTATCACGATTTGGACATAAGAACAACACCAAAACACCTTTGAATCCATCAATTGCGACACTACACATACCAACATGAAGAACTAGGTTTCAGCTATAAATCTTACTTGATGATGATGAACACCAGCTGTAGGAACAGATTAAGACTCGATTTCAGCTTCTACACTTGATCTAACTTAGCTTCTTTCATCAAATCAACAAGGGTTTTATGTGTAGCTCTACTTGTACGTATGTAAGTGTGTATGAAGTATGTGTATGTGTTTGTTTTGAGTTAACAGGGGATAAGGGTTGGCCCTAAGGCCGACTTATGATCAAATATCCCCCTCTCGGGTATTTTGTTCTCCTATTCAACTTAAAACACAACTTAGGGTTATCAGTTTCAACTAACGGAGATATTTTCGAAACCATTATTCAAAACCATACAACTATTTATCTACTTGGTCAACTTATGACACTTTTCACATTACCACATTTTAATCTACAATTAACACCAGTTAACACCAATTAGCACCAATTAACATATAAGACACCATTTAACAACGTGTTTACTACATTTAATAACAAAACACCAATTAAAGGCAACGTACAACTATTCAAGCTACAGTTACAACTTGTTACAACTAGGCCCATTTTAGGGTGTTACAAATCTACCCTCCTTAAAGAGGATTCCGTCCTCGGAATCCGGCCATGTCCACATTCGCATATACAAATCATCAACGGATTCCTTGACACGAATAGTGTCTTCATTCGCCCTTACTACCTTTAGAGATTCATCTTGACTCGATTAATCCAGACAATCTGGACTCGTGAGTCTTGTCACATTAATTCCCATAACTACAATACACTAACGTTTATATGTTTCTATCTTGACAAAAGTCAACAGTAACAGAGGATCAAACCTCTTAAAATCCTTCTACAACTATAATTAAATCTGTTCTTGCTTCAATCACGTTCGTCATTCCACTTTCAATTAATATTTTACATTTAATTCTATCTTCTAACTTTAATTTCACAATTGAACGACTTTTAGGCTTAACTTTACCATCACCATTGTTACAAAATCAACAACATCAGTACTACAGTTGTTCTATTATCTGTCAGGTTATATATTACTTATACTCGTCTTGCTTGACTACAAGAACTACATGTGACTATTTCAAAGTTACACGACATGTTACTTAACTAAAACCTTAAACTTACGCAGCACTTTCGACTAGTTAGGACACTCCGAAGAGTCGTGCCCGTACTGACTACACTCGTAACAAAATTTACCCAAACACTCTTTGGCATAATGTCCAGGGAGTCCACAAGAGTAACAAATCCTCTCTTTGTGTCGACACTCCCCAGTATGACCTTTACCACAAGTCTCACACGCAACTCTATGTCGGGATCCCCCAGTTCCTGTTTGTGTCTTCATCTTCTTATTTCTCTCATTGGGTTCTTCTCCTATCCTATCAAACTCTTCTCGAATAGTGTCTCGTATTTCCTCCTTGATCTCTTCCTTTATTTCATTCTTTACCTCTTCCTTCATTTCATTCTTTACTTCTTTCTTCATCTCATTCTTTATTTCTTTCAAAATTGGCGGCATGTTTTTCTTGAAACATTGGTCGAACTGCTCCGACATAACCTCCCGAAGATGACGTGTAGGCACAGCTCCACGTCGATTTCCGTACACAGAAATATGATCCTGCAATTCCCCAATAGTAGTTAAATCTAAAGTCTCCTCGGGTTTTTCTTCGTTTCCAACTTGTTGATTCAAACTTCTCTCCATACTTCTGCAACAAAAGAACTCTTAATCAGGATAAAAACATCAACACTATACATATATTCTTTCTTAATAAACCATTCAGGTTTCCCTTAATAGCATTCCGATTACATTTTTCACATTTCTCTTCTTAATCACTTATACCTTTATACTAACAAAAAACTCATTTGTCTTAAAGGTTTACTTTAATCTGTCACATTTACACTTACTGCCGTTAATTTCCACAATACGTACCAATTACAAAAAGTAAGGAAACTAATTACATGAACAACAACAACTTAATAGAACACAACTATTAACTGTAATACTTTCACTATTTATTATTTGTCCACTTATTACCAAATTCCATCTTAGTACAATAAACAACTTTAATCAATTGTGGTATTACGTATTCCTTCCTAATTTATCGTTCATATTTAAACAACAAAATAATATGAATACCATTTTCTTATCATCTTCCCAAATTTGATGGAGGTATAATCTAAACTCGTCAATATCAATTATAACTTTAACAACATATTCAACAACCGATACTACTTAATATTAACAAACCTTACTTTTCACGAGTCGGTATACATAGAACAAACACTTACGATTTCTTACAAACCACCAATTTACAACATTACAACCAAAATTTCTGACTCGCGAACTTACTAACACAGTTACAACAAAACTACTAAAGAAAACACTTATAACTACTCCTCCAACTAACTTCCCTTGTCATTAAAACACCTATATTTTCTGGCTAGTCGATGATTCACAAATTTTTTTTTCATTCATACCCATAGTACATTCACTTATTCCATGTCTCGGGTTATGGCACCTGTAACACACTTTTCGTTTAAACTTACACATTCTCCCTACGTGCCCTACTTCTCCACACCTATAACATCTAACGGTGGCTTCAGTACAATCACTGACATGATAAGCACGGCAATTTGAACACCAAACACCTTCAAACTTTGGCCTTTTAGAGGAACCAGATTTCTCCACCACGGAAGGTTGTCCCTTCAAAGAATCAGGTTTAGAGGGAAACCGATTCTTCCTTTTCTTACTTTCACTTTCATGAATGCGTTTATAGCGAAGACACTCTTCTTCGATCTGTAGTGCTAGTTGAAAGGCTTGTTTCAAACTAGTAGTGGTTCTAACACAAACACATTGCTCAATCGGCAGTATACTTGCGAACTTTTGTATTCTAGCGTATTCATCTGGAAGCAATCGCGGCACAAACTCCATTTTATCTTTAAAATCACGGATCAAGTCTCTCATGGGTTGACTCCCTTTTTGAAGCTTATTTATTTCCCGCTCCATATATTCTTCATCATAATCAGTGCAATACTTTTTCGTCAATTCCTCACGAAATCGTTCCCAAGTCACGGTACTCGACACTTTCTTACTAACCGAAGCTTCCACAGCATTCCACCATAAAGTAGCCTTGTCCTTCAGCATATGTATCGCATACTCCACACGATACTTCGGTGCACAGTCGCATAATTCAAAAATCCGCTCCATCTCTCGAAGCCAGCGAGTAGCAACAGAAGGGTCATCACTACCGTTAAAGCTAGGAGGTTCACAAGAAAGAAAATCCTGGAAAACATCATACTTAACATCTTCCCTTTCTATCGAATGAAACAACATTTCTTTGGTCACTCGCAACTCCACTTCCAAACGTCGAATGTAAACCTCTCTCTCTTGCTTATACCTCAGTTCTTCAGAATGGCGACTAGAAGCTACATCTTCTACCTCAATACGGAGACGAGCCATCTCATCCCTTACTTGCCCGACATCTTGTTCAACACTAGCTTGCTGACTCGACATGTTAATCTACTACTGTTAAAGGAACTAGTATGTAACACACAACTTATTCTCAATCTATCAACATTACCAGTTAGTTCACAACATATAACAATCATACAACACTTATTCTCAACCCCAATCATCCCGCAAGGAACACTTAACGATGGTCGGGCCCGAGTTTGAGATCGAATACTTTTACAAGTGCCCGATTCCCTCAAACTTAGGCTCTGATACCTAATTGTAACACCGGGTTTCACGAGCTTAAAATCAGTAATAATTTAATCTTTTTAAGTATACTTACCAATGGCTTGCAGCGGAAACTAAACACTGGTTATAAAAATATAAAATGTTGTTATCCGACTTGGCAAATATAAACATCAAAAGCCAAGTCTCTAAACAAACCGGTGTTACCATACTATAGACCGACCATCGGATCACAGGTATATATAACAGCAGAGTGTTCCAGAAAAGTTAAATACAATTACCCACAAGCACCCGTCTCACCAGGCTGCCTAATCATTACCTGTAAAAAGGATAAATCATGAACCGGTTAGCTACACTAGCTAGTGAGTACAGATTACACATAAGTATCAATAAGCATGCAGTCGAAAACCAGGAAAGCACACAAGGCTATCCTATCACATCGTGGTGCACCAATCATACCCGTAGGAGTCGCATATTGCAGGGTAGCGAGCCCCGCTCAACAATCCTAGCCGGGAAATTAGCTACAACCAATTGCACCAGTGGGAAAGCAAATAGCAGTCCACCTGGTACACTCTGTCTATCATGTTGGTTCCCATATGTCAAGGAACCTTACTCCTTAGAGGAACGGCGGCCTGCAGAACCATCACCCAAGCGTATACTACTTGAGTACCGTTAGTTCCCAGGTACTAACACCCGTCTACCCGAGAACCCAGCCAGGTATTAACACCCGTCTACCTGACCGACCTCCATGTTCTATCGTTTAGTGTCCGGACACAATAACAAATACACGTATCTTTCATGCGCGCATATAATCACACCAGTTAACATCTCTCATGTTGATAACCAACATATTAATACAATTCTATCATAGCATACAATTACCACATGGTTTCTATCACAAGTATACTCTTTCATACATATAGACAACATGCAAGTACGACTCTTTCTTAGCATACTGTATATCTCTATCACAGTCTACATTTTCTTTCATAAACACACTGCATGTTTCTATCATAACATTCTTTCATGTATCATATACCAATTACACATCATCATGTACAACAGACAGTGATAAGGATCCACTTCTTGAGTCCAGTAACATAAGAGAAAGCCAGCCCATGGCCCAGCCCAGAGATTGGATTGTTTACAAAAGGAGGAGTCCACGTGTAGGGCAGTGATGAATTGAGTTGGTTAGTTTGTTAGCTACAGAATCCTAATTAATATTTATATCCTCATGCAGCATGTGCATGAGGTATGTTATCTTTTCTCTTTCAAAGAAGTATTGTAATCGGCTGAAAAGCTTGGGCAGGGAGTTTCCTCCATTGGAGCTCTTCTGATTTATTAATACAGCTATCATTCTCTGGTTTATCATTCTTTTCTCTGTTCTAGTTCTTATCAATTTGGTTCCATTGCCGGGAAATTCAGTTCCGCTTACCATCCCGAAACGGATGGACAGACGGAGGTTGTAAATAGGAGTTTGGAAACCTACCTACGTTGTTTTGCGGCTGATCAGCCAAAGTCTTGGTCCTATTGGCTCCCATGGGCTGAATTTTGGCATAACACCACTTACCATGTTTCAACAAACACAACTCCCTTCGAAATCGTTTATGGCCGACCCCCACCAACTATCCTACGTTATGTTCCCGGGGAAATACGTTGTGCTGCTGTCCAACAAGAGTTACAAGACCGAGACGAGGCTGTTCAACAGCTCAAGTACCATCTCTCCCGAGCTCAGTCACAGATGAAACGACATGCAGATAAACATAGACGTGATGTACATTATGAAATAGGAGATTGGGTCTTCTTGAAGCTACGTCCTCATCGACAACAATCTGTTATGCGTCGGATCAATCAGAAACTTGCAGCAAGGTTTTATGGACCATTTTTAATCACAGCCAAGGTTGGTCCGGTTGCCTATAAATTGCAACTTCCTGCTACCGCTCGTATCCATCCCATTTTCCACGTCTCCCTTCTTAAACGAGCTGTGGGGAACACTCCTGTTGAATCAGAATTACCGATCGACTTGTCTGTTGACTCTTCTACAGCTCACATTCCGGAACGCTGCCTTGCTACTCGTATTGTTACTAAGAATGGGATCACTACTGACCAATGGTTAATTCAGTGGCAATCTGGGTCGATCGATGAAGCAACTTGGGAAAATGCCACTGATATTCAAACTCAGTTTCCTTCCCTACAGCTTGGGGACAAGCTGTGTTTTCAAGAGGTGGGTAGTGATAAGGATCCACTTCTTGAGTCCAGTAACATAAGAGAAAGCCAGCCCATGGCCCAGCCCAGAGATTGGATTGTTTACAAAAGGAGGAGTCCACGTGTAGGGCAGTGATGAATTGAGTTGGTTAGTTTGTTAGCTACAGAATCCTAATTAATATTTATATCCTCATGCAGCATGTGCATGAGGTATGTTATCTTTTCTCTTTCAAAGAAGTATTGTAATCGGCTGAAAAGCTTGGGCAGGGAGTTTCCTCCATTGGAGCTCTTCTGATTTATTAATACAGCTATCATTCTCTGGTTTATCATTCTTTTCTCTGTTCTAGTTCTTATCAGACAGCTTACCTACTGAGACTCATGGGAAACCGGTACTCACCTCGAAACTACAAGAGGCAGATATGCAATCGAGAATCCCAAGAACACACATAACCGTCTGAGTCACCTAACATCAATAAACATAGATAAACACCCCTTAGTATACACTATATTAGTCTGCACTAACAACTGTCTCAGCAAAAGGTCAACATGGCTTCTGACAACCTCCTACGGCCGCAGGAACATGTTCCTACGCCCGCAGGACACCCATCCAACACGTACTACGGCCGTAGTATACATACACTACGCCCGCAGAAGCTCATGCCAAAGAACCAGGACCTACGGCCGTAGTAACCATATACTACGCCCGTAGTATGCATCCCTTGGGTAACTACGGCCGTAGGTTATATACCCACGCCCGTAGTCTTGTTTCCATCACCCGTAGGTGGTAATCCTCTTAAATACGACACTACGGCCGTAGCAACCATTTCCTACGACCGCAGTAGAACAAACAACAACCTACGGCCGTAGCAACATCATACTACGCCCGTAGGAACCACACTTACAGTGTGTTCTTGCTCTGTTCGAGCACATCTACGGTTTTTACCCATTTTGGACTCAAAATCGACTTGAATCCGTATTCAAGTGTTTATACAACATTTCTAACATATATACGAACTAACTATCACGATTTGGACATAAGAACAACACCAAAACACCTTTGAATCCATCAATTTCGACACTACACATACCAACATGAAGAACTAGGTTTCAGCTATAAATCTTACTTGATGATGATGAACACCAGCTGTAGGAACAGATTAAGACTCGATTTCAGCTTCTACACTTGATCTAACTTAGCTTCTTTCATCAAATCAACAAGGGTTTTATGTGTAGCTCTACTTGTACGTATGTAAGTGTGTATGAAGTATGTGTATGTGTTTGTTTTGAGTTAACAGGGGATAAGGGTTGGCCCTAAGGCCGACTTATGATCAAATATCCCCCTCTCGGGTATTTTGTTCTCCTATTCAACTTAAAACACAACTTAGGGTTATCAGTTTCAACTAACGGAGATATTTTCGAAACCATTATTCAAAACCATACAACTATTTATCTACTTGGTCAACTTATGACACTTTTCACATTACCACATTTTAATCTACAATTAACACCAGTTAACACCAATTAGCACCAATTAACATATAAGACACCATTTAACAACGTGTTTACTACATTTAATAACAAAACACCAATTAAAGGCAACGTACAACTATTCAAGCTACAGTTACAACTAGGCCCATTTTAGGGTGTTACAATGGACATAATATGCAATTGTAAATTTATCTGTTTTTTTATAGTCAAACAAGATTTAAGATGAATATTGAAAAATTCACCTGAATAAATATGATGCTTTACAAGGTTACGAGGGTGTTAAGACCATCCGCATCCAAAGGATGGGATGGCTCGGGCTCTCCATGGGTTCCAACCCAAACCATCCCCCCTCTCTCGGGCTCACCCTCTCGCTCGGTTCCATCTTTTTCTCTTTTTTTTTTTGTCTTTTTCCTTTTTTAATAAATGATATGGGATGGTGTGGGATGACTCAATATGGATGTTGGTGTTTGTGGGATGGTGTGGGATGGAAAAAGAAAAATGATGTGACGCTGACGTAGCATGTGTTAGCTCAAGATGGATGCTGATGGTCTAATCATATTTAAAATTAAAAAACTGTAAATATATGAAATATTTTTAAAAGCTGGACTGTAAATATTTAAAAATACTAAAAATAAAGGTGAAACTGAATGCTGAATCACGTATATCCTACCCAGGCGGCTGGTTAGAGAAACCCTGTTTTAAACTTGCTGAATGCTGGTTTACTTGAGCTGTCTCGTTAATGGAGGCCTCGACGTCCACTTCGTCGTCGGCGATTAGCTCATGGCGGACGTCCTTTTTGACATTGAGGGACGAAGTCCAGAGCTCCCCAACCACCGCTACTGTCATCTACCTCCTTAACACCCTCATTTTCTCCCAATCTGAAACCCTGATCGCCGCCATCCCCAATCTTTCGCTCCACGAGGTACAAATTCCTTTTTATCCTGTTGAAAGTAATCACAGTTTTTGAATATCTTTCACACATTAAAGCATGTTAGGGTTTTCAGGTCACCTCGGACGCGATCTTTCTTGTGGAATTGGCTCGGACCGTTTCGAGTACACGAGGGAATGAAGACGCACTTCTTGCTTTGGTGCAATTATCCAGCTTGGTAACTATCTTGATCAAAATTTTTGTGCCAGAATCTTTTACCATCTCCATTTTTTCATGGATATGCCTGCTCTATGTAATGCAAAGCCGCCCACAACTAAGGACTCATAAAAATTCAAATCACACGCTGGAGATGGACATTATATTAACAGTTACTAGTTTGTTAACTTTCCTATACATTCTTTCTTGTCCGTTGTTCATATATCATTTTTTACTTGGAAGAAAGAGGAAGTCCTCCTATTCGTCAGTAACCAAAAAATATCTTCTATTTAGGTTACAAACAGCCATTGTGTTATGCCCCTTCTCCCAATTCGAACTCCTCTGTTTTCGATCATAAATGAATGATAGTTTCTATTTTTCTAATGTTTTATTGAGCTGCACTTATGCTTGTAATTGGTTCACCCCCCAACAGATCAGGAACGTCAGCCATCTTGTTTCTTTCAAAGTGACATTATCAACATGGAGTCTTGTACTTCACACGTTTGGAGAAATGGTGGAAATCTTTTTTGGTGCAGCTGGAATAAAGACAGATAATGTTGCTGTTATTGAGGCGGCAAAACAGTGTTTAGAGACTGTTAGGTTTGCTCTTCTCAACTTTCGTATGTTTAAAGCATAGATAGTGATTAAGCTAGTCTTGATTTCTGCTTGCTTTTCAATGCTTATTTAAACTTGGTACCTTTTTTTTCCAGATCTCTTGTTGATGTTAATCAGAGAACAGGCATGTTGTCGGACAATTTGCAACTGCTGGATTTTCTTCTGAAAACAATCTCATTCTCTCAAAATGTTCTAGCTCCATGCTTTTCAAATGGTATTCAGGGTTACCCTCAAAAGATGAGTTTTCAAAAAAATAATTTATGGGAAATTCAGATAACTGCTTTTACCATGATTAGCGAAGTTTTTTCAAGAGTTGGAACTTCCTTACCAGCTGGCCATTGGCAATCAACAGTTGATGTGCGCATTTTCTATTGTATATTTCACAAGTTATATTTTAATGTTATATTTGGTTTAACATACATTTCTCTGCTTTATGTATCAGGCTTTCAGAAACATCATGGATGTATTGGCAAGCAAGGGTCTACTTGTGGAAAGCAATTTAATGGATAGGTAGTCTTCTTTTTTGCTTCCCAGGCAAGTGGTTATTTTGAAATATGCACCGAATCGTGATTGTAAGTGAACATTTGTTCTGCAGATTTTATACCTCGCTTCTGCATTGCCTACACTTGGTTCTAGTAAATGCAAAAGGATCCCTTCAAGAACATGTAAATTTTGGGTCTTTCTAGTAATATTGTGCCTATTTGTTCTTACTATTTCTTTATAAAGTTTATGGATCTTTACAGGTTGCTGGCTTTGTAGCTGCACTGAGGATGTTCTTTGGTTATGGGCTTACTAGTAATTCACAAACGGGCTTACCAACGAGTGTGTACAAGAAGGATGTTAGGACCACAAGCCTTAAGTTTCAGTCAGCTGAATCAAATGGGGGTCCCTACAGGCCTCCACATGTGCGGAAAAAGAACCAGTTAAAAGATTCCAACTCATTGACCGTAGATTACATGTCATCAGATTCTGATTTAAGTGATAGTGATGGTTCAGCCAAAGGAATTGGCAATTTCAGGAGCTCAAAGGTTAGAGTAGCTGCCATTGTTTGTATACAGGTATGTTTGTGCCTCTTGTAAACAACAAACAAGTCACAAGTACTAAATTGCTGCCTTCTCAAAATCTAGGCACGTTTTTTAGATTCTTAGGAACAAAATATAAGCATCCTTGTGTATTATTAATTGACAAATGTTTTCAATTATGTAAAAAAAGGATCTTTGCCGATTCAGCCCCAAGTCGTTTACTGCCCAATGGACAATTCTTTTGCCCTCTAGTGATGTGCTGCAAGCAAGGTAAATAGGTTATTTGTCTCTGCTATTGTCTTGTATCTTTAAGTATTATTATTATTATATCATCCAAATGTAATTGATCTGGCATGATACATGACAGGAGGTATGAAGCAAATCTAATGACATGTTTGCTATTTGATCCATACCTTAAGGTATTAATGTTTGTCTTCACCACCCTGACACTCCCTCTTTTTTTCTATAATATGTAAATTTGTTAATATTTGGCTTTATTTATTATTTATTTATATAATTTGCGGTTTGCAGGCACGCATTGCATCTGCGTCTACTCTGGCAACCATGTTGGAGGGTCCAGCATCTGTTTTTCTCCAGGTTGCTGAATACAAGGAATCTACTAAGTTGGGATCATTTACTGCACTTTCCAGTTCACTTGGTCAGATTTTAATGCAGCTTCACACGGGTATCTAAAGCTTTTGCTCTCATGCTTTTTTAATACATTTTAAATGGGCTTGTCGTTTCTGTATTTTTACCGTTACTTGATATTATTTTATCTCTTCTAGGTATCCTCTATTTAATTACACATGAAAAAAATAGTGGATTCCTGACCTCCTTGTTCAAGATTCTCACACTTTTGATCTCATGTACACCGTAAGAATTTACCTCGTTATTACTCTAGGTTGCTGCAGTATTCTGTAGCTTCTGTATTTCCTGTTTGTTAGTTCTTTTTCTTTAAAATATGAATACTGCATTACCTCATGATCAACAGATACTCAAGAATGCCCAGTGAGTTGTTGCCTACAGTTATCTTAAACCTTCATGGGAGGATTCTTGACGGCTTTCTCACTCATAATGATCAAACTGGGCTGCAGGTTTAGTGTTCTGCTATCACGTATTTTTGATACAATCCGCATATGTTAATACTTAATACTATTAGAAGATATGTTTATTATTTAGTTGTTATATTTAGTGAGTGTTTATTTTAGATAAAGATTAGTAGTTAGAGTTATTTTAGGAGCAGGTCATTAGGGTTGTAATCTTGAATATGCAGAAATTGGTTGGTAGTTTTTATATCATTTGGAATGCTTGTTAACCTCTCGAAAGTAAATTGCCGGAGAGACGATCGACCTCTTAGAAGTCGATTATTCCATCTTTTCATCTTTCGTTCTGATTTCTAGTTTGATTAACATCAAATTAGTATCAAAGCATCAGTTCTGGGCAGAAAAACCAAAAATAAAAATAAAAATCGGAGTACTATTCATCGCCTGATATGATCCGGATATTCTAGTTAGGATTTATTTTAGATAAGATTTATTACTTTGATATGTTTTAAATATTAGATATGTTTATTATTCAGTTGTTATAATTAGATAGGATTTATTTTAGATAAAGATTAGTAGTTAGAGTTATTTTAGGAGTAGATTGTTATATTTCACTATAAATATGCCATTAGGGTTGTAATATTCAGTATTCAGAAATTGATTGATGGTTTTTATATCAATTGAGTGTTGGTTTACCTCTCGAAAGTAAACTGTAGGAGAGCCGATCGACCTCTCGAAAGTCGATTATTCTATCTTTTTATATATTCCTTCTGATTTCCAGTTTGATTCATATCAAAGTGGTATCAGAGCCACTAGGGTCTAATCTCAAAAAAAATAAAAAATAAAATCAGTTTGAATTACTATTCACGGCGACACTGTTCATACGGACAAAGTACTGTTTATCCACGACGTTACTGTTCATCGACGTTACTGTTCACGCCACCATCTGTTTCTTCCTGCCACTGGTACTGTTCACGAGACCACTGTTCGTCGGAGTACTGTTCATCCGACCAAATTATTTTCCCTTTTCCGGTATGAATAGTTTTAAGAGACTGGAGAGATCGATTGAAGAATATAGGGCGCAAAGTGCAAGGCAACATGAAGAGCTTGTGAATATGTTAAAAAATATATGGTTTTCGAATGGTCGGGGCAAGGAATTTGAAGAATGGGAAAAGTGGCGTGATCTTAAAAGAGCTCAGGAAGCATATGAAAAGGAAATGAGAGACGAACAAGAAAAAAAGACGAAGGTGGTGGAGAATGTTGAACACAAAATCAACAATACGAGAGAAAAGTGCAGCGAAGGGAATGCAGAAAAAAAGAAAGGAGTAGAAGAGAAGAATAAGCAACCAGAAATTCGTTCACTAGAGGTTAGACCAATGCCACAACAACATAATAAAGGGTAGGGGTGAGCATGTGTACCGGAAATACCGAACCGTACCGGCACTGTACCGGAACCGGTACCGAATTAGAGTTTTCGGTCCGGTATTCGGTACTTGAATTATTGCTAAATCGGTATTCGGGACTCGGTATTTTCGGTATTCGGGACTAGTACCGAACTAACTAGTTAAAATAGGTACTCCGTACCGGTACCGGTACCGGTACCGTATATGAATAACTCGGTACGGTATTCGGTACCATCTTTAAATCAAATTCGGTATTCGGTAAAACCGGTACCGGTACCGGTCGGTACCGGTCCGGTACCATGCTCACCCCTAATAAAGGGGTAAAAGCGAAGGTATTCTGGAAGAAGTTTGTGATTGCGTCAAGCCGAACCATAAAAGATGGTGATGGTGACACATTGGGAGGAGTCTATGGTCAATCTTGGGCCAACCAGAAAACACAAACATATAAGAATTTTGACCATAAAGTTGGATTTATTAATTTGTATGATTCGGGTCCTTCGTATTGCCAGCCTATAAGAAGACAACCCCAAAGAATGATATGGGATCCTGGAATTTGGTTCAATCTTGGCAACACCTTGAGGACAAGGTGTTTTTGGGGGCCGGAGTAATGATATGATCCGGATATTCTAGTTAGGATTTATTTTAGATAAGATTTATTACTTTGGTATGTTTTAAATATTAGATATGTTTATTATTTAGTTGTTATAATTAGATAGGATTTATTTTAGATAAGGATTAGTAGTTAGAGTTATTTTAGGAGTAGATTGTTATATTTCACTATAAATATGCCATTAGGGTTGTAATATTCATTATGCAGAAATTGATTGATGGATTTTATATCAATGGAGTGTTAATTTACCTCTCGAAAGTAAACTGTAGGAGAGCCGATCGACCTCTCGAAATTCGATTATTCTATCTTTTTATCTATTCCTTCTGATTTCCAGTTTGATTCATATCATGTTCACGGCGCACTATTCATCCGGTAATAATTTTATCATAGCTATTTCAAGAGAATGGAGAGATCGAATTAGGATATAGGGCACATAGTGCAAGGCAACATTAAGGGCCTGTGAATTTGTTACAAGGACATGGTTTTTGAATGGTTGGGGGAAGGTATTTTGAAGAATGGGAAAAGCGACGTGATCTTAAAAGAGCTCATGATGCAATATGAAAAGGAAATGAGAGCAAACAAGAAAAATAGATGAAGGTGGTGGGGAATGTTGAAGACAAAATCAACAAAACAAGAGGAAAGTATGGAGAAGGGAATGTGGAAAAAAGAAGGGAGTAGAACTGTAGAAGAGAAGAATAAGCAACAAGAAGTTTGTTCACACCTAATATTATAACAATGCCACAATACCAGAATATAGTGGTGAAAGCAATGGTAATTTGGAAGAAGTTTGTGAATGTGTCACGCCAAACTAGAAAAGATGGTGATGGTGACACATTGAGAGGACTCTATGGTCAGTCTTGGGCAACCAGAAAACACAAGCAGATAAAAAATTTAATCATAAAGTTGGATTTGTTAATGTTAGGAAATTAGAGAAAACTTGAGAGGAATTTTATTGAACGTAAAAGAATGAATTACAGAAATTACAAGAGACTCCCTATTTATAGGCAAAGTCTAACAACTAACTTTCTAACAGAAAACTCAGCTTCAGACTACTCAGCTTGAGACATTATCTACTCAACTTGAGCTCACTGTTTCAAGCTGACTATCTTCCAGTTATGAATTAAAGTCACAATTTAACAAATATCCACCTTGACTTTAATTCTACTAAAGTACAAACACATCACTCCTACTTCTAGCTATCAACGTTTAGAAGATCTAAACAGTGTCTGAACTTGTTCAAAGTAACAGGCTTCGTAAGTGCATCAGCCGGATTATCTTCGGTCTTCACTTTCTGAACTTTTACCCTTCTTTCTGAACGAATAAAATGGTAACGCACATCTATGTGCTTTGTCCTCTCATGATGCACTTGATCTTTAGCTAGACAAATAGCACTCAAACTATCACAAAAGATCACCGCCTGGTCTTGATGAAATCCCAGATCACAAAGCAAACCTTTTAACCAAATTCCTTCCTTTGCAGCCTCTGTAAGTGCCATATATTCAGCCTCTGTTGTGGACAACGCAACTGACGGCTGTAATGTTGCTTTCCAACTCACCACGGCACTTCTAACAGTGAAAACATACCCCGTTAAGGACCTTCTAGTGTCAAGATCAGCTGCATAATCTGAGTCTGTGTAACCAGCCACAAAACTCTCACCTTTACCTCCATAAATGAGACCCACATCAGCTGATCCTTTCAGATAACGAAAAATCCTTTTCACTGCAGCCCAATGTTCCTTTCCCGGACAAGCCATATAGCGCGAAACAACACTAATAGCATGTGCTATGTCAGGTCTAGTACAAACCATGACATACATAAGACTCCCAACCGCATTTGAATAAGGAACTCTGCTCATATATTCTCTTTCAGCTTCCGATTGAGGTGCTAAAGCCACTGACAATCTGAAATTTGCTGAAGACGGAGTACTCAATGGCTTTGCCGATGCCATTCCAAACCGAGATAGAATCTTCATAATGTAACTTTTCTGCGACAAGAAGAGTTTACCCTTAGATCTGTCCCGAATAATCTCCATACCAAGTATCTTTTGAGCAGCCCCCAAATCCTTCATATCAAACTCACAATTAAGTAGTTGTTTTAACTTCTTAATTTCAGTCTTATCTCGAGCTGCCACCAACATATCATCCACATAAAGTAGCAAATAAACCCTTGAACCATCATCTACTTTCTTATGATATATGCAACAATCATAGGCACTTCGACCCGTGGCTCACCATAAAACTATCAAATCGTTTATACCACTGCCTCGGAGATTGCTTCAATCCATACAACGATTTCTTAAGCTTACGCACATAATCTTCTTTCCCTTTAACCACAAACCCCTCCGGTTGATTCATGTAGATTTCCTCTTCAAGATCACCATGCAGAAACGCTGTTTTAACATCCAACTATTCCAGCTCCAAGTTCTGCTGTGCTACAAGTGCTAACAACACTCTAATTGAAGTGTGACGCACCACCGGAGAGAATATTTCATTGTAGTCAACCCCTTGCTCTTGGCTATAACCCCTAGCCACCAAACGAGCTTTGTACCTTACATTTTCAACCCCTGGCAGCCCCTCTTTTCTCTTGAAAATCCACTTGCAAGTCACAACTTTCCTACCTTGAGGTAACTTGACCAACTCCCAAGTTCTATTCTTGTGTAAGGACTCCATTTCCTCACTCATGGCTCCTAACCACACATCAGCCTCCTTAGTTGTGATTGCCTCCCTATAAGTAGAAGGTTCAAAGAATTTCAACTCTTCAGCAACCTGCAATGCGTAAGCCACCACATCATCAAACCCATACCTGATTGGCCTACCAACATGTCTTCGAGGCTTATCTAACGCTATGGACCGAAATTCCACAGGTTCCACATGTTGTTGTTGCTGATTGAACTCAACAGGCTCTGTTTGAACCTCACTACTTGGCTGCCCAGCAGTGTTTTCATCCCCATCAGAGTCATTAAACTCATACTCCACCTGTTTAGAGTTACCCTCTTCTTGGTCTTTTGAAGTAGATGAATATCGCACACCACGCAACATACTCTCCTCATCAAACACTACATCACGGCCGAGAATTACCTTTCTCTCATCAATAGACCAAATTCTATACCCCTTTACACCAGCACCATATCCCATGAACAACCCCTTCTTTGACCTTGATTCTAACTTTCCTTCACTCACATGGTAGTAGGAAGGACAACCAAACACCCTCAAGTTTGTGTAATCAGCTGGCTTACTAGACCACATTTCAATAGGGGTTTTACATCCAATGGCTGTTGCGGGACTTCTGTTAATCAAATAACACACCGTGTTCAACGCTTCAGCCCAAAAACTCCTAGAAAGACCTGCATTTGATAGCACACACCTGACTCTTTCTGGCAGCGTTTTATTCATCCTTTCAGCCACTCCATTCTGCTGTGGAGTGTGCCTAACCGTATGATGCCTTGCAATCCCTTCATCTTTACAAAACCGATCAAACTCGTTTGAACAAAACTCCAAACCATTATCAGTTCTTAGCCTCTTTATTTTCTTCCCAACTTGATTTTCAATGAGAACCTTCCAATCCTTGAATTTCTCAAACGACTCACTCTTGTGTTTCATGACAAACACCCACGTCATCCTTGAGTAATCGTCAACAATTGAGAGAAAATACCGACCACCACCAAGAGAAGGA
Organism: Pulicaria dysenterica; assembly: GCA_947179395.2. Classification (NCBI taxonomy): domain Eukaryota; kingdom Viridiplantae; phylum Streptophyta; class Magnoliopsida; order Asterales; family Asteraceae; genus Pulicaria; species Pulicaria dysenterica. The sequence goes on along the minus strand of OX359290.1, from coordinate 110,603,892 downwards.
ACTTGTGAAGGACCCCAACAATCAGCATGCAAATAATCCAAAGTAGCTTTCGTATTATGAACAGCCTTTGAAAAACTAACCCTCCTCTGTTTTCCAAAGATACAATGTTCACAAAATCCCAATTCAGCCACCTTATGACCTCCAAGAAGCCCTTGCTTGCTGAGCATGATCATTCCTTTCTCGCTAACATGCCCCAACCTCATATGCCACAAACGGGTCAAATCTGACTCGTTTTTATCAGAGTTAAGTGCTGGTGAAGCTGATCCAACAACTGTACTGCCTTCAAGCTCGTACAATGTACCTTTCTTGACTCCTTTCATTACTACTAATGCTCCTTTAGAGACCTTAAGTACTCCCCTCTCACCACTGTACTTGAAACCCTTCGAATCTAATGCTCCCAAAGAGATTAAATTTCGTTTCAAAGCCGGTACATGGCGTACATCAGTCAATGTTCTCACTACACCATCATGCATCTTGATACTTACTGAACCTATTCCAGCAACCTTACATGGTTCATCATTCCCCATCAAAACACTTCCCGTTGATGTTTTTTCATAAGTATCAAACCAAGCCCTGTTTGGTGTCATATGAAACGAACCCCCAGAGTCAAGAATTCAAACATCTTGCTGACTTTTTGAGTCAACAACTGCAAGAACTAGATCAGCCTCCGAACCTGAATCTTCTCTACCAATAGCAGCGGACGCCTTTTCATTTCGTTTCGGGCATTCATTCTTCCAATGTCCAGGTTCACCACACCTGAAACATTCATCTTTAGGGCCAGCTTTCGATCCTCTACCCCTAGATTTTGATCGACTTCTGCCTTTCCATTTGCCTTTGCTTCTCTCTCTACCATCATTTGCTGTCGTCAATCCAGCGGATCGACTATCAGTTCCACTCCCAGAAGCTTTATGGCGCAATTCACGTGAATTCAAGCTTGATCTAACTTCTTCCAAAGTGATCGTGTCTCTCCCAACTACAAAAGAATTGACAAAGTTTTCGTATGAAGGTGGCAGTGAAACCAACAAGATAAGGGCAGCATCCTCATCATCTATCTTGACATCAACATTCTTCAAGTCTATAAGAATGGAATTCAACTCGTCAAGATGTTCTTTCAACTGCATCCCTTCCTTCATTCGAAGTGAAAACAACCTCTGTTTCAACAACAATTTGTTTGTCAAAGACTTTGTCATATAGAGACTTTCAAGCTTCGTCCATAAAGATGCAGCAGTCTCTTCTTCAGCAACTTCATATATCACTTCATCTGCCAAAGACAACAAGATAGTGCTGTGCGCTTTCTCATCTTGTTGATTAAACTCCGATTCTACCATATCTTCGGGTTTTTCTCCAGGTTTGTCCCCAGACAAAGGAATCCAAATTCCTTGTTGCTTGAGAAGAGCTCTCATCTTTATCCGCCATAAACTGAAATTGTTCTTCTCTGTAAACTTATCGATCTTGATCATTTGTGAAGGCATTGTTGATTTCTTGAACCGTTTCTTACCCAAAAATAGAACACCCCTTGTTCTAACAATTCTTTTAGTGGACTTCCACTTGAAAACAGTCAACAATTACCAACTTCACTTCAGTTGACTATACTAGAAATCAACAGTTGACTGTCGATGAAAGACCCAGACACAATCGACTATAAATTTCAGTAGCAAATCACCAATCGTTCAACAATTCTTGGTGCCCGACAGCAAATTGACCAACTAACGCTCCTTCTTGAATCGATAAACTCCTAATCGATTGTCAATTTCAGGTTACGAGACCTGTTGACACTCCACCTTGCGTTAGATACCTTTCAATTGCCGTCGACTACACCTAACGTCGACCTCCACCTTGAATCGACTAACCCCAATCGATTCCAAACCTGTCGTCGACCTCTTCCAAACCTGTCATCGACCTCTTCCAGTCGCCCTACACGATCGACGCACCCAAAAATTGGATCGTAACTCAAAATCGACGCAAAACCTCAAACCCAGTCGTAATTCAAGATCGACTGAAAATTGCAACAGAATCCAATCGCTAATCAAGCAGAATCGAATCAATTGAAGAACACCAAACTGATCGATCAAGAAAAAAAAAAATAGAAAACCCAGTCGATAGAACTAAACCTTCAGAAGCGTGTAATCGTAACCACGCTCTGATACCAATTTGTTAGGAAATTAGAGAAAACTTGAGAGGAATTTTATTGAACGTAAAAGAATGAATTACAGAAATTACAAGAGACTCCCTATTTATAGGCAAAGTCTAACAACTAACTTTCTAACAGAAAACTCAGCTTCAGACTACTCAGCTTGAGACATTATCTACTCAACTTGAGCTGACTGTTTCAAGCTGACTATCTTCCAGTTATGAATTAAAGTCACAATTTAACAGTTAATCTATATGATTCGGGTCCTTCGTATTGTCAATCTATAAGAAGATCACAAAGAATGATATGGGATCCTGGAATATGGTTTGATCTTGGCAACACCTTGAGGCCAAGGTGTTTTTGGGGGCCGGAGTAATGATATAATCCGGATATATTAATACTATTAGAAGATATGTTTATTATTTAGTTTTATATTTAGGTTGGGTTTATTTTAGATAAAGATTAGTTGTTAGAGTTATTTACTTATTTTAGGAGTAGGTTGTTATAAATAGGTCATTATGGTTGTAATCTTAAATATGCAGAAATTGATCGGTAGTTTGATTCTATCTTTTCATCTTTGTTCTGATTTCTAGTTTGATTCATATCAATTTTGCTTTGCTACAGTATCTTCTCACTTGTCACTTATGGTTCTTCATAGCCAGCCAATGAATTATGATTATAAACAAAACTGTTGCAGGCTCTTGCTCTAAGTTGCTTGACAGATGCTTTATCTGTCTCACCTTCTTCACTCAAAGTGAATGAAATGTTTGTGGCAGAACTATCTACAGGTCAGCTTTTTTTTCATGCATAATATTTGGATTGCTGTCATAGTTTATAATTGTAAATACTATTGATTATCCTTTAAATAGTCATAAGTTATGTGGTTCTGAACTTCTGATGGTGGATTTTGTCTATTTTTTCATGTGTTATCTGTTTGCAGGTCAGAATACTGATAAAGCTTGTTCTGGTGTTCTTTCTACCTTGTTTTATTATTCACAACCATTTACAAACCCAACTGTTAGCCTTGAGGCTCTTCAGGTGACATTTACTTCAAAGTTTCACTTTTACTTCCATCTTAAATGCTATTGTAATTAAGATGAATTACACAAATGGTCCCTAATCTTATGAGTAATGGGTCATCTGAGTCGAGAATCCTTTGATCAGTTATTCAGGTTGCTTGTGTTTCTGAAGGCATGTTTTATACTTTTTGCATGGGGTAATTGATACAAAATGTTTTCTAAGTCGTTATTAGATTTCTTAATGAACAAAGCAATTGACTGATAGATTGGTCAAAGTTCTTTTTTGCAAGATCATCTTTGCTTTCCCTTCTTTTCCTTCCGTGTCAGCAATGAAACAACTGAAGTCATAGTTTACTTTTTGTCCAAAACCGCACTTTTGCAAAGCACATTTATATTCATATTGTAACCAAAGGAAAATAAATTGACTTCTTTTAACCAGAAGTTATATAGAATATCTCGAAAGTTAATCACTCAACTGGAAATTATAACCATCTTTGCTTTTTTCATTTCTTAACCTCTTCAGTTCAAAATTTTATTCTGAAATTTTTAGTGAATCCTGAACAATTAATATCCTAGTTCATGTATTAAAGGGAATTCTCACCTACTTGCTGCAGGTTCTTAAAGCGGTGGCACACAATTACCCAAACATAATGATTCTATGCTGGAAACAAGTCTCTTCTGTCATATCTGTATTTTTGGATTCCCCAGGCTCTTCAAGGACAGGAGCACTTAATTCTGGACACACTGTTGGAACCATTGGGGAAAAAGTTATTAGCAGTGCAATTAAAGTAAGACTCGGTACTCATTTACCGAGTTTGTTGTTATTATTATTATAATTTGAACCTTGCGTTAGTGGCACAATATGTATATATCTGAGCAATTTAATATCATACGTGTCACAGCTTCTGGATGAATGCCTTCGTGCTATCTCTGGATTTAAAGGAACAGAAGATATTTCTGATGATAAATTACTTAACAGTCCATTTACATATGATTACATCAAAGTGAAAACGATATCATCAGCTCCATTATACGGATTGGAGGGCCAACCAACAGCTAGTGATAATCATTCAGCTTGTGCTTCTGGCAGTCAACAATGGTGTGAAGCTATTGAAAAGCAATTGTCACCAACTCTCCTTCATACTTCACCCATGGTTGGTCAACCTATAAGGCTTGTCGGTTTCCGTTTTTATGTTCTACTAGATTACATTTTTATAGATGTATTTTTTCATTTATCTGGTTCTAATCACATTTCTTTTTCTTTTTCAAGGTGCGGGCTGCATCAATTACTTGTTTTGCAGGAATAACATCCAGTGTTTTCTTTTCCCTCCCAGAAGACAAGCAGGATCAAATTATTATTTATTCTGTAAGATCCTGGTAGAAGTTACCTTGTGTTAAATCTGTCACACGTTAGAAATCTGTTTCCTTGTTGAACAAGTATTTGTTAATGTCTGTAGATTAATGCTGCTGTTGATGACGAGGTTCCATCAGTAAGATCTGCTGCATGTCGTGCAATTGGTGTCATTGCATGTTTTCCACAAGCTTTAAAGAGGTACTCTGACTTTCTACTTTTAGTCAGTTTCAGCTAATTGTCTTTTCAAAGAAAATATAATGTTTTATATCTGAAGCATATTATTGTCTAAATGGTTTAGTGTGGAGATTCTGGGCAAGTTCATCAATGCTGCTGAAGTCAATAGCCATCATTCTTTAGTCCCAGTAATCTCTATTTTATTATATATTTGACATTCTTTTTTTTTTTTTGCTTATTCATGTTTAATGCTTTTTCTATCCTTCCAGCTGAAGATTTTTACTCTTGCTTACCTTTAGGTTCGCATTGCAGCCTCCTGGGCATTAGCTAACTTGTGTGATTCTCTTCGCCATTGTATTGATAGATTTACCTTAGCAAGGTCATCTGCAGGTAGTTAACTATTCTACCTACTATATTTTATTTGTTCTTTTCTTTTCTAATAACTTAATTCATATATGATGCAATAGATCTGAAGGATTGCTGTAAGATGGTCTCTCTGTTAATTGATCATTCTCTACGGCTCACAAGGGATGGTGATAAGGTTAATAACCTTACATTTCGATCCCTTTAATACTTGGATTCTTCTACCTTTTTAACTTCTTAACAAATTTGGATGTAATGATTATGTAGATAAAAGCAAATGCTGTGAGAGCACTTGGTAATTTATCAAGATTTGTTCCATGTTCAAGCCAAGATGTTGATGGCATCTCTGCAACATCATTTCTTCAACTAATGTGGAAAGATTCTACTTGGTTGGAAAGAATGGTGCAGGCTTTTCTTTCTTGTGTTACAACTGGAAATGTGAAGGTATTTCTTAAACCTTGAACTTGAACTTGTAATACAAAAACTGCTAATTGTTTTATCTGCCTTTTTATTTTGGGAATTGTGGCTTTTTATATTTTTGAGTATGGACATTTATAAACTAACAGGTACGGTGGAATGTTTGTCATGCTTTGAGCAACTTATTTCTTAACGAGACATTAAAACTGCAAGATACAGATTGGTAAGAAGCTGATTACTTGCTTTTTGAATAACCATTGTACTTGTAATTTGTAAATATCCTAAAAATGTCGTATTTGACATATTAGAAGAGTATTGGTGTAGTTCGCATTGCACTTTCACAGGTTCTTAGGTTATATGCAGTGGTTAACATTCATAATTATTAAGGACATATCGGCATAATGAGAATAATTGATTGTTATTCCTTATGCAACGAAATAGGGGTGTCTGATTTTTACTTAAACCTCTGTTTTGCATAGGGCACCCTCGGTTTTTAGTATTCTTTTACTTCTGCTCCGCGATTCTTCTAACTTTAAGATCAGAATACAAGCTGCAGCTGCATTGGCTGCCCCATCAACAATATTGGGTATGTCACTTGTCTCATCTGTGCTTGATTTTTTATTGAAATGTGTCAATATTAAAATATAACTAGAAGTTTAGATTCCTATGTAATGTCTAGCCATTCTGCTTTATGTTTCATTCATTGTGTTTTCTGCAGATTATGGGAAGTCATATCCAGATGTTGTTCAAGGGGTTGAACACACATTAGAGAATCTTGGTTCAGACCAGATGTTTGCTCCTTCAAGTTTCAAATACAGGGTTGCACTTGAGAAGCAGGTTAGTTTTTTGTGTTTTAATATTTATTTTTTATTTTATATGAACCTTTTTTCTTTTGGGCATATAATAAATAATGCCATTTATAATCGAGTTTTTCTTTCTGGGTTAACTTAAATGTAATGTATTTTTCACTTTACCGCAGCTAACATCAACCATGTTGCATGTCGTTGGGCTTGCTTCAGGAACTGATCATTACCCCGTAGATGATTTCCTGATAAAGGTAATCACTCCAAATTCTAATTAATTTAGGGACTTAAAATTATTTTTTTCCCTTTAATTTAGGAACTTCTAATTAAATTATTGTATGTTATTTTTGGTTTCTAGGCTTGTGATATATTTTGTTTGCTTGCAGAAAGCACCGTTTCTTGAGGAGTGGCTTAAAGCGTTATGTTCATCCCTTGTGAATCAATTTGAAGTCGAACATGATTCCACGTTGAACCAGAAGAAAGAGGTAATAAATAGAGCAATACAATCACTTGTTAACATATATGAAGGCAGGAATATTCACACCCTTGCTCGAAGGTTTGACAAGCTGGTGATTGAAAATACTGTCGAATAGAATCTCATGTTTTTTTGTTGTAAAGGACAAGTCTTTGTACATTTCTAATCAACAAAGTTTCCATGTATTTGACCTATAGAAACTTCAAAATCATTAAGAGCTAGCCTTTTAAAAAAACAGTAAAGAGAATATAACTGAAGTGGTCCGGCACAAATTTAAAGAGCTACTATATATAGAAAACATATATCACAACTTCACACAAACACACACATACACACCCATGTGTCGATTATTACAATAATTAACATAGAAAGCAAACATACAATAAAAGATACACGCGATATCTCGCATTACATAAACACATTCACCTGAAGTACGGTATCCTTTCAGGTGATTGCACACAAGTTCCAAGGGACATGAACACAGTCCCCTTTTATTCATCACACCACACACGAAACTAGGATAGATAGCAGTAAGCCATATGTATGTTGATATATGCCAATAGCCTGGCAGCATCTAACGGCGGAAGCTTCGAGCCGGACGTGGCTCCTCACCCTCACCTGCTTGAAGTTTGACCAATGTGTACACAGCGGCTCCAGCCAGTGCCCCAAGTGTAGGCGCCAACAGGTAGACCCATAACATTGTGTAATTCCCTGCTGCAATTGCTGGACCAAGTGTACGCACTGGATTCATTGAAGCACCAGTCAATTTCCTACAGGAAGATTAAGAAACAACATTATATTTTTTTCAACCTAACTGAACATAAGTGTATGCATGTAGATACTTATAAGAATACTTACCCACCAACAAGAATGTTGAGCATAACTGTAGCTCCAACCGCTATACCTGCCAATTCTCCGACCTGAATGCAACCATCTACTGATTACAGAAGTTCATAAAAGAATACCGGAAAAGAAAGTGTGTGATAGGTTATACGTACAGCACGAGTATCAGTTGCGACAGCTGTGACAACAAACAGGAGGTTAAACGTAATGAGGAACTCAAGGGCAAAAGCTTGGCCAGTGCCAACAGAAGGAACAGTGACACCACCAGACATGAAGGGGTGGAAGACACCTTTGAGAGCAAAAGAAGCACATATGGAAGCCGATACTTGTGCCAGGATGTATGCCGGGACTTGAGCCCATGGAAAATGACGCAGTGCTGCAAATGCAATCGTGAGAGATGGGTTCAAATGGGCTCCCGAGATATGCCCCGTTGACAATATTATTATCATCACTGCTAGCCCTGCACATGCTGCATTCCCGATTAGCGTCTCTGAATTCTCGTATTTTTCATTCACGATTGGCCCGGCTGTTGCTGCGAATATCAGGATAAAGGTTCCCACAAATTCTGCTCCCAACTGAGTAAATATCATTCAAGATGGACATCAATATCATAAATAATAATACTCTTTTCCATTACAAATTGAACCCAACTTTTTGGGTTTGGTCTCCAATCAAAACAACTTTTTGGTGCTTTACTTTTGGTACATTCATGTTCCGTCATTTCACATCACGAAATAGCATAAACATGTTATATATGAATCGTTAGATACAAGTATAAGCAATAAACAACAACTATATGATTTTGCAAGGGCTGAGATTGCCAAATCTTGAAAGTTCAGGGGAATCTGAAAACGAAAAAGTTAACGAATACTAATTAATAATATCATGTGAAGAGTTTACCTTTCGGGTGAGAGAGATATCCGGAGTAGGGAAATCAGTGAAGCAGGAGTGCGGTGCAGCCCACGACGGTGCACCCACCGGCAGGCACTCGCAACGAGGCATTGACTTACGATCATAAGATAGCGAATCTACTCGCAAAGATGTGAACAACGGAGCTCCCGGCGTTCCGGGCGTCGCCGGAGCTGATACCGGCGGCGTTGGCCCATCCCCACTTTCCATTGCCATTAATATCAATCAAATACAGAAACTTTTTACTTTTTTTTTTGTTTTTTTTTTCAAACCGGATCAATAAACAAGATGCAAACCCTTACATAATTTGTAGATTTTTATAAAATTATCTCTACACAATCGTCTGAATTCGATCCAGATCGAATCAAGATCCCTTCTTTTTAAATTTTTTGGTTTTTTGACGGAAAAAATCGATGAATGGACTGAAGTTACATACTGGGTAGGTTTTTATAAATGTTGAATTAAGGAAGAGAAATCTTGATGATAGCCAGGCTAAACAACTGAACTAGATGAAAGAAAGATACAGTTTCAAAACCAAAATCATAAATTGAAATCTTGAAAACTTTTTTTTCTTTTTTGGGGGAAATCAACGAAGAAAATCAGAAGGAAACACAATTACATGCTTACAGAGTTTTTATAAAATTATGATCAAGGAAGAAAAGGACTCGAGCGATCCAGGTTGAATGCGAAGATTGTATATATAGCAGAAACGGTCTGAAAAAGAGAGGCTTTAAATAAGCAAAAAAGCTGAAATCGAAGAAGAATCAGATTGGGAGTGAGGGAATGTATATTATGAATGCATCTGTGTATGTATATGTATAATAATATGTATATATATATATATATATATATATATATATATATATATATATACATAACAGTTGAACTCACAAAGAAGAGAAAGGAAAGAGAAACTAAAAAAAGTCAACTCTTGGGCAATCAACTTCACAGCCTATTAAATTCGATCTTGAGTAACGGTGCATACATCACAGGCAGTCAGATTCGACTGTTTCACAGCACTCTCAACTGGTTGCCTATTATTTAAGAACTCTTATTATTAGTATTAATTAATTTCTTTTACGACTTTAATTATAAACCACTCCAATAATGATTCACAAGTCACAACAAAACATGCTTATATACTTTCTAGAATTAGTTATATATAAACCAACCATGGTTTGATTTATAATTTTATTATTAAAGATAACATGTAGACATTTTTAACCTTCTTGCTATAACACATGATAAACCTATTAAATAAATGTATCTTTTTTTTAATTGGTTTTAAGGTTGATTAAAGTTGTATTGTGCATATGTTAGTTACGTACATAGAATCATATAAACATTAATGTAATTGGACCGTCCAAGTACTTTTACAGTTTACTAATAATCTAATTAAACTATTAAAAGCTATAGTCAAAAGATTATTTTATACACACACACATATATATATTAATTATAAGAAAGTCTAAACATTACTAACTACATTCGAATTAAAAACTTAAAAAAACAGAAGATGGTTCACCATCTCTCTCTTGTACGACAACATCTTTATCATCTCTTGTCATTAATTAGAGCATGACATTGTAACAATTGTCGGTCCATTTAGTGGAAGCATAGCTTACAAAAAAAAGAAAAAGAAAAAGAAATAGAAACAGTATCGTCTTTGAGAGACTCAATTGAACAACAACAAAGAGTGATAGGAGAGAAGCTAGACTGATAATCCACAATCCAAAAAAGGCAATCAATTAAGTGGACAAAGATGGAAACACACACTAAGCCTCACATCTTAACATTAAGCTACTTCCATGGAAAGATAGCCTTGCAAATTTATATTGAAAACAGTCCATATTCTTTTTAACAACCAAAAGATACAAACAACCTACTGAAGATAGAAAAAAAGGATGCTTATGAGGCAAATAAATACATTAATTTCACTACCTTATTAACACTTTGCACAAGGCAAAAGACATTTAATTTATGTTGTAAAAAAACTATGATAAATTTGATCAGTTTATTATAAAAAGGGCATCTTGATTCGATAATTTTGATACTTTTTTTTATAACAGATTGAAATATACAAATTTTTTTTTATGAAAAAAATAGTATTTATAGTCTTCTTTAATGTAAAACTTATAGTTACAATCATATTCTTACCAAATAAATTAATTATATATACCTCATTTATCAACAAATTTTGATATTTATACTACTTTTGTTGATATTGTTGGATTATTAAAACACCCCTATAACTTTTGGTTAAATTATATATGTATATACAATGATAGCTCCATTAATCAATAGTCATGAAAGAAGTGGCCTGTGATTAAAGGAAATTAATTAACTCCTTTATCATACTCCAAACACTTTGATTAACTATTTCTTTTTGCACTTTCTTCCTCCCTTCCTTGTGCATTAATCATCATTCTCCTTGAATCTAAGAAATATACCAAGCACGTTCTTATATAATCGATTGTCATATTCCCTCTCTAATATAAATAAAACTCCCCACGCATGTCGCACTCTTTATTTAACTAGTTACTTTTTCCTTCTTTCATTCTTGCATATGATACTGCTATAGGGTCGTTGTACCACAAACCCACAATCCAGTCACGACCCGACCCGACCCACAAGATGTTCAGCCTCAATTATGACAATTACAAGGATTTGTTGTTTTCTCCCTCTTTTCATTTGTCTTGTCAAGCATCTTGTTTAGTTTACATTAGCCACAACACCTACCCCAACTTGCATCATATATAGAGCCAATCTTTTTCATTACTATATTGATAGGCCGCCTACCCGATCCCGACACCCCCACATTTCAGAACTCGTACGATTACTGTTCTCGGTCACTAGTCATCCTTATGTCGACTTATGAAACTGTGAAAATTGTAATACTCGATCACGATCTGTCTAAAAATGATGATAATGTGAATTACGTGTGGGGTTACTTTGTTGGAGTCTTTTGACTTATTTATAAGTGAGATGAGTAAAAAGAATGCGCATCAAAACATATTATAAACTAGTGGTAGTGGTTTCATAAAGAATTGCAACATTATTGCATATCACCTTCTCTCAGGAGTATAATACGATGCATGTCCTACTTTAATCATTGACTTAAACCTAAACATTGGAAATTAATAATTAAATAAAAAGAGTATGCCAAAGGGGTGGGGGAGAAGACAAAAAACAAAGAAAAAACAAATTAGATCATTGGTGCATTGCTTAAGAGGCCATGATATTGGCCATTAAAAAAATATTTAGATTTTGGTGTTGTTATACTCATATACCGTTGATTAAACGAGAGGTGTTTTGGTTCATTTTAATATTTTAAAAATTAAAGTGTTATGCAAGCATAACATCACTTGTCTTAGCCTTGGGGAATGGGGACTGATAAATTCTTAAAAGAGACAGTTTAAAATGGTTTAGGGTGTTTGTGTTTTGCATTGGATCTGATGATCCTGTTGAGTGAAGTAGCTTAAGAAGCAAAAATGGTATGGCATCCAGCCAATCCCCATCTAGGCTCCACTACTCATGTGGGAATCACTGCTTTTAAGAATGATTCCATCAACCACATGAATACAAATATGCAAATCAAAGTCATTAGTACCATATCTCAACTTATTCCCAAACAATTAAGTTAACTTAAAAGACAGTTTGCAGGAAACAACTTTATAATCATGTGTATCTCTCTGCTAGCTTTGGCCCAAGGTAACTCATTTGTACTCTCTTATTCTTCCCTCTATAATGTGTGTTTGGTATTTGCTTAAGATCCTTTTTTCAACTCGCGAATAAGTAGATGAACAGTTTGGGTAAGCACTGTCAAAACTGTTGATCTGCTGTATCAAAACGTAATAAGCAGATAACCATCACTTCAATCCCTGATACCGCATTCATCTTGTTCCTTCGTTATTAGTAATTGAGTTTTAAGATGATTATAAATATAAGTAACTGGTACTGTTGATAAAATCTATTTGACTAACTTACATAATGCATTATTCTCCCTTCTTCTCAGTTCATTTCTGGACCAGAAACGTCGATTTCAATCAACACATGGCACACAACACTTGAAATGAAAGATGGTTTTTTCCCTTTAACCAGTCCTTTTTGTTAATTTTCCTGTAAATCAAAGAATAATACAAGAAATAGGTAAGAAGGAAGAACTTGCAGAACTCATTGATTATTTTGTGTGCTATAGCATAACAGCAGGTCAATCTCAAGCAACTAAATTCCCTACATGCTCCTTTCTAAGGATACAAAGGAAGTACTCTTAGCAACTAGCAAGTGGCAACTGAAGGCCCAACCAAGCTTGGGCTTTTACACCATATATAGACAACAAATATACTCCTCAAAATCAACCAAGCTTTCTACTTGATCATTCTATATGTAAACCCTTAAACAATGTGTTTCCATATGCTGGTTTCCGATGCCTATTTGATTGGCTGGTCAACATTCAACATATTATCTCGTAAAAAGGGTATTATACGTAGCAGCTAGAAAGCATTATGGAGATACAAATTCAGATGCTGGAGTTACAGAAACAAAGATTTCATATATAACAACTTTGAACAAACATACATGAATACATGTCCATGAATTATGTATTTACAATGAACATTTAGATTATCAAGCAAACCATATAAGAATACGCAATATCTCACATCACACACTTGCATTCGCCCACATCAAGGTACCCTCTCAGACAATTGCACACCAATTCAAAGGGACTTACAATCGACATCCCATTTTATTAGTATTAGGCAACATACTCAACTAAGTACTTCAAGTGAAAAACAGGCAGACCATTGCATGCCAATAGACGACCTAACGACGAAAGCTTCGAACCTCACGTGGTTGCTCTCCCTCACTCCCTTGAAGTTTGACCAATGTGTAGACTCCGGCTCCGGCCAATGCTCCAAGTGTGGGTGCCAATAGGTATACCCATAGAGCCGTGTAGTTCCCTGTTGCAACAGCTGGACCTAGTGTACGCACTGGGTTCATTGAAGCACCACTTGATGGCCTGCAAGACAGATTAACAAATAATAATATGATTTCATCAACTAGTCACACACAAGTGTATTATCATAAAGATGTTTATACAAAAGCTTACCCAGCAACAAGAATGTTGAGCATAACAGTAGCTCCAACTGCAATACCTGCCAATTCTCCTACCTGAATGTAACAATTTACCAATTAAAAAAAATTTATAACAAAAGAAACCGTATGTGAATTGTGATGGGTTATACATACAGCACGAGTATCAGTTGCGACAGCTGTGACAACAAACAGGAGGTTAAACGTAATGAGGAACTCAAGGGCAAAAGCTTGGCCAGTGGTAACAGAAGGAACAGTGACACCACCAGACATGAAGGGGTGGAAGACACCTTTGAGAGCAAAAGAAGCACATATGGAAGCCGATACTTGTGCCAGGATGTATGCCGGGACTTGAGCCCATGGAAAATGACGCAGCGCTGCAAATGCAATGGTGAGAGATGGGTTCAAATGGGCTCCTGAGATATGACCAGTTGACAAGATTATTATCATCACAGCTAGCCCTGCAGATGCTGCATTCCCGATTAGTGTCTCTGAATTCGTGTATTTTTGGTTCACTATTGGTGCTGCTGTTGCCGCGAATATTAGTATAAACGTTCCCACAAATTCTGCTCCCAACTGCATTTTGGTTTAATATATTACATGTATGAATTCATTATACATCATGGTCCAACCAGAAACCTGTAACGAGAACTTCGTGGATATTGTGTATTATATCGATTTATATAAACCCGAATGGACCCTTATTAACCTGTAAAATCGGACCAGACCATCTTATACAAAACCGAAAATGCACAATTCTGTCCTTGAATATAACCATACATTAAGGTAGACAATCACAAACACGAAACCCCCCCACTTGAACTGATCACGAAATGAGTTAGATGCAAATTAACCCAACACAAAAATATAATGGATAAAAAGTTGGTCGACACAAGCATACACGAAAAAAAAGAATGGGTCAATAAATCTGACTATGTTAGAAAAACCTTTATCCAAAAATAAAGGTATATTAAAATTTAAGTAAAAGGAAGTAAATTAAAATATAAACCTAAAAAAATGGATGAAACAAAATTGAAATCCTTAAAAATTAAAATCTCAAACTCCATTTGTGAAGATTTTAACTTGTCTCCGGACTATTAAACCCAAACTGAAAGCTAAAGATAGTAGTAATGTTATGTATTTTTAGAGTAAATTTTATATGCATTTTTTCTTGAAAAATAGGTCAACCTTGAACTAGACCTAAAAGTCCGAGTTTATTTAAAACGAGACAACATGAAACATAAGGAATTAAAATGACACAAAACAAACCCGAAATTAACTGGGGTCTACACAAGCCATTAAACCCGAATGGCTAGCCTTACAATACATGAATGATGAATACATGTCACATTTGAGTCTGAATTTAACAAAAAAACTGATTTACAGTAAAGAATCAAGAGTACCTTCCGGGTGAGAGAGACATCGGGAGCAGGGAAATCGGTGAAGCAAGTGTGATGTGAACCGAATGAAGGGGCGGCAACAGGCAGGCACTTGCAACGGGGCATTGACTTCCGGTCATACGACAACGAGTCAATTCTCATAGACGTGAACAATGGACCTCCCGGAGTTCCAGGTGTCGCCGGCGCTGATACCGGCGGCGTTGGCCCATCCCCACTTTCCATTTTCATCGTTTTCGGATCTTTCTTCACTCACACTTGCAATATATGCACGCTACAATCTAAAATACAGTTTTCTTTTTTTTTTTTTTTTCAGACAGAAGAAATTGACGGATTGGCTTGAGTTACATACTGGATAGATTTTTATAAATGTTGAATTAAGGAAGAGAAATCTTGAAGAAAGCCAGGTTAAACAAGTGAAGTAGATGAAAGAAGTTAGAGCGGCAAAATAATAATCATATGATGGTATTTCAAAATCCTTTCTTTTTCCCGGGGGTGGGGGGAATAAGTGAAGCAGAAAATGTTGTATGATGAAGGCGGGAAAGAAGCGAATGCGACGGAGGTTGAAGACGATGATGGTGTGTTTAATTGTATTCTGAAGATAGTATGGTTCAAAAATGGAGTTTAAATAAGGAAAAAGCTGAGACTGAGAGTGTTGGGGAATTGGAATGGGGTGGTATAAGTATGTGGGTCATACATGAAAAGGGAAATGTGACGACAATGATAAGGTCAACTCTTGTGTAAAATCATCTACATAGGACAGCCTATCAAATTTAACCACGCTCTCTCACATGATTCTAGTATATTTTTCATTTAGGTAGTGAAATTTATACATATGTTTTAAATACGTTGTTTTAAAATAAATTTAGACAATGTAGAATACACGTTTGTACTAGTCTAGGTTGATCACAGTAAAATTAAGGGGCAACACTTTCTAAACAAAAAACATGATTCACGCTGGCTGCATTCTAGGGGCAGCGTCCCTGCTCGAATTTTTTAATAAAGTGACCGTAATGGAAATTCTCGATTTTTATGGGTGTTCATTATAATTATTAAAGTTTGTAACACCCATATTTTCAGTTTTCCAAATGAGAAATGAAAGCGGATGAAAACACATAGGATTCGAAACACACAAAAAAACTCTCTAGTTTTGATCATGTTTTGTGCTAAGAACTCGATTGTAATTTTTTACTACTATCCCCATTCGAATTTAATTCGTGTAGCCAGTCGCGTTAGGGTCGAAATATCAAATTTGGAAATTGATATACACGATTGTAGAAGCAATCCGGATACCCTGTATTAACAGTTACATTGATGGTTTAACTTATTAAACCGGTCTCAAAAGTTCAATTACGGTTTGAATTATAACATTCTCTTATTATATATATATATATAGTGTGTGTGAGTGAGTGTGTTGACATTTTATATAAAATATTTTTTAAAAATTAATATGATTAGTGAAAAAAATTAAAAATATTAAATGATACAGTGCTCGTCATCTGAATGATGAGCTGCTGAACCACGAGCCAAACCTAATGTATGACGGAACTCGGAAGAAAAATTGTACTGTAGTGCCCTTTGGTGCGGCGATCACAAGTCACATTTTGGGTATATTTAGCGACGGACTTATAGGGGCTTGAGATTCTAGTTTTTATAATCCTCAGCCCTCAAGCCTCCCGTTTGGGTGAGGGGATTATTAAAAACATAAGCCCCCAAAATAAAAGCCTTTTTCAAGTTGCTTATGGCTTGGGGCTTGGGATTATCAATTAATAAGTCCTAGTCTTAGCTTCAGCTCCAGCCCCAGCCCCAGCCCCATCCTCAGCCCCAGCTCCAGCCCCAACCCCAGCCAGTTTCACCAAACATACCCTTTTTAAAACTCACAAGTTTATTAACTTAACTTGAAACTTATTTTAATCAAGTTGATAAACTTATATGTACAAAAACGTTAGCTAATAAGCTCATTCAAAATACTAATAAACTTATAAATAAAAAATAAATTAACTGAAACAGCGTACAAGTATTAAAATCGATTTTACCGTGAAAGGACGAATATACTTCAAAGGACGAATTAAGTCAAAAGGGGATATGATAACTAGTATGAAAAAAAAATGAAACCAAAATAAGTATGGCACATAATTAAGTTCGCAATAATGGAATCACCAACTAAACGACACCCTACTAGAAAAATAATCATACAATCGGCTGAAGAAGTGTCAAAAAACAACCACCAACCAAGACTATATCGATTAAATAATCATGATAATTGCAGGTAAGGAAAACCTCATTTAATTGAAAGCTAAAAATAGCCCATCACTTTAAACGGAAGAGGAGTGATTATGTTAGAATAAAAATCGGGTCGATTTATATTTTAGTTAAAGTTTAGTATAATTATTCTATGGTAGATTTAGTAAATAACTTATGGATATATACATATTTACAAATCTTAATAAACTATTCTAAACATTTGGTGTTTCTGGTTTATTTTATGTATACATACATTCACTATAACAAGGTCTTAATCATAATATAATTGCTTGAATTCTCCATTGATACTTAATACAGTTGAACCTACAATTACCATGATCAGATGGTGCGATGTCATAATGTCAACCATGTTATGATCACCACACCAATGCCGGCGTGATTACTGGCGTAAGGCCGGTTACGTCAAGAAAAATATTCTTTTTTTGTGTGATTTGTTTATTAAAGGGGTTGGTGTGAAATTATGATATAATGAGGTGAGAGCTTAATTAATATTTAAGTGATGACCGGTATGATGAAAGAAAAAACCGATGTGATATTAGTGATGGAATGTGAAGTAATAGAGTACAAACCCCGAAGGAAAATGTTACTTCCTCGTAAATTCTTATATTTTATTCTTCTGTCACCAAATGATAAATTTATAATCTACTAATTCTATTGTCATGTATTCTCTCACAATAGTTATCAAATGGCTATATGCATCAGTAGAAGAATACAAAACCTCTAAACTCCTAATTCCTAACTATGTACAAATATCAAAACACTACTTTCACTTGAATACATATAAATTGATTCTCGATTCATATTTTTCAAAATCGTAGGAAAATATTAGGTGGCTGATATTGGAGCTCGGTGTGAGACATGAATGAGGTTGTTCACATCGTGATGTGGCGCCACCACGAACATGATGACTGGCGTGACCAAACCGACAAGAGAAGCATCACGATGGCGATCACTTGGTTTCTTTATATTTCTTTATGCTTTTCTTCATCTATGTCAATTTGGATTTTGTTTGATTTCGATTTGGATCTAGTTCGATCGATTTGGATTGATTCATCTTCATCTCAATTTGATTTGTGTTTTGGTTGTTTAATCAGTTCGGATTCGATTGCCATATTCTTCTTCGCGGATTTGTTCGTCGGTATCATCTTCTCTAGGTGTTTCTTTTTTTAATTTATTTATTTTTATATTAATTGAGAGATTGAAAAGGTATAATATTGTAATGTGAGTGTGTGATTGATATCGTCCAATTATATTATTACAGAAACAAATAATGTAGACAATATATGAATATAACGCATAAGGCCTTTAATTATGATTGACCATCCTTAGGCTGGACGTTATACCTTACCTGCAGGTAAGGCTTACCCGCTGCCACATCAGCGCCACATCATTCCCCCTCCCTTACATTTCTCCTTTACCCAATATCAAGTTATACTTTACCTTAAAACTATCCCCATTTTTTATTAATATATTAAAATAAAAAAATATGTGTTGAAATGTGATTGGTTGTGAGGGGGTGAGGAGGGTGGGGGGTTGGGAAAGTTTCCAGCGAGTCTAGCAACCCGATTCACCTACTCGAAATTGGTTACCCAAAATCAAGTTATGGTGTTCCTGCATGTACTCGCCCCTACCCGATCCCATCGGGTAGGGTATAACGTGAAGCCTTATGATTAAATATTTCCATTTTGCACTTTCTTTCCACTCCCATGTCATGGATCAATCATAATTCTCTTTAAATTAATGGTCATATTTCAATTCGAAACTAAAACAAACGTCCCCACGCCCCATCACATTGTGTCGGTAAGTTTTGACTTTGATATTATTATAATATCATATTTATCATCTCTACTTCCATTTGCTTGTTCTTGGCTACAATTATATACAATATTACTACCGAGCCATTGTACAACTGTTGGATCCTTCTTACGTATGTTTAGGTGCGGATTTAAAATTTGAGCATCTGATGATATAAGAATAAAAGTAAAATTAATCAAGATTAAGGATGTCGTTTAGATTTTTTTTCGGATTTTTAGTTAATCAGGTTGTGTTAACGGTTTTAGTTGTTGTTCTGATATTTTAGGCCCAAAATTTAAGACAACATATTTATATAAATTAAGCTTTGTTAGTTACACTATTATTTTTAAGAAAAACAAAAGCATTTTAAAGATATAAGAGTTAATTACAAAGATGGTCCTTGTAGTTTGCGCTGAATTTCACATTTAGTCCTTTAAAATCGAAAATTACACTGGTAGTACTTATGGTTAACGTTTTGTTTCACTTTTAGTCCTTTAGACTAAATGGTGTTAAAGTTGACCGTTAGTCAAAGGGTATTTTTGTCTTTTTCCATCTTATCCTAGTTACCAAACACGTATTTCCATCTTATCCTTAAACAAACACCATGTTCCATGTCTCTCCCAAACACTCCTTCTTCCCCGTCTATAATTCCCTCCCCACTAATCTTCAACTTTCAAACCTTCCAGAACTTCAAAACTTCCAAAATAGCCACCGCCAATCTTCAAACCTTCCACAACTGCCGCCGCTAATCGTCAACCGCCGACCACCACAACCATGCGACCACACACCCGACACTTATTTTCTCTCTGAAAATAACCACCGCCACTCTAAACTATCACCACCTCTAAAAGATCCGGCCACCACCGCCGCCGTATGTGAAGATCCACCACTGCCTTCGAGGTCGCCACCACCGCTGTATGAAGAACCGACCCGAACCACCATCATATCTCGTAGATCTGAACCATCTCGCTGTAAGTGAAGAACCACCACCGCCTTCGAAGAACCACCACCCTTTGTAAGTGAAGAACCACCACCGCCTTTGAAGAACCACCACCCTCTGTAAGTACCACCGCCTTCGAAGAACCGCCGTAGATCTGAACCTCTGTAGCCTCTCACCACCGTAGATCTGTAGCCTCTGTAGCCTCTGAACCGCTGCACGACACCCAATGACCACCATCAATAAACAGATATGTTTACTCAATCTCTGCAACCCGCTGCTCGATTAGGGTTTCAGATTATTAAAGGTCGATGATACCAACACAGATCTGTTTACTCAATCTCTGCACTCATCTCTCATAAACAAGGGCTTGCAGACTCTTCAGATCTGTTTACTTTTGCTTTGAGTCCGCTCAGATCTGCTTCTTGATTAAGTAGCAACAACAAGTGAAAGTGGTAACAAAGTAGACGTCTAGATTCTGGATTAATTATTTGCATACGATTTTGGATTCATCTTGTTCTTATTCTGAGAACATTTTGGGTTATTTTTTTTATTTTTAATTAATAAACAATGAAATGTGTGTTTGTATTATTTTATTATTTTTAATTAATGAACAATAAAAATGGGTATTTGGTAACACGGATAAGATGGAAAATGACCAGAATACCCTTTGACTAACGGTCAATTTTAACACCAGTTAGTCTAAAGGACTAAAAGTGAAACAAAACGTTAACCATAAGGACTATCAGTGTAATTTTCAAGTTTAAAGGACTAAATGTGAAATTTGGGCTAGACCACAGGGACCATCTTTGTAATTAACTCAAGATATAATTAAATCGAATAATGAACTATATTTTATCTTTTTTTTTAATTTTATTTTTTATTAGATTTTGATAATATAAAAAAATCACTACAAATACCCGAAAATTTGACTAATGAAACCAACTCAAAAAAGTAAAAAATTTCCACTTTAGCTACAAAATTAATTGATCACCCGACCCGAAAACCCATCATGACACTTTGAATCATGGCTTGCAACGATTTGTTATTTTCTTCAAATCAATTCCTACTTTTACTTGTCTAGTCAAGAATCTTTTTTTGGTAACATTAGCCACAAATTAAACGTAACACCGGCCCCTATGTGCATTATAGAGCCAAGCCCATTTATATTTTCATTAGGATATTGACATCCTGCCTTCCTATATCACATATTAATAATAGTAATAATAATAATTCCTACTAATATTAGTGTTATGTTGGCTTACGTACAGTCATCTAACGATAAACACCCCTAGATACGTACTGTAGACATTCTTGTAGAGTTATTCAATTTGTAACAGTACGTACGTACTAATTTATACTAGTCATGTTACATGGACGATATAAATAAAAAATTTCCTTTAACAACATAAACAAATACAATATTGTACACCGATTAAAAATGCAATTTAATGTCATGGTGTGGAAACAAATATTTTATTTTGTTATTTTAATTATACATTATTGACACACGTTATTAATTATGTGTGCTAGACATGGTGTCAGTTAATATTATAGCGTGTATATTAAAACTAAATTATATCAAATATTCGTAACACATATTGGTTTAAAATTATAAGAAATATTAATCATACATTAATAGAAAATATTAAATAATTATAAAACGTGAAATAATTTAGACTTTTAAAATATAACGACAAACAACTTCAACACCAAGACCAACGATAAACGTGGTGTATTTTTTGTACAAATTATCGATCATTATCGTTTCAATTATAAATAATAAGATCAAATATTTATTGGTTATATTTTAAAAAATTAATGTCACTATAAATATTTGTAAATGATAAGAAATATTATGAAATGTTATAACGAATAAATATGACATCAAGCCATATCATTGTGTTGATGTGGATGTGGTCTATGAAAATTTGTGTTGGTATGAGAGTTTGTATTTTTTTAATAATTAAATTAAAATATTTATTATATGGTAAGATATTTGACATATATTTTTATGAAAATTTTATTTAATTTTGACTTGTATTTAATATCTTATAACTTATATATTAATGTGAATTAAGTTAATACTTTTAGATATTATTTATTACATAAGATTTAGTTATTAAAATAATACTAACGAATATAAACAATTCTATTTAAGAGTTTCTATTAGGTTTAAGTGAAAGGTAAATTAGTAATGTAGATTATTTAAAATTAAAAGAATAAGAACTTTACTAGAAAGAGCTAAATAGTTCATACATTAATTATTAATATATATTACTTTGAAAATAGTAAATTATTTATTATTATGCGGTTATGTAATTATTGGATTAAGACAAATTAAATATAAAAGGTGACGAGATAATGAAAAGGGAGGTAATTTGTACACAATAATATTTTGCCATACACAACAAAAAGAGTTTGATTGGACAATTATACCCTTGAACATGTGGCTATAAATAATTAACAATGGGATTCTGGGGGTATAAATGTCAAAATTATTGTGTATGGTAAATCATTGTTGTGTACAAATCAATTCCCTAATGAAAAGAGTGTATATGAGAATGATTTCAATCAATGATATATATTAAATTAATTCTTTTGTTTTATTAGATGTAATGATAAAACTATAAAGAGTGTTGTGGTAGTTTCATTGATGTGGTGGCACTATCTCATAATTTTGCGAGGTGTGTCTCAGGTATATTAATGTATAAGTGTCTTTTAATCATTGACTAAAATTTTATATAAGAAAAATGTAACTCATTTTAAGACCATAGTCGTTCACCGGGTGTGGTCCTATTTGCCTCATCGGATAACCTTGGCTTATCAATGGAATCTGATTTAATGGTATTGATGTTTAATGTTACTCATTTCATGAATTTGAATCTCTTCATGAATAAAATAAAATAAGAGTAGATTTAGAAGTCGTATAAAAAGGGTAACGGTCGCAACACCAAGTCCCCTTTTTGAAGCCAATGAAAGAAGAATTTTGAGTTGGCAAAGCCCAAATCTTTTTCTTCTCGTTTTCTTTTCTCTCTTTTATTTATCTTTTTCCCTCTCATATAATTATTTTTAATTAAAAAAAAGAGGTAGAAAGATAGTTCTAACATAGATAAGAGGGGTAGGAGGAGTGACGAAAAAGGGAGTACATTGACATGGTAAGAATGATGGGGAAAAAGAAATGAGAGATATAACACATAGTTTTAGGAGCTCCATTAACTATTATCAACCTTAAAAGGGTAAAATTAAGTAACCTATATTACATATATTTTCTTAACTTGTAAAATATCTTATATATGTAAAGTACACGTTTTTTATGAATAAAGTATAATAGTCTTAAAATATATTTTGGATATATAAAATATTTTACTATTTAGAAGAAGCATATATAAAATTGTTCTTATTGTGGAAGAAAAAACAAGTATAAGACCAAGCGCATTGGAGTCACGGGCTGGCAAGGGTTGGGCTGACCCTGGCCAGCACACCATCGCACACATCAAGGGTTGGAGAGGATATGAGAGAGAACGGGTTGTGAGACCCGTGCAACACCCCACACACACACCTTTTTTTTACTTTTTTTCTCTCTCTTTCTCTCTCTCTCTCTTCTTCTCTCTCATACTTTATTAATTTTTTATAATAAAATATTAGAAGGGTAGCATAGGTTGAATGTGGGTGTTTAAGGGTTAGAAAGGGTTAGAGGTGAGGATGATATGAAATCTGATGTGATAATGGATTTGAAAGGGTAAGAGAGGTTGGATGCACATGGTCTAAAACTCTGGCAATTCCTGTGTGCATTGGATATAACTCATCTAATTACATAACTTCAGAATCAATTTTGGTATCACATTGAGGCTCCACCACTTATTTGAAATGATTGCTTTTAAGAATGATGGAATCCACCACTAAACTAAGCTCGTGCTTTGATTGCATATATTCAAGTCATTAGCACCATAAAAGAATTTCTAGAACAACTAAACATAAGTCCTTGAATCTCTGTTTCTTTCCTATTTTTGATCTACTTGGATCTTTAATCATATTTGAGCAAGCCAAAAGACTAAATCATAGTTCTTAAAATCCAACTTACAGTCTACCAATAACAACCGTCATATACTTAAAAAATATCATTTCCCGGTTTACTTGGTTGGATTAATCCGAAATGATTTGCACGTGCCTTTTAATGTTAGTTTTATTTATTTATTTATTCGATTAAGGCCATGTAGATGGCTTTTGTTTGTATCAGAGCCATGTTAATTTACAACCATGGAAGCATCGAAGCACAAGAATAGTCAAACCGGGTTTCACTATCCGCTATTGTCAAAGTCCAACAACACGGCCCTAGGCTATTAATCCGAAATGTTTTAAGAACAAAACAACACTTTTAGGTAGAAACGATTTGGACCGAACTGACCCGGAATCAAAGCCAAACTAGATCAATTTACACACTGTAACGACCTGAAATTATGGAAATTATTATACAATTAATTAGATAAAAAAACGATGATATTTATGAAGTTCTTTTAATAAGATGCATATATTTATGGAATGGAATATTAAAGAAAACAAATTAAATTGAAAATGAAAATTCTGGAAAAATGGAGATCACGACGCGTTGGGGCGGTAGAGTTCACGTGAGGTAGCGTGTGCAAGAGTTCCGTGTGGTACGTGATCGTGACACGACGCGACGCGTTTCTAGGCAGCCTATATACATGTTTGTCATTTTACACGATTATCAAACTAAATAATATGTATCTATACTACATTCGAACAATCATCTTATGTATAATACTATATATATATAACTTGTTTGGTTCAAATCTTAGTTTCTATATTTCACTTATTTTGGATTTCGGTTTTACCGGGACTAGTTTTTACACGGAACCGAACCGGAATTTGAAAATGCATTAAACCCGAAAAACAAGAAACAAAACCAATTAATATATTACGCTTTGATTCTCAGTTCTAACTTTTTAGCCTTTTCAGTTTCGGTTGCGAGCTGGTTTTGAAACCAAGCTCATCTCTAGACAATGAAGGATCAAGACCAAATATATTCACATGTAAATTGCATGACTAATCCTTAGTTTATTTATTAAAAAGAATTGACCTCAAAATTTTATTTCCATGTTATTTTGACCAATTTATATACTGTAAGAGGTTAAACGTAACTAAACACCCCTTAATCTTTACTAACCGGAGTTAATCCCTCCAAACACCTATCTATTTACCCAAACACTCTCCAACACCACATATCTCCCTCCAAACACCTATCTATCCACCCAAACACTCTCCAATACCACATATCCCTCCACCCTTTATCTCTCTCTCTCTCTCTCTCTCTCTCTCTCTCTCTCTCTCTCTCTATCATCAACGCCTTCGGTCTTGACGTACAATGCCACCCAAACACTACCAATAGGACCGTGCACCGCCACCCTTCACGGGTACGAAACCAAATCAGTACTAGTACCCCACCGTATGTCTATATTCGGTTCACGTTACTGTACCTACTTTATACGGTTTACGGCATCCTTTATTTACAGGATTGGTACCATCAGTTCCAAGTAAATTTGGTACCAATCCAGAATTTTTACATTGATTTTTTTAGTATTTTTTTTCCAAATTGAACTGTCATAACTATCCCATATGAATTCGGATTTGGCTGATTTTTTCTTCCTGTGAATTCTTTGATGTGTGAACTTCATCGCAGAATCACAACTTACTGCTTTCCTGCACTTAAACATATTTTGGATCAAACATGGGCAACTAGTATTTCAGCATTTCCATACTCGGAAAATTCACTTTTGTGTAGAATTTTTGTTGAACTTTGAGCTATCATAACCACTACATACGAACTCTGATTTGGTTGATTTTTCTTTCCGTGAATTATTTGTTGTGTAAACTTCACTCTAAAATCGAAAAATTACTTTTTTGATGCACTTAAATATGTTTTTCATAGCCTCAAATATGGACAGTTAGACTATTTCAGCATTTTCAAACTGAAATTTTTCAGGTTTTCAAAAGTACAAGTTTTTCAGCTTTTTCTAATTGTGCAGAATTTTCGTTAAACTTTTAACAGTTATAAGTATTTAATATAAACTTGGATGTCTGATTTTTCTTCCCGTGTATTCCTTGCTATGTGAACTTCAACTTCGAATTAAAAATGTATTGTTTTGCTGCACTTATTAAGAAATTAAAACATGGGGAAATAAGCACATACCAAGCCGGCTGTTAGGTGGTTGTAGACCATGGTGGTGATTGATTGTTGGGTGGGGTTTGTCAGAGGGAGAGAGGTGGTGTGTGATGGTGGTTGGGTGGGAATGGTAGACGGTGGGGTGGTGGTAGAAGATGGCGGTGGTGGTGATACCAACTAGGGTGGATAAAATGTGGAAGAATAATGGAGAATAAATAAAATTTAGGAGAGAACTAGGAAAAGACTAAAATACCCTCACAGAAAAGACAAACTAACACCCATTTTAAACGGCATGTTAAATAAAGGATCAAGCAAGTAACAAAAATGCAATCAAAGTCCCTATTTAAGTAATTTTGTGTGTTTATGGACTAAATCAGAAACTTTTAACATACCGCAGTAATCATTTTTAGTAATTTACACTTGGGAGTTATTGAGTCATTTTCTTTGTTTTGTATTGGAGATCCCCTTTTGTATCTACAAGCATTCGATTACAGGCGTGTTCACTATAATTGATTATCAATTTTATTCGTATCATATTACTATTATTCTTCCGGAGTAGTCTCCTATATGTACACTATTGTTAAGTTTAAAAGGGCTGGGTTGGGTTAAGGGTCTAAAGATGTTAATAGCAAATTTTGAAATTGTGTATAGCAGTCTTAGGGTGTCAACTGTTTCTGTTGGGATACTCTACAACAGTCTACATCTGGTATAGACTGACTTAGGGTCAGCTGTTTCAGTTGGGATGACAGTCAAATGGGTCAGCTTTCATTATGTTTCACTTCCACTAATATAGATCGGTTTTGGGCTGTTGTTTATAGCTGAAATACAACTGTTTTTGTGTTCTGTTCAGGCTGCTGCGTTTCTGCTTCAAACTGGTACTCTGTTTATGGTTTCTATTGGTTTATCATTTCTGTTTCAAGCTTTTCTTGTGTTCTGTTTCAAGCTGTTTCCAGCTTTTTTTATGTATTTCTATGTGGATTGTTTTCTTTGTTTGTAGTTTCTGTTGTAATAGCAGTCATTTGGGTTAGCTACTTTGTTTATGGTATTCCACATGTTCCTATCAAATATTGTTTGTTTGTTGTTTATATTGGTTAACATATAATACGGGTAAAAATGTAAAACTGTCACTATCCTTTCCTTTCCTCTCATATCCTTTCATTTCCTTCCAACTATAGAAAACAACAATAAATCTCATTTTCCTTTCTTTGCCATTCCTTTCCTCTCTTTTAAAACTCAATAACACAGTATTAGTGTTCTCAATAGTACCAAACCCTATACACACATAAATAACTATATATTGGTCAAGTGAAACATGCATCCAATATTCCAATCAAGTAAGAGTACCATTATCCATCCATACCAATGAGCATCATCATACACTTTTGAGAAACAAAGCAAGTCCTACTGTAATCTTTTCTTATTCCAGAATTGATCTCATCCATATGATTGTGTATTATTAAGTTTTCATGTTCCAACTTACACCAAGGGAAAATTTTCAAGTGTAGCTACTAAGAGAGTAAGAGGGACACAAGAGCCGTGAACTTACAGTAAGCTGCAAATTGAACTGAAAACATCTCCCATCAGATCCTGTCCTGTAGATAAGCTGAACAAGTCAATGCTGTTAAACCGATTGAAACGACTAACAGAAGGCCTGCAGGAATTAATTTACGCGTAGCTGCCAAACGAATACCTGCAGCAACATTAACAAAACAAATGGAATTCAAGTTCTGAAGATTATTAGAAAACGATTATCATGTTTTACTAAGACAGGGGGCTAAAATCCACGTTCATACCAAATATAAACACGAAAAGAAGAGAAGCCCCAAATGCAAGTGCATCGCCTATTTCCTTCGTCTCAGATGTTTGCATAAGATAGTAGGCCTGAAAGCACAAAACCATATATCTCACATAATCATTAGTTTCCAACAAAGTACTTCCCAATTGTTTAATAAAAGATTGCTGTTCTTTATACAAAAACTCTCAACCAGTTTTGATATGTCACAACAGTACCATTTTCAAGAATCAAGACTTAATTTTTATATTCTTGTGATTATTTGTTCTAGTACCCCTTTCTATGAGAACAATCATACCCAAATAGCTTTAGCAACATATGTTTAAAATCACATTCAGTAATGTAAATAGATGTAAAAAAATTAAAAGTAGTACTTACTACAGACATAAGAGTTGCCCCTGTAAGTCCCCCAAAGAGCGACCCTTTGCTTCCTGACTTGTTGTCTGATTGAAAGAAAAAAATATATATATCAAAAGATAACAATCAAGATTTAAGGGTTAATTCAACAAATTGGCAGCAAAATTAAAGAACTTACAGGCAAAAAGACCACCGCCAAGAAGAAGAACAGCGTAGCTTGCAGAGGCTAAAGGGACAAAATCTTGAACGAGTTGAGACTTGCACGGATGGAGAGTGCGTAATCTTGAACTTGATGGGAAAAGGGATAATCTCCTCAAGTTCAACCTCTGTCGGAGCTGGCCGCTTCCGGCGAAAGTCGACTCCGGCGCCGGCGCTATTACACTGCCATTTGCAGTTCTTTGGACATTGGTCGGCAAGTTTCCCGGACGGCGGGAATGACTGGAGGTGAATCCGAGCGTATAAACCACTGGTAGGGTTCCCATTTCACTGGTTTTCTCACTTTTCTGGTGTCAATGAGAGTAGAAGGAAGGTGAATGATAAACATGACTACGGAGTAGACCTAATTTACTCCTGCACAATTTTCACAAAAATGAAAAATATGAAATTAATGTAGAATACAATACGGTAAATAAACTGTAAATATATCAAGGAGATAATGTTAATTATATCATATCTCTGTAGAAAAAGAAGGTAGATACGATCGTGATTTTCGGGATATCATTTTTTAAGAGCTAACGGATTACCAGGATGACATTTATGGGTACGGAAACAGCATGTGTCATCGTTTTAAATATCGGGACTTTTATGATTTCAGTATTTATATATATTAAAAACCGACATTCAAAAAAAACATCTAATTTGTTCAAGTTTCGGTTAAAGCTGGTTGGTTATTTTGAATTACCCGTATTATTGTGGTTTAGTTATCGGTTAGATTATATTTGATGAGTACACTTGAAAAAAAATATAAAAAAAAACACTTATAAAGTTCTCTAGTACTCATATAATTAAGTTCAATCCTTAAAATGTATATCAATAATGATCACGTCAGATAGTTCATTATTTTGTTAATTATAACATAATTATTTCGATAACCAACATGTAAAAAATTGACGGATATGATATCATTAGAAACGTTGTAACATTTTATAGTGATGTGAATTGTTGACATTTATATTCAGTTACATAACTTTTAAAGAATTTACACACTTAAAATTTGTTTATTTTTTTGAATTTTGAGTTAGTAAAACATATAAGGTTCACTTTAAAAATGACATAATATGGAAAAGTTATTACCACCATCCATATGTATAACTAAGCTACAATATAAAAAATATAAAATTAATCAAAATAGTCATTTTTTGTTATACCTGATACCTATTATAATCGAACCACACCCGAAATCTACCCGTAACAGATACCCGAATATTAATACGGGTCATTTAGTGGTTAATTTTCAAAAAACAAAATAACCAAATTACCCGACTAGAATTAACCGATAACGAATAACACCCCTAATATGCATCATGTTTATTAGGAAACAATAAATAGTAACACTTTTATCTATAATGTAACATTTCTAATATAAAAATAATAGAACAACTAAATTACCAATTCGAAACCGGATAGAAGCATGATCCAAATGTTATTCTATTTATTATTTTTGTTTTTCTCTTCATTTCCTTTGTTTTTTTCGTCTTCATTGTTTTTTTTTCTCTTCATTTCCTTTCTTAGTTTGCGTCTCTTTCTTATATTTCTAAAATATGAGTGTTTCTTTTTATTTATTTATTCATGGACATAGTTTTTTTGGCTGTTTTTTTAAATACTTTTTTAACGTTGTCCTCAAATTGTGTTTTATTTTAAATTTTGACTATGAAATAACTGAAACCTCGTTAACCTGCCGGATAGATTAGAAACCCAAGAAAAAATCCGAACACACCCAAATTCACTCTTCATTAGCATTCACATTAGTTTTTTTTTTCTTTCACAATCTCTCACATTCTTCGAGTTTCTCAAAAATCATGGATGAGTTTGCAGTTTGTGACCAAGTCCATACAAGGTTTCTGTAATTTACCATAGACATACATAACCAACTTCTGTGGAGGTCAATGCCCATGCACAACCCAACTTGACACATGTAACAATTGGATGGAAAATTGGAAGGTTTCTTTTTAAACCTTTCTTTCTTCTAACTTTTGGGAAGGATCCTGATTCATTGGATCTAATTATCTATGTTTATGTGTGGACCAAATCCAATCCAACACATACAACAACATTTAAACAAAATCACTGTCGCTGGTTTCCAAATTTCTTGCAATTACTACTCTGATCACCATGTTGTTGTAACAGTGATCATCATGTTTCTATTACAAAATTTCTCATCTCCCTAACAACGTTTTCTATCATATTCTTGGTGTTCTTGAAGTGTATTAGATGGCTAAGGAACATGTCGGATCGCCAAAATATCACCAATTGGAAGCAAGAAAGAATCATGTCACATGGATCCTAGCTGTTAGTGGACTCTGCATCTTATTCTATGTATTGGGAGCTTGGCAAAGCAGTATTGCCCCTACTGTTCATACTGAAATCTCAAACAAAGTTGGATGTGAAAACACATCTAATGAAGCCACTGATTCATTATCATCATCAAGAACATCACCACCATCTTCATCTGTGTCATTGGATTTTGAAAGTCATCATCAATTGATAATCAATGATTCACAAGAGATACAAGAGTTCCCGCCATGTAGAATGTCGTATAGTGAATACACTCCATGCCAAGACGCCGAAAGGGGAAACAAATTCGATAGAGAAATGTTGAAATACAGAGAGAGGCATTGTCCAAGTAAAGATGAACTCCTACATTGCCTAATACCCGCGCCACCAAAGTACAAACTACCCTTCAAATGGCCAAAGAGCCGAGACTATGCATGGTTTAATAACATTCCTCACAAAGAACTTAGCATCGAGAAAAGTCGACAGAATTGGATTAAAGTCGAAGGCGATCGGTTTAGATTTCCAGGAGGTGGTACTATGTTTCGCCATGGAGCTGATTCTTACATTGATGATATTAATGAACTCATCCCTCTCTCAAATGGTACCATAAGAACCGCAATTGATACGGGATGTGGAGTAAGTATAGGTCCTCACTAATTTTTTCACTTCTCCTTTAGAAATTCTATATATTTATACTAAATCCTACCAATGACTAGATATAATAAGTTAATTTCAAGAGATCTTATAATCAGAAGAGAGAATTAGTGGATTTTACATGTCATTGTTCATTGTTCAGTGGGTAGAATGATGAACTAGGAGGATTTTGTAGGAGGAAATAAAAAATTATCTTTGTATTTGGAACCTCTTAAATCAAGTTTTTGAGTGTTATGATGTGGTTGATGCTTTGTAAGTTATGTGAAGGTTGCAAGTTGGGGTGCATATCTGCTCAAAAGGGATATAATAACAATGTCTTTTGCACCAAGGGACACACATGAAGCCCAAGTATGGTTTGCTTTAGAACGCGGAGTTCCTGCTATGATCGGCATTATGGGATCACAAAGACTTCCTTACCCAGCCCGGGCTTTCGACATGGCTCATTGTGCTCGTTGCCTAATTCCATGGAGTAAATATGGTAAGATTCAATAGGGGTGAAGGGTTTAAAAGTAGCAAGAGATTTT
Organism: Pulicaria dysenterica; assembly: GCA_947179395.2. Taxonomy (NCBI): domain Eukaryota; kingdom Viridiplantae; phylum Streptophyta; class Magnoliopsida; order Asterales; family Asteraceae; genus Pulicaria; species Pulicaria dysenterica. The sequence continues at coordinate 110,571,913 of OX359290.1, read as the reverse complement.
AAAAAGTGTACTACATGTTTTCTTTCTTTCTATGAATCATAGCAATCATAAGGTATACTACATTGTTGTAATTGTAAACAAGTAATACTTATATAAATCATTAGTACACCACCTAAATTTTGAAAGAATATATATATAGATTTGTTCTATAGAACTTGTATGTTTTCATCATATAAATTTGCAAATGAATGTGCAGATGGATTATACTTAATTGAAGTAGATAGAATATTAAGGCCTGGTGGCTACTGGATACTTTCTGGACCACCTATTCGCTGGAAGCAGTTATGGAAGGGTTGGGAAAGAAAACCAGAAGATTTAAAACACGAACAAGATGAAATAGAGGACGTCGCGAAACGTCTTTGTTGGAAAAAAGTCATAGAAAAGGATGCTCTTGCAGTGTGGCAAAAGCCAATTAACCACATTGATTGCAAAAAAAGCAAAAAGAAACATCAAAAGCCTCATATATGCAAATCAGGCAATGAAGATGAAGCTTGGTACTCCTAGCTACTTTTATTTCTCATCGTTAATTATATAAAATTTAATTATAACATATTATACTAACATAATCTTGTCCATTTTTGTTATTTTATAAGGTATAAAGAACTAGAAAAGTGCATTACCCCCATGCCAGAAGTAAGCAGCCGGGATGAAGTCTCGGGTGGAGCATTAGAAAAATGGCCAGATCGTGCAACCGCTGTTCCTCCAAGAATCAGAAACAAACTGGTAACTGATATCACAGAAGAAAAATTCCACGAGGATAATGAAATCTGGAAAGAGCGTGTGAAACATTATAAACACATAGTAACCGCTTTACCTAAAGGAAGATATCGTAACATAATGGACATGAATGCTTACATTGGTGGATTCTATGCAGCCTTGCTTGAATTTCCTGTTTGGGTCATGAATGTTGTTCCCACCATTTCCCAACCTGACACGCTTGGAGTGATTTATGAACGTGGGTTCGTTGGGGTGTATCATGACTGGTGTGAGGCATTCTCAACTTATCCAAGAACATATGATTTCATCCATGCAGATGGTGTATTCAGCATGTATCAAGATAGGTATATATAAATTAAATAATATGATCATTTTGTATATATATTTTCTTGATTATGATCTTTAATGTTTTTTTGTGTTTAAATTAAAGGTGTGATATTACGGATATTCTACTGGAAATGGATAGAATCTTGAGGCCCGAAGGGAGTGTTATCTTTAGAGATGAGGCAGATGTGATTGGAAAGATTAAAAGTATAGCAGAAAGAATGAGATGGAAGACCAAGACAGTTGACCATGAAAGTGGACCATTTAATGGTGAAAAAATACTTGTTGCTGTTAAGAGCTATTGGACTGGTGAAGCCAATGAGGAGCGAAATGACAAAAAATCAAACTAACTGAGCCGGGTCGAGATGACCATTTAATGTAGATCGATCGAGCTTGTTGTGTGAAACTAAATAGGCAAATCGCGAGGGTTAGTCGGGTCGTGATGACCACCAAACACTATAGCCGGTTTTTTGATAAATAGTTAAATGGAACTGATTATAAAAACAATGTTATCATTACAATAAACCAATGTTTAAAATAAAATAATTTAAGAGAAAGTAATTATCAAGAATACTAAAAAACGTTTTGCTGTTTCTATCATGTTTCTTTAAGAAAGAGAATGGAAGTGACCTGCAACTTGTTAGTTCAGAACACTGATCACATCCCCATTTCTCCCTTCAACTTGCTTCCATCATTCAACAACCCATCTGGCATTTACGGCTCCACACTAGCCTAAATTTGTATTAACCAATTATTAGGGAAACCGAAAGTACTACAAAACGGGATGTTTTTGTGGTTACCGTAATCAAACCATATACCCTTATCGATCGCTTAACCAGCATTTGGAAACCGAACCATTGTTTATAAATGATTTGGTTACTTTGTCGTTGTTTTTATCAATTATAGGGTATGTTTAGCAGAAGTAGCTCTGAAAGCTTTTAGCTGATAGCTATAAGCTGGTTGCTGGAGCTGAAAGCTGTTTATATTATTTATAAATGTGTTCGGCAAATTAGCTGGTAGCTGGAGCTTAATATTGTAAAATGACAAAAAAAAAACAAATTATAAAAATAGGAGGAATTATAAAATAATTAAAGAGGGTATTTAGGTAATTTGGTATATAAAAAGCTTTCACCTAGTCTTAAAAGCTACTTCAAAAAAAACATTTTGTTTTAGAACTTTTTTGTATAAAAAAACTTTCAGCTTTTTCATCCGAACATTACTTATAGTTTTTTTTTAAACAAAAAGGTACCAGCTCCAATAAGCTCCAAAAAACTTCATACTAAACACACTCATAGTCCGGTTAATCGGTTTTTTTAATCAATAACTATAATTGGTTCTCGTCATTATTGTACAAAAAATAATAGTTGTTGCTTGACCCTCTCTCTCTCTTTCTATATATATATATATATATATATATATATATATATATATATATATATATATATATATATATGAGTTCATTTGATAATCGTTGTTATTACGAGTAATGTAAAAACCAATCTTGATTAAAATAAACCAAAGGCTAATAATGTCAACGGCTCCTTAATAGGCTCATTATTAATGACTCGCTAATAAAGATATCTATTTTGAGAAAATCACGTGTCATTAAATGATGGCTCATCTATCTGGAAACAATTCACAATTAAGTAAATGTATAAATGACCAGAATACCCAATAAATTAGTCACTAATGAACATTAATAGTGGTTACAAGTGATTCTCGTGGTTCCCAAATAAACTTCTTTCTATATATATTCTAAAACTGTTGTTATTGCGAGAAGTGACACTTTGTAAACACACTTAATGACTCACTAATAAGGGTACGTTTATTATATATATTTACCGGATTCCGTGAGGTGGGCTGTAATTAATAAGTGAGGTATGGTTTTTTAATCAAAATCCAAAATTGATTCTCGTAAGCAATAGAAAAAACGGTTCTCAAATAAACTATAACGGACAAAATTCTCTTGTTTATCTATATAGTATAACCTTTTATCATATAGTCAAAGCATGTTTTGTTATCCAAATTAGAATAGTTTACAGCGTCCTTCATCTTGTAGAAAAGGTGTGTTTCTATTAAATTTGTTTTACATTGTCTTCTGCTACCGTCAACTTTTTTCATAGTTATGATTTTATATCAATCACAGTTATATATTGAAAAATAATGTGTGTTTTGTACTTTGTAATTTTATTAAGCAAAAATTCCTTTGTAACGAGATTGTTTTTACCCAACGAATATGAATGGAGCCTGCTTGTATTCGTTCATTATTACTTTTAAACCAATAAATGGACACAAAATTTTATGTTAGTATGCGTTTCTATATCTTTAGCCGAACATAAACAAACAAATATATACACAAATATATAAAACAAACCAAATGTTATTAGATAAAAACACTAACTCGATCTCTCTCGCTATATATATATATATATATATATATATATATATATATATATATATATATATATATATATATATATATATATATATATAGTCATAACTTCCTTAATTTGTTTCCCATTGATTAACGTGATATTTATGTGGACAATTTTATATATAAAACAAGTAATATTGTACTTTATTGTATTTTATTCAAGAATTAATACAAGCAAATAGAGTTTTTGCATTGATTTCGACATTGGGATTCATCATCAAAGCACGTTTTATGGTTTGGACAACAACAAAACTTCGTTTTTCCATGATACGGGAATTTAAAACATTTTGTCATCTCGTCTTTTCTTTCTTCTATGCCACTTCTGCTGGTACCTATACACAAAGATTTATAGGTAAGAATGATAATATATTTATTTAGGTAAATATAAGAGATTTAATTCAAGACGTCTTTTATTTAATTTGATCGGATGGTCTACATTTAACCATTTATTTTATTCACTACCTAACTATAAATTGCGATAACCATGAATTACGACGGGTAAATAACGACCATTAGATTTAATAGATCAATATCTAATTGATGGCTAGGACTTTTCTCTCATTCTCACAATAATCCCCCTATATATATATATATATATAATTTATTTAAATATTATAAATAATCTTAGAAACAAAAGAAACAATGATTTTATAAAACTTACATTCATGAGAAACTAGCAATGTGAGAAACATTAGGCATATAAAGATCATACTTGTGCCAATGACCTTAACCATCTTGATTAATTAGCCTTCGATGTTAACTAGGGAATTCAAAATGGAATTCAGTATGAACAACAATCGAGATGCTTGATACACTTTATATAAGCATTTTTATTATCGTAATATTTCCTTTTCATTATTTTATTACATAATATTTCATGGATATATATGTGAAAACATTTAATGGATGTGTAAATGTAGTAAATGTACACACATTAAATGGCATTTAAAAAAAATTTACATCCAAATTCACATACCATGGTGTGTTTGGTTCTAGCAAATCATACTAATTTCTAGAAAAAAAATTCATAAAAAATGAAAATTTTAAAAATTTGTTTAGTTGATATTTTTTTTACAATTTTCAAAAAAAAAAAGTTTTCACTTTTTAATATTCTGGAAAATTAGAAAAGCTCACATCCTCTCTTTTCCACTTTTTTCTAAACATGTTTTCTAAATTTCAAAAATAGAAAATGAAAACTCAATTATTTTTAACCAAACATGTTTCATAATTTTTTTTACAGAAAGTTAAAAACGAAAACTCCGCCCATTTTCTAGACGAATTTTCTAAGAAACTTAATTGCCCAAGACATTGAAACTGATAAAATTAAATTTATCACTAAAAAAAGAATTAGAAGATTACATTGTTGACTTTTATAGGTTAACCAATCTAAACCATCCGTTTTATAAATGATTTGGTTACTTTGTTGTTGTTTTATCAATTATAGTTCGATTAATCAGTTTTTTTATTAATAACTTCAATTGATTCTCGTTGTTATTGTATAAAAAACAGTTATTGTTTAAACATTTATTTTTTATTATATATATATATATATATCTCTCTCTCTCTCTCTCTCTATATATATATATATATATATATATATATATATATGAGTTAATTTGATAATTATTCTTATTTTGAGTACCGTTAAAACCAATTTTGATTTTAATTAAAATAAAATAAAGGCTAATAATGTCAATGGCTCCTTGATGGGATCATTATTAATGACTCACTAATAAAGGTATCTATTTTGGGAAAATCACACTTCATTAAAAAATGGCTCATCTACCCGGAAAAAATTCACAATTACGTAAATGTATAAATAACCAAAATACCCTATGGATTAGTCATTAATGAACATTAATGGTGGTTACAAGTGGTTCTCGCAGTTCTCAAATGAACTTCTCCATATATATATATATATATATATATATATATATATATATATATATATATATATATATATATATATATATATATATATATATATATATATATATGGATTTCATTCCGAACCATTATTGCGAGAAGTAACATTTTGTAAACACACTTAATGACTCCTTAATAAGAGTATGGTTATTTATATATTTACCGTACAATTGGATTCCGTCACGTAGGATGTTATTAACATGGGCGGACCTCCCTTATGCTCGGGGGTTCACAGGACACCGGTCAAATTATCGTGCGTAGTGTTAGTTTTGAATTTTTTTAGTCGGTGCTACCCGTCAATTTATAGGGTGCTACCGGTGTTGCCACCAAAAAATTATAAGAAATAGTTTAATCTTCAATTTATATCTTTAAAATACTTTAGTTTATCTTAAAAATAGCATTTTAGTTAACATGACTTCATATAAATTGTGTTTTGTTTTAAAATTTGACCCTAAAATACCAGAATAACAATCAAAACCTCGTTAATCCAACCCGATTAATCCGAAATCCGAGAAAAAATCCGAACAACATACTCAATTTTATTTAATTTTATTTTCGCCATTATATGGTGCTACCGGTCAATAAAAATCATGGGTCCATCCCTGATTATTAATAAGAGAGTCTAGTTTTTTAATCAAAATCCAAAATTGATTCTCAGGAAAAAAAAGTTTTTAAATAAATCATACCAAACAATATTCTCTTGTTTGTCTATATAATATAACCATTATCACATAGTCAAAGCATATTTGATTATCCAAATTAGAATATTTTATAGCGTCCATCTTACAGAAAAGATGTGTTTCTATTAAATTTGTTTTAATTTGTCTTCTTCTATATTAGAATACTTGCTTCCGTCAACTTTTCTCACAGCTATGATTTTGTAACGAGGTTGTAAATACCCAACGAATATGAATGGAGCCTAATTATGTTCGTTCTATTTAACTTTAACCAAACCAATATGTAACACTGTACTTTCTATTTAACTTTAACAAAAAGATTTAACTTGATTGATGCACAAAGAACTTTACAGTGTTAATACAAAAACAGGCTCTAACAAAATATCTAGCATCAGAGAATTGGTCCATCCATATTCTCAGCCCAAAAGCATCAAACTCACCAAAGAGAATCAGCAAAACAATCTAGTGAGGAATTAACACAAAGCTAAGTGAGGGAACAAATATCTAAACATACACAAGGCAAATATGGCTAAACCCAAATAGCTCATGAATCCCAGGAGAACCGGCGGTGTTGCAAGCACCTACAACCAAGGTCGGCCAAAACCAAGGTTTACCGATAGCCCTGCTAAAATGGATAACAGTATCAGCCCCCTTGAGTACCACAAATGTACTTCAAGATCAGATACTGTAAATCCCCCAAGCAAAAGACCCAACATCATACTGATCTCCAAATTAACATATATACAATCCAAACAAGAGCATTCCAAATAGGATATCATATCCTGTATATCCGAAGATATAAATCCACTCACCACAATCAGCACTGTAGCACACTCAGTGGTCTAGTTCACTGAGTCTTCTTAGTTCCTGAGATTAGATAACCACAAGTCAGTATTTAATTCATAATACTGATTTATAATACATAATACATGCATTCATACATTACATGTTAAATATTCATGTACACAATCCTTGTATTGCCCTTTCTGTTTAAAACCTCCTTGAGTAGGGTACCATGTAATGAAGAAGTTCTGTTGGGGTTGATACTGTTGTTGGGTTTGGTATGGTTGAGACACAGGTGGCATCGACACAAACGGTAAGGTTCCAAATGGTGTTGACACAGTGTTAAATGGTGCAGCTGAGTAAACAGGTGGTGGTATAGATTGGGTAAACACAGCCGACTCCCTGGGCATACGAATAGTTTTTGTTTGTTGCGAGGACTGAGTTTGTTGTTGTTGTTGTTCCAATTTCTGAACCCGGTCCCTAAGAGTTTGCAAAGTATCTTCCAACTGAAACACATATTCTTGTTGATCAGATTCATCGTCGTGGGAAGTACCAGCTCTATTGTGCTGCTCATTGACTGCAGTGGAGGACTGATGATTTCTTCCGGGGGGACGTAGGGGTAGTTGTCTGGTTCACGTTGTCAGCCATTTCTGTACTATACACAGCATCTCACCAGTTGTTAGATATAATCCGTTAGTATAAATACTAACCACCCTCAAAGCTACACTACTAATTACCCACCCTGGAAATACTGGACTGACCAGAGCCTCGGTTCGAGTATTGCACAAATCATTCATGCAAATCCTCAAACCAGGGCTCTGATACCAATTTGTAACACTGTACTTTTTAAACATATAATTTACTGCACGCGGAAGCTAATTACATATAATTATCATAATTACATAATAGATACAAAAATATTTAACTTGATTGATGTACAAAGACCTTTACAGTGTTAATACAAAAACAGGCTCTAACAAAATATCTAGCATCAGAGAATTGGTCCGTCCATATTCCCAGCCCAAAAGCATCAAGCTCACCAAAGAGAATCTGCAAAACAATCTAGTGAGGAATTAGCACAAAGCTAAGTGAGGGAACAAATATCTAAACATCCACTCACCACAATCAGCACTATAGCATACTCAGTGGTCTAGTTCACTGAGTCTTCTCAGTTCCTGAGATTAGATAACCACAAGTCAGTATTTAATTCATAATACTGATTTATAATACATAATACATGCATTCATACATTACATATTAAATATTCATGTATAACTATCATGTATACCAAGTCATAGTTTGATCTTTAGGAATAACTCCTAAATCCCAAATTCCGATAGAACCTATTTTTGATCGATGTCAGATTCCGAGTGATTGACAAATTCCGATAATATCCAATTCCGAGAATGGGGAATTCCGATTAACACCAAATCCGATAAAATACATAATCCGAGACATGTACAATCCGATAAAATGTCCAATTCCGAGAAAAGGCACAATCCGAGAAAAGGCACAATAATTCATCTTTTATCGGTATTCCATACAATCCTATCAATTTTCCTGGATTCATCATCATTCCGAGAATATTCTATCGGATTTCATCAATACCGATACATTCATACTTAAAATCCGACAGATTCATGTGTTCATGCATAAAATCGATTTCTAACTTCAATCTTACTGATTTTATGCATGCAAGTAATCTAAGTTTTCAGAAATCATTCTAAGCATGATATGAACACATTCTAACAATAATTTCTAACATGCAAACATCCTATAATCATCAAATCATCAAGAATCAATCGGTATTCATTTATATATATCAAAACCGAATATATTAACAAACAACCATCATAAAGCAGTAATCTAACCTTTAGATGATATCAAATAATCAACTAAAATGTAAACAAAATAGAAGCTTGATTTCTTTTCTTCCTTCTTCTTCTTCTCGGCCGAAACCCACAAAAACACACACACACCCACTTTGTTTAACTTCACAAGTTATGAGGTATGGTGTTGTTGACTAAATATTCACCACCTTACCACCTTATATAAAATATCTTTTCTAATCAAATAATAAAATAAAACAAATAATACAAACAATTATAAAATACACCACTTGGCAAGTAATCATTTATAATTAAATATAAATCTCAAGATTAATTAACTTAATTACCTTAATTAATCTAGGCCGGTTAAGAGGGTGTTACACAATAAATAGACATAAACAAATTTTTAATGACAATCCAGCTTATTAATGGGTAGAGCATTAGAAAAATGGCCAGAACGTGCAACCGCTGTTCCTCCAAGAATCAGAAACAAACTAGTAACTGATATCACAGAAGAAAATTTCCACAAGGATAACGAAATCTGGAAAGAGCGTGTGAAACATTATAAACACATTGTAACCGCTTTACCTAAAGGAAGATATCGTAACATAATGGACATGAATGCTTACATTGGTGGATCCTGTGCTGCCTTGCTTGAATTTCCTGTTTGGGTGGTGAATGTTGTTCCCACCAATTCCCAACCTGACACGCTAGGAGTGATCTATGAACGTGGATTCGTTGGGGTGTATCATGATTGGTGAGGCATTCTCAACTTATCCAAGAACATATGATTTCATCGATGCAGGTGGTGTATTCAGCATGTATCAAGATAGGTATATATATACATATGAAATGCCAGTTGGGTTATAGCCCACTGGTAAGTGCTTAGGCACTTTGGTGATTGACCAAAGGTCAAGGGTTCGAGTCCCGTCGTGGACAAAAAAGGTGTAATAAATATTTTCCGTTCCAAAAAAAAAAATATATATATATATATATACATATGAAATAATATGATCATGTTGTATACATGTTTTCTTGATTATGATCTTTAATGTTTTTTTGTGTTTAAATTAAAGGTGTGATATTACGGATATTCTACTGGAAATGGATAGAATCTTGAGGCCTGAAGGGAGTGTTTTTTTCTAGAGACGAGGCAAATGTGATTGGAAAGATTAAAAGTATAGCAGAAAGAATGAGATGGAAGACCAAGACAGTTGACCATGAAAGTGGACCATTTAATGGTGAAAAAATACTTGTTGCTGTCAAGAGCTATTGGACTAGTAATCAAACCAACTGTTGAAGATCGAGCTTGTTGATTTATGCCAACTGTGTGAAATTAAATAGGCAAATCGCGAAGGTTGGTAACGGGTTCGGGTGAAAACATGTTGCTTTTAGTATATGATAGACGGGTGGAGATGGCGATCAAACACAATAGTCGATGTTTTGATAAATAGTTAAATGCAAATGATTATAAAAACAATGTTATCATTACAATAAACCAATCTATCTATAAATTATCTAAATTAGTAAGCTTTGTATCCTAGGTGACAATGCTTATAAGATGTAATTTCTCTGAAGGGAATTAGTTATAGGGGTTTGGTGATGTGGCATTATTATAAATATTGGGTTGGGTTTTTTAATTTTTCGTTAATGGGCCCCTCTGGTAACTCCCACGAGGCACAATCATTGAATTAGTTGAATGAGTTATGGGCCTTTTAATTGCTTAAACATCGATTTGAATCCTTATTGATGCTTTATCCTTTCCTTTTCTCTAAGGCTATGAGTTATGGGTTACCTTAAGGTAACCCTTACCCGATACCACATCATTCTCCCTCTCTTACATTTCTCCTTACCTAATTATCAAGTTTTATCTTACCTTAAAACTATCCCATTTTTTTATTAATATATTAAAATAATAAAATGAGTGTAAGTGTGTGATTGGTTGAGAGGGGGAGGGGGTTTCTCGGTTTCTTCATCGAGTCCACAGACTCGCCGTCCATACTCGCTGTCAACACTCGCAGGCCACGTTTTGGTGTTCCCGTTCTACTCGATGAAGCCCGATGGCTATCGGGTAGAGTACAACGTGTCGTCTAATAATTGCTTAAACGGCAGAAGGGTGGGTATATTGAAGGACAACATTCTTTTCTTGCTCCTCATTAATTAGGGCAAAGCATGCTAGAAGATATCCCCATTAGGTTTTACACATTTTCAAAAAACAATTGTGTTCAGTCAAGTTCAATCCCAAATCGAAACCCACAACTCAGACACCTAAAACCCTGTAAAACCCCATCCAGCGATGTCAACAGTCAACAACATTACCCCCCAAATTCTGATTGCTGGATGCCTGGATGTATGAAGCAAAGTTCCCGGAGGTTGAAACACCGGTCATGATTCAGGTGAAGGAGATCGGAGATATTGCTACTCATGGCTCACTCCTAGAATACAACAACATCGAAGGGATGATCCTGTTATCCGGTCTCTCACGTATCCTGATTTTGGTAGCTAAGAATTTTTTTCTCACACGGTCTACTAATTTAGAGAATAATGAAAAAACCGATCAACAGATCTAATGACACTACGAAAGTTGTGTTCAAGATTTTGGTTTATGTTGGTTTTCATCTAGGAACTTATACGTTGTGATCTTTTTCGTTCATTTTCTCATGGTTTGGTAAGAACTCCTTTATCACAAACTCATTTTCTTTGTTTGCAATTGATTTATTTCTTTCTCAGTTATTATAATGTAGAGCAGATAATTGGTAGCAAATAACTACATGTAATGCAATATTCTTTTAGCAAATTATTCTTTGCCTCAAATCTTAGCATTTCTGGTCCCCAAGGGTATTTTATATTTGGAAATACATATCTACAAATCTGTGAGCCATTATTAAAATGGTCTGAAGGTGTGCAGTATCTGTCAATGTAGGAACTAAAGGTTTCGGTATCACCAATCTTTAATTTGAATCCTTGTAGGAACATTCCCTATTAACTACATGAGATTGCTTTTGGTTGTTTTCTTTTACGAGTATAGGTTTGCCTGCAAGGTGTTCTATGAAATGCTCAAGTGAAAAACGGCATACAATCGGTACTGTGAGATCGATAAGAATATATGTGGTTTGGATGTCACCGGTATTCGTCCACACTGTGTGTCTGTGTGCACTTTCATTGATTGCATAGGCTCCTTCAAATATTCAGGTAAAATTCAAATTAAATAAAAGAACCAGACTTTGACATGTTTAATTCAGTGAAGTAATTTGAATTCAGTAAACATGTGGTATATGTCTTATGTGGTGTATATTCAGTTAGTTAGCATAATTCAGTAAAATAATTGCTAACTTGGCTCATAATTCCATCAGGCATATACCAATAATAGAGCAAAAGTTGTTTTTATCAAGAAGAGACCTCAAAACAGGCAATGCAAATTTCAAAGGTAATTTTGCACCCATTTCCTCTACTTTATCAGTTTTAATTAACTACCATATATAACTTGTACTAACTCCATTGTTTGCCACTAAAATATATCAAAGGGTATCATAATTTGGTTTTTGTGCTGTAAAGAAGTGTGAATAAGCTATTGTGATGAGAGTAAAGCAAAATAAATAGTCATTTGTAATTTTTGAAAGAATTCATTTTTTTCTCAAAAATTAGACTATTTACCACACTAATAAAAACACACACACACACATAGAGAGAGAGAGAGAGAGAGAGAGAGAGAGTGAGAGAGAGAGAGAAAGAGAGCACACATTATCACTTAAAATTTTATGAACATGTATATAACTAGAAGGGTTCAATGCACCAACTAATATCAAGGGCTCCTGAAGTGTATATATCCTCTTATACTAAGAATGTGGCTAATTTATAACCAAGTGGGATTCCAGAGCTAATTTTTATTACGAAATTAAGGTCCTCTTATTACAACAAAAATGTTCTACAAATTAAATAAAGGCATAGAATGCCATTTCCAGAAGTTCTTATTATTACATCAACATTCTCTGGTGTGCAAGCTTTTTTAAAAAAAACATCAGCAAACCCCAAAAGACTCTTATGACTGTCATAGAAGTTAACATCTATTAGCTAATGGAATTGAATTCTTGACACATACTGGCCCTATAGCTTCTTTAGGGATACTTGATTCTCAACTACACCCGCTTGTGAAGTGGTATGGGCCATTAATGGTTGGATCTATCATATTGGCTTACCAAAATCTTTTTTATCTTTACCCAAAGAAGAAGATGAGTAGATTTCTACATGGTATTAACAGAAAAATAACAACTTATGATGACCGAGGCTATGATAGAACTTGGCATTTTTAACTACGCTATTGATTTATATGTTAAGGGAATTATGTCCTACTTGGCATTAGAAGCTCATATTTCTTCAAGATTATAAGCTATGCCGTTATATGTAAATCCCACCGAAGTTCATGTTCATTGCGCAGGTAATACTTCAAACTGTAATAATAACTGATATATTCACTCTTCTTGAAACAAGGAGGGGAAACCCTCTATATATACAATGTACAACACTCTAACCCTAGCCCAAGTACAGCCCATGGGCTATAGCCCAATATACTATTAACACTCCTCCTCAAGTTGGAGCATAGATGTTAATCATGCCCAACTTGTTACAAATGAAATCTATTTGAGTTTTCCGAAGAGGTTTAGTGAGGATATCTGCAAGTTGAAAATCAGTCTTGACGTGAATTGGCTGTATGGATGGAGGATTTGCTTGTGTGCCCACCACTCGATCTCTGATAAGATGGCAGTCAACCTCAATGTGTTTCGTCCGCTCATGGAAAACTTGATTCTTTGCTATATGAATGGCTGATTGACTGTCGCAATATAACCGCATCAAGTTATTAGAAACTACTCCGAGCTCTGTGATGAGACGACGAACCCATAACATTTCTGATGTAACGTCTGCCATAGCTCTATATTCTGATTCTGCGCTGGACCTAGATACTGTGTGTTGTTTCTTACTCTTCCATGATACAAGGTTTCCTCCAACGAAAACACAATATCCGGTAGTAGATCGTCGAGAAATCGGACAACCTGCCCAATCTGCATCTGAGAATCCAGATATCTGACCATCTCCTTTTTCTGAAAAACCACCCACACGACAATGCCCCTGATCAGAATACAAGATGCCAAGACCTGGTGTGGTCTTGAGATATCTCAAGACACGAAGGGCAGCATCCCAGTGTCCAGTGTACGTAGCAGCCATGAATTGGCTTAGGACACTGACAGTGAAGGAAATATCTGGACGTGTGACTGTTAAATAGTTAAGTTTTCCAACTAATCGTCTGTAGCGCTCAGGATCCTTCATCGGATCTCCATCCTCTGGGATGAGCTTCCTCGTGGGAAGCATTGGAGTATCAACAGGCTTTTAGCCCATCAAGCCACATTCAGTCAACAAATCAAGGACATACTTCCGTTGAGAGAGAAGTATTCCTTGTGGAGAGCGGGATACTTCTATGCCAAGGAAGTATCGTAGACGACCTAAGTCGGTTATCTGAAATTTCGACTGAAGAAATTGCTTGAGCTCGGTAATTCCAACCTCATCATCCCCTGTAAGTATGATGTCATCAACGTAAACTACAACAATAATCCTTTTGCCTTGTTTGTGTCTAAAGAACACAGAATGATCAGATGCACTGCGAAGCATCCCAAATTCTCCCATAACACTAGAGAATCGCCCAAACCATGCCCTGGGAGACTACTTAAGGCCATATAAGGAACGGTGTAATCTGCAAACTTTCGAGGCCTCCTCCTCGACAACAAATCCGGGTGGCTGCTCCATATATACCTCCTCCTCAAGGACGCCATTAAGAAAGGTGTTCTTGACATCAAGCTGATGGAGCGGCCAATGATGAATAGCAGCAAGGGCAATACAAATACGGACAGAAGGCATTTTTGCAACTGGAGAGAAGGTTTCGTCATAATCGATGCCATATGCCTGAGAATACCCTTTAGCAACTAACCGGGCCTTTAGGCGATGTAGAGATCCATCCGGGTGTAGTTTAACTGTAAAGACCCAACGGCAACCAACAATACGTTTTCCCGGAGGAAGTGTTGCAAGATCCCATGTATGATTAGTTCGTAGAGCTCCTATCTCGTCTTCCATAGCCTGTCGCCACCCTGGGTGAGCAAGAGCAGTCGTCACATTCCTGGGAATTGGGTAAGAATCAAGGTTACTGGTATAGGTTTTAGACTCGTATGAGAGGTGAGAATAGGCAACATAGTCCTGTATGGGATAACGGGTGTGGTGTCGAGGTTCTTTGCGGAAGGCAATAGGTATATCGGGAAAGGGTGCTCCAGGAGGGTCATAGGTAGGGATATCGGGTATGGGGGAGGTGGTATTGGGAATGGGTGTTGCAGGTAAGGTTGTATCTGTGTCAGGCTCATTTGTGGGAAAAGGAGCTGAGGATGAACCAAAATCTTGGTTGGGTTGTGAATCAAGCGGCTCTGTTGTTTGATCCTTACGTTTCCGAGCATATGTGAAAAGTAATGGCGGAGGTGTTGCCGGTAGGCCCGTGGTAGCAGAAGTCGGAGCATCTGAGACCGGAGAAACAGAAGACACAGGAAATGTAGGAATAAGATGTGATTCTGGTATGTCAAGATCAGGAAACGGATCAGAAGTGGAATGAGGATGGTCGAGGAAATAAGAGCATGACTCATGGAAGGTAACATCAGCACTAGTAAAATAGCGGTAAAGAGAAGGACTATAACACCGATATCCTTTCTGGACCTTAGAGTAACCAAGGAAGACACAACGAATGGCCCGTGGATCAAGTTTAGTGAGTTGTGGACGATGATTATGCACATATGCAACACACCCAAAAATTTTGGGTGTTAGAGGAAATGGATTCCCCTTAGGGAAAAGAACAGAAAAGGGGGATTTACCATGAAGGACAGGTGTAGGCATGCGGTTAATCAGATATGCTGCAGTAAGAATCGCGTCCCCCCAGAATCGTTTAGGGATGTGGGATTGAAACATAAGGGTTCGAGCAACATCCAACAAATGACGATTCTTGCGTTCAGCAACACCATTTTGTTGGGATGTATAGACACATGAAGATTCATGAACAATGCCAAGTGTTTTCAAATATGAAGTGAAATCAGTAGAGAAGTATTCCTTTGCATTATCTGATCGGAAAGTTTTAACAGATGAGTTAAATTGATTTTGAACATATGAATGAAATTCACGAAAGATGGTAAACACTTCACTACGATATTTTAACAGATAAACCCAAGTAGCACGAGAATAATCATCAATAAAGGTAATAAAGTACTCAAAACCCAAAGTAGACCGTGTAGGACAAGGTCCCCATACATCGGAATGCACAAGTTCAAAAGGAAAACTAACATTACTAGACACTCTAGGGGGATAGGGGCGCCTAGTATGTTTACCAAGCTGACATGGTTCACAATGAAAACTAATTGACGAAAGTGGAAAATCCGGTCTCAGTTGTTTCAGAACTGCTGCAGAGGGATGACCTAGCCGGCAGTGAGCCTCCCGTATACTGGAATCACATATGTTTGCAGTAGGAGATAGAGGTAAGGATAAACGGTAGAGACCCCTTGATTCAAAACCTGTGCCAATCAGACGTTTCGTCCCGAGCTCCTGAAAAGTACAATGAGAAGGGAAAAAGGTTACAGAGCAGTTATTTTGTTTTGTAATTTGACTAACAGAACAAAGGCTATCAGGAAATTTAGGAACAAATAAGATAGAGGAGAGGCTTAGGTTTGTCGATTTGCTAATGGATCCAATACCCTGAACAGGGCAGGAAGATCCATCAGCAATACGAACAGGGGGATGGGAAGTTTTATGTAGGCTAGAGAGAATACCTTGGTTCCCAGTCATGTGATGAGTGGCTCCTGAATCAATAACCCACGATGAATCAAGACTAGAAAACGTACCTGAATTGGCCGAGTTGGCTTGCGGAATAGGAGATGCCGATTGGGAGGCAAGGAGTTGTTGGAGTCGGTGATAGTCTTACTCGCTAAGTGAGTAAGCTGGAGTTTGATCACTAAGCGCACCAGTCGTGGCAACTCGAGCTTTAGGACGAGGAGGTGGTTGAGATCCAGGAGGACGATTCGGACAATTCCACTTTGTATGTCCGAATTCTTTGCAATAGTAACACTGAATACCACTTCCACGTCCAATACCCTTCTTTGGAGTCTCATGAGAACCTCGGCCAGTACTCTTACTAGTAGAAGTATGCATGGCAGATGTATCAGTAGTGTTTGCATCCGTACCATACATTTCCCTTAACAGATGATACGTAGATGCAACAGAAGATATAGCAGTTGGGTTGCTCAATAACAAGGGGCGAGCATTAGAGTATTTAGGTGATAGACCAGCAATAAACATCATTACATCCATTTTGTTGTTCCGCTCCTCCTGAATCTTTAAATCCGTAGTAGGTGGAAACATGGTCCGCAATTCATCCCGAAGTTTTGAAAATCGTGTAAAATAGTCGGTGAATGAAGAATCACCTTGGTCGGCTCTACTGTAGGCTTGAGCCACAGAGTATGCATGAGACAGAGAATCCTTATCCGAGAAGGATGAGGAAAGATGATCCCACATTTCTTTCACAGTGGGAAAATTCTGAGCAATGGTAAGTATCTGTGGCGCCATGGCATTCCACAAGGCCATCTGAATTCCACTATCATCAATAGACCATTCTCGAGAGATCGGGTCAGGAGGGGGTTTAGTTAAATGATGTGTCTTGTCTACACTTGCGAGACCTTTCTGAACGAACAAGCTCCAAGAGTTCCAGTTACTAGAGTCGAGTTTCACAGGGATGCATAAAACTAAAGCATAGTTAATTATGCCGGGGGCTGATTCAACTTTCTTTTCAGCTTCCATTTGACAATAACAAGTTGTAACGGCTAAAAATGAGACAGGAGAGGAGAGTTACTGTAGAGAAGTACCTCAGTTGATTCTGGACAGAATAAAATGCAAGTGGTGGTCGGAGACAGATTCCGGCGGCGGCAGCAGGCGGCTAACGGTGTTTTCAGATCTGAATAACGGCTCCGGTAACACAAAAAGGTTTGCAGATTTGTATAACGGAGTTTTCCGGCGATGGCGGCTAGGGTTCCGGCGAATAAGGGAGTTTTCCGGCGATGGCGGCTAGGGTTCCGGCAGCGGCGCAAGGGCAGCGGCTAGGGTTTCCGGCGAGTGGCAGTGGAAACCGGCGATGGGAAATGCAACAAGAACAGTTCAGAACCAAGAACTGTTTCTGCTTTCCGGTGATAGGTTCAGATTTAGATCCAGGGAGTTTTCCGGCGATGGCGGCTAGGGTTCCGGCAGCGGCGGCAGCAGACGATCACGGCACAGGTCAGTGACCAGAAAAACAGGGGGCGACGGCAGAACAAAGGTGGTCTCCGACAGCTGACTGGAAGAGAACAGATGCAGTGTAAGGTTGTACCTTGAGCTGTGCAGACTTGTACTAAGACCTGTTAGTCTTGTACAATGCAGATGCAGTTTCCGGCGAGTGCAGTGCAGACTTGTACCAAGAGCAATGGCTCTGATACCATGTAATAATAACTGATATATTCACTCTTCTTGAAACAAGGAGGGGAAACCCTCTATATATACAATGTACAACACTCTAACCCTAGCCTAAGTACAGCCCATGGGCTATAGCCCAATATACTATTAACACAAACTAATACTTGTGATCATAATTAACACATGATTAATTAATACTTAAGATTTTGATGGTCGATAAATTAGTTGGTGGAGGCGAGAGTTGCAGCATCGGTATACTTTTTCACATCTTGGTGTCTCCTCTCACTATTGTCTATTATCAAATCTCTATATATTTAAAACCATGCATTTATCAAACTACTATCTTTTTCATGTGATTTATCATCCACGAATATTTAACAAATTAAGAGCTCAATTCTAATTGAAGTTTGCATCATTTGTGTTTGGGGACAACCACATAGCAGAAACAAGTCAAAGACCGAAGTTCGTTTATTGCATACTTGCATAACATATTTTTAAGACTTCGAAAATTTTATAATGTAAGGTCAAATGTTTACTTTGTAATAAACAATTGTCACATAATGTTTTTGTGTGTGTGTGTGTCATCCTATCGCATGGGCCATGCTAATCTTCAATGTGTCGCTTCAATTTAATCGGATGTCCCCGAAGGGACGTCATATGACGTTTTTTATTATTATTTGAAGATAATATTAGAGTAGAATTATTTTAATACAATCATAAGATGTCTCATTGTAAATATATTGATTATATATATATTTTTTTGATAGGCAAAGTATTTTATAGATATAATTTAAAAAAACTAGCTAGATGCTAGTTAATACAGCAATTCAAACATCAAATTTTAAACACTAACATCTAACCCGCTAAACTACTACTATCCAACATCGACAGGCGATTCCGGTTAACCTAACTAAAACTCGAAAAGCCTAATGGGCAGTCACCTGGTGGAGTCGAACCTATTCGACCTCCCTGAACAACAGCTAACAAAGGTTACCACATCCAACCAGGTGGTGGCAGTACGATATTTCAGAATACACACCGTTTTTGAAGTTTGTTGCTATTTTTCTTGCATTTGTAGCTAAAGTTCTTCGTGTTTTCATATTTTGAGTTAAGTCCTATGAGAACACTTATTGACCGGTGACTTTGCTCACTGACCATAATCCTTTTTATGCCTTTGCAGGATGATCCATTCTCAACGACTCAACCAACATAATATGAGTATGAGAACTTTTGTTATCGACACATTTAGAAAAAGGTAAGCATTAGTTCCACGTCATAGTTAAACGTAAGCCACTTCAACATACATATGATCCTTTTTTTAGAATAGTTTTGGTGTTACATACTGATGTTTGTTAGGATAATTAACTTGGATTGGTTTTCAATTTAAAAAATTATATATGTTTGCACAGGAACTTGAGTATGTAAAAGGAGCAACACTAACATAATAATATACAAACGACCACTAAAATAGGTGTTAGCGTTGGAAGAAACCACCCAACACTTGGATGTCAAAAGGAACCACCAATAATTGTCCACATGAACTATCTACTTCACTATACGTTGTTTTTTTTATATTTGATGGTGTTATTATAAAAAAAATATGTCATTCGAAGAAAACCACTTTTTGGTTTAATTATCTTACTTGTAACTTGTAAGATAACCGAGATTTATAAGTGTTGGATCAAAGCTAAATGTAGAATATCAAATACCTAAATGTATACATAGTTGTTGATTATTTGGTTGAGTGCTTTAAATATTACTAGCAATATACCCGCACAATGCTGCGGCGGCAATGGTTTATGTTTTCTTATACGTCGTTTTCAAAAATGTAATGATATGTCATTCGCACGATTTAATGTCATGAAATTTTTCCAGTAACATGTCTGTTTTTGTCAAATTTTTTATATTTGTATCAACTATTTTTTTTCATAAACTATTTTCTTTTTTTAAATAAATTTTTAAACATATAATCAAACAACTTTTTTTTAATTTAGAAAGTTTTTATTTTTTATTTCATTTTTTTCATATACCATTTTTTTTATAAACACATAATAACTTTTTTTCTTAATTTAGGAAATATGTAATTATATAATAATGTTTATTGATGAGTGTGTAAAATAGGAGAGAGAGATTAAGGTTATTTTTTATTTATAATTTAGAAAGTGTTTATTGGTGAGTGTGTAAAGTAGGAGAGAAATTAATATTATTTGAGGGGTATTATTGATAAGTGTGTAAAGTAGGAAAGAGATGGAGGTTATTTGAGGGGTATAAATAATGTTTATTGATGAGTGTGTAAAGTAAGAGAGAGATAGAGATTTTTTTTTAGAGTTAATTGTACAAATGGTCCTTAAACTTAGCCAAATCTGCCATTTTGGTTCTTTCGTTTTAAAAGTGGTACAGATAGTCCTTTATGAATCAATTCATAGTCATTTTAGTCCTTTCTAACGTTGACTAACAGTCAACTCTGTTAAATTAGGATGAAATGACCCTTTTACCCTTCTGTTTATTTTATTCTTTTATTTTTAACTTTTATTAATTTAATCTATTATTTATTAATTATTAGTTGTATAAATTAGATAATAATAATATTATCTCTCTCACAAACATCCCACACAAGTCCAGAAACCACCACTACAGCCACCACCGTGCACCACTACTACAGCCACCACCGTGCACCACTACTACACCATCAACATCCGGTTGTTTTCTCGCCGGCAACCACGAACAACAACCGTACATCACACACACACTCTCTCTCTCTCTCTTTCTATTTCTTTCTCTCTCTAATACCCTCACTACCACCACCACCTGTTGTTTTCTAGCCGGCCACCACCTGTTGTTTTCTAGCCGGTCACCACCAACCTTCAAACAAAAAAATGCCCAGATACATACAAACAAATGCACACCTTCACACCTTCAGATCTAAACAAAAAGCAAAAGATGAAAAAGCAAAAAAATTAGGGTTCGTACGCTTAGGGTTTTCACCCACAACCGCCACCACTAAACCATGGATGGTGCTGATGGCGGTGGGGGTGGATGTAACCGGTGGCCGTTGATGGTGCTGGAGTAGGTGCGTGGCGGCGGTGAAATAACAACCGTTGAGATCTTGAATCGAAGTGAAATAACCCTAGATTTGGTCTGAACCAACGAAATCAAAAGAAGTCGGTCTTGAATCGACGAAATCGTTAGGTTTTTAGGGTTATCTTGAATCGAAGGCGGCGGTGGCTAGGAGTTTCTACGGTGATCGTTGGGTGGCGGCTAGGGTTTTCTGTGATGGTGTTCGTAGTGCGAGAAAGAGAGAGATGGAGCACAGAGAGAAAGAAAGAGATGGGGCACAAAGACGGTTAGTGGTGGCGGTGGTGGCGGCGGAGGGGTGGTGGCGGTGGCGTATGGTGGTGGTGGCCGAGAGAGAGTGTGTGAGAGGAGAGAGAAGGGGAGAGTGTGAGAAGAAGAGATGGAGAGAGAGTGTGTATTGTGTTTGAATATATATTTTCTTTATTAAAAATGGATATATATTATTTTTTATATTTTAATTAATTCTTTAATTATTAAAGTTGGAAAAACTGTAAAAAGACTAAATTGCCCCTTATTAAACGGACTTGACTATTAGTCAACGTTAGAAAGAACCAAATTGGCTACAAAATGGTTCATAAAGGACCATCTGTACCACTTTTAAAACGAAAGGACCAAAATGGCAGATTTGGCTAAGTTTAAGGACCATTTGTACAATTAACTCTATTTTTTATTTGTAATTTACAAAGTGTGTAATTATATAATAATGTTTATTGGTGAGTGTGTAAAGTAGGAGAGAGATGGAGGTTATTTGAGGGGTATAATAGTCTTTTCAAGTGACTGAAATTTTAAGAGATTAAGAAAAATGTGTAAATGTATTATATAGTAGTATAAATTAGTTTACTGTTGTGCATCCGAGTATTGTTTACCACTTATATGCTCTTTAAAGGTGTACGTATTTTCTGACCATTTATCTTTAATAATTTTGATTTTATTCTTGAACAAGTCAAATAAGTAGAGTTTATAAAAAGAATGGATGTATAGAAATTAAGTTGCTTAAAGTGCTTTAGGTTTGGTCAACTTAAGGATCAACCTATGAATCACCTAATGAATTGGCTTTTCCAGAACTTGAGACACTCGTCGAATGCTACAAGTGTTATTGGTTTTTTAAGCGGCAATGTTTGTGATGTTGGTAGAGGATTTTGTTTTTTTACTATATTTTGTTGATAAAATCTTTACAAACGTTCGAGGAGTTGTAATTGTTGAAAAATTGATACTTTAAAGTTTGTGTTTTCTATGTCTAATTTAAAATATAAACCCGCATTTATACGGGCCTAAAACCTAGTGTTTAAAATAAAACAATTCAAGAGATGGTAAGTATTAAGAATACTAAAAAAACGTTTTGTTGTATCTAGATTATTGCCCGTTCGATTCTTCTAAATCCCTAAATTACGTTTGCCTTGATTCTTCTATCTCTTGCGATCTGCATTCAGACAATTCATGCTTCCTACTTTCAATCACAAGTCCTCGACTTAAAAGGAGATAACAAGATGTCGATTATGATGAAGAGAAGGGTATGCAGCAGTTGAATCTAGGGCTATGCCGACACCCCCATTCAAACAATTAAGGTTTTTGCTTTCAATTTCAATTACATTTGTTACCCTCTATTTATTGTAAAAGGTGTATTTTTTTCATATAATTTTGAAGAGAATGTGTATCGAATCAACAAAATATATTTTGACTTTCATTTCATTTGTTACCCTCTATGTATTGTAAAGGAAATTAGACAGCATCTCCCACCTTTGTCAAAAAACTGTTAAGGATTTATTGGTCCTTTTCTTATTCAGTTATACTAAATCTACATTGTAAAAGAAACAAGACTACTCGTATTTTAAAGTAGTAAGTTAATGATAAAAATCTAATGATGTGTTCCCGAGTTAAATTTAGGGGAGAAAAGAAAAGATTTAGGGAGGAAAATGACTTTCAGTTGTGTTCTCAAGTTTTTTAGGGGAGAAAAGAAAAGATTTTGAAAGGAAAAATTTCTCTTATTTTCTTTCCTGGTTTTCCTCCCAAAGTAGGGAAAATTTTGGAAGGAAACAAAATAACACTTAAAATTTCACTTCTCCTTTAATTTTCTTTTGATCTCGGGAACACGCAATGACAAAAACATAATCCTTCCTCTTCTTTTCTCTTCTCTCGCTAATTTTCTATCCTTCCATTTTCTTTCCACGTGTAACTGTGGAACACAGCGTAAGTGACCATAGAATGAACAAATTTAGGTAAATAGATATTGAGTTTCCTGCATTATAAATGTTTAAAAATGTAGTTGGGATGTTATACACGTATACTTTGATCTTATAGTTGATCGTCTGATTTGAGTAATCAAAGAGTGTCTTGTCTTGAGTGAATTATAGAAGTATATCATTTGTGTTAGACTTGGATCCTGATGAGTGTATGTAAAGCTTATACAATTTGTTGTAAGTAAATAAATATATTATGTTGATCGGATGACTTACATTTGGTCCTTCATTTTATTCATAACCTAACCATTAATTGCAACGACCATAAATTGCGAAGGAAGATTGGGATTGGAAGTGTGACCGTGTGAACCAATTTTGATGTTGATAAAATAAATCAATGACTAATAATGTAGTAGCTCATTAATAACTCATTTATGGGCTCATTATTAATGACTCATTACTAAATGTCTAAATTTATATATTTTTGAGAAAATAAAGTTTCGTTAAATATTGACTTATGACTCATACCCAAGATGCAATTCACGGTTGGGTAAATATATAAATGACTAAAATACCACTATTAATAAGTCATTAATGAGCATTAATGGTGGTTACAAATTATTATCTCAAATGAATTTCTGTCTATATCTAGAAGGTTATTCTAGAACCGTTGCTATTACGGGAAGTAACATTTTGTAACCACAGTTAATGACTCATAAATAGAATATTTTTTAAATTAATATATTTAATTACCTGATTGTGGAATCGGTCCAGCCGTCCATGTAGACTGTTATTAATAAGTGTGGCTTGGTTTTCCAAAAATACCTTTCATTAATGATGTTATTAATGAGCTTTTAACATTATTAGTTATTGATCGATCTTAATCAAAATCCTAGATTAATTCTTACAAGTCATAAAACTGTTCTCAAATAAATCGTACCAGACAAAATTATCTCGTTTGTCTATAGATTATAGCCCGAAAAGAACAAATGTTTGATTATCCAAATTAGAATAGTTTAATTATTGCGTCCTTGATCTTGTAGAAAAAGTGTGTTTTATGAAATTTGTTTTAATTATATATTGAGAAATAATGTGTGTTTTGTAATTTATAATTTTATTGACAAAGATTTCTGTGTATCGAGGTTGTAAATACCCAACTTTCATGAACAGAGCTTGTTTTTGTTTTTTCGTTTAACTTTAACCAAAACCAATAAACAAATACAGACAGATTTTTGTGTTTGTATTTGTTTGTTTAACTTTAGCCGAACATAAACAAACGAACACGTACAATACAAAAATATAAAACAAACCGAATGTTATTAAATATAAACAAACACCAACTCAATCTCTCTCTCTCTCTCTCTCTCTCTCTCTCTATATATATATATATATATATATATATATATATAGGGGAAAGTTCATGCGAGAACCGTTGTTAGTGCGAGAACCGCGAGAACCAATCTCAGCCGTTCCTTGGATATGGGAAGTATCATGGATGGAGAGCGTGGAGGGATAGGGTGTGGCAGGGTGCATGTGAGGAATTCATGGGTGGGCAATGACATTGAAGGAGGACGAATTGGATGGCTTAGATTGGTTCTCGCGGTTCTCGCGCTAACAACGGTTCTCGCATGAACTTTTGTCTCTCTCTCTCTCTCTCTCTATATATATATATATATATATATATATATATATTGGGGAGGGTTCAAACGAGAACTGTTTTTCGTACGAGAATTGCTAGAACCAATCTCAACCGTTCCTTGTATATGGGAAGTACATGGATGGAGACCGTGGAGGGGATCAAGTGTGGCAGGGTGCATGTGAGGAATTCATGGGTGGGCAATGACATTAAAGGAGGGGGAATTGGACAGCTCAGATTGGTTCTCGAAGTTCTCGTACGGAAAACAGTTTTCGTTTGAACTTTTGCATATATATATATATATATAAATAAAAAACGAACTTTCCTTCAAACGATCTACAAACATTATTTACAATTACCCTATTTCCATCTCTGCATATACAACTTTATTTTGTTGTTTGTAATTAACCATCCGAGACTAACGTTATCACTTTTTTCGAATATGACGACGATCTTTAGTTTAATTTATTTGTAATTTGTGTATATATTATAGGTCTTGTTTAATTAAAGTGATGTTTAATTAAGTGAGGTATGGAAAGAATAAAACTTTATTACCTAGACAATTTTGTATATAGTACAATTAATATTGTACATTATTGTATTTTATGTGAAAATTATATTAAGTCAAGTACACTCATAGAATCCACAATAAATTTGACATTCGCTTCTATCATCATAACATTTTTGACCGTCTGGACAACAGCAATACTTTATTTTTCCATGATACGGGAGTTTCCAACAAACTACAGCCTGATCGATTCTTTCTTTGATTCCACTTTTGCTAGTACCTATACACAAAGATTTTCAAGTTTAAGTTATATATATATATATATATATATATATATATATATATATATATATATATATAGGGGAAGGTTCAAACGAGAACTGTTTTTCATACGAGAACCAATCTCAGCCGTTCCCTGGATATGAGAAGTTCATGGATGGAGAGCGTGGAGGGGATCAAGTGTGGCAGGGTGCATGTGAGGAATTCATGGGTGGGCAATGACATTAAAGGAGGGAGAATTGAACGGCTTAGATTGGTTCTCGCAGTTCTCGTACAAAAAACAGTTCTCGTTTGAACTTTTGCCTATATATATATATATATATATATATATATATATATATATATATATATATATATATATATATAATTTATTCAAATGTTAGAAATAATCTTAAAAACTAAAGAAACAATGATTTCATAAGACTTACATTCATAAGAAACTAGCAATGTGAGAAACATTAGACATATGAAGATCATACGTATGCTAATGCCCTTGACCATCCTGAATAATTAGCCTTCGGTCTTAATTAGGTAATAAAACGGAATTCAGTATGATTTATGAACAACAATTGAGATGCATGATTCTATTTACATAAGCATTTTTTATTACCATAATATTTCCTTATCATTAATTCATTACATAATATTTCAGGCATATACTTACATAGAATTAACATAATAGGATATTATATATGTGAAAACATTTAATGGATGTGAATATGTAGTAAATATATAAACTTTAAATAGCATCTCAAAGTTTTTTTACAGCAAAATTCACATACACACTAATTTACTTATAAATTTACATCTTGTCCATAAAGAAACTTAAACCCGAGACCTTGAACATACCTTAAATAGCATGCTAAAGTTTACGAAACCGATAAAATAAAAAATTTCACTAAACAACGTATTAGTAGATTTAATTGTTGACTTTTACCGAGCCGATTTAGTAACCACGTGCAAACCTTAATAAACATGATTTATAAGGGGGCAAATTGCACCAAGATGCAAAAAACTTTGCCTAATAAACTTTTATTTTTCCCAAATGATGTGACCAACTATTGTAAATGTGTCGTAGGCAACTAGCTTAATGACCCGTGCACATACAACTATTACATAAGTAAACTGAAAAAGATATAATCAAGTACAAAGCGAACAGATACAAATAGTTTCAAGTACGTACATTACAACAAATTTTAGTTTCTTTTAGTACTTTATATACTACATTCAATGTTTGGTCGTTCAAATTAAAAAAAAAATCCTTTAGTGAAACCGGTCATGCATAAAAACAGATACGATCTAGTTTTTGTTACGATTAAGAAAAACATATAACAATTGTCCATGTACCCATGGGTAAGCATTACAAATTATGAAACATAAAAATGCGTCATGAAATATATAGAAAGCTTTGTTAACAGAGTAAGTTTAAGGTATTCATATTGATACATAAAATAATATAGAGAGTGACGTATATAAAGTGTTTAAGGTACATACATAACACATAGAAGATAGTTTTCGCCACATTAAAAAAAACAAAATCTTCCCAGCCTTTGGGTAGAAGTTTGTTAAGCGATAGGGACAATTAAGGAACTCGATTTATGTAGCATATATGTAGACATTAAGTTGGATTGCCAAACTCAATGGCTTGATGTTGCCATCGGTACCTGCATAGATACAAAGCTTCTTCATCATAACTCACAAAGGCTGACCTCGCCTTCAGTCAGTTATAATAATGATAATGAGCAAATAAGTAATTCCACTAGATGAATTTAGCAAAGTTGAGGATCTTACTACTAAAAAGACAATGTTTCAGGAGTACTGAACTTAAGTTGGCATTTGACTAAACCTTTTTATGCGATCTCTCACAAGAAACTCACGACTCACGAGAAACCAGTTTTTGTATTCCATATATATCCATCAAAGAATTCATCACAAAACGAACAACAAATGCCTCTAAATCATCTGCAATTGCCTGTACCTTATTCATATACACATCAACTGCCAATCTAGTATGAAACCATATCTAGTTATTTGGTGAATTCGTGTTTCACCAAAAGGCAAGCTTTCGCGTTTGTTTGACTTCATGTAACCTTATAATTATAAGTTATAAACCTTAAAGAAATGAAATAAACCACCCGTGCTCACCTGTATCTTTCAATGAGGGCCGGGACTATGAGACTATGCAGTATAGTAGACAATGAAGCAAATGAACAAATGCATGATGCAAAGATTCTGACATATAGGGACCGGTTCGTACGAGAACTGCGATAACCATTTCTGGTCAATCATTTAATATCCCATCTTTTTTTATCTAAATTAAAGGGTAGTATGGACATTTTTGCATCTCCCCCACTTTTTTGAAACTAATATATCCATCAAACGAAAAGGTATTAAATTATACAAAATATATCAAATTCTTGCTCTTTAATTTGAGACCGATTTTGCTATAATTTTTTAGAAAAAAAAAGTCGCGTTTGCTGGGTTTTTTTTCAACTCGACATGTGCACTAGTGCAAATTTTGCACAAGTGCAAATTTTGCTCATGTGCATATCTACATCTGTGCTGAAAAAACTAGGTGAATATGTGCATATACACATGTAAAATATTACACCAGTGCACATGTCGAGCTGTACTTGAAAAAAAACCCAACAAGCACAAAAAAGTTGAAAAATATATCAAGACCTTTCTCAAAATAAATAGCATAATTTTCTCGTTAATTTAGTATAATTTTCGTAATTTAACACATTTCCGTTTGATGTATATATTAGTTTAAAAATGTGGGGGTAATAAAAATATTCAAACTACCCTTAATATATATGTATTGGATTTCATTCCAGAACCGTTCTTATTGCGGGAAGTAAAATTTTGTAACCACATTTAATGACTTATTAATAAGGGTATGTTGGTTATTTATATATTTACCGTACAATGAATTCCGTCAAATGACAATTATTAATAAACGGGGCTTCATTTTATAAAAATACTTTTTATTAATGAGTCATTAATAAGTGATTAATATTATTAGTTATTAATTTATCTTAATCAAAATTCAAAATTAATTCTTACAGGTGACAAGAACAACATATATTTTTCAAATAAACCCTACTACACAAAGTTCTCTCGTTTGTCTATAGATATCATATTATCAAAGCATGTTTGATTATTTAAATTAGAATAGTTTTTAGCATCCTTTATCTTAGAAAAAGTGTGTTTCACTGTTTCTTTTAAATTTGTTTTAATTCGTCTTCTATTAGATTAGGATACTTGCTTCCGCCAATTTTTCTCACAGTTATGATTTTATGTCAATCAGAATTAAATGAATAATAATGTGTGTTTTGTACTTTGTAATTTTAATTAGCAAAAATTCCTTTGTAACGACGTTGTAAATGCCTAACGAATGCGAATGAAGCTTGTTTGTGTCCGTTTGTTTTAACTTTAACCAAACCAATAAATGAATACGAACGAATTTTTATGTTCGTATTCATTCGTTTAACTTTGGTCAAACACAAACGACCGAACACATATACAAAATTATAAAACAAACCGAATGTTGTTAGATATAAACAAACACTAACTCAATCTCTCTCTCTCTCTATATATATATATATATAATGTATTAAAACGAACATATAAATATAAACACACACATACATACATATACACATATAAACAAACGATAACGAAACATTTGTGAACATAAATAAATGAACATCATCATTGTTTGTGTTAATTTATTTAACCAAACAAACAAATAATTTTTGTTCTTATAAGTTTGTTTATTACCTTCGAAAGGTCCACAAACATCGTTTACAGTTACCCTATTTCCAACTCCCCTCATACAGCATCTTTTTGTTGTTTGTATTTCATCATCACTATTCTCGAATATGATGACGATCTTTAGTGTAGTTTATTTGTAATTTGTGTATATGAATATATAGGTGTTTATGGGAGTGTTATTATGAGAATAGATATTTAAGTGAGAATGAGAGAATAAATTATAGCCGTTAATTAGATTTTAATCTATTAGATCTAACGGTCGTAATCATCTGTCGTAATTCATGGTCGTCACAATTCATGGTTGGATTATGAATTAAATGATAGTGCAGTTGTAAACCATCCGATCAAATTAAAAGGAGAGCAAGAATCTTTTATTTTTACCTAAGTATACATTCTTATTTGAACCCACTAAATATTTATTTATACATAACTTCCTTAATTTGTTTCCCGGTAAAGTTAGATGTTTAAATGACGTACGGAAAGGATAAAACTTTATGAGCTAGACAAGTTTATCTATAGTACGATTAATATTATACTTTATTGTATTTTATTTAAAAATTATATCAAGTCACGGAGCATTTATAGGTTCCGCAATGGTTTCGACATTGGTATTTATCAGCGAAGCATTTTTCACCGTCTCGACAACAACAATACTTCGTTATTCCATAAAACTTGAGTATCCAACAAATTACCATCCCGTCTTCTATTTCTTCGATACCACTTCTGCTAGTACCTGTATATAAAGATTTATCTAATTTGTATATATATTTTTACTCTTATATAATATTCACATATTATAAATAATAAAAGCTAAAGAAAAGATGATTTCATGATACTAACATTCATGAGAAACTAGCAATGTAAGAAACATTAGGCATACGAACATCATACTTGTACCAATAACCTTAACCATCTTGATTGATTAGCCTTCAATCTTAATTAGGGAATTGAAAACGGAATTCTGTATGAACAAAGATCGAGATGCATGATGCTATTTATATGAACATTTTTATTATTATAATATTTCTTTATCATTAATATTCATTACATGACATTTCATGGATATACTTATATAGAATTACGGTAATAGGATATAATATTTGTTAACACATTTAATGGATGTGAATATGTAGTTATTATATATACACATTAAGGTCATGCGTTATATGTTACCTTTCCATATCTCTTACCCAATAGTCATATCAGCGTCACTTCATTCCCCCTTCCTTACCCAATTTACAAGTTATACCTCTCCTTAAAACTCTTTCCATTTTTTTATTAATATATTAAAAAAAATTAATTGTGTGTGAGATTGTGATTGGTAGAGAGGGGGTGGGGGGAGGCGTGTTTCTCGATCGAGTTCCAGGACTCGAACCCTTACCCGCTGCCATAACTCGCTACCCTCGTTTTGGTGTTCCTGCCTTACTCGATGGTACTCGATGACCATCGAGTTACCCATATCGTAAGGTATAAATAGCATATCAAAGTTTTATATAGCAACATTCACACATCCACTAACTTACTCATAAATCTATATTTTAAAAAAACTTGAACACAAGATCTTGAATAACACCTTAATAAAATAGCATGCCAAAGTTAATGAAACTGATAAAATAAAATCTCTCACCGAACAAAATTAGAAGATTACATTGTTAAGTTTTACATAGCCGACTTAGTCACAAACTTCAAACCTTGATACGCATGGTTTATAAGAGGCAAATTGTATCAAAATGAAAAACTTTGCCTAAAATACCTTATAAACTTTTATTTTTCCCAAATGATGCAACCTACTATTTTAAATGTGTTGTTGTAGACAACTAGCTTAATAACATGTGCACACACGGCTATTGCATTAACTAAAGCTAAAAAAGGCATGATCATATACAACGAGGACAAATATGGGTAGCTTCAAGTACGTACATAACAACAAATTTAGTTTTTTTTATAATACTTTATGTCTTTATAAACTACATTCGATGTTTGTATAACATCCTAAATTAAGAAAGCATTAATTTAAATCTAAAAGGTTTATTCTGTATAGAGCATTGAATATGGATCATTTAGATCAAACTAGTCACGATAAGAGATGTGACCCAAAATTGAAAAAAAGTATTTTAGTCATCAACCTTTTTTTTGAGATATAGAGTATTAGGGGATGACTATTTAAATTAAAATTAGTAATGACAAGAGAAAAGAAGACAAATTGTAAAGTTACAAAATAAGAAGTATTAATACCCACTTAAAATGACTTACTATAAACAAGAGATTCACACCTAAACACATAGTTTAAGTGTGTGATCTGAAGTTAATTTTAAAGTGTGTGTGTGTGTCAGATTAGAGAGAGATTAGAGAGATAAACACTTTCTAAAGAGAGAATGTGAGATTAAAGAGAGATTAAGCAAGATTAAGGGTATTTCTTCATCAAGAACAAGAATAGGAAGCATCTAAACATCAAGAACAGGTCTGGAGTTACACACACTTAGTGTATGTGTGTGTGTGTGTGTTTTGGTGAGAGAGAAAGCTAAAGAGAGAAAGTGCAAAATCAAGAGATTTTTCAAGGATTAAGCTTTGCATGTTGGAGGAAATGATCAAGAAGCATATATCATGTGTTAATTCAAGTTAAACAAGTTCCAAACTACCGGATCAAAGGTTATAAACCCTAAACTTCTTATCTTCTTGTATTTTTTTAGAGAGAGAAAGTGTGATTAAAGCTTGGGTTTGTATTGTATGTAGTGTTACTACTAGAAAAACTGAAATTTGCGACGAAAATTTGCGACGGACGAAATCCGTCGCTAATTAGCGACGGATTTGCGACTGAACTAAGTTGCCAGATATCAATGGCAATCCGTCACTGTTCCCTCGCTAATTTGCGACAGATTTGCGACAGATCAGGATTCTGTCGCAAAACTGTCGCAAATTAGCGAGGAAAAAAACCATCTCTAATTCGTTGCTAATTAGCGACCGATTACAGACAGATTTGCGACGAATTCTGAATTAACGAATATCGTCGCTATTCCCTCGCTAATTAGCGAGGTATTTGCGAGAGATAACGACGGAACCGAGTTGTATAGGATCAATCCTATTCCCTCGCTATTTCATCGTTAATTAGCGACGGATTTGCGACGGAACCATGATATTCCATCGCTATTCCCTCGCTAATTTGCGACGGATTCATAATTAAAGTATATCGTCGCTAGTCCCTCGGTAATTAGCGAGGGATTTGCGAGAGATTACGACGGAACCAAGTTATTAAGGATCAATGGTATTCCGTCGCTATTCCCTCGCTAATTAGCGAGGGATTTGCGACGTACCTGTGGCATTCTGTCGCTATTCCGTCGCTAATTTGTGACAGATTCCTAATTAAGGTATATCGTCGTTATTCCCTCGCTAATTAGCGAGGGATTTGCGAGAGATTGAGACAAAACCAGGTTTTCAAGGATCGATGTTATTCCGTCACTATTCCCTCGCTAATAAGCGACGGATTTGCGACGGAACCATGATATTCCGTCGCTATTCCTTCGCTAATTTGCAAGGGATTTACGAGAGATTGCGATGGAACCGGGTTGTCAAGGATCAATTGTATGCCATCGCTATTCCCGCGCTAATAACCGACGGATTTTGCGACATAACCATGATATTTTGTCGCTATTCCCTCGCAAATTTGCGACGGGTTCAAGTTTTTGATTATTAAAGCAATTTCGTCTACATTCCCTCACTAATGAGGATATGTACAACTTTCACGAGTTAAAAAATGGTCCACATTTCCTTACTTGTCACTCTAGGTCGTCCTAAATTAGTTTAAAATGGTTAGGTGTGTAATCGAGCCAAGATAGCTCGTGAGTTACTCGAGACCCACTCAAAAAATAGTTGAAACCGACTCAATGCGAAGCTATTCGAGCTTAAACTACTTGAGTATGTTTTCGAGCCTAGCTCGACTTCCATAATGCTTAGCTCGTTTGGCTCACACTCCTAATTGAGTGTTGGAACCAAGTCGAATTCGACCTTGGCACTGTAGTGACTCGACTTGACTCGATTACACCCTTAAAATTTGTCAATCGTTCTCAACCTTGGTCTATCAAAGTCATATTTTCTTTTATATTGGGTGAATCAAGTCACACGTACTTGAAACCAAAAACATCAATTTGTACCGATATACAACAATTGGTGCCAATATATGTCAACATTAGTTATCATCAACTTTGGTTAATTAAGGTGGTCATTGGTTAATATAGAGTGTTCATGGTGAAAATTGACCATTCGTGGTGCTGGTTCTTCAATTTACAGCGAAATTGATGGTGAGTAGCCCACTATACGTACCCTACTCTGTTAATATTATACTTAGTTCAAATTAGTGAATCAAAATCAACATTGTGTATTCAATATAATGCTAAAGGTTCAAATAGATGAATTACAATCACATTTGTTCGAATAAGTCAAACATGTCCAATACGTGAGATAGCGACATCTAGTCGATTACTACCTATGTTAAATCGACAATAGATCACACACACACACAACACACACACTGTAACCATAACCGAACATCTGGTTAATAGTTTGGTTTTGACTAAAAACCAAACCATGCTCACAAATGGTCAACATTGGTCAATGGATATTATAATTGGATCAAAAATTTTGAATCAAGGTCAACTTTGTTCAATTAAAGTTATACAAGGTTCAAATTAGAAAATTAATTTAAGGGTTAAGTTTGTCTCGACCCAACTTTCTTTCATTCTTGGTTTTTTCTGAACTCGAAATTGTTAAATTACACTTATCCCTACTTTTATTTATTTTAAATGGTTTGTTGGGGGAAATTACAAGCAAATTCATTTAAAATCTAGAAAACCTATTTAAATCAGATTGTAAAAAGTGAAAATCATAATCTAATTTTTTTATTTCCCTTTCAGTAACTTTTAAAAAATTTAAATTGAGCTTATAGAAAAATTAATCACAAAAAAAAAAAATTATTAATAAATTGAGCTTATAAAAAAATTTAAAAGAATTAATATGAAATCATTTTCATTTTCAATTCCCGCTCTCAATTCCCGCTCCCTTTTCCCTCCCAATTTATCCAAAATTTCCCCTAGCTAGTCACTCGTTCCATTTGTACCCTAACGTAGCACCAAAACCATGTTCCAGTTGCATCTCCCGTCGACCACCACAATGTTGCCAACCGCCGATCGATTACTAACCAGTGAGCGCCGGCCACCGAACCCCGACCACCACCACGAGCACCGACGGCCGACCACTTCTTCACTCATTACGGCGAGCGTCGAGCGCTGAATCGTTTATCACTTTATCCTCTTCCCGTTTCTCTCATTCCCGTAAGATCTACTCCACCTTTTCACTCGTTCTGTGTGATTAACTATTCCCTTAATCTTGATGTGGCTATTAGCATACTAGTTGTGGCTATTAGTTTTCACTCGTTTTTCACATTTTTTGCGAATCTGGACTCCCAATTTCTACTTTTTCACATATTGAAGTTGTGTCTATAAGTATCTACTCTCATTGATATGCAATTTCTTTTTTTTTGCAGTTGGGAAATTGAAGCTGTTTTCATTTTTTGGATTTCTTGTTAGGATGTCATTTGTACAATTCATCTTTTAGGCTTAATTAATCAATGATTCTGGAACTTGCTTGGTAAATCGTTTAGGCTTAGTTCATCTTTATGTACTCTATTCTTAAACTTGCTTAGTTGAAATTTATTTCCATAAAGTGGATGAGGTCAAAAATCACTAGTATTGTGTCTAGAAGGTTTCTACACATCAACGATTTACTGAGACATTCTAACATCTAAGCAAGTTTAGGAATTTTCCAGTTTTTGATTCCTCTAATCTTCAACATATGATGCTTTGATGCAAGGGGAGATTAGTTGCTTGCTAATTTCAGACTTCATAAATCATTTTATTTGATATAGAACTGAAAAAAATGTGCTACTTACTGATTTTCTTACTTGCTCTAGTAATCCAAACCACATGTTATTGGTTCAAAATACCAAAGTAAATGGAAATACAAATTCTTAAACCTCACTAATTTATCAAAAACACTATTGAAGAAAGTAAAATCATCATGTATAGTGACTTGCTCTAGTGATCCAAACCACCTTTTATTTGTTGGTTATCATAAAAATTTGAAAGGTCTACACGCTCATCTCTCAAACTACTTGCAACTCTAGGATGATCAACCAGAGGTGCAAGGCCCAACATTGTGGGTATCATCTTAAAGAGGTGCAACAAGCAGTCCAATTGGTATGTAATTACTACTATTTATGTCTTTCTTTACTTGTTATCTCTGGTTGTTCATTACTTTATAATAAAAAAGTATAAAGCAGATTTCTATCTTAGAGCATTATATGACATTTCTTTGATTATTAGTATCCTAGATTTCTGCGTGATACTTCAATGTGGAGTTTATAGGCACGCTAACTTTGAGTTTTTTCTAATTTTTCTAATTTACTCTGTTAGTGAGTAAGCTGTAGATGATGTTGGATCCTATTTGTTTTATATATAAACAAGCTGACATTGTGATTTGAAGAACTTGTGCATATTGTATATATTACTCTCACAGGATGAACCCACATCTTAGATGAAATTTATCGTGATACAAGCATAAAGCCAGTAAAGGGATTTTTGGGGTTGCAATATAATTCGCTTGTGTATGGCTTTCTATACAACAAAATTGTGATCAAATTCGTTTGTAATGTACCAAACGAGTATGAATAAGTCAAGATATGTGTAACTAGTTTGTTATAATTTAAAGATAATCGGTTAGTGGTTAATATGGTAGAAATTGGGTTTTAAAGAATGGTTGCTATCAACCAAATAAAAGCAATTATGATATATGTTTCTAATGACTCATAAGGGTAGTAATAGGTATTAATGGGTCATTATGACCCATTAACATGTGAGTCATTATGACACGAGGTGTGTGTGTGTGTCTAAATTGTATATATATATATATATGTGTGTGTGTGTGTGTGTGTGTGTGTGTGTCTAAATTGGTTAAATTGAATTCTTACGAGCAATATTGGTGTAAATGTTCGTAATAAATCTTAATAAGTCATATTGAATACCTTTAATAGATTATATGTGATTGTTATATGTCAAATATTGGTTGTAATATGTACTTATTACACTCAGGTACTCCGGCTGAAATGACAAATGCAAGAGTTGTGTGAACGAGTATAAAAACTTTTAAAGGAAACGGAAGAGTCACGTAAAGAAATGGAAGAGTCTTGTAAGCGTGAGTTGGAAGAGTCTCAGAAGAGAGAAGAAGAAACACGAAAGGCTACGGATGATCGGTTAATCAGCTACAAGCGATGTTACATTCTCATTTAATTGTATATTTATGATGATCTAATTTCCAAACACTATTTATAACTTTATCTACACCAAATACTATTATAAGTTTATCTAATGTGATTGAAACTTTGATTTTGGTATCAAATATAGTGTTATGTTTATATATGTATTGAAAAGAGGAATTAAAAAAAATAAAATAATATAGTCGTGATTTTTTAGAATCCGTCGCTAATCTGTCATAAATTCGTCGCTAATTTCCGTCGCAAATTCGTCGGTAAAGTGTTTGTCGCTAATAATTTTGTCGCTAAACCGTCGGTAAGTTACTACACAAACAAATGATGAAAACCGTCGCTAATCCGTCGCTAATGGTCGGTCGGTAATCCATCGCTAATCATCCGTCGGTAAACCGTCGCTAATCTCCGACCTTCTAGCGACGCCTATATTCCGTCGCAAAGGGATGGAAACCGTCGCAAAAATTCGAGGCAAACCGTTTAGCGAGGAAGGGATTAGCGACGGATTTGGCCGTCGCAAATCTGGATTTTTCTAGTATATATTTAGCGAGGAAAGTATTATTGTTGATTTTTAGTGTATTAATGCTTGAATATAATTATAGACGATCTTGGGATAAAATAGTGAAATTTATTGATTTTTAGAAGTTGAGTTTATGAATAGCAATGTCGAAGCGACGCGTAGAAAGTTTGGACGTGACGCGTCTATGGCGGCAGAATCCCATATTTTCGTTATTTGATGTATGTTGACGTGTGAATTATAATTAATATGTTAAAACGCCGTCATAGGATATTATTAGAAGATGGTTACAACTAGAATAGAGGTGAGTATCCAATTTAGTAGCTAAAGATGTAAATTATCTGTAACTGAAAGAACTCTGCTATGTTTTTAAGAGATGTGCTCATTTTAATTTACTTGGTAAAAGCTAGAGATGATTACAAAACCATTAGAGATAGGAGTAATTATATACGAGAGACGTGAAAAAGAGATTTATGATAAGTATAGGAAATTGGATGTTGTGAGAATATATTAATTAGCAAGAAAAGAGTTTTAATTGTTAAATAATAAATTAAGCTATTGGAGAATTATATATATATATATATATATATATATATATATATATATATATATATATATATAGATAAAAGTTCATGCGAGAACCGTTGTTAGCGCGAGAACCGCGAGAACCAATCTAAGCCGTCCAATTCCCCCTCCTTCAATGTCATTGTCCACCCATAAATTCCTCACATGCACTCTGCCACACCCTATCCTCCACGCTCTCCATCCATGATACTTCCCATATCCAAGGAACGGCTAAGATTGGTTCTCGCGGTTCTCGCACTAACAACGGTTCTCGCATGAACCCTCCCCTATATATATATATATATATAGACAAAAGTTAATGCGATAACCGTTGTTAGCGTGAGAACCAATCTAAGCCGTCCAATTCCCCCTCCTTCAATGTCATTGCCCACCCATGAATTTCTCACATGCACCCTGCCACACCCTATCCCTCCACGCTCTCCATCCATGATACTTCTCATATCCAAGGAACGGCTGAGATTGGTTCTCGCGGTTCTCGCACTAACAACGGTTCTCGCATGAACCATCCCCTATATATATATATATATGGGGGAAGATAATATTAATATTATTTTTTGTACGAAAACTACGAGAATCAATTTTACTATTTTAGTCCTTCATTAAAATTAAGCAATGGCTAAGAAATTTTGACGCCTCATTAATTATTCATTATTGATACTTTAATAACTTACAAACAAAGTATCAATGACAGAAAATTTTGGAATATCAAGTTTTGCAAATTAATGATGGCCCACCCAGACGCAATTCACAGTTAGGTAAATATGTAAAAGAATAAAATACCTATATTAATTAATCATTTGTAGTGTTATAAACAATTCTCAATTAAACTCTCCCCACATATATATAATATTATAATCTCTATTTTGTATTTAATGTCCGCCCCCATGCAACCCACACCTCGTTAAAAAATTAATTTGAAGGAGGGTATCTTTGAGGAATACAAATGTAAATATATATACTTTCGATGAAAATATAACTTAAATAGCAATAGAATATTTATGTAAATGAATAAAAGAGCAATGTGAAATAAAGGGAATAAGAGATGATGAATTAGATAGAGAAGGATAAAATATGCATAAATTTATAAATATCCTACAATAAAAGGATAAGACAATGAGTTAAAGGATAATTCAAGTAGTGATCATTGTATGTGGGACAAAAAGCGTAATGGTTATCCCTACATTAGAGTAACTATGTGTAGTATGATGAGTAGGAGATATTTATAAATTAAAATATACTATTAGAAACGGTATAAACCAATACGATTGAAACATGTTAATTTGAGCAAATGGCATATCATGCCTGAGTGGTATTAGAGATTGCTTAAGTGGCAATAAGTAGTCTAGTAGCAATTATTAAGAATAAAGTAATAATAACAATGTAATACCCGTTCTTGGAAGTTATAAAAAGTGTAATTTCATTATTATAGATTTATAGTTATCAACTTATCATAATAAAAAGGATTTCTTTGTATTGGGCTTACAATACTTAATATTAAAGTCATTTCTAGTTGGACTTTCACCTAAATGGATCAGGTTTAAATAAGATGATTAATAATGGAGTTAGATGTAGTTGGGCTTTTAAAAATTACCTAACTAGACTAGGGCACAAGGCCTTGATTACTGACACTGTAGTGTGCGTAAGTGTGTGCCTGTGTTCGAGATTACGACAGAGCGAAAGGGAGACGCAAGAGCGAACGGGACCCTTATCTATCTCGATGGTTCACTTTCAGGTATGAATCCTTAGCCCTCAACAACCCATTACATGATGAATGAGGATTTAATCATCGACATTGTACCCTGTTCTTGTTTGCGTCGGACGGAGAGCAAAACACACCAGAAATCGGGAGTTTTATTGGTTTTAAATTGAAAGAATGGATTAGACTACATTCATTCAGCGTCCTTAACATTATTCAACTGCTATACCACGAATTATCGCTTGTTGTGTATTGATTTTAACCGGCCGTGGTATGTGTCTGTGAGTCGCACTCTGCCGAGAACCAGGTGAACCATTAATACTCGATTATAATTCGATTAAACTGGTAGGAATGCTCTTGGTGATGTTAGAAATCTATAGGAACTAGAATTTTGTGATTTGATAGAGGACTGAAGTATCCGTCGGTCTGAAAACTTGTCTGTCGGAAACCATTTACCGAGACCCCTTTTTTCTAGGGCCTTATTCCATCTAAAGTCTGTGAGAAACGATTCAGACGGATTTGACCATCGGAAATTGACCTATTTCTTGTAGCCGTTCAATTTCACTATTATAACAAGTATCTTACCTTAAGATTAAGAATGACCCATTAAAATAGGAGAGTTAGGCTATCCTTAGAAGTAACATAGGATAATTAGCAATTTTTCCACATTTTTTTTCTTATTATCTCCAATCTTCAAATCTTTTATGAAACATTTATAGGGATAATTACACTGGACCAGATTTACTGCGTGCCAGTTGCGTAGGTTTTGGA
Organism: Pulicaria dysenterica; assembly: GCA_947179395.2. Taxonomy (NCBI): domain Eukaryota; kingdom Viridiplantae; phylum Streptophyta; class Magnoliopsida; order Asterales; family Asteraceae; genus Pulicaria; species Pulicaria dysenterica. The sequence goes on along the minus strand of OX359290.1, from coordinate 110,531,377 downwards.
ATCTTAATAATGAGGGTGTATGGACGGCAATGAGAGAGGCCGGTGGTAAAGGATCAAAATGAAACTAGGGAAAATTAATTGGTGCTTGTGTTTATTTCTATATATTTATACTTATTATACGTATTGTAAACACGATAACTCATCTTGTACCTAAACCATGTTGATCACCAACGTTACAGATATTGCTTACGTATGAAATATAACTATACAGTTTCATGGAGTTGTGAACACGAAGAATATCTGGTCGCTATGTGATATAATTTCGATCGATATTGCTCCCTATCATTGGAGATAGATGTTTATTGGGTTTGTGACGATTGAGTCGAATGATGCTCCGAGAACAACAATTGTAAGAAGCAATATGTTTTTTAATTGTATTTTAATAAATATTAATTTATAAAATGACTTTTTGCGGCGAGGAAATCACCTTATGCGGCAAACATTAAATTATTTTATATAAACTAGCATTGCATGCGCGCATTGCGACGGCGATTATAATAGTTTGTGCTCGACAACATGTTTGATTTTAAAAATATGGTATGGTATGTGTGAAATGCGGTGTTAGTCAACGTATCCATGTTTTTCTCCCTTTATCAATTTCTTTACTTTTGTTTTACAATCAACCATTTTAATAGTTGTTAAAATAGTTTTTGAAAAACATTATTATTAAATAATTAGAGAAAAAATATACTATAGCCTTAAATTTTATAGATGTACCTAATTTAGCCAAAATTAGATAAGTTTAATGATTTATTAAGTAATGGTTGACTTAAATTAATTGTGATAATCAAGGGAATGATTGGTTAGACTATTGCTTTAACTGTATGTATCTTAAGCATAAAAACTTGTACTACTTAAAATTAAGTAGTCTTAAAATTTTTAAGAGTGAAAGTTAAATGCTTTATAATGTAGTATAGATATTATATTTATAAAAGACTTTTTGTGGCGAAAATAACGTTGCAGAAAGCCCAACTTCTTTTTTACCGCTGTATTTTTTTTTACCAAGTAATATATATAAACCTGCTATTTTTCATACCACAACAACAATATAACAATATAATATTTCAAACGATCTCATCACACGAAACAAATGATAGTTCCAAAGTTAACATAAACGTTTTAGTACAATCACATTATTTTTAACAAATTAATTATCACTATTATCTTCACCGCTAGACTCTTCATCACGAGCCAAATCAGTGTTGGGGTGATGTTGGGAAGACGACGCTGATACTCGCCTGAAGTAAGACTTGATAGATTGTGTGTGCGCGTTATTATCTCAACACATAGTTCATATCCTAGAATTGAGAACGTTGAGACACAAACATGACATCTACCCCAGCATGTGTATACAATCTTTCGGCATAACGTGATTCTCGCTCGAACATGCAGCAGATATAGAAACAATTTAAGTCACAATTATAAATATCGAAACAAATATTCAAATATTGATATAGTTAGAATAACCTTAGTGTACTAATAATAATTATAGATTAACACTAATTAACAATAATCTAACATCATTATATAAACTATTTAACACTTTATTACTGTACTAACAATACTTAAACATTAACACTAATTAACAATAATCTAAAATTATTAACACTATATAATATTCTAACATCAGCAATTTTTTAACTAAAATTAACCAGTTATAAAAACTAACACTATTTAACACTTAATTAACTAAAATTATTAACATAAATTAATTATAATCTAGCACAAATTAATAATAATCTAAGGGAGGTGATTCGTACATAACAAAAATTCCATACATAATAGGTGTAAGCATATGACAGCAATGGTACAAGTTAATAATGCAGAAATTGTTGTGTATAGATAATTTCTGTTGTGTATGAATCATCACCCATAATCTAACATTAATTAACAATTAATTAACTAAATTTTTTAACACAAACTAATAGAAAAGAAAAAGCATGCCTCTTAGTTTACTCTACAGCGAGGCTAATCGAGACCACCAGCGGCAGGGAGGGTGACGACAGTGGAGTGAGAGAACGGGGAGCGAGAGAACGACCGAGAGAGAGAGAGAGAGAACGACGGATTTCGGTGGAATGAGAGAACGGGGAGCGAGAGAACGGCAGTGGTGTTGTTATTTGTATGCAATGGAATGAGAGAACATGTCAAACCAAACCCTATAACTCGTAAACATATTTGCGGCGAAATCTAGGTTCCAACGGTGACAACATTTTTAATTATAAAAAAATAGAAAATAGTTATTTTTTAAAAGTAAAAAATATTTAAAAAAGAGTAAAGGTTTTTGTGACGTAATCTTTTGCGGTGACCCTCAATTTTTTTAGGTGGAAAAAGATACTGCCTTTTTTTCGTGGGAATAGTTAATTAAAAAACATTATAAGATTTTTTACAGTGGCCGCTTTACGTTGCAAATACCCTAGGTTAAAAGTCAAAGATTTCTTCACTCCTTTTTTAGCGGCGACCTCCTTTTTGGTTGTCGCCGCAAATAACTTATTTTTTTGTAGTGATTCTTGCTTGATACAAAGTTCTGATTTTCTTATTACAAGTATTTTTTATGTGGAATTTTTCTAAAATTTTAATCTTTATACGGATAAAAAGTTCTATTTTTTATTACAATATTAAATAAAATTCAATGTTGAATTGAATCCAGGCTTGCCTTGCTAAGCCATGAATAAGATAATGGTTTAGCATGTAATTATGTTAGTTTAAATTTTGAATGGCAATGGATGGATTACGTAAGAGTTGTGATGGCACCCCTAACCTTTGGCCAAGTCTTGATAAGTATTGGGTACACGGTAGGGGTGTCGAAAAAAACCGAAACCCGAAATAACCACCCAACCCTAAACCCGTTAAAGGTTCGGGTATTTCGGTTCGGTTATTTCGGTTATCGGGTATCCATATTCGGTTATTGGGTTAACCCGTATCTAATTCGATTCGGTTATTGGTTAGGAAAAATAATTTTCGGGTATACCCGAAATACCCGACTTTTTTAAAAGAGCAATTACTAGCTATATTGACTAGTACATAATGCATTTCAAATTGTACACTCGTTCTCCCATGCCATATTACTATTTACGTGAAAGTTTTGAAAAAAGCCCAAAAAGAATTTTAACTTAAATCCATAACAACAGGTTGACTTCCTCCTCCATTCTGCGATAGGACAACACCCCTGTACGTACGATGCGATTCATCAGCTTCGGGCTTGACACCAAAGGCACAACATCCCACGATCAGATCCCTCATCGATTGCCTTTTTCTTTTTCTTTTGCGTCGATCAACATTCAACGAGCAGCAAGCGGCTTGCAACAGTTCCCGTCGATCAACATTCAACGAGCAACAGTTCCCGTCGATCAACATTCAACGACTTTTTTCTTCTTCTTTGTGTCGTTCAGAGCAACGATATACCAAAAGGTAAGGGTTTCAAGTTCGATTTTGGTGATTAAGTTCTAGGGTTTTCTATTTGATAAAGTTTTAGGGTTTTTGGGTCAAGATGGAATTCACCGCATCTTTAGATCTGTAGTTATAATACAACTGTGCAAAAGAATTGTGTATTATATATATGGCATGATATTCAACCTGCAGGTTCTGATCATCATATGCTCTAACTTGTAAATAATAAACTTAATTTTCATGTCTTATAGTAATATATGTAACCAAGTAATGTAGAACTATATGGCTCGTTGCAACTAAATCGGGTATACCCGAAAATAACCGACCCAAACCGTACCCGAAACCCGTAATGTAGAATGGATCGGTTATCGGTTAAAATATCTATTCCAAAATACCCAAAATACCCGAAACCCGACGGATATACCCGAAAAACACCCCTAGTACACGGTACTAGACAAAGAATTAGGTTATTAGCAACAAAAAAAATCACTACTAAAGTTGTGTGTGTGAGAGAGAGAGAGAGAGAGGACGAAGTTAGCATCCATCCGAAGGCACGTGAAGAAAATATGAACAAAAGCAAAAGTGTTGGGTGGTGTGTAAAAAAGTCTATTACGTTATAGTGGTATCTTTAAGTTAGTATTGTTAGTAATTTAAAAAAGAGTTAATTGTCCAAATGGTCCTTTAACTTAGGGGTTTCTTCCATTTTAGTTCTTTAACTTTAAAAGTGGTACAAATCGTTCTTAAACTGTCATTTTCATGCCGTTTTGGTCCTTTCTAACAGATTCCGTTAACTTTTTCCGTTAAAATAGGTAAAATGACCATTTTACCCTTGTATATATATTTTATTGTTTTACTTTTTATTTTTACTCATTTTATAAATTAATTAATAATTGTAAGTCAAAGTCAACTTTGTTAAATTCCAAGTCTGTCAAAGTTGAAAGTACATGTGTGACCTCTCTCACATCTGTCCATGTGTCTCCTCTATCTTTCTCCACGTGTCTCCTCTGTCTCCACATCTCTCCATCTGTCCTCTCTCTCTCTCTCTTCTACCTCTCTCTACCCACCACCACCTCTCTCTTTCTCTCTCCTCCATTTCCGGTCAGAATACATCCTACAATCTAAAAGCAAAACCCAACCTTTAATCAACCAATAAACACTTCCAGATGAAGAAATTTTGAAACCGTAGCTTCCACAAACACTTCAGAAATACAACACAACTTTTTAATCAAACAAAAAAAAACCAGTTAATCATAATATCAGATTTTAAAAAAAAAACACAGCTTTCAAAATTCAAGAACACCACAATTTGACAATTTTCTAATTTTCAAGAACACCACAATTCAGATCTAAAGAACAACATTCAGATCATGTTGTTGTGAAGATTACTAATTTGACAATTTAGTAATCTGAAAAAAAATTCCTATGAAGATTTCTAATTTGGCAATTTTCAAGAACCATGTGGTTTTCTTCATCAATCTTAGATTTAATTTTCAAAAACAGATGATTAGGAATTTGTTTAAGTTTCCTATGAAGATTTCTTCCAAGAAGAAGAATCATGTGGGTGTTTAGAAAAGAATCCATACACACACATACCCACCACCACCGCACATCACCAACACCACACACAACTCAGATCTGAAAAAAGAAACCTCGATGAAGGCGACGGTGCAGGTGGTTGTTTCAGAGATGAAGGCGACATAGCAGGTCGCCGGAGCAGGTGGGCGTCGATGGTGGTGCTTGACGGCGGAGGTGTTCACCGGGTGGGGGCTTGCTAGGGTGGAAGAACCATCAACACAGATCTGATTAGGGTTGTTCGCATGAGTTGGCAACGGCGGTGGCAGATCTAGGGTGGAGCGTCGGTTCAGGTGAGTTAGGAGAGAGAGAAAGGGTGGTGACGGTTGCGGTGGATGGCTATGGACAGCGGTGGTGCGTCGGTTCAGATCTAGGATGGCCTCTCTTTCAATCTCTTCTCCGGTTCAGATCTAGGTTTTTAGAGGGTGGCAACGGCGGACGATGGCAGTGGTGGTGGTTACGATGGTTGTGGCAGAGAGCGGTGGTGGTGCAGTGAATGGTGGTGTAGGGTGGGGGTGATGGTGTCTAGAGAGAGAGGGACAGAGAGAGAGAGAGCAGTGTTTGGTGGTGTTGGTGGTGGTGGAGGAGGAGGAATACGGTGGTGGTGGTGGAGTTCATCGGAGTTGATGGTGATAGTGTCTAGAGAGAGAGAGAGAGGCAGAGAGAGAGTGTGTGTGTGTGCAGTGTGTGTCTTCAAAGATTGGTCAACAACATCCACTACCCAAAATGTCAACATTTGTGATTTCTTTAATAAGAAAAAAAAAGAAAAAATATTATTAAAAGATAATTAAATACTAAAAATTGTAAAAAGACAAAAATGCCCCTGACTTAACAGACCAAACAAACGACAAACGTTAATAAGGACCAAAACGACATGAAAATGGCAGTTTAAGGACGATTTGTACCACTTTTAAAGTTAAAGGACTAAAATGGCAGAAACCCCTAAGTTAAAGGACCATTTGGACAATGAACTCTTTAAAAAAAGAAAGACTATTTTTATCTATTTTTAAATGTATTTAAATATATTATATATTATCTTCTAATATATATAAAAGACTAATTTGAAAAAAATTATTAGATGATCTCGACCATCTTCCAATCTATATAAAAGACTAATTAGAAAAAAATTATTAGAAAATCTTAACCGTTCACTTAATAAAAGATTTAATCTTAGCCGTTTATTACTTCAATTCAAAAAATTTGATTTTGACTTTTTTGGAGTCAAACTAATATGATTATTGACAAATTTAGATAACCCATCAACACCTAAAATCTATTCGGCTATACATAATTTGTATTTATGTAATATTTATACTTATATAAAGTACATAATCGTAACATTTGTACTTATCTACATCTTTGACAAATTTAAAATATTTATACTTATCTTTCGTTTTTAAATTGTTATACATACTATATTTCTAACCGTAGTATGGCATTTATTGAATAATAATCTTCTAATAATTGTAGGCCTATTATGTAAATTATACCACTTATAACGGGAGGATAAATATTAAATATCCAATGTATACTTTTTTTTATAGGCCATATATATTTTATCTCAAAATTCGGTAAATCTATTTAGGCGATAAGGGATATATATTTTTAATCATTTTCATTCTATTACTTGAGCTATATATTTAGACATTAATAAATATATGCATGATTTAAATTATTTTTAAAACAGTAATATTGGTTCCAACAAATGAAGAAGTTAACTATATAAATGATTATATGTTATCTAAGTATAGGGAGGAAAAAACATACTACAGTTAGACTAATTATTGTACTCACTGAGATTCTTAACTCATTCAAAGTATCCGCTTACCAAAATCATAAATTAACATTGAAAAAAGGTGTGCCCGTTATGTGGCTGAAAAATATCGACCAAGAAAATGGTTTATGCAAAGACACAAGGTTATGTGTTATTAGACTTGGTGATCACATTATTGAAGCTAAAGTTATTTATGGGAAGAACGTTTGTCCCGTAGCCTACATTCGTAGAATGAATATAATTCCTTTGGGCACACGAATTCCTCTCAAGTTTTCACTTTTAGTCTGTTCTGCAATGACCATTAAGAAAAGCCAAGGAGAGTCCTTGTCTGAAGTTGGGCTATTCCTTAGAAGACCGGTTTTATCTCATAACAAGTTATATGTTGCTATATCTCGTGTCACCGGTAAAAAAGGGATTGAAAGTGTTTATACTTGACGATGATAATATATCCACTTAAAAAACGATGAATACTATTTATATCTACTATAAACAATATATTTTAATTATGTTGCTTACTATTTTGCATCAGTTATTTATACTCTTCACTTTATGTTTTTGTACTCACCCGTATAATATACGGGTCATGTATCTAGTTAATTTAATAAAAGATTAAATCTTAACCGTTAATTTCTTTAATTCTAAAACTTTGATTTTGACTTTTTAGATCGAGTCAAACTAATATATAAATTATATAAAGATAACTCTTAATCAAATCAATGATAAATATCAAAAAGTTATAAACAATTAAATAATCATAAAAAAGTTATTAAAACCCAATTTGAAATTATAAATCAATCCCGAGAAGTGTTGATAATTATTTTCAAAATTGTAGAAGTTCTCATCCTAATAGGATTAAATAAATATTAAAACCAACAATACACATAAAGCTAAATAAAACAATAGAAGATATGTTAATAAATAATTTACTTTTTTAAGTATTAATCATTTCGCGGTACTTCAATCGTTGGTCGTGAAATTGACGTCGTCTGTCATCATTTTTTTTAACTCTCATTTTCTTCACATTTTTATAATTATTTAATATTATTTATTAATGTTTAATATTTTATTACTTTTCTAAACTATCTCGTGTGTTACACGATCATTTATACTAGTTTATTAATATATAATTATACGCGGTTAACGTACGGGTAATACACTAGTTATATCAAGGCAAACGCGAACATCTATAGAATCCGCAGTATTCTTGACAGGTGTTTTTATCAACATAGCACCTTTGACCATCTTGACAACAACAATACTGCGTTCTTCCATGATCCTGGATTTTCCAACAAAGTACAATCTTCTGTTTTATTTCTTCCAAGCTACTTCTGCTAGTACCTATACACAAAGGTTTTTCTAGTTTAAGTTATATACATATACACACATACATACATATATACATATAATTTATTTAAATGTTACAAATAATCTTAAAAACTAAAGAAACAATGATTTCATAAGACTTACATTCATGAGAAACTAGCAATGTGAGAAACATTAGACATGAGAAGATCATACTTGTGCTAATAACCTTAACCATCCTGATTTCGATCTTAATTAGGGAATTGAAAATGGAATTCAGTATGAACAACCACCGAGATGCATGATGCCATTTATATTTACATTTTTATTACCATAATATTTCCTTGTCATTAATTACATGATATTTCATGGATATACTTATATAGAATTACTGTAATAGGATATAATATTTCTAAACACATTTAATGGATGTGAATATGTAGTTATTATATATACATATTAAATAACACTAGCAGCGTACCCGTGCAATGCTACGGTGACGATATTTTTGTTTTGCGACATGTTGTTTTCAAGAATGTAATGATATACTATTCGCGCGATTCAATGTCACAAAAAAGTTTTCATGCCCGTTTTTTCAAATTTTCTTTTGTTTGTATCAACTATTTTATTAATTTTAAAAATAAATTCTAATAACACTAAACTAAGAAAAAAGATTTATATTTACGAAATACGGATAGTGAAGTTAATAAGATTTTGAAAATTATGTTAATATGGGTGGATAATTATGTTTGTGTGAGAGAGGGTGTTAGTGAAAAAGTGAAATAGTTAAATATTGAGTGGATGATATTAATTTAAATAAAAAGAAGGGTGTGCACTAAATAGTCTTTAATTTGAAGTTATACATTATGTATAATTGTTTGGATTACTTAAATTTAAGTAGTCTTAATAATTTGAGAGAGAGAGAGAAATATAAATGTATTATATAATAGTAAAATTTCAAAGTTTTTTCTAAGTAGAACTCATAGAACCACTAACTTACTTCTAAATTTATACTTTATTTTACAAAAGAATTTAAACTCAACACTTTGGACAACATCTTAAATAGCATGCCAAAGTTTAAGAAATTGATAAAATGAAATCTCTCGCTAATCAAAGAATTAGAAGATTACATTGTAAAACCGAGCCTATCTAGTCATCTAAGTTCAAATCTTAATAAACATGGTTTATAAGTGGGCAAAATGCACCTAAGTAAAAAAAAACTTATGGTATTAAGTATAAGAAAAAAAATGAGAGAATGACATGTGTCATGTAGATGATGAGAGAGAATCATGAAAAATAAAATACAAGCAAATCATGAAAATGTGAAGCAAATCACGGGAAGATAAAAAAAGAACTATCGACACATGACACTCCCACATTTTCATCAAATTTTTTCTAATATATAGAGGAGGGATCGGTAAGAGCACATATTAAGTAAAGAACGGTGAGAAAACTTATAGGTCAATCATCTAATTAGATAAATAAGGATTGTAAACTCAGCATACCTCATTTAAACCAAATAATTAAAATTTTCAACATATCATAATTAAACCAAATTTAATATTAGTCATTAAATAAAAATCATCCAAGGGTCATAAACTCTTTTCAAGTTCTCACCTTAAAATGTCTTCTCATTTAATCCTCTCTCTCTCTCTCTCTCTCTCTCTATATATATATATATATATATATATATATATATATATATGGGAAGGTTCATGCGAGAAGCTGTATTTTTGCGAGAAGTGCAAGCAACCATCTTAGCCTTTCATTTCTATTTGATATAATGACTTAGATTGGTCAGAGTTTTGTTTTTTTTAATTCAAAAGGGCATAATAGTAAACCAAATTTTTTTCTCATTCTAATTTTTCCCTCTTATTTTTCTCGTTCCTAAATTCTAAATTATAAATGATTTACTAGTTATTTATTAATTTTACGGTATTCTCCAATGAACATAAACGTAGGTTACGAGTTTTTCATCATTATTAATGTGTTTACTATAGTAGAAGCATTCAAGTGCATGTTATTTTACCATACCGTGTTCACTAGTTAACACATTCAAGCACACAATACTGAGAGGATTTAAAAAACAAACAAACAATATATATTATTCACCAATGAACTCCTAGTAAAAATCATACTATACATCCGTTTATTAATGTTAGTTAAATGGTATGTTTACTACTGAACATACATAACTATAGGATTTTTTTTATACCCATTTTATTTCTAGTTATGTATATTCACTACTGAACACTTACTTACAATTATATTATGAAAATTAAACATAACCTTTGCAAACACTACAAACCCACCGGAAAGAACCAAGAAAAAATGAATCGGTTCCTATTACTAAAACATAGATAAACCATCATATAAAACAAATAAATAAAGAGAAAACCAAAAGTGACACATCCACACTTAATAAAAAAATCAATACATAAATCCAAGGGGGAAAGTGGATAATGAGCATGTTAATGGGTTCACAAAAAACCGGCCATCGAAATGTCTTGTTGATCAGGGATTAGGATGCGACTCTTGTGCCCTGATCTTCATTATTGTCGGTCATCAGAAACAACATTTGAGATTGAAAAGAGTCGCTCGAATCCGTGGGAGAAAATGGGGGATAGAGAGAGATCGTCAGACAGTAATCGAATCCGGTGATTTTGTTTTCGATTAACCTATTGCTCATAGAATAAACATAAGAGTTAATCCAAGAAAAGTGACCAAAGTGAATGAGAGATATGATGGATGTTATGTGAGGGAACCAAACTCGAACAACAGATACATGGGCTTGGTGGCAATAATTGCTTGTTTTCGGAGGTTAGAGGTGGTGATTTGTGGCTAGGTCTGATTGTTGCTTGAGGATACCGAGAGAGGAGGAGTGGGTGGGTTATAACGACAGTGGTGGTGGCTTTGAGTTCATTCTCGGCACAACAGCGACGGTATATTTTTTGTAGTGTTTAGCGGAGGTTCTAAGTGAGAAAATACATGAGAGAGAGATGAGTTCGTGTAATATATGGTAAGTGTAACAGAGAGAGATAAACAAACAGGGGATTTGAATGGGTAATTAAGATAGGTTTAGAGATAAATGTCCATTTTATCCTTATTTCCTAAACTAAAATACCCCAAAACTCAATTTAATTAAGGTAGGTAAAGTGATGACGTATGTACCGAAGCTCAATATTAATTCAAATCGTCAATATTCAACACTGAGTCGGAGCAAGCTCCAACACCATGTCCTTTACTTAACAACCTTAACGGAAGGACAAGACACCTATGTACAAATGCTAGATATTCTTGTATGTGCCGAAGCACATACCCATCGAAGGACAATAATAGCTAAGGACTAGGTACCAAGCCGAGACACCTACCCACCGAAGGACAACAATAGCTATGGACGAGGTACCGAGCCAAAGGACGAGCAAAGCACAAGCTCCGGTACCACAACCATACCATCCCAATAAGAAAATCGGAACACACACGCATGAAAACAATATCTTTGGCCACCATTATATAAGACATGCATTAAATGAAAGTCGGTTATACCTCCCATCCAAGCATTAAATGCGTCTGTAGCTCAATGACTGGTCATTGTTGTAACACCCTGTAAATGGGCCTAGCAGTGTAGGGTTATACTTTGTGCTTTAGAGCTTGTACAGTGACTTTAAGTGAAATTAATTAAGTGTTTTGTGTGACTAACGTGTCTCGTGTTAATTAATGTGATAATGTGAAAAGTGTCGGTTGTGTCTAAAAGTGATGTCGTGTTATACGGTTTCGCGAAATGATTCCGTAGATATCCCCGTTAGGTAAAACGGGATGGCGTGTGTTAAGTTGTAAGTTGGAATGGGGAACAAAATACCCCGTGTCTTAATTAAAGACCCCAGGGTCGGTTTCTCCACCCTTATCCCCTGGGTCAATGTGAGACACACACAAGCATGTTTCCATTCACATACAAACTCAAAAACACATACACTTTGGTGATTTTGAAGAATTGATCAAGAAACAAGTTATTACAAGTGATTTCATTGTCAAATTCGTGACCTAACTGCTGTACTACATCATCTTTGTAAGTAAATCTTGTTTAAAAACCTAAAGTTGTGTTCTTGAGGAAAAATACACCACTTTGATGGTGTATATGGTGTCCATGTGTTGATTATGGTGTTTAAGTGTGTTTATAAGCTTCTATTAATGTCAAGTAATGTATGCAAACGATTGAATCTGGTTTCAATCGAGTTTTGGTGTCAAAAACGAGTAATTGCAGTGCTGTGTCGAAACAGGGACGAAGGTCTGCTGTTCGTGGACATCCTACGGGCGTAGGAGATAAGTCCTACGGCCGTAGGAGGTTTTTTGTGTTTACTGCGGCCGTAGGATGTGTTTTTGTGTGGGTTACCGTCTACGGACGATGAAACAAAGACTACGGGTGTAGGTACGTAACCTACGGTCGTAGTTCACCAAAGAACAACTACTACGGGTGTAGAAGAGAGTTTCTACGGCTGTAGTACATTGTTTGTTGGAAGGAACCTCTGCGGGCGTAGTGGCTGGATACTACGGCCGTAGGGAGGGTTTTTCATGTGTCCTACGGCCGTAGGACATATCCTTTGCGGCCGTAGTAAGCTGTTCTGTGTTGACAGCTGGTGTAACTTGTGTTCTAACCTGTATGTGTTACTTGTAAGTGATAACCAAGCCTGAACCTTATGTGTTAGGTGATTCGGACGACTCAGTGTGTTCTTGGGATTCTCGGATTCATATCTGCCTCTTGTGATATCGAGGTGAGTACCGGTTTCCCATAAGACTCAGTAAGTAGGGCTATTGTGTGCCTGTGTTGTGTGCTATGTGATATAGTGATACAGTGTTATAAGTGATGCCATGTGATATATATTGTGATATGTGATACGCATGCGTACTGTGGACCCTATGGGTCAAACGTGTTTATGATTTCCTGTCCGGACAGACGGAGGGGTTGAGGTCAGTCGCTGATGCGGCTGGGTCCCTTGAGTGTTATTCAGGGATTAGCGGTTCCCACGAGTGATTTCTGGGGTAAAGGTTCTGCAGGCCGCCGTTCCTCGACAAACAGTGGGGTCTTGGTTTGTAACTAAGGCCTAATTGAGCCCAGGTGGCTCCGCAACGTGCTCGGGGGGTTACTCTTCGCTTCCCCTCCAGCATGGATTGGTGTTGCTGACTTCTCAGTTGGATTCGTTGAGCGGGATTTGCAATCCCGCGAGATATGATCCTGCTGACATGTCGGCACACCGCTACGTGATAACTTAGCATTACGTGTTTTATTGTGACGTGATAGCATGCTTATTGGTGCTTATGTGATACTTGTACTCACTAGCTAGTGTAGCTAATGTTTCGTGATATTTCCCTTTTCGCAGGTTAGTGGTCAGATGGTCTGGCGAGGCGGGTTGCTGTGGGTAGTGTTATTATTGTATATATCTTTTGGGACACTTGTAGTTAATTAACTCTGATACTGTATAACGATGGTCGGTGCGTAGTGGTAACACTGGCTAAATTTTGGTACTTGGCTTGATTCGTTGTTTGTGATCGCCAAGTTGATAAGCAATACTTAATATGTAATCAGTGGTTTATTCCGCTGCAAACTTTTGGTGTAAATCAAGTTTTAATTTACTCTAATTTTAAGCTCGTGAAACCGGTGTTACAATTGTTACGGACAAGTTCCTTGGTCTGAGCATCGGATAAAGGAGCTAGATAGAAACTAACTTCAGTTCTATATATACACGAGCCCATTATCATTATCTCTTTACATATCCTTAATACATATAATAGCGATGTATATATATATATATATATATATATATATATATATATATATATATATATACACACACACATATACATATACAAGCTCTGACTTGAGCGTTGGAGGGTGGATCCCGGTGATTCGGCCTCAGGTCCTCTTTTAACGAGTTTTTCTTCATGTTGGCAACATACGATCCAAACTCGGAAAAATGGAGAACGGCCAAACCAATCATCTAGACTAACCGTGAGGATCGATGTCACAACTTTAACGGAATAGCTTGCTGTAAATATTTTATATCATGGTTTCTTGCTGCCAATGTTGAAAAGAGAACAATGAGTACTTTAATTAAAAATAATAATCACTATTATGCTATATAAATAAAGCTATGTTGCTAAAAGGCTATAACATTTTGGTACTGCTTTAGTACGTCATGTCAACTTTTTTATACATCTACCTCTTAAATTTGTTAAAAATGAGTCATGATACCAATTCAAATTCGTTAATTTTCAAAAGTTATCAAATTCGTTCATTTTCGTTTTCAAAATTTTGCTAATCAAAATTGGATAGAAAGTGAACCATTGAGCACCATTTTACTGTTTTTTTGAATATTTGAATGATTGAATCAAGATATACTCATTTTAGTCGTTCGTTTTGAATTAATTTACAGGCAACTTGCTTAATTTTTCATAGGCCGAAGTATTATTACCTTTAATTTGTAAGTCTGAGAAAAAAAAGGATCATGGAAAAAACATATGTAAAAATTGATTACGTTGAATGGGTTTGTAGAGCCGAAAGGAGGGCATATTCCCTATTACGAAAACATACGTAAAAAAGGATGTATATTGGGTTAATGTAGGGTCTGAGCATTCCAACCAAAAACTCGAAACCAAAAACCCGAACAGAACCACTAAAACCGAACCACAAAAATTGAAACTAAATAAAAACCGATGATTTGGTTTTTAAATTAAAATATTCGATAAGTTGGGGTGTGTTTCGATTTCCAATTTCGTATACATAAATTTTAGTAATGTGTATTTATATAATTAGAAAAATTAGTTATTAGGAACCAAAATATGCGTTGTAAGCAAAATGGGTTCATAAACTTGTAAACGAATTGTAGTTGCATCTACACAAAATCCACATGCTACATTTCGTTGTTTAAAAGAATTACCCCTTAAACACCAATCAACATATATATTAAACTCAATGTATAAAACATGTAGATCATTGCACAAGCAAACACAAAAAAGAACAAAATAACATACTTTGCAATAAAGGGTGCGAGTGTGTGAAAGAAGAAAAGAAAAAGGTAGACCTCATGAAGTAGTAGAGACCAAGAGTACCGAAGAAAATGCATTGCGAATTTGAGAGCATGCCTTCTTCTCATTCATGTAGAGTCAAGACGGTGAGATAAAGAAGGAAATGTTCAATTATAAAGAATTTAGGGAGTGTTTGCTTCACAAGATTCTATAAATTCTTACCGGATATGTATTTTAATTGTTTGAAATTCCATGTTTGGTTGAAAATAGTAATATTGAAATAAATCTCTTAAAATCCCATGATTATAAATCCTTTGGGAGGGTGAGAATTGAAATCTCTTGGAGAAATGATTCTTTACTCCGAGTCTCCGGCACATTCCGAGCATGGTTTCAACGTCGCTTCAATTACAGTAATCCCGTCACTCCTTTCACCACCTCTACCTCTGGTTGTTCCCCTACTGATTTGCCTCCACCTTTTGTAGTCCTACCAATGACGCCGCTTCCACACCAGCCACCCCACCAGGAGTCATTCCGCGAGCGTCGCCTCCACCAAGTTATATTGTTTGTTCAATATATTTGACACATTGTTTCAAAATCCAACTAGACTAGATGATAGAATTCGAAATGCATGAACCAAACACCAATGGCTTTAGCAGTTTCAAATGGGATTAGACCAATGTTTTGGGAACAACAAACTTGGTTAGATAGGTGACTGAATGGGATGATTTAATCAAATGCACAGCTTTAAATGACAATAAAGATGGGTGGAGATGGGAAGGATTTACCATTTGCAGGTTTAAGGATATGGTGTAAGTGGTTGCCTATGCGTGCCAACTGTTTTATTTGGAGGTTGCTGCATAAAAGAATTCCCACAAGACCGAATCTAATAGCACGTGGAATAAACTTACCATCATCGTTGTGTTCAGTGTGCGAGAATGAAGAAGAAATAACTAAGCATCTATTTTCTCAATGCTTGAAGGTGAAGCCAATATGGGACTGATTTTTAAAATGGTGCGATATTGTGATCACTGAGTATTCCTCCCTAGAACAATTACTGGCGGAATATGTAGACAAAGGAAAAAATGAGAAAGAAAGGAAATTTATAATGGCTGCAACAAGTTGTATTCTCTGGTTCATATGGAAAGCTCGTAATAAGGTAGAGCATTTTACAGGAAACAATTCTCAACTCCAATGGTGATTGATGAAGTGTAAGTCTCACTGTTTGTATAGATAAAATTCAAGGCAAATATAGATTGCAATGCTGGCAAATGTGAAATGTAATCGTATGTATTTATTATAAGCATTGTGTATCAGATCTTGCTAGCACATTGCTAGATTTTATAATAATAATAAAATTTTGAGATCCTAATCATATGTCATAACAATACCCAAGCTTCATCATTTCTTACTGTTAAAAAAAACATAAGTGATCAATAACCACACGTCCACTCAGTACAAATTTACACCGGAAATAGATTCTAATTTTTTCAAACGACGAAGGATTTCGGCATTTGGACCTACCGGATTGCAGAGACACGGTATCAACCATACACCCATTAGCACAAAATTAATTCCCAAACTTGTTGTTCCCGCCGATGTAATATATATTTCCCCAAACTTCCTCACCGGCACCACCGCTCTCTGTCTTTCTCTCAAACACCAACACAAACACATTTGTTCCACTCGAACCAACCCCCCAAAACGACGAATTCATAGTATTACCAAATCATTTGTATCTATCATCACTCTCACCGAAAACCCTAATCTTTTTTTCTCATAAATTAGGGTTTCAGACTCAAATAAGATGTACAGGGATAGAGGTGGTGGACCATCCAAGGCTAAAATGGAACGATCTTCAACGGCGACAAGTTCCAAAGGAGCTGCTGGAGGATTGAATTTGAACGGGAAAGATGCTAGTAAAGATCGTCCATCGCCTGGAAATTCTAAGCTTTCTTCTGTTTCTAGGTCTTCTTACCCCAATAAGAAGCTTTCCAAAGGTTTTTTTTTCATTCTTTTTATCTCTTTCGATTATCTTGAACTTTATATGTTATATCTAAGGAAACCAATTGGTGTGACGTTATCTGTTCTTGTAGGCATGCTTTATTTTTTGACTGATTTTATGCTTTTTCTGTGCAAGCTATTAGGGTTTATGTTAGAATGGATTAGGGGAAAATAAGATAATTGTCGCTGGAAAGAGTTGAGAGTTATGTTTATCAGAGCACTTGTTCTAATCCAATCCCTCGCCGCTCCCTCCTCTCTCCCTCCCTGTGAATGTGACTCGGCTTGTGTTTGAGATTTTCTTAACCAAGACCATCAGCATCCATAATGGACTTACCTAAAGTTACCCACTGCCACGTCAACATCCGTATCATCTCCCACTTCAAACACCCACAAACCCGCACATCCAACCCATATATATTACTTTATTATAAAATATATATAATGAGGAAGAGACTAAAGGGGAAAAAAAGAAAAAAAAAGGGGGTACTCAAGCTGGCCGGAGGGCTGGCCAGGGTTGGAACCCGCCCTAACCAGCCCCTATGCGATGGTGTTTGGCGCTGGTAGGGTTGGAACCAGAGCACTTAATTCAATCCCTCGCCGCTCCCTCCTCTCCCCCTCTGTCCCTCCCTGTGAACGTGACTTGGCGTGTGTTTGAGTTTTTCTTAACCATTAAGAAACGAAATTACATATTTTTATTTTCTTTTGTTTCATAAATTATGTTCACCCCTTTATAAATACATAGAACACTTGTTCTAATCCTTTCTGACTTTATCTTCTCTGAAGTTTTATTACTTGAATTCTTTTCTTCATCTTCATCGGGTTTTGAAGATTTAATTGTTGAAACCTTTGGAGCAGTAGCTGTGGTTTTAAAAATGTGGCGGAAGTACAAGCTAAAAGTTCAAGAGGTCAAACACAGACACAAAAATATTTAGAAAGAGCTCGTAAAGGTGCAATCAATAGTCTCGGAGACTATTACCTTGGTGAAAACTTTTGATACGCAAACCCTCGTTAATAGGGAATTGATAATGTTACTTATTTTACATCAGTTTGGTTATTGAAAATGTTAGTTTTATTTAGTCTAATAGGGGAATTGATAACCACATCACTAAGAGTGAGGGGAGGACTCATCCCACTCCACTTCATCCCACTTGCCACATCATCACCATATCTCCATCTCCCATCTCATCTCACTCCAATACTCCATCCTACTAACCAAGCCAGGAAATACCGACCTCACTCTACCCCTCTACTTTTACCTCATTTTTCTTAGATGAAAACAGTGATGTCTGTGAGATAGAGGGGAGGGGAGAGAGGCTGGCTTTCTTCAGTGTCTCCATACTGCAAGGCTGGCCTTGAGAATTTTTAGCTCGGGGCTGCTGATCAGGGATAGGGTCTCCTGCTGGGTCCAAAGTGCCACTGCCACCTAGACCTCGCATCAGGACGGGGTGTGTAATCCTGAAAGTATAAGTGCTGTGCTGTAAGGGTTATTAAATGCTCTTATTACTGTTAAAATGTGATGGATTGTTTAAGATTGGTTGTTAAAGTATCGCTAATCAAGTAGGTAATAACATATTAACCACAATCCTTAGACTTGTGGTTATCAATTCCCAAATTTTAATTGTGTTTAATATATCTTATTGTCATTTTTATGTCTAAATGGACGTGAATATTACAAAAATCAAAAAAGGGAAGGGAACCATTGTATAATGGGAAGGAATTACAGAATTAGGAGGGTAAGTGATTAGAGAATCATGTGGTAGAGAAAATGGAGTGGAGAGGGAGCCATTCCTTGTGCTCTGATACAGCAGGTTAGGGGAGATATAAGTTAACTAATTAGTTATTGAAAGGGGTCAACCTAGTGGCAAATCCAGGAAATTTCGGGACCGAGGGCACTGACTGCTAAAGATGGCAAGACGACTTAAGTAACGAATCAAAACATGTTCGGATTAAAATGGGCTGGTCAAGCTTGTTTGTTAGTCAAATTATTCCAACAAATATTAAGCATAACATTCCATTAAGCTCTACATTATCATAACCAACTAAAGTCAAGTTTTTTAACAATTTGAACGAGTATCAAGTGTAATCTTAAGTCAAAATCTAACAATATTTTAGCTTAAATCAAATGATTAAGAGCAAGAGCCAAGAAAATGCTAAAGAAACTCTTTAGGGTTACTGGATTAGAAATTCACCTCAACGGAGTCAACGGTTTCTGTTTTCACGAATGGTTTCAAGAAATCAAGTGACAAATTCAGATATCAACACATGTAATCGACTTAATGACAATTTCTCACAATAACAAATCAGAGGAGCAATTTTACACATTTTCACACAATAATAAGTTGATAACACAATAATTACTCAATAACATGCTAATTTAGAGGGACAAGAGCCAAGAAAATGTTCGAAAATACTCTTTAGGGTTAGAAATTTACCTCAATGACTTCTGTTTCACAAATGGTTTCGAGGAATTGAGTGGCTAATTTAGATATAACTAAATATTCTAATTAAAACAATAACATAACAAATAGTCATTACCAGTATGCAATTTGACACCAGATCAACATATGTAATCGGTTAAATCACAATTCCACACAATAATAAACCAAAGGGCCAATTTCACGCATTTTCACATAATGTTAAGTTGGTAACATAATAATCACTCAATAACATGCTAAATCAGAGCGGCAATTTCACACAATTACACAAACAATAATAAGTTAATAACATAACAATTAGCCAATAACTACTAAAGTACTAAATTAAATTAAATTCAAAGATGTATACTAACCGTAACCTGGACTGCTGTAGCTGAGCTTGGAAGGAATTGATTATCGACTAGATCAGAGTGTGATTTGTAACTTTATATGAATTGAGAGATGGACTACTGGAATTGAGCCTGGAAGGAATCGTTTTTCTGTAAGGAAATAAAACTAGTTGTCTTGTTTGTACTGTATTGTATGAAGCAAGAGTGGCTAGGGTTGGACTAGGTTTCTTTTTTTTTCCTTTGATTGATTTGGAGCCTAAGATCTATACATTTGGAGCCTAAGATCTATACATAGATGTAGTGTTGTGTTTTCATACACATATCCTTCTTTATACTAGTCTGGTTCATGACTTCATGTTTAGAATCTTTAATCTTGTTTGAGACATGAGGTGGGTTATTTTTCTTGTCTATAACTATATGCCCCTGCTTTTATGGCCACACACATGGAGTGTAAGCTAAAAAAGATTGTAGAAAGAATCACCCTGAGAATATTAGATTTCATCTCTGTCATAGTACATTCCCATCTATTTTAGCATGTGTTCAAATCTATTTGCAAATTGTGGTTTTAAATTTGGTTCTGACTATTCATTTCATTAAGGTTCGTTATGCTGATTCTCTGATATCAAGTTCGCGTTCAAATCTGCCTAACTTAGGCTTTCTTTTTTGTCTGTAGGAGAGGAAAATTTAGTAGAGGAATCTGAAACAGATAGCGAGGAGTCGGATGTTAGTGGTTCTGATGCAGAGGACACATCTTGGATATCATGGTTTTGCAGTTTACGCGGAAATGAATTTTTCTGTGAAGTCGATGAAAATTACATCCAAGATGATTTTAATCTGTGTGGTTTGAGCAGCCAAGTTCCCTATTACGATTATGCTCTTGATTTGATATTGGACGTTGAATCCTCTCATGGTAAAGCTTTTTTGCTCCCTTCTGATGAATTTGTTTGTCAATTAACTTAATTCATGTGGAATCTTTTCCAGTTTTGTTTTTTAAATACATTTTACAAAAGCAAATCATGTTAGTTTCCATCTTGATATCTAGTTTTGCATCAACTAGTTGTTCTAACTTTTTACTTACACAAGCCCTCTTTCTTAATGGATTAACAAGCAAGTATTATTGTTTCAAGAGTTAATTGCATCGTTCGTCCTTAACGTTTGGTCATGACACAAGTTTAGTCTTTTAAGAATCGTAAGTAAAAAATCATCTTTAGTTCACAAATGTTGTTGCAACCGTAGTCCTTTCATTAACTTCCGTCAAATAATCACCGTTAGTGCCCCTCATGTGTCATGCACATGAGGGTAATTATGTCTTTTAGCCCTTTTTAAAAGTCCCTTTAGAAAACTAAAAAAACCTCTCTTCCCTCATTTGTTCCCTCTCTCACAGTCTCTCTCTCTCTCTCTCTCTCTCTCTCTCACACACACACACACACATTTGTCCCCCATTTCCAACCTAGAACCCACCTAATCTTACTTTCCTGCCTATCTCTCTACC
Source organism: Pulicaria dysenterica (assembly GCA_947179395.2). NCBI lineage: Eukaryota > Viridiplantae > Streptophyta > Magnoliopsida > Asterales > Asteraceae > Pulicaria > Pulicaria dysenterica. The sequence goes on along the minus strand of OX359290.1, from coordinate 110,510,065 downwards.
GACATCGTCCACCTCAGTCGACCATCTCGCCACCGATGCCACATCGCCATCATATGCACGCCACCCACCATCACACCTCGATCTCTGCATGCTACCCACCATTGCCACCGCCATAAAATATGCAAGAACCACCATCGTCTGTTTACACCATTGCAGAAAGGATTAAGATCCATGACCGGTAGGCTTTCTCGATCTCTCCCTTCTCATATTACACCATTGCGTACCATCATCAATATGATTCTTGACTTGATTCTCATGTTCCAGATCCAAGTGATTCTTGTTTGATTTAGGTTTCTCTTTTTGACCTCAATGTTGTTGGCTGGCGTGTTTTGTTTACATTTGTTGGTATTAGTAAGAAGTCTTGGCCCTACAAAAAAACAATTTTGGCTTTGTCTTTAATGGTTAAAAAATTGATTTTGGTTTAATTTTTGTGATATGTATTTTATGGTGGTGTTTGGTGGTTTCTCTTGATAAATGGTGGATGTTAGCGGTGGTGGTTGGAGTGGTGACGGTGGTCGGAGTTGGTGACCAGCGGCCGAAGTTGATGTCACGGTGGTGGTTGGAGTTGGTACACCAAGAAAACTGCAGGTCAACGAAGGAATTAAAAGCCTGTTTATATTATTTATTAGAATTATATAAGTAATCAAAAAAAAGAAAAAAAAAGGTAAGGACTTCAGGTTGCAACATGAAATGACACATGAGGGGCACTAAGGGTGATTATTTGACAAAAGTTAATGAAAGGAATATGGTTGCAACAAAATTTATGAATAAAGGACTATTTTTGTACTTACGATTTGTAAAGGACTAAATTTGCATTCTGAGCAAACCTTAAGAACAACCGATGCAATTAATGATCTTAATATTCCACAAGCAAGAAGCACAATATTTTTTACGTGTCTGTTTTTTTTTTCCTTTTATTTTTTACAAGTAATTCTTCTCTTGTTCTGGTGGCTTGTTGTTTCCAATAGTGAGGTAAAAATGTTAAGCCCGGCGTTTCTTTTCATTTTGACTATAAGCATACTTACGCAGTCGCACACTTGTTTGCTACTTTTAGCAAACTTTTCGACTCTTTTATTTTTGTTTTCTGATATTGTCAAATGGTGGTGGCTTAACTTTTTTCTTTGTAGTCTTCTTCAACAGTATCAACTATCAAGTCAACTAAAAATTTTCTAAATTGTTCAATGGTCATATCTATTGATTGGTTGTTGTTCATCTAGTCGTCTTTGGCTCTGTGTTTATCGAATTAATCGTTGTGGTTTTTGGTGTAATTAAATACCGACTAAAGACTTGATATTATAAAATAATCTTATTATTATATATATTCTCTATAACATCATCCTTTTTGAAATTCTCATCTTGAATTTTTTTGAAGGTTATACGCAAACAGCAGAAGCTAAAAAGTAAAAACCATTTCATGCATATGTTTTCGAAAACCTGTACAAAAGTTCTGTTCAGCAAGGTTTAACACGCATACGATTCATTTGAAAATTAAAACATACCCATGACTTGTCAAACATGGTGCTAAAGTTGTATCTCTTAACAACAGAACATAAAATAAACAAAAAACAGATTTCCTTCCATGTCCACCAAGCCCAGGAGTAAGTATCCAATGCACAGGGTATATGTGTATACTACAAAATTAGCACAATGGGTTCATCTCAAATCATAAAACTTTAGTCATCATAATATGTTTAGCACATTATACCTGAATCAAGCACGAATACTAGATGTGCAATGTCTCATTTACACAAATTATGCCTAAATCAAGCATGATTCAAGCTTAGGACTTCAAATTAGCTCACTAGCTACTTCAAAAACAAAGAGAAGAACTTGATTAACCTCTATAATCCTCTTGAAAGCTCAAACACAGCAGCTCACTCCAAAATTAAGCACATAGTTAATTTTTTCCAAGTAATTCAAAGTCTCTAACACACATGCAACAAGAAACCCACCAAGATTTCAAGTTTCTTCAAGATTTTAGCATATTTTTCTCAACTCTCACTACTCTTACTCTCTCAAGATTTTAGCATATTTCTCCCTGCCAAAGCCACTGTCCCCTATTGAAGTCAAAGTCGCTTCCTTTGTAACGTCACTTTTTGACTACTTTTGGTTATAAATGAAGTATATTGATTGTTAAGTATTTACAAGATGAAAAATGTTATGTGGAATTAATTATAAGTATTTTGTGAATACCATGCGAGCGCATTCGCATCACATGTAACGCCTCAGCTATCAGGACCCTCAGTTATGTTGATGGGTCTTGTTTATATTTGAAATGTTTTTTGACTTGTCATTTTTTTCTCAAAATCATAATTTAGAAGAATGAGAGAAGTTAATAATATTTTTTTATATTGATGAACTATTTAGTAATGAATCAAGTTAAAAACCTAACTGGAAACCAAACCTAAGACGGTGTACTCATTAGAAATCCAAAACATGATATTATAAATTTGAATTTAAGTGCCTTGAAACTGTTCCCTAATGGTCTCTAAGGGCCAAACCCTGGATACTTCAGTTTTAGTTTAAAGCGAAACACAAACCAAACTGATCTTACTACAAGTCACGTTCGCCTTGAGTTATTGGTAATTTTATAAACTAGGCTAAGTATAATCTATTGTAAGCATTCTCGGAAAGAGTGAAACGCAAAGTTAAACTTTTCTTCTATTATTACATGTTTCACCTTAAGCATTTGATCTCCATAATATCTTTCTCTTGATGATATGGTTGGATCCTAACCTTTGTCATGTTTTCATCCATTTCATTGGAACATGATAGGCTAAGATCATTATGGGACTCCTTTGTTTTTTAAATCGTAAATTTCACGCACAATTGAACTTGTTATTCATATGTGCAGGTGATATGTTTTCAGAAGAACAAAATGAAATAATTGAATCAGCAGCCGAGATGCTTTATGGTCTTATTCATGTACGATATATCTTAACAACCAAAGGATTGGGTGCCATGGTAACAATATATTCACTTTAATCTCAAACTGAAACTGGTAATTTAATACTGTACTTTTTGTTAATATTAACAAGGAGAGCAAATGATCCCCTTTGATAGCTTGAGAAGTACAAGAACGCAGAATTTGGCAGATGCCCAAGAGTGTTCTGCTGTGGTCAACCTTGTCTTCCTGTTGGTCAATCAGACATTTCTCGCCAAAGCAATGTGAAGATTTTCTGTCCAAAATGCGAAGATATCTATACCCCTCAATCCAGGTTTCAAGATAGTATCCTTTTTTCTCACGGTCTGGCCTTTGGGCGCTAAGTTATTCACTAGTTGATGTTACAATCTTTATAAGTTGTTTTGGTTTGTTTTTGCTCACTTGGGTCCGCCCTTGTCGGGGAGATTGCATGGTCCACAACTTTTGTTATATATATTCTTATCGAAAGTACTTTTTTTTTATATTTAGTCATTAATTAGTTCTTATCTGGTAAAAACTGCAAGAAAATGCAAGATAATATTCACACTTTTTCCAATATTTGCAATGTCCTTTCGTTCCTTTTTAACCATTAAACTTAACATACTTTCCCTTCTATATGAAATTACACATTTCGCGCCTTTAATGTTTGTTGCATTAGCTGGTTACAGATCACATAGTTTGGTGAGCAACTAAGCATGTTGCATATATATAATTAAATAGCGCAAAGTAAATTACGTTTTCTTGCAGGTTGCCCTTTGTATTGAGCTATACTTCCAGTCAAAATATGAATTCTTGGGACCAAGGGAGTATTAAAAAAGATTTGTGTTTTCAGTAAATATATTCATTTAAGTTAATTTTGAAAGAACTTCCAATACATGTTCGGAATGTGGATTGTGTAATATCTCCTTAACAGCATGTAGACCTTGATGGAGCCTATTTTGGGTCAACATTTCCTCACTTGTTCCTGATGACATATGGACACCTGAAACCACAAAAGACATCACAAGATTACATTCCTAGAGTCTTTGGTTTCAAGGTTCACAAGCCATGACCTCTATACTGGATCCAAAGATGTGAACCAACCTGCCTGCCTGCTACTGGCATATCCACAGAAGACATCACAAGTAACATTTCCGTTGTTTTTCAAGACGCGGAAATTTTAATCAACAGGTATTGAAGGCCTGAAAAGAAACCACATCACAACCCCAGGATCCTTCATATGTTATATGTTAAAAACATCTGATTAGAACAAAAAAGAAGAAGAAAAAAAGAAAAAAAAAGCTGTGTTTTTTTTTTAAGTGTTGTGCTGCTTGTTTCTATTAAAATGTTCTCTGTATGAGTACTGATTTTGTAACTTAGGAAGCTTTTTCCCTCATGAAATGCATTCAACATTGACTTGTATCTGCAGTTCATCTTTATCATTTCATTCCAGTTTGATAATCATTACTTTTTCGAATGTAATATCTTTAAGATTGTCATTAAAACTTATACGTAACAACTAACAAGACATAAATTTGTAATGATTACAAACTTAATGATAAAATTGTAGACAAAATTTGTTCCATGATGACGAGGAAACCATCATTTGTGTAGTTATTATATAATACTAGCATAGTACCCGCACAATGTAGCTACGACAAAATTTTCTCACTCGATAACATGTATATTTTCGATATAGTAGGGTATCATAATCACGCACTATGATCATGTTGAATAGTTATCATATGCAACATCTATATTTTTTTGTGCTTTTCAATTTCTTTATTGGTTTAACTATTTATTAGTTTTTTTTAATTTGTTATAATATCTTGTATGTTAGAAATTAATTTGTGTTGACCTGCCTTTTTAAAACATTATTTATTAATGGAATGTTTAGTTATTATAATGGTAATTAAGAATATAAATAAAGTCATTTAGTTGTTTCCTTTTAGATTTAAATGAGGGTATATTTGTAATTTTATCTTACTTAATTTTTAAGAGTTTAAGCAAAAGTGGTAAATGCTTTATAATATAGTATAAATATATATCCAACCACCTGATTAAGGTAATTTACAATCCTCGCTAACGTGGTTTAAAAACCGGTCTTTAATGTATCATGTGAACAATCCTCCTAAATTAGTAGCTTTAGTCCTATAGGGTTTAGGTTAGGGATGACCAGATGATGTTTCGATAATAAACACAGATATACAAGTTAGGCGGTGTACCTCTTGTCCGAGATTTGATGCCTCTAGGTAACCTTAGGAGGGAACACAGCAGAAAGAAAAGTTCATAGTTTGTGACAGATCAGTCTAATGGATGTGTAAATGAGATATAAAGTTAACGCAATTCTAGTGATAGAAGTTCATAAATATTTTTTTATTTTATTTAAAATGGTTCGTTTTAATTGAAAGTTCGTCCAAATGAATCAGCGAAAGATGATATTTTGTTAACATTTTAGAGGAACTGCTAGCTTTTGTTCAATTGTTTAGAAGTCAAATGCATTTATTAGTTTAATCAAAGAATGAACCTGTCATTTTTCTATATTTTTAAATTTGTCTCCAAAGAATAATTCCTTTTTATATTGTAAATTCAGAAACGCAACTCAATTTAAAATTAAGAAGTGAACACTAGACAGCTTTTATAATCATTAACTATCTTATCAATATTAGTATTTTATATATGAAATTCATTTAATATGTTTCTTGATTAAGACCAAAATAAAAATAAAAAAAGAGTTTGCGTTTTTGATTCACAACATTCACATCATGTTACCCTCCAATTTATAAGGTAAAGCCAATATTAAGGATTTAATTCTAATAGCGTTCTTTTATGTTAAATTTAGAAAACTTTTACAAAAATCCACATGAATGGACAAGGTGAAATGTTAACCAGAGAGCATCTTATTAAGGATTTAATTCTAAGTTTTCGTTTGTAGATAGTATCACTATATATGTCGTTTTGGTCGGTTATAAGTTGGTAACATGGCAAAATTCTGTATTCTTGAGTTGGAGGGGAAGGGGAGAGATCATATTGAGAGAAGGAGTTTTTGAATAAAGATGTATATAACACATGTATTATCAGTGAAAAATATATTAAAGTTTGACATAAAGAGTGATTCATGATACTATTATCTTTTTTTAGAGTGTTGTCTGCTGCTTTAATACGGAGAAAATAATCATAGTAACAAATAATCTTTCCAACTATGATAACATCTTCTAAGACTATGAGCAAGGGATAATTTACAGGTTGAATAGGCCATGTCAATTGGACTTATATATATATATATATATATATATATATATATATATATATATATATATATATATATATATATATAGGGTAAGGTTCTATAAATAACCTCCCTTAAACATAGAACCTAAAGAACCGTCCAAGAGTTGACACGTGACATATTGTTTAGGGGTAAAAATGAAAAAAAAAAAAAAAAAAATCACGCCAGCGACTAAGGCTAAAAAGAAAAAAAAAACACTTCAATCTTTAAATGATCATAACTCATTCGTTTTGGGTTCATTCAAACCCAAAATGCAAAATCCGTAGTTTGCATTTTGAGCTGGGTTCATTCGAACCTAAATGCAAAATCCGTAGATGCTGGGTTCATTCAAACCTAAATGCAAAATACAAAATCCGTAGTTTGCATTTTGAGTTGAGTTCATTCAAACCTAAATGCAAAATGCAAAAAAACGAAAACGCAAAATATAAACATGCAGGTCATCAAGATGCTTCTAAAATGCAAAAAATATGAAATGCAAAATGCAAATCCAACATGATTCAAATGAAAATGCAGCCCAAAATGCAAAATTACACATTCAAACCCAAAATGCAAATTCCGAACATAACACTACATTCTGCCCAAAATGCAAACAAAAATTTCATGATAAAAAAAAATTTAGAAAAATATGGGAAGAGTGATCTTGTTTGAAAAAGGATTAAAAAACTAAAAGATTGGTATAATTTTTTTGTTCAAATTAACAAAACTTAAAAAGTTATGACGATTTAAAGTTTTTGTGGGTTTTTTTTAAATCGAGGTTGTTGGGGAGGGGGTTTTCCATGTTTACCCTTTTCCTCCTAAATTAATACATGATCATTACAGTTTTGCCATCTTTAATCTCATTCATTGATTTTGATGATCCAATAGTCCACATTGGTTATTTAGGTTCTTTGTTTAACACATGGTTCTTTATTGATTCAATTTATATATATATATATATATATATATATATACATAAGGGAATGTTTAAATGAAAATGAGAAATTAAATGAAAATGAGAGACCCAATCTTAGTCGTTCATTTTGTAAGTGGAATTCATGGATGGAGAGCCTGGCGGAAGAGTGTGGCAGGGTGCATGTGATGAATTCATTGGTGGACAATGACATTGAAGCAGGGGAATTGGACATCTATTAATGACTCATTGATTGAGTATTTTGGTAATTTATATATTTACCTAACCGTGAATAGCGTCCGGGTGAGCCGCCATTAATTTGCGAGGCTTGATCTTCTCAAAATAACCCTCATCCCATATATATATATATATATATATATATATATATATATATATATATATGGGATGATTCAAACGAGAATTGTTTTTCGTACGAGAATTGCGAGAACCAATCTTAGCCCTTGATTAAACTTAATCAATGGCTAAGATTTTTTAATAAAGGATACTTTGTCATTTTAGTATTTGCTTGTTAAAATGTATGTAAAAATAACAATATCTAACTTAGTTACAACTAACATTATATAACTACGTATTAAATTTATTATATAAATTAAGAATTAAAGGTTTAAGAAATAAAAAATAAATAAATAAAAAAGTTTAAGAAATAAATAAATAAAAAATAAAAAAGATAAGGTTGTTGCTTGAAAGCAAGGCTCCTTGTAACATTAAACTAAAAGATAATATATTTGAAGTAGCCAAGGATCCACATCTTACTTCAAATTGGATGGCTTACTCCTTATTTTGCACATATGCTTATCCAAATTCTCTCATTCCATGTCTTCTTGTCCCTCTATGCTTTCAGAATCATAGATAATACCGAACATAGAAAAACACTTCCTCGGCTAAATAAATTATTATATCAAGCTTAATAATTTTAATCAAATTTAATAACAATTAATAGATTTTAAAAAAACATTTAAACATCCTAAAATATCTTATTATTATCGTAATTACAAACCAAATGATGTGTTTTGGAATCTTGTTACGATTATAAGAAATATATTACAGAATTTTACGTTGTAAAAAGTTAAGTTCTTTAAGTTTTTTTAATAAAGATCATATCATTAAAGTTTGGTTTTTAGCTCAAACATATATCACTGAATGATCGATTAGCACTTTAAGGGTATGTTTGATATGAAGTTTTTTTTTAAGTTTATTTGAGCTGGTAGTTTTTTGTTTGAAAAAAATAGTTACAAGTTATGTTCGGATAAAAAGTTGAAATCTTTTTTTAAACAAAAAAACTCTAAAACTAAAAACTTCTTTAAGTAGACTTTTAAAATTAGTTGGAAACTTTTTATATACCAACTTACATAAATATCATTTTTAATTGTTTTATAATTCCTTCTATTTTTATAATTTGTCATATTTTTTCATTTTACACAATTAAGCTCCAGCTATCAGCTAATTTACCAAACACATGTATAACTAAAATATACAGCTTCCAGCTACAGCTACTAGTTTCCAACTTTCAGCTATCAGCTAACAGTTTGCAGCTACAACTACCGACTAATTCTACCAAACATACCATAAATCTGCTTGAATCATCGATTAAACATATACTTTGTGATAAAAATTATTAAAGAACAATTTTATATATCTATGCGACATTATTATTGTCAAAACTTTGTAAGTATGTGATATATTTTTTAATTTATATGTGATTTATTATATTTTATCTATAAAAAGCTTATTGTTTGAAAAGAAACCCCCACTAATTTCAAACATGTGGTGGTTTAATCCTTAAAAAAATGTGCTTGTTAAAAAAATTTTAAATAATTAAACTGTCAACAGTTATAACTTAATTTGGGGTTTAGGGTTTAATATTACAATATTAATCTTTCAGATAAAAGTCACATTTACAGTGTAACGAGGGTGTGAAGTTTTTGCCTTTAAAATAAATGACACATTTATACCACAAATTAAAGTGTAATAATAATACTACGGAATGATAAAACAAAAAAAGAAATAATTAATTTTGGGAGATATAATCGATGGCTGCTATTTTCATTAAACTTCATTTTCAAGAAGATATTGATATAAAACCTTAGCAAAATTGACAGCGAAGTGTGCGAGTCCAAAACGATAAGATGAGAGCAAATACTTGGCACATTAATTATATTTATCTCATTTCGTTTTCAGTTATGCTTCCTAATATCAACAACTAGACACTTCCTAAAAATAGACTATTTGAATACAACATTTTGTATGTGGAGAGGTTTTGATCAAGAACAAATTGTATTGCAAAAATCACTAAAACCAATTTTAACCGTTAATTTTAAAGATCAGTCACTTACTATCTTAGATGACTAATTCCAGTATTTGCTCCTTAAAATCTTACTAATCTCACGCTTTCCTTTTCTCTTTATCGAAACACACTAGTGAGTGAATTTAAAGAAGTCGGGCAACAAAAATATAAGGTGGACTTATCTATTAGCTTTTCTTAACGGGTACTATGTTCTTCTAAGATCATTTGTTTGACTTTTCAGTTTTCATTGAATTTTTCTTCTCTTCTTGTCACATCAACCAATATCACCCTTTTCTTTTTAACTCAAAAGTTAGTGTAGCTCTTCCCATCTTATTTTAACTTTCTATTTATAATATATATTAAGAAAGAGAAAGAGAGAAGAGGAAGATAGAAGAGAGAAAAATAAGAGAAAGGGGGTGAAAACGGGGTGAAGGAGAGCTCAAATTGTGAGATCCAGTGTGTTTTTAGTAGATTGGGTAAAAGGAGGTGCGTACTAGTATTCACCATCCCACTTAATGGAGCCGACTTGCTGATGGCATCAGGCTATACCACATAGAAGGCCTAACCGGCTTACATGATCTGCAAAATTCCAAACTTACAAATTTTGCATCCCTATTTTATTCCGTTCATCTTTTATAAATTCATTATTAATTTGTTTGTTCACCTTGTTCATGTTTTATCTTTTATAGTGAACTGACCAACTTATTATATCTAGAATTAATTATGCTATTGGTCCTTTAACTATGCCATTATTTTATAATTGGTTCTCAAGGATGCGAAATTACGTCGGTGATCCTTTATACGGATACTTGTTGCACCATTGATCCTTTAATTAACGACATAATAATTTTGAGTGTTAGTTTTGTCATTTTCAAGGACAAAACAATCATTTCACATTTCTGAAGGACTAGATATGAAATCTGAGTAAATCTAAAGTATCAACACAACAATTATCTTTTGTGTGTGTCTATATAGAGAGTTCAATTGAGAATGCAAATAATTGTGATAATGATAAACTTAACCTTGACTATTCATTTGATTAAATCAGATATTCTACATTTTACTATTTATTTTATTCATAACCCAACCATGAATTGTGATTAGTTGACTGCGACCCATCTAAAGTATCATTAAGATAAATTAGAGATCTTGTTGCCTTCAATTGACATATTTTTTACGAACACTACAAACTAAAATGAAAGAAAATAATTACTTACATGGTAAGAAATCTAAATTATCAAATAATAAAAAAATTATAAAATAATCTAAACTATGAAAAAACTAGAAAAATTATAAAAATTTAGTACTTGCACTTTATTCTTTAAATATGTTGTAGAGAGTTTTTTTTAAATAAAAATAAGAAATTAGTTTGCAAAACAAATTTCAAATACCCGAATAGAAATATGTTTTAAATATTCTAAATTTATAAAAATAGAAATAGGAAATTAGTTTGCAAAATATCAAATTCTCAACTAGAGACATGTCGTCAAAGTTCTAAATTTGTAAAATAACTAGTAACTTATAGCCCGCGCGTTGCGCCGTGTTTTATAAATGTACAATTATATTATCATAATAAATCTTATAATTAGGTTGATCTACATGATAAAAAATTATTTGCTAATAACACATATTTAAGAATATTTATTACTAAAAAGGACAAAAGTTACAACATCAAAAGTTCCGGTTGTTTTACTTGACCAAAAGGTCAAATGATACATACCTACATAAGATCGATTCTAAAAATGAAGTTTAATAGTTAAATCAATTTAACTTAAATTTTAATGCTTAAACAATTCAAAAATAAAGGTTAATGGGTTGAACAACATAAGTATAAACTTTAAAGTTAAACTATTAAAAAAGTTTTAGAGTTTAATCGATTGAGTTTAAATTAAAACTCTTAAATAAATAAATATATTAAATTTTGTTTATATAAAATTATAGAAAACATATATATGAAATTCATATGAAGTAAGAGAAAAAAAAACAGACACGATGTTTTAAGAAATAAATGTTAAAAAACGGTTAAAAAGAATTGAAAGACTAAAAAGGAGTTAAAAAAGTTTTAGAGTTTAATCGATTGAGTTTAAATTAAAACTCTTAAATAAATAAATATATTAAATTTTGTTTATATAAAATTATAGAAAACATATATATGTAATTCACATGAAGTAAGAGAAAAAAAACAGACACGATGCTTTAAGAAATAAATGTTAAAAAGCGGTTAAAAAGAATTGAAAGACTAAAAGGAATTGAAAGGTTTGAAAAAGACAAAGTAGCAAAAAAAATTAATTATTTTCTACTGACCAGATTCGAACCCGAGCCTTGTGCCTGACATAAGAATTACTGGCCATCCCGCCCAACTCGCCTTTGCTTATCATACGCGTTATTTAATATATATCATAAAAGTGCGTTATTTCCTTGAAAATGTATGGTATATATAATTTTTTAGATAACTTGTGTACGAATATAAACCCAACGGATCTAATTTGCAAGAGATAAGTATATTTTCGATATAGAAACATAATCTTAAGTTTTAATTTTAGATTTAGGGTGTTTTGGATGTTAATATAGGAATACCCATTAAATAAAATAGGTTTATGACGTCATTAAATTATTTTTTACTAATAAGAAACCTCTATTTCAAAATTGCTTCAAATTATTTTTTAACTTTTTTCTCATTAATCATCTATACTTATTTTTTTAAAAGGCTAACAATTGTTAGTGCAAATCTGTGAGTGTATCAATTTTCTTTCTTCAATTCATCTTTAGATTTTTATGATGTTCCTTGATTTGTTTTACGATATATGAATTTATTATATTAAAATTTACATTAACAATCCCGTGTGTTTATACACGGGATATTAAACTAGTATAAATAATAATCATAATAATAATAATAATAATAATAATAATAATAATAATCTTTGTTTTATATATTAAAAGAATAGATGAATGATGTCATCATTATATTTTTAAAATAATTTTAAATTTATAAACAAAATAAATTTAGATAAGTTTATATTTTATTCATTTAATTAATTATACGATTTAGGTCCAAAATCTTAAATAACTAGGTCTAATTGTTTTTTTATAATAAATTATGAAGTATAAAAAGAGTTTGATAATAGTTGTGTTTATATATAAACATAATCATGTAAAATCTACGCGAATTTATTTTGATCTAATTTGCATTGGCAAAGTTTAACTTTACACACGCAGTCATATAAAGAAAAGATACTTCACATACAAAGTTATTGTTCTCGGATAAAAAAAAAGGTTTAATATGCTGCTATTAAATAATGCAAGGTTTAATTAGTGAAAATAAATATCAAAAATTATATTTTATACGTTATTAACATATAAAATATATATGTAATAATGGTATCTGAATAAGGGGAAAATATGAAAAATAGTAGACAATTTTGTAAAACTGGACAATTATTTTCGAACCGATAAAGTAGTATAGTGATATATTGTCCAAAAGAGGTGGTATACATCGTTTAGAAATTAAAAGAAACATCAAATTATGAAAACAATGTCTTATCGATGGTTAAACATTATTATCAAATTGTATGATAAAGTAAATATTGTTTTTTTCTCAACAAATGAATTAATGCTTTGTTAAATTCAGCTATAGTACAAGATACCAAATTAAAAGGGTCTAGAAAACATTATCTTTTAAATAATGCAAGAATGTTTTACTTTTTAATTTAAAACATATGTTTGACTATGCGTTTTTATTTGAAGAGTCCTTAATTTGTTCAAAAAGTCATAAAGTTATAACTTATAACCTAACCATAATGTTATGCCCATTCTAGACGGAGCCGATCCTGGGTATGGGTTACCAGGACTGTCGCCCAGGACCCATAGATTAAGGGGGCCCAAAATTTTCTGTCTGTACATATATCTTATACCTATGTTTAACCAAGTAATTTATTTAGAGCGTAGTGATATATCATAAGTTGTTTTTGTGTTATATATTTAAACATTTCTAACTCGGTATTCAGTTTTTATATTTATATGAATTTTATCATTTTGTTTTTAAATACTTCAATAATTTTAGGGGCCTCGTTTTTTATTTTCACCCAGGGCCCAAAATATGTTTGGACCGGCCCTGGCTCTAGGGTAAAGATAGTGATTGTGTTTATAAGAAAAAACTGAACTAAACTAAACCCAGAAAAAGGTAAATAATTTAAAGTGGTAGTTATTTATAAAGTATGAAGGGTACAAAATAAACCCTAATATAAAAACCATAATGGATCTTAACCTATTTATATAATTGGGTTGGATCGTCCAATATTGAAAATCTAATTTACGTATCTATAATACTCCCTCGCGGTAAGAGTGGTAAACAGTCAGACGCCCACGCCGGAGTGGAAAATACAATAAAAGATATTACAATAATAGGAAAGATCATAGATAACAAAATAAAAACTTTGTGGCGGCAAGACAGCGACGGGTTAGCGGCAGTGGCGGATGCATGTTGAAGACATGGGGGGAAAGGCACCCCCTCCAATGAGACTCATCCATGTATTATATGTTAGTTTTATATGTATGCCCCATCTAATTTATTTTTTAGGCCCCATATTAGCTCCTAGAATATGTAAAAAGGAATAAAAATAGCAAGGGATGGTTACTTAAGTTGATGGTGCCCCCTCTAAGAAAAATTTCTGGATCCGCCACTGGTTAGCGGCCAAATTAAAGGGGACGGTAGGAGCAACGAAAGGAGCTATAATTACGGCGGTGGCGGCAAGAGACGCGGAGGCGGCCCGCGAAGGTATGAGCTACGACTGCAGCGGCAGGAACTACAATTATGGTGGTGACAAGAAGCATGACAGCAGTAAAAGGTGCGACGGCAGCTGCAAGAGATACGATAACAGCAAAGGAGAAAAAATTATATTTTTTTTACAACGCTTCTTTGGGGGTATGATGAGAGCGTAAACTTTTCAAAGATGACTATACTTTTGTTAAAAGTTGACGGAGATTGTCCGTTTGAAAATAAGAATAGATTAAATTTTTTTTGAAGCTCTCTGTATTGAAGAAAAAAAACGAGGTTGATTACAACTTATAATAATTTAAATGGTTTTAGAAGTACGTTCCAAAGAAAACTAACATAAAATTTGAGGAACATCAGTATGGTTGAAAAGAAGAATGATGTAATCAGTTTTTGTAGAAAAGTGTTATATTTATTGTGTGTTTATATAAGAGTATATAAATAAATTATTAAACACAGAAGTCTTTGACAACGGTTAAAAAACATCAACTCTCATCAGTCATCACGCCGCATCACCAACATGCTTACGACAATCCGATGGTAGTGTGGATAACATGTTGGGGTTCTATACTTATGTGCATAGAAATATAATAATTTATATTGATTTTTATTTTTTTATTTTTTTTTAAATGCCATCTTAATTCATACCAGTAACGATTACATATTTTTTTATCACATTATAAAACATAAAGTGGGTACGTGGTAATGTAACTATTGAAGATACAAATTATACACCAACCTAATTAGACTAATAAAAAATCAATACAATATTGTTATGCCTATGTCTTTCCGGAACCTTAACCAATCAACCCATATTATATGTAATTAACTAAAGATTTTTTGAGATTAATACAACAACAAAATTTCATATTCAATGTACGGTGACTCGTAGTTACATTTCTATACACATAACCTTATTGCGCAGTGATCAACTCCCTCTACCCCTTCTCCTCCACATCCTCTAATGTAGTAGGATTACTTGTAAATTTGATTACTCATCTTATCCAGACAGAGTAAATTACCAAAAAAGAGGGCACGTTTTGTTAAGAAAAAAGGTCCATCTAAATAATTATGCTAATATAAACCAAATTGATTTACTTTAACAAAAATTGTTTGATTTAGTATCTTGACTCAAACAAATCGAGTGTTAATTGTATGAGGTGTGTGGTGCTCTTTTCAAACTCTAGGGTAGTATTTAGTCTCATCGACGAATTTAAGGTAGCAACATGTTTTTTGGCCTCAAAAAATTGAGGTCCAACCGTCCAAGCATCCCAATGAAGGGTACTAATCTCAGGCCTTTGCAAATGAAGGGGTCATAGATCATGGGTGAGAGGGTGATCAACCATGTTTGATGTGGAAATGAGAGATAAAGGGGTTGTACTTGCTTTTGTATTGTTCTTATTACATGGACCCACATTGTTTTTTTTTTCATCAATAATTCCAAATCTTAGGGTGACCACATTTTCTTCTATCCTTTTCATTAATTGGATTGATAAAAGTAGAATTTGAATATTCAATGTATATTTTCAGTAACTATTGATTAAATTCTATGTGTAAAGTTGTTTCATATACTGAAATGCAACTCATAATATTCGATCAATGAAAACTGGATGATTTTATGAATACCAACAACTAACATTTAATCAATTCAACTACTACAAGAGTTCAATTTCTTTCAACTTCCAAATTCACATTGAACTTCATTATTAACAGGTTTCTTGATTCTAAGAAAGTATAATAGTTAATTCAATTACCAGTCTCGAGTTACAGGTTGTGGGAGGTCATCATCATAATCACAGGTTACTGTATTTGGAGAAGTAGAGATGACTTAATTTTCAAAGAAATAAACAGATTGGGGGACATTATTTTCGAGGTGCAACGTTTGGGCTTTCACTGATAAAAAATAATGCAAGGTTTAATTGGGATATACGGTTAGTTATACCATCCATGTTAGATATTATAAAACATTAGAGGTTTTTAATAGCTATTACTACAATAAATGTAATCGTATAGATCCCATTTAGGGTATTAACAGCTTGTAGACTATCCTCTCATTGCTTGTGATTTGGGTGAGTGTTTGCTTGTACATTGGTTACAATTATAAATACAATTAAATATGGCTTTTCAAAAAAATAAAAATTAGTTATTTCAATTTTTTATGTTACTTTAGCTAAATTTAGATTATATAAATTGTATTTTATAATGCAAGATAACTTGATTTGATGTGTTTAAGTGGTTGAAGTTTTTACTTATTTAAGCTAAAAATTTTATATGACATGTCTATTATATATTTATATCTCAAGAGGTTATATGAAGAATATTTTGTTTTGAACAAAGTTTTAAGAGGAATATAAAACATACACACATAAATCCTTCCCATTCTCTTGGATTTGTGTTTTAAGGTCTCTTCGGGGAGTGCTTGAATGATCTTCCTTTGAATGATTTTTGCCATGTTCAATATGAATTTTGAAAATAAAATCAAACATTTAATTACAATAAGATCAATAAAAGTTAAGAACCATGGTGTAATTTTACATTTATTCTAAAAACAGAGACAAATCTAAATTTACTGCATTTTATTGTTTATTTATATATTGAAAACGTGTTTAAATTAGTTTATTTTTTTATTAATGAGCTCATTAGAATTTTAAATAAGCTTATAAGCTAACGTTTTTTCATACGAGTTTATAAAGATAACTTTTAAACTTAAATAAGTCATAAGCTAAAATTAATCAGTACATAAGCTAATCTAAGATCAACCTTCAAAGGCGGCGTAAATGGCAGTTTGTACTAAATTTGAAATCACATATACTTGACCAAAATGCGGTTTGAAATAGGGGTATTCATGATTTGATTTAGCGGTTTATTTAAAAAATGGTAACTAAATTGATAACCTCGCTCTCAGAATTTTTTAAACCATACCAAACCAAAGCGACCGATCACAGAAACCGATTCAATTTTGGTTGGTTTTACAACTTCGACATATATATGTTTAAAATAATAAAATATAACAAATCTATAACATAACTAATATATGTGTGTGTGATCTCAATTCAGTATGGTTTATGTTGATTATTTTCAAACGAAAACCATGAACAAAACCATTAAATTCGGTTTCAAATATTGAAAACCGCCGGTTTCACATGCACTTCTCAATCCAGTCAAACATAACCGTTTGTATGAGTCGGTCGGTTTAGATGGTTTCATGCTCACTCCTAGTTTGGAGGAAGCGACAGAGGTGTGTGAAGATGAACAATGTCGAGCCCTAATCAGAGTTCTAGAAATTGAGCCCGTAAAATATGAAAAAACTGAATATGGCAGGGGCAAATCTAGAGCGTTAACAATTGCAGATCTGGTGGTTTGAGGGCGGCGGTTGATTCATACTTCATATCATTTTTAGATGTTTATCACTACAAACCATATCTTCATACTCTTAAACTATAAAAATTAAAATAAGTAATTTTTTTTAAAGAAAAACCGGTAGTTTACTAATTGAATGAGTAAACTTATATTATTAACTTAAACAAAGGTAATTATATTTTTATGCAGTTTGTTCATATAGTAATTGTAAACTAAATTCATCTTTCCGGTACATCCAACTCAAGAAACCCCTATATTTAAAAAGAATGCAAAAGTGCAAAATATCTATAAAATACATTCTAAATAATTACGAACATTTCGTTTTCAATCAAATAAAATACCAAAGAGAATTAGTCAATTTATTTTACTAGATTAAATATACGTATAAATACCAGTTGAGTTAGAAAATATTAAACATTAATTATAGATATGAAATAAATGAAAAATATTAAAGAAAAATTTTCGTAACTCTGTTGTGCAAAATGGGATATTCATTTGAATTGGATGTATAATTTATGGTATATATCATGAATAATACGAAAATAGAGTTGAATCAGGAACCAAAACACTTTCAAAGCCAAAGCAAAGGCATTTATTTAGGAGGAGTTTACGACTTTGCGCAATAAGATAACATCAAAAACTCAGATCATCGATTGAAGCTTAGACGTAAAGGGAAGGGTACATAGTAGACGTGATGGTAGAATGTGATATCATAATATGAAAAGATATAAATTGTATTTCTCATATAATTCGTATATAATTATTATCACAATTATGAGTAATGGTTCATCAAGTTTTTATTGGTTATTATTAGAACGATTATAAAATTTTTGAAAATGATAAAACAAAAATCTAATTAAATAGATTATAATTCTTAGGTGTTATAAATAAGAATAAATATGATATTTATAAATTAGGATAAATAAATATGATATTTTAATGTTTAAGAAATGCATATATAAAATTTTCTCTAATATTTTAATCCAAACGAAAGTGAAAATAAAATTTAATTTTGATCAAAAGAAAGTCAAAATTAGATTTTAATTTTACCAAAATAGTTTGTTAAATGTAAACTGTATCTTAATTTATAGTTAGGATTATTTAATTAATTTTATGATATTAGTCTACTTTAATTTGGATTAGTAACTTGATTTTGTTAATTAAAACAGTAATTTCGTTACGATAATAACATGAAACGTACCCTTTTATCAACTTATAGAAAATATATCTATATCTATCTATTATTAGTAAAGAATTAAATATATATATATATATATATATATATATATATATATATATATATATATATATATATATATATATGTGTGTGTGTGTGTGTGTGTGTGTGTGTGTGTGTGTGTGTGTGTTTGTGTGTGTGTGGGGAAGGTTCAAATAAGAATAAGAAATTAAATGGGAATAGGAGACTCAATCTCAGCCGTTCATTTTGTAAGTGGAATTCATAGATGGAGAGCGTGGGCGAATAGAGTGTGGCAGGGTGCATGCGATGAATTCATGAGTAGACAATGACATTGAAGGAGAAAGAATTTGACGGCTGGGATGGAGTCTCCCATTATCATATAATTTAAGGTTTTAATTTGAACCTCACACTATATGTGTGTATATAAACAAAAGTTCATGCGAGAACCGTTGTTAACGCGAGAACCGCGAGAACCAATCTAAGCCGTCCAATTCCCTCTCGTTCAATGTCATTTCTCACCCATGAATTCCTCACATGCACCCTGCCACACTCTATCCCTCCACGCTCACCATCCATGAAACTTTCCATATCCAAGGAACGCCCGAGATTGGTTCTCGCGGTTCTCGCGCTAACAACGGTTCTCACATGAACCCTCCCCTATATATATATATATATATATATATATATAGTAATTGCATCAATAAAGAACATATGTTTTAACAAAGAACCTAAAGAACCAATCTGGAGCACTGGATCATCAAAATCAATGGATGAGATTAAAGATGACAAAACTGTAATTATCATGTATTAATTTAGGAATAAAATGGTAAATATGGAAAAACCCCTCCCCAACAACCTCGATTTAAAAAAAAAAATCTCAAAAACTTTAAATCGTCATAACTTTTTAAGTTTTGTGAATTTGAACAAAAAAATTATACCAATCTTTTAGTTTTTTAATCCTCTTTCAAACAAGATCACTCTTTCCCATATTTTTCTAATTTTTTTTTAATCTTGAAATTTTTGTTTGCATTTTGGGCAGAATGTAGTGTTCTGTACGGATTTTGCATTTTGACTTTGAATGTGTAATTTTGCATTTTCATTTGAATTGTGTTGGATTTGCATTTTTCATTTCATAATTTTTGCATTTTAGAAGCATCTAGATGTCCTGCATGTTTATATTTTGCGTTTTTGTTTTTTGCATTTTGCATTTAGGTTTGAATGAACCCAGCTCAAAATGCAAACTACGGATTTTGTATTTTGCATTTAGGTTTGAATGAACCCAGCATCTACGGATTTTGCATTTATGTTTGAATAAACCCAGCTCAAAATGCATACTATGGATTTTGCATTTTGGGTTTTAATGAACCCAGCTCAAAATGCAAACTTTGCATTTTAAAAAAAAAGTGTCAGAAATATATCAAGTAGAGTCTTGTTTGAAAGAGGACGAAAAACTGAATCTAATGATATATTTTTTTTGCTAAAATTCTTAAAAACAAATGAGTTATGATCATTTAAAGATTGAGATGTTTTTTTTAATTTTCTATTTTTACCCCTAATTAATATGTCACGTGTCAACTCCACGATGATTCTTTATATATATATATATATATATATATATATATATATATATATATATATATATATATATATATATATATATATATATGCTTTCATTGTATTATATCTTTTTTTTATTAAAATTACTATTTTAAGTGGTGATAAAAGAGACGTGTTAGTTGTGAGTTAAATAAGGTTTTAGGTTTCCTATTCCATCTTCTGATTAAATTCTTATTCAAAGTGGTCAAAGCTAGTTTGATAATTTAATATGTTTTATTCAGAAAATTCTTGTATTACTTTAAATTATACTAGTTTATTGGCCCGTGCACGCACGAGTATTTCAGACGTGTATGTGAGATATTAAAATTTTTAAATAAAAATAATACAATAAATAAAATATCATAGAAAGTTTACATGTCTGAATTTTTAACAAAAAAAATAACTACTTTTTTTGAATAACTTCTTTATAGACTACATTTGTTGTTTTGTTTGTAACATTACCATTCATGTCACAAATCAAGACTTTTAATCTTTTTTATACTTCTAACACGTGAAACGACATCATACATTTGACCATGTGTAAACACATGTTTCGTGAGAAATAAACCAACTTCTGAAAGTGACTGATCTTTATATCTCTGAATTTATATTTTTAAATTTATAATATATCATCTTTTAATAATACAATTTATTTTAAACCTTATTATATAAAAAGTTTCATACATCTTTCTAATAAGATTGAAAATGCTTTAAAATTAATAACTAAACACTTTAAATAACATATTCAAGTTGAGTACTCAACTTATCACCATAATCAAAAAAGAAAAAAAACCCACTCAGCTAAATTATAAATTACCTACCCACTATTATTAATGTATAACAAAAAATTATGAATATACTAATTTTAAAAATAGTGTCATATTACAATAAAATTTATACCAAAACGTAGATAAAAATGAGACGGTCGTAAATACATAATTCTTTTTACACGAAACAAAATATATCAAAAGTTACTAAACATAATTTATAAACAATCTATAATTAATTAATTTCATTAATATACAATTTTTATAAAGCCCCTCACATTTTCTTATAAAACCCCTACAGTTTTCATATAACCCCCTCTTAATTGATTTCTAATTAAAATCATCGACATTAATATTTCTAAAATTGTTTTTGAAATTGAATTATTTTAAAATTGGAGGTTATGATTGGTTGATTAAGTCTCAATTTTAGTTATTTTTAGAAATTTTACATGCCTTATATATATATACTAGTTTATTGACCCGTGCACGAACGGGTATTTCGGAAGTGTATTTGAGATATTAAAATTTTCAAATAAAAATAATGCAGTAAATGAAATATCACATTTGTGATGAGAATATACTAATTGAGAATATACTAATTTAAAAAAGGGTCATATTACTATAAAATTTATACCAAAACGTAGATAAAAATGAGACTGTCGTAAATATATAATTATTTTTTCTCTAAACAAAATGTATCAAAAGTTACTAAACATAATTTATAAACATCATATAACTGATCACATTAATATACAATTTTTATAAAACCTCCTCATATTTTCTTAAAAACCTCTCACATGTTTTATAAAACACCCTCACAAATTTTAATTCAGCCCCCTCCCAATTAATTTAGATTTGAAATTCGATGGGTATTAATGTTTCTAAAATTGTTTTTGAAATTGAATAATTTTGAAATTGAAGATTGTGATTGGTTGATTGAGTTTCAATTTATGGTTATTTTTGGAAAATTTGAATGTCTTTTATATATTGATACATATATATATATATATATATATATATATATATATATATATAGATAGATAGATATAGATAGATATAGAAGATTTATTGAGATTAGCTCATCTAGTTCGAGTAATCGATATTTAGGTAAACTATATTCATTGTGGTAATTACTTTGATTTGGGGTTAGAGTTTATTTCTTGGAGCTTGTCAAAATCTCTGACGTTTTTGAGTTTTTAGATAAGAAAGTAATGATTTTAAAAGAAATAATTTCTTTTATCGAATTTCATTTAAAAATGAAACAAATGAAAGGATTGGAAAGAAGAGAAAGCACAATAATTTGAGAGGAAAGTAATTTTTACCATAAATTATTTCCGCTAATAATATGAAAGGATTAATGAATTAATATGTACATGAACATTATTCGATGAACACATGTTGATCAATAACCAACAATCACATATACGTACACTAACAAACACTGTTGGTGATTTTAGTGGCATCTATTTATTTAGTGTAATTAAAATTATACGTGTGTTTCAAAGAAATTAAACTTTGTTTTAAAACAAGTAAGGAGAATGTGCATTACACACTTGTATTGGTCTAAGCTCGTCCCAGTAATGTTTAGGGGGCAACGCCCCCTGAACGCGGTCCCACCCCCTAAATGCAACTTATAATATTTGATTAATAGTAGAAGATTTACAATGGAAATTCTCGATTTTAAAGGGTTCTCATTGTAAAACTTCAAACTTTTTAACTTCTGTTTCTGGTTATTATCAGAATACGAATTCAAGTTTAAAACACAAAACAATCTTGAAACCCTCCATTTTCTCTCTGGTTTGATCTTCATTTTTGCCAAAAGATCAAGATTGTTTTTTTAAAATTATCCCAATTCGAATTTCGTGAAAATATCGAATTTGGAAAGTGAATTACACGATTGTAGAAGGAACCCGGTTTACTACTTTAACAAACACTCATGCAAAAAACCCTTGTCTTGAAAACACGCTTTAGACCTATATATAATAACAAGACACAAACATACACATAGAGAGACACACAACTAAGACAAACACACACCCAATCTACGTGCGACTAGTGCCAAGTGAGAGCAGGGAAAGTTGGTGAGAGATGAGTGAGAAAGAGTGGGGATTCAACAATAGTGGTGGAAGGGGGTGAGGCCATTGATAGAGTGTGAGAAAAAGCAAGGAAGATGTAAAAACATAAAAGTGATTAGAAAGAGCGAAATTAGGTATTGCCTGATCGATTTTTATATATAAGTTGTTATAATTCCTATAAAACTAACTCCTTGATCATATATATTGTCACGTCAAATAATTTAAAGAGAAATCAACAAAAATTGACGGCTACCGATCCAACAGCTAGACTAATGAATGTTTATTTTTGGGTAAAAAATGAAATTATATAGTTGTTATCTTAAAAAGGGAAAGACATATTTCTTGGTTAGCCGGTTGAAAGAGGGATGCCAGATTAAAAGCTACCGAAAGTTGGTTTGCAATTTGCATATTATCATGATTATTAAGTTATACGACATTGACTTGTACCCAAAACATCACCTTCTCTTTTTATCATTTTCCAAATACAGTAATATATAGACTACAAGTTGCTGTGCAACATTTGTTTTCTTATAACTAAACATAAGAATATAAAAGTAACCACGTCAACTTTTTACCAACTTTTTATTTTTGCCTAGCTCGTGTTTATTTAATATTAGAAAATTAGTATTTTTTTTCTTTCTTTATTCTCCGGTTTACCATGGCATTTGTAGTAATTAAGTTTAATTACTATTATAACTAGGTGTACAAACATTAGCATAAGTAACTTATAACTAAATAGTCATAGCGATTATACTCATAACTGTCGTCAATATAACTCTAACAATTATCATCTCAATTGTATTGTTTGAAAAGAAAATATATATATATATATATATATATATAAATGGATAACTAGTGAGTCAGCTTCTTAATTACCACACAATGGGCAAGCTACAATAACGATGCAATAACAATTTTATGACAAATGAGAATAACGTGGATGCGAAGTTATGTTTTTGTTTGTTATGTATGTTAGATGTGACTTGAAATTAAAGATACGGTATTAAAACTAAAATTTAATTAAATAGAAAGCTCAACGTTAACGTAGATTGTACACGGGTTTTGTTTTAATAAACTCAAATAATGAATATAAGTAAAATTCAGTTTTGAATGTGCATATCTTGAGATACGGCCGACTTAAAGTTGTGATTATCTTTTTAATAATTAGAGTTATATTAGAATTAAGATTTAAACATCGTAGTTAGGTTTTATTCAATCTATGCATTTTTTAAGTGATATCTACGTAAACATTTTAAGTTAATTAAGAAGTCTCTAGTTCCTGTCCGAACCATGCTATATATCTTGGTATTATGTTCATCTTGTTTATATTATCTGTATCTTCTAACGGGTTTTTGTTAAGGTTTCAAATTCAATTTTTATGATAATAGCTCCCCATTGTGATTGCTCTAATTAAGAACATGGGATTTTTTTCCTTGCCTTTATCTTTGATTTTGATATTTGATTTACTTAGGTTAGTAGGATAATAAGTAAAAGATGTAGTAGAAAAATATAATAATATTCTCTTTTGTATACTAAACGTACAATAATCAAGATCAAGATTCGAGCTTACATTTCTTCATTATTCTCTTAAAGTTTGTTGACGCAAAGATCAGAGTTAACACGTGCAACTGTGCAAGATTGAAACATACATTTTAGAGAAAAATGATATTATTCCAAAAGATCTTTTTAAATTATAGAATGAGATCTATGTAAGAGTTTATTATAGAGTTAAAGTTGCGTAATAGCATGAAACTTGTCTCAATGTTCCAATATGGTACTTAAAGTATTTTTTTTACTTATATGACCATTAAACTTGTAAGAAACGTGCTAATATGCCCATTTTTTAACCCGTAACCGGCTTAGCCGGTAATCCATGATTTTAAACTTATTTTCAAGAGTCAGGATAAGTTAGGAATCTTGTCATATTGTTCCAATATGGTACTTAAAGTTTTTTTTCGTTTGTACACATCTAACATTTTCCAAAAACTTTATTTTTTCTCCATTTTTTACTTTAATAACTCTATCTTTTCTTTGTAGATGGCAAGTTCAGTTTTCTTGTCATCCAAAAGTTGTTTGTAGTCTTGTAATCTTGATTGTAATTCTCATTGACTAATTAGGAGTATTTTCACAAATTTCGGTGGAGCTATTACACATACTACAAACGATTTTTGGATGACAAGAAAACTGAACTTGTCATGTACAAAGAAAAAAATAGAGTTATTAAAGCAAAAAATGGAGGAAAAATAAAGTTTTTTGAAGATGTTTAGATGTGTACAAACGAAAAAAAACTTTAAGTACCATATTGGAACAATATGACAAGATTCCTACCTTATCCCGACTCTTGAAAATAAGTTTAAAATCATGGATTACCGGCTAAGCCGGTTACGGGTTAAAAAATGGGCATATTAGCACGTTTCTTACAAGTTTAATGGTCATATGAGTAAAAAAAATACTTTAAGTACCATATTGGAACACTGAAACAAGTTTCATGCTATTATGCAACTTTAACCCTTTATTATATGATCCTGAGGAATTGATTTCATCTTCAATCTTGGGTGAAACATCGTATAAGTAACATTGACAATTTTAAGAAGCTAAAACATCATGGTTGACAAGAATTAACCATTTTAAGTAAAATAATGGTTAATTTTAACTATTGTCGGGTCTTGAGATTTTATAGGCTCTATGCAATTTAGTAAAAGTAGGTTCTAAAATCTATACAAAGGTATACCAAAGCATTATTCAACAATTGTCAACAATCATGAAATCAACATAACCATTCAAAGCATTTACTTCCAACAAGCTTTCATACACCTCAACAATAAGAAATCTAAATATATGTTTCAGAATTCAAATCTCAAGGACAAATTCATTTACATTTAGTCATTTACTAACCTAAAACACAAATATGCATTTGAGTCGACCAGCAACTTGTTTTTGATTTCATGATTTTTGATTTGTCAAATGCCGAGTGACCTAGTGGAAATGGGAATTGACGAGAACTTCAAGCAAAGAATGCAAAGGTTGAGTTGTAAGAGTCGAGATGAGACCATGTCGCCATAATAGATAACGAATCTTGACTCATTGAGATTGGAATCACCTTCATCTCTTGCCAAGATAGGATTTTGGAAAATAGAATTGACTTCATCGGTTCATCTACTTCCAAATTTGTTTTTGAATATCTCCGCAGAAATTTTTGAATATCTCCGATTCTGCGGCTCGTATTTCTCTAAACGTGTTTTTTCTTGTAGAGAGTGTTAGACCCAAGTTGTGTTCATTTTATTATTTTAAAATAGTTTTGCTTCTAGTCGTATTTCCTAAAAGTACAGAGTATATTGTGAAAATACTTGATAGGTATATAAACAATGCAATTAACCATATTCGTTTAAGCATTTCAATATTTCAGATCAAAGTGTGTGTTTTTGGTGTTTTCTCTCATGTTCATATTAAGATCATACATCATCATTGTGGATTTGATTCAATAACCATTGATACTTGGTACAATTTGGTATATAAAACTGATATTATCCACTTATAAAATATCTACTTGTATTTATAAGATCAAGATATGTATCAAAATCAATAGAGAAAGTAAATGTTAAGAAAAATCGATCACATATGTCATATGTTTGGGCTCTATTACATTCTTTTTTCTCAATTTTTTTTACAGTTATCCCTATTCGTTATAGTATGTATGATGAGTCCGTCAAATGTTAGATTAAATAATCTCAAATTTTTTCGTATTTAACAAAATGCAAACCCAAGATATGACATGTTGAGTCAATCCAAATCACACGTCGGAGCCTTACCCGCTTTTGATTTTTTGAGTAATAATTAAATAATAATATTTAATAATTAAATAAGTTTAATATTTAATAATATAAATGTGTCGAGGCGGAAGAGTATGGAACTATGGATGGTTTATCGTTAATTGGTCATCCACAAGGGAAGTTAGGATTGGGAAGAGGCGAAGCGACCCCTTCCGTTATATTTACGGATATAACCCCCATACTATTCTAATTAAGTCATATTTAAATTAACTTTGGAATTCTTAAACAAAACTAACAAACAAATCCATCTTAGAAATTATGATCCTCAAGTGCTTAGGTTTGATTTCAAATTAACTTGTTAAACTAAGAACCGACTCTTTTTTTTAAGTTTGTTTTTTGAACAGCAAAGAAGATTAATTTGTTATTGACCATGAGGTACCACCATAAGATCCATACACGATTACAACACACACTAACATTTGCAAAAACTCACTAACGCCCTGCTGCCTTTTTAGTACAGGATCCACGCTTAAGAAATACATAGATCAAAACAAGACTTAAAAATCAAAACTTTAGAATTAATAACTTTGTTGTCCACTCCTTGACTGCCCTCTTATTCCACTACCCGTGGCAACATTGTTACTGGGGCCTTTATCGTCGATCCATTGTTGTGTAACAAACAGCCCACAAGTTTCAATAGAGATCAAACTGTTATTGGGACCTTTTCCTTCTTCAGCAGCAGTCCTAAAGATTTGTATTCGAACAAATTCCATGACTCCACAGTCATTGCAGATGTACACACCTTCTGTCTACACAGCAGCTACATACTATCCCGTTGAAGCCCATTGCATTGTTTCTTTTGTACTACCACTGTGCATCCACTTAAGAGCCTTAACAAAACGAAATTGCACACCATACATGCAAGATCCTCATCATTACATTACTCCTTTATTGTACAAAACATCACAGCAACTGCAAGATAGATTCACACTCATCGAACGATATGACATATATCTGAACTGCATGTCACCGCACGCTATCCAGACCCATCCACTGCTTTTCTGTCAGTGTTGCTCAACAAAACTCACAGTACTATAGGGTAATGAGTAACAACAGACCAAAGACTTTGTGGCTCAAAGGATACCCTACAAAAAGGAAGACAATAGATGTAACTCCCCCTCTCATAAAACTACACTAGGACCTTCAGCACAACACTAAAAACAGAAAGACTCTTTGGTTCAACAGTTTAGGGACGGGATGGAATACCCATATAAACCACCCTACCTCCGAACCTCCATACTCCAAATACACACCACTGCACCCCCCAAACATCTCCGAAAACCTACGTTGGCCACCACCCACAACTTCGGCCTCTACCACAACACCTTTTACCAACAGCCCAACCCAACCACCCCAACAATACGTACCACTGTGCACACCACAGACACATAACACATACAACAAACTCTTCATGTCTGGATTTTGACGTTAAGTCCACAACAAAGACTGTACATTATCTGGTGGATAAAAAGAACGACTTATTTCTCCGGGTTCAAAAAGTGCAAAGACTCCGGCATGAATCCCATATCCATCGCACTAATGTAATTTTACAAAACAATAACAAAGTGTTCGTGTGTGCATAAAATGTGCCACCTTATAACCCCAGGGAAGACATATCAAAAACCTCTTACACCCCATCGACCTTATAACTCCCACTTTAGTACACAGAACCTGCAAGATAATTCAATAGTTAATGCGTCCCACCCCTAACCCTTACCCACGAACAGATATCCACACCAGTTGTTCTATAGCAATTTATTTTTCAAGAAAACTAATAATTTCAAAATATATCACTAGAATTTGATATGTCAGATTCACATTCCATTATAAAATAAGTAAACGATCTTTTCCACTATATGATTAGAATCTACACACTTTAAGTTTAGTTAAGATTGCCAAACTATTCTTCGTGCGCAACCTTTCTCACAGATCATCGGTCTCTTAGTTTACATAATCCAAAAGTACTATCACACCAGACACCAACAGTTTTTCATATGAAAGAATAAAGAGCATACATTAATTTATGTTTCTTTAGTAATTAACTCCATCCAAATGACTTAACTTTGAAGGTTACACTTCTAGAGTTGTATTCAATACAGTCCATAAAAAAACATAGTCCTGAAATTTTAATATTTAATCACATGTGATTCAATATATAATCACATGTGATTGTAAAATCATCACATGTTACTTATGAAAATGTCACTCCGCCCAAATTTTTGAACTTCAATTTGGATCATTGATGGGGCTGATCCAAAGGCTAAGATTAGTCCCTCAGGACTATGGATTAAGTATGGACTATATTGAACATTTCTCTACACTTCTAACTTGTTTCCTAAAACATAAGCCTTCACACAAAACTCTTTATCATTAAAAAAATGTTTACAAAGTGTACGTACGTAGTCTTGTTGCTGCCAAGTATACAACTCATAAAATCCATACTTAGTCCTTGTAATTAATGTTGCACATTCAAATGAATTGATCTATTAGGCCATACGTTGTGGGTTACTTGATGGGTTCGGGTGCCATCGAGTACCCACGGGAACACCAAAACGCCTCTTTGGGTACCCCCTTCGAGTAGTTCCTTCGGGTCTACAAACTCGATCAGGTAACTCACAACTCCCCCCCCCCCCCACACTGTAACACCCTAATTTAGGGCCTAGTTGTAAATAGTTGTACTTTGTGTCTGTTAAGTTGTACGTTGACTCTAACCAAGTTGTTTAAGTTGTTTTGTTGATTAATTGTGTTATTTGTTGGTACACGTGGTTATGTGGCTAAAGTTGGAAATGTGTCGTTAATAGATAGAGTTGGTTAATAGTTGAACGGTTTCAAATAATGATTCCGAAAATATTTCCGTTAGTTAAAACGGATAAACCTAAGTCGTGTTTTAAGTTGAATAGGAGAACGAAATACCCTTGTGGGGTATTAAACCCACTTAGTCGGTTTTGGAAGGGATGCTTATCCCCTGCTTTGTTCAAACACACAAAACACACAAACACACAAACATATGTACGTACGTAAGCAAACACACACATACTTAGAGATTTTGATAGAGAAATCAAGAAGGAAAGATCTTTGTTAGCTGATTTCGGTTGGGAATCGAGTTTTAGAATCTGTTCCTTGTCTTCTTCAAGTAAGTTTTTGTCCTAAACCTAGTTCTTGAGTTTTTGTAGAGGAAATGATCCATTTGATGGATTTTGATGTGTTTTAGTATTGTTCTTATGTCCAAATCGTGATTGAAAGTTCACATTTATGTTGGAAAATGTATAAAAACACTTGGATACGGATTCAAGATGGATTTTGAGTCAAAAATGTGATTAACTGCTGCTGTGTTCGAACAGAGCAAGAACCCACTGTATCGAGGGTCCTTGCGATCGCATGGATGGGCTTTGCGATCGCATGGGTGCTTGCGATCGCATGGGTTTCCTTTGCAGTCGCATGGCGCGCCTGGTGTCTCTTGCGGTCACATGCATGGGTCTTGCGATCGTAAGGGTGTCATTGTCGTGATTTACCGTCTAAGGACGATTGAAATATAACTTGCGATCGTAGGTACATAATTTGCGATCGTAAGCCCCCAAGATACACCCTTGCGGTCGTATGGTTATGTCATGCGATCGTAAGGCGGGGTTGTTTGGGCAAGGGCCTTTGCGATCGCATGTGTATGCTTTGCGATCGCATGGATATGTCTTGTGACCGCATGGGGTTGCCTTGCGATCGCATGGTGTGTTGTTGTGCCGGCAGTTTTGTTGTATTGTGGTTTAAGCCTCGTTGATTGTCGTTGTTTGGTGTCTAAGCCTGAACCTATTATGTTAGGTGATTCGGACGACTCCGTGTGCTCCTGGGATTCCCGAATTCATATCTGCCTCTTATAATTTCGAGGTGAGTACCGGTTTTCCCATGAGTCTCGGTAAGTAGCGTTGTCTGTTGTTTATTGAAATATGTTGGCGATGTCGCATACGTGCGTATATGAGGTATATTATGCCATGTTGTTATATGCTATTGTCATGATAAGTTGCTTTACACGTTGGTTATGAATCACATGCGTATAGTTGAACCCACTACGGGTTGTAGTTGTATAAGGTACTGGTCCGGACTGTTGATGGCATGGTTAAGGTCAGCTTTCTTCCCGAAGGCTGGATCCCTTTGATGGAATAACGGGGATCAACGGTACTCGGTGTGCAGCACGCCGGGATGGTCTTGCAAACCGCCGCTCCTTAACGTGAGTTGGGATCTTAACTTTCGTTGAGATCCGAGATGTTGAGCTTCGAGCTTCGTAACGCGTTTGGTGGACTGCTCTTCGCTCCCCCACCATTGCGGATAGTTGTTGCTGATGGTCCCCAGTTTGAATCGTTGAGCGGGGTTCCCCTCCCTGCGAGATATGATTCCTACTGACTTGTTGGCGCGACGCTATATGTTAGGATAGCCTTATGTGTTGTCCCGTAGTTGGGATAACCTGCTTATTGATGCTTATGTGTTAATCTGTACTCACTAGCTAGTTGTAGCTAACGGTGCCTAAATTTCCCTTTTTGCAGATGCGAAGTAGTTGGCCTGCGTGAGGCGGGACTTGGTGGTAGTTTGTTGTAAATATCTTTTGCGGAACACTGCTCGTTGTAATTATTTTGTGATCCGATGGTCGGTTTAGTTGGGTAACACGCGGTGGTATTTTGGGACTTGGTATATGGTGTTGTACTTTATACATTGCCAAGTCAGATAAACATTATTATCCTTTGTTAAACGTTGGTTACTTCCGCTGCTGACTTTTATTAGATAAGTTTAAAAAGCTTAAATTTTCTCTAATTTTAAGCGCGTGAAAACCGGTCTTACACACACCCTCTCTCAACCAATCACACACTCACACATATTTTTTTATTAATATAAAAGTTTTAAAAAAATAAGGATAGTTTGAAGGAGAGGTATAACACTTAATTTGGATAGGAAGGAGAAGAATGATGTGGCACTGATGTGACATTGGATAAGGTGAAATTGCAGGTAAGATACAACGCATGACCTTAAGTCATAAACAGTTTATGTTTTCTATTATGGAAATTAAGTTCAATTTGAAACCAACTTAAAAAGGTCTCATAAGAATTACTTTGCATTGAAGGATGAAATTTTATATATATGATGATATCTTCACTGACTCGATTATTTACTAAATGACCTACTCTTTGTAGGATTGATGAAAGATAATATTGAGATTCTACTGAATTGAAATTCCTAGACAATAATTCTTCAAAAGTCCTTCAATTATATATATAACAAAAATTTTAACAAGTTGAACTTAATTTGGTCAAGTATTCATTCTTCAAAGTATATATATGGTCTCCTTTTGAATCATATATCAACATACTAAAGAATAGAAAATGTATGCGTGCAATTACTTAAAGAAGATCTTAAAGATTATCAACACAAAATTAGTCATTGCTGATAAAAAGAACGATCGACACAAAGCAGTGATGGTTCTATCTAACTCCAGTACTGATCGAGCACATTCCAAGCTGATTTGAAGGCGGCCGAAAGGTAGTACGTACGTACATGCCAAACAACTAGGACCAGTTATTCATGCATAACGTAAATAATTAAGTTTTACACTAAAAGAATGGAATGTGTATATCGCAAGATGCAATACCCTTCAAGAAAAGCCAAAGCAAATTGACCAAACACTACAAGAAAGAACTGAAATGTGCATGAAGCTAGGTTAATATCATTGTCTAATATATTATTCCATTTTTTTTCATTATAAGTTCTTTTTGTGTTTTATTTTTCCTCTTTGTATTCTAGCAGGCCTTTCTAATTCTTTCTTAACAAAAATTCCGCCGTCGTTAGAAAAAAAAATAAAAACTCGCAAGATCTTATCAAACGTCAAAGAGTATTGGCCAAGAAACTCATAATAAAAAATGTTGGTTAATATTATTATTTATTTGTATATCAATAATAATAATAATTGGAGAATATCCAAGTTGATAAAGTACTATTATTTCTCTACAAATAAAGAATAATTTTCTTGTCGGGTTCGAATCAAGCCTTATAATTAACGATGAATTTTGTAACATTCAACCTCGTAACACGTGTAAGATTTAGTCAAAGCAAGATAACTTTTTTTTTTTAAATTTTATTTAAAACTTTACAGCAAAAATAAATAAACAGTACGTCTGCAGAAAATGTTTTCTTAAGATCTACATCTTTTAATACCTAACCTTTTTTTTAAGAAAAATGTATTAATATAATGAGGCTCATAGAATGAGATCACAAAGTATATAATTCTTACAATATTTATTAAATATAAACTAAAAAAAATCAAACTAGCTAGAACAATGATATCTGTTATACTTAATAACTCTTTTCGGAACTACTCAATAACGGATTGGAGTATGAGTTTCTAAATCTCACAAAATATAATGTTTAATTCTTTACCGTTCTACTTCAAACAACTTACAAAAGTAATAAATTACAATAGTAAAATTTTATGCTAAAAATAGAGTTTTTTTTTTCTATTTAGGCTATTTTGATTCACTATATACTTAACAGATATATGTGACATAACTGTATACATTCTTTAAAAAAAATACTCTCTCAACCCTAATAATGATTTTCTCTTTTTATAGAAGTAATCACTACATCTTAGAAAGAAAACAAAGTAATCACTGCAATTTAGAAAGAAAAAAGTCATTTATTATCTTTGTTAATTTCATAATATTTTAAAATATTTAAGTTTCTTAATTTAAAATATTTATGATATCAATTTAGAAAGATGGTTTGCACACAATAAGAAGAAGTAATCATAAATAACAATGATCAAATTTTTAATCTTATAATTTATAATATTTTTTTCATTCACAAATTAAAAGTCATATTGTCCTACCTACATTTATATTATGTAACAAGGTTATATGCAAATTATCTCCAATTAGTATATGTTGTCGTATTTAATATGCTTTTAATTAATGATCATCAACCACTCTTAAGACTATTTTCTAGAATGCTAACCATAGATCACAAGATGTCAATTTGGAATTTGCTTTTAAATTTCAACGCCCCCGAAAAGAGAACTTTATATGACCTATAACAAGAGAATATTTTAATAAAATAATAATTATTATTATTGTTAAAGCTATTGAATTTCACTTAAGAATATTTATCTATGTTCTCATCGAGTTCGAAATTCTATGTAAAATCGGATCGAGATTGTAAGGAAATGTTTAACTAGAGAGCATAATCTTTTTGTAGAAAACAATAACGAAAACAGAAAAATTGATAAAATTACTCATATTTTTTATTTAATATAACATAAAAACAACATAATTATAAATTATCCTAATTAATAGACGAAAAAACTAGATAAATTAATAAATATACTAGATGCATCAATATCTAGCAAATAAATCTACTTTTAGAACTAGATTAGTTTCTAAACAATAAATTTTCTCTCTATGTTCTTCTTAAAATAAGTGTTTGCTCTTCATATTACAAATACATACGACTACACACACAACAACAACACTTTATTTTTTTAACCCCAGAATATTCTTCTTCTCTTAATTATTTGCATACATTCTTCTTCTTATGCTCTCTATTTTTATATACCTTTACCGACATAGTATATAAACATGGATCATAATCTCAAAACACTCACTTAATATCGATCCTAAAGTCGTTTAATGACTTCAAATATCATTAGTACAAACGCTTTCCGACTCAAAAATGTCACTGGCTATTTACATGTTGAACCCCATGTTAACACCATTTCGTAATCTGTACACATCGACACCAGATGAGCTACAATCAATCTCCTACCTAATAATCTAAACACTCATAAACTGCTAACTTTTCTATCCAAGTCCCTTACAACGAGTTACACCATGAAGCTCCATAACCTAACTTTTTTGAGTTTGATATGACCGAGACCCAACCCGAGCCTAACATCGTATTCGAGACCCAACCAGAGTCCATATCTAAGCCCGACTCCACTTCACAAACCCGATCGATAACATAATCAAACATGGGCTCTTAAAGAAGAAACAACGTTGGCCAAGGGATGGGTTGATACTTTGAAGCCAACCGAGCGTGAAACTCGTAAGAAAACTTAAAGATCGTTGTCGGCTAGCGTTACAAAACCCGTAGCTATTCTTTACCGAGTATTAATGATTTATTACCAATGAGTAATATGGAAAAATAAAGTCCCATTAAATAATGACTCATTCATATGGATGTAATTTACGGTTAGATAAAGATATAAATAAATAAAATATTTTTAATAACGAGTCGCATATTCTAATATATATAAAAGACTAATTTTAAAAAAGTTATTATATGATATGAACCTTTCATTTAATAAAAGATTTAATCTTAGTCATTAATTCTTTTAATTATAAAATTTTGATTTTGACTGTTTAGAGTCAATCTAATATGAATCTTCAATTAATATAAATAAAAGACTAACTCTAAAAATTTTATTTAAAAATCTTAGCCTTTTATTTAACTAAAATTAAATCTTAACCGTTTATTTTTTAAAATTAAAACTTAAATTGAAACTCAATTTTAACTTTAAAGAGTCAAAGTTTAAAACTCAATTTATTCAAATCCATTCATCAATGCGTAAATATTTATTAGATTACATTCAATTTGAAGATTAGATCAAATCAACGTACGTAATCATCAAATCCTAAAAGATTTATCTGTAGCAAAATTTCGACTATATGTAATCAATTTAAATTACCATTTATCCTCTTCACTTTCAAATTATCAAAAGACATGCTCCATAATATATTGGATTTTTAAGTTATTTGATCAAAAGGAATTTCAAATGGTTTATGAAAGTTGTAATAAATCATCTTAAACTATACTTATGAAAGTTGTAATAAATCAACTTCTCTTAATATTAATAAAAATAACATTAGTCAAGTTAATTAAACAATCTAAGCCATTCATTTAGTCAAAATAACCAGCATTTTTTAATTAATTGGCCAACTATAAGCATTCATTTGTTTAAAATTAAAATCAGTTGTGACATTCAAGCTTAGAGTTACGTCTTGGGTCAAAAATAGGTAAAGTTGCGGAAATTTTCCCCATTTCATACTTATTTAAATTTTCTTAAATTGATCGGAACCATAACTTTAAAGAGTCAAAGTTTAAAACTCAATTTATTCAAATCCATTCATCAATGCGTAAATATTTATTAGATTACATTCAATTTGAAGATTAGATCAAATCAACGTAATCATCAAATCCTAAAAGATTTATCTGTAGCAAAATTTCGACTATATGTAATCAATTTAAATTACCATTTATCCTCTTCACTTTCAAATTATCAAAAGACATGCTCCATAATATATTGGATTTTTAAGTTATTTGATCAAAAGGAATTTCAAGTTGGTTTATGAAAGTTGTAATAAATCATCTTAAACTATACTTATGAAAGTTGTAATAAATCAACTTCTCTTAATATTAATAAAAATAACATTAGTCAAGTTAATTAAACAATCTAAGCCATTCATTTAGTCAAAATAACCAGCATTTTTTAATTAATTGGCCAACTATAAGCATTCATTTGTTTAAAATTAAAATCAGTTGTGACTTTCAAGCTTAGAGTTACGTCTTGGGTCAAAAATAGGTAAAGTTGCGGAAATTTTTCCCATTTCATACTTATTTAAATTTTCTTAAATTGATCGGAACCATCACTTGAAACCGTCTTAAAGTCTCTTCTAAAAACGTCATAGTCTCATCCAGTTATCTACAAATCTTCTGCACCCGCATATTTAAGATCTATATTTCTTCATCATCATTATTTGATCAAATTAATCTTGTTGTTGAATGATAATTCCTTTTATTCATTATTATTTTTATCAAGTATTTATCGTTAACCGTATAATACACGGATCACTTAACTAGTTAATAATATCGTATTAAAAATATTCTTAAATTAACTTATTCGTATATATACTCTTACGTGAGAAAAACCCACTCACCAAATCCATATCTCCGGTAACTATTGTTGAGTGAACATCGGTGTAATATATAAAATAAATTATACTTAATTTACTATGACGATCGAGTTGAAACTGGGGAAAATTGATCGATATGGTGGGCCGATCTTGTCGTACGTAGTGGGTTTGGTCATTGCCGCTACATTTTTTTCAAAAAGAAAAAAAATTAATTAAAATAAAAATAATAGAACAAATTGAGTTATTAACTCACCAGAGTTTGATACAGAAAGATAATTAAACAGTTAATTGGTAAATAAGTATACGTATTAAAACAAACCTTTAAACTAAATCCAAAGTAATATAATGTAAACAGTTATACATATGCTTGTAGAGAAAGAGACCGAGTTTAGGAAGAAAAAAACATTCAACTTATAATCATATACAAGATTAGAACAATGCACGTCTTCGTGAGTGCAACACATCTGTTTGTTTGTTTGTTTCAGATAATCATATCCGTTTTGGCAAGACATAAAGTTAGAAAGAAAAATAAATTTAACTATTATGACGGTTTAATCACGTCTTTATTCACTACAACAGAAGAAGTGAAATTAGTATGTGTTTTCATTATAAGTATTATTTGAGCATCCGATATTCTAAGAATTTAGAGTGATCCATAATCTCAAGGTGATTGATTCAAATCTCATGGTCAACAAGAATCACAAGATACAAATTTAGTTGTAGGCTTAATTTGGTGTGTGAGATAAAGCTGTAAAAAAAGTAAAGATTAGAAATATAATTGTAGGTTGATTTATTAAATTAAAAGGTTAGGATAGGATATATTTTAAGATTTGAGGAGAGTAGAGGGACGAGGGAATGATTGGGTGGAGCGTGGGCGCATGGGTGAGGGTACGTTGAGGTTAGGAAAGGAGGCACATGCAAGCCGCTGGGGCGAAGGGGGTTAGTGAGGTAGATGTGGGTGCACGTTAGTAGGAGTATAGGTGATTCTAACTTTACATAAAGTAATTATGTACTACGTGATTTTATTTTTACATTATAAATATATAATTATTTACTAAATTATTTATTGTATTACTAAGGATCTCACCAATGTTGAACCTTAAATGAGGGTTAAAACAGTAATTAAAACGTAATGACTAATGACTAACACTCAAGTATTTTCCAACTAAGGTTTAAACCATTCCGTAAATCATTTTCGATCAATATTAAGCATCCTAACTTAAATGCTGGACAAGATCACGTCGCATATCCCCATGGGTCACATAGTGAAATAGGTTCAGAACAATATATAATTAGGGGTGACAATTATCGACACGACACGAACCCGGCACGCAAACAAACGGGTTTGGGTTGAGCATAAACGGGTTCGGGTCATTTTTTAGTTGACCCGCCAACCCGTATAAATAAAACGGGTCGTGTTCGGGTTGGCTTGCGGGTTCACGGGTCGACCCGTCAACCCGTATATATTTTTGATATTTTTTTATTTTCTATTTATCCTTATATATTTCATGTTTCCTATTTAGTTTTTGAGCTTTTATCTTATTCCTTATCATCCTAAACCTAATAAGAAACAATTTTATTGTTGTTCATTCGCCGTTTTAATTCTATTGTCTCCTCTTGTTCTTAGGTAGGATTGAACTTTAGTAAATAATTTGCATTTAAATTTTGTATTTTGACAAACAAAGGACAAAATTAGTAAAACTAGACTCACTGACTCGCCAACCAATTAATGACCCGCCAACCCGTTTATGACCCGTCGACCCGTGAATGACCCGCGAAACCACCGGTTACGCGGGTCGTGTCGTGTTTCAACTTATACGGGTCGTGTCACGCATCTTGAGACGAATAATTATACGGGTCATGTTCAGATCACGACCCGCCAACCCGCGACCCGCCAACCCGAACACGACACGATTGCCACCCCGGCATATAATTGGGTTAAAACTTTTTAAACTAGTATTCATTTTAACACAACTCGATTGTAACTTAAAAAGTAAGTTCGGTTGCATTAGATAACACTTGAAAGCATCAAGAACACTAATATTTAGGTACAAAACCCTAAATCTCAAGGCAAGTACTTCTAACACAATCCAATATGGGTCAAGTATACAATCCACAATTACTACAAACAACAACAAATCCACACAAAAGGTTACTTTACTTTAGTGATAATCCAACCCTTGACAGCTCCAAGTAGGAAAACAATACAACCAATTCTTATCTAGCTTCAAACTGATTATCAAGCATAACTCCACACATGTAGCTTGTGTTAGAAATCTGGATGTTTAGATTGCTTGGATTTACTGAGAGTCGTGATTAGGGGTGTGCACATAAACTAAAAAAACCGAAACCAATTCGTTAAAAACGACAAAACCGAACCGATAAAACCGAAACCATTTTAAAACCGATGGTTCAATTCTAAATTTTGAAAAAACCGATGGTTCGTTTTGGTTTCGGTTTTAACCAAAAAAAACTGCCCAATTAAGAACCTCCCCAATAATATGTAATATATCATATATATAATTTTAATTTATAGTTCTTAAATAGGAGTCAATGAAGCTTATTAAATATTTCGAAGTCCAATTATTATAGTCAATAACTTTTCATTCTCTTTGTCGTTTACCTCTTTTCGGATCGACGTCTATTTTATAATTATATAATACAAAATATGTTTATATTTTAAATAATTGAGTTGAAAATGGTATTTAGTGTAGAAAGATTTATATAATTATAGAAATATGAAGGTTAGTATAATAAATTATGTATTAATGTTGAAAATCAGGTGGGTTTGGTTTTAAAACCGAAACCGAACCGTTAATGATCAAAACCCGCCAAAACCGAAACCTATAGAAACTGAAACCATTGAATTTGATAATTTTAAAACCGAAATTATCGGATTGTATTCAGATTGATATACTTTCAAATTGAAATATTTTGATGGTACCATAAAAATTCAACCACATAAAACTCAATGTTTGAACAGAGAAATTAAAAAGTACTATGACCAAAATACAATGACCAAAATGAACAGAAGAACTGTCATATGCAAAAGCCACCAAATAACAACTATAAATCGAGTGGGTCAAAAACCTTTTGAGAACACAATTTCGGATTTCCATTATTTTCCAGCCACGGGCTCTGCCCCTTAGATCCGCCACTAGGGACGCTGCTCCTGGACCTCCATCATTCAGGGTTTTGTCCCTAAATAACAGTGTACTTTAAATTAAAATAAACTTAAACAAGTGTGTACTCCGTACTACTCTTACTTGTTCAATATTATCAATTATGTTGGTCAACAAGTTTATTCAATTACACGTAGATGTTAATGATGGTACAAATTACCAACTGCTCCATCATTTCCTCAATAGCCATCAACATTCAACACTCTTACTCGCTTAAATTTGGTGGAGCTTATGATAATTAGCATATGAAATAAACCTAATTATACAAAAACTTCATTACTTCAAAATATATAAAAATTGTATTTGTGTTATTACAATCTTCTTTCGTTTTATAAAACAATCTTTATCTCAAATTTATAGTCATCCGCAGAGAAAAGATATAAAAAGAGTTTTTTTATATTTCAAAGAAAAAAACCCCACTTTAACCTTCACACCTTCTCTGTGTGAAGAAATGATCATTGAAGTAGATGTACAGATTATTTGTGAGCACAAGAAGATGAGGAATGCTTGGGTACATGTAAAAAGTTTAAGCATTAGTAATACAATGCTTTTTTATTTTCCTTCTTGATTATTATTGTGTATAAGATAGGTTACTTATTGCTTCCTTCTTGTAAAACATAATCCTATAACTAATTTATAGAAAATGTTTAATTTAGTCCATATTTAAGTCATAGTCCGAACTAATTTTAGTCTTTATATCAATGACATCAATGATCCATGTTGTACTTTAATATCTTAGGCGGAGAAGTATTTTGTAATTCATATGTGATTGTATATTGAATCATCTGTAATTACATGTTAAAATTTTAGAACTATGTTTTTTATATAAACTTAATTGAACACATCTCACTATTCATAAACAATTTACAAAAAGTTATTAGGATTTGTAAAATGATTTTATTAGGAGAAATGGTGATCATTCTATCTTTTATTTCTACTCATCCTCTACCTACTAAATATTTGATAAGTATGATGCATCTATTCCTTTTCATCATATTTCATAAACAACTTTTTTTTTAAAGAAAGCCTATTATAATTTGTAAAATGTTATTATTAGAATAGAATGGGTAACAATATTTCTCTACCCAAAGAGGAACACAATTCCCAAAATATCCCTAATCTTTAAATTATTAGTATCTTGTTTAAAAAGTTGAAAGTAAAGGAACAAAAAGACTTTAGAGGAAGGCGGTGTAAGATTAGTCCAATGTCACATAAACAAGGGTGCTAAATGAAACACTAAGGTGGTCCCAGAATTGAAAATTACAAAAATATCCCCACTAATTTTCATAAATGGCTCAATCACCCCTTGTATATTTATATCTGCAAAGCTCGCCCACTTGAGCCTTTTGTGTTTCCCTCTCCCTTTTTCTAAAAAAACCAGACGACAAAAAATCACAACGATCCACAACTCACCTGAAACCCCAATTTCTTTTCTCTACAAACACATAGATCAATCGAATTCTCCTCACGGATTTCAAGAACTTGCAGGGTTTCATTCGATGATTGATTTGTATACGAAGGTGTAATCGTTTTGGGTTTTTATTGATTTTGTTATCCAGTCAATGCGTCAGAAGAAAATTGGCCTTCAGATCGGAGAAGAACGAAGCTCTTCCGATTCAAAATCCCCACAATATCAGTTTCAAGAAAACTCTAGTTTCAACACGAAATACGTATCAAGAATCCCACATCTTCAAATCCAAATACCAACAACGAATTATAATGAACAACGACCCAATTTCAAGGAAAACGCAACAACCACCACCCAGAAAACACTCCTGTCAAATCCCCAGAAACGACCTGTGGTTATGAGTCCCCAACAGAAAAACTCATCGTATCATCACTACCATCACCCGTACAATCACCCTCGAAGATCATCGCATCAAAAGTCTCTAATTTGTTGTTCATCTTCAGAAGCCCTTTTAGCCACCAAGACAATAGCGCTAAAACTGTTGAAGTTTACTCACGTTAAGCTTTTCTGGATTAAAGTTCCTTTCAGGGTTTTAATCCTTCTCTTTTTGCCTTCAATTTATTACTTTTCTTTGAGCTATCGATCTTTTTATCTCTATATACTCTTTGTAATTGCTTTCTGTAGTGTTCTTTTATCATCGTTTAATATTAACACTTTTCATGCCACTAATCTCCCTTCAATCCGGTTATTTGTTGCCCGAAACTTTCCAAATCTGAAGCTTTCTAAATCCGATAATGCATCAGAAACACACCCACCAGTTGTTTGGTCAATTGGGTCAAAGACCCGATTTGAGGAAACCACAAATTCAGGGTTC
Source organism: Pulicaria dysenterica (assembly GCA_947179395.2). Taxonomy (NCBI): domain Eukaryota; kingdom Viridiplantae; phylum Streptophyta; class Magnoliopsida; order Asterales; family Asteraceae; genus Pulicaria; species Pulicaria dysenterica. Next base: position 110,467,675 of record OX359290.1, on the reverse strand, counting down.
TTGGTGAAGGTATACAGCAATGGGGATGTTTATGAGGGTGAGTTCTATAAAGGGAAGTGTTCTGGAAGTGGGGTTTATTACTACAACTTGAATGGGAGGTATGAAGGTGATTGGGTTGACCAGAAGTATGATGGTTATGGTGTTGAAACGTGGGCGAAAGGGAGCCGATACAGGGGACAGTATAGGCAGGGATTGAGGCATGGCTATGGAGTTTATAGATTTTACACAGGGGATATGTATGCTGGAGAGTGGTTAAAGGGGCAGTGTCATGGATGTGGGGTTCACACATGTGAAGATGGTAGCAAATATTCTGGGGAATTCAAAGGAGGTATCAAACATGGGCTTGGCCACTATCATTTTAGGTGAACTTTTCACCTTGACTTTCAGAATATATGTTCGTGTTATGTTTATTTGATTACATATGCTTATAACTTCATGTTTATCTTATTCCGTTTGAGATTCAGTAGTTTTACTAATGATCTTTAACTGCAGCAGTAGTTCATACTTGGTTAGGCTATGTGTTTCATCATGTAGAATGTTGCAAATTGTAATATGATGGAAACAAGGTGTTTTTAAAGTTATTGCCTCTAAATATGTTAGCTTCTTAGTCCGAATGCTATTAAAGTTTTCATGCCATACACACTACCAACTGTGTAAAGCTCATTTGTGACTATTGGCTAGTAATGTTTATAGGTCAATTTAAGTGGTCTAAGGATCATACTGTTTATATCTACTGATGCCATTGTGTTGTTGCTTTTTAAGTCTATCTTACGGTTGTGTCTTTTACAATTATATGTATACATAAATAGGAGTTCATTATTGTGAGTTATCACCACCGAAGTAGGTGAGTTTGTGACTTAAATGGTATGATAATTGCTTGTTTCATCTAGTTTTGTATGTAATGACCCTACAATGATTAGTAATTTAGCACTCCACCCATCCAATGGGAATCACAATTATTTCCCGTTTTTGAGATGTCTCCAAAATTATCAAGCTGAAATTACCAATTTGCCCATTGTAATGGCTATAGTTTCACCTAGCATCTCACTTCTCAAGTGTACACAAACACACACATATTTTTAACTTGATGATGCAGAAATGGGGACACGTATTCTGGGGAGTATTTTGCGGACAAAATGCATGGTTTTGGTGTTTATCGTTTTGCAAATGGGCATCGGTATGAGGGTGCTTGGCATGAAGGAAGAAGACAAGGGTTTGGTATGTATACTTTCAGAAACGGGGACACTCAATCGGGTCACTGGGATAACGGAATTCTCACTGTCTCAACCTTTCAAGATACATCTCTTTCTGGGTCATCTGTCGTTTCTCATGCCAAAGTCCTTAAAGCAGTTCAGGTAAATTAGACCATTATTACATCTTTATATCATCTCATCTCATCTCATTATGCCAGACATATAGAGCTGGCAATTTCGACCTATTGGCTTATGAATGTGTCGATTTGGTTTTTATATCTTTTATCTCAAACGGGTCAAATTAAATTTCTAACTAAAAGTTTGGAAGGATGATGTATACTCCTAATACACTTAAAAGTCCTTCTGCTTTAATAATTTTTGAAGTTCAGAAATTAAACAAAGTGGTTGTGGGTCAGTCTGACCGGCTACAAACCTTAAATTAGGGGCCTTGAGCATTTTTATTGTTGAAAGGCATTGGCTTCTTTTTCCCATCTTCCTCAATCATTGTCAACTAATGATATTTTAACCTCCTGTGATATTTTATAGGAAGCAAGACGTATAGCTGAGAAAGCAGTGGTTGTAGCGGATGTGGACGAGAGGGTCAACAGAGCCGTGACTGCAGCTAACCGGGCAGCCAATGCCGCAAGAGTGGCGGCAGTTAAGGCGGTCCAAAACCGGATGCATCAGCATGGTGACAATGATGGTCTACCACTAGACATTGTCTGATTCTCTTGTGTTTATTGGACCTTGTTTTGGGAAAAATAGTGGTTTTCTAGAAGCAATTGATAGCTGGTGGTGCCGCCTGGAACCGCAATCAGCTTGAAGGTACTGGTTGAGGAGCAAGTGGTATCCCTCTTTCTTCTGGCTAAAAAAATAAGTATATGTTAATATATGGTATGATGCTGGTACTGCTATTATTACTACTAGGGTTTATGGAATTCAAAGGGCACTAAAGTGCCCGTTGGTTTTTTCGGGTGTAACATGGAATCGGAAGGGGCTCGTTACAGCAAAAAACTGCTGCGTAGCCACCGAGATTCATGAGAAAGAATTAGGAGGCCTTTTTCCTGTCCTTTTGCTCAGTGTAAAATGTACATGTTTGTGTCTTTACTCGGGGAAAAAGAATTAGCATAGTTAGTGTTGTATTGGCTTTTTTGGCTTCTATGAATCTATTATTTCTTATCTAATCTTTTTTTCTTTTTCTTTTTGTGACTTATAAATCTGATTTTGAAATCTTATTCCATCTAGATCTTGTATCACGTGGGTCCCGAGTATATCGCGTCTTGATCCTCTGCTTGTGTGATATATAAGAGGCCTTGTATTATTAGCTCACGTAAGCAAGCAGGTCTTGAATGTGGTTCTTGTGTTTGCCTCTATTCGCCTTTTTTTCTTTATACAAGTCTTGTTTAGTACACTAATAATATATATTATGATCGCATGGGATCTACATGCGGGTCCGATACAAGATGTGCGGTTCCCAGCTATAAATGACGTATGACAAAAGCTTTCTTGTTAGGAATATAGATTCTTAACCTTTTTATTTTAATTCTCTCTTTTTTTTCTTCAATTAGAGTTCCTGTTTAAACAGTAAATAGTCACTGGAGGTGAAGGACAAGTGATCGATTGGATTCTGACATTGTAAAGTCCGTCTTCAAATGACAAATGACATAATATGGTACTCGAGAGATTTTGACCTAGTATATAAATACAAACATGTTTTTCAATTACATTAATAGCACAATGCAGTACGTACATCTGTTTTTCTTTCATCGTTATTAGACCATTCGAATGATATGCAATTTGGGTTATCCAACCTCAATGCCACATGAGTACACTATCACTTTCTTCTTCATTTTTTCTTTTCCAACCCATGAGTTAGTATAGTTTAACCCAATTTTACTCGTACCTTTTATTATTACTTTTTATTATATATATTTAGAGAGAGAGAGAGAAAGAGGAAGAGAGAGGATAGCTCGCGCAAACCTGAAATTGTGAAATTAGAAGCCAACTCTAAATACCCGTAATGGGTGTTCCCCTCCAACCAAATGAACCTAAATAGTTACTTGAAGGATTCGGGTTTGGCCATTCCGAAATCCTTATAAGCATAATTTTGACTCCAATCTTGATCTCATAAATAAAATCTATATATGTTTATTGCTACTACTTCTGCACTCCAGTTTCATACAGTTAAAAAAATCCCTATTGCTTACACATTCGTATTTTATAGCTTCACAAAGTGTGTGTATTTGTGTTTATTTATGTATCATCTGATTTATAAAGCTTCATAATTAGGAGAACTTACTGTTTTAAGGGAAGATTTAGTGGCATGAAGAAAATCAAGAAAAAGCTATAAAAAGCAATAACAATGAATAAACAAAGATAAATGGGATGTATAACTCTGGAGCTACAAGGGCTCAAATAGTCTTATTCAACACTAAGTGTTAATTTTTCAGAAGATAAAAAATAGCTTTTTTACATCTTTAATTGACCACTGATTCTTCAATTAGGGTTCAACCATCTTCTGCTTCAATTCTTTATATTAGGGTTAGAATTTAAGTTTTTGTTAAACCGTAGTCAAGCACAACTAATTTTATTCTAGCCTTGGAAAGTCGAACATGTTACTTTGTTTATAATGTTGTAAAAATCGGTCTTGCTGGCCAATATATCGGCGTCTAGGCGGTTACCGGCGGCCGGCAGATCTAGAAATCATATGATTAGTCAAAATTATCGGGCATGGTCAAAAGCAGTCTTAGACGATCCTTGGCGATCAACAAAATGGTTTAACTTCATTCAAAAATGGGTTCACTTCTTCAAAAATATATTAACTGTACCGCAAATGTTAATGTGTATATCCACCTTTTAAAAATGTTATTGTGTGTTGAACTTTTAGTTTGTTGCTATTGTATGTATTTTGATTTCATAAAAAACAAAAAAAAGTAGAAGTTCAGTACATACAATATGAAGTTTAATATACACAATAACACATTTTTGAATGTATGATACACATAATAATATTTTTGAAATGAGAGATACACGTATTAACATTTGAGATATAGTTTAATACATCTTGCAGATGTAAATCCTTTAAAAAATTATTTAGCGTTTAACAAAATGGTTGGACTTATTGTTTTATTTTTTTGAGTTGATTACACTAATTATATAGACTTATAGTTTTCATTTTCAAGCTTGTTAAACGTTTTGACTTAAGCTAGGCCAATTAATCACTTAAAAATAGTCAACCGACCGTATACCGTGATTTTAACAACCTTACGCTATTAGTTACAAATGACAATGTATAGTACTTGTTCTTTTGGACCCGGAAAAAACATATTTGTGTCATATCTTTTATAACTTAGGGGGTGTTTGGTTGGTGGTATTTGGGGAGATTTCATGGGAATGAGATTTCAAATTCCCCCAAATGATGTGTTTGGTTTGCAAATTGGAAGAAGGATTCAAATTCCTTGGAATGCTTGAAATCCTATGAACAAGGGAATTAGAAATCCTCCCACCCCCCCTAGTATTTTGAAATCCCTCAGCTGATGGATTTGCTCCGGCGACCGTCCGACTAACATTCCGGCGAACCATCACCATAGTCGCAACCGCCGTCGCCGTCATCCCTTCCTTGTCGCCGTCGCCGTCAAACCCTTCCACCGCCTTCGCCGTCATCAAGCAGAAACCCTAGCCGTCGCCTTTGTCATTCCCCTTCGAAAACCCCTTCGACAGAAACAGATCACCCTCCGTCGTTCTCCGCCGCCTTCGTCGTTCTCCGCCGCATTCGAAAACCCTAACCTTCGTCGTTCTTCGCCGCATTCGAAAACCCTAACCTTCGAAAACCCTTCGCTGCAACAGATCACCTTCGTCGCCTACATCGTCGTCGTTCAAAACCCTAACCTTCGAAAACCCTTGCCGTCTCCGATCTAATTTGTGGTGCGGTGGTTGGTGGTGTGGTGCCTTCGTCACCGTCTCCTGCGCCGACTGAAACCCTAATCGCCGGCGACAGAGATGGTGGGAGGTCGGTGGTGTAATGGTGTTGTTGATGGGTTTTGTGTTGAACCAAACACAGGTGTGGGATTTTAAATCCCACCAAATGAATTCTCATGAAATGCAATTCCCCTTATAATATCTCAATCCTCTCGAAATCAAAGAATGAACTAAACACCCCTTTGTACCAACATCGTCTTCTTAAAGAACTACAAAGCTTCATGTTAATACATCTTAAATTCTTAAGTGACGTGTAGCTAGAGAAAAGTTTTCTAGTTCTTTTCGAGAAATAGTGAACCTTATGTTTTCTAAGAAAACTGAACATGTATAAATGAAAGGGTAAACCAGTTTCTAGAATAACAGAGGTCCTTTCTTGAAGAAAAAAAGATGTTTGGAAAAATGGGAATTTGAAAATATGTGGGTAGAAAAAAGTAGATATGTGAAAAATTAATGGAGTTTTCTGTTTTTTTTTCTTTGAAAAAATATGTAAGTGAATATATATTATAGTTTTCAATTTTTTTTAAAATTTCTGTAAAATAAGAAATTTTTAGTTTTCACATATTTAAGTGCATAAATGAATAGAATTTCCTGTTTTATATTTTTTTAAAATAACTGGGATAATTTTCTAGAAGTAAACAAGACTTGTACCTAGTTTTTCGTTCTTTTCAACGAAAAATAGAATTTTATTTCTTATGTTTATATTAAGAAATTTAACAACACGTTATTTAAAAACATGGGGTTTCCCTTCCACTACCGGTCTTTCTATTATATCATTTCTTTTTTCACATCTTTCAAATTATATCTTGTGATCCCTTCATTTTTCTTCTTTTCTTTAATTAAAATAACTAAAGAACACATAAAAGACACGCTACCAAGCTTAAAATACATCAGAACAAACAGCCACGTGATTCAAACTGATACAAGTAATTAATATAGTTACATTGATGACGTTGAAGAAAATGCATGATTTTGACATGAAAGCTAAACGCGTTTACCTCTTACCTAATGGGCCAACGAGTCTAGTTACAATCCAATCATCAATTGAACCTAATCCTCCCCTCATATATGCTTTAAATAATATTTAATGAGGCAATTTGTTTGAACTCTCTTAGCAATCTAAATTGCCTTCTTTGATGTGTTATTTATGGGTGTATGACATACATTCTATTTAGACTCCTCTCATAATTATATTTGAACCTAATCCTCCCTTCGCATATACTTTGAATGATTTGATATGTGTAGTATGTGAGAGATCTGGAGACAACTAGTAGCACCCTATTTTATGATATTGAGAAAAAGGTGATTCTATTTGTACTTTCCTCATAATATAAATGATACTTTTTTATGTGACATTTGTGTGTGTATGAAAATAGTGAGGGTTCAAATAATAGTACCCTTGAAAAAAAACTAAAACTAGGTCACTAGTTGTAAGTTATAACAATAAATTATGGAGAAATCAATACATTAAATGATTTTTAAAAAAAATTGAGAGAAATACTGTGCACAAGACATAAAAATTCTTAAATTTGATCAAGACAAGGATATGTAAGTGATCCTATCTTATCTTATACTTTAATAATATGATATGAGACAAAATGAAATTGACCATGAGCGAGGACGACACAGATAAACGCATGGTAGTTCAGATTAATAGAATTAACAAGCCGATGTTATGACCATAGTTCCATAATGCTCCTTAAGGTGTCGCTATGACATTGTCAAGTCACATGGCTTGACCATTCCGTCACAAAAAGGTAAAAGACTCAAGTATAGTGCAGCGCGTAACCCAAGATCCTGCCATGCTCGTCTTAACCCGTGAAAAGCCGTTTTTAAGACACATTAAAAGTGCTAAAATATATGAGCCAAATACTTAATGAGTGGTTTTCTGGGGAAAATATCAGTTCTAATACAAATTGGGATTTGGAAAATTCGGGGGTTTATTCGGTTTCTTCTTTAAGGTACGCATTTGATGATCTGACTCTTAAAAAACCTCGAAACTTTGATTTTTTTTTTTAGTGTAATTGGATTCCCCTTAAGGTTAGTATCCATGCATGGAGGGTTGTGTTAGGTCGGTTGCCTACAAAAGCTAACCTACACAAACATGGAGTTATTTTACTATCGAGTCTGTGTCATTTTTGCGGGAATATTGATGAATCAGAGGCCCATTTGTTTGCGCAATGTAGTTTTAGCAGGAAGGTTTTGGGCAGAGTATGTGAATGGTGGGGATGCGACAGCAGGGACTTTGATGGAGTGGCAGATATGGCCCGATGGGGTTCTTTTATGGGGGCCGACTCCAAAACAGAGAGGGTGTTCAGTGCAATACTTTACGTGTATTTTTGGCTACTATGAAAACATAGAAACGACTTAGTGTTCTAGAAAGTCACAAGCAACGATGCTTTGGTTTTTAATCAGCTTCAAGCTCACACGTTTTTCTGGTTCAAACACAGAATGGGAAAGGAAGTAGCAGTTCTCGAATGGAGTTGCTGGTGCATCTCACCAACCTCTTGCATTGTGTCTTAATGGTGATTGTTTTAATCTGGTCGATTCAGTTTGGTGTTTGTTTTAATTGGTTGATTGTTGTTTCTTTTGGTCGGTTTAGTCTTCTTTGTAATGGTTTGTACTCTATTTTGCTAGCCTCTGGCTAGCACTTTTATTTCATTAATAATATTTTGGTTGTGCAAGGGCATGTGATGGTCGAGCCGAAGCATGTTCCTTGTCGACCTTTTGCCTTCAAAAAAAAGGGGAGGGGTGATTCTTATATGACCCCTCTTCAAAGTCTATTTAGCCCCCTTGATATGATATTTATGAGAAAAAAAGCCACATTGAAAATGGTGTATAAAATAAGTAGGGGGGGGGGGGGGGGGGTAAATAGTATCCGTAGCGGAAATAATGGGTTATTTAGTTTTAACAAATGATTAGACTATCAACAAGAACACAGTAATAAGATTTTTTGCAATGTTTATTTTTGAAAGATAACACTTTTGTAAATACTAAATATTATACATGTGAATTATGATAGTTTGAATGTGTGTCTACACTAAATCAACGTATTAGGTCACGCTTTAAAAAAATCGCTCTCTTTGTATCTCATACTAGAACATCTGCTTTGTGGAAGTCAAAACCAAAGGATTTGAAATCCTATCTCATCACCCGTTTTGGCTTAAATTAAAAATGGGATTTGAAGTGGCGATTGTCAAGTACGGCTGGATAATACGATCAAACCATGGGGAAGAACATATGTCAACCATTGGGAAACAGCAATTGAACCATACGATGGATGATTAAGCAAGAACATAGAGCAACGGTGATTGTCGATTTCTTTACTTATTTGCTGGTGAAGCGGTGATGGTGAAGTCAAAGTGTTAGATGAGAAAGGAATGATAAATCACAACGATGTATATGCTGGGAATGGTGATTGTCGATTTCTTTACTTAATTTGCTGGTGGAGCGGTGATGGTGAAGTCAAAGTGTTAGATGAGGAAGGAATGATAAATCACAACGATGTATATGCTGGGAATGGTGAATGGCGATAATGATGAAGGGGGGATTCCACCATTGAACGCACAACCTCGATTGCAACAGCGTGTAGCAAACATAAATAATCTAAATAAATTAGTGCTTGTTTCCAGATAATATCTAAAATGATTGTCAACAAATGAACTGTTTGATACGATTCAACATGGTTTAAAAGGGTAAATTGGAAAATTTGATATGAAAATTTCATAATCATTCTAACAATTTCAGATTTAAGCAAACCAGAGGCACACTTAACTCTCAGTCTGTTCCCTGAGCCGACGAATTGTGCTCCTGACCGTGACAGCACTTGCAGTACTGTTGCATAAAGAAAACAAAAAAACAATCAGTGGACTGACATTAGAAAACAAGTACATTGAAAACATATACCACCTTCTAAATCATTTTATTCAAAAACATTAGACCCTTATGGTAAATTTTTTTTTTTCCGAAAACAACCCTTATGGTAATTATTAATGTATGCAAATCACTAATTATTTATAAGAAACATGGGCGACAAGCATGAAAGATTAATTAGCTGCTTTGACTAGTTAAACAACCCGCCCATTTGACACATCTAGTTGTAATGAAGGTTGGTGAGATTAAGAACTTAAAAGAAAGCTGCAGAGGGAAGAGGAACATCACTTCAAGGTATATGCACCGCCTGCTTTGACTTTGCCACAATCCTTGCAACCCCAAATCCCTACCGCCTTTCGCTTCACTGCATACTGTTTTGTTTAAGTGTAAGGTATTTAGTAACGGATGATCACAAGTAAAGAACACATAGATGAGAAATCAGGACACTGATGAGAAGGCGAGAAGTAATGACATCAGTAGTTCGCAATTGGGTTTTGCACCTATTAAAAAAAGATAGTAACTTTACCTTGCCACAGAATTCACAGAAATACTTGCTATGCTGGCTGACTTCCATTTTCTTGATCTGCTTCCGCAGACTAGCACCATAACGGGTACCTAGGAAAGGTACAAGGTGTTTAATAATGTAAGAAAACAACTAAAAGTTGTAAATTGATAACTAATATTTTAAGTTTTAACCACTATCTTAAACTGTGATCCAAAGAAAAAAACAATCAGAAGTTTTTGGATAAACAGGACGCACGATGTTAAACAGGATGTGTTCCTAGCTACAAAATGTAGAATTAACAGAATAAATTACAAAATAATATAAATAGTTCACTGCTAATAACATACACAGCATTAGCATTAACATTAGCATTAGCATTAGCATTAATCAATATTTATTTAGAAAATATTACTATAAAATAAACCAAGATAATTTATAAGCTTTACAGCAGAAGTACTACCGTGCAAGTATTAATTAAGGTATTAAACAAACCCAATAGAAATTATTATGTTCTGTTACATGAACACGCCAGAAAAACTAGCAATACTAACATACTAAGCTGTTGGGCAGGCAGTAAAGCAAAAAACCAGAATATTCATTATACAGCCAAAAAAGGATACCCAAAATTTTCTTTAAACTATTAATTATTAAACGTTAAAGAACCCAATGTATACCCAAACTATTCTCCAATATAGTTCTGTAATTAAACTAACTGCAGCAAAAAACAACAATTGTAAAAGAGAAAGGCGGGACACTTACCATATTTCCCAACAATACCAGCCTTCTTTGTCCTCTTTGTCTGCAATAAAAATTTAGGAGAAAACGAAAAACGTTCAGAAGACACGTAGGTATCAACAAATACCACTATCAAGATCATTCACTTGCTGATGGTGGTGGCAAATAAACAAACTAGGGGCTAGATTAATTAATATGACAAGTTTTCCTTGGGTGGTTGAAGGTGGATCATGCAATCACCGATAAAAATCACATCTGAGTTTCCGATTCTTTTGAACTGGTACTTATAAGCTATCATCTTTTGACTAGATTCGGTTTCAACTAGTCAAACTAGATGATGCAGGATTATGACAACTTGTAAGCAATCCCATTTCCACCACAAAGAAAAAATCTAACACGCTAAAAAATGACAGTTTGCAATTATAACTGAAAGGGATAAATGTAAAACATCATTGATATCAAGGTATCAAAATATCTTAAAAGAGCAAATGATAACTGTTTTATCTTTAAAATTTCCAACCAATGGTAGAGCATAATTGAGATAAAATATACTAAACCTGGTTAAAAATTGTCAATACACACCACAAAGTCAAAGAAGAGATACACAGGATACCTATAATTTTATAAAGTACCACATTGCCATGGATTTTGATATATAATATTCATATACAACACATCTAATTCTAGCACCACTATCTAATCTAGTCTAATATAATTGCTAACTAATTTCTCACAATTTTTACATTCAAATGGATGTAAGTTGCAATTGTCTTATTTGTATAGAAAGTGCAGGGACTTCTAGCAAAGAAAATAAACATAACATAAATGCTAATACATATATCTAATTGAAGTATCAACAACAAAGAGGAAAACGATCGTGTTAAGATTAATTCTCGTAACATACGAGATTGATGACATATATAACTATGATCGGGATAATAAAACACCCAAACAATGGGTAATTACGCGTTAATGAATAACATTATAAACAAAGCTTCAGAGATCTGTATCAACGAATAAAAGCAGAACTTAATTGATGGAAAAGTTCTCAGAGAGATGGCGCATACCATTTTGCAAGATCGGTTGAGAGAAGAGGGCAATCTGCAGAGGAAACAGAGGGCGAGAGCTTAGACGGCGATGAGGAGACGAAACCCTAAAACAATTTTGGTATTTATACGCAGCAAGCACGGGGTTTTGCGACTCGCTGTGGGTTATGTTAGACGTAACGAGTTCTATATCATTTTGTTCTTTAATTAATATAAAAAAAATTCTATTTTCTTTTATTTATCCTTACAAATATTAATAACAAGAATATTATTTTCAGCGCATTACCCCGGATTTTATATATCTAAAATTCTATTATCACAATAAATCATAGGATTATGTGATATACATGATAACTAGTTTATTGCCCCGTGCATTTAGAGGTATTTCGGAAGTGTATTTGAGATATTAAACTTTTTAAATAAAAATAATAAAATAAATAAAATATCGCAAAAAACTTACATATGTTAGAATTCTTAACAAAAAGAATAACTAAATTTCTGAAGCACTTCTTTGTAGACTATATTTGTTGTTTTGTTTGTAACATTACTACTGTTGTCACCAATCACAACTTTTAATCTTTTTACTTTTAACACACGTGAAACAACAACATACAATTGACAATGTATAAACAAAAGTTTCCTGAGGAATAAACCAACTTCTGAAAGTCACTGTCCATGATTTATGTGAATCGTCATAGCATAACACATCATTAGAGAAAATTGTCTTCTTTGTCTAACTACTTACACTAATAATATAGTTTCAGGATCATCAAGAACAACAATCTTTACATCTCTGAATTTAGATTTTTAAATATATAATATATCATCTTTTAATGATAAATCTTATTTTAAACCATATCTTATAAAAGGTTTCATACATCTTTCTAATAAGATTGAAAATACTTTAAAATCAATAACTAAACACTTTGAATAACATTTTTAAGTTAATCACTCAACTCATCACCACGATCCAAAAAAACCACTTAGCTAAACAAAAAATTACTTATACACTACTATTAATAGATAACAAAAATTAAGAATATACTAATTCCAAAAAAGTGTCATATTACAATAAAATTTATACCAAAACGTAGATAAAAATGAGACGGTCGTAAATATATAATTATTTTTCTCTAAACAAAATATATCACAAGTTACTAAACATAATTTATAAACACCTTATAATTAATTACATTAATAAACAATTTTTATAAAACCCCTCGTATTTTTTTAAAAGCCCCCCACATATTTTATAAAACCCCTCACAATTTTCAATTAGCCCCCTCCCAATTGATGAATTGAATTATTTTAAAATTGGAGGTTGTGATTGGTTGATCAAAACTCAATTAATAGTTATTTTAGGAAAATTGGTAAGCCTTATATATATTATATATATAAGAGGCTTACCAAGTTTCCAAAATTAACTATTAATTAGGATTCAATTAACCAATCAAAGCTCCTAATTTCACAATCCTACAATTATATAAAACAATTTTGGCAAGTCCATTTCAAAGAAACACGCGGGTCTCACCCGCCCATTTTTAACCCGTTATCAAATCGTCTTTGATACGCTTCCTTTCTTTCATTATACGTTCTCCCTCTCTCTCGACCGCCTCCTCAATCGATTCTCCTTGCATCTGTTTGATCACAGAGAAAGCAGTTTCATCTCCAACATGCAATCGATCATCTTCATTCCATAGCTTACAACGGAAGCCTCAAAAACCCTGATTTTCAAGGGAAGCCTCAGAAACCCTGATTTTCAATCGCTTCCTTGAAGACTTACCATTGAAGAAGATAACTTCCTGCAACTCTAATTCTTCTAAGTTTTTGCAAACCTAAGATTTGACCATCGTCACTTCATGTTCGATTATCACCATGTCATATTCAATCGCTCAGGTAAAAACTCAATATTTGGTTTTCTATATTTACATTATGCAATTAGGAATCATGCATTGTTCATAATCTGCATGTGCTTCTGTACATACGATGAAAAATATATCAAGAAGATGGTCAAAATATTATGCCGTTTGTATTTAGAGTTACGTAATGACATGCCAAGTAATTGCGTACTTTGAATCTTGAAACTCTCTGACATCACTTTAGTCTGAATCATGAGTGTTGTGCAATGTAAAACTAGATTTATGTATTAAGAGTTACTTTAACAAGAATTGAAGGTAATCATAAGATATGATTTTGTCAATATAATCAATGGTTCTTGTGGTAAGAGATGTTGGCATATGAATAAATAGCCCAAAGATGAAAATGTCATTTGACTTCTTTTTTGAGTTCATAGTTTATATTTTTTAGTGATTGCTTATTATAACTACTCTCTGTTTATCAATTTGTTGGCAGCGGAATGAGGCTTTACGTAGTGATTTGCTTTTATACGCAAGTTTATTGAAATGGATGATTGTGTTGGTATGAAGAATACAAATCTCTTTTTAATTTCAGGTGTTAGAGAGCATTTAAAATGTGAATCTTATAGTCCTAATGTAGTGGGTGAGTCTTAAGCCCAAACTGTTCCAGAAAGGTATTTTAATTTATAGAACTTTTCAAATCACCTTCTTGATTATGTTAAGTTCTCTAATAATGAATCAGTTACCCCTTTCATCTATTTTTCTGTGTGTGTCATGTGTGCGATTTGTGTATATAGTTCCCTACACTTTTGTTTGTTAAATTTATTTATTTTGGGCTTTATTGGGAAACAGATGGGGAAAATACCCATAGAGGAGATCAAGAAAGAGCTGAAGTCAGTTGAGTTATCAGACGAAGCTATTGAGGATCTACTACAAGTTCTTTCCATGAAGTCTTTGACAGAGTTGGAAGGTATTATTTGTTTCTATGTTCAAGAAAGTTTTAAAAGATATTTTTGGTATCAATGCGTACACTTTAGTATATAGTAATATAATTATCATACTTTTTTCTGTTTTTTCATAGAAACTTGGAGGTGCAGGGGAAGCAGTGAGTGAACTGAAACAGCTATTTTCACTTTCTGAAAAGTTTGGTCATTCAGAATGGATTAAGTTTGATGTTTCTGTTGTTCCGGGCCTCGCATATTATACTAGAATTATATTTGAGGTCAGATAGCTTTTTTGTAATCCTAAACATAATCAGTGACTTTTTTGTCATCCTCCTATTCCTATTCCTGTTTTGTTTGTTTCTGTGTCTTGAGGGAGTCGGTTATTTTTATTTGAATTCTGGTATATATGAATTTGGTTTTGGGAGATATTTTTTGGGTTTTGAATGTGAAAATGGAATTGTTGTATGTAAATATCATGCAAATAATTATATACTATTTATTGATAATTCATCATTTTGCAAACTCATGTTGTGTGCAGGCCAAAGGATCTTTGTGTGCCATTTGGAGGAAGCTTGCCAGTGTCATGAGAATATTATACAGTGTGAGAGCCTTGCTATAGAAGTAATTTTTTGGTTTTTGCCTCTTCCCTCTCTCAGTATTTGTAGTTCATCGAATTTTTGATTTTGGTCGTTGATTGTGCTTATTAGATGTGTTGTGATGTATGGGATGTTGATCATTATTAGTATTGATCTCATGTGGTCCACTTAATTGTTGTTTTTTTATATATGAGTTGTGATTTATTATACTTGTGTGTATCTCAGTATCTATGTATATTAGAGGTAACTTTTATTTTAAAAGATTTTTTCTATTAGCTCCAAGTCTCCATTATTTTGACATGACCTAAATGTATTACTATATATCTATCAAAATAGAATTACAACAACTTTTGAGTTCTTATCAAATTTCATAGCTGATTTTTAGAAATGTGTATACTTTATGATAGCTAACTTTTTATTAATTCAATTCATGTGTAGTTTCATTTCAAATATACAAGCATGGGTGGTGTGAAAGAGATGAAAGAATTATAAGGGTAGCTCTTTAACCAATGTTGGTCATTTATATTTGTCAATGTTGTTCTTTTATATTTGTGTATCAGGTTTGATGGTATTTATTTTATGTTTTTAATATGGTTCATTAAGTGATAACAGGCATCAAATTCATATTTTTTTGGGTGAGGATGTAGGATTTTATTTTCTGCTTATCTTATGATTTTAAGCCTCTTTTTCTCAACTTTTTATCTATTTGAAATAATTAACTAATACGCTCTTGAAATCTATTAGCATTAGGGAACTTGAGATTGCTCCATTATATAAGCCACACTAATACAAAGTTGATACCCATGTACTAAAATGATGAAGGAATCAATTTACTTTATGATGAATAAAAACATATACCACTGTCCACTACAAAAATGATACACAACCCAACCTTGAACAACAACAAATTTGATGCATGTGTATACATATTATCAAGTTAAAGATCATTTTTGGTAATATTGAGTATATTCTTAGAATGAAAATGATCCCATTATATACAAGAATTTTAGTCAAGTTTTAGTGAAAAAAATTTCCAATCATGTATTGTTTTGTCATGACAATTAACAAAAGTTAAGACTGATCTCTATTTATTATTGGCTTAATTCCACGAGACCCGTTTTAATTTGTGACAACGACGAAGTTGTGATAGATAAAACAACGAACATAGTATATAAAGAAGTTCTTAAAAAAATTTAGTTCTATTTCATATGTACGTACTTTATATTCTTTGTATATGTAAATTTACTAATCTTTATAATTTTTTACCTATCTAAATTACGCATATAATACCATTTGTGGCTAACTAATTATGTCAATTCATATCTTCATATTATTCACAAAATTACTGTTTTTGGTACTTTAAAGATGTTGCATATATGATGTTATATTTTATTTAGGTTTACTTGTGTAATACCCGTGGTCTCACGGGTTTATCAACTAGTATATAGATATATATCTATAAATTATAAAAACACATTCAAAAAGGGAAAAATAATCAAAGGATTAGGGTTCATGCATAATAATACAAAAAACATAAAGCTTTAGTGATTTAACCTTCAATTTTTTTTCAATGGTTTTATCTTAAATAAATGTACATATTACTAATGCACATAATTCTATGATCACTTGTTTGATTAAGAAAACATATTACTAACGAGTTAGTGCAAAGAATTTTTTTGAAATATATTTGTAAGTGATATTTTATTTTTAAAAACTTATTTGCTACTCTGTAAAATATAAATGATAACACATCTTTAATAATATATTTTTACCAAAAAAGACAAAAGTTACAATGTCAAAAATTCCGGTTGTGTTATAACGACGCATTTACATTTTGATCTAACGATCAAAGTATAAGATGATAAGTTTAATGGTTAAATCAAAATAAACTTTTACTTTAACGCTTAAATAAAGCAAGAGTAATGGTTAACGGTTACAACAATATAAAATAAGATTTAAAATAAAAATATTAGAAAAAGTTTAACAGCTTAATTAACTTAGAGTTTAAACTATTTTTAACCTTAAACAAAACTATATATTACATAACTATATAAATATTGTTTTCGTAAAATTATAAAAAACGTATATATAAAATTTTCTTTAAAAGAAATTAAAAAGCAATTACACATGATGTTTAAAATACATTAAACTGTTTATTTAAAAATATTCAAGTCAAATTTATGAAAACTCAATTCAAACTTATGGAAGTCAAATGTCAGCATAAATGGCTCACTCCATTAAAACATACAAATACAAAAGTTAAATTTTAAGTCAAATGAGTATATAAAAAAGAGCAATTAATAAAACTCCGTTTTTTCAGCAATTTTACATTGCTTCACAGAACATATATATCTTTCAAATGTGCAAACAGTTAAGATGAATATGCAAACAGTTAGACTATACATGTGCAAAAACTCAACTCTCTTTTGTTCTTCCTTGGATGTCATGGAAGGAAAACAGTTTCCAATTTCCATGTTACCAAATTCATAATCAGAGCTTATAACATCAATTATCTATTTGAAGTTTATTGGGGTTCTATTTAAAAGATTAATATAGTTTTGAGTTGAACAAGCTACCAAAGTTTAAAGTTAAATTCAAGGATAAATGTACTTATTAAAATATTAAAAAACTTAACTTTGAACTAAAGAGATTGGTTGGAGCCCTTGAATAGAAGGGACTCTTCAAAAATAGACTTATGCCATTATATGTGCAATGAACACACGGTATTCTTTAGTAAAAGGCGAAAGAATAGTTCGCTTTGTGTTCATTGCATGGCTGAGTGGATTGTGATATCTTAGCTGCTTGCATTATATAATCACTACCACCCCCTTCTGTTTTCTTTAACAGGCCTCTGTGGGATAAAACTAAACCCCTTCTTTTGTTTTGTCCAAGTCATGACTAGGTGTAAGAAAACTAGAAATTAAAGGTACGTACTGCTCATATGTTGTTTCCTTCATCATTGTGTTCCATGAATAGTATCATGAGAAAATGGACATTGACATCATGAAATATCAAAATGGAGTACTTTTGTTTACCAACTTGAAATCTTTTATGGTTATTTTGGGGGGCGTATGGGTGTTTTTGTTCTACCCGACCAACCCAATGGCTCTTCCGATACCATATTGATAGCGCCGGCCTTATATCATACCTATAAGTATTCTCTGCCTTGCATGAGTAACAATTTACTTATGACTTGGTTTTATTGCAGATTAAAATAGATGAAGTTTGTTTTGTATTTAAGTATTTAATATTATGCTCTGATAGTCTTTTTGATATAGTGGTTCCAACTATTTGTGGTTCATATTACTGTTTGCAAGAGTACACGAAGTAGGCCTCCGTTACGTTATGGCGTGTTATCCAATAGAAGCCGTTATATATCCTCGTACGTTATGACGTTATGCTACTCCCCCTTGGTCGTTATGGCTCATTATCCTACACCTTCCTCGTGTGCATCACAACCATGATGCATTGTTTACTTTTCTTTTTTAAGGTTTAAAGGTTTTATTTTTCAATATATTCATGGCAAAGGCTGAATTCTCAACGCCTATATTTATACATGCAACAACACTTTCAATTTTTTACGTATATATATACATATATATATATATATATATATATATATATATATATATATATATATATATATATATATGTGTGTGTGTGTGTATACATGCCCACACACAATAGAAGCACCAAACATTGAACAACTCTCTTATTTTCAAAACATTATCCAAAATAACACGTATCAACAAAACAACAACCCACAACTCATTCTTCACCAACATCATACAAGAGGCCGAAAAAACTCAAATAATGCCGGATGGATTAGATTCTTATCATCTCCAACGGACGGGGTATCCAAAGAAGACCCCATACTAATCAAATGATGAAACAATGCGTTTTTAGTCTGTTCTATTTTATTTTTTGTAGTTGATTTTTAAGAATTATTATTAAAATCTGTAATGTGTTCTATAAACTTATAGCTTTTAAATATTTAAGCTAATCCTCTAATATATATAAAAGACTAATATCTAAAAATTTAATTAGATAATCCTAATCTTTGACTTGAATAAAAAAGTATAATTATCAAATCTCAACCATTAATTCATTTTAATAAAAGTTAAAATTTAATACACATAGTTGAAGATGATGAAAAAACTATTAATGATTATCTTTCTTTTGTTCTTTTGATTGACCACAATAATGATGGATTAAATAGTAATTATTGTTCTTGATCTCGCAATGTGATATACGAAGATGTGCATACGCATGGTTCTGTAAAACGAGATTAGGCAATTGAGAATTAACTGATTTTATAACCACGTTTATTTATAATTAAGGGTAGAGACCATGACTAATTATCACAATAATTAGAGGACCGGCCTGCTATGTAATATGAGATTTAATTAATATATAACTTGTTATTACGTTACTAATAATGGATCAATAAACTTATATATGTAGATATTAATAGTTTAAAACCATATTTATGAAATATTCTTACATGTATGCCTAAAGAGAGAGGAAGAGAAGACAATTCATTTAAAAACGATAATTATTACGAAAATCATGATAACTTCTATGCTATTTCTTTAATATCCGCTTATTTCCTTAGCCGTTTCTCTAGCATATATCCTAACACACTTCACATCATTTTCGATATATACTTTAAATCTCTTTATAATCTCGCTGGATCAATGTATATATCACAAATTTTGTAACTGTGCCAAAATATTGCGAGAAGTGTTTCCCTTTTATCAAAATACCCTCCCATTCACTTTATCAATTAATATATAGAGTAATATGTAGAATAAATAAATCACTTAGAGCAGACGGAGTGGCACTTTAACAAGCTCCAAATTTTTTTTTAACGACAGAACACACGTACACACTAATCTACTCCTAAATCTACACCTTATGTCCACAGTGGGACTTGAACCCATGACAACAGGCCAAGGGCAACACCTTCAAACACCTTTTTGAACAAGCTCCAATAACAAGTCAAACACTTAAAATAACGACCCTTTAGCTCGTTACTCCCATTGCTATGCCTCGTTGTTTGTTCAAAAAGGTGCTTGCTTGTCATGGTTGCAACGAACCTACATCACTCGTTATGTATTGTTTTTGTAACAAATAAAAAATTTATGTATGAATCTAGTGATGGTGATGGTGCATGTTATGTCGTTATGTTAATGATAAGTTAATGATACTAATGTGACGATTAGTAATGCTAGTGATTGATGTATGACTACAGATACTCTTATAGATTTATTCAAAAGTAACTTCGGCATGAGCATTTTGTGTGTTAGAATTATAAAGATTGACTACTTTGGTTGAAAGATATATGGGTAAAAGCTATAGACCATACCATACTCATCCAAAACCAACCTAAACAAGTTAATAATATTTACGTTGGGTTCCCGAATCCTATTATAGAAGAGAAAGTGAATGATTTGAAAGGATTCTAAATTTTCTTTCTCTTCCCTAACTATTTTATAGAAAGAAAATAAAGAAAAAAACAAGGATATTTGATGATATTTTCTTCCCCGAATTTTCCTTTCAAGATTGGAGTGATTTAGAAATAAAGTGTTATCTAATGATTCTAAATCTCATATAAAGACCATAATAACTTTTACCCTTATGAACATATAACATCACGTATGCTTCCCGTGTCATCTTTGTTGTCTATGCTAGTAATTGTTTCAATCATTTTCAACTGTATCTCAGGTATCAATTATTTTGAGTTTTAGAAAATGTCGCTTACGTATATGCATATAGAAAGGTATCACATATTTAATATTTTAAAAGTTTTACATGTTTAATTCTTAAAAAGTTGTCATTGATCTGTCGCTATGCATTGTACGTCACCATTTAACAATGGCCACAACACCTTTTTAATACAACACCTCTATTCACTAATATTTATATCATCTATATCAATACTAATATATAAATCATACAACACTTTCTCTTCTCTTATTCTTAAAACTTCTAAAAATTCAATAAACAATATTACTCTCCTAATTTGTTTTAACTTTTTACTCATCTAAATATACTCTCCCACTAACACACTCTCTTACACAAACACAATTATTCAACCACATCAATATAATTTTCAAAATCTTATCAACTTTTATCTCCTTATTTCATAAATATAAATCATTTTTCTTATAGTAATGCTTTATAGAATTTATTTTTGAAATTAAAAAACAGATAATACAAATATAAGAAAATAAAAAAAACCGGATATGTTGATACATTTTTTCATGACATTTAATCGCGCGAATAACATATCATTATATTTTTTTAAACATGATACAAAACGTAAACTATTTGTCGTCGTAGCATTGTGTGTGCGGATACGATGGTAATATTTATTATTAGGCGATTAGTTATATCATAGTTCCAATATATGAACTCATGTATCTTTACTACTTTATAAACCATTTAGCCTATTCTTTTTAAGATTTTATTAAGTTAAGTAGTACAACACATTTTGCATATATTACAATACATTAAAGCAACATTTTCAAACATTGAAGTTATGAAAATTAATTAATTGTAAGTTACAAAACAAACTAATTAATTACATTAATTTCAAATTATTGTAACCAATTATTATGATTTATTGCATATTAAATTGAACTCAAGTTTAGTTCAATAATTTATTTCTTTAAGGTATTGTAAGTAATCTTTTAGTAATTGTACTACTTAATTAAAATAGTTTTCAAAAATTAATAAATATTTCTTTAAGGTATTAAATTTTTGTTGTGATTTAAATAACATTAAATTCAACATAAATTTTGTTAAAAAAAAGATTTCTTAAATACCGAGAAATATGGTACGTGGCCTCTAGCACTCACGATTGTTTGGAAAACGGAATTCATACGATTAGTTAAATAGAAGACTGTATTATCAGAAGAAAATGATTCATCAGAAAAGGTACGCGCACTTCATTTATGTTATTAATTTAATATACAATAATATTGAAAAATGCGGAACTTGCATTTATTTTAAAAATTGATGACTGCATATTAAATAACTGGTGAATTATCATATATTTCAAAAATTAAAGGATGCCCAACTTCATAATTTATTTCAAAAATTGATGATTGCGTAGTAAATAATTGATGGATTATCATATATTCAAAAATTGATGAATATATTATTTTGTTCGATTAAAATGATGAACACTGTACATATTCTTAAATCAATTTGTAAGTAGACATGAAACAAAATTAAACCAATATAAAGAAACTAGAGAGTGCTCATGAAAATCAGAAAAAAATATTGGAGAAAAGGATAAAAACAGGCGGGAATACTTACCAACATAATATGGATTAGTTTGACTAATTAAATTTTTTTAAATGCATCATAAACGATATAAAAAGTCTAATTTACTCTTTTATAGTTTTTGCCACATGTCATCTTGTGGATGTCTCTTACACATTTTACATTAATTCACTTTTTATTTGAACCAAATTCCATATGGGCTAAATTTGGGCTTGATCTATTTTAAATAAAATGGTATTTAAAATAGATTTAACTTAATGTTACCTCATAAGTTAATGAGATAGCTTAAGAAACAAGTCACCAAAAAACTCTCTTCCCCTCTCCCTGTTGGTTCAGCCGACCACAAAGGAGGAAGAAACCGGGTCGGTTTTTTTCTTGTTATAAGACGCACACACACACACACATACAAACAAACAACTTGTTTTGTTTGTGGTTGCTTGAGTAACTATGATATCATATTTTTCTTTATATAATTAGTTTTTGAGACTGCTACATCCTAACCCTCTTTCGGATTTTTGGGCTTAAGTTGAGTTGATCAACTTTCAGTAACAATCTTAACACTTTTAAAATTGTACAACTCAAATATCATTATTTACAATATGTTTAAGCAATAATCTTAAACACTTTAAATGCTTTACCAAAAAACTCTCCTGAAGGTAATGACACTTTAAATGTTTTACAAAAAACTGTCAGAATTTAAATACACTTTAAATGTTTACAAAAATTGTCATGAATTTAATGACAGGAAAGGCGAGAGGTCGAAGGGAGAGGGTACTTTAAATTTTTTTAAAAACATTTATATATTATATAATATATAATTCGGGTTTTTCGGTTTGAAATTTCCTAAAATCGTAACCGAACCAAAAACCGTTTATGGTAATCGGTTTCGGTTTTTAAACCGAACCGAAAACCGAATTTGAAAATGGTTTCGGCTTTTTCGGTTACGGAGCGGTTCGGATTACGGTTAAAACGGTTTATATCCGAATTTTGAACACCTCTATGTCGACAAATAAAACTATTTTACCCCGCCACATCGCGCGGGTAAAATACTAGTATACTTGAATAAATTTACGCTCCATGTATCAATTGTTTTTCAACTTTTGCCTCCATGATTATTAATCCACAAATCCCATCGGTAATTTGTTTACTTATGATGTAATTAATTTGAGCATATGTGCTATTAATTATTTATGAAATGAGAGTAAAATTGTAAACTGATACTCCCTAGTTAGGAAACAATTATTTTTCTTTTCCTTCTTTTCTTTTCTTTCCGGAACACCCAAACTTTAAAACAATTTCTTTTACCTTTTATTTTTTATGTCGTTTCCATTGCGTATCTTCATGGCCCTAAGGCATACCTTTCTACACAGAGTGATATTTTACGAAGTAGGTGAGTTGAATAGCATACAAAAATTTGTTGGCCAATAAATAATTTTGGTCTTTTAACCCTTCCAAACTTTGATTAAACATTCAGCAAAGTTTCCACAAAACAAACAAACTTCGCCATATGCTCTTCTCTCCACAAACACTCAACATATAACCATTGAATGAAGTTATCATCATCAAAAGGTTAATCATATAGACATTTTGCAGCACCACTGCCACAGTTAATACCATTTCCTCCTTTACAGTTACATCGGATGCATCAAAAACCGATACCAAACAAGTTAAGCGCGAAAATGAAAAGAAAAAAAATATATCAACTTAAAAGCTACCGCCTTAACAAGTTAAAAAAGACCAAAAAAAGAAAACATTCATGTACCGATCGACCGTGGGGATCTCCTCTGGTGCTGGATAACAATCATCCTAACATCATGTCTCCTTTGGCAGCCTGAAGACAAACTGAAGTTAGTTCAACTATGGGTCAATCAATGAAACCGATATAATATATGTAAGAAAAAGTTTATTATTTCTACAGTAACATAGATTTAAAACGTGTAAACAGCCCAGACCCTTGTCCATTTAATTTGCATGTATAACAGATAGTTGAGATCCTTAAATAGGAACTCAATTTTCATTATACCTATAAACTATCAGTTTATTCAGATCAAAGAAAGAAAAAAATTCAGAAAACAATATCACGAAAGTGTAAGCAGAAGATCCACACTTGACAGATTTGCAGGTCTTCATGGCTAGAGAGATTGATCCACCAGAAAGTTGTTATAAAGACAAAAAGACAAATAAGGAAACAAAAAAAGTAACATTACCCGAGCAGTCCACAGAATTTGCAGTGTATCAACCAAATGTTGCAATTAGATCAGCTTCTTTTGGTTGGTAAATCACTTTCTCAAACATGTGCTGAAGCTTGTCATGTTGCACCATATTTTCTAAAATCTTATCTTCTGATACCGTAGACGATATTTTAGGAATGCGGCTGTCTTTGTTTTCAGAAGAGAAAACCAACTCAGACAAATGGCTTTTCTCAACCTGCCTAATATATTTCTCGCCCTCCATAGACCCAGTGACAAGATGGTAAACATGAACAAGTTTCTTTTGGCCAAGCCTATAAGCCCTGCTTATAGCTTGCCTCTCTACTGATGGATTCCAATGAACATCAAGCAACACAACTCTTGAAGCACCCACCAAATTAATCCCTTCAGAACAAGCCCTAATCGATGCAAGAAGTACCTTTACTTCACTTTTAGGATCATTAAGTGTATTAATTGAGGTTTGCCTATGCTTCTCTTCTTGTTGGCCATCCATGTACAAGAACTCTCTTCCTTCAATCCATTTAAAATTAGTTTTCAAAAGTTCCATTATAAATGCCAAAGGCCTAATCCACTGACTGAAAACCAACACCTTCTCATTTAGCGCCCCACTTAGCTTAATAAGTTCAATCAAAAAATGGGTTTTGACCCCAGCACGAGGATCGTTTTTAAAAACTTTAAGCACTTTATGAAACACTTCATTTTCAGAGCATTTAGGAAGCAGTGAAGGATGGACAGATACAAACGACATTAAGCGGTCATTTTCCAGTGTAAGACTTGCCGGCATCCTTCCAAGAAGTGTCTGCTGAGTTTTGGTGGGTTTTAAAACAACCAAAGCATCCCTTAACCCAGGTAGCCTTTCTTGAAGAATTGTTCCTTTATGCACATGAACAAATGGGTCAATCATGGCTCTAAGTTTAATAGCATTTTCTTCACTTTTCTTAATGGAGCTTGTAATAGAATCCCATTGCCCTTTTGCTGCATGGTTTTTCCATCCACGTTTTTTGCGGAACTCGACACCGCTTAAGGACGAAATTCCAAAAGATAATAAAGGGTTCACCAAACACAGGGTATTATATAACTCATCAAAATTGTTCTGGAAGGGAGTTCCAGACAAAATGATGCTTCTTTTTGTTTTAACATTTAGCAACGCCTTCCACATATAGCTTTGGTCATTACGGGGAGTGTGTCCTTCATCAAGTACTAAAAGGGTAGGAACTTGAAGGAGCATTTTTCTTATCGACTCATCTTCATGATTGCTTCCAGTTCGTCTCCTCTTCCCTTCTTCACCAGCAAGACTTTCAAACAATCGATATGTGATCCCCAACACACTTGACTTCTTCCTCCAAGAATACAACTTTAACAAACGAAGTCCGAGTAAGCTTTTCCCATTCCCGGATTGTTTTAAAAGATTAGTAGCTCTTGTATCTTCTTGACCTGAACACTCGCTGGAGTTCAATATGTAAAACGGAAAATCAACATTCCATTTTTTAAATTCTTCTTCCCATGTGAGGAGCATACAGCGAGGAGCAATTATCAGTGGCCTAGAATCCGGATACATTTTCATAAATGCTTGAAGAAAAACAATTGTCAGGCGGCTTTTTCCGGTTCCAGGGGCATGAGAGATGATACATCCACTCCCGCCAGCAGGAAGGCGTTTTTCCAACTTATCAATACAGATCCCACCAGCTATTTTCTTCCAAATGAACTCAAAACCATCGCGTTGATGTGGATACATCGATTCTTTCACACCAGGAACCAAGTCCCAAACTGTCCCTCTCTCATACTCACTCCCTTTAGAATCAAGAAGGCGGTCTTGATTAGGGCAGTCAGCCAAATGAAGGTCAGAAAATTTCTTGCTGTCGGTTTTCTCATTTTCATATCTGCCATGGCCTCCCCTTTCATTCTTACTCTGCATACAAAACCAAATTATATAAAATTTATAATGCGTATACATGTAATGACTGGCTGAGCCAAAAGCTTCCTTTTTGGTCCATCGTACCTAAAAAGATGTAAAATATTTGGCAATAACTAGCTCAATGAATGTAAACACTTTTGGTAGTGTGTGTATTACCATGTATAAAACTTTTACGATCTGTATGTTAAGATTATGAGATGTGATTGTCATAGAATGATAGTAAGTGATATGATGCTTCCTTAGATTAATAAGTTTATATACTAGACAAACATGATTCGCGTATACCATGGTTACAATGCACACATATATTTCATACAATATTGTGGTTCCTCATAGAAATCGACTACTGATTTCATTGCTTAACTATTTGAAGCTGAGTGAACAGTGAAAATGTAAAGATAAAGTTGATATAAATTAAGACTAACCAGAGGAGGTAGAATATCTCTAATTTCCATCTCAACATAAGAACAATATCTACAGATGATCCCAAACTCGTCATTAATAGAAAGATGATGTTTTCCTTGACGACAACAGGTAGCTTGGTCTGTTCCCTCTGCCAATAAGTCAGCATCACCACAATTGACCTGTGTATATCATAAAAGCAATTTGATTAGCCAACTTATTTGCACTTCTGAGAGAGAAGCAGGGGTTACAGTCTCATCACTGAAAAACAGAAATAACTTGATCAGTCTTTAGGAATGTGACAAGTAGTTTTTGTACCAGACACTTTATTATTTGAATAGTAAAGAACAAATAATGCTTAATTTAAAAAAAATAAAATTGTGATCTGCTACAACCATTGATCTAGTTAAGAAAATTTTGCTCAGCAATATCTGATGGATAAAGATGGCCTTTTGGAACTGTGCCAAAATCGTAACCTAATCTTCAGATATCTGCCAGTGTCATATTTCCACACTAGGTGATGCAACTCATTACTAACTATGTAGGTGTCATCTCTGATTACACATTTCCTTATTGCAAAAGTCTTCCATCAGCTGTGTCCAGTATATTCAATTCTACAAATATGTACACTTCTCAAATCCAAATAATAGGTATTTTCACTTATATCCATTAACTGATTCAAGATATGAGAGTAAATTATGTTGTACAGTGTTATTATCATGACCTCTTCAAAAGTTAATAACGTTCTGTTCTAGAATTATTTTTTTAGAAGAGCAAGAAGTGCTTTAAAAATAACAGGAGACAAACCAAAAAAGTGTAGTCCAGTTTTTTTAGAGAGAATCTATTTTAATTAGCCCTCTTACATAAGAAAGATGTATATTATTGTTAAAATGACCCTTTCTTTCCCGTTCCATGGAACTTGGGGAAAAACATAATAAAAAAAGAAACTTTCTTTCCCCTTATTGTTCAAACTCGTGAACACGCAAAAGATATTGTTTATTTCTTTTGTATTATCCCAAACTCAAAAAACACATAATAGAAGACTGAAAGGTGAAGGACAATCTCTTTCACAAGAAAATGCTTCCTCTAAAAGAAATGAGAACAATTTAGAGAGAACCAACAGAGTTTTAGTGAGTACACTCGTACTCATCGTCTTAAGTTAATTTGAGAAGTTAGGTAATGTAGAAATCTTTTTTACACATTACCAAGAAAAGAAATGCCTGCCTTTAAAACACGATTTATAAATAAAAACTTACCACAGATACACCAGAGGAACCAATTTCTGATAGTTGTAAGCACATGTTCATCTCATCAAATAGCCCATCCACTTCCATCTCACTTTCTAATTTCTCTGGCTTCACATCATCCTCGTCTTCAAACTTAAACTTATACGAGTGCACTTGGTCAGCAGGAGTTCTCTCTGGAGAAATGCCTTCAACAGGGATGTCAACATACCTTTCAAGCAGTTTATCTGCGTCCCTCTCATCCCTAATGGTATCAGTGAGAATCTCTATTACATTAATTTTATTCCCAAAATCATCATACAATTTACTTGTGCTCTTGTGAGCTGTTTCCGTGCCCTTTTTATCAACTATTTGCCAAAAAGTATCATCGCCGCTCCCATTAGCTTTTCTACCACAACTAAGTGATTGAACTTTATCCGTCCGTCTCTTCTTCAACCCACCCTCAACAGCTTTCCACATCTCATTGTCACTACCATAACGCTTTTTACTAAGCCCGAACTCGAGGACATTCACATTCTTGTTCTTCTTTCCAGACTCATTAACAAGTTTTTTATTAAAAAGATTCGACAATTCACAGTTGTCAGTTTCATCTTCAGGACCCTCATCTGATACTTGTTGTCGAAGCAATTCCCTCCAAAACTGGTCACCAAGATCATCATTGTTTCCCCCCTCCAGAACACTAGAGCCGTCATCACCATCATTCATGGCATTTCCATTTTCTTCACCATCCTCATGGTCACTAGAAGAACTCAAAGTGATAACTGTAAAATCATGATCACCAGCAGCAGCATTCTCACCAGCATTCTCAGTTGGTTCCATGCTATCTTGTTCAGGTGGCTGCTTATTGCGGGAATCATCATCTTCCTCCTCAGGTGACTTTAACCCCAGAGCATCATCAGCATCTGCTACGATGGAGTCCAGCTCCACTGGACTCACCTTTACCTCATTACTTTCCACACGAGAACTATGTGAGGGATCAACATCATCCAAGCACGTTACATCATCTCCCAAGTACACTACACCTTCATCATCTTCACTTTCACCAAGGGGAAACCCACTTGAACTCAAACTGTTATCTTCATCAAACTTATCACCGTCGAACTTATTACCAGATCCACTCTTCCCTTTCAAACAACCACCATTCGAAGCAGCAGTTTTGTTCAGAAACCCTGTTTCCCTCCCAGAGCTCTTGCTCAACCTACAATCATCAACCAAATATGAACGAACATCATTATCATTTTGATCAACATTTTGCAGTGAATCATTTATTTTCAAGCTCTTACAGTCCTTTGTGGTTTTCCCAATTCCAGAAATTCCTTTGACATCTGACTTACTTTGATTCCCCCCGGGGCTCTGAATAAACTCCAATCCATCATCATCTGCTATGTCAATGAGGCTATTTTGACGCACAGTTTTACATCTTTTTCGAGATTGACCCCTTTGTGGTGTCTTCTCAATCTTTTCATCCCCAGAGCTCTTAATATACTCCACACCATCATCATCACCATCACCATCACCTTCATCATCTACTTCAACAACGAGGCTATCTTGACACACAGTTTTACCTCTGTTTCGAGATCGACCCCTTGGCAGATTCTTCTCAGCCTTTTCACTTCCAGATGCCCCTTTTCCTTCACACTTAACATGATCCCGAAGAGAGGGCTTCTTCAACCCCGCACCATCATTATTCTCAAATTCATCAACTAGACCAACTTTACTCGCATTCTTACCCTTCTTTGAAAGGTTCCCCGATTCCTCTCGTCGCCCTCTCCTCGTCCTACGAGCCACAGGATCAATTTCATCTTTTCGCTCGTCGCTTCCCCGTAAACCCTCGACTGATTTCCCGGAACTCTTGCCCTTGGAATTATCTTCGCCAACCCTAGCCGTGACCCCGCTTCCACCACTCTCGCCGACGCCGCCGCTGTTGCGAGGCCTTCGATTACTTTTCTTCTCATTATACTCCAAGTAAAGCTTGTTGTAGCACGAACGCGTACGCTGATATAACTTAGTCTTCGAGAAATCCATCAATGCATCAAAGAATCCGCAACATCACACTTGAAAAAGAAAAAGACAATCAAAACAATTGAACAGTTAATAAAGCTACTTGATCGATAGATCAAACACCTTACACTGAATAATAAACAATTAGATATCCGCTATCTAGTAATAATAATTCATCAGACAGCAATTCATTGCCACTTTCTACTAGATAGCAAACCGCCACGGTTTTTGCTTAAATTTACCGCATACACTGAATATGTCGTAAAAGGTAGATTGAAAGATAAATGCATTGCTTACCGGAGAAAACACGACGAACATTACCGGAATCCCCGACTATGAGGTTGAAAACGAGTCATCGGAAGTCAAAACAAAGATTCTAGATAGAGAATGAAGAGAATGAAAGGGCGAGGATACTGCCAAATCTTCTCTCTCTCTCTTTCTCTCTCTCTCCCCTAAAAACGCAAGGGCGCGAAAGAGTCTCTATGTGAAGAAGAAGAAGAAGGATTCACGGGGGGTAACTTCATTTGGAAAATATTCGACGCTAGGGTAGGGCCCACCAGAGCTACCCTTTGGGCCTCTGTTTACTTTTGCTTTTACTACTGCATCGAAGTTTGTACCACCTGCAAATAATGTTCACCCTTTGATTTGATATGATATAAAGTAACTTTCCAATTTAACAATTTAATTCTTGGTTAAATGTGGGTTGTTTACTGGTTTCTTGGAATTTAATGGATACCCATCTAAACAGTTTCCTACGTTGCGGGGATCGTCACGCCGCTTGTATGGGGTGACCTGAAAACTTTCGGCCTTCCTCGGTTGCGAATCACAAACATATGTACGTTTCTACCTCCGGGTAGATGATCAGTTTCTCTAATTCAATCTCACCTGACTTTTTCTTTTTTTCTTCTTTAGTATAAGAGAGAATAAAAAGATGAAAATATTAAGTTTGTTGAATGTTATTTGAGTATAAAAGAGGTAAAGAGTATGTTACATTCATGACTCATGGCCTTACTCTAAAGAAGATCCGATTGCTTCCTTTTCCCGAGATACTTTTAAAAAAATAAAAAAATTACAAAAGAAAAAAAAAAGAATAATGATTTTGATTTTCGTGTTCCCGAATTAGAAAAAATTGAAATTAAAAAAGGTAAGTTTGTGCTTCCAAATTGGATAGAAAGAAAGAAGATGGTCATATTACAATAACACCCTTACTTTTTAAATTATTTATTGTGATTGACGATAATTTCGACACTTACCAAAAGTCATAAAGATTTTCTTTCCAAATCCGTCCACTTTTAAGAGGAAAGTTTATGAGAAAAGTTAACAAAACCTTTTATTCTAAATCATTTCTCTTCTAACTACATATATTTCCTTTCAAAACATTCCCTTTCTCTAAGAAACAGAAGTGGGAACTCAATGTTAGGGTCTTAATATAGATGTCCAGTTATATATCATTTCTTGTTTGCTAACGATATTTGTTTTGCGAAAATTGGTCTATGTTGAACTTCATGTGTGTCTTGCGTTGCTCTCATCCTGCATCAGGTCTTAAACTGAATCTTTTTAAAACCATGTTATATACTACAAGCATGGGAAATAGGGTGTTAATGGGACGGGTATTAGTCATCATAATCTCATACCGTATTATAAAACTATGTCTTGTACTCGTCTAGTCCTGTCAGCTATCCCACTATATAACCATGGGGGTCATGGGCATATCCGCAGGTATCAGGTATTCCATTTATAATTTTAGTCAATTACTTTTTTCTAAATAAATTTTTTTCTCCTAGAACTTCATATGAATAACGCCAAACAATGAGTTGGATCTTTTTTAAACTATCATTTTTTAACAACATGTTTGGTTTTTAAGAAACATTATACACTTATCATATAAAGTTTAAACTATCTGAATATCATGATAATCTATTTTGAATTGTTACATGCAAATGAATCGACGTCCTTCACACAAGTGTTAAAAAGAAGTGGAGACTATTAATCTTCTTATATCTATTATGTTATATAGTAATAAACTTGTAATATATATTATATTCATAATATATTTATAAAAATATAAATGGTTCGTGATTAGCTATATGCGGGTATGGACTACAACCGTAACCGTACGAACCCGCATTTTTTTGAATAAATCTCAAACCTGGTCTCATAGCCATTTGTTTGTCCCATATTTCGTCCCAAAAGTTTTGGTTTCAAGCACTCCTTTCGGGATTGGGTATTTTTGCCATCGCTAGTGGAAAACGGTTTCTTATGCATATTCGCATTTAGAAATCTCAAATCCATTGTAATGTTAGGGTCATCGATGAACAAGAGTGAGTGCTGCTTGGTAGCCCATTCTTGATAAGTTTCTGATGGATTATGCTCATGTCATAATATGATTATATGACTAGATACAGTGAGTCTAAAGGGTCACGCACATATACACTGAGATACCAATTAATAATAATAATATAATTAATGTATTTATACTATTTATGTAATGCAAAATATTAATTGGGCCTAATTCAGTATGGACTTAATAAATAAATTGTTATTGGGCTCAATTAATATATGGGTTTTATTATTAATTAGGAGATAAACTTTAATTTGAATTAAGGATAAACATAATCCTTAATATAGATTAAGGATAAACATGAGACTTTAATATGGATTAAGGATAAATATTAGGAAAAGATAAACATGAAAGAGTTTATATTTATCTCAAACTAATTTTCTCCTATATATACACTTAGAATTTCGTGACCCCCTTAATATATATGAAGAGTTTTCGATTTTGATCTTAAAAGGGGAGGGTTTTGTGTTCTTAATGATCCAAGCAACAAATGGTTGTTCTTGGTGATTAATTTAAGCATTACAAAAGGACTAGCATCCATTGGTAATCAAGAAAGTGTAGTGTGGACTACATTAGAGGTGTTCTACATTGAACACTAAGGTTTCAAGGCTACACAACAAGATCCCGAATAGTATCTCTTAATAATGATTAAAGGTAATCGATTCTTATCTTTTCGTTTGATTGTTTTGGCAATACGTAGATCCGGTTTTTGGTGATGTTTTCCGCTACGTTTATATATATTATTATGAATTATTTTCTTCAATATCATCAACAGTTTCGGTATAGGCTATCATATTGGAAAGCTAGTGCTCTATATGTTGCATGAATAGTGATCCATTGTAAGTGTGTTCTTTTGTCCCTTGGTACTATTTTTTCTTGTTGTATAAGTAGTGGCGAGCATAGGTCGGTTTGGGTCTGTTTTGATCTTAAACTGAACCGAACCCGATAATATCGGTTAAGGCATTTTTCAAACCGTTGGGTTATCAGTTTCTAAACCCTAAACCCTAAACCCTAATGAGGCGGTTAACCATTAATGATAGCGGTTCGGTTTCGTTAACGGTTTTATTGGTTGACCGTTAAGTTAAGTTGGACCAACTTATTGGGCTTCAATAAATCGTGAATTGGGCCACAAATTGTTTTATAATTAACATCTTTAGTAGCAAACAAGTCATTTGACTAAATAAGAACTATTTAATTTGATTTTTATAAGGTAGTAAACTAGATCTCACTTGCAAACAACCCAAGATTAATAATGTGATTTTGTTTCCAAAATTGTCAAATGGTCCATCATGCAAAACAGTACCTAGCCCAGAACCAAATTGCATACACACATAGAATATGTTCTAGTAGACTAGTATAGTATAACGACAACCCCCTCCAATCAAATTTAGAAAGGGTACATACTTTGAAGTTCGAACGGAACAACTAAACCAGGACACATACGTGGAGCAGACGTCGAACGGAAGAACTAAAGAAGTGAAAACTTTGACATTGTGAAGCAAGTGAAGACTAAGGTCCCGTTTGTTTTACCGTAATGCACAGGAATGGAAATGTTTTTAATTCCATCCATGTTAGGTACGTAATGACATTTCTCTACCTAAAGTAATATTAACACTTCGAAGAACTTAATTCCTTTCAAAATAATATTACCAAACGCAATATACAACGGAATTTGATTTCAATTCCATTACATTCCTTCACATTACGGTAAAACAAACTGGACCTAAATGTTAGGAAAGGCTCCATGTGGTGCAAGTGATTCGTTTTCTTCACGTTTTCTGCAAATCTCATGAACTTGACCCATTAGATTCCAAACAGGGTGGAGTTTGGTGCACAATTGCAATACTAGTTAGCATCTTTAAACTCTTCATATTGATTTATGCTTCATGTATGTGATCAAAATGGTAAAGGCCTCATTAAAGTCTTTTACTCTTTTATAGCATGTCCTAAAGTCTCCACTCTTCCGGGATTTTCTCATGATCAAATTTCGAGGTTTGCAAACTATTTGGTAGAACTTTGTTCCTTCAAAAGTGAACATCATGATGTGTAAATTGATTTGAATTTGCAAAAGTGGAACATAACTTGTTCTTAGTTTGCCCTCTGGCTAATCTTTTTCATAAATAAATTTACAAGTGGTGGTGCCCACTCTATCTAATCCTAATCTTAACTGATCATCTAATTAACCGAGGATGTCTCTCGGTTTTACGAGTAAGCAACTACAAGCATCTAACACACTGATATTTCCATTGTATTCGCATATTCGTGATTGTCAGAATGATACAATTTTCAACTCAAAATTGGTGTCTTTTGTTTATCTAACATCTGTCTTTCTCTTAATTAAATGTTAGGAGAAAACCTCAAAGGAGTCTTGTCTGGCTTAAATGGTGTTCTGATCATAGAGGAGTTTTTTCTTTAGTCTTGTTTCTTTTATATTCTCTAGTTTCTTGTTAGTTTCATATTATTTAATAAAATCTTCTATTGTTCAAAAGTTTTTATTTTTTATTTTTAGAAACTAATTAGAAATTTCGAATTCTAGTCCTAATAAGTTTGTTAAAGATGAGTTGATTTAAATTTTCTTTAACTTTCTCGATCTCTATCCATAAAATACTTCAATAAAATTTGAATTTAGATTTTATTTTATATTGTTTAATAGGTGAAAATAAAGAGGTTTAAATGCAAATTCTCGTTATCAAAATGTTTGATAAAAAAAATATTAGATTTTGCTAGTGAAACTGATCAAATATTTTTATTAAAATTCATAAATATAAATTGTTACTGTTTATCTATGATTTCTGTGTACTATTGTAACACTAGGAATTTGTTAGCAGATTTTTGATAGCCAAATATGCTTTAACCCAGGAAGAAATATTTAATCAAGCTTATGCACAACTTTGGAATGTTAGTTAGGGTGCATAAGTCGTTCTGAAAGCAAGATCTCGATCTTAAAACAGGTGACTCATTCTCCTTTTCCGATATAACGAGACACTATTGCTTGTTTTACGGTTCATAATAACATAAAGAAAATGCAAAACTAACGATCAATTATTTGCGGGCTTTGATGACCATGTTTACTAGCAAAGAATAATGTGGGGGAAACGAAGAAGCATACCTGGACTAGAATTGATCATCAACAAAGTGAATATATACTAATCTAGGTGAT
Organism: Pulicaria dysenterica; assembly: GCA_947179395.2. Taxonomy (NCBI): domain Eukaryota; kingdom Viridiplantae; phylum Streptophyta; class Magnoliopsida; order Asterales; family Asteraceae; genus Pulicaria; species Pulicaria dysenterica. Next base: position 110,432,386 of record OX359290.1, on the reverse strand, counting down.
TAAACTGATAATACGTTGTTTTTAAGTACTTCAATATGTCAATATTTGTTTGAACATACATTAGGGTATGTTTGACAGAAGTAGCTGGTAGCAGTAGCTGAAAGCTGGAAGCTGGTAGCTGGAAACTGTTTATTTTATTTATATATGTGTTCGGCAAATTAACTAATAGCTGGAGCTTAATAGTGTAAAATGACAAAAATGACAAATTATAAAAGTAGGAGGATTATAAAATAATAAAAGAGGGTATCTATGTAATTTGGTATATAAAAAACTTCAAACTAGTTTTAAAACTAGCTTCAAGAAGCTTTTGTTTTAGAGGTTTTTTGTTTAAAATAAAGTTTTCAGTTTTTTCATCCGAACATTATTTGTAGCTTTTTCTTTTAAAACAAAAAACTAACAGCTCTAATAAATTTCAAAAAGCTTCATACTAAACATACCTATTACTTAAAGAGATGGATTAATTTTCAAATCTCAGGGACTGTTTTTGACTTTTTTTCAGCCAAATTTCATATTTTATACCGTAGACGTGTCCGCATGTAATCAGCCCGGATTTTGATCCAATCCAAGAAACCAGACACATGGTCCATGGACCCACTCATCGGTTTAAACGGCCGAACATTGCGGACATGGATTTAAATTTTCTAAGTACAACCCTTAAAGCATGATGTACAACAAGAGTTATTCCAATTTTCCATTAACAACAAAATTACTCATCTCAAGCTTCGCAGTTCACAGCTCATTGTTCCCTGTTCCCTGTTTTTGTATCTCTCATCATCTGATTCGTTTCTTGATTTTATGATCGGATCTATGATCAATCTGACCTACATTACTCTGATCTAATCAGTTCAAACAAAAGTCTGTAAGTTCAAATCTGAACTGCTGGTTTTGATTCATTCTGTTTCCGTTTTGAAGATATTCATCGTTCAAGTTCTGGTGCTCGGTAGCTTGTAGCATTATTCGGATCTGATCTGATAAAGTTTGTTGTTTTGTAATCTTGAAGATTTGAATCGAGAAATTTGGGCGGCGTTTTTGTTTTGATGATGTATTAGAGAAAGGAAGTACAGATACATTGACTTGTTCGATTTTTTGACGGAGTTGTTTGAGGTATGGCGTCTTCTATATCGGCCATAAGCGAGGAGCTTGGCGAGATCGACGGTCAGATAGCTGATATTTTTCGAGCACTCTCGTAAGCATTTCTTATTCCCAATTCGAACTCTGTCAAATCAGTTCTATTTTCTGAAGTTGGATCATTCATGTGGATGTATGTATGTAGATGCATAAGATAACTAGTAGAATCTAGAAATAGGGTTAATAGGCTTCGGCAAATCGATCTGAGCTCGCAGAAAACTTAATTGCTACCTAGTCTGATCATATATGCGAACTTGGATTATAATTGTATCTGGCTAACCTATATGATACAAATAATTAGTTTTTCTTTACATCGATCAATTTATGCCAAGTATGATTCTAATCTTTCCCAGTATGGCAGTATCACAAATAAGTACGTTTAGAAGCTCAATGTTGTTAACTGTTACGAGTCAGTAATCACATTCACGTAACCATATTTTTGTGTTTTCGGAATTTGTGCCATATAGATACTCTAAATGTTGCCCACTATGTCATGTTCAAATTCACCAAGTAGAATGGTTGTTTATTAGAATGATGCATCTTTCATTTTTTATGATTATAAACCTATAATTTTTTTGATGGGAATGTTGTGATACAATTTTGGGTCAGAAATGGATTTCAGAAGTTTGAGAAGATCAAAGACGCCACCAGGCAGAGTAGGCAGTTGGAAGAGCTCACCGGAAAGATGCGGGAATGTAAGAGGTAACTTCTAATAATTTATGATTTTTCATTAAGAGAAGTGTACCGAACTTTTTGGACAGCCACAGTGCAGCATAGTGGAACTCAAAGATTTCTTGAGCGAACCACTTTGTGCTTGCTTCTTAAAATGTAATCTCTGTTCTAACTGCTGGCATAAACTATTGTTTATAGCTAGTTTGTTTCAAATCGGTAGGTTGTGTAGAATGCATATGCTATATACCTGATCAAACATTAATGTGAAGTTCTATACTAGTAAGTAAGAAATTATACATTGAAGCTTTGGCTATGTTGGGTCAACCTAACGAAGTATGTCACTCCAACCTCTTCGTGTTTAGTTTTTTCAATCTCTACAAAGCAACTGAATCGTATATTATGTTGCATTTACTCTTAACATTCACCATATCTGCACATAAAGAGTGATGTTAATTGGAAAATATTCTTTGCCTTGATGATTTGAAGGTATTGTTAAGACATTGCATTTTATATAAAGACTTTAAGAGCAAGTAGTTCAATACAAGCTGCATAAAGTTTAAAGAGCTTAATTAATCAGAGGCTGAGATAAAAGAAAACAGACATGCTATATGTACTTTTTAGGGTGCATGAGACTAAGAAGTGCATTTTATTATACTTGTGTTCAGATCATATTAGTTTGATATAAAATTTCAATCAAATAAGAATCTTAAATCCTCTTCTTATCCTAAATATACTTAACAAGTCGAAGACCCTGTTGATCTTCTTTCCAGGGATGATCATCATTTAGAACTCATGTTTGAGCTTCCATACCCCTGCAGCCCTGCTATAAGAAACTTCATGAGGCGTCAGACTTGGGCCAACTTCCCCAAAACTGAATATGTACAAATCATGAATAGCCTTTTCAAACACTCTCTTAAAAGCAATGAATAGTTTGTGCTGTTTAACTAATCAACTCTCTGATTATGTCTGTAAAACATTGTGTTCAAGATTTTCTACTGATATGAAGCTTATGCATTTATTCTTATAGAATGAAATTACCCTCCAAAATGTTCTGAATATTTATTTAAACACAAATCACACGTTATTAATGATCACACACATCATCTATGTGTTATGAACTTTGAACTTCTTTGTAGTTGTGAATATGATTTTCAAGATACAAACTTCTACCCTTGGTGGCTGTTTCTCTGCTTCTCATAGTATCTTGTTTTATCTGGTACAGAAATGTACTAGTTAAGCTGTTATAATCTTTTAGGGACATAATTTTGATATATAAATAGCTTTGCTAGTAGCAATATAGATGTATGAACTGCCCAATTTAATTCCCTTTAAGGCGGTAAGTTTCACATATCTGTTCCTTACATTCCTTGATAAATTAATCTCATATACCACGTTTTTATTGCCAGGCTTATCAAAGAGTTTGATAGAGAAGTGAAGGAATTAGAACATACAGTTGATCCTGATACCAGCAAGATACTGACTGAGAAAAAGCAATCAATGGTGAGGACTGATTTCAAATTTTGTTCGTGCTACAATTCACAGAGTTGGTGTTGTTTCTTTTTATCTGATGAAAACATGTCTCACTTCTATCCAGGTCAAGGAGTTGAATTCCTACGTTGCACTGAAAAAACAGTAAGTCCTAAAATCTTCATTCTACTGCCCTAGTCATCTTCTTGAACTGTGCCTTAGTGTCTTAGTGCATTCCCTTCCCTCCCCATAATTGCGTTTTACAATAGGGTAAGGTTCCAGGGAACACCCTTCTCACGGAGTGAACGGAGAACAGTAGCAAAACCAAGAAAAGTTACAAATTACTATCATTTTTTAATTCTTAACAAAAAACAATAAACTTTTAAGCTTTAAAGTATATTAATAACAAACGGATACAAAAACTAGATAAATATACTAGATGCATAGTGCATTTGGCAGATGCACTATGCATCTAGTAGATGCATCATAATTTTGTAGTCCTTAGATCAAGATTCTGCCTCACAATTAACTTCAGATTTTTAAGCTAGTATATATCTTTATGACCACTATTTGATTTTGACCAACTTAAGTGACGTCCTCAACAATCATCATTGCTATTATAAATTGGGTGGTGGAGTTTGTATTTGAATCTCACATTATGATTTGATCTTTCTCTCCCTTATCTTTTTAAAAGATCGATGATTTACTCACATGTAATTTATAAAAAGCGATGCGCTAGTTTTTGTAACAAACATGACTTAGTTTTTGCTTGCCTTTATGTTGCATAAGTTTTATATTCAATGGGGCATCCAACCATGTTGATTAATCTCTGTATATTTGTTGGGTTATTCAGATATGCAAGCAACATTCAAAACAAACGAGTTGATCTCTTTGGAGGGCCTGCTGAAGGATTTGAGGAAGATAATGGCTTGCTAGCCTCATGTAAGAACATGGTGCAATAAATTTATTGGCTAAACTTCTTGGGTTTCCTAAAATATGCAAGATGCAAGGCTACATCTTAGTTAGAATCTCTTTACATGCTACTTGCTTTAGTCATGATTTGGCTTCTCATCTAGCAGTTAACTTTTGTTTCTGAATTATTTTTCCTTGATGAAGAGATTATACCTTGAAAACAAGAATTGACCTATAAAAAGCTTATCATATGGTAATATAGCTATGGCTATAACTAGCACTGCTATAGAAACGAAGAATTACGTGAGCTCTTAATCAGTCTTAGTGTTGTGTAACTTTTTTAATGTCAGTGTATATATAGTATTATCTATCACTAGGGCTGTAAATGAACAGAACGTTCGTGAACCGTTCGTGAAATTGTTCGGCGGGAAGTTTGTTTATGTTCGTTTGTTTAATAAACGAACGAACATGAACAATATTTTCCGTTCGTTTAATTAAACGAACGAACATGAACAGAGCTCTCGTTCGTTCATTTATGTTCGTGAATGTTCGGTTATCCGTTCGTTTATGTTCGTTTATATTTTATATGAATATATACATTTATATTATATGTGTTCGTTTAAATATAGTGTTTATTTGTGTTTAATAATATTGGATTTTTATTTTAGTGTGTGTTCATCCGTTTATGTTTGTTTATCACTTAAGTGAACGAACAAAAATGTACGCGAACTAACAAATCGTTAAACAATCGAACACACATGCTCGTTCGTTTATCGTTCGTGTTCGTTCATTTGTTCGGCTAAAGTTAAATGAACGAACATGAACACAAATTTCCGTTCGTTTATCCGTTCGTGTTCGTTTATTTGTTCGGCTATAGTTAAACGAACGAACACGAACAAGCCCCGTTCATGTTCGTTCGGTTCGTTTACAGGCCTATCTATCACATAATGAAATTACATCATTCCTCAGCGCTTGAGTAAAAGTTTAGTGATTACATGTGTATTTCAGCTATGACAAACCAGCAACTAATGGACCAGGGTAATCACATGATGGATGAAACTGACCAAGCTATTGAACGTTCGAAAAAGGTTAGTATCTTACTATCTTGTAGGAATCAATTCTACTCTGCTTAGTATTTAGAATCAAGGAAACATGAGATCTTAAGAAAGCAGTCTCTCTATCTTTAGGTAGAGATTACTGTCTACATCTTACCTCTCTCATACTCCGCTTAGGCAGGATTGGGTATAGTTGTTGTTGTTAGTGATTTAGAATTTGTATAAAACAATTCTACATCTTGTTTCATTGATGAACTATTAGCATATAGTTGCATATAGTTATATTTCAAAGTTGCATTTGGTCAATAATTTTAATTAACTATACATTTTGACATTTTTACTAGGTTGTTCATGAGACAGTAAATGTAGGAACCGAGACTGCAGCAGCACTTAAAGCACAGGTATGTTATCTTTCATGGTAGAATTGTTTATATTCTTGAATTGTCTAGAGACTAATAATCATTTTCCGTTTCTTGTTTACCAACTAAAATTAACAGACAGAACAAATGAGTAGAATTGTTAATGAACTTGACTCGATTCATTTTTCAATCAAGAAGGCTTCTCAATTAGTGAAGGAAATTGGTAGGCAGGTCAATCTCTGAACTACTCACAACCCTATTTCCTTAGTATACGAACTGTTTTGCTCTTTCTTGTTGCTCACTTTTACTCTCTTTGTAGGTTGCTACTGATCGATGCATTATGGCTTTGCTCTTCCTTATTGTGGTTGGTGTCATAGCGATCATTATTGTGAAGGTACATGCCTACTTACGTTTCTTCATGACAAATATTTTCACATATTTTCTTCATTATTGTTTGCTAACTTTAATATACTTTTTTCACATATATTTTGTTTGATCAATGTAATATTTATTGTAATGTATGTTTCACATTATCTAACAATTTGTTTTGCAAAATTTATCTTTATGTAATGTTATGATCTCCAAATTTCAGCTTGTGCATCCAAACAACAAAGACATTAGGGATATTCCTGGATTAGGCCCTCCTGCTGCTAACCGAAGACTTCTATGGATACCCAATTAAGGGAATCAGAAGCATGAAAGTGATTAAATCGGACGTACCGTTATCTGTTTACTGTGAGCAGACTTTTGTTTGAGAAAGTTATCGCGTTTTTGGATCAAGGGAGACTGTATACAATATTCACACTTTGGTTATACTAAGAGGTTGTAAAAGTGTAATTCTAGTTGTGTACAACAATTGTACTTTGAGGAGGACATGAGTGAGAAACCAAATGACTACTACCTTAACTTCTGTTTGGATGTCTGGCATTTGTACTCTGGTATCAAATGAGCGGTTTTCTTGGGATGTATAAAACAAAATACGTACAAGCGAGTGCATATACACTGCCTCATTTTTATTAGTTATATTCTCATTTTACGTCTTGTTCTTGATGGTTAAGTTATGGTTTCCAGGTTAATTTCTTTGTGTGTGTGTGTATTGTAGGTTTTAGGATTATTAAAGAGAAATTTGTCACCCCATAGCACTCACAGTTAACAAAATCTCATATTTCGTTCTTGTTTTTAAAAAAATTACAGTTATAGTACGTAACTACCTATAGCTTAAATTTTGTTTTAATCATGGTCTAGTTGTGAAGGAAAAAATGTACTATATTGTAGATAATGTACGTTCATGTGAGCTAAATGATACCACTGAAGAATCTATATACTCACTTGGGATTCTTAATTCTGTCAAAGTTTTTGGTTTTCCAGATCATAAGCAAATCTTGCAAGAAGGGTATGCTTGTCTTGTTAAGAAATATTGACCAAGTCTAAAAGTTTATATTCAATAATACAAAGTTACAAGTACTTAGACTCGAATCTTTTGAAGCACAAATTATGTCTAACAAAAATGTTTATGATGTAATATATATTCCCATAATGAAATAACACCTTAGAATCCAATGATCAACTTTAGATTTCATGAAGACGTACTTCTGTTTTTGTTTTGCAATAATCATTAATAGAGACGAGGGACAATCCTTATATAATGTCAGACTATTATATTGTGTCAAATCCAATAAATGATTGAAAGGTCCATATCCTAGGCAATAATCATAAACCGACTTCGAAGACAATAAAAGTTGTCTACAAAGAGCATGTTTAAAAAACTCGATTTCAGTTGTGATTTAAGTACTATTATTTTCAATTTTTATGCTTTATACTACATTTTGTAAAGTAGATACTTTCTCATAAATAATTTTCGATTTCAGGTTCACACACACACACATATAGAAAGAAGTTTATTTGAGAACCATTCTTACCGCGAGAACCAATCTAAGTCGTCAAATTCCCTCTCCTTTAATGTCATTGTCTACCCATGAATTTCTTACATGCACTCTGCCACACTCTATCCCTCCATGCTCTCCATCCATAAACTTTCCATATCCAATGAACGACTGAGATTGGTTCTCGCGGTTCTCGCACTAACAACGGTTCTCAAATGAACTTCTTCCTATATATATATATATATATATATATATATATATATATATATATATATATATATATATATATATATATATATATATATATATATATATGGGAGGGTTCATTCGAGAACCGTTGTTAGTGCGAGAACCGCGAGAACCAATCTGAGCTGTCTAATTCCCCCTCCTTCAATGTCATTGCCCACCCATGAATTCCTTACATGCACCTTGCCACACTATATCCCTCCACGCTCTCCATCCATGAACTTCCCATATCCAAGGAACGGCTAAGATTAGTTATCGCAGTTCTCGCACTAACAACGGTTCTCGAATGAACCCTCCCATCTCTCTCTCTCTCTCTCTCTATATATATATATATATATATATATATATATATATATATATATATATATATAGTAGGGATATTGTAAAAAGAGAATTACGGTACAAAGAGTAAGAAGAATCTCAGCCATTCAATTTCCTATAACCGCTCCTATAAAAATGATTTTTTTCTTTTTTTATTAATTATAAAAAAATACACAAAATGCTAAGATTGGTTCTCGCACTAAAATCAATTCTCAAGGGAACCCTCCCCTATATATATATATATATATTATGGAAACAGTCTTTATGTGTAGCGATAGAAACACCGCATCTAATATAAATTTACTACATAATACTTGAAGGACCATTTGACAATTTTAAAATATAATTTGCCTTTAAAATTTGCCATTTTTATTTAAAACAATGAAAATCACTACATCTATCATTGCATCTTTCTTTAAATTCATATGCATGAGTTTTTTATATAACAATTTGTACATCTAATCTATAAAATAACTAAATCGAGCTTAAATTCACTAGATCTCATCTAAAAACTATAGTTTTATGAAACCATAGTTCTATTAAAAAAATTACATTTCAATGATTAAAGGTTGTTTCATATAATATTCTTATATTCATATGTTTTTGTTTTTGTCATCTGCTCACAAGTTACACAAGCTTCTAATTAATGTCAGATGCTTGCTTATTAAATTTTATCTACAATTGTTGACTCAATTCAGAATTCCACCGTCTAAAGATTTCGCAATTTTGTCGTTCGCAGCATTCGCAGTATATTTCCGATAGTATTTGATCTTTTCAACGTATATATATGTGTGTGAAATTGTACCCAAAATTTTCCGGCCAAAAGAGTGAAAGACGCGTCGGTCTATAAAGCATTAAAGCAATTGAACATAGCGTGTCATTTGACTAAATAATACTGTCGTCAGAGTCAAAATTAGCTGACCCGCGATTTTCTTGTCCAATCATCAGTCATCACCACAACCTTTCAAATTCTCACACATTTTCAACAAATTTTAGAGGTTTTTTATTGAAAAGAAAACGAGATTGTTACCCTCACCAATGATGAAATGTTTTAGCATATTCCACTCGAAGCAAACAGCTGGGGAAAGATCAAGACCAGAAACAGGAGATAATAAGATACCAAGAAAGTCAAAATCATCAACAACTCTAGTCAAGCCAAAAGCTTCAACCATCTCCACAAGAAGGATACCTGAAATATACAAAGCAAAAGAACACAAATTCAAGGAATTTTCATTTTCAGAGCTCAAGATTGCTACTACTAATTTCAACAAGCTTTTAAAGATTGGACAAGGTGGGTTTGGGAGTGTTTATAAAGCAAGAATTAGACTTTGTGAAAGTCAAACCGATCCTCTTGTCGTTGCCATTAAAAGGCTTAATAAACAGAGCATGCAGGTAAATCTAAAGTCTTTGTATTGGGCTTTGTTAATATAGATTACTAATTTAACATATATCACTTTGACCATCACAAAGTAGCAATTTTATATTATCAAAATGAAAATCATGACAATAGTTAGTCCAAAATCGACTCTGGAGTCACAATACTGAATAAAAAATGCCTTGTATTAAAAAATAGTCATTAGATTAAGTATAACAACCATATATTTCACATCATATTTGACGAAAAATGCAATCTTGATGTCGATGTCATGAATTTTGTATTCAAAATAACCGGTTTTACGCATAAGTATATAAATAAACGACTTTTCTTAGCTGGATTAGAGTCCTTTATGGTGTTTATTCACATGAACTTACAGGGGCATAAAGAATGGCTAACAGAAGTTCAGTTTCTTGGGGTGGTTGATCACCCTAACCTCGTAAAACTTCTGGGATATTGCTCGGTTGATGGTGAACGAATGCAACGATTACTAGTCTATGAGTACATGCAGAACAAGAGCTTAGCGGTTCATCTTTTCAGCAAAACTTTGCCACCGATTCCTTGGAGAACAAGGCTACGAATCCTCCTTGGCGCAGCCGAGGGTTTGGCTTATCTACACGAGGGGCTGGAAATACAGGTTTTACTGCGATCAAAAAGTTCCCTTTTTCGTCTGTAACGACGATCTTTAAGTACGTTGACATTTTGTGTTGATTTTGTTGCTTAAAAAGGTGATATTTCGTGATTTCAAATCGTCAAACGTGCTACTGGATGATAAATTCAACCCAAAGCTTTCGGATTTTGGTCTTGCTAGAGAAGGTCCAGAAGGGGACCAAACCCATGTATCTACAAAGGCAAGCATTTCTGTATATATGCTTGCTTATTAGTTTACAAATTCTTTTACCCGATCGAGAATATAGATATTTGTTTTAACTGGGAGTAGTGTTACTAATAAATGTCGTTTGTGTTCAGCCTGTCGGGACATACGGATATGCTGCACCAGAATATACGGAAACAGGTCATCTCAAATCGAAAAGCGATGTATGGAGCTTTGGGGTTGTCCTGTTTGAGATTCTAACAGGCAGGCAGGCAGTAGAAAGAGGCCTACCAAAACCCCAACAGAAACTTATTGAATGGGTGAAAGAATTCCCTGCTGATAGCAGAAACTTCTGGATGATCATGGATCGCAGATTAAACAACATATATTCACTCGACGATGCCCGAAAGATTGCACAATTGGGTTTTAGCTGCCTCTACAAGAACCCAAATGATCGACCAACAATGAGGCAGGTTGTTGAGGGTTTGAGAGATGTGATGCAGAAGTCTAACAGTGGACCTGTAAATGGGAATTGAAATCGGGTTATGTTTTCTAGTCATTAGGTATGAGTATGACCACCATGTTTTTCTTCTGGAATGTTTATGTGGTACCTTATTCCATCTTCTTTCACATCACTCATATTCCCTCATCTTTTATCCAAGTTGATAAGTTATTACGAGTGTGAAAGAAAGATGCAAAGAGTAAGAAAGAGAGCTTGAGCCGTGTAGGGTGAAGGCGTGAAGCGCCGCTATAGAGGGTTCCTTGCCAAACTGTGAAAGAGTGAGATGACATGCAAAGTACATATCGAATCTCCTTTCCACATGGGTAGAGATGATAATAAGGTTGTTTCTATCTTCACAACACAATCTATATCCCATACATGGAGCTTGAACTCTTCTTAGTGACCTTACTACAGTATATCAATAGTTGGTACACCCTTTAATCTATATTATATCAAATTTTTGCGTATGTTGTTCATACTATACTACTCCTTGATCTAATAAGTAATCAATATGCAGTTGTTGCATCTTTAGGTATCTCAAGAGTACTATACGTTTCATGGTTTATTCTTTTCATCAACTTCCTCCCTATCTATTACAAGATATTTTGATTAGAATTGAAATGGTGATTTGAGTGATCGTCACTAAACCACCGTCTACTGTTCTTTCTAGGCGATTCGTTTATCTCTTGACAAACTTTGAGAAGTCCTTAACTACTCAACCTAGCACTGAGTTAGAATATCTGGCTCATGTAACACCACCCAAAAAATGATTTGGCTACGTTGGCTCTTAACTGATATTGGAACTCCTCAATCAACTTGTACATATCTTTGGTATGATAATCAGAGTGGTATCCGGATTATTCACAACAATGTTTACCATTAGTGTACAAAGTATATTTAGATAGTCTGTCACTTTGTTTAGCAAGATGTACATGATTACTAAACCACACATCCACCATCTCATCCCTTTACTAGAGGTACATCTGCCAAGTCAACTTCAAATTTGGAATTTCCTGCAGTCTCAGTTTAGTTGATCTTCTTTAAGTGTGTATTTGGAGAGCATGGTATATACACGTTCATAGGACAGGGATCATTAATCTTTTATCACAGATGTTAATCTGGACTCATGTCTTCATTCATGATTTATTATTTCTAAAATAAAATCAAGTAAACACCAAAAATAAGTTACGTGATACAATTCAAGCTGCAAATCCAATAAATAAATAAAAAAGTCTAAATAACATCAATATAGGCTTCAATTTCACTAACATAAAACGAGCTAGCAAACCATATATTCATCACATTATTATTTGGAATCTGAATCTGGAAATGGAAAAATATGTTTATATTAACATTTCCGAGTTTTCCATATAAAATTATTAAGATATACAACAATATATATACGACTTTATTACATGACGTATAAAAAAATTAAAATTCATTTTTTTAAACGTCATCCTTCATTTAATTCTTATACTAATTTCCTGTATCTTCAAATTATATACTCCCATAATTTAGTCAAAATCCATTCTATATCTACACTAATGCAACCTCCTTCTGATCCTCCTTCAGGGCCTTCTTCTCATCAACAAACCGAACATACAGATCCGACCTACTGGAGTCACTCTCCGGCAACCTCACCCTACCGCCTTCCGACATGCTTCTCACGAAATTCACCAACTCCCGCCAGTTATCCGCCTCAAACAGCCGCTTGTTCAGTCTCAAAAACGTGAATGCACACAACCCGTTTCCTGAATCCGATCTGCTCGTTTCCAGAACCTGCCTGTAAGCTCCGCTGTCGTATCTTTCCAATGCATTTTCTCCTGCCAATTCAATTCCTGCAGCTTTCACCGCCACCTTAACCTGCCTGACTAATCCCTCCGGCGAGCAATCTGCATGTTGTGGCTGCTCATTGTCTCTCATTTCCATACACGTGAAGTTCAACACGACGTTGTATTTCGCCATCATTCTGGCAATAGGTAAATACCCGTCAGAGTTTCTTGTGTTATAATATCCGGCGGTTAACTCGGCAGCGTGAGATCTTGTCTTGTAGTGCCAGTGGATTCCGGCTACTTTCCCTGAAAGTTTTGCTCCGGTTCCCCGGAATATGCTGTCGGCGGACTTTAGGATTCTGTCACCGTGTTGTAATAGCTTCCCGGAATACCATTCCATGAAGAAACGGCCGTAGTCGGTGTCCCATGTACCCTCTCGGCGGAAGAATCCGGTGTCCTCCGGGAACTGGTTGTACTGACCAGAATCATGGGGTCCACTGCTTCCCCATTCTTTCTTTCCCTTTGCCTCTGCAGCAGCTTCAAGTGATGCTTTCATATACTGTTAAACATATATTTAAACACCCATTATCTAATTTGACTGTGTTTTCTTAATACAACAACAACAGTACCCAATACCACACCAGTGAGGTATGTGTTTTCTTAATACATACATATATATATATATATATATATATATATATATATATATATATATTATCTCTAATAATAATTAAAATTTAAAATTAAGATTTGGATTTTAAGAACCACAATTACCTTATCATAACATTGGAATTCTCCTATTCCTGGAAACCTCCATGTACCATTACTTTCTGGATAAGATGGATACCTCAGCTCCCCACAAGGGCCCATACCCACTTGAATTTCCTGAAATTTTCAAATACAATCCTTTAATTAAGAGATGAAGTTAAAACTAGGTTATTCAGTTATTAATGAATTAAAAAAAATGAGATTAAAGGTATTAACTAATTAATTACCACAATAACATTTCCCAAGTAATTCTTGAATCTTTGTTGGAAACTTCTCATGAAATCGGAATAAACTTGAATGGGGGTTCTTCCCCGGAGCACCGGCAAAGCGTCGCAACCTAAGGAGATGTACTCGGGGTTTCTCCGGCCAGATCTATCGGTGTACACAAGATCTGGGTTTCGGCTGATTTCTTCAAGAACCCATGGAGGTAATGGGATGCTAAAATGTTTGTTCAAAACAAAATTATAATGTTATTATCTATTTCTAGATACTATTACTTAAAAAAAAAAACAAAAAAAAACTTGTTAATTAACATGAATGGGAATTGTAATATCTAACAATACTAAATGTTTAAATTTAAGTTAATAGTTAATATGTCGTTGAAAATAACTTGGAAACTTGTTAAACTTATATATTGCATATTCTAATACCTAACCATTTCAAAATTTTGACTTACTTTTACGAATTTATATAAATTAAGGTTAATTAATCATGCATAAATGAGTAGTGCAAGCAAGATCTCCGATATCATTAAATCATGTTAAATTAGACGAAATTTATAACTAAAACTTTTTTAACAACAGAACCCATGCACTATATATTTTAGCTTCTAGATTTAACTATAATTTAAGCTCCATCTATTAGGTTACAAGACTGAAAAAACCAATTTTCGAAAAGGGAATTAGTGTTTTTTTTTCTTTTTTTAATAATATATCACAAGAAAATAATTTATAAGGAAAATTGCATATAAGTCTTGGACGCCATATATTCAATAATAATGATAATGATGTCTTAAAAGACTTTTCTCCATACATTCTATAGATATTTCATACATACTTATAACTATAACTATTACACGAAAAGTTACTCAGTTTTTCCAATTTTTTGTTTAAGATACTACTTTTCTTTTAAAAAAAATAGGGCATTAAAGTTTTTTTAATTAATAAACAACCGGTTTAAAAAAGCAAATAGCGACTATAACCATAATGATTTAAGATTTTGTTCCCATCTAAGCTTGTATACAACACAAACGACTTTCGAATGAATTTGAAATATCTAAATAATTATTTTTTTGTGTAATTTAAGAAATTGTAAATTAAATTAAAATAATAAATACCTGCAAGAGTCTCCAACATTGCCTCCACATTGATGAAATGACATAACAGCTTGTAGCTTTAATCCATGCTTTTGCACCATGTTCAGGAGCTCAACATAACCATCCCAATTATACTTCTCTGCTCCATCTTTCTCAACCAAACCCCACCACACATCAACCATTATACCTTCCACTCCGGCGTTCTTCAACGCCATCAAGCTCGCGTTCATCGCCTTCGGCTTGTTCAAATGCCCGCCCAAAGTCACCGTGTCCAGAGGCAACATCACATACACCGGAACCCTCGAGTCGTTTTTCGCGTGATGGCCGCCACTCGATAAAGCGTGAAATTTCTCCTTTTCTTCATCATACGTACCTTCAAAGGGTGATACAGTGGGAGCATCTTGTAGCGACTTCTTGGCTCTTAAACGATATTGACGTATAGTACTAGTCTTGAAACTAAGGGTTGGAGAGAAATCGTCTAGGGTTTTTACAGAATTGATTTCTTTCAGATTTGAATTTAAAAAGGAAGTAGAGGAACGAAGAGTTAACGCCATTTTTGTGTTTTGATGGAAAGATAAATGAAATTGAAGAAGATGAGTATAATGTGGGAATAAATGAAGGTTGTGAAGGTATTTTATAAAATAAAATTTGGATACAAGACAATATATGTGGGTCCTTCTGGTAGGAAAAAGTGCATAAAATATCAAAATTAGTTGGCTTGTATTTTCAAGAAACGCGTAAGCATGAATCGGACAGTAACTTATAAGTTATATTGATTTTCATTCTATACATTTTACTCTTTTGACATTTATATTTTATTAGTTTGTAGGTTTTTAAAATAATAAAAAAATTAATTAATGCAGAAAATCTTCTAATTTGTATCTACATAATGATTGATCAAATTTACAGAAATGTTTTTAATGAAGTTCATGAGATGTGACTGCAAGACTTATATTTTAGAGGGGTCCCTAATTTTTTATATACATATTAATATATATAATTTTTCAAAGTTCACCTATTAAAATAAAAATATTAGAAATCACATATTTAAAATAATTATTCTATAAACTTAAAAAAATATATATCAGAAATTTGAATTTGATGACTGAGATCATAAGTTATGGTGTAGTCGTATTGAAATCACACTTAAGTATGATGGGTTAAAGTTTGATGCAAATGAACTTTATATGAAATTGAAGTTGTTTGACATATATTTACCTGGTGAAACTGTCAAACCCAACGATGCGTGTGTTAATATATCTATCACAAGTCAACCGTTTGCCTATTGAAATTATTGAATGTAGAGTCTCGTTGACTATTCCATTAATGTTGATAATTGCATATGACCATCTCCTGCATTGACTGAAACCCTCACCCTCCTATAGAGCAGGAGCAAAACGTACTCCTACCCTGCCTGAAACACTTGCCCTGCTACAGAGCAGGAACAGGACTCCTACCCTTCTTGGAACCCTTACGCTGCTATAGAACAAGAGCAGAACTCTTACCCTGCCTAAAATCCTTGCCTAGTCATAGAGTAGGAGCACGACTGCCTGCCAAACACTGCCCATAATCAAAAACTGACTGTTGATGCCTATAAGAAGATATAGAATATGATAAGAATCCCCTCTAATCCCGGATTTATCACATTTAATGATAAGTATGGATGCCACTAACAAAAGAACATCTAGAAGATATTCGAAAAACTTAAGGATGTCTATCATTAATGGTTTCATCATCATTTTCTATTACATAGGGTGGCAAAAATCACATCAACTCGTACCAAAGGTATGGTCCGAATCAACTCACTAGTCAAAGGAAGTGATATATAAGAACAACACAAAAGTAGTAAACTAAGTAAGTTGATATACATGTACATCTATTTTTTCTTATAAAATATAATCCATCACCACAATCTAACTTAAGCATCAGAGGGGAATACGGGGGAAAAACCCCGTCTTTTTTTAACTTCAGGTGTTATTGTTTTTTTTTTATCTTCTCTGGGTTCCATTTCACCAAGCACTCGTGCATTGAACTTTCCATGCACAATCAGTTGACATCTGCATAAACAAGTTTTTCAAAATTCAAGTTATTGAAGTCTTACTTACGGTCTAAAATGTCACAAGAAAGAGTTAATAGATTGACAATGATAGTTATTAAGAACGATATCTTGATCGAAGAGTATTGTCTATGAATATTTGATTAAATAACTTAACTTTTAATAACGCTAGGAGAACTTCACAATTTATGTAACTATGTGTAAGACATGCTATTTAATTTACTACCATTCTTAATTTTAGTTATTGATATTAAAAATAAAATCAATTACGTAAATGAGCATAATACCGAAACCTTTCACGAAATTGAGCAAAAAAAAATCAAATTACGAAAATAAGCATCAGTTTCGCCCCCAAACACCTCAGTTTCGCCCTCCAATCATACCCCGACACGTGTCCTTAGTTTCGCCCCCTATGCCCAGTTTCGCCCCCCGTAGCTCAGTTTCGCCCCTCTTGACCTCGATTAACGTGAAAGTTTGTCGTTTTTTGTGCTGGTCTCGTGGTTCGTGCCAGTTTCGCCCCCACAGGTCTCGGTTTTCGTGCTAGGGGCGAAACTGCTTCGAAAATCGTGTTAAACAGCTTTTTGATGTCGAGTCTTGTCAGTCATCTTCAGGTCTTGTCGTCAGTCCTCGTGTTTTGTGCCAAATTTAATTTATAAGGGAGAAGAAGGGGCCGAAACTCAGATGCAAGGGAGAAGCAAGGATTTTTCCGGCGAGTTTATTCCGGCGACTTCATCCAGCGGTTTTCTCCATTTTTTCCAGCGAGTTCATTTCGACGAACATTATTCCGGCGAGTTCATTCCGGCGAACAATAATTTGGCTACACTAATTTCTTATATTTCAACCATGTTAAACGAGGTAATTTTTTTTTACATATTATAAATTTTTTGAATGTTGATATGTTATTAGTTTAATGTTGTTTCATATTATTAGCTTATTTCATATACTTAGTACGTAAATGTTGATATATATTGTTAATAAAAGTTGATCTAAGTTAATAAATTAAAACAAGCTTAAAAGCATGTTTTTACATTTTGTATCCACAACCATGTTAAACGAGGTAATTTTTTTTTACATATTATGAATTTTTTGAATGTTGATATGTTATTAGTTTAATGTTGTTTCATATTATTAGCTTATTTCATATACTTAGTACGTAAATGTTGATATATATTGTTAATAAAAGTTGATCTATGTTAATAAGCTTAAAAGCATGTTTTTACATTTTGTATCCATATTTAAAGTGAAAAAAATTCGTATTTAGTTACTAATGGTTGAACACTAAAAATATATTATAGAAAAATAACGAAAAACTTAATATTTATTTAACTTTTTAAACATTTGAGTAAAGCATTTGATTAAAGGAAAACGTAAAAAAACCATAGTTTTAAATATTATATTTTTAACCATTGGGCATTAAAAAAATATAAGTTATTTAACTTTTCAAAAAGCAACTGAAAGAGTGAGTGAAAATATTAGATTACTCTTTCCCATTTCCCTCATGATGAAAAGGAACAAAACCATATAAATAATTGATTTTAGATAAGTTTATTAATCTATAAATAGTTTAGATTACAATTACGTCATTATATAAAACAAATATTTGATGGATTAAAATTTACATCTCAAGAAATAGGAAATAAATAAATAATAATAAAAGTTAAAAAAAAAGAAATAAAAAAATATACAACATATTAATGAATAGGCATTGAAAGAAGACAAATTTGGAAAAAGAAAGTAATATATAAATAAAAAGCCTAACACATGAAGTAATACGGAGAATAAGATACACGGGTAAGGCGCATTATTGCTTTCCTCATTATGAACAATATTCTCGGGTTATTTTAAGGGATGTCAAATGTATATGTATATATATATATATATATATATTAATGGTTGTTTATGGAACAATTACAACTAATGGTTGCTTTTGAATGAACGGTTTATTTTATGAACGTTACAAATGTAAACATTAATTTATTAGATAAAAAACTTATATTTTTGAGTTAATGACAAAAATTTAATTTATATTAGTCAAAATGTTTTATTTTTCATTTTTACGATTTTAAAGAGGTTGCAAAAAAAAATTGTATAACCAAAAAATATTTTTGAGAGTTTGAAAAAAAAATTGTATTATATTATAAAATAGGGGCGAAAATTTCTTTATATATTTTTGCGAGTTATTTGTGAATTAAGTAAGCTATAATGTATATAAAAAATGTCATAAAATAGAATAATTTTGAATAATTGAATTTCGTGCTTATTTTTTTATTTGTAGGAAATTTATCACGCGAGTCTTACTTGTCGTAACCGGATGAGAATCGGTCAGGAAGAAATTAAACCCCGTCTTGAGTTAAGACAAGAAAGTCTTAACTTATTTAACGAAACTTGTTTTGCGCCATTCTTAAATATTAAGGCGGGGCAAAATGATCCGTTGATGATACACTATTTGTTGTGTGCCCAAGTTCATTTGGGTAAAAATGAGTATGAGACTCTACAATTTAACGTAGCGGGGAATCCCCTAAGTTTTGGCCGGAGGGAATTCTGTTTGTTGACAGGATTTAGGTTCGGGCCATACACGTACGTTAGACGACCGTGCTCCTGACACGCCATTTATGAGGCGTGTCTTTAACGAGCAGATACCCTCCCGGCTGCGTGTGGCTCACATATGTAGTATTTGGGATTCAGAGAGTAATTTTAATAATCTGGGGGATGATGACGTGGTTCGAGTAGCCTTGTTGTACATGTTGTACAAAGGTTTTATAGGGGCTAAGCCAGAGTGGTTCGTCGCTATTGGTGTGATTCATCTTCTTGAGGACATCTCGCGGTCATGGAATAGATTTGCATGGGGGTCATATTTATGGACGTACACGTATGATAAACTGTACGACGCCATAAATGAGCGAAGAATCCAGATTGCTGCGGTTCGTACTGCAGAAAATGTGGTGCCAAAATACACTATTTACGGGCCGATTTGGATCCTTAAGGTAAGATAATATTTTTGTACCTTTTGTAACGTTACTATATGATGAACTTAGTTACATTTTCTAATACAATTTTTTTTACACTTAGTGTTGGATTTTCGTGACATTCCCGGGCGTTACTAGGGTGATATCCAATGATGGATCGATTCCAAGATGCGGAGCGATTGGAAAATACCCTGGTAGGTTGTACTCGAATGAGTTGATGAATATATTCGCCAAATGCTCTGAGGTTAGTGTTTATACTTTTTCTGTCTCCTTGTATTTTATACACGCTTATTAATTATTTAATCACTAACATTTAACTGTGACCATCCAAAGCCCGCTTATGCACCGATCTACTTGACTCCCACGGATCGTGAGCAGAGACAGCCTTGGTTCATCATCATGCATTTATGAAGGACATCTTTTTGATAGTAAGGACGAACTAAAGGTTCAGCTAGGCATGAAATGCCTTCAGGAGTGCTTCGAGTACAGAGTCAGCACTTCTAACAAAAAAAGGTTCGAGGCTAAGTGCACATCAAAAGACTGTGCCTGGGAACTCAAAGCCAAAAACATTTCCGGTGTGGATAACCCGTCTTTCATGGTACTTACGCTCAAAGACCAACACACCTGTTCAAGAACGCAAATGTATCCTACAATGCGCAACGCGGGTAAGAAGGTGATGGCGAATATCATAAAAGGCCAACTACAAAACCCAAGTCGTGTTTATCGGGGGGGGGGGGGGGGGTGATATAGTAAGAGACGTTAATGAACGTTATAAATGTAACATATCTTACTCCTAGGCTTGGAGAGGGAAAGCGTATGCACTTGAACAACTACACGGCACGCATGCTGATTCTTTCGCCGACCTTCCTGGTTACTGTCATTATCTTAAGCTGGCAAACCCCGGTACTGTCACTGAAATACTTACGGATGACTGTTCTCGGTTTGAAATGTTGTTTGTTGCTCTTGGGCCATCGTTACGAAGCTTCTCTTACACACTTCGCCCATTAATTATAGTAGACGCGGCGCACCTGAAAGGAACATACCTGGGCACCAACTTCCTGGCGGTTGCAATGGACGGTAACAACCAGATCCTTCCATTAGCGTATGGGATAGGCAAAACCGAGAGTGGTCAATCTTGGAGGTGGTTTCTTGAGAAACTACATGCATGCATCCCGCACAAGACCTATACATTTGTTTCTGACCGAGCTGCCTCTATTGAGCTAGCCGTACGAGACGTATTTCCAGAATCGTACCATGTCTTGTGCTGTCGTCATCTGCAGATGAATTTGAACCTGAAGGCTAACAAACACAAAAAAATTGCGTTCTTGTTCTGGAAGGCATGCAAATCCAACACGGAACATCAGTTCCATTACTGGTACGGCAAGATTAAGCGGGCAGCGCCACGAGTGTATGAGTATCTGGAAGAGGTGGAAAAAAGCAAATGGACAAGAGCCTGCTTCTCGGGTCATCGATACAACATCATGACCTCTAACAGCGCAGAGTCCATCAACTCGCTTTCTCGTCACGCGCGTAAACTTCCGGTGGTCATGCTTATTGATTTCTTCCGTGCAAGTGTTCAAAACTGGTTCTTCAAACGCCGTAAGGAAGCAGGTAAACAACTCTCCTACAGCAACTACACAAACTTTTAAAATATTTATTAATTGTACGAGTTTTTTTAAACAGAAAAACTCCAGCACAGGGTTACGCCGTGGGCAGAGAAGAAAATACTTCATAGGATGACAAAGTGCTCGACGTGGCAGGTACATGGCATTACACAATACCGGTTTGGGGTTGAGGATCATAAACAAAACGTTAACATAGTTGATACTGAAGAAATGACATGCAATTGTCGTAAATGGAAACTTTCCGGGTTGCCATGTGGCTACGCAATTGCAGTTTCCAGATTCCTAAGGCTTACCGATTCAAGCCAGTGGGCGTTGAATTGGTTCACTAGTGAAACCTACCTTGCGACGTATAGCAGTTTTATAAACCCCGTGCCCAACAAAAATATGTGGGACTTACCTTCACATCTCATAAACCTACATCCTTCACTGCTCAATAAAAGGCAGGCTGGGAGACCAAAACTTGTTAGAAGGATACCGTCAAGGGGCGAACAGGTACCGCCTGCACGATGCACTAGATGCGGTGATAGTGGACACAACCGAGACAATTGCAGAATGCCGTTTTCATCACAACAATCAACTAACCAGACAACTAATGCCTCAACCTCAAATGCTGCGGAACCGACCCAGCCGGATTTATCACAATTTGAGCCAGACCTTTCTTTGTATGATACGTATTACACTGTTCGACATGATTTAAATCAATAATTAATGTAATACTACTTTCATGTCCTTATCAATTTAAATTTATGAAATACTAAACCAACGTTAACAATGTTTCGCTTATACACGTTCAAAAGTAACAATCAAATTTAACTTTCGGCAACTAAATACCAACAAAAACAATCAATAAAAATAAGAGTATGATAAAATAATATATGAGTATGATAAAATATTTTTTTAATACATAATAATAAGTGATTTATTATAATTAAACAGTTTTTATGGTGAAAATTTATTATAAAAGAGTAAGATAAAAATTTTTAAAATTAGCTTAAAAGGTAATTCAAAATTTTTAAATAATAAAAGAGGGTAAAATTATAAAATTTAAGAGTGTGCAAGACATGTGGGACATACAGAGGAGACACTGAGGCTTAAGGTTCAAAACTAGAGGCTAGGGGCGAAACTGGGCATGCGGGACCCACCTTGGGGGCGAAACTGGGTTGTAAGGGGCGAAACTGGGCTGTGGGGCCCACCAGGGGCGAAACTGATGACCATAGGGGCGAAACTGGGATGTTGGGGGCGAAACTGGTGACACGTGGCGCTCTGTGATTGGTGGGCGAACCAAGGGGCGAAACTGACCTTTTGGGGAGCGAAACTGATGCTCATTTTCGTAATTTGATTTTTTTAAGCTTGTTTTCACGAATGTATAAGGTACGTTGCTTATTTACGCGAAATCCCCTTAAAAATATGGTAAGACACCATTCTTTATTTTAGTTATTGATATTGAAAATATGGTAGTATCAGTAAAATTTTGCTTATATATGTTTATAAAAGGGAACTTTTTTTACATATTACCTTAAAAATCCACGAGACACCATGCAAATTTAGCATGATAATTAACTTGATGCAAACGTTCATTCTTTACATGCATAAAACAGAATTTAACGTTTGATCGAGGAAAGGTATTGGGAGAATTAGTCGAACTATATGCTATAATCTGACTTACTTATAAGGAATATTATATGATTCTTCAAAATTGTAACCTTGCTTAGATATTTAATTATATAGACTATTGCGTTACGTGTCCATGTGCATGAATGAGAACTTTGAACTAATGCTATTTTTGGGATATTTTAAACATACATGGTTCATATGTCGACCTTATCTATCCATCATCCACAGATTACCGCAACATACATACTTTGTATTACGTGCTACATTCATTGAAACTTTAATTGATCGATAGTTTTGTTAAGTTAGATATATGCATAACATAGATTACAAAATAAAACAACTTGGTTGTAACGGATAATTAAAGTCTAGGAAAACCGAAGTGTATGCGTATATATTTAAATGAATTATAATATTTTATTTATTATGTAGAAAAATAACATTTATTATGATAATGTCTCACTAGTTAGTTTGTGTGATACTGGATACACAACCTAGCTAGTGATAGGCAGTGTGCTGGCTGATCATATCATGTTCAGTGCTATAGTGGCGGTCTGGCGGGTGTAATTAGTGTGTGAGGTTGATCATAGTAAGAAAAATGTATTTTTTTTGCATATACATGTTCATTCATTGTAGATGTTGGTGAGTGAGTATAATGGTACGGTGAAATCTAATAACCTTATTAAAAGAAAAAGATGATGATATCATCATCCTTGTTTGTAGGATTAGTTTACTAATCATAACCTCCTATTTTATAAATTAAAAAAAAACCCTTGATGATTACCAATAACAAACTCCAACTTTTAATATATTTTTATTCCTCATACCAAGAGTGATTAGTCAAAATTAAAATTAAATTTAGATAATAAAGTTTAAAAGATTTCAAACTTTTCATATTTCTAGGTGATTAGTATTAGTAAATATCTAAAAATAAAAACAATATATGTTTATTATTCTACAATATATACCTAAATAGTGAAATTAAGCAAAAACTTTTACAATTATTTTCTGTTGCTTTCGATGGTGAATTCTATTTTAAAGCTGACAATGCTATAGTGAAAAACGAGATAGATTCGTGTTTAAAAAAAACATAAAAAGTGAATCAGATCAATGTATCATCAAAGTAAAAATAATTCTCATGCGAAATTTTTCTTTGATGACAATCAAATAAATTCGTCTAGCCTTGAGATGATCTTCATGGATGAATAAGTAATCTTTACTATTCGATATATTATATATATATATATATATATATATATATATATATATATATATATATATATTATTTGCCTGTATTTCATAGTTTATATTAGTATTTTATATTTTAATATTTATTCTCAACATGGTTTACAAGATAACCATCACCATTAGAAAGACGATACTAACAATGTTCGAGTGTCAATTAGAAGAAGATAGTTTTTATATAATTTTAAATTTCAGGATTGCATTATACTCTTTAAAATCTACATTAGTTTATGTGTCAAATTTAACTTCTTCCAAAACACCATTGGTGAAAGTAAAAATGATTTTCCGAATCATGATAATGATTCTATTTTGTTGGTTAAATACGTTCTATATTCTATGTATGTTGACATTTTTTTTATTTTCTATACATGTTAGTACTCTAAAAAACCTATAAAAATTCAAAAGTAACTTTATTTATCTCCGTATTAATACACATAATGTTAAACTAGTAAATATTTAATGCAATACTAATGATGAAAGCTAAAACCAATACAATACCGAATGATAAACTATGATCCATCTCCTAAAAGTTAAGTTGCTTTTCTGTGCTAAAACAAGAAAGGTGAACCAACGAAATATATTTTTTTTTAAACAAGAAAAATACCATTATCAAAAGTCAAGAGCAACCATTATAGACTTGTGTTAAATAATTTCAATTCTATGTATCTTTTTATGTAGATAAAATATTATGACCTAGTTATGTATATTTTTGAGACTTGAGGGAAGTCAATGGTTATGACCTAGTTATGTATACCTTTTCCCTTTTACACATATTTTCCTCATAATAAATGTACTTTTCTTTCCAACGTGGACTTGTGTTGTCACTTTTGTTTTTGGTTGGTGCTTATTCAATCTTATCTTTTTTTCTTTGTCTCTCATATTTTACACCACATCTTATATATAATTATGTATTTATACTCTCATAAATAGTAATATCAGTAATATATATATATTAGAAGTTCTATTTGAGAACCAATCTTATTGTAAGAAACGTAAGAATCAATTTTAGCCGTTCACTCGATTAGTGAAACTCACGGATGGAGAGTGTGAGAGGATTGAGTGTGACAAGGTGCATGATATGAATTCATTGATGAGTAATGACATTGAAGAAAAAAGAATTTGACGTCTCATATTGGTTCTCGTGATACTCATAATAAAAACGATTTTCAAATGATCTTTTCACTATACCTATATTGTCAATTTTATATTCTTATAGATGACAATTACAAAATAAGTCATTGAAACGTTTTAGTTTTTTATTATAGTTTAACATAAGTTTTTTTATCTATATCTATACAACTATATAAACCATTTAAAATTCTATCTCTTTTATAAGTTTAAATGTTTTTAAAATTCAATCAAGACACAATCTTAACCTTTCATTCTATCTAAATTAATCACATCCACTCAATTTTTAACTTTTTCATTCTTTTTCCTAATTTACTTTAATATTTTTTTATTAATTTAAAATATACTCTCCCACTAGCAATCTCTCTTACACAAACACAATTATTAACCCATATTAACATAATTTTTAAAATCTTATTAACTTCATTCTCCTTATTTCATAAATATAAGTTTTTTTTCTTATTTTAATGTATTTCGAGTTTATTTTTTTAAAATTAATAGAATAGTTGATGCAAATAAAAAAAATTAAAAAAAAGGACATATTGTTGTAGAATTTTTTTTCCTGATATTGGATCACGTAATAACATAAACTATTTGACATCGACACATTAGATGAGTACGGTGCTAGTTTATTTATAATTGTGTTGATGTTTTTTCAGAGTAAGTGAAAAATACCCTTCTATACCAAATGAAGATTCAGATTAATTTGAATAACATTAGATACTATTTCTAACTACTTCTAGCTAGCGACGAGAGTCAATAACAATATATGTATACATAAAAGCAATGCATGTGGATAAGATATGCTAAATTCATAATAAAAAGCTCTGATGACACAACGCATTATGAGACATTGAGACTATTAGAATGGCCAATCACATAAGAAATTTGTAGTTATAGGTGTTTCAACGGAAACAGTACCTGCAGGTTGGCCGGTTAACTTTCTGGAGACTTCGTCCCTTGTCACATAAAAATGATGGTGTCGTAGAACAAAGACAACATATCGTGTCTAAGCAGATATTTTAGATAAAATGTTTTTGTATTTATTACCGTTTATTTTTGTAAATATATTTATTAACATGCTCTAATGAAAACATCTTAATATATTAAATACACAAAAAGCCATCGTAAATAAAGTCAAATTAAAGAACCTTCAGAAAATAGTATTGAAAATAAATAAATAACAAACAGTTGAAACTTATTTGAATGGTCAGGATTTGTAATATTACGTGGAAAGTTTATTTTATTTTATAAAATTTTGTACAATTTGGTCACATCATTTGTTGTCTTTCGAAAAACATGACACCTTTTTCCGAGAAAAACGATCAAAAGAATGGTCACATGGTGGGCAGTCGACTGCCATGCACCATTCGTTCCAAAACCACCCGTAACCACATGTTAATGCTAGACTATACGTGTGGCTTTCGATTAAAATAAATGTTAGGGGTCGATTGTGACATATGTCTATAGTTAAAGGTACGCCGTGTAAATATATACTACCTTCCCAATTCAAATTTCAAAATCATCACCATGACTGACACCATCACATTTTACATCCATCTTTACATTTTACATGAAAAAACAAGTAGGTGATAAATATTTGCATTTTGATAACCATAACTGTGAATAATAATAGAATAAAGTAATATTTAGTTTTTAAAAATAGTAACCTTGTTTAATATAT
Source organism: Pulicaria dysenterica (assembly GCA_947179395.2). Lineage (NCBI taxonomy): Eukaryota > Viridiplantae > Streptophyta > Magnoliopsida > Asterales > Asteraceae > Pulicaria > Pulicaria dysenterica. Next base: position 110,405,482 of record OX359290.1, on the reverse strand, counting down.
AAAAAATTGAAAATTAATTAAAAGATAACTATAAAAAATATGTAAAGTTAATTATAAATATATAAGTTGTAATTATTATTTTTAAATGATAATATCATTTTTTTATTATTATTTTCATCTCTTATGACTGTGGTTATCATCATTCTTAAAATAGTTATACTAGATGTTATTATACAACCTTTGGCATTAATGGATAGTGTGTAATTAATGTGGGGGAATCAAGTGTGACATGGTGCATGTGAGAAATTCATGGGTGGACAATAACATTGAAGGTAGGGGAATTGAACGGATGGGATTGAGTCTCCCGTTCTAAAAAATATTTAGGTTTTTATTTAAACCTCCCACTACACAACGGTATCTTATATATGTGATGATGTTCATTAATCATTACACATTATTTCCACATAATTAAGAGCGTGAATGTAAATTGAACAACCTTTGGCATTAATGGATAGTGTGTAATTAATGTGTTGCAGTTTGAGGCTATTTTCTTTTCTAACTTTCTTTTCTTTCCTTAATTCTTTCCCGTCTTGATTTTTTTCATTAAACATTGACGACACATGTCGATCTTTTTTTTCTATCCTTTCAAGAACTGCATTGTTTTTTTTCTTTTTTTTCTTATACTAAAAGTATTGGTTTCATACTTTGGTTGAATTATACCTTTTGAATTTATATTAAATAGGATTTTTCTTACATAAGATTTAACCTTCATTGTAATTTTTTATAAGATATGTTTATTTTTACATTCCCATCATAAACCACATATTACTCACAGGCATACACACATACATATATTTAAGAAAATTAGCTAATTTTATAAATAAAATATATCTAAGATTTTTGGGGACCGGTGACACCATATAACGGCAAAAATAAGATCAATTAAGATTACGAGTTTTTTTCGGGTTCCCGGTTAATCAGATCGGGTTAATGACGTTTCAGTTGTTTTTCCGGTATATTATGGCTAAAATCTAAAACAAAATACAATTTATATGAAACTTTATTAATTAAATTGTTATTTTTAAAGTAAACTAGAGTATTTTAAAAGTATAAATCAAATATTGAACTATAATTTATCATTTTATTATAAAAAGACTCATTTTCATTGAGTTTTTGTGGCATGAAAAAATCACTGGTAGCATCAAAAAATTTGACTGGTAGCACTGGCTCAAAAAGGTCGAATGTTTCCACTACGCTTGCAAAATTGACTAGTGGCACGTGCCACCGCTGGGACCTATAGAAGTCCTCCCCTGCATGCTAACCGAGTGTATTTGAATTTGACAATACTCTTTTGCACTTTTTTTTTTATTTTATACTTTTATTTTAGCATTATTATACAAAAACAATTAATTTTATGTTTATTTTACAATTTTTAATACATAATGTTTGGTATTGATATAAATATATTTTATGATCATTTTATTTATATCAACAATTCAATATGAATTTTATTGTAGTACGATATTATTCAGAATGTATATTTTGTAATGTTATATTTTAAGTAGACGAAAATATTAGAATAATTGTATTTTTGTAGTTGCTTATGTTGGATATTATATGAAAAATAAGACCTAAACCCAATTTGTATTAAGTGAAATGACACCTTATGATCCTAAATGCCTAATTTCTCCATTTTATTTAATTTCTTGTATCCAAATGTTATTTTATTTAATTTCTGTATTTTATTTATCTTTGCAACACGATCTAGAATAAAATAACTCGTTAAGTTTATTTTTTTATGTTGCCTGGTCACAATATCAACTTTTACTTTTTAATTAGTTTTAAATAAATGCAAAGACGTTTTGCCTAACAATATTAAAATATGATTAAGATATTTATTTTTCTTTGAAGTTGAGGATTGACATCTTGTTGTAAACGTTGATGCATAAAGGCACAGATTACAATAATGTAACTATTTTTGTATATTTTCTAATTAGGTTTAGTTTATCAAAATGTATCTAACTTGCTACGTTTTTATATTGTGTGTATTGAACTTTAAAACTTATCATGAAATGTATCCAACTATAAGAAATTACCACTCAGGAGGTATTTGGTTTGAAGAAATTGATAGGAATTTGTGAGAATTTGGAATCTAGTTCTAACCAATTCATGTGTTTGGTTCAAAAGTATGGAAGAAAAATGAATTTTGAGGATGGAAAACATTCCCTCATTTGAAGGAATTGAGAATCATCCCCTTAACCTATGGAATTTGAATTCCAGTCTTCCTGTCCTGACACAATATTGCTCAACATCAACAGTCTTCTTCTTCTTCTCTCTTCGAACCAAAGGGCGACGGCGATTAGAGGGCGACGATGATTCCTTGCTACGACGGTAGGGCTTCGATTTTCGACAGATAGGTTTCCTTGGTCCGACAGTGGGGCTTTGATTTTCGACAGAGCTAGGGTTCCTTGGTTCGACGGTGGGGCTTCGATTTTCGACAGCTAGGGCTTCGACTTGCGATTAGGGCTTCGCCTGCGACAGTGCAACTGGCTTCGATTAGGGCTTCACCTGCAACAGTGCGATGGTGGTGGTAGCTCCGATTTGGGTGGTTTGTGGTGGGCGGTGCTAGAATGGATTTCAATTCTTCACACTACCAAACAAGTGAGTTAGATTCCAATTCTAAATCTTTTACATTCCAATTCTTTGTAGGATTTCAATTCCATTGAAAAAAAATTAGCCAACCAAACGCCCCCTTAATGTATGAAACCTGCTATAGCAGATGACAAGCTGACGTGACACCAATTACGTTGACATGACATTGGTGTGACGTGACACCAAACGCCCCCTTAACGTGAACCGTTTGTTTTTTTATTGGGGTTCTTGATCATCATTGTAGAACAACTATAGAACTCAGATGCCATTGATCTTGGTTTTGATTTAGGTCTTCTTTTTCGATGAGGAACAACACCCGAAGTCAGATGCCATGACTATATTTTCAACCATAGAACGTCTATAAAACTGCTTATGGTTGTATTTTCTGTGTGATTCTAAGTTATGAATATTTAGTAGAATAACAACTCAAGTTAGCTTTGTTAAAGACAACCTTAAATTGTCATTAGCTACTTAATTTATGAAATAATCAAGTTATAAATAACGGAATAATGTTTTTAAATATGCATCTCAGTGTAAAAAAATCTTTATGTATTAAAACATTATTTTAATGCTTCCAATCAAGTATCACATATTATTTCATTAAAACATGATAGATAAGTCGACTACACATGAGTCATTGACAAAACAATGGGTACGTGACGATCTTTTGACACTTTTCTGACTAGAAAATTTTTACTATCCCCAGAAATATAATTATTATGTCGATGTAAAATATAAATCCGTCTAAAATATTCCACATTAGGGATGGTCCCCTAAATTGGCATATATCTACAATTGTGACTTGGCTTTTTAAACTTGTGGTTATCACATATTAAAACGTACACACTTTCTGTTCCATACAATTTATCTTTTCCTAGCTATTTATTTTTGTGATAAAGCACAAAATGCTATTATATATGACACATAAAATATAATGTAAACATACATGTTTTTTTTTATCAAAACTAAAAATATATTGACTATATATATATATATATATATATATATATATATATATATATATATATATATATATATATATATATATATATATATATATATGAAAAAGTTCATGCGGGAACCATTCTTAGTGCGTGAACCGCGAGAACCAATCTGAGCCGTCCAATTTCTCCTTCTTCAATGTCATTGCCCACCCATGAATTCCTCACATGCACCCTGTCATACTCTATCCTCTCACGCTCTCCATCCGTTTAACTTCTCATATCCAAGGAACGACTACAATTGGTTCTCACGGTTCTCACACTAACAACGGTTCTCGCATGAACCATTCCCTATATATATATATATATATATATATATATATATATATATATATATATATATATTCCTCTTGTTTTATAGTATGCATGGGTACAAAAAGTGCAATTTTTTAAAACATAAGAGGGAATAAATTTATATGAAGGGAATTCTGTGTGGTTAAAAGACCACGATAACTTACATAGCAACAAGTTTGGAACTTCAGTTCACTTAATAAATATAGTAAGAGACTCTGCGCCATCATATCATATTATCATGCTTTATCACACTTAGTTGTTTTTGATGTGGTGATTGATCATTGACCAAATGTTATGGATTCGAGTTCTGTCATAAACAATTTGGGATAGCTTTAGAAGACGTTAGAAAAACAACAATATTTTGTATCGGTTATTAAACAAAAGATAGATAAAGGTTGAAAAACTGATCTACTCTCTTGTGCAAAACATATGACTAGCTTTATACAAGTTTCACATTTGAAATGATTATTATGCAGTGATAAAAATTTCACCAATATTTGAATATTTAAGAGGAAAATGTACATACATTATTGTGATTCAACAAAGTAATAGTTTACACTTTACATAGACACATGAACACACACCCCACAACACATACATACATATGTTTATGTATGTACGTGTGGAAATTCTAATGTCGATGCAAAATTGCATTATTGATTAGAGTTTAGATGAAAATATCTCCATAAATATCTTTGCAAGTTTTGCAATTATTTGAAGGAAAAGTAAGGTATATTAGTATCTACTCAAAAGTTGAAGGAAAGAAAAGATCTACATCTACACATGTAGATATTTGTATGGCAATATGGTCCAACAGTCTCTTTCGCTTGATATCTTTCATTTTCTATAATCTCTCTGTTCATTTTTTCTCCTCTGCATTAAGACTACTTTTGCGGAAGTATGGTTCTTGAGCCTTAACTGCAAGTAAATTTCTTCTAAAACCTGCAATAGAAGTGTGAAAACTCGTATCAGAATCATAAACTGATAGCTGTATGAGCAGCTCGGTTCTTGAGTTGTTGGTTCTGGTTACAACAAAAGATTGGTTTACAACCAGTTCAACATGCCAGATTCTCTTATTTGTTGAGTTTGAGGTTGGTTCTGTGAATCAGAGTTTCGATCAGGAATCCGGTTGTATTTTCCTTCATGATCATAACAATAAAAATGGGTACATATATACCCAAATACAGCAAGATTGAGACTACCCTCTAATTTCGGAAGAGATAATACATAACAAACTTACCGATAGACTTATATATCCCTATAAACTAGCTCTCGTCAACACTCCCCCTCAAGGTGGTGAATGTATGTCGATCATTTTCCAGCTTGCTAAGAGAGCCATGAAATACCTCCCTGCACACAACTTTAGTCATCATAGTTAATGAAGTGACAATCAATTCCTACATGTTTCGTTATGTCATGTTGTACCGGTTATTTCCGATCTTTGCAACAGCTTGGTTATCACAATTGAGCTTCATAGGCTTCCTCGGATCAAAACCAAGATCTCGCAAGATCCTTTTTATCCATAACAATTCACATACACCATGAAGTCATGAACCATGGCCGAAATTCAGCTTCAGCGCTTGACCTGGCCACTGCCCGCTGTTTCTTGCTCCTCCATGTGACCAAATTACCTCCTACAAACGTAAAGTAACCTGAAGTGGATTTCCCATCCGACTTATCTCCTTCCAGTCTGCGTCTTTATACCCATTGACTTCTTGACTCCGTGTTTAAGCAAAGAATAATCCTTTTCCAGTGAAGATTTGAGGTAGCGTAGAATCTGATAAACTACATTCATGTGATCTTCATTTGGATCATGCATGAACCGACTTACCATACTAACTGCATATGCAATATCGGGCCGTGTATGTGACAAATAAATCAATTTTCCCACTAACTTTTGGTATCTTTCTTTATTTGCGGGCACTTGATCTGAATGTATCGTTAATCAATGGTTTATTTCAATTGGTGTATCTATGGGTTGACAGTTAAACATACCCATTTCTAAAAGTAAATCCAATACATACTTTCATTGGCACATGTTGGGACCACGCAACTTCAATACCCAAGAAGTACTTAAGATGTCCAAGATCTTTCAGTTCAAACTCAGTTGCAAGAACAGTTTGAAGTTTAAACATTTGTTCATGATCATTTCTAGTTACTACCATATCATTTATATACACGATGAGAGCTGTTACGGGCACCATTAGGCATGGGAATCCAGGCAGGGCCCCAAACATCAGAATGAATAATCATGAATGGAACCAAAGTTTTATTTCTACCAGGAGCATAAGAAATCCTATGGCTTCTAGCCATTTCACAAACACCACAATTAAATTCAACCTCTTTTTCATTCAAGAACAAATTTGGTTTCAATTTTCGAAGATGGTTAAAAGACAAGTGTCCTAATCACGATGCCATAACCACGTTGGGGATTTCTTTTCTTGCTTCATTCCAGTGCTGTAAGCTTCAGCTTGCCTTTGATCTTCAAGATAGTATAGTTTCCCCTTTCTAATACCAGAGCCAAGAATCTGTTGAGTTACATAACATTTTGAGTCTAACCGAAGGTTACATAACATTTTGAGTCTAACTGATAGATAATAGGTTAGATGATAAAGATGGGACGACAAAGACTGTATTCAAATTCATAAAGTTGGACACTTGAGCTGATCCTTGACAAGCTATATGTGCTTCTCCCCCGTTTGCAGTACGAATCATGGACTGTTTTGTGGGGCATTAATATAGGAGTTTTGATACATCTGATGTATTGCTCCTGTATCAATTATCCATGCATTATCTATAGATTGAACAAAATTCGACATACATGAATCATACTTCTCGGTGTAGGCTGCAATAGGGGTGGATTGTTCTTTCATTCTTTGTTGTTGTGCTTGTTGCTGTTGTTGCAGCTTGACTCACTTTTCTTTAGGGTTTCTTCGAAAAATCCAAACATTCCGAATATCCGATGATTTCATAGCACCTTTGCTTTGAATGCCCTTCTTCTCCACAGTGGGCACAAATAAGCATATTGGCCATGTTGTTGGAACCTTTTCCCTTCGTGGGGTAGTTTTTAGTAGGTAGATGAACGATACTATCTGACTCATTTTTCTATTCATTCATTGCAGCTCTCTGATTCTGATCTTTACGAACATTGATTTTAAGTCAAGAGGTGGATTATTTCTCAAGATTTCACTCCTAGCTTGGTTAAATTCTGAATCAAGACCTACCAAAACATGTGAACACGAAGTCATGCCAATGTTTCATGAAGGGATACTACCTATTCGACATTTTCTTCGTTAGAAGGCGGGTATCAACTTATTAAAAAAATACTGACGAGTTCGTTGTAGTACGTGGAAAGCAATCTCCCATCCTCTTATGTGGTAAATGACCTTCAAGTTCAACTCGAACAGTTGTGTTTCATCAAATCCATCATTGAAGGTTTTTTGCAACAGCCTTCCATATTTCTTCTGCAGTTTGGAATCAGATAGATCTCGGAATTAATGTAGGACTCGTTGAATCAATAAGCCAACTCTTTACTCGATTGTTGTCGATGAGCCAACTTTCCAATTGGTTGTCTCCTGCTCTGGGTTCCAGAGAAGTACCGGTTAGAAAACCCGATTTGCTTTTGGCTCCAATTTGCATCTCCATCAGCTGTGACCACAACTGACAATTCGTGTCGTCCAAGATAATTCCAGTTGGAAACGGTGCATCTTGTACGTTTTGAACAATTACTTGAGGTTCTTGAGAGGGACCTTCTTTGTCGGCCATGGCATAGGTCATTTCGTGTGAGAGGTTTTTTCCCGGTGAGACTACAAGATTGAGACTACAGCCTAACTACCCTTTAATTATGAAATAAATAATACATAACAAACTTACAGATAGACTTGTTCTATCCCTATAAGCTAATTCTCGTCAAGAGGTTCTTGGCCTAAAGGTGAAAAAAGAATGCATAGTGTCATGCTCACTTAAATTTTCTTTGAACCAAGTTCCAATCTTTGACGCTGGTAGGGCAACTCCAGAAAATCAAATAAATTTATAAATTATGTTAGTGAACTGACGGGATAATCCAGCCACCTAGTTGAGTCGATAACATATAGAGACAAATTTCGTTCTAATTAGATACAAGTCCAGTGTTCGGTCCATAGGGTCCGTTTTACCTCTCAAGTGTTGCACCCAGAACGGACTGCCATGGGAACAATACCTTCTTGCATCCTAAACCATGAACTTGTGGTCGGTCGGTAAACAATACTTTCCGAGTATAATCTAACTCATAATTATTAAAAGATCTTGTTTTTCAACAAAAACCCCTAACGATTTAAATTATGTTTGAAAGCCAGCAAGTGCGAATGTACCTTCACCTCATGCCAAAATGTACACAAAATTTGTTGCAAACTGAAAGGACAAAAAACTCGTATAGCTAGTTGCTGTACCAAAAATGGGAACCTGAAACAGCAGAAATGGGGGATAGCAGTTCTTGTTCATGCTGTACAAAAGAAACCAAACACTCTTTTTACAAAATCAGTGAAATGGGCGCGAATGACTAATTATGATGATGATGACGATGAGGCGGCTTGTGATGGGTGAGAAGAGTGATCAATAACTCTCATTGGCTTCCAAGTGGCTTCTTCTTTCGGCTGGCGTAAGGCTACAAAATGAAGAGCCGGACTAGAGACTTGATAAATGCAACATGTCCATGGGTATGAGTCTGGTGCAGACCAAATCTGATCTTCAAATGTGGTTTCTTCAGCTATCGATTCAGCGATGCAGTGGGCAACATCAGGTTTCGGCTCAGTGAAACTAGGCACAGCAACACAACCACCAGAAACATAGCCCTCTGGAGGTCGTGCTCGCCAAATTGATACTGGGGTTGCATAATCATCAGCACAGTTCCTCCAAACCTGCATGCAAACAACATTTATGGTTTGTACGCCACATAACAAAACAGAATATTTGTTTTATTATGCAATGTTAATCCTGGCGGATTTTAGTGCATCTTGCATTGCTTGTAACCAGCTCTCATTTTCTATATAATGTATTTTTTAAGCTTATCATAACGTATTAAAGTTTTCTATAACAAGATCAAGACTAATTGAGTAAAACGTAACCAAGTTTGCTCAAATTTTAATTCTAGGCTATGTAGTATTATTCTTATTTATAAAAAAGTTACAACATTTCAAAAAACCCTATTTTAGGTAACTGCCAAACTTGATGTGGTAGGTACTAAAATGGATGCAGGACACCCATCAACCCAAAATAGAATATTTTAAAAGTTAGTTACCCAAAATGGATAAATTCTGAAGTCCCTTGCCTACAATCAAAACCATTCTGAAAGTTTGTACCTTTTTATGAGTGAAAAAAAAATCAACCGGATTAGAAATTTGAGAAATAAATACAACAAATTACACAACCCATCAATGTGTTTCTAAAAGTTATAATTGGTTATATTATTGCTCATTTACTCTCCAATTCATAAATATGTGAAGTTTGGTTAACCAAGTCTAAAATAGGATCTATCATCTTGGTGGTCACTGGATAGTCCCACTTGCCCCCTATCAGGGAGGTCAATGGATCAAATCTTGGGGGCTTCAATCAAGGGTTGGCCAGGGGGTTGTTTCCAGAAACGGCCACCGGTAACACCAATTAGACCACGTACATCTGAGCCAAAGGCTCACACCCCGGGGGGGAACCTCAACAGGAAAAATCTCCTACTTAAATTTAATTTAACAAAGTCTAAAATAGGATCCCATTTTCTGTTGCAAGAATTCATGAAAAATCTTTACCAAATCATAGCCCAACGGTAGCGAAAAGAGTCCATTTGTGTTCTGATATACTGCAGCAACATTTGGAGGATGAGTTCCAAGACGAGCTATATCGCCAACTGAGATGTACCTGGAGATGCATTTGTTGGTAACAAATTAACACACGCCCACACACCTACATCATCATGTATAACAAAGATATTCTGAAACTTCATAACTAAAAAGCACCATGAAAATCGTCAGATGTAAGCAAAGACAAAACTTTTGTTTCCCCTAAAGAAGCTATTTGGATTTCAAACTTGCTATTGGGCAAAAGTAAGCATCAGTTAAAATCTGTAGCTTATATTATCATCTGCTGTATATATCAAGGTTCTTGTGGGTGGACAACTGGACATGACAATTGACCTAGTTTATTGTTTGTCCTTCCCATTTTCAAGTTTGATGCCAATAGTTTCAAAATTATTCTTAGGACAATAAGATTTAATAGATACCCGTCCGGGCAGATTGGGCGCCAGATGCTGCATATGACACTGTCTTCTGTAACCTGACAAAAGAGCAAAACAAAGAGGCGTGATCCATGTGACACCTTGGCAAACAAACTGAAAAACAGTCGCAAGACCAAGTTTAAGATGATTACATTCTTTTTTGATAATGAGTGGCGCCCTTTCAATTCTTGTTCACTGGTCCATACTTTTGTAAAGTTGATAATATGTTTAACAAAACTTCCCTTGTCAGAAGTAGACCTAGGGGACAAGAAATCTCTAGACTTCAAGATGGATTTGTTTTGATTACGGGAGTTTCTCCAATCATTCTCGTTCCAAGCAAAAGACACATGTTTCCGGCTAGAAGGGACCTGCAGATAAACAGCAACATGGGGTGCGTTCCCACTTTTATTATACTTAAATCAAGAGTGCATGCTGCATGGAATCAGAAGTGAACTATCCTAGTATATTTACATTTTTACTAGAGGTGACAAGAAGAACAGGTGGGGTAATATATCTCAAAACAATATGGCGGGTCAAACAGGTCAGGCTGGGCTAACCAACAGTTGTTTACCCTATTACATGAATTTGGAAAAAGACATTAATATATTAAATATGATTAGTAAACTAGTATCATTTAAACAAATATACAATTCTGTTTAAATAAAATGGTTCAGGCCATAATAATTCAAATACAAATTCGCTGGCTTTTGACCTGTTAACTCCGTTCAACTTATTTGACCTCTTTAATTTTTGAAAAATCGCTTGCTTCTTTTATTACCCGTTTGGCCCAATATCAAACAATTACAGCCTGAACTAAACTGGTTTCTAACCTTTAACAATAGGCTTTTCAAGCTAGACTGATGTGCTCTCCACATTTTACGCACTGCCAAACATATCCTAACAGCTTGGGGCTCTGTTCCCTCAGATTCTTCTTCGGTGTTACACTTGATGACTCTAACAAAGTTCTCTGATCTTTTGAATTTTATGAGATGAAGAATTAAATGAGAAGGTTTTGGATAACCAGCTTTTGCCAACTCCAATGTCATGAGATCTTCCCATGGTACGTCCCACATGATTTTACAAGGTCTTTTAACCATCTTTTCAGGATCCAGACACTGTCCATCAGAATATACACATTATGAGTATTGTTGCATTTCAAACCGGCAAAATGTGCAGTTAAATTAGAGAAAATACATGTACCTGCAGCAACATGACTCGCTTGCTAGTTACCAAAACGATCCGGTGATATGGGACAATGAAATGGTCTTCGTAAAGATCAGACCAAGCAAACTTTGATGGCTCCTTGAATATGTCAGTGCATCCAAACCGACGACTGGCTTCCGCAAGGTAAAGTATCATCTGAAAGAAGAATGAAATATACAAATTCAAAGGGAAGTATATCTGCACAAATGACCTTGAAACTGAATGAAAAGAACACTTTTATAATTGCTATACACAGTTCAAACTTGCTTTCATATACATACACACAGACATACACATATACAATTAACACATAGGCATACATATACATATAGACATATAGGTATACGTACAAGTGGACGTGCAGGTACACATGCAGGTATACATACAGGTACACTGTTCGCATACCGTGTACGTATATTTTACGTTTATACATACATACATGTATGCCTTCAAGAAATACACACACACACACACACACATATATATATATATATATATATATATATATATATATATATATATATATATATATATATATATATATAGGGGAGGGTTCCATTAAGAACCGATTTTAGTGCGAGAACCGATCTTAGCCGTTGATTTGATAAGTGGAATTCATGGATGGAGAGCGTGGGAGGATCAAGTGTGGCAGAGTGTATGTGAGGAATTCATGGGTGGGCAATGACATTGAAAGAGGGGGAATTGGACGGCTCAGATTGGTTCTCGCGGTTCTCGCACTAAAAATGGTTCTCAATGGAACTTCTTCCTATATATATATAGGGGAGGGTTCAAACAAGAACTGTTTTTCGTACGAGAACTGCGAGAACCAGTCTCAGTCGTTCCTTGGATATGGGAAGTTCATGGATGGAGAGCGTGGAGGGGATCAAGCGTGGCAGGGTATATATATATGGAAAATTTCATTTGAATACCGTTCTTATTGAGAGTACCATTTATAACCACCATTAATGCTCATTAATTACTCATTAATAAGGGTCTTTTGGTCTTTTATATATTTTCTCAACCGTGAGTTGCATCCAGGTAATCTTCATTAAAGAGCGAGGCTTGATTTTCCTAAAATACCCCTCATTAATGTGTCAATAATGAGAATTTTATTGGCCATTGATTTATTTTAATCAAGGTCCAAGATTGGTTCTTACAGTACTCACAAGGGAGAGTTCATTTGAGAACCGTTCTTTTGCGAGAAACAATCTTCGCCTTGGTTAAAATAAATCATGGCTAATAATTTTGGCGGCTGATTAATGACTCAAAATTGGTTCATTGATGACGAACTAATGAGGGGTATTTTAGAAAAATTAAGTCAATCTAATAACGACTCATTCACCATGACGCAATTCACAGTTAGGTATATATAGATGACCAAAATTGAAAATACCCCTATTAATGAGCATTAATGGTGGTTATAAATGGTACCACGGTACTTGCAATAAGAATGGTTCTTAAATGAACTTCTCTCTATATGGGAGGGTTTAAAAGAGAACTGTTTAACAAGGTAGAAGTGAACATTATTTCCAGTTTATTAATGTTAGAAGAGTATGAAACCTCTCTTTCTCTATTCAGATAATCAGATTACATTACAAGGAATAAACAAGAACAAAGTATATATACAAGCCAAAACCCTAATGCCCAGAGAGTTGGCCCACTACTCACTATTGGGCCCTAACTAAGTTACTGAGAGTATAAACTAAATATTAACATTAACACTTCCCCTCAAGCTGGAGCATATATGTTAATCATGCCCAGCTTGTTACAAATGTGCTGTACTCTATTTCCAGGTAATGCTTTAGTAAAACCATCAGCTAACTGGCCTCCTGTCCTTACATGAGAGGTTGCAATTGTTCCATCATCTATCGAGTAAAATGACAATCCACTTCTATGTGCTTGGTTCTCTCATGGAATACTGGATTGTTGGCAATATGAATAGCCGCTTGATTATCACACCATAGGTTCATTGGCTTTAACTGAGGAAATCCGATTTCATCAAGAAGGTTTCGTAACCATATAAGTTCACAGGTCGCTTGAGCCATAGCTCTATACTCAGATTCAGCACTCGAACGAGAGACTACATTTTGTTTCTTGCTCTTCCAGGAGACGAGATTACCTCCTACAAAGACGCAATAGCCTGTTGTAGATCGTCTGTGTTAGAATATTATTCCTTAAGGATTAGAAGTGTAAATACATACAAAATAGGTTTAGCTATTTCCATGTATAGCTCTCTCATATTTATATATTCTTGTAATCATCGTTCTTTTTGGTATCAATGAGAATTATCAATATTCACAATTGCTCTCGGACTTCACATGGTATCAGAGCAAGGTTCACCCGGACTCCACGTAAACCACAAGTATCCACGTGTTAGGCTCGAAAAAAGAGAAAGCCACACGTGAGGGGGCGTGTTGAGTAATGTCCCACATCGGACGAAATGTGACTTTGTAATCTGCTTTATAAGTGTCCTGGGCTACTCCTCTCATAACCAATTGGTTTTGAGTTGGAACCCCATAAACTTACATGGTATCAGAGCCATTGTGAAACCCTAATCCGCTGCCCTCACCATATTCCACCTTCGTGTATCTAATTCCGAGGGTTATCCTGGTGTATTTTATTTATTTATTTTTTCCGCTTCAGTCGCTGCTTGATTCTTTCGATTGATTCAACTTCAATTGATTATGTCGATGGTTACTTCCTTGATTCTATCGCTGCTTCTGGGCTTATCGATTCTCGATTTCAGTGATTATCTATCGATTGGTGTTCGACTCACGACTGTGTAACCCTATCGACAGTCGCCTGTTTGCCTTGCGCCGTTTGCTTCTTAAAGCCGTTTGCTTCTTTGCTTCAAGCCATTTGTTCAAGCCATTTGCTTCACGTTTGCTTCAAGCCGTTTACTTCAAGCCATTTGTTCAAGCAGTTTGCTTCAAGCCGTTTGCTTCAAGCCATTTGCTTCAAGCCATTTGTTCAAGCAGTTTGCTTCAAGCCATTTGTTTCAAACCAATTGTTTCAAGCCATTTGCTATTTGTTTGCATTATTTACTGGTCTGCCATTAATTGAGTGTCATGGGTGATGGTATTGATCCTCCAGCAACTACACAATCATTTATCATGGGAAGCTCATCAATTACTTCGGATAAGCTGACTGGGTTAGCCAACTATGTCTCTGATACAAGTACACAATCATGTACTACTACTGGAAACCAGTCCACTCAACAGTGTTCTGGGTCTTTTCATGCATTTGGGAGTGATTATAGTCCAAGAAATTTAGCAACACAAACAATACATATGTCTGCAACCGAGTATGATGCATTTCTGAAGTATCAAGCAGCACAACAATCTATTCCTAGTGCCACAAGACACTCTGGTAATTACTCGGCCTTTGCTGTCCAAGGCCAGTCTATGGGCTCATGGATTGTTGATTCAGGTGCTACTGATCATTTGTGTGGTAACAAAGATCTTTTCTCTGCTCTTACGTATTCAGATAATGGAATTGGCAAAACCCAACCTATTTCATCATTGTCCTTAGACTCTGTTTTATATGTGCCTAAAAGCCCCTTTAATCTTCTATCTGTCAGTCGTATCACTAAAACTCACTCTTGTTCAATAACCTTTACTCCTGATTCTGTTTTCTTACAGGACCTAAGCACAGGACGGATCATTGGTCAAGGGCATGAGTCACACGGACACTATTACTTAGGGGGATCTCATCCATCCATTGCAGCAAGTGCGGTGTCTCCACACTATTACCATCATCTTTATGGCCACCCTTCTCTCTCTAAGTTAAAGAAGATATTTCCAATTTTGTCTCCATTATCATCCTTAGAGTGTGAGTCGTGTCAGTTAGGAAAACACACCCGCGGTGTTTTTCCTAAACGAGCAAATAATAGAGTTGATTCTCCTTCTACATGTGTTTCAAATAATAGAGAAATAATCAGTTCACACTGATGTGTGGGGTCCTAGTAGAGTCTCTTCAACTTTGGGTTTCAATTATTTTGTCACTTTTATTGATGATTATTCTCGTTCTACATGGATATTCTTAATGAAACAACGTTCTGAATTATTTCCAATTTTCCAAGAATTTTGTGCTGAAATAAAAACCCAATTTGGTGTAACCATTCGTACCTTGAGAAGTGATAACGCCCTTGAATATTTCTCCACACCGTTCAAAGAGTTTATGGCTTCTCAAGGCATGTTACATGAATCTTCATGTCCTAGAACTCCACAGCAAAATGGTGTGGCCGAAAGGAAAAATCGCCATCTAATTGAAACGACCCGTACCTTACTGTTGCATGCTAAACTCCCGTTAAAATTTTGGGCTGATACTGTTATGACTGCATGCTACCTTATCAATCGCATGCCATCATCAGTCTTACAAAATCAGACCCCATTCTCTGTTTTGTTTCCAAATCAAACCCCATATCACCTTCCTTTACATCCAATTGGCTCAGTGTGTTTTGTTCATTGTCTTGATCCTAGTAAAGATAAATTAGCTCCTAAGGCACTCAAATGTGTCTTTCTGGGTTATTCTCGGTTACAGAAGGGCTACAAGTGTTACTCTCCAAGCTTAAACAAATATTTCATGGTTGTAGATGTAACATTCTTTGATCATCAACTCTATTTTTCCATTAATCAACAGGAGTCTTCCAACATTGATCAAGTCATTCCTCTTCCTGTCCTTACGTCATTACCTGCTGACAACCTGCCGAATCATTCCAATACTGATCCTTCGAGTCCTTCTACTACTGATCCTTCGTTGAAAACCTATCAGCGACGTCCTCGCCCCATTGTTCCGACGGATGAACATGCAGATTCTGACAATGGTACCTCTGACTCATCTCCTTCACCGATTGATCCACTGGCTTCGGTTCTGTCAGAAGATGATCTACCTATTGCCCAACGGAAAGGTACAAGATCTATTGCAAATCCTTATCCTATATACAATTATGTCAATTATAATCGTTTATCAATGGCATATTCTGCTTGTATTGCAAGTCTTGCCTTTGTTACTATTCCTAAGTGTGTAGGTGACACTTTATCTCATCCCGGTTGGCGTCAGGCTATGGTTGATGAAATGACAGCCTTACACTCTGATGGAACATGGGAGTTGATTCCGTTACCTCCGGGTAAATCAAAAGTTGGATGTCGTTGGATATTCACTCCAAAAGTCGGACCGGATGGCCAAATTGATCGATTAAAAGCCCAACTGGTGGCCAAAGGGTATACACAAATATTTGGTCTTGATTATAGTGATACATTTTCTCCTGTTGCCAAAATGACTAGTATCCGCATTCTTCTATCCATGGCCGCTATGCGTGATTGGCCTCTACACCAACTTGACATTAAAAACGCTTTCCTCCATGGTGATCTGCATGAAGAGGTTTATATGGAGCAACCTCCTGGATTTGTTGCTCAGGGGGAGTCCAGATTGGTTTGCAGACTAAAGAAGTCCCTCTATGGCCTAAAACAATCTCCCAGAGCCTGGTTTGGGAGATTCAGCTCTGTCGTGAAAGGGTTTGGAATGAAACAGAGTGAAGCGGATCATTCAGTCTTCTATCACCTTTCAGGGACACGGTGTACCTATCTGGTAGTGTACGTCGACGACATAGTTATCACCGGAAATGATCATGATGGGATACGACAACTTAAAGACCATCTTTTCAAGCATTTCCAAACAAAAGATATGGGCAATCTCAGGTACTTCCTAGGTATTGAAGTTGCAAAATCGAAAGATGGAATTTCAATATCCCAAAGGAAGTATGCTTCAGACATTCTGGAAGAAGCTCATCTAACGGATTGCAAGCCTTTTGAGTCTCCAATGGATCCTAATGTTAAACTTCTACCTGGACAGGGGGAGCTTTTAACAGATCAAGGGAAATATCGGAGACTGGTTGGTCGGCTTAATTATCTCATAGTAACTCGACCAGACATCTCTTTTGCTGTGAGTATAGTCAGTCAGTTTCTAAATGCTCCGTGTGATACTCATTGGGAAGCCGCTTTACGGATCCTGAAATACATCAAAGGAGCTCCAGGAAAGGGTCTGTTGTATGAAAATAAGGGGAACATGGAGGTACTTTGCTACACTGATGCAGACTATGGTGGTTGTCCTTTCAGTCGAAGGTCAACCTCAGGTTATTGTGTCCTCTTTGGGGGTAATCTAGTTTCTTGGAAAAGTAAGAAACAAAATGTGGTAGCAAGATCAAGTGCAGAAGCCGAGTATCGAGCAATGGCCAATGCAACATGTGAGCTCATATGGATCAAGCAACTTCTTGAAGAACTAAACTTTTGCAAGTTATCACCAATGAAGCTCATTTGTGACAATCAAGCTGCACTTCATATTGCCTCCAACCCAGTTTTTCATGAGAGAACAAAACATATCGAGATCGACTGTCACTTCATTAGAGAAAAATTGCTAGATGGTTCAATCATCACAGAATTTGTTAATTCAAGTAACCAGCTAGCAGATGGTTTTACAAAGTCTCTAAGAGGCCCACGTGTTGAATACATATATGGCAAGCTTGGAGCCTATGATATATACGCTCTAGCTTGAGGGGGAGTGTTAGAATATTATTCCTTAAGGATTAGAAGTGTAAATACATACAAAATAGGTTTAGCTATTTCCATGTATAGCTCTCTCATATTTATATATTCTTGTAATCATCGTTCTTTTTGGTATCAATGAGAATTATCAATCTTCACAATTGCTCTCAGACTTCACAGTCTGCTTGTAGGGTCTCCACCATAAACAACATCAGTGAATCCCTCTATGACATGATGACCATTGTTTTGGTATTTGATACCATAACCAGGAGCGCCTTTCAGGTATTTCAAAATGTGACAGACAGCGTCCCAATGTGTGGTTCTTGGAGATGACATAAACTGGCTTACCATACTCACAGAAAAGGCAATATCTGGACGCGTAATTGTCAAGTAATTCAATCTCCCCACGAGCCTTCTATATTTTTCTGGATTGTCAAGAAGTTCCCCATCATCCGCTTTCAACTTAACATTTGGAATCATAGGGGCTTCACAAGGTTTTGCCTCGACCAAACCGGAATCACTCAATATGTCTAGGCAATATTTGCGTTGAGACAAACAAATTCCCTTGTGGTTACGATAGACCTCAATTCCCAGAAAGTATTTCAATGGACCAAGATCTTTAGTTTGGAATTGAGATGAGAGGAATTCTTTCAATTCCTTAATTCCATTTTCGTCACTGCTAGTAACCACTATATCATCAACATATACCACTAACAGAATACATCCGGAGTCAGATGAAGCAAAGAACACCGAGTGATCATAGGAACTCCTTTGTAAGCCAAACTTGGTCACTACGGTACTGAATCGTCCAAACCAGGCACGAGGAGACTGCTTTAACCCATACAAGGCCTTTCGTAATTTGCATACTTTACCAAACTCCCCCTGAGCAACGAACCCCGGAGGTTGCTCCATGTAAACCTCCTCGTGTAAATCCCCATGCAAGAATGCATTCTTCACATCCAATTGATGAAGAGGCCAGTTATACGTAGCAGCCAGAGACACAAACAAACGGACAGAAGATAATTTGGCAACAGGAGAAAATGTCTCTGAGTAGTCAACTCCATAAGTCTGAGCATATCCTTTGGCAACTAATCGAGCTTTTAATCGAGCTACAGATCCATCTGGATTAACCTTAACAGTGAATACCCACTTACAACCAATAGTCTTTTTGTCAACAGGTAACTCTACCAAGGTCCACGTACCATTATGATCAAGAGCATTCATTTCATCAATCATGGCATCTCGCCACCCAGGATGGTTCATAGCCTCACCGACAGTTTTCGGAAGAGAAACAGAATCAATGGTAGAAACCAAGGAACAAGAGGACACTGAAAGCTTATCATAGGAAACAAATGAAGCAATAGGATAAGTACATTAACGTTTACCTTTCCGAAGCGCAATGGGAACATCATGATCAGAGTCTTGAGATGATACATCAGGAGATAAATCCTCTGACAACTCAGATTCATGGATATGCGGATCTGCAGGCAAAGAGGATACGGGTACAGGATCAGGAGATCTTTGACACCTATGATATACATGAACAATTGGTGGTTTCGCAGCCTCTGGATGTAATGTAGAAGAGACAGGGGACTCAGAACTAGGAACAATGTATAACAATACATCATCATTAGGATCTCTTTCATGACAAGAACCAGACATAGGGAAGAACGGGAGATTTTCATGAAAGGTAACATCTCGAGAAACAATTTATCTATTAATTGTGGGAGAGAAACACCTATAACCCTTTTGAATTCTAGAGTAACCGAGAAAGACACACTTCAACGACTTTGGATCAAGTTTAGTTAAACATGGTCGAGTGTCACGAACAAAACATGTACTACCAAAGATCTTTGGATCTATAGGGAACAAAGGTTTCGTAGGAAATAAGATGGAGAACGGGGTTTTGCCATCCAAGACAGTGGAAGGCAGTCGATTGATGAGGAAGCAAGCTGTGGAAACAGCATCAGCCCAAAAGGATTTAGGAAATGTCATTTGGAATAAAAGAGCTCTAGCAACCTCAAGAAGGTGACGATTCTTTCGCTCAGCAACTCCATTTTGAGCTGGAGTATCAACACAAGAAGACTCATGGAGAATACCATTTTGAAGCATGTAGGACTGAACAGACTGAGACATGTATTCTTTGGCATTATCACTACGTAAGATCTTAACAGAGACTTTAAACTGTCTTAATTTCAGCACAAAAGGAACAAAAATGAGTAAATACTTCTGAGCGATTTTTCATTAAATAAAGCCAAGTAGTTCGAGAGAAGTCATCAACAAAAGTAACAAAATATCTAAACCCGGTTTTGGACATTACAGGACATGGACCCCAAACATCAGAATGTACTAATTCAAATGGGGACGCAGCCCGCTTGTTTACCCTAGAACCTAAATGAACGCGTTGATGTTTAGCAAACTGACATAACTCACATTGAAGAGAAGTTAAATAAGAAAATTCAGGAAACAGTTTCTTCAAACTATGTAAGGAGGGATGACCCAGTCTACAATGAACTTCAAATGGAGATAAGGAACTGGAGCACGTTAAGGAGTATGGTTGTTGATGTTCAAATATATATAGGCCATCAGATTCCCGTCCTCTGCCAATAATCTTCTTCGTCGACAGATCCTGAAAGACACAATGATCAGGAAAAAATGAGACACTACAATTCAAATTACGAGTAATTTTGCTCACAGACAATAGATTGAACGAAAAATTAGGTAAACTCAAAACAGATGACAATGAGACAGATGGGGTAAGTTTAATTGTGCCAGAACCAATAACTTGGGAGATAGTTCCATCAGCAACAATGACTTGACTGGATGATCGGTGTTTATTGAAATCAGAGAGAAGGTTATGATTACCTGTCATATGATCTGACGCACCTGAATCAATAACCCACTTGTAGGCAGAAGATACCAAACATTTACTAGATTTACCTGTCTCAGCAAATGTAGCCGTTGAAGTAGAGGGATTCTCAGTTCCAAGGCGACAAGTATACTCATCCTTGGGTGTTGTGGTTGTGTCATCAGGTGTACTAGCAATGTGTGCAGATGAGCTCCTCTGATTACTTGCCAGGCGCTTCTTGCAAGTAAATTTAGTGTGACCCATTTCATGACAGTAGCGGCATTCAACATTACTGGAATCAAAATGGGGTTCACGTGAGTCAACTGTTCGGTCCTGGTGACCTCCTCTCAAACCACCCCTATAACCTCCACGAGATCCTCCACGGGATCCACCACGATATCCACCACGATATCCAGCTAGAGCTGTGTTATGATCAGGAAGTGGAGTAGGCTGAAGATTCTCATTTCTAAGGACCCGCGCAAATGTTTCCTTAAGAGATGGTATTTCAGATTCATTTAAGAACTGAGATCTGATGAAGTCAAACTCTGGTCGTAAGCCAGTCAGGAAACTAATCACAGCTATTTTTTCCCTTTGAATCTGCATAGCCTTTACATCAGCACTCAATGGGAGAAGAGAATTCAATTCCTCATATGTCTTCTTGAACTCCATAACATAAGAGGTTAGAGACAGTTCTTGCTGTTCTCCACGATGAAAAGCTTTACAAACACTATAAATTCTAGAGATGTTGCTTTGTCCAGAATACAAGAAGTTAAGATAGTCTATTAACTCCTTCACATATTCACAATGACTAACCAGAGCTGAGACAGAAGGCTCAACAGAGTTAATAATCTGTAAGAACAAACGGGCATCATTTTGTAACCACAAATCACGACTACGGTCATCATCAGCTGGAGGATCAGATGTCAGATGGGAACCCATCCCCATGCTTCTAACATACAGACGAACAGTTTTACTCCACTCAAAATAGTTGGTACCGTTCAGTTTGTTATCGGTAAGTCTATTAGTTGTTGGGATCAAATCTGGTATACGAGAACCAGTACCTGATTGTTTGTCATCAGAATCATCCCCAATAGCCATCTTCCAGACGAAACCCAGATGAATGCAAATAACCAACACAGAGTAATGACCAGAATCTCACCAGAAATAGAACCAGAAGGTAAAACCGACTTCCCTACTGAAATACGAAAGTCGACGGACGCCGGACAGATGCTCACGCGCCGGCGCGTGAACAGAAAGCGGCGGCGACTAGCGGCGCGTGGGCGGCGCGTGGATGTTTAGACGGAGGCCGGACAGAACCCTAGAGGTCGCCGGAGGGTGCTGAGTGCCTTTATGGGGGTGGTGAGAATAACCGAGACCCTCTAAGGGATCGATTTAACTGAGAACGGGAGAGCAGGGAGCACAACCTGGCTCTGATACCATGTTATAAGAGTATGAAACCTCTCTTTCTCTATTCAGATAATCAAATTACATTACAAGGAATAAACAAGAACAAAGTATATATACAAGCCAAAACCCTAAGGCCCAGAGAGTTGGCCCACTACTCACTATTGGGCCCTAACTAAGTTACTGAGAGTATAAACTAAATATTAACACTAACAATTAACAAGGTAACAGATGAAGAACCTAGTAGGAGAATAAGGTGTAATGAGCTTTCTTTATTCTCAAACACAAAAGAAAGACTAGGAAATTTTGTAAAAATGCTAATAAATTCACATATTCAATAATACAACAATTAATTCAATCATCATTAGTCTTTTGCAGCCTGAACGGTTTTATCCTTATACCTCTAATATATGTGTGTGTGTGTGTGTATATATATATATATATATATATATATGTGTGTGTGTGTGTGTGTGTGTGTGTGTGCGCGCGCGCGCGCGTGTGTATGTCTATTACATGTGTGTGTGTGTGTATATATATATTGTAAAGGGTTTAAACGAGAACTGTTTTCCGTGTGATAAGTCAATAAGCGATCTTGGCCCTTGATAAAAATAAATCAATGGCCATAATTGTAAGGGCTCATTAGGACATTCACTGATGAGGGTCATTCTATGAAAATCAAGCTTCATTCATTAATGGGGTCCACCCGCACGCAATTCACGGTTGGGTAAATATATAAATGACCAAAATACCCCTATCAATGAGTTGTTAATGATGTTACAAACAGCTCTTGCAATTCTCGCACGAAAAAGAGTTCTCACTTGAACTTTTCTATATATATGTGTGTGTGTGTGTGTGTGTGTGTGTGTAAGCTTCTAACAATACCTGACCAATAGCCTCTGTCTCACAATACTCTCTAAGGACATTGTCTGCGCGAATGGCCCGAGGATTTCTAATCCTTTGTATCATGGTCTTGTTGTTTATAACCTCTAAGCACCGCGAAAAACTTGCACCGATTCCATCAACAGTCAATGAAAAGAAATCCAGTGCACCACTAACTGGTTGAACCACAAATCCTAGGCACGCCCTCCCAAGCCCATGAGCAAGCCCAAGAAGCCCATTCTGTCTGGCACTTTCAACAGGTTTCCTCACTACACCGGACACCCCAAAAGCAACACCTTGTGCAAGAGCTTCCGTCCCTTGCAAAAATCCATCTCCTACCCCAGTTATCCTTCTTGACCAAACCTGGGTCCATAATTTAATTTTTAGGTAATATATAATTTCCTCTTTAAGGACTAGTTAAAATTTGAGATAAAAATTATCGAACAAACCTGCTTTGAGCGCAGTTGAAGAAATTGTCCATCTGTCGACAGCTCAGCAAACCCTTTACTTAGAGAAGCCAATGTAGAGCTTGTCATACCCAACACATCCACAGAGAAAATTAAATGCAAAGGATTATGAATAAGATCTCTCCAGATGCGGTTCCCAATGGCAGGAACAACGGAGCTTTTTCTCATATATCTGTCTTTGTGCATTACCTTCCGCAGGTGGATCTGGAGATAAAATACATCTTATGAATGCGTAGTATTCAAGCATAATATTTTGGACAGAATCTACAAAAACAAAGCCTGAACAATTCCGATGTAAAAATTCCTACGCAAAAATTTCAATTGGTGACTGATACAAGCATGACAACAGAGGCAACTTTTGTACGTAAATAAGCCACAGAATATTGCATCAAAAAGCAACTTACTTCAGTCGAATTCCGACTTTAGGTAATTGAATAGAAACTTACTCCTGATCTCTACCATTTTAGGCAACTAATTAGTGAAAGTAGAAATGTACTTCTCTTAATTTATAGTCAGACGTAGCAATTGGATAATGCCACTAGAATATAGGATGGTTAAATATGTAGAGTTTTTATAACTGACCTGAAGTTTAAATGCGTTCCCAACTGCTGATAGTATGGGACTCCACACACCTAGAACTCCATGAGGTCTTTGAGCTGGTGCAGTCTCCAAGGATAACTTCAGCCGAACTTCTGAAACATCTATCAGACTGGAAAAAGGAACAAGAGTAGGGTAAAACCATCAGGCTTGCTGAATTAATATGCCACTGTTCACATTACATCTTTAACAAACTAATTTCAAATAATTCACTTGGACAGAATTTTTCTCTATTTAAAACAACTAGGAGCTATAAATCTATCAGACAAATATTTAAGTATTGCATAAATATATGTAACATCATGAATAGTTTCACAAGCAATATGTCGATGTGCTTAATATACAGAAACAAGGACAGTTAAAAAAAATATAAACAAAGAAATAAGCAGGGAAGAAGATAGTTACTTGACTCGTATCTCTGGATCAACTTGCGCCACACTTGAACTTTGAGGAATGCGATCAAGTTGAAGATTCCTGAAGAATTCTACCGATGCCCAGATAATTGGTTCATGAATGTTTAATTTCCAAATTTTGTCAGTTACCTACAATAGTATCACCAAAACTTTATTAAGCATTGGAACTAAATCCACAGGACAAGTTTAAAGACAAAAAGGAATCACACTCATTACCCGTATGTAGACATACGGGTAGACCTGGATACCATCAGGGTTCTCATTGCTTATTGTAATAGTCATTTTGAAAACAGGGTGATTCATATCAGATGCTTCTTCAGGTGCCAAAAGTACAGGCATTAATGTCAAAGGAAGTTGGTTGTCAATCTGCAAATGACCTAGTATGAGCTTGAACCTGCCATTATGAAATCATACAAATACTCCTCAATATATTCGTAACCAAACAGATATAATACTGAAAACACAATCAGAACGAGTAGAAACTCTAACCTGCTTGTGTTCCCATTATCGTAGCCAGTTGAATAGGATACAAAAACCCTTTCAAGGTAAAGGTAAGAGAGCTCTTTTGGTCTATGGTCCACAAGAGAAACCCCAACAACTCCCAATTCGACTATGAGTTCTAAAGGTGCTGTGTTTTCTTGTTCTGTGGTTGCCATGTTGGCACTCCTCCAATTTTCAAAAGATGCTAAGGATCTACTAAGTCCATCTGAAGGCGATCCTGTTGACTTGTCATCTACAAACCTAGCAACCTTAATATTACCCATTTCTACAACATGGAAAATTAACCCCAATCCTTCACCACTCTCTAAACAAACTCCTGACCTATTCATATCTAGTTTACATAAGGAAGCCTGATCATCTCTGTGTACCTCAGCATCTATGAACTTTTCACCATATGGGTCGACCCATGAGAATTTCATACTCGCACGAGGTTCTAATCGTATCCAAGCATCGGTGCCGAAACCAGATTGGCGGATTTTCACTACTTTGCTAGTAGTTCTGTTTTCAATCCTGTCACAAATAAGGCAGAAGTATGGAAATAACTGAGGTACCATGAATTATTCTTCTTGCTGATAAAACATACAAAGTTATGCATGGGGTACCTGATAGGGCCATCTTTTGGTCCACGACGAAAAACAACAATGAAACGTGATCCCTCTTCATAACCTCGAATTTCTGTCCTGAAAATATATCGAGTGCCATCTTCCTTCTTCAAAAC
Organism: Pulicaria dysenterica; assembly: GCA_947179395.2. Taxonomy (NCBI): domain Eukaryota; kingdom Viridiplantae; phylum Streptophyta; class Magnoliopsida; order Asterales; family Asteraceae; genus Pulicaria; species Pulicaria dysenterica. Next base: position 110,379,782 of record OX359290.1, on the reverse strand, counting down.
AAGAAATATGGTGTCTTCCCTCTCAATTTGAACAGGAAAGGACCATTCTGTGCCTTCAGCTCGGATCTAACGAAAACCAATGTAAAGAGAAGTTATTATTAAAAGAGGAGTAGATAAACATTTGCATATTGGGGAATCATTTGGATTTAATATGCACTTACTGGTTTACAACAGGAGAGGATAATTATTCCGATCAAAATATCGAATATTCTAATTCTAATTATTAGCTCAAATTGAAGGCCAACAATATCCGAACAAAATGAGAAGTGTTCAAGACAGAATCGTGACATTCACTACAGCACTCTGTCTTTGATTCATGTCATAAGGAGGCATAAGTTACTAATAATTCAAGCTTTTGTTATTTTAGAAGGTGTTTAAGCAACTCCACATTGTTTTGAAAGGGACATGCATACGGCCCCTACTCACCTGCAGTTTACTAGGTTCATCAGTCTCATGATATACAAAGGAGACTCGAACATCAGATGCTCGCAGCAATTTAGGCTGATCTTCACTGCTTAACTTCACATATATATCTTGACCAAGCCTATTGGTAAATGTCATATATGGACGCACGGAAATTACCTAAAGGAAGACGATGAAATCGTTAAGTTATGGAAATGAAATCTAAAACTTTAGAAAGACTGTAAATAACCTTTGTTGGAACAGATTGATAGGAAGTTGGTTTAGAAGACACAAAGAGAAGCATGCAGTTCTTGTCAGCATCATAAGCAGATATGCCCAACGAACCATCCTAGAAAATCAAAGGAAAAAAATAGTCCTCTCATAAAATTCATAGAAAAGAAGCAAGTCCTGGTTACTTTTGGAATAAATAGCGTTTCATTACCATTTCACCAAGTGCAGAAAGATCTTTAACATCACCAAAATGATCATTCCCATTGTCACTAATAGAAGCTGACATGCCCCAAGATTTAAAATTCAGAGCAGAAGCAATAGTATACCCTTCATTAAATTCCTCCTCAGTAATCTCCTCTAAGATCACTTCACTCATCTTTTTCGACTTGAAAAGTAGGGAAACTTTTGGTTTTGTTTTTTTCGGGGAGATATCTACAAGCCTAAACGTAAGTGGAGGACATCGGGCAGTTGTCAACCAATACGGAGAATAAATTCTCAAAATTTTGGGTGCCAAAGGCCTTTCATTTTCAAAGTTCTGCTCAAGAACTACATGAACAACCCTGCAGATGCAAAGAAAAGAGAAAAATGAGAAAACAAAAGGTAACAGGAAATATAAAGCCATCCAGAAACTTAAGAGGAACATGGTCAGACCTCCCAGAAACTGAACTTCTTAAACCTAATGTTTTTGCCGGTTCTAAAGAAGGATGAGTTATAAGCACAGCCTCCTACAAAAACCAACAGAGTCAGGAAATTGCAACAGTAAGAGGGAACGGAAAATTAACAGAATAGTAATATCTTACATGTATTGGCAGCCACCCTCGTTGAGGTAACAGTGAAAAATACAAGGGGTTTCTAATATCGGCATTCAGGATGTTCACAGTTTCACCTGGAGTAAATACACCTCTACAGCATGCGATAAAATGACCACTTGCTTGCATCTCAAGAACAGAATATTCTGATGCCATAGGAAGATAATTGGTAATGGATAGAGGGCATTTCACCACAATATTCCAATCTTGAATAGGGTCAGAACAAATGTCCTTGGAGATCTCAGATGCCTGAATGGCCAAACAAAACCACATTCCATGAGACCTATTTGACGATGTTCCACTTATCTCAGAGCAGTATAATAGTTCTTCACACTCGATCAGATCTGAGACACATATGCCAGAAGTTTGTTTGGGTGTATTAACATCCTCTGACAACACATGTTTATCCATGACAGAGCTCCATGAATACTCCTTGTGATCATTTGGAATACAAGGCCTCAACTGAAGAACATATCCAGATTGAACAAGTCCAAAAAGTGGAAGGGGAAGACTTTCTCCAGGTTTTAGTTCTCCAATGAAGATCTGCTTCTGTACATCATTCAACGTCCTTTTCCTGTTACGGATCCATCTCCTTTCCCTTGCATAGTTTTCCGAAGTATTATTTGATTTAGGCCAATTTAAACTTTGGAGATCTGGAGCATAGACCCATCCACCAGCAGTATTAGCCGAAGTTGTATCCAAGTGCCAATCATCAACCCACTGCCATCCGGTTGGAAGAATCACACCGAAAGAATCCTGCGCAATGGTTGAAAATGTTTTGATAACAGAAAAAAGAACAAATGATTTATCAACGTAATTTGTTTAAAGCAATTAGTTTTTGAAGGCAGTGCCAAAGCTCCACATCACAGACTTTGGAAAGCACTAGATCATGATCAGCAGGCTATCCTCTTCACTATATATTATGCACATATTTGGCACCAGAAAAAATTTAGATCTAAAATTCAAGCACAATCCTAATGTTCTTATTTTTATTTTTTCTTTATTATTATTTTTTTAAAATCTAGTAGCTTATCAAATGGGCACTTTGGGTTATGTTTCATTTCAAATGGGTCAAAATAAACACACACACACATATAGCTAAAAAAGGAAAAGGTCAAATGGGTTGAAACAAAACACAATTTCTACGGATACGACCTCCTCGAACGATTTAATAAAGCCTTGCATAAATAATTGTAATAATATTGTTATTGTAATCATATCTAAAGTTCTAAACTATTCATTGTTTTAATATATATATATATATATATATATATATATATATATATATATAACAAAAGGGTATACATTGGTCAACCCAACTCAATGTGGTCCCTTTTGTTCCCTACCGAAATGAAATGATTTAAGCCAAACCCTTTTGACCCATTACCCAACTCGACTGCACATCCACCTTGCCACCCCTAGTTGTTGAGGGGAGTTCAATAGTTCATCATAGGATTTGCATATGGGACTTTATACTAACTCTGAAATCCACTCACCTGGTCGGCATCCATTATATCCTGTGTGTCAGGGCTAGATTGAACAGAAGTACCAACCCAGCCAAGGGTGGGGTCATATTTTTCCATTTCATAAAATTCATCCGTTTTTATTTCATCAGGAGAATCCCTTCTGGCATCGTCTATGGTATCCAAGTTTTCCTTAAAATCATCAAGCTGTAGGCACAATTCAAGTACTAAATCTGTGTTGTTAGAAACTGAAACCAAAGACCTTATATTCACATATCTATTGCCATCTTCCACAATGACTTCACTTGCAACAACAGCATTGCCTAATGGCCAGCAGGCAGCATGTCCAACATAATTTAGCTTCACTGTGGTCCATGGGCCTTCTCGTGTAGGGCTAATTTGAATATAACCAGAATTTCGCTCCCCAGTGAAGCCCCTTCCTGAGTTTGCAACTCCTAATCGCGGTGAAAGAAGTACAGCACATTTTATTCTTACCAATGTAGGTTTGGATATGTCTACTTGAGTTGTCTTCTGTAATATAAAAATCAACACAGATTTAACCGTAGCCAATAAAAAAAAGGTTGAAAATGGAGTAAAAAACTCACATTGGAGTCAGCCGGTGTCAACTCAAGCCACTTAAAAATATTTCCAGCAGAATCATCTAGGGTTCCTAGAAGCTCCTTTAAAGAAGAAGAAAAGTATCCAACAGGAACACCTATAAGAAAGACAAAGGTAAGTGTAGAGGTGTTTATCACAAAATATTCTCCTATCAGTATTTTGTCCTCTACTTATAGCATGTAGTCATTCCCAATTACTAATTTAAGACTTTCATAGTTAATAAACATCATCTTATGATGAGCAATTAGGGAAAGTGAAAGAAAAAGGATTAATGGGCACGAAAACTTTGAAAGAGGCAGAAAACAATTGTATGATACACAACCTAAGACAGAAGCAGGTTGATTGTGGTAATGACTTTCCAAGTTATTATCATCACCTTGCTTTCTAGATAATCATTAGTCAGGTTACTTTAATATCAAAATTAGTATTACTTAAGGTTCTATAATTAGACTAATAATTTTTAATATTAGGATAGAATAGGAATTAGATAGCAACTGAGATAGGTCCCCTATCTCACATTTTTCACAACATTAATGATATAAAACATAACATTTTAGTATTCCTCAAATTTTCACAAATATCAATTAATTTTGCACAAGGAGATAGTCGATTTGTGTGCTATGTCGTTCACTTTGAGGCGTGTGATGCCTAGGAGAGGCAAGTAGTAGGTGGCTCACGAACCTCTTCGACATGATTTTTTAAAAGGCTAAAATGTCAAATGAATGGCGACTCATGGTTATACCAATTTATAAGAACAAAGGCAACACTCAAAATTGGGGCAACTTTCGGGGTACAAACTACTTAGCCATACTATGAAGCCGTCGAGAGAGTGATTGAGAACAGAGAAATTACCATGTCAAAAAATCAATTTCGTAATATGGAAGTTCTAGGTGAATAGATCGGCAGATAAGAATATTTGTCTTAAAGCAATAAACTTTATCAGAAGCCTTGAGAAGTATCGGAAAAGACAAAGAGACTTACACATGGCTTTCATAAACAAAAAAAAAGATGTTGGGAGGACCTTGAACGCTAGAAAGAGAATACGTAGATATATAAGGTCTATATGAGATATGTACGAAAAAGAGATGGGTGACAAAGAGTATCTCCCATTAGAAATAGAGTAACCCCTAAAGTTTTCTTAAACAAGATTCAACCATAAGGTTTAGTTTACCTTCTATTTTTTCCCTTTTGACCTATTAAACAAGTAATTGTGTCTTAACACCCCCAAACCACCTTCTGACACACAATGTTTCTTTCCCCACTCCTAAAACACATCCTATATTTCATCTCTCTCTCTATTAGTCAATTGAATAGTTTATATATTTAGAGGGTAGTCAATTGTAATATCTCTCTTTATATATCACGTATTGTATACCAAATCAATCTAATCAAGAATTGAACTTTCTGTTAATTACGATATGGTATCAGAGCTTTTAACCATATTAGTTCAGCTACAGTGTCAGCAAGTGCCTTGTATTCTGACTCGGTGGAGGAGCGCGATACAGTGCGTTGCTTGCGAGCGGTCCATGATACAAGGTTTGAACCCAAGTAGATAGCATACCCTCCCGTGGACCGACGGTCGTCTGGGCACCCGGCCCAATCCGAGTCTGAGTAGGCACGAAGAGAGGAGTTATGCGTGAGTTGCCAGTGAGCGTCAGTAAAGGCATAGAGGGTGGAACCAGAGGCATGTCGAAATAGAAGGCCATAGTGTTAAGTGCCTTTGAAGTAGCGAAGAATTCTTTTAACAGCAGTCCAGTGATTTTCGGTTGGGGCATGCATATATTGACACACTTTGTTTACCGCAAAGGTGATGTCCGGTCGAGAGAGAGTTACATACTGAAGAGCACCAACAGTTTGACGGTACATGGCTGGGTCTGAGAGGAGAGAGCTGTCCCCGAGAGCAAGATGATGAGAGGAGCTCATAGGAGTGGGAACAGGCTTACAATCAGTGAGACCGGACTTTTCAAGCAGCTCAAGGATATATTTCCGCTGAGATAAAATGATGTTGGAGCCGTTACGAACCATTTCAATGCCCAAAAAGTAATGCAAGGCACCAAGATCCTTTACAGCGAAGGCTGTTCCAAGAGTTGTGATGAGTTTCTCAATGGTATCATTATTGTTGCCGGTCACAATGATATCGTCTACATAGATGAGAACATAGACACGAGTTTTTCCATGTTTCACCAACTCTATGGTGTGATAATCTTGGAGCTACATACCTCTCTGCTAACCCCGTGTTTCATGCTCGAACAAAACATGTGGAGATCGATTTTCACTTTGTCAGAGAACAAGTCGCAAAAGGCCATCTCAAGGTTCAGTTCATCTCAACTCATGATCAGATTGCAGACGTGTTCACAAAGCCCTTACCATCTGAAAGATTCCTGTTTTTGAGATCCAAGCTGCAGGTCGTTCCCCGCCCTTAGCTTGCGGGGGAATATTAGTCAATTGAATAGTTTATATATTTAGAGGGTAGTCAATTGTAATATCTCTCTTTATATATCACGTATTGTATACCAAATCAATCTAATCAAGAATTGAACTTTCTGTTAATTACGATACTCTCTCACACACACACACACCAGATGCTTATTATTATTATTATTATTATCATCATCATTACTATTACTGACACACTCTCTGAAATTCACATGTCATTACTAGGAAGCCACCTTAAAACATACAAACCTTCAAATATTATTACATAATATATAAATTAAAAAAAAAAAACTAGTAATATAGTAACACTTAAAAGCATTCCAAAATTAATACGTTATTCAATATACATTGGTAGTTTTCCATTTACTACAATTATGAAGTTTTTCCATATATATACTTAGTTATATCTTTTCCAGGAAGTAGTCCTGCCCCGTGTAGAGGTATAACTGTGTACATTTCACCTCCACAATGCCCCACCCAGAAATAAGATGATTGTGTAATTAGTACTTCCTGCATATACAAAGCTTTTCACTAGTGGGGTTCTATCATATATTATTATATTATGTAGTAAATGGTACTAGCTAAAAGAACATTACTGTTAGACAATCAGAAAATGAACAGTATAGGCAACTACTTCATGTATGATTTGAATTTAGCAACAAATAAATGCATATTTTATCTCTGCAAGGTTTTCTCAGCTCACAATCAAGTGGAACCCAACTTGTGGAAAGCTGCCGTAGATGGGTCACAGTCAACCGAACAGATGAGTAGTGATTGATGATCACCATCTATCAGCGCCCAAGACATAAACAAATTAGGTATGAGGCTTGGTTAAATATATTACCTTTTCCCATATCAGTTGCTACAAACTCCAGCGTATAATCATCCTGAATAAAAATAAAGTAGAACTCAGTCAAAACAAATGTTTATGCTTATTTGATAGCAAGTGTCGAACGTTGACTGTCGGTATATACTAAAAAAACATATGGAGCTGAGCATAGAACAGATATGACAAACAATGGTAGGATCACTATACCTCCGCAATAATTAGAAGTACGCTAAAAATTATTTAAAAAAAACAACACAGTTTCTATGGAAGATATATATTTATATGACAATGGACAAATACAGGGAAGATGGATATTACAACAGCAGTTAATTATAATCACAAAGCAACATCGAGGGTCCTAGATTCGGTTTAATACCCAGAGTCCAATAAATGCTTAAGTGGAGGATCCACAATGTTCATGAAAAGATAAGTTGCTCAACGATGTGTCGTTATAAGTAATAAACTCAAATACGTTTCTTTTAACCCTAGTTGTTTACCTATTCTCTTTCCAATACAACGTGCATGTTAAATTCCATTTAAGACTAGCTAATACGGCCTGCTGCAATTTCAGTTAATATCGAACATTAAGATAAAATGTCTGTAGGGTCACGTACTAACCAGCGGATCTGCTCTGAAGAAGAAAATTTCATTCCACGTAACCAATTCAAGATTAGAGGATTCGTCACTATCAGAGCTGGCACCAGATGTGCGTGCACTCTGTCTACCAAGAAGCATGTCATTGGACAAGCTTTGGCCAGAAGTTAGACAGATAGCAATGCCGTATTGATGAGAACCCAGTCCCTCTACCTTAGGAAACTGCAATGTAAAAGCATGCAAGAGCATCATAAGAACAATATAATATGTGGGCCTGAAATTTGCATGGAGAAGAATAATCCAACAAGAAGTTTTCTTACAACTCAGTTGTACAGTTGTCTAAAACACACATTACCATGATCGTTTACAATATTCATTCTCTGGTGGGAATATATATTATATATTTTGCAGTACAGGTATGCCACATGAACCTTAACTTGAAAATATGATTTGAAGTATTAGTGTATTACAGCACATCAATTTTCCTGGCATAGTAAATGTTATCACACACGATGAGAAAAATAAATTAGAAGTGATCGACATATTTCTTTTAACAAAGAAAAAGATTAATCCCCAAATGGTATTATTTATAGAAATAACAAGTTCAGAAGCAGGAAATTTTGCAGCTCATTGGAGACCCATTACACTGGATGAGGGACAATCACTTCAATGATTGACTCAGACATTGGTAGAACCTTCCTGATTCATGACAAGAAGGCTTAAGTCATGGTTCAATGTTTAGGTGTTGAATCTTTAACACAAGAGTTTGTCCACCTTAGATGATCCACATTATTGTAACTGTGCTAAAAATTTTGCGGCCATTTGTATAATAGGGGCAGGTTAATTGACTTTTCTGATCCACAGAAAACGCATATCCACTGTCAGAAAGTTAGGTGTATATTTCGAGATTTCTAATTTATGGTGTACGGCACACTTAATCAACGACTGTTGACAGCTCATGTCCGGCAGGCTAATGAGAATCATGGGGTACCATTAATGAAAATAGAAAAGAACACTGACATTGAAAAAGAAACACACCTGTGCTTGTGAAATGATGACAGTCACCATCGATCGGAGTCTCTTGAAGAGATTTCCTTTCAAGTGGGAATCCAACATGTTCTTTGTAACTGGTACTTTTAAAGGCCTCTTTTCTCCAGATGGCATCTTGATCACATGTGGAAGTCCCCTGCTTTCAGTAGCTCTAACATAAATATCCTGCCCAAGTTTATTTTGAGGGATAACGAAATAATTTTTCCTGTGATGAACATCAATGATTGGTGTTCGGCCAGATGGTGATATTGCCTCCTGGTATAGGGAACATATAAGGAAAGAATCAGTCAGCAATTCAGAAATACTAGATCATGTGACGTTGAAAAGGTTAACAAGTAGCAACGGAACCAGAAAATTACCCTGACACTTGAGGGTTCATGAACTTCACTAAGATTATTCCAGCTGGCATAAGCTTGAATAAGCATATTAGCATTAGATACTGTTAGATTAATGTTAAGATCCCTTGTAGATGTTAGTCGCAACTGAGATGCAGCACTTGGAGCATTGACATCAGATAGATACCTGTAAATCACAACCAAACACGAATGCATTAGACAAGCGTGTGTGCATACACACACGAAGACACCCCCACCCAACCCCACACACATATATTTATAGAGGAAGGGAGGGTTTGTGCACTAATTTTCAAACTCAAATATACAGAAGAATTCTAACCCAAGAAGCGTTATTTAGTATGTTCTTGTATGGCCATTGCTAGTATAGCACCCCCCACAACAATCACATCTTCTAATTGAGTAGATATTCTGATGTGGCAAAAAGTGTGAGTTGCGGGGAAGGTAGGCAACACTGCAACAGGTCTAAATTGGTTTCAGTGCGAGTTGGGTGACAACACTTTTGGTCCATTTCGTTTTTAATTAATGTAGTATATAAAGATTGTGAAGAATATACTATAAAGATACTAATCTAACCTTTTTGATTCATAATGTAGGAGCTTGTAAGCCATTTTGAAAAGCTAAAATACGCCTTGAACCATAGATGTAAAATTAGCCAATTTCACTTTAAGCCACTTCTAAAAAGCAGCTATCTATTACTAACTCATATCTGGTTCCTAGTAATGTTTTAAATATATGCAAATTTGACTAGCAAAATCCTAAACGCCTTAGTTCCAAAGAAGGACTATAAACGCCATCAGTTTGGAGACTGATAGAATTTGAACAAATGCTATTACTACACTAGAAAATTAGCACAATCCAGGAAAATGGGATTACCTTAAGACAGCATCAACTGGTTCAACAAGTGGCTCCCAAGCTTCAAGTTTATCATTATATGATCTGGCAGCCAACGAGAAGCTAACAGTGGAGTTCAAGTAATCCGGCCTTCTATGCAGACTAAATCCTACACTGCTCAAGGATACATTGAACAACGGTGTCATCTGTAATTCCAAACATATGAAACAAAACTTGGTCAAATGTTAGCTACCAATGACCAGAATCGTAAGAGCTAAAAGTCATGTTAGACAAATCGAATCATAACATGAGCTGCATAAAACAATAGAAATTAAAAGGACATGTCAGAAAACTGTGAGGTGAATTAAGACTAGGCTCAGAAACAAAGATACACCCCTTCATGTCTTCTACTTAGAGCCAAGTCTTTTTGTACATTTTGGCTATTCTTTGTCTGTTCAGTCTCTACAGACTATCATCCAAGATTATATATCCCTCAACACCATGCAACCTGCTGTCCTGCTCATTCAAGTGTTTGCTACTACCAAATGCAGGAAAAAATTCGATGTATTGCAACCAAACTACCAACAATGGTTCGAAAAGTATCCCCTCGGTTTCTCCTCAATTGGTGTCAAGCCAATGCTATCCTTTCTTAATTTTCAATTGTATTCGTCGCAAATCTACCACAATGCTTCATTTCATTTACAATAGTCTTACATGTTAATTCTTCATCACTTAACACTCTCGGTCATAAAACATTATGTGGTTCACTACCATCATATAGAAACTTTTATTCATATCTAATGAGGATTCATATTTGTACAAGACCCCGAGTGCACACCACCGCAGAACCTATTTATGAGATACAAATAAGCAGTACCATACAAGAGTCAAGAAAAAAGATATTATGCAGAACCCACAAATTACCACGTTATTAGAATATCCAATGATGTCTTCACCTACTAGTGGAACACAATCTACCACTACCAATGGACTACCATTATCAGACCCCTACCGAATAATAGACAACTGGCAAGCAGTTTAAAGTTTTAACATTGTCAATAGTAAACTCTTAGCAATGAAAAATATAAAGCATACCATGCCACCATAGTCGTCAAAAAGTGCAGCAGAGAATGTTCTAATTTCAGCATCAACAACTGTGTCATCTGAACCCCTTGGCGTATCTGAGTCCACAAGCTTTACAGCAAACCTTCTAGGAGGTTTCTTAAACCCACTGCGCACCATGAAGGTTCCAAGCTCATTACCAACTCCCCATATACTAAATGATTCTCTGGTGAACCGTATATCAGATGTATCCCATATGCTCTCTTCCAAAAAATCATCCCCCGTGATCATATCACTACGCATGCATCTCAACGAGCCAAAATCGGATTGCTTTGGTGTGCCTTTAAAGGCTACACAGCCCAAGGATACATAGCCAGGAGGAGCCTGAGGCAGCCAAAATGTTATACTTTCAGCTCCTCTATGTTTCTTTATTTGCCCTACAAGTTGAAAACCAATGGGAGCTTTAAAAGGCTCATCATCTTCAGGAAGAACAATGCACGTGTTCGGAGGCTCATAGCTGTAAGAATCAAAATGCAGTATCCATGTTAAGAAATGCAGCAAAAAGCATTTATTATAAATAATGAAAAAAGGAGGAAAAAACTTGATCTATTATGCAGGCTATTAATATGAAGCAAATATTTAATTTCACTAGTCTGCATGAAGTAGTCAATTCTGACCATCCAAAATTGACAGCGAAACAAGTTACTTCACAATATACTCTTCAAAAAGTGAATAAAGTAACAAGGATGCTCGTTTACAATGATGAACAATAATAAACTGAGTATGACATACCCTCTAACAGCAATATCACCAAAGTACACCATTCCTTGAGGAATAATAGGACGCCAGATGGATAGTTTCTTTCTTGATTTTGAACCTTGATTCCACCATACCAGACGAAAACTAGCAACAGCCTGAAAACGCCTACCAGAATTTACAGTTGACGATCGCTCTGATCGAACATTATCACCAGCAGAAGGAATTGGTTGAGTGTCTGAACCCTTCAATGATTTTGAAGTTGCTCCACGGAAGCTGAAAAGTATATGCCGCAATTCATAGGCTCTGCCAATAACACTCAAAGTCACGGGATCTGCTGGAAGAAAAGTACCGAGAGAATTATCCACACGCCAAAGTGCCAATCCAGATGAACTTCTGCAAATTGAGGAAAAAGTTTACTAGAGTACTCACAGAGCTAGGTATGAATGTATCATGCAAGCAAAGATGGTCAACAAAATGCTTGAGTAACAATACTAGTGATGCTTTCAAAGCTTATTCTACCACCCGTATATCATATATACACTCAGAGTCACGAACCAACATAATTGTTCACTTTATACTACATTAAGATGTCAACGAAGGGAATAAAGGATAGAACTTTCGCATACTTATAACCAGAGCTGATTGTGATACAGTCCCTTAGCGCACATGGAGATACCAAAGAAGCATGTAAGCAAAAGGCAGAAGAGAGCGAAGGCTGTGTCCTTCCAGGAGAAACCACACAACCCAAGGAAACATATCCTTTTGGTGCCACAGGAAACCAAATTGAACAGCTTTTTACCCCATCGACAATGCTTGGTAGAAACTCAAGGGAGCTAGCACCTTGAGAATCAGGAGGCGGCCAAACTAGCTTGAAGGCCTCGGGCTTCTTTATCTTTACATAGCGAGTGTTCACAGCAAGGACTCCCTTTGTCGGTGGCTTGTCACTGTAATAAAGAGGTAAATGACACTAATACAGAAAAAGAATAATTGCAAACTTTAAAACCCAAGATCTTAAAAGATTCACCAACATTGCTGTCAGGTAGTCGCCAAGGATAGCAAAGCCAGGCGGTGCATGAGGTCTCCAGAATGCATATGTTTGATTGTTGTGGGCATCTGAAATACAATCATATCAGATTTTTGAAGGACCCACAAAAATAAAATCGTAAAAAAGTTAGCATGCTCCTGAAAGAAGCACAGCCTTAAACAAAACTGAAAAAATTTAAGCGTTTTTCTTGTGAAATAAATGTCATCTCAATTAAAATAAACATCTATACATTCTCAAAATAAAAAAAAGGAACAAAATAGATATTTTTCTCTCAAAAGTCAACTAACTTTTAAATGTGCCAAGCTTGTCAAACTCGGAGCAGGCAACTGTCATTTTTCTGGATGTCATTCTCAGAAACTTTAATACATCTTCCTCAACTGCTAAGAATAGTTGTAATGCGCTGAAAGAAAAATTCATGAATATATCTGAAACTGCAACATGAATATTTGTCTTTCCAGAAGCATTTGAAAACTTGACAGAAGTATCAAAAGGCTCTAGAATCCTGATCCCATTGCTCTCCATAGTAAAACCAAGAGCGTTCACACTCATTTCTATTGTATCTCCCTTCAGCACAAGCCTATAAACAGCATAATAGAGATGTAATCATTCATTAAGAACTAAACATAAAAGCAAAGTCGAAACCTCCATGCTCCAGTGCATAAGCATGAAACTTTATAGCAGGTAATGCTTAACATTCGTGCCATTTAGAAGAATTCAGTAGTAATTGCCCTAGTTAATACACAGTATTGACTTAGAGAGAAACAGGACAATACAAATGCAGCCCATGAAATTAATCAATGACAGTCACGAGAGAGAGAGAGAGAGAGAGAGAGAGAGAGAGAGAGAGAGAGAGAGACCTGCAGAAGGCATCCAATCTTGCATGCAAAAACTTGTTAGAGAAAACAGGAGAGTCTCCAACATATTTTGATGAATTATAGAAAGTAAGCTCTGGACTTATAACCTGCAAAGTAATATAATATATATAAGAAAGATGAGCTATCAAGTAAGATCGAAAAACAAAGGGAATATTCCATATGTACACAACTATACTTGCTTTCTTTTTCAATTTGTGTAACCTTTTTCTTGTCATTCATCAAATTGTACAGTATTGGTTACATAAGTGCAACATATGACTGACCAGAACTATGCAATTTGCTTCAGTAAGTGTAAATAGTTGGTGTATCCGATTAGAAACTTTTAAAAAGGGTTACATAATTTGGAAAGTGGAGCAAAGATAATTCCATAAATATGAAATTTTCCCTAAAAACAAAAACAGAACTTGAGTTGCCACAGAACTACAGAAGCATCCCTGCTGTTAATGGCATCAAAAACCAGGTTGTCATAAGTGTTCGCGAGAACTAGAAAACTAAAAATGATGGCGCATAAATTAATGATCAGAGCAATTGAATATAAAGACACTGAAACAGAATCCCAAAACCCATATCATACTTAATCTATCCTTATGCGAGCTTATCTTAAATAGTAATTTAATCATAATTAAACCTAATGATTTTCTAGAAAACAGGATAATCATAAACTATTATAATAGGGAGATATGGATGCCAACACCCCCTCCCTTTCTCTTCAAGCTGATGCAAGACAAATAGACAATCATGCTAGACTTGGAACTAAACTCTTCAAAGCGGCAGCATTGTTGAACTCTTAAGAATATGGTTCTGAATTGATCACTAAAAGAATTGATGTGCGCAATCACGCAGAAAGACAAATGCATTGAGACAAGTAACCAGACGGAAAGATGGGCGCTGAGAGAAAGGTAACTCACAGACAAACAAGCCCAGAGATGAAGTAGAAGAAGTCAACAGGATCAAAGAGGCGAGGTCAGGTGGGAAAAACTAAATCAGAGCTACCAAAAGGAACAGGGATAACTCACAACAGATTCCAATCAAAAGAAGCTGTTGGACGTCAATTGCTCGAACAGGAGACAAATAAAAGGTGACATGACCTTGAAATGATGATTGCAATAGATTTCAAAAGAATTGATTCAGAGCTGAAGCCGATTTTGAACAAGGGGTCGACTGAGAGACAAGGTCAACTTACCAATAGTGCTGTCAAGTGAGAATAGTGGTGAAGGAAGAAATCACCCAAGGACGTTGATTGAACAGCAACATCCATAGACCAGACTATCCAAGTACAACCGCTAATTGAACTCGAGTGAAGATTCTAAAAACTAAGAACAGGCATGTGAATAGCAGCAGTGAACAGTATGCCATGAAAAGTAACTTCATGATGAACAATGTGTCAGGGATGACAGTTGAATAGGGCCCCACCATTGCCAGACAATAGGGATCCCTATGATGGCATCAGCCGCAGATATTCAGACTTGTACCAAGATTTAATGATCTGATATTATGTGTAAGCTAGAAACTTTGAGTTAGGTAGTTGCTGTTAGTCCTTTAAAGCCTATGTTCATTTCTATTCTATATTAAATTGTTATGTTAATAGTATATATACTATTGATCAAAGCAAGTGAACCCAAAACATATATATTTCATAATATATCCTCATCTGAACTAATTTCAAACTAGTAATCTAGTCATATAGATAATTATCTAGAAAACCAGAACATCATAGACTCTAATAATTAAGGAAGTAAATTCCAACACTGTTGATAAAATAATGGGATTGCTTTAGTACTGTGACACTTAGTTATCCCCGCCGCCAATGGCCAGTCAAGGAATTGGAAAGGCTGAACTGCTGAAGGCACAAAAGGCTTAAACTATTCAGCTTGGAAGTGTTGAGGTGTTTAAAAAATAAAGTGCAAGGAGAAAAGAAAATAGTAATTACATGCATGATTTGAACATGAGATCGGAGATTGTAAACCAACACATATCGATATCGTAAATTATGCAAAGTCAATCCTTTTGCCACATTGTTCTAACCATGTGCTTCATAATGTCCGTGTTCCAGAACTACGCCATGTGCCTCACCTTATGCCTCACCCCAGCTAAACATCATTGTTGAAATGTCGAGCTAGATCTTTTTTTTCTTGTAACATTATTATTAATTCTTATCAACAATGCCTAGTGTGAGCATCATACTCTACACAGCAACAATTCAAAGGATGTAACTTCCAGAGCATCATAATGTCCGTGTTCCAGAACTAGACCATGTGCCTCACCTTATGCCTCACCCCAGCTAAATATCATTGTTGACATGTTAAGCTAGATCTTTTTTTTCTTGTAACATTATTATTATTTCTTATTAACAGTGCCTAGTGTGAGCATCACACTCTTCACAGTAACATTTTAAAGGAAGTAACTTCCAAATTGACTCGGAGAGGTTATTGACATGCTATGGAAGTTACATGAAACATCATTACTTGTCTGCATGTTGTTGTCTGCAAAATACGTTATGAATTACAAAAGCTATGTTTATCAACAATTAAGTCCATAAAATCTGTGGTGATGTTTTTACCGCTTGATATTTGACGGGTAAATACTCCTTTTAGGTTTCCTTGTTAACAAGGCCTTTATTTGTGATTAGACCTAAAAATTACTGTTGTATATACAGGTACCTTAGGGGTTTCCTTTGTAGGGTTAACCACAACATACTAGGACTATGAAGCAGTCATATCCAAGAAGTAAATCTTCCATTCTGCATAGCCTATACCAAAGTTCATTACAATCACGTCCACAATAAGAGGTCAAAACTTCTTATAAACCTTGCCTATAAGGAGCAAGAGATATATAAATGGAAAAGAGAGAGTCCCCAATTAAAATCAATCTATCATTCAGGAAGTAGATGTCATATACAAAGCCACTAAAAAACTACTTTCACGAAGGTTTGCGTTCTATGAGTATGAGTGTGATAACACACATGTTCCCTTCAGTTTTTTTGCATATTTATTTGTTCCAGGCTTCCAGCCTGGGGTTAGAGGCAATGACTTCTAGTTTTGTTCCGACTACAAAAGTCCACACATTTTCTTTTTCATTCTTCCATTTTAGGAAAATTATGTGCCAACCATGAAAGATAATGCTAACAGAAATGTTCATAGAGGTTAGTGTCCTATAATCCTTTATTCTAGCATCCAAAAAAGCTTACAGCCACAAGCTTAGTACAATAAAATAACTAAAATGATAACTTATTCTAAAGATTGCGTATTCAGAATAGTATGTTCACCTGCAACTCGATGGATGTTTCAGAGGGTCTGCTCATTGTATTGGTTTGAGAAGGTACATTCTTACTAGTGTCATCTTGACCATCTGGCGAGGCACTTTCTTCCCCCTCTTCCAAAACAACATTATCACCTTCTGAAGCAGAGTAACTGCTACTAGACCCTAGTGCAACACATAGATCCAGATATTGTCCATTCTGCATCAACAATATAGATTCATAAGCTCAAAAGAACAAAAGAAAGAGTCACAATTGAACCAGCATCCACTACAAAAATGTACCTTGATGGTGAGATTTTTGAATTGCAATCTTTTTCCACTGCCAATATATATTAGAGTTTCTACACTAGTACTAGTTATCATCTTCCCCTCTCTATCTTGTAATAACAAAGTTCCACCTCTACCATCATAAGTATAGTGGTTAAAATCTTCATCATCAACCACCAAAGGCCTCTGCGGAGAGAGTGTGAGCACCTCATCGCTTTGACTAAAAGTTGGTTTGTTTAAAATAAGAGCATCAACAGCATAAGAAGATTTCTCATCCTCATCGTTTGACAGCATGTCACGTACTGTAGGTACAAAAAACTCAGCAACTGCCATCAAGAAGTCAAGCGCAACAAGCAATTGTGGCCTCTGGATACACAAGGATAAGGCTGTGGAATACTGACTGAATTTAGCATCAAGAATTAGCATTGTTGGAACTCCAGAAATCTCATCATATTTCACATCTGCTTTAACCATTTCATTGTCCTCATTAAAAACCTCATAATCTGGTCTGTGCCGGATACTCTTAGGCTGTCGAACTGCTAGCCTAAGCTCTTCTTCTGTCCCCTCACGATCATCATTCACAGTGAAACCCTTCAGGGTCGCCGACAGAAGACCTTCTCCCACTGTATCCGCTTTGTAAAGTATCCATAGACCACTGACCTGAGACGAATAACACCACAGTTAAAAGGAAGAAACAAACTAAAGTATGTAGCAAAAATGACAAACTTGAGTACCGGCAGTAATTTTATATTATATATATATATATATATATATATATATATATATATATGTGTGTGTGTGTGTGTGTGTGTGTCTATATATCTACACGCATACATACAGGCATATTATATGTAGGGAGAGGGATCCCTGTTCAGGACTTCAGGCTACCCAATTGCCTCCAGCTGGCTTGGATGTACGTGGCCTATCCAATATTCTCATGGTCTTTCATAGAACTACCCTCTTCCTAACTTAAGGCTACCTTGGAGTTGATTCACCATATATATATAGAAATAGGATCAATGTAGTTCCATGTCTTAACCATAGAGCCTAAAGAACTAATCTGGACCATTGGATCATCTAAATTAATGATTGAGATTTGAAGATGGCAATTTGTAAATTATATGAAAATTATATGACGTAATTGTATATGTGAGGGCAAAAAGGAGAACAAAAAAAATGTTCTTCTCTTCCCCACGCCACGTCCCCCTCCTCATGAAACAAACAAAAAAATATCTTCATCATGTTTATGTTTTTTAATAAAAAAATTAACATATTATTCAGTTTTTAAAAATGCATGTTCACATATTTGCATTTTATATGTCTGCATGTTCATATATCTGCGTGTTCATAGATTTGCATTTTCATATATTTGTATGTTTGGGAAAAGAATGAAAAAAATGCAAGTCAAACGGAGATGATAACCAATATGTAGATATATGAAAATGCAAATATGTACAAATCGTATATGTTTGCATTTTAGATTGTTTTTGCTTGCATTTTTTATGTGAAAGTGCTTATATACTTGTGTTTTTATAGGTTTTTAGACGCATATGAATTAATTAACATGCAGATTTTGGTGAAATTTCATTTTTATTACTAGATCTATATTTTGTTTCATTTTGGAAGCATTTGCATTTTCCTCAAACTATTTGCATTTTTAGAAAAAAAAAGTTTCGGAAATATATCAAGTCTAATCTTGTTTTAACGAGGACGAAAAACTGAATGTAATGGAATAAATATTTTGAAAAATTTCTTAAACATGAAGAAGATATAATTAAATAATGATATGGGTGTTTTTTTAAAGTGGCCGGGAAAGAGGCGCATGAGTTAAGGGAGGTTCTATATATAACCTAACCATATATATATATATGGTTAATCATGAGAACTAATCAAGACCGTAAAATTTTCAAATCATGAGAACCTCATGTGAATATATATGTATGTGTGTATGTATGTAACCTCAAATATGTCGAAAACCATGAGAACTAATCAAGACCGTTAATTTTTCAAATCAAGATCTATCATGCAACAGCAATCTAGTTTTTCTTCTAATTCTATTAACTAGAGAATATAAGAAATAGATAATTATAGTGTGAATTTTGGAATTTTTCTAACTAAGTTAGATTTTTACCTTCACTTTTAACATTAATACCTAAAAATGAAATAATATTCTAGTTAAATAAATAATATCAGAAACTGAGCATACTTTTCTCTTTAAATTGACACCAGCATTGTCGCACTCTTTTTCTTTTTTTTATTTAACTTTTTTACTAGTTGGGATTATTATGTTATACAGTTGGGTGTTCGCATGTGAATACAACGTTGAATTCACATGTGGAATACATATGGAAGCTGACACATTTTCAGAGGATCTTGTCGTCTCCGTCGCTTGGCATATTACCTCCACCACCATCTTGCTCGCCAGCCAAATCCGTACAAAAACCGAAAAACTGACCGCGGGCCCCAAACCCCCAAACTGGTTCTCGGAATTTGAAACGTTTTTTTGTCTGTAACTCACTGTCACCGGCATGTATTTCTTTGCCAACAGGACCACTGAGCTAACTGGCAAATTACGAACAATACCTGGCAGTCTCTGCCACCAACCTTCACGTACAATTCGCCGGAATACTGACTGGAAATTTACATATATCCATATTTTCAGAATTTCAGATTTCCAGCTTCTGTTTTGCCTCCATATCCTCATACTTGGATTCTGGGTGTTTTTTCTATGCCCTCCATATTGGTACAACCGGAGCCTCAGATCTCACAAAAATGAAGGTTTATCCCAAATGTATACCAAGTCCAACAGGCCACCAATCTTGGGGATTTCAAGGCACTGTTGTATTTCACCTCCATCTGGCCACCAGTTTTTCCAGTTATCCTTCAATTTTGGGTGGAGCCATCAGTCTTGGAAAATCCAAGGTTCAACATCCTTCCTCATGCCTTATCTGAGTTATGACCATGATACGACTCTCTTGCATCAGCTGCAAAGACTTCTGTTTTAAATTGAATACATATGTGACAAGCTTGAAGCATATGTTATCAACGTCCGTCTTGCGGGGAGTGTTAGAATCGTACAAAATAGTAAAATAGGCATCTATTAGAGTGAGATACGTTTGGGAATTCACGTCTTGATATGCTTTCTATGTTTATAAATCATTAGATTTCTAGTTTAAGAAGATTCCATTTCAAAGCGTTGTATTCTTATAGATAGGGGTGGTCACCTCATAATAAATATACACAATATATCTCTTAGTTCCACACAGATAAATTGATCTCTCTACTCCTTATGTTGCATCACTGTTAACAGAGAAACAGAGACAGAGAAACAGAGACTAATACTGAAATATATTATTTCTCTCTTACTTTCTTACAAGATACAACAAGGTATATATATACATAAAGGGGAAAACCAAAAGTCAGGTTAAAACCCCAATGCTGACCCTATAACTTCCCGACTCTTTATCTTCTAATATTAATTAAGAATATTAATTCTAACACTCCCCCTCAGGCTGGAGCATATATATTGATCATGCCCAGCTTGTTACAAATATAATTAACTCTATTCCCCGGCAAGGCTTTGGTAAATCCATCAGCAAGCTGATCTCCTGTCCTCACATGAGAGGTTGTAATCGTTCCATCTTCTATCTTTTCTCAAGTGAAATGACAAAACACTTCAATGTGCTTTGTCCTCTCATGGAATACTGGGTTATTGGTGATAAGAATGAAGCTACTGATAATGAATTGGGCCAAGCTACTGGGCCAAGTAACTGGATCGTTTACAAGAGGAAGAAAGGAAAGGGCCACGTGCAGGAGAGTTAGTCACTTTACTGAATTAGATTCTATAAATAAAGAATGATGTAATAGGGTGAGGTCATTGTCAATTATGTTAGTTTGTTATCGGCTAGGCTTGGGCAGGAGGTATCACACCTTCCTGATTGTTATTCTCACTTTCAGTTTCCTTCCATTAATGAACACCTGCAAATTTCTCATCCAATCCATACAAGTTCTTCTTTGATTAATTTTAGTCTTTATCATTTGGTTCCATTGCCATCTTACCCGCTGTCTCCATCACCATGGTCCAATCTGAACCTGCGATCACCACCCATCTTCAAGCTCGCATTGATGCCTTTGAATAGAAAATCAGATCCATTGATTCCAAACTCACTGATCTATCCACCACGGTTTTCTCGATGCGTGAAATGCTTTCTGAATTCCCCAAAGCAGTTGAGAAGATGATTCAGGGGCAATTGAAGCATACCGAGAAACGCCCTGAACCTGACGGTTTTTCCGATGATACCTTCTACGGTCCTTTCGTCGATGATGCCTCTGGTTCGAAGAAACAACCTGATTCCGGTAATGATTCTACCCCACCTCCACCGTTAGACCAGTCTCTGTTTTCTCTTCCAAAGGTTTCCCTTCCTCTGTTCGTGGGTGACGATCCTCGTGGTTGGCTCACCAAGGCTGAACTATATTTTCAGGCAAATCACATATCCTCTTCTTCGAAAATGTCCTTGGTTCAGATGTGTATGGATGGCCCTGCTTTGAATTGGTATACCAATCTGTTTATCAAACATCCTCGTATCGATTGGACTCAATTCAAAAACAAACTGTTGGCTCGATTTCGGGGGACCCATTTTCTCAATGCTCATGAAGCATTAGGCTCTCTGTACCAAGATGGTGACATTGAAACTTATATTGAAGAATTTGAAGCTATTTCTGCCCTAATTCCAGATCAGTCAGAGGAACAATCTGTCGGTATGTTTTTGCGTGGTTTACAGCCGGAAATCAAAAACTGGGTGCGAGCCCTTCATCCGACCTCCTGTGAACAGGCGATTGAGTTTGCTCGCCATGTCGCTCAGGCCACCGCCTTACCAACCACCCGCTGTGACGCTACCTATAAGCCCACCTTCAATAATTTGTTTGTTCCCAAAACCCACTCTAAACCTCCTTGGGCCCAGACCGTCACTCTTCAGCCCAAACCTTACACTCCGGCCCAACATCAACCTAAGCCTTTTCCTCAACCTAAACCGGTCCACCCACCGTCTCCTCCTACTAAGCATTTGACTAGGACTGATTGGGAGGATCGACGACGCAGAGGCCTTTGTTTCAGTTGTGGTCAAAGGTATACACCACAACATCGGTGCGTCGAAGGTCAGATTCGTGTCATGCTTTTGGCAGACGACGATGAACCCGCCAATGGGGACCTCCCTCCTCCCATCGAAACTGATGATGCCCCTCCTCCTCCACTCGATGGTGAGTGTCATGCCCTAGATCTTCATGGTCTATCTTCTGGTCACTCCACTAGCCTCAAGACTATTAAGCTTTTGGGGGAACTTAACGATTTTTCTGCCTTGATTCTTGTCGACAGTGGGGCTTCCCATAACTTTTTGTCTCGACGATTGGCCCTTGCCTTAGGTATGCATATCGATACTATTCCTCCTGTTAGCATTCGTTTGGGCGATGGTTCCCTGGTTTTTATCACTGAAATTACTCCTAACGTTCCTATCAAATTGGGCAATTTTTCTTGTGTTATTGACGCTTTGGTATATGAGTTGGGAGCTTTGGATGTGATTCTGGGTATAGCTTGGTTGGGACGTCTGGGCGACGTTATGTTCAACTGGCAGAAACGGGAAATTCGATTTTGGCACAATAACACACAGGTTATCTTACAGGGAGCAACCTCATCTACTCTTGATTTTGCTTCTTTGCAAAGTTGTATTGCTGAACCGGGTTTGAGCCTCACCACCGATACCCCTGTATCTTCCCTCAACCCCCAACAACACAGCCAACTTAAGCTTTATTGGACCTCTTTGCTGGCCTCTTTCAGACTCCTCAGGAACTTCCACCGGTTCGTACGATTGAACACTGCATCAACCTCCATCCTGGCCACGGTCCCATCTGTGTCCGACCCTACCGATATCCCCACCTCCACAAGGCTGAGATTCAAAAACAGGTCCAAGAAATGCTTCATTCCGGGATCATTCGCGTCAGTCAGAGTGCATTCTCTAGTCCCGTTATCTTGGTGAAAAAGAAAGACAATTCCTGGCGGTTATGTATTGATTACAGGGCTCTCAACAAGGCTACTATTCCTGATAAATATCCGATACCCGTGGTCGAAGAATTGCTTGACGAATTGTATGGTTCTCAATTTTTCTCCAAACTGGATTTGAAATCCGGTTTCTATCAAGTGCGCGTCCAACCAACCGACATCAAAAAAACTGCTTTCCGAACACATGATGGCCATTACGAATTTCTCGTAATGCCATTTGGGTTAACTAATGCCCCGGCTACTTTCCAAGCCCTTATGAACGAGATTTTCCGACCTCTTTTACGCAACGGTGTTCTCGTTTTTTTTACGACATTCTGGTGTATACGCGTACTTGGGAGACTCATTTGCTGCTGCTCAAACAGGTCCTTCATTTGCTATCACAACATCAGTTAGTTGTTAATCAGAAAAAGAGTTACTTTGGTCTTCTTTCTGTAGAGTACCTGGGACATGTTATTGATAGACATGGAGTCGACATGGATCCCTCTAAAGTGCAGTCAGTTGTTTCTTGGCCTACTCCTACTTCAGTTAAGGGTGTTCGTGGGTTCCTTGGATTAACGGGTTATTACCGTAAATTTATCCACAATTATGGCAAGATTGCTCAACCACTTACAGCCCTTACTAAGAAAGATGGTTTCTCTTGGGGACCGCCCAACATGCATTTGATGAATTGAAATCTCTTATGACTTCTGCCCCTGTACTTCATCTGCCCGATTTCAGTCAAACTTTTGAAATTGAGTGCGACGCTTCTGGCAGGGGTATTGGAGCTATTCTTATGCAGTCCCGGAAACCTATTGCTTATTTTAGTAAAGCTTTATCCTCGAGCCATTTGAATAAATCTGCATATGAGAAGGAAATAATGGCGTTGGTCTTAGCTATACACCATTGGCGTCCTTATCTTTTGGGTCGACATTTCACCGTGTATACTGACCAAAAAAGTCTTCGGCATCTTCTAGAGCAGCGAATCACCACTATTGACCAGCAGAACTGGATTGCAAAGCTACTGGGATACCACTTTACCATCCAGTATTAACCGGGAAATGAAAATCGTGCGGCTGGCTCTTTATCTCGCATTTATGATGATGGCAGCTTGTGTTCCCTTCTCTCTTATCCACAATGGTTAGAGGGTGCTTCTTTAACAGAAGGAATTGATTCCGATTCTTTCCTACAGAAGATAATTTCGGATTTACATCACAATTCCTCTTCTCGCCCCGGTTATTCTTTGGTTAATGGCACTCTTTTCTATAAAGGATGGCTGGTCATTCCATCATCTTCACGATGGATCCCAATTCTCTTACGGGAATTTCATAACACTCCAGCCGGCGGTCATTCCGGCTATTATCGCACCTATAGACGTTTGGCAGCCAGCGTTTACTGGGTTGGAATGACTCACAGTGTTAAACTTTTTGTTCAAGCTTGTGAAGTTTGTCAACGTTTTAAGTCATCTACACTTTCTCCGGCGGGACTCCTACAGCCTCTACCTATTCCTGCTGCTATATGGGAGGACATATCCTTAGATTTCATTACGGGACTTCCTAAATCTAAAGGGTACGATGCTATTCTTGTAGTGGTTGACCGTTTATCTAAATACTGCCACTTTATTCTGCTTAAACACCCATACACAGCCCGTTCACTTGCTGAACTTTTCCTCAAAGAAATCATCCGCCTACATGGGCTCCCTAAGTCTGTCCTTAGCGACCGTGGACCCCTGTTTCTTAGCAAATTTTGGCAAGAACTATTCCTTCTCCAGGGCAGCACCTTAAAATTCAGTTCCGCTTATCACCCCGAGACTGACGGTCAAACTGAGGTCATCAACCGCAGTCTTGAAACCTATCTTCGTTGTTTTGCTGCTGACCAGCCTAAAACGTGGTCTTTCTGGCTACCCTGGGCTGAATTTTGGCATAATACATCATTCCATGTCTCTACTAATACCACACCATTCGAAATCGTCTATGGCAGGCCTCCTCCGACGGTGTTTCAGTTTGTACCAGGCGAGGTTAAATGTGAAGCAGTATTGCAAGACTTGCTTGATAGAGATGAGGCTCTTAAACAGTTAAAATATCATCTGACTCGGGCCCAATCACACATGAAAACAGTGGCTGATAAACACCGCTGGGATGTGGAATTTCAAGTTGGCGATTGGGTTTATCTCAAGCTCCGTCCACATCGTCAGCAATCAGTGGTTAAACGTATTAATCAGAAACTTTCTCCACGTTTTTACGGCCCTTTTCTTATCATCAGCCGTATCGGAAACACCGCTTATAAGTTGCAGCTACCTGACTCCTCGAAAATTCACCCCGTGTTCCATGTGTCCCTCCTTGAGAAGGCTATCGGTACAGCAACCGTGGAACCCGCTTTACCTCCTGGTATGGAGACTGACGCCTCCTCGCCTTCACAGCCAGCACAGATACTTTCTACACGCATCATTACTGCGGCTGGGCAGCCTATCGCACAGTGCTTAATTCTGTGGCAAGGGGGCACTATCGAAGATGCTACTTGGGAAGATAAAAGCCGTCTTCAATCACAGTTCCCTACTTTCAGCCTTGAGGACGAGTCTGCTCTTCTGAATGCCGGTATTGATAAGAATGAAGCTACTGATAATGAATTGGGCCAAGCTACTGGGCCAAGTAACTGGATCGTTTACAAGAGGAAGAAAGGAAAGGGCCACGTGCAGGAGAGTTAGTCATTTTACTGAATTAGATTCTATACATAAAGAATGATGTAATAGGGTGAGGTCATTGTCAATTCTGTTAGTTTGTTATCGGCTAGGCTTGGGCAGGAGGTATCACACCTTCCTGATTGTTATTCTCACTTTCAGTTTCCTTCCATTAATGAACACCTGCAAATTTCTCATCCAATCCATACAAGTTCTTCTTTGATTAATTTTAGTCTTTATCAATTGGCAATATAAATAGCAGCATGGTTATCACACCGGGAAAACCAATCTCATCAAGTAAGATTGCGAAGCCATACAAGTTCACAAGTAATTTGAGCCATAGCACGATATTCAGGTTCGGCACTTGATCTTGATACAACATTCTACTTCTTACTCTTCCAATACACCAGATTGCCTCCAACAAAAACACAATAGCCTGTTGTGGACAGTCTGCTAGTAAGGTCTCCACCATAGTCAGCATCAGTAAACCCTTCTATTATGTGATGACCATGGTTTTGATATACGATGTCATAACCAGGAGCTCCTTTCAAATACTTCAAAAAATGACAAACGGCATCCCAATGCGAGGTTCTCGGAGATGACATAAATTGACTTACTACACTTACTGGAAAGGCAATATTAGGGCGAGTGATTGTCAGATAATTCAGCCTTCCTACAACTCTTCTATACTTCTCTGGGTTCTCAAGAGGATCCCCATCATCAGCCTTCAGCTTCATGTTCGGAATCATAGGAGTGTCACATGGTTTGGTGTCAATCATACCAGAATCATTTAATATGTCTAAACAGTATTTTCGCTGAGACAAACAGATTCCTTTGCGAGTCCGAGACACCTCAATTCCCAAGAAATATTTCAATGGTCCAAGGTCCTTTGTTTGAAATTGAGCTGCAAGAAAGTCCTTTAATTTCTTAATTCCATTTTCATCACTGCCAGTAATCACAATATCATCGACATACACCACTAACAGTATACTTCCAGAGCCAGACGAAGCAAAGAACACCGAGTGATCATATGAACTCCTTTGTAATCCGAACTTAGTCACTACTGACCTGAACCGACCAAACCATGCACGAGGGGACTGCTTTAGGCCATATAGAGACTTCCTCAAGTAAATCTCCATGTAAGAAGGCATTTTTCACATCCAATTGATGAAGAGACCAATCGTAAGTAGCAGCGAGGGAGATAAAAAGCCGGATAGATGATAGCTTTGCAACCGGTGAAAAGGTTTCAGAGTAATCAATTCCATTAGTCTGAGCATACCCTTTTGCAACTAAACGAGCTTTTAACCGAGCCACTAAACCATGAGGGTTGACCTTCACAGTAACACCCACTTGCAACCAATTGCCTTTTTGCCAGTAGGTAACTCTACCAAATCCCATGTATCATTATGATCAAGAGCGTTAAGCTCATCAACCATAGCATTCCGCCATCCAGGATGGGCCAAAGCTTTACCAACCGTAGTTGGAATGGGTACAGAGTCAAGTGTAGAGACAAAAGCACGAGATGACCTGGATAATTTACCATAGGAAACAAACGAAGCAATTGGATAGGTACAAGAATGTTTACCTTTTCGGAGAGCAATAGGAACATCATTATCCAAGTCTGTGACTAATGGATCAGGAATAGGATCTTCAGATATAGCACCCTCAGGAGAAGGGGGATCTGCAGACGAAGATGACGCTGGTTCAGGATCTGAAGGAGATCGTTGACGCCTATGATATACATGAACAATAGGTGGTCGAGTATCCTCTTGAGGATGTGAGGATGGAGTAGGTATAAATGAAGTAGGAGACTCAGAGCTGCGTATGGTGTATAGTAGCAAGTCATCATCCATATCTCTCTGTGGACATGAAGGGGACACGGGAAAGAACGGCAAATTTTCATGAAAGGTAACGTCACGAGATACAATGTACCGGTTGAGTGTGGGAGAAAAGCATCTGTAACCCTTTTGAAGTCTGGAATAACCAAGAAACACACATTTCAAGGACTTAGGATCAAGCTTGGTTATATTTGGACGGGTATCACGAACAAAACAAGTACTACCAAAGATTTTTGGTTCAATAGGAAATAGTGGCTTTTCTGGGAACAAAACTGAGAATGGGGTTTCTCCATTCAGGACAACACATGGCATTCTATTGATGAGGAAACAAGCCGTTGCCACAGCATCGGCCCAGAAAGGTTTCAGGACGGACATTTGAAATAGAAGAGCACGAGCCACCTCAAGGAGATGACGATTCTTTCGTTCAGCTACTCCATTTTGAGCGGGAGTATCAACACAAGAAGACCCATGAATAATACCATTCTGAAGCATATAAGACTGAATTGATTGAGATAAATACTCCTTTGCATTATCACTGCGCAAGGTTTTGATAGATGTTTGAAACTATGTTTTAATTTCAGAATGAAAGGAACACAAGTGACTAAATACTTCAGATCGATTTTTTATTAAATATAACCAAGTAGTTCGAGAATAATCATCAACAAAAGTAACAAAATATCGAAACCTAGTTTTAGATATAACAGGACACGGACCCCAAACATCAGAATGGATTAATTCAAATGGGGACGCAGCCCGTTTGTTGATTCTAGGACCTAAATGAACTCGCTGATGTTTGGCAAACTGACATGACTCACACTGCAAAGACACTAAATGGGAAAATTCTGGAACAACCTTTTGAGACTCTGTAAGGACGGATGACCTAATTGACAATGAACTTCAAACGGAGATGATGAGCTAGAGGATGCCATGGAGTATGGAGTATGTTGTTCAAATATATATAGGCCATCAGATTCCCGTCCTTTACCAATAATCTTCTTCGTCTGCAAATCCTGAAAAACACAATGATCTGGGAAAAATGAGACACTACAGTTTAAACTACGGGTGATTTTGCTTACTGAAAGTAAGTTAAAAGAAAAGTTTGGTAAACTCAGGACAGAGGGTAATGAGACAGATGGTGAGAGTTTAATTGTGCCAGAACCGATCACATGGGACATAGATCCATCGGCCACAATAACTTGGGTTGGGAATGTATGTTTATTGAAATTAGAGAGAAGATTAGGATTACCAGTCACATGGTCTGAGGCACCCGAATCAATGACCCATTTGGAGGAGGATGAAACAAAGCATTTACCAGAGTTACCCGTCCCAGCAAATGCAGCAGTGGAGGCAGTAGAGTTCTCAGCATGCTCATCTCTGGGTTTCAAAGTTGTGTCAGCTGGTGTAGTTATAGCATGTGCAGATGGAAACCTCTGATTCCTAGCCAACCGTTTCTTACAATTAAACTTTGTGTGACCCATCTCATGGCAGTAGTAACACTCAACATTACTAGAGTCGGAGTTGAACTCGCGTGAGTCTGCTACTCGATCATTGTGACCTCCTCTAGAGCCACCCCTATAACCTCCTCGAGAATCCCCTCGAAAACCACCACGATATCCACCTCTACTTGCTAAAGCTGTATTATGATCAGACAATTGAGTGGTTTGAAGGTTCTCATTTCTAAGAACTCGAGCAAATGTCTCCTGAAGCGAAGATATCACAGAGACCAGACAGAAAGCTAATGACAGCTATCTGTTCCCTTTGAGTTTGCATAGCCTTTACATCAGCACTCAGTGGGAGAAGTGAGTTCAATTCCTCATATGTTTTCTTGAACTCCATGACATAAGAAGTAAGAGACCGGTCTTATTGTTCCCCACGATGAAAAGTTTTGCAAACATTATAAATTCGTGAAATGTTACTTTGTCCAGAATACAAGAATTCAAGATAATCTATCAACTCTTTGACATATTCACAGTGACCGACTAAAGTTGAAACAGATGGTTCAATAGAGTTGATAATCTGCAAGAACATACGAGCATCTTGTTGTAACAACAGATCACAATCACCCTTCATAGGAGGGTCAGATTCAAGATGAGAAGTCATTCCCATACTTCGAACATACAGCCGAACAGTTTTGATCCATTCGAAGTAATTAGTACCATTAAGCTTGTTGTCGAGGCTTACCATCAGCCATTTTTAGACAAACTTCAACAGATTTGAGTAGCTCAAAAAAATATCAACCAGCCAAGAAACCACAATCAGATTTCAGATGAACTAAGTCAGATGACTATGGCTGACAGATTCAATAGAAAGCACAGAAGGCTAAACTGGCAAAATCAGAATACCAACCAGATTACCAGATCAGAGAACTCAAATAATCAGATTACCAGATGAAACTCAAATAATGGTGCATAACATCAGAGAAACTTAACAGATCAGACGTACTGGAAGCTTAACAAATCAGAGCAGAGAAACTCACAATCAGATTATCAACATCAGAATCAGAGAAACTTACAAATCTCACTAGAAATGGAACCAGAGGGAAAAACCGACCGAGGAGAACGAAAATTCGAAGTCGACGGCGGCGGTCCGGTGGCTCACGCGCCGGCGCGTGAGATGAAAGCGGCGGCGAGCGGTGGCGCGTGGAGGCGCGTGGAACGGCGGCAAAGACTTGAATCTCCGGCGAACTGTCGCCGTACTATTCTGAAGACAATGGTACTGAAGGTGAGACCAAAGAAGCACTCGTTGGTACTGATGAAATGAAGACCAGAGTGATGTTCAGCGTACAAGCTTCTGCTGCTCACAGTACAACTTCTAGATGCAGACATACAACCTTCTGATGCACAGAGAACATGGCTCTGATACCATGTTATCAGAGAAACAGAGACAGAGAAACAGAGACTAATACTGAAGTATATTATTTCTCTCTTACTTTCTTACAAGATACAACAAGGTATATATATACATAAAGGGGAAAACCAAAAGTCAGGTTAAAACCCCAATGCTGACCCTATAACTTCCTGACTCTTTATCTTCTAATATTAATTAAGAATATTAATTCTAACAATCACCATCGTCTGGAGGAGTCTAACCCATAAAACCATTGACAAGTTCAAGAAGACACAATTCCAGTCAATTATTTCTTCCTAATGCCAGTGAATAAAAGCTAAAAAAAGTTGTGTAAAATACCTAGGAAGCTTGTAACCATGCAACAACCTCACATAAACGAATCACACGGAAAAATGAATTGTCAAGGAGTACCTGCAGCGTTGCAAGAGACGCATCCCTAGACATGCCATAATGAAGGGACATTTCAACTACACCAACAACAACAGACACCTTCATAGAAATCCACACTTGTTGGTTTTGAGCTTCATATTCATGACCTTCTGAATCTTGATGAACTAAAGGATCAATAGCATCAGCAGAAGCTGACACAAAACTGTTGTTTAACGGAGGAATGACATTTGGTGACTCTGAGAAGTTGGACAATGCACATTCTGAAATGATATGATACTCTTTATTGGAAAGAGAGGCTTTCAGTTCGTCTATCTGAATAATGGTAAAGCAGACATCTAATTAAATTGAAAATTGAAAATTTGGCAGTCAAGACACAGCAACAGTGACATACAAAGACCCACTGTTAATACCTTGATTGCAACCTCTGTATTCGGAACTTGATGTAACATATCACGAAGTGACCTCCTAAGAACAATGCAAACGCCCTTCACATCGTGAATTATACTCTCACCCAATTCCGTTCCCGTGCCAACATTTAAGTTTATGTCCTCAACCTACCCAAGAACAAATATACTTCTATTAGGAGAAACTATAATCACTCAGCTTGCATCCCAGATTTTAGTAAGCTTTTTCTTCTGTAGTTTCCGGATGGGGAGCACATATCACTACAACAGAGAAATTTCAACCTTCGGACCTGAGACAAATGTCTAACTGAAGAAAGGACTCACCTGAACTGTCATTATATCCAAATGAACGGCAGTTAACTCCTTTTTAGTACCTCCAAACCATTGAAACTTGTTTTGGACAGTAATATGAACAATGTCTAGCTTCAGATAACTGCAACAGCAAAACACGCAAAATATATATGTGATCTTAACCAGTATGTTCATTAAGTATAGAGACACTCCTCAAAAGCTCAGATACAAAACATGGCTGATCTAAATAAACTATTCTAGTACTTACTCGAGGCTGTCCGTTCTACGAGGCATTAGAATTATAGGTTTCCTCAATGAAAGGTCCAACTTCACAGCAGGTGAGCCTTCAATTTCACTGGTCGTAACCCACTTCTCTGAATTTGTTACTTGATCTTTCACTTTTACAACATCCACTGAGTTGCTAGGAACAAGGCCCATGAAGTAACTAATAATCTACAGGAAAATACAATACCAACTTAAGAAATGGCAAAAGAGAACAGATATAAGAAGGGATGACTTGCCTCCTGGATAAATCGATTCAAGTACACCAGTCGTACTTCAGAAAGCTGTCCAATAAGGCTATAATCAAACCCAGCATAGTCCTCATCATCAGCACTGAACGAGCTGAAAACCAACTGAAGATTTTGACAAATAAGAAAACCGTGATCCGACTTGAAATGTGTGTGGCTGTCCAATTAAAAAGAAGAAAAAAGAATCCAAGAAACACAATCGAACAGATATATCAAAATACTATTCTACAAGCAGTGTTCCAAAACACCTCCCTGCATGCCACTTAAACATTGCAAGCAGTATAATATTGCCCATGGGTGTATTGCAGACCATGAACAGAAGATATTTAAATGAACTGCCTTGTCAGGAGAATATTAGATACTTCCTGTGCCTCAATACAGCCAACCTTATAGGGTAATTTAACAGAAGAAATTGTTTTAGATTACCTCTACAAATGAACTGCCACCTGGATTTCTCATATCACAAGCCCAGAAATACATATGGCTGCTATGAAGACTGTCATCGCTTATTCTCAGGTTTCCAAGGGATGCCTTTATGCTAAAAGAAGATGGGAAGACCTGAAAAAGAAAAGAAATGCAAATGATATAGCGTGCATTGAACTATTTATCGCTATCACAGAAACACCTGAAAGAACTCGTATGAACCTTTATGTCAGTTAAGAAATTATCTTGAGACATTGTCGCAAGCTTAGTTCCATCTTCTTTCATCAATAGAATTTGAGCACGAGACATATTCAGGGTCAAAAAGAATACAATTCTGGATCTTCCCTTGCCCAGCAAACCTCTGATTTTGGATTCCTCAACAGTAGATGACTTATCAAAGATTTCAATCTCCCTAGAACTATCATTCACATCGACTGTTGAAGAATGGTCACTAAAAGATTCACAATTGTCATCCTCCGCATTTATAGCACCAACAAATTCCATAATTGCTACAATAACAGGCCTTCTACAATAAAACGACAAGGTTGCTAGAGTAACTGTCACCTGAATTTGAAAAACAAGGATGACTTCAGTTCCAAGCATAGCTTACAAAGTTACAAGGAAGAACCGAGAGAAATGGGGAAAGCAACTCACACGCTTATCAACGTTGTCATACAAAACGGAGTTTGAATCAATGAAAACTATTTGAGCTTTTACAAAACTATCTAATGTGTCGGTAACTTCCAACTTATTATCCCCAGCTTGACTAGCATCATCGGGTAGCAAACCAGCAATCCGACTAAAACTTGGGGTCTTCAAAATTACTCTTTGTGATGGTAGAGAACTTGAGGACTCGAATTCATTTCCTGGACTATCAACGGGGTCATTTAGGATATCTGATGCCTCGTAAAATCGATCATCTGCTTCACTTTGATTGTTGTCACTACCACCATAACCCTGAACTTCCATAGCACGAAACACAGAAGGAGCATCTGCATGATGAATAAAAGACCGGGCCAAGTAACAAGGTTGAAGCCCCCCCTTGCATGATACTAAATCTTCTACCTCCAAAGCTTTCAGGACGGTTCCAATGAACATGTCATTTCCTCTAATAGAAAGCTCAACCTGTTCAGGAACACCATTAAAATGAAAAATTAAGAATATATGTATGTGTGACAAGTAAAAAGAAATACAATTAAATCTCACCCGACCACCAATTGCTCGCAGTTCAAACAAACGAATCTCCTCTGCCAGAAGCACCTTTGTAAAATTCCGATCGGTCTAAAGGAAAAATAAAAGAAATCAAAAGAGAAGTCAGCTATATGAGTGCCCAACCAAATACTTCAAAAGTCAGGCCACTTTTACCTGAGTACTATAGTTAAAGCACAGTTTTAGCTCATCTAAAACACCAGTTACAAACAGTTTCTCTGACTTTGAAACGTCCTTCATATTAAGCTTGTGAACCTCATCTGCTTCTGAATCTTCTGATTCTGATGAAGTTTCTGATAGCCCAGTGATAGGAGCAGAACCCTGCATGGAAACAGTTTAAGGATCCTCCAATATCTTACAGACAGTCGCATTAAAATACATGGTTAGGAAATGTTAGAATGTATATGTATATAGCAGGCCTGGTCGGGAATAGGCCAGTAGAAATTTGTTACATTTAGGTTATTCGAGTCTATTAACACTTGTATCTTTCCTTTGTATGTGTGGGGATTATTATTAATACGAGAGATCATGCTTGTCTCTGATTACATGGTATTAGAGCCCCTAAGGGTTTAGAGTTCTATCAGTTTTTTCTATGAGGTTTCCTGCTGCCACCACGAATTGCACCCTGTTGAGTGCTCATTAAATCTCACCGCCCCATAGTAGGACCCAGGAGTCTCCGGCAACCGTACCCACTGAATATGGCCTTCTCCCAACTGCCCATGTGACGCCAATCGCCGTCATCCACCTCCACTCGGTGGCGCCTGATACCCTCTGCCGAGTGCTGCCGCGGTTGGATTGTAGTTCTTCATCCGAGATCTGTAAGCACTGTGGTTGTCATTGTTCGTTTGGATATTATGGCGATTACTGTTCTTGTCAATCATTTCTGTTACTGATTTGGCAGATGTAATTGTATTTGGGTTAGTATTTGATCTTATTTTATCATAAAGATGACAAAAGATGATGACACGCCGTTGGTAGCGGTTACGGTGTACCCAATGTGCTTCCAGTAGCCACTAGAATCATGGATAACAAACTCAATCGTTCACACTTTTTTGAATGGAGCAAAATTATTCAGCTTTATCTTTGGAGCAACCTCTGACCCTCTTGCCTCATGATCTATGGTCACAATGGTGCCCGTCTTTAAATAAGTTCTGCGAATCATTTGTTCCATTGTCGGTCACTGCTTTGATTGGTCATCATGATTATGATAAAGAATTTATAGAGTATCTGAACTTATTGTGAATAAAGCAATATCTCTAGAACACGGAGTGTTTGTAAATGCTTTCCTCATGTGGAACATCTGGACCAATCTCTCACTGCCTATGTTATGGAGTTCAAGAAAGTACAAGGAACTTAACTCTCTTCTTCAATAAAGTGCTAATGTGAGGGCTATGCAAACTCAAACAGAACAAATAGTGGTCATAGGTACGCAGCTGGTATGCACTGCCTAATGTGTCCTGGGTTCTCTTATTTATCGTCTTTAGAGTATGAGTTACGTGTAAAGCTGATTTAAATATATTGTTACGTTTGTTGACGACTGCTCTCTAACTACTTGGCTTTATTTCTGAAAAAGAATCAATCCAAGGTATTTTTCACATCTCTTTTCCTTTTATGTTGAGATTAAAACACAATTTTATATCTTTATCCAAACCTTACGTGGTTATAATGCAAAAGTACCCCATACAGCTCAGTCATACACGCTTCAATATGGTATTCTTCATCAGTCCTAATGTGCTAACATAGGAGCTCAAAATGGGGTAGCGAAATGAAAGAAACGTCGTCTCTTTGACGTGGCTAGAGCTCTTCTATATCAAATAGAAATTCCTAAACCCTTTTGGGTTAATAATGTTCCTAAGGCATGTTTTCTCATTAGTGAACACCCTTAATTGTTTTAGAACCACCAAATAGGGCCCTAACCCCAGCCTGGACATTTTTTGCAAGGCCCCCACTCCTAACTGAACAAAAGAAAGGATGACTTTGCAAACATAACCTTCTATATACATTGAATGCTAGTAAGTATTTACCGGATAGTTTTTATTTGATGTTTTATGGTATGGAGTCATGTTAAGAACACATGACTTCGCATTTGATGTTTTATGGTAAGGATTCCTATTAAGAACACAAGAAAGAACAATTAATTAAGATTAGAACTGTATCCCGAAACAGTATATACCCTACACAAATATGCCGGCTTGTGAATGATTATCGGTAAATGTCCCTCGTCAGATAGCAATCCTGCTTTTCTCATCCCCATAGTATCTAATACTCTGTCCTCTAAATTAAAAACCACGGAAAGAGTTCGTTCAACAAGAAGAAAGAAAAAGAGGAGTACACACAGAGAAACCAAAACCTGTCAACTTTAGCAAGTGTAATCACACAAATAGCTACCAAGTCAATAGAGCCAAAAGTAGTTACCGATGCCCGGTATATAGCGCCCTGCAACAAGCTTTTCCAGTTTTTCCTTGCTTCATCTGATTCACAGCGTAATATCAGAGCATTTGCATCTTCCACAACCTACATACAAGATAATGGAAATCAGAAAACAAGCCATAGAACCAATAACATAGGTTAAACATCGAATCACAATATTTGTTCTAGTTCTGTACTGAAACTAATTGAGCAACCTTGCTAATGGATCGTTCTGTACGACAAACAGCCAACACATTTTCTACATCACCAATAATCTCAGGTGGGATGGCATAAACTTGTTTTCCAAGCAAGCTACAAACACAAAGAATCAACATCAGCAACCCCGGTTTGAAATTGTTTACATGCATTAAATCAATATGCAACACAAGTGCAAATTAGAAATATTATTTATTTTCTATGTTGTAACAAGCGTTAGAATATTGTGACTACCCCTTTATGTACTCAACTTTAGAATCAAACATACAACACTTAATATTAAACCAGTGGTATTATATATGTTTCCAATATAACTATTGGCATACAAGAAATGAAGATTAAGATATCTAGTTCTGTGGCGGTATGCTTTGAGCTACAACCACTATGGAACAATCTCAACCATGAGACCACTTGGAATCACCTGATATAACAAACTAGCTAACTAACTTTTATGAATTACCTATAATTCGGAATTGATTAACAATGAGCAACACATATATATCCCACATACAAATATGGAAAAACAAGAGAAATTTGTAAGTTAAAAAATGAATATCATCACCTGAAAGATTGCTTGTACGACCTAGATCCAGGCGCTTCAAGCACATAGAGAAAAGGCCCCACTAAACAAAAATATCGCCGCTGCCAAACAGCTTCCCTACCTCCCACACCCTATGAAAAAGAAAACGATTAATACAGAAATTGTACAAGTTCGAGAAATCATGATGCTGACTGCATGAAAGCACGATAAGTACTCGAATCAGACAACCTTCCAATTAAGAACAGATAACCACCCTTCAAAGTCAGCTTGATCCCAGGGGCGGATAAGATCTTCAGTATCATTATCCTCTTCCTGAAAGATCTTTGCAACTTGCATAAGTCGATGATAACGCGCCGGGGAAAAGTGGAAACCTAGGAAAGGAAGCTGCACAGCCAATCTTGTAGTCGGGAAAGAGGGGTCCTCTGATCGGATCTACAAAGAGAAATGATGTGCTGTCAATTGAAAAAATACAAATGTATTCTAAATTATAATAAACCTACATTATATACCTGTTGAAGCTTTAAAGTCACACCACACTTGTCAATAACAGGCAAATAACTAATGATACTAGACTGTGAAGAACCACCAGACCCTTTCAGAGAACGTTGACTCCAATGATAATCTCCGTCAACAAAAAAGGCAGACACATCACTTAAAACCACATCAAACTGAAGATATATATCCATGCCATGTCTAGAAACATCAACGTCGTCGTCCTGTGCACGTTACATCAAAATTAAGCAGAAGTTAACATCATATTGATATTTCAGTTAATAATAGAAAAATCAGTATCGCCCAACCTGAGTACGAATTATCAAGTTTCCCAGGTCAAGCAAGAGTTTTGTTGAATGACTATTGTCCGGAGAAAATTCAGTTGGAATGGTGATCTTGGGGGCTGCTATATCCAAGTCCAAAAAGAACCTGGCAGCAAGTTAACTCAAGTGTGACATTTTTGCAACTAAATGAAGCATCTCTTAGCACATCTAAAATTTCTATGAAAGTATGAAAAATGGGTATGAAGGATCTACAGATCTTCCATAAGTATAATAACTAAATTAGACTACACAGAAGGATCTCAAATTATGAGTTTGAAGCTAGAAGAGCTAAAAACATCTAGCACTGTATAAACTAAAAAGGGAATGCATGAGCCCTTCCAAAATATAAGTGGAATCACTAACAACGTAACAATTCTCCTATAGCATCTTGTATCACAGATCCACATCATAACAGTTTGACAGTTACTAGAATTTTCACAAGAAAGAAAGCAGATTTGGATGACTAGAAAAAAAAAGACGTATCATTATGCACTTGAGTAATGAAATTATAATGGGAGGTAAAAGAATTTAAACAAAAATTTGGAAGCTAACTTTAAAAAGTTCCCACCCAGGCACGCAGCTTCAACGATGGAGATAATATTCACACCATGCATGGAATTTTAATTAACTAAGATATTGTCCCCCTTAATGAAGGATTTGGCTAACTTTATTGTTACCAAATGGAGAAGGATACACACCTGGCATGATCCTTCAGGGCCCTGTTTACTTGCTGTTGTGCAGAGCGCTTGACCTCATCAATTGTAAGCTAAGCAAATAATGTGGATGTCAGCAGCGTATAATAGAACAGTGCAGCTTAAAACTATAGCAACAAAGGAACCACATCACTGATAATGATATCAACACAAGTACTAAAAAGGTATGCAATATATAAGAAAGTCCATGTATAGGTTTGCCACTTATATCAAAAACAACTGCTGCTATTAGTGCCTCTACCATCTCGACTTGCAGAATGCTAGAAGCTTCACCTTACACAACAGAAATTTTCCTAGCAGCTAAGCCAGCATTTCCGAAGGAAATTCTCATGAATATGTGTTACGATCCCACATTGGCTTAAGTTGGCGGGTTATAAGTCTAGGTGTCCCTCCCCCTACAAGGCTACAAGCTGTTTTAAAGGGTGAGTTCTACACTTGGGCTAATGGCGTGATATGGGCCTGGCATGGGATAATATTATCATCTGTAAGTCTGTAACCCTAGATACTCATGAACATACGTGTCACTAACAACCAATCATTGTTGCATGGTAATATCATAAATACAATTTTAGTATATACCAGTGTAAACTACAAGCATTTGCTAAAATGGTAAACAAGAAAGCACATCTTGTATTCAACCCACACACTATCCCTTACATGGTAAACCTCATCACTGTAAATACAATAGTTGCATGTTTATGGCATAAATACAATGTCAGAATCTACAAGCATTTGCTAAAATGGTAAACAAGAAAGAACATCTTGTATTCAACCTACATACTATCCCCTTTACATAGTAAACCTCATCATAATTGAGGAACTTATATCTTTAGATCAAGTTAAAATACGAATAACCATTGAAAAAAATTGATCAAAGTTATCAATATAAATGACAAGAGCAACAAAAATGTAAAGATGATCAGTTCAACAATTATACTCCCACAGTCCCTAAAAGCACATTATGGTGGTGCTGTTTTCTTAAAAAAGCATTATTTGGGCATTATATCTGAGGGAGGCAGATGTTTTATAAAATTCTGTTTATTTAACAAAAGTATTAACAGATGAAAATGTCTTTTCTAATATCTAAAAAGAGTTGATTAAACCTCGTTTTTCCTCTTGTCCCTTCAAATATCTAACCATATCCCCTTTTCTCATTTATCCCCTGCCGCCTCCTCTCCACCGTTTATAAAACCATCACCATAAATCCCTTCACTGGTGATTCCAAGGCCCACGCTGAAGTTTCAAAACCACCCCACCATTGTGTTACCTCTACACAACCTTCTTTTGAGAAATGATCTATCGGATTTATGCAGCCTTTGTTGACATTGTCTACGCCTTCACTGGTTTCTATAGCCTTCCTCTTCATAGTTAACTTTCCTTTCCTTTGCAATTTATATACGGTAGCATCCTCTGCTGGTTTCCCCTCCATTCGACAGCGGTTCCACGCCTTCACTGCAATAAGGCCACCCTCAGCACCGCCTTCTCTCTCAGTCGCTCCACCACTCTGCACTGCCAGCGTTTCCATGGCCCTCCTCTCTCAACAAGTTTAGGTTTTTTTCCTGTAGCTTTCAATTATTTGTCTAGATTGAGCTGTATTGATATATCTGTCAGATTTTGAAACCTTCTGGCTGGATTTCTTATTAGTTTTATGATTGCTTTAGCTCTCCAAGTCTTACAAAACAAACAATCTTATTGCCTTAAAAGAAGCCTTTAAGACCACTTCAACAGACGCAAATGAGGACGGTATGAAGGAGGTAAGATGTAGACGGTAATACCTCTTCAATAGGAAGATAAACTGCTTCCTAAAAGACTCCGGCTTGTGAAGTCTCCTTTAGAAGTTGTAATTTAAGTGAATAAGTTGACGAAAAGGTTGAATCTACCAAATAACTATTAAATTAATTATTTTTTATTTTCTTCTAAATTAACATATATGTATTATTATATAATAATGAGGCCTCCTGGCGATATAAAGAGCATCTAATAGCCATGAACAAGTAGGTGTCAAGAGAAGCAGGAGTCGAGAGAAGACTACATCTAGTTATAAATCATTAATCCACATGATCCGGTTTAAGGTCATGTCTTCGGAAAGTCGACACTCCATATCAAATCGCAACCTATCTTCACACCGAAGTCATGGACGACCTCTCCTCGTCCGTCCATTGAGTGTAAAAGCCTCCTAACTGGCACTAACCGATGTCTCCTCTAGATGTGTCCAAAACTCCAAACATCTTAGTCTTCCTTCTTTCAATTTATAAGTGACATGTGTCATTCCCAACCTACATACTCTATTTGGTATCTTGATCTAACATTGTTTTGCCACAAGTCCAACTTAACATCCTCAATTCTTTAATCTTCGTCACTTGCACCTTCTTCAAAGACCAACACTCCGTCCTGTATAACAT
The DNA here is from genome assembly GCA_947179395.2 of Pulicaria dysenterica. Classification (NCBI taxonomy): domain Eukaryota; kingdom Viridiplantae; phylum Streptophyta; class Magnoliopsida; order Asterales; family Asteraceae; genus Pulicaria; species Pulicaria dysenterica. The sequence goes on along the minus strand of OX359290.1, from coordinate 110,339,164 downwards.
GGTTGGTCTAGCTGCAACCTTCTAAAATTTTCCCTTCAACTTTGTTAGTTGTATATTATGTATATAGTAGTGTATGGCCCATTGGCTCGGCCCAACATAGATTCCTAGGGTTTGTTCATGTATTTATAGGGGTTCCCACCTTCATTATATGTATTATTCAGTTATTCAGTCATTTCTATATGGTATCAGAGCTAAGGCTCATGGTACAACCTGAACAGCCTGTGGTACAAGTCTGAACAGCCATGGTACAACGTGAACAGCCCATGGTACAAACCTGAACAGCCCATGGTACTACCTGAATAGCTCTTAGTACAAGTTTCACCGGACAAAACCACTACCGCCGCCTGTAACCACCGCTGCCGCAGTCTATCGTCGTCGGAACCCTACCCCCCATTGCCAGAAAACCCATTTCTGTCCAGATCTGCGTACTCTGCTGTCCAGAACCACTGCCATCGCCGGAAACCCAGCTGCGTCGCCGGAAACCTAGCCGCCATCGCCGGAACCCCAGCCGCCATCTCCGGAAAACCTGTTTCTGTCCAAATTTGCGCACATTACGCGCCTCCCGTGTCCACATAGGCTCACAACCCTCGCCGGAACCCTAAACGCAGCACTGGAGACCTATTTTAGTCGCCGGAAACTTGTTTTAATCGCCAGAAACTTGTTTCACTCGCCTGAAAACTTGTTTCAGTCCAGCCTAGGCTCATCAGCAGCCCCCAGAGACTTGTTTCTGCCCAGATTTGAAAATCCACCAGCCGCCGCCTGCTGCCGCCGGAATTTGTCTCCGGCCACCGTCTGCAATTAATTTTGTTGTCCCAATCTAAGATATTCTTTTGTCGTACCCTCCTGACCTGTTTTAACCTTTGTTTTTAAACATGGGAGGCGAAAAGAATGATACTTGGCACATACACACTCACCAAGGAGGAGTATATTATACTCAAACAATTGCTTAACTCTCAGTCAAGTTCTCCTAGTCCACAAACCCACTCGGCACGATCAAGTATGTCTTCTAGTCTTGACTCATCATGGGTGATTGATTCTGGAGCCACACATCACACATCACATGACTGGGAATCAAGGTATCCTATCTAGCCTCCAAGAAACTTTTCACCCTCCTGTTCAAATTGCTGATGGATCCTCATGTCCCGTGCGTGGCATCAGATCCATTAGTAACTTGAAAAACCTAACCCTATCTTCTGTTCTTCTTGTTCCTAAATTTCTTACTAACCTTTGTTCTGTTAGTCAAATTACTAAACATAATAATTGTTCTGTAACTTTCTATCCTACACATTGTGTTTTTCAGGAACTAGGGACCAACCGGGTGATCGGAACCGGTTATGAATCAAGAGGTCTCTACCGTATGTCCCCAATGTCGCCTCCAACAGTAACATCTGTGATTCCAGTATTAGGGAGACTCACTGTCGGTTAGGTCATCCGTCTGCCGCCGTTCTGAAGCAAATGAGACCTGATGTTCATGTTCCTTCCGGTTTTCATTGTCAGTCGTGTCAACTCGGTAAACATACTCGTCGTCCCTATCCTCCAAAAGTTTCTAGTAGAGTCAATACATTGTTTGAACTGGTTCATTCTGATATATGGGGACCTTGTCCCACTAAATCTCCCTTGGGTTTTCAATATTTTATTTCCTTCATTGATGATTATTCTCGTGCTACTTGGGTTTATTTACTCAAATCTCGTAGCGAAGCTAGTTCAATCTTTCGTGAGTTTCATTCATATGTTAAAAATCAGTTTAACACATCCATTAAGACTTTACGCACAGATAATGCAAAAGAGTATTTATCCACTGAACTCTCTACGTATTTGAAAACACATGGCATTATTCACGAGTCTTCATGCGTGTACACACCTCAACAAAATGGCGTTGCTGAACGCAAGAATCGTCATTTGATAGATGTTGCACGCACAATCATGCTTCATTCTCATGTCCCCCATCGTTTCTGGGGTGATGTTCTTCTTACTGCTGCTTACTTGATAAACCGCATGCCGTCATCTGTCATCAGTGGTCGAACCCCATTTTCTGTCTTGTTCCCTAATAGAACCCCCTTTCCACTCCCACCCAAAATTTTTGGGTGTATTGCGTATGTCCATGATCATCGTCCGAGTGTCACTAAACTTGACCCTCGAGCCATTCGTTGTGTTTTTCTTGGTTATTCACGCGTCCAGAAAGGGTATCGGTGTTACAGTCCTACTCTTCACCGGTATTTCACGAGTGCTGATGTCACTTTTCATGAGTCATGTCCCTACTTTCCTGAGTCTTCCCCTCCGGTCTCCAACGTGTTTCCTGATTCTGATATACCTGAGTCTCACACCATTTATGTCATTCCTGTGTCCATTAGTCCGTCTATCCCTCATGTCTCTGGCACCACAGATCATGTTCCTGCTTCAGCTAGCTTACCGACTGATCCTCCACCTATACTCTTCACATATGCTCGACGACATAAGGACAAGACAACAGAGACACCTGATTCACAACCGGACCTTGACCCTGGTATGTCCTCAGTTCCGCTTTCTGAGCCTGCTACACCTTTGCCCGATTTTACTCATGATATACCCTTACCAGATACTACCCAAGATACACCCGTTTATGACCCACCCGGTGCACCATATCCTGATATACCCATAGCTTTCTGTAAAGCCTCTAGACATTCCACCCGTTATCCTATTCAGGATTATGTTGCCTATGCTCACCTCTCCCGTGAATCCCATGCCTACACCACTGCCATTGACTCCTACCTGGTTCCCAAGGATGTGATGACAGCTCTTAATCACCCAGGATGGCGAGAGGCTATGGAAGATGAGATAGGGGCTCTTCGAGCGAATCACACGTGGACTCTTGAGCCACTTCCTCATGGGAAAAGTATTATTGGTTGTCGTTGGGTATTCACTGTTAAACTCAACCCTGATGGATCTTTACATCGTTTGAAAGCCCGTTTGGTTGCTAAGGGTTATTCTCAGGCTTACGGCATTGATTATGAGGAGACATTCTCTCCGGTTGCCAAAATGTCATATGTCCGCATTTGTATCTCTCTTGCCGCCATTAATCATTGGCCGCTCCACCAGCTTGATGTCAAGAACGTCTTCCTTCACGGTGTTCTTGAGGAGGAGGTATATATGGAGCAGCCACCTGGATTTGTTGTCAAGGAGGAGGCTTCGAAGGTATGCAGGTTACGTCGTTCCTTATATGGCTTTAAGCAGAGTCCCAGAGCATGGTTTGGGCGTTTCTATGATGTTATGGGAGAATTTGGCATGGTTCGCAGTGCATATGACCACTATGTTTTCTTCAGACATCTCGATGGACGAAGGATTATTTTAGTCGTTTATGTGGATGATATCATAATCACAAGAGATGATGAGGTTGGGATTACCAAACTCAAACAGTTTCTTCAGTCTCAGTTTCAGATTACCGACTTAGGCCGACTTCGGTATTTCCTTGGCATAGAGGTGTCACGTTCTCCACAAGGAATACTTCTCTCTCAACGAAAGTATGTCCTTGATATGTTGATGGAGTGTGGGTTACTGGGTTGTAAACCAGCTGATAGCCCAATGCTTCCTACAAGGAAACTCCTTCCTGAGGATGGAAGCCCGATGAAGGATCCTGAACGATATAGGCGTCTTGTTGGGAAACTTAATTATTTGACAATCACTCGACCAGATATATCATTTGATGTTAGTGTTCTGAGTCAGTTCATGGCCACACCATACACCGGACACTGGGATGCTGCTCTTCGTGTTTTGAGGTATCTCAAGACCACACCAGGTCAAGGGATATTATATTCTGATCAGGGTCACTGTCGTGTGGGTGCATTTACAGAAAAGGGAGATGGACGGATATTCTCAGATGCAGATTGGGCAGGATGCCCTATTTCACGACGGTCTACGACTGGGTATTGTGTGTTTGTTGGTGGAAATCTTGTGTCCTGGAAGAGTAAGAAGCAACACACGGTGTCCAGTGCCGAGTCAGAGTATCGAGCCATGGCATATGTCACATCGGAGATGATATGGGTCCGTCGTCTTCTTAAAGAACTCGGGGTTGTTTCTGACGACTTGATGCGATTATATTGTGACAGTCAATCAGCTATACATATAGCAAAGAATCAAGTATTTCATGAGAGGACGAAGCATATAGAGATTGATTGTCATCTAATCAGGGATCGGGTAGTAGGCACTAAAACAGACCCTCCATCTATTTAACCGATTCATGTGAAAACAGAGTTTCAACTTGCAGATATCTTTACCAAACCTCTTCGAAAACCAGGGATAGATTTCATTTGTAACAAGTTGGGCATGATTAACATCTATGCTCTAACTTGAGGAGGAGTGTTAGTTGTATATTATGTATATAGTAGTGTATGGCCCATGGGCTCGGCCCAACATAGATTCCTAGGGTTTGTTCATGTATTTATAGGGGTTCCCTCCTTCATTATATGTATTATTCAGTTATTCAGTCATTTCTACAAACTTTAACCATCATTCCTTTATACGTACCTCACCTCCTCTTCTACCTCCCCGTCACATGCAGCATAGCTGCATAAAGGCCATATACTTATAACTCTCCTTTGGATAGAATGCTTTATCCCTAATGTGGATTTCCCCACCCTCATTGCTTCCATTTACTTTGAAGTCGCACCATATATATTGTCTTATCTCTATATAACCTTTATCTTCGAGGGCCATCCTCTATTGTTTTTGTTGGAGAAGATTACTTAGACAGATGTATTACAGTTGTAGTAGGCTGTATGTACAGCTGTAGTGGGCTGTATTTTTGTTGTAATTATCCCGCCGTAATGGGCTGTTATCCAGCTGTAATAATAGAGTTGTAACTTAGTGCTTTTTACTAGTATAGGTTTATTTACTCATGTATAAATATGAGGCTTTATGCCCCCAGATATAGTATGAAAAATTACTACCTTTGCTACCTGTTAACAGTTTTATCCTACCCTTTAACTCCTTTTTTTCTTACACCTACACTATATCAACAGCAAATAACCTGCACCATGATATACTCTCTTGAAAACCTTGTGAGATCTCATCAAGAATCATGGCGACAAAATAAGGCTAAGGCTGATCCTTGGTGTAACCCGGTTTCTAGTGCAAAGTAAGTACTCTATGTGACACAAACGTCTGGATACATGTCAAAGCACCTTCATACATATCTTCTATCCCCTATATATCTCTTTAAAACCTTTCTTTCATTCAAAGACCTCCAAATTATCCCCCCTTCGACGTTAACATACATCTTTTCCAAGTCTACGAAACCATATTTAAGTCTCTGTCTTTTTCTATACGTTTTTACGATTTTTCTAATGAGGTATATTGCTTTATTGCAGACCTTAATGGCATAAATTCATTTAGTTCTTTGACACAACATGTACCAAACTGATCTCTCACTCTCTCCCACGGTTTCATAGTATACTAAGGAGTTTAATACCACGCTCATTGCCTCAACTTATAGCATCTCCCTTCTTGTATATTGGTATCATTGTATAGAGTCTCCATTCGTCTAACATCTTTGTAGCTTTAAAAATTGTGTTCAAGAGGTTCGCTAATTACTTAACCCCCGCCTCTTCGAGGCATCTCCACGCCTCAATAGGAAGTTAGTATGGCTCTAATGCTCTACCTCTCCCATCTTTCTTAGGACAACTTGTACGTCCTCATGATTGATCCTCGCGCAAAAGCACTTGTTTTGAAATTGTTGAGGGCCTGTTATGCTCTCAACATCACCACTCCCCTCTATCATCTTCCGGTTATGAGATAAAGGATGGAAATAATTCTCCCACCTTCCCCTACTTTTCATCTTTCACTAGCATTTCCGTTGTCGACTTTGATAAATTTGACATTTCCTAAAAGGTGGAACAAGACACAAGAGATTTAACCTCTTAAAGAACAAACACCACCTAAGACAATCATTTCACAAGAAAATTCTTTACTTCCCAATTTCTTAAGATAGGTGTTGGCAGTTATAATACATCACGGGAAATGGGAGGGGTTTCTATTTTTCACATCATGTAAATATTTTCGTGTTCCTATAGGAATAGTACCAGCACCAAACAATAGTACTAACTACTTTCATGATGTTACACATTTACTCCATGCTGAAATTTTGTCTCAAACATATTTAGAAAACAAGATATTGCTTTAATACATAAAAAAACTAACAAGTACTATTACAACTATTACGAGCATCAGGAGGTATAACTACATGGTGAGAGCACGAAGAGGAAACAGATATCACCAATAGTTCACATACACCTTAATTTGCTAAGTGGCATGATAAATCGTGCATTATGAGTATAGGAAGTTAATCATCAAGTCTTTTCTCCGTAGGATGTTTCAAAGTTAGTGTGTATAAGGCAACAAGTGTATGTAGTAAGCTAGTTTTGATTTTATGTTAAACCTCACGCACAAAACAAATAGTGGGAAGAACAGTATTCTGAAAAATTATAAGAAAGAAAACCTGCACGGCAGCAGCTGTTTCCAACGCTATCTTCTGGCTCACACCAGCATTGCTTTCAAAAAAGTTAACAATTCCATCGACAGAATTCTTCAGATACTGACCGAAAGCAAATGCATCTTATTAGCTTGAAATCTCAGTTCTCATAGAGTATAAAACTTTTAAAAGAAGGAACTTACCGTCACATAACACGGAGAAGCCTTAGCAACCATACTCCAGTCCACTTTAGCATCAAAGGGTTTATAGTGAAAGACCCCAACTAATGAGTCGTAGGATGTTGCGCTCTACATTAAAGAAATCAGAACTTAAATACCTAAATAATCATCCTCGGGTGTGTATAAATTCTAATTCACCAATTAGCCCTATGAACTACAATACGTAAAAGAAAGCAGAAAATTCTTAATTGGATTGCAGCAAGATGCTTTAGACCAATCGAATGTAGAAAAACACGAGGGAAAGAAAAGCACTGAACCTCGGCAAGAAGACCGTCGGGTGATGACAACCGATAAGATCCTAATTTCATGTCAAAAACTTTTGCATCTTTGTAGAACTTCATCAAACAATCAAGGTTCTCACATGATAATTCAGCAACAAACTCATGAGCTTCAGCAAGTCTTGAAGCATTATGTTTCATGTGAACCTCTAGCAATGTATGAAGGATGTCTCCATGGTCATCTATCATCGGCAACTGTTCATTATTATCACCTTCCTTGTATCCAATCATTTCATTCAATTGTTTCCAATCCTCGTCCGTGAAGTGCCGTGGCTGATTTTCATCTTCAGTGGATTCGTTGCTCCTGTTATCTCCGGTCCAATCAATAAAATAACAAAAAAAATCACCAGGTAAACTTTGCTTGACAATAAAAAAGGATTAAGGTACTACCATCCAAATGACCACCATGATTTCTTTGTATTCTGTTTCTTCAAGTAAATATCAGACTGCATGGACTTCTCCAAGAACTTGTGCGCCAACATCCTGTTCAAGTAAGTTTCACTCATCATGTAAAAGGTCCCGCTACAACTTCAAATATCTTTTATTATCTCATTTTATTAGCAACCATTAATAGAAGGGCTACGGTATGGATACGATATGCCTTTCTTATGCTGATTTCAACTAGACGATTCCATAGGTTATCTTAGACAAGAGAAATGGTCAAAAGAAAATTTCAAACAACAATTCTTTGTATTGCGTGTTATTTTACACTTTAAGTTCTTTAGAGATCATACATTTAACAAACCAGAGTCTTCTGGTTTTCTTAATAAGAAATTCGCATGTTCATAAACTTGTAGAAGTAAAATTAAAAGAGAAGCAAAGAAGTGGTGAATTGACCCCTAAGTAGGTTTCATAAAGTTCTCAAAGCAAGTGCGCATATGTGCATACTGTGGAAGAGAAGTACTTTTCTACGATTTAACACCGTGATCTGATTCACTAATAATATTGTAAAGTTCAGAATGAAGCATAAATAAATCGTCGGAAGAAAATCATACCTCCATTGAACTATGAGTTCAATATCAAGTTCGCGATCTAGTTCCTCTATGTCTTTATCATCATCGATGGTTTCTTGACCAGGGTCAGATTTTAGCAGTGAAGCATACAAAGATATGTATTTTTTACGCAAGGTTGCATATTTCAGGACCTGCTCCCAAGACATTTTCCCACTGCAACCAGACATGGCGTTACATAACGGAAAATTCCCATGCATAAAAATAGTTTGGAATATTTTAAGCTATACCCTACAACCGCTGCCACTCTCAAAGAGAGGAGGAAGGTGGACAGGGGAATAAACATGCACAAGAAGAAACAAAATTGAGCCACAAAAGTGTGATTCACAAAGGATCAACCAAGTTGGTGTAGTAAGAACACTTTATTCCAGTTACCTTTTGAATGTAGATTACTTTATCGATATTTGAATTTTGAATGTAGTTCGCTTGATTAACATTTGAATGTAGATCATTTGATTAACAGAGCATGAGAGCAAGCATAGAGTACATGACCAACATATTTCCACTAGCAAGAAGCTGAACTAAAACTTTAACCATTTCATTTGCTTGTCCAGTTCGTTATTTCTTTTAACCTCTTACCAAAAACACATACGTGAACTAAAATGCAAACTAGGTCCCTAACCATCGTACATGCAGTTCCCTTGCACACAACAAAATGTCCATTATGCTCACTACAAAGTGAAGCGAACACTAAAGTATGCCAGATTGAGGGACTTTAAGCCAATGTACAATGATATAATGAGCCAAAACTAGAAGAGTACCATGCGTAAAACCTCTACTTTCACAACCTTTAACATGTCATTTGATATCAAAATAGAAGTAAAAAGAAAACTCGATCACACAAAATAGAGCATCCTTTTAAATAATATAGAAGAAAGAAAGAAAGAACAAGAGCTGATGAGGTTACTGCAATTTATTTATAATATATACTACACTTCATAATTCCTATCTTATCTTCAAATATCACTACAGTACATAAGATCAACTGGCCTTCAGATTCACAAACAAAAAGAGAGAGGGTAAACACTAGTAGTAACTAAAAAGGGAAGGTGTATTTAAGCAAATGGTCATCTATAATTCTACTAGGGCTGGCAATTTTTGACACGAACGGAACACGAAATGGGTCAATACGAACCCGACACGAAAATAAGTTGGGGCAGTAACGGGTCGACACGAAATGGCACAAAGATTTGTGGGTCAGGTCCACACAGTCCCGATAAACCCGAGTTGACCCGTTTAACCCAATTTACTTAAATAATAAGTATTGATTAAAATTTAAAAATTAAAAATCAAAAATAATAAAAAATATGGACAATGGATTCGGATTTTGGATCCATATCATAATATCATATATTCACATGTTACCACCATGACTTACTGACCACTAAATCAAAACTACAAAAACAAATAAACTATGAAATTTCAGCAAAAAATAAAACTCAAACTCTAAACTATAAGACGTAAATAAAGTAATAAACCATTAAACTATGGACTACTGTCAAGTGTCTACTAAAATAGATTTATAAAAAATTACTATCATTACAGTTATTCGAGAATACTTGAATGGTTGAATATGAAATTATAAGCAAAAACCCGAACCCATCAAATTTTGGGTTATCCGACTAAAACCAAACTATAATAAAAAAAGAATACTGATTGTTTCGATCAGGTTATTCAGGTACGGATAATTTTAATGGACTTCCCGAAAGTTGATGGTGTATTAATTTTGCGAGAAAAGTGGGTCAACCCGAAACACGACCCAAACATAACACGAAATAAAGTGACACAAACCGAACCCGACGATATATTAAATCGGGTCAAAATACATCGACACGGAAATGACACGACCTATTAACCCGAACCCAAACCCAATCCGAATTGACAGCCCTAAATTTCTACATGTGTGCTGCCTCTATCACCTTGAAAATTCATTTAACACTTTAAAAAATCAATCAAGCCAAGTTGCCTAAGCCTTGATCTTAAATTACTTTGGGTAGGCAAAATTAAACCAAAATTAATAATAACTCGATTCGGGAAGCTTCTCAAGGCACCCACCTTAAGACAATAAAGAACAAAAAATAAGGTGTGAAACAACAGGAAGAAGTGAATACCTTGCCTTCTTTATCTGGTCTGAAATAACTCTGAAGGCATACTTCCACCATGATCTCGGATCAGATCTCACAGGGACAAGAGGACGAAAATGAGCATATTTCAATCGTTGATTAAATGCAGAAAAGTTATCAGCTAACTTCAGCAAATCCCTGTAACCACTCTGCAAATTTGTCAAAGAAAATCCAATTAAAGCCAAATAAATAAAATTCTTCGACGAGTTCACAGGGACATGAGGTGACCAAATAGAAATAACCTTTGACAAACATATTGTCACATCATCCAAGCTGACTGTCGCTTTCTGTAAAGGTTGATCTCGATTAGATGAATTTGAACGCTGTTTTGAATACTTTGCATTTCCAGTTACAGGTTGCAGAACGTATGTGTGCTTTTGAACAAGAGCACTGGCTGGTTTTCCATCCTTTGTGCCAAAACTGAAGACCTAAAGTTGATCTTAGTACAATGACATGAACAGTGAGAGCTAACAAAATTAGATTAGACTAGTTAACATATGTGAATCATACCTGATCCCATTCATAAGGTAGCAAATCCTCCCATGGTTTAGCAATGTGCCATGGATCAATATCAGAGTCCAAATAAACAGCCAGCCTTTCAAGTTCTACAGACTGAAACAATTATGACAGCAAAACAAGTAAGCACTATGGCAAGATTGGTACAAAGGACTTCTCTGACAGATGGCAACAAGCAGGCTTAATTAATTCACTCTCCTCGATTTGTGTATCTACTGGTCTATAACTTTTGGACAATATCACAACCAAAACCAAGAATGAGTAACTACTTAGAATACATATACCAATTAAATGAAGGCATCCCTACACTAGAGCTTTTACATACGAGTTTAACCAATGTCAGAGTAAGGGAGCAAGAGAGAGTGATAAAAGAAAGAGTAATAAAGTTACCAAACACAGGCAGATAAAATACTTTTATCTCTACGAGGCCTACCTTGAGAAATATGAGAAGGCTATATCAAGATATGTTAATAGCAATGCATCAGCAAATTATATCTAATATGGACTAATGTAGATTGCATCCCAAATAACCTCATTTGATCATAACATTCAGTTGCACCTTGTTTATGCAGCTTCTGCCTTCAAGTTTTGATGATGCCTCTCATGTCCCCACGATATCCTAGTCTAGAAAATAATGCTGGCATCAACATCCTAATTTAAAAAGTATCGCTGGATTCTTCATGGCCCCTCGGCTAAAAGTGGAAGGCCCAAACACTTGCATTGCATGACGCCAATTCATACGACTAAAATCCAATTTGGTCATTGTCTTTTTTTAATCACAGTCGCATATATCATGTAAAGGCCTCACATCCATAATCCCTACATGCATACAAGTTGCAACACTCACCATAACCTACCTAATATCCATTTATTCTTAAACCCATTAATGTTAAGTTGACCTCCATACATTCAACCCAGTTTATCTGCATCAGGTAGCACACGATGTACATCGTTATATTAGAGTCAAAGAGTGTTCTTATGTCATATGTGCACTTAGTGAACATGTAGACTGTTGTTCAATAAGACCTAAACCTCCCATGTAAATTTAAATCTCAAAAGAGACAATTGCATGTGAGTTGAGGAATGCACTCTCTAAAGATACAAATACACTAACCAGCCCCTCCGTATAATTCACACATTAATCTAACCCGAAAATCTTACACAAGAAAATTGAGAACTACCCCTGACTAAATACCACAAACACTGTTTCCTAAAAGTTATACATAGGACTGACGAATTCACTCTCTCCCTGAATGTCACCTTTAGATACAACAACACAAATATTACGCAAGCATGAGGCATATATGCATGAATTAACTCATGCAGAGTGGTCATATGAAAAGTATCTAATAGTTCTCGAACTATAAACAAAGGCAGCTAAGATATTCACACGTCTCTTCAGAATCACTCAAGACCGATAATAATATGACAATTCACTATATAAGTTGTTACGAGATATCAAGAGGGGAGAAATATTTCTGGAGGCATGGAGCCAGGTATTTATAGATGCATACATAAACCTATACTAGGGAAGAACTAAATTATAGCCGTTAAATTTTGCCTAAATTTTAGCTTAATTATCCTCTAATTACAGCCGACTACAGTTGCTTGTTCTCTAACACTCCTCTCAAGTTAGAGCAAAGATGTTAATCTGCCCAGCTTGCTAAAAGTACAATCTATCCATGATTTGCATAGTGGCTTTGTACGAACTTCTGCAAGTTAATGTTCGGTCCTTAGTAAATCAATGGAGGGTTTTGTGTGCCAACAACATGGTGACTAACTAGGTGTCTAGGTGACAATCAACATCAGTGTATTTGGTCCTATCATGAAAGACTCGATTCTTGGCTATGGATGGCTAACTGAATATCACAAATCACAACATAGCCTCATCAAGCTCTTAGAGGAATCTTTTAACGCATGTCATCTCACATGATACGTCTTCCATAGCTCTATAGTGTGACGCGGCACTTGATCGAGGGAATGTGTTGTTTTTTGGTTCTCCAAGAAACTATATATCCTCCGATGTGTATACGTGTTGAAAGGAAATAAGACAACCAATCCAATCGCATCAGATGAATGAGCTTCACGAATACTTTATTCAAATAAGTGTGTTGATGGAATTAGTATAGACCTTGGCACTCAAAACATGTGCGCTCATTCCTTTATCCTGGAAACATAATGTGTAGGGAAGATCACAAAACAAATGTGTTTCCTCGACTCCTCATAGTCTTGCTAACAAATATAAGGCTATCTAGAAGAGTACAAACTAAAAGAACATATGATAATTTCCGGTTTGGTATATTACTATCGGATCCTATGCCCATAATTGGGCATGAAGTACCATTAGCAAGTCTAACAAGGTTATGAGTTATACTTGTATCTAGATTAAATGTAAGTTTTTGTTCTCGGTCATATGATCAGTACTACCAAAATCAATAATCCAGGATGATGAACAAGCTAAAAAACAAACAAGTTGAAGATATACCTAACTATGTTGTACTAGCACAAGGATTGGAGGCTACCTGTCTTGAACTTCAAGCTGATCAAAATGTCTCACATCATCGGTGGACACTACCTGAGCACGAGGACACTATGGTGGATGAGATCTACGTGGGTGATTCGGGTATTTGTGATTTGTGCACCCATTTTCTTTGCAACAATGACATCAAATCTTATTAGGTTGATTCTTCCAATTCCCTCCTTTATCATAATTTTGGGCACCAGAATCGAAAAAGCAAATCCCTAGATTCTTGTGTTGCTAAAATGTGGTATGTCAAGGCTAGAGATCAATAGACCATGTGACTCGAAAGCTAATAAAGGATCACTACAGTACTTTGGAAATAATTGAATAAATGTAAGATAAATGTCATCACGTGCACTTTCGCCAACCACTCCACTTGCGACAAGTGAAAAAAGCCTTTATTTACTATACTAACTTTGAGAGTCTGGTACAATAGGAGTCACCTTGCTCACATATGAAATAAGACCCGAACGCAATGTAGGTGTGGGAAAGGGATTCCTTCACAGAGAAGTGTAGGTGTTCCGACATATTTTTTTGTAAGGTAGTTTTGGTCGATACTTAGACATTTGATATTGGTTCCATTGTATTCCATAAAGCCATTCCAATTCCGCCATCATCAACCTTCCAGTCCAGGGTTTTCAGGTCAGAAGGATCTTGACTCAAGTACGCATCTTTGTCAAAACTTTAAATACCAATTTGATATACTCCTTTAAGCCCGATTTGTAAAGCTTTATTTTAACGGTATTTTTAGAATGGTAGGATAATTAATGATTCGATTAATTGTACTATCCTTCTCCCATTTAAATCAAAGGGAAGGAGAAAACAAAGAACACTTTACTAGGTACAGAGACAACTTAAAACAGAGTTTTAATTTTACTGGTTACCCATATTGTCCAGATAATAAACGAAAGGCTATAAGATATATGAGAATGTGACAGAAAAAAAGAGACTCTACGAGGGTAGATAAAACAAATGAGCGAGGCTTTCTACCTCAATAGCAAAAAGCATCTGATGATAGTGCAAATGGATCTAATGGCTAGTGCACTTGATGAACACAAACAACACTAAGCGATATTTTTCTATCTCAAGAGGATGAAAACTAGTAGCGGCTTTTGATTTGAGAAGAGGTTCGTCAATACTGGATTGTGACAAGAGTTTCATTAGGAACAGGTGAACAGAAGTGATGATGTTAGATTGACAATGGCTGGGATGAGAATCCGCTAAGGCCGATCTAAGGTTTTGACGCTTAGCTTAACCAAAGCACTGGTTGTGATACCATGTTACTAAAACCAAGAGATATATATATAGGAAAAAGTTCACGCGAGAACCATTCATAGTGCGAGAACCGCGAGAACCAATCTGAGCCGTCAAATTCCCTCTCCTTCAATGTCATTGCCCGCCTATGAATTCCTCACATGCACCCTGCCACACTCTATCCCTCCATGAAACTTCCCATATCCAAGGAACGGCTAAGATTGGTTCTCGCGGTTCTCGCACTAACAACAGTTCTCGCATGAACCTTCCCCTATATATATATATATATATATATATACATACGAAAGTTCATGCGAGAACCGTTGTTAACGCGAGAACCGCGAGAACCAATCTAAGCCGTCTAATTCCCCCTCCTTCAATGTCATTGCCCACCCATGAATTCCTCATATGCAACCTGCCACACCCTATCCCTCCACGCTCTCCATCCATGATACTTCCCATATCCAAGGAACGGCTGAGATTGGTTCTCGCGGTTCTCGCACTAACAATGGTTCTAGCATGAACCCTCCCCTATATATATATATATATATATATATATATATATATATATAGATATATATAGATATATATATATATATGTGTGTGTGTGTGTCTTTCTGGAGGCATGGAACCTGGTATTTATACACGAATATATAAACCTATACTAGGAAAGAACTAAATTACAGCCCTATGATTATGCCTAAATTTAAGCTTAATTACCCACTAACTACAGTCAACTACAGTCTATTTGAGCTTTTTAATTTCTAACATCAGCTAACCTCGTAATCATTTTCAGTATAAATAATAATAAACCATAATGGACCATGATCTTGTTTACAGGGAGGGAAATACTTGAAAGACCAGAGTTCCGATGATAATATATTAAAGTTAACAATCCCAAAAAAATGATACGCGAGTATTAATACAAATTTATATCACGTCCGTTCTAACTAAGGGAACTTTAAGTGAAACCAAATAATATGACAAATGCTTGGGGCTGCAAAGATGATTAATCATGCATTGCAAAGCTTGAATCTAAAAAAGAACACCTTGTGGAGGATATCTAATGCACCACCGGTGACAAAAGCCTCTCTCCCACTATCATCAATCGTAGAAGCTGAGAGTTTCTCCAAGGTCACACCAGCTGCAAATGGGTGGCCAGGGTTGCTGAAATACATAAGTTATTAGCTTGAAACACAAGTAACAAGGCAACAAAGATAATTTAAAGATATATACCTTTCAAGGTCCTCGTATCTGATATGAATACTCGATATTGATAGCTTTAAGTTTCCAATTATCGTGTTAATGAAGGACCCCAGCCATGATTTATTCTTGAAGACAATTTAACAGTACGTTATTCAGTTGAATTATAAGTCAGCATGCATCATATAAACATGTTAAAACTTTTCATTAGAAAAGATATCAAACATGTCTTCAACAGTTTCACGTAGCAAACAAGGAGCGACATCTGTGGATACAAGACCTAATATAAAAAAGAGGAACTGCATGATACCATATAAGTAAAGACTTGAAAATATGCTAGCAATAAGGCATGCATGATCAGAATAATTAGTCTAAGACACCACAATCCTGATGGAATGGAACAAAGTAATAAATACAAGCACTAGATTAAAACTGAAGGAAAACATCTATTTGTGGGGATCTGGGATCAAGCTGCATGTTACAAACACACAGTAAGGAATCGTGTAGTCCCGTAAAAAAAATGAGATCCAACTCTGAAAGTTACAAACATTTATTTCATTCTCAATAGTGTCCACTTGTGGTAGACTCACGGCACTAGCCTCTGACTATACCAATTCCACAAACCATCTGTTGCAACACCAACCTTTCCTACTATGATTCCACAAGTCATCAGCTGCTCCTTCGTAAAACAAAATTAAGTGCTTGCAGAATTGCTAAAAAGTGCCATTACAGTCAAATTGACGTCCATGTGTAACGATAAAAAAAAAAGTTTGAAGTCTGGGCACATACCATTTCTGTGGTAAGTATCCGCCTACTCTCTAGCATCTTCATTTCCATGTCCTATTTCATGATAAATTGTTATTTGAAGGATCATGAATCAGACATCATAGAACAGTATGTCGACGTCTTACATGTATTCGTGACTTCTTAGTTTTTTGAACGGCATCCTCACTAAAACCTTCAACTTGTGTCTCTGGTTCAGCTAATAAGTATATACGATCTAGGTATACCAAAACCGGTTCTTGACCAATCCTGCTCCAAGGGACCTGATATATATATTTAGATATGTAAAATAACTTAAGATGTAGATATTTATAGGCAATATCATACACTAATATTTTCTATACTCGCATCAACTACATATGTCAGTGTGTATTCGTGTCAAAAAATCAATGGTATTTTCATTGATGTCGGAAACAAGAAAAAATAATACAGGGATGATTGGACAAGAAGCACAAAACAGATCGGTCATGAGAAAGTACTTACACGAGTATACGATAGCAACACTATAAATTACTATTTGGGGGAAATCCCGAAAACATACATTGTGAGTGGGGATTATACTAGCTATACAAGTTGACTTTATACTCCTCTAGTCACAGTAAGGGAATCATTCATGCGCAAGTACATGTAACCAGACTTGAGAGTTGAGAAATACAGTCCAAATGCATCTATATTCAATATGCACCACTCACAAATGGATATTTGCACTATGTTCTAGTTTCAATCAACCCCACCCCATTGATTTTAGCTCGACTAATCTTAGCAGGTGAGATTCATGAATGAGGAAGAAAGTTAACCATATCAAAGTGATAAACTCTAAAGACAACACAATTACATAATAGTTAATGAAGAAAAATAGTTTAGGAGGTCCATCCACATATAAGCCTAAGTCCCTTGATAATATGCCTTCAGTCAAATTCTAACATATGAACCGGTCTTTCGTATCTCCATATCCCTAAACCATATACCCTCCCCTCCTGCCCCACAAACAAACACACACCAAGCTCGCAGGAAAAGCAAGAACGAAATAAAGTGGCATAATGTAATCTATTTGAATGTGCAGAAACCACATATAGCAGTTCTCTACATGATTAGGAGTATGCTTATCATCACACCTTGAGCTTCACCGATCCAAGAAACCCTGCCTTAACCTTTACAGGCAACTTCAGCGCATTGAGAGCCTCCGGTTTCAGTTGCATATTTGTCAATTCTACGTTACCTGTTACAAACGAAAACAATCAAAGTTTAACATGTATAAGAAATAATCATAACACAGCAGACTAAAACAGAAAATATGGAAACTGTATATCAAAAAAGGTGAGGGCCTCCAGGTAGACCACTTGCCCCCCATAGGGGAGGTCAAAGGTTCGAGTCCCACAGGGATTTCAATTAGGGGTGGCCCCGCTTCAGAAACGCCCACGGGTAATTAGACCGCATACATCTAAGCCAAAGGCTCGGCGCCCACGGGCGGAGCCTTAACCGTGAAAAACTCCTTTGAATTTGAGTAAAAACAAAGGAGACATAGGTTTCATACAAGACCAATACTGACATCAGATACAAGATTCTTCAGCATATGTAAAGAATGGAACTGACATAAATGACAATAATATACAACGTAGGCATTAATTAAAGGTACGTAATTGTAATGCACCAACATATCTACCTAGCTTAACAACACATTCACCTCGCCCACATCTGAACACATTACTGTAAGTACTGATACACGAGTTAAGAAATGCTAGGTAAGCAACAAATCCATTCATTTCAAGGTTACTATCCTGGGCTAAAGTAAATGAGGGCTTGCTAGCTTCAAAAACCTACAGTGACCTTTTCTTCAACTCAGCTCAAGAAAATTAAGAGTGAAAACCACACCCTCATAGTCATTGGCTCATGGCAGTCGCTTCACATAAAAGTTACAGCCTAAATCTCCCATAAAACCATTAAACCAACAGGCTATTATCAGGTCAGTTGTCACTCGCCCCCAAAGTCTATTTTCTACTCCCTTGCCAAAAGGATCGCGTGCCGCCGTAAAGGGCAAGCCAGAGGCCATCTCAAGAATAATAAGCAAACAATACACACATAAAACATGAACACCGACACACAAAAACGAAACTACCAAAAGTCTGACAGTAAAATGAAAAAAGCGAAAAAGTATAACAACAATAAAGCTGAAGAATAAGAACGATGATCATGGTAAGAATAATAAATATACCTTGCCATACGCTGATACTGAGAGCTTCCTTACTGAGACCACGAACATAGTTGCCAAGATACCTCTGCAACAAATACGCTACTTGATCCTCCAACATATTGAAGACGGATTGTGATTCTGAATTTGATTTTGAATTAGACTGTTGAATATCCTGGTAAAGGAATCATCGGATAGAAATTTGAGGCGGAAGGAATCCAGGGGGATTCGTTCGGTGCAAGTGAAGTATCGATCGACGAGAGACACGTCTGAAATAGACGCCCCCAACGGAACAAGAACGTGCCACAGTTGGCCCACGTATTCGGGTTAATTTGGACAGGAGGATGCGAATTTGGTAGAAACTAGAAATAATATCCGGTCACGTGATTCTCACGCCTTGAGTTGACTGTCGACTTCATTTCAACGATTAGAAGTGTAGTCGGTTTGGTAACTTGAGCTTTGGTATTCTCGATTCGGAATTTCAGGAGGAAACTAAATTACGGTATAAGTGTGACACACCTTTAACTTGTATATTGTATTACTAGTTTATTGTCTCTTGTATTTACCGGTATTTGAGATATTAAAAATTTTAAATATTCATATAAATGAAATATTACCGAAAACTTACATATGTTAGAATTCTTAACAATTTTTTTTTTGAAACACTTCTTTGTAGACTATATTTGTTGTTTTGTTTGTAACATTACCACTGTTATCACAAACCAAGACTTTTAATCTTTTTTTACTGTTAACATGTGAAACAACAACATACAATTGACCGTGTATAAACGCAAGTTTCCTGAAGAATTAACCAACTTCTGAAAGTGACTGTCCTTGACTTTTGTTAATCGTCATAGCAAAACACATCATCAGAGAAAATTGTCTTCTTTGTGTAATTACTAACACTAGTAATATATCATCTTTTAATGATATATCTTATTTTAAATCATATTTTATGAAAAGTTTCATACACCTTTCGAATAAGATTGAAAATGTTTTAAAAAACTAAACACTTTGAATAGCATATTTAAGTTGACAACTCAACTCATCATCATAATCCCATAAAAACCACTCAACTAAACAAAAAATTACTTATCTACTACTATTACTGGATAACAAAAAATTAAGAATATACTAATTTCAAAAAAATGTCATATTACAATTAAATTTATCTAAACAAAATATATCACAAGTTACTAAACATAATTTATAAACACCTTATAATTAATTACATTAATATACAATTTTTATAAAACTCCCTCACATTTTTTAAAAAGTCTCTCACATGTTTTATAAAACCCCCTCGTAATTTTCATCTAGCCCCTCCCAAATCCAAAATCGATTCAAATTACTACGTGTATAATCTTTCCAAAATTGTTTTTAAGAATTGAATGATTTTAAAAGTGAAGCTTGTGATTGGTTGATTGAAGCTCAATTTATAGTTATTTTAGGAAAACTAGTAAGCATTATATATATATATATATAGAGAGAGAGAGAGAGAGAGATTTTCCTATTCTTATTACTTTAATTAAAAATTAGTTATTACTATCTCATTTAAATAAATTAAATATTCGTGTAATACACATGTTTAGTTTTAAAAAATATTAAATATTATGAAACACAAAAGAAACGAGAATAAAAAAAATTGGCGACAAACGTTGTCAACACCAGACCTAATATGAAAGTATCGACACAAGGTTGATGGTAGATTTGACGGTTGAACAGTGGCGGATCTAGGAAATCCGTTCAATGGGGGCACCAATCGATAAGACTTGGGATAAAAAAATTGAAAAAAGCAAATCTATTATACATATCAAAACTGGTCGTGTTTTTATTATTCGGAGAAATTATTTCTCGTTCCCATGCTATATAATGTTTTCTTAAATTATATAGGTATCCAACAACTTGCAATGAATCCCCACCGTCTCTTTTAATAACTTATCTAATTATACCCACATTGGAATTTGATAGATGAGAGGTATTCATCAACCTCTAATATGAAAGATACACAAACCTCTATATTCTCTAAGTCCAAACAATGACTTTATCATAGTTAAGGGGTCTCACATAATATTTTAGTACAAGAAAGTAACAAGCCCATGATGTTGGGTTGAGCTATTGTAACACCGTGTTTCACGAGCTTAAAATTAGTGTCAATTTAAACTTTTAAAACTTATTTATCAAAAGTTTGCAGCGGATGTAGTCTCCATTTACTAGAATATCAGATTGTTACCTGATTATTTAACATTTCATGTAACACCTGGTTTCACGAGCTTAAAATCAGTAATAATTTAAAACTTTTTAAGTATACTTATCAAGACGTGCAGCGGAAACTAAACACTGATTATAAAATATAAAGTGTTATTATCCAACTTGGCGATTATAAACATGAAAAGCCAAGTTTACAAAACAAACCGGTATTACCGTACTACAAACCGACCATCGGATCACAAGATATAAATTATAACAAGGTAGTGTTCCCGGAAAGCAACTATAAGTACCAATAAGGACCCGCCTCACCAGGCTGCCTAAATCTTTACCTGTAAAAGGGTAAAACATGAACCGGTTAGCTACACTAGCTAGTGAGTACAGATTACACATAAGTATCAATAAGCATGCTGTCACAACACAGGAAAAGCACACAAGACTATCCTATCACATCGTGGAGTGCCAACATATCAGAGGGAGTCATATCTCGCGGGGTTGCAAATCCCGCTCAACGAATCCAACTGAGAAATCAGCAACACCAATCCATGCTGGTGGGGAAACAAAGAGCAATCCCCTGAGCACGTTACGGAGCCACCTGGGCTCAAATTAGGCCTTAGTTACAAACCAAGACCCCACTGTTTGTCAAGGAATGGCGGCCTGCAGAACCTTTACCCCAGAAAATCACTCGTGGGAACCGTTAATCCCTGAATAACACTCAAGGGACCCAGCCGCATCGGCGACTGACCTCAACCCCTGCGTCTGTCCGGACAGGAATCATAAACACGTTTGACCCATAGGGTCCACAGTACGCATGCGTATCACATATCACATTTTATATCACATGGCATCACATATATCACTGTATCACAATATCACTGTATCACTATATCACTATATCACATTAGCTTCTGCTCATTCTTGATGAGCAGAATACAAATTACACTTAAAACATCGCATACCGTTGTCACATAAGTC
Organism: Pulicaria dysenterica; assembly: GCA_947179395.2. NCBI lineage: Eukaryota > Viridiplantae > Streptophyta > Magnoliopsida > Asterales > Asteraceae > Pulicaria > Pulicaria dysenterica. Next base: position 110,317,424 of record OX359290.1, on the reverse strand, counting down.
ATAACCCTACTTGGGTCTATCTCGTATCACTTCACTTATCTACCGTCACTACCATAATCACATTACACGTGTTATATCACAACACGTCACTATCACTATGTCACTGTGTCACTGTATCACTATAATACTATCACTGTGTCACTGTATCACTGGATCACTATGTCACATGGCACACAACACCGACACACAATAGCCCTACTTACTGAGTCTCATGGGAAACCGGTACTCACCTCGAGATCACAAGAGGCAGATATGACTTCAAGAATCCCAAAGACAAACGGAGTCTTCCGTATTACCTATCACATCAGTTTCAATCTTGGTTACCACTTACACATAGTGCACATAGGTCAAAACACAAGTTACACAAGCTATTAACATAGGACAGCCTCCTACGGCCGCAGGACATCAGCAAACCCCTCCTACGGCCGCAGAAACATCATACTACGGCCACAGAAGGCTTAATTTCAAAAACTCTGAAAAACACCCCCTACGGGGGTAGGAAATTTTCCCTACGGGGGTAGGAAATTATCCCTACGGGGGTAGGAACTTTTCCCTACGGGGGTAGGAAGGGTCTGCACAGCAGACTTCGTCCCTGTTCGCGAATCAGACCTGTAACACATGTTTTTGACCTTTAACTCAACCAAAACTCATCTTCAAACATTTACACACTTCAATTAACATCCATTGAAGCTTACAAACACATTAGACACCAAAACTAACCATTTGGATTGATTACACACCATTAAAAATGGCTATCTTCTTCATAAACACAAACTAGGGTTCTTCAAGGAAAATACTTACAAACAAGATGAAGAAACAACAAGTTGAGCACTTGAAACACTGATTCAACCTTCCTTGCTACTGATTTCCTTGATTCCCCTTCAAAAGCTCCACAAGCTAAGAACGTGTGTGTGTTTCTCTAGTATGTACGTATGGGTGTGTTGTGTGTTTGACTCAAAGGAGTCAAATAAGGGTGAACCGCCTTTGGGTGGACAATTATCACCAACGAGGTATTTTGTTCCCCTTTCCAACTTACAACTTGATACACACTAACCCGTTACAACTAACGAGGATATCTACGGAACCATTACGCGAAACCATTTAGCAATTCATCAATTTTACTTATTAACTCTTACTTTCTTATAACACCTCATAAATCCACTTTGACTAACTAAAACATAAAACAACTATTTGAATACTTATTTAAAGTCAAGGTACAACCCCTTGAGCAAGAAGTACAACTACGTACTACTAGGCCCATTTTCAGGATGTTACATTTCAAATAACAGGTGTTACCACAACTAACAACTGACCATCGAATCACATGCATATACATAACAAATAGTGTTCCTCGAAATATACATACTACAATTACCCACGAGTAACCCAAGCTCGCCAGGCCATCAGTCACTAACCTGCGAAAAAAGAAAATCTTGCACCGTTAGCTACAACTAGCTAGTGAACACCAATTTACACATAAGCATCAATAAGCATGCTATCACATCACAATAAGGCACACAGAACTAATCTATCACATAGCGGTGTGCCGACATGTCAGCGGGATCATATCTTGCGAGGTAGCTAGCCTGGCTCAACGATCCAAGCTGGGGAATCAGTCACAACCAACCGCATCGGTGGGGGAACAAAGAGCAGTCCACCATCACGTTTGAGTCATTAGGACTCCGTTTGGATCTGATCATAGACCAAGATCCTCACCGTATGTCGAGGAACGGCGGCCTGCAGAACCCTCTGGGAATTCGGAATTGGCCATCGAATCCCATATACCCGGAATTTACCGCCGAGTACCGTTGATCCCGAAAAACACTCAAGGATCCAGCTGCGTTAGCAAACTGACCTCAACCACTGCATCTGTCCAGACAGGAATTGTAACACCCTAAAATAGGGCCTAGTAGTGTGGAATTGTACCTTGTGTTTTAGTAGTTGTACCTTGATTTTAAATAAGTGTTTTAGTGGTTATTTTATGTTTTAGTTAGTTAAAGTGTGTATATGAGGTGTTATATGAAAGTTGAGATTAATATGTAAAAGTTATAAAGTGTTATACGGTTTTGCGTAATAATTCCGTAGATATCCTCGTTAGTTGAAACGGGTTAGCGTGTGACAAGTAATAAGTTGAATAGGAGAACAAAATACCCGAGATGGGGTATTGACCATTAAGTCGGTCCTTTTCTCTACTTCTTGTGTGTGGCTGGAACTAGAAACACACACATACACACTTATACGTATGTGCAAACAACACCTTCAAACCCTTGATCTTTTGAAGATAGAAATCGTGAAGCAAATTGTAGATTGGAGTTCCATAGCCGATTTTCAGAAGCAAACCATCCATAGTCATCATCTTTGTAACTGATTTTGGAGCTTTAAACCTAGTTTGTGTTCTTGAAGGAGAAACACCAATTTGATGGTGTTTGATGGGTTCTAAGTGTTAATTTATGTGTCAAATGTGTTTGTAAGCTTAAATGGATGTCTAGTAAGGTGTATAAATGATTAAAGCCGAGTTTTTGATTGATTAAAGGGGTTAAAACCCGAAAAACAGTAGCTGTCGCGAAACAGGGTCGAAGAACACTGTAACGAGGGTCATTGCGGTCGCATGGCATGGTGCTTGCGATCGCAGGGGGTGTTGTGGTCCATGCGACCGCAAGCACCGTAAGTGTATTTGTGATTTCCGCGCCGCGGAAATTTATGTGGTCGCGTCGCGTAAATTGGGGTGTTGATCGCAAATGTTAGTCTTTTGACTGTAAGTCTTGTATTTATGTTTTGCGATCGCATGGTAGGACCATGCGATCGTATGGGCATGTTTTGTGATGATTACCGCCTTCGAGCGAAGGAAATGAGGTTTACGAGCGCAGGTACATAACTTGCGATCGTAAACACCCTAAGAACCATTCTTGCGATCTTATGGTGAGTCCCTTACGATCGTAAGCTTCGGTGAGTTAGGGGGGACCCTTGCGACCGAGTGGGAATCACTTGCGACCGTAAGGGTGTAATTTGAGATGGTCTTGCGACCGCATGGTTACTGCTTGCGATCGCAAGCAGCGGTCCAGTGTGACAGTTTGTGCAGAATTATGATTTAAGCTGTGTTAGTTGTCGTTAGTTAGTAATCAAGTATGAACCTATTGTGTTAGGTGTTCGAGAGAAACCGGAAGACGCTGATCATTGTGTCAGCTTTCTGTGAGCTTAAGGTGAGTACCGGTTTCCCATAAAGATCAGTAAGTATGACTAACTGTAGTTACGGCTATGTGTTGTCTGTGTTGTTTTACATGTCTAAGATGTGATATGCTAGAGGCGATATTATATGAACTAGCGTGCCGTGAGGTAAGTTGCATGTGAATTGTTAAATGTGAATTGATATGATGTAATATGTGTTATTTATGAAATGCTAGCATGTTATTGAAAATGATAGAGATTTATCTGGAAAATGTGGTTACGGGTTAATGTGGTTATTAGTCAAACGTGTTTGTGTGTGAATTGCGGTAAATGTGGAAATTATGGTAAGTGTGGAAATTGCGGTAAGTGTGGGAATTGCGGTAAGTGTGGTATTGTGGTAAGTTAAGGACTGAGGTTCTTGACATGAGTTCTGAGGGTCTTGGCCTATGGCGAGGATCCACGTGGCTCTGTAACGTGTCGGGTGGACTGCTGTTCGCTCCCCCACTCGTACGGTTGGTTGTGGCTGATTCCCCAGTTTGGGTCGTTGAGCTGGGTTGGCTCCCCCGTGAGATATGACCCTGCTGACTCGTCGGCACACCGCAATGTGGTAGTCTAGTTTGTGTGCCATGCCTGAACATGTTAGCATGCTTATTGATATTTGTGTGAAATCTGTACTCACTAGCTAGTGTAGCTAACCGGTGTATGAATTTCCCTTTTTGCATGTTAGTGATTGTGGGCCTGGTGAGCTGGGTACACTTGTGGGTATTTCTGTACGTATCTTTTGGGAACGCTTGTAGTTAATTTTCATGTTTCGGTGGTCGGTGTCTAGTTGGTAACACTGGCAGTCTTGGGACTTGATGTATTTTGATATGTTTCTCATCAAGTCCGGTATCAATACTAATATTTTTGTAATCAGTGGTTTGTTTCCGCTGCGATCTTTTGATAATTATACTTAAAAAGTTTAAATTGGCGCTAATTTTAAGCTCGTGAAACCCGGTGTTACAGGAATCATAAACACGTTTGACCCATAGGGTCCACAGTACGCATGCATATCACATATCACAATTTATATCACACAGTATCACATATATCACTGTATCACTATATCACTGTATTACCTTAGCTTCTGATCATACTTGCTGAGTAGAATACAAATTACACTTTAAACATAGCACACAATTGTCACTTAAGTCATAACCCTGCTTGGGTCTATCTCGTATCTCTTCACTTATCTACCGTCACCACCATAATCACATTACACGTGTTATAACACAACACGTCACTTCACTTGTCTATCGTCAATATCATAATCACATTACACGTGTTATAACACAACACGTCACTTCACTTATCTATCGTCACTATCATAATCATATTACACTTGATATAACACAACACGTCACTTCACAATAGCATATTTCAACGCACAACACATAGCCCTACTTATTGAGTCTCATGGGAAAACCGGTACTCACTTGGAGTCCTCACTAGGCAGATACGCCACTCGTGTCTTCCGGTTCCTCAAGTATACCTACACACATTGCATACAGACCTGGTTATCACTTACACATAACACACACATGTTAAAACACAAGTTAAACAAACTGCCAGAACTGGACCACTGCTTGCGATCGCAAGCACTATCCTTGCGGTCGCAAAGGTCCTCTAACAACATCCCTTACGATCGCAAGGGTACTCCTTACGATCGCAAGAGGCCTTCTATCACAAACACATGTTTCCGATCGCAAGGGAAGTCCCTTACACCCGCAAACATGGTTCCAGGGTTGGTTACGATCGTAAGTTATATACCTACGCTCGTAAACCTCATTTCCTTCGCTCGTAAGCGGTAAATCAGCAAAACAGTACCTTTGCGGTCGCATGCCAATTGCATACGGTCGCATGGCCTGCATGCGAGCGCATGTACCTTCCATGCGGTCGCATGGCTTCTCAAACTGCATGCGGTCGCATGGACTTTCCATGCGATCGCATGTACTACTCATGCGGTCGCATGGACCTCTGTTACAGCAAGCTTCGTCCCTGTTCGACGACAGCTTCTGTATTTTACGTTTTTGACCCTTAATCCGACCAAAACTCGTTTCCAATTGCTCATACAACTCATTTGACATCCATTGAATCTTATAAACATATTTTACATAATAACTAACCATCAAAACACCATTTACACCTTCAAATTGGTGTTTCTTACTCATAAACTCAAAACTAGGTTTTTAACATAGAAATACTTACTAATATGAACAAACACAGCAGATTGGAACTTCAATTTGCTACTGAAATCTCTTGCAGAAGCTTGGTTCTTGATTGGATTCTTCAAAACCCCAAAGAACAAAGGTGTGTGTGTCGTGAGTTTGTATGTGTTTAAGTGTGTGTTTTGTGTGAAGTCAGGGGATAAGAACTCCCCTTTGAACCGCCTTTGGTTCTTTAAATTAAACACTGGGTATATTGTTCCCCTTTCCAACTTACAACTTGACACACGTTATCCCGTTTTAACTAACGGGGATATCTACGTAGTCATAACACGAAACCGTTTAATACTTTATCACTTTTAAACGTGTTTGACACCTTTCACATAATCACTCTGATTAACGCATAACACGCGTTAGTAACTTAAAACACATTAACTTAAGTCACCTAAACTCACTGTACAATTATTTAAACATAAGGTACAAACCTACGCAACTAGGCCCAATTTCAGGATGTCACAACTATCATGTCTTTCTTTTCTTTTTCATTTTAGGGGGGGCCTTGCATACTTTAATAGGGGGCATTAATTTGACAACCAACATATATATACAATTTTTTTTGAAAATCATTGATGTATATACTAATTATTTAGAAACCATTGGGGGCCTTTCCCCCTTCCCATACATTGGATCCGCCAGTGTGGTTGAATATAGATTATCATAACACAAAAGAGATATATTTGTATTTCTTGTGCAAGTTATTGGTTGTTACAGTTAGCGTAGTAAGATCAGACTTTTATTACTAATAAAAATATGAAAAATTTGATACCATAAGTATGCATATTATTTTCATATATATATACATATATATATATATATATATATATATATATATATATATATATATATATATATATATATATATATATATATATAAACTATAGTTTATTTTCAACTTATGGTATGAAAATATACACACTATAATACGTATGTATTATAGTTTATTTTCAAACTATTGTAACATCAAAAAAGTAATTAGACATTAAAAAAACACTTAAAAAAACTAGTAAAAAAAGAATGTACACCTAAATAATATATATGTTCAAAACAGCACTTGTGTTAGAATTTTCAGATTAAGATTGTCGTGTTTATAGGTGCTTACTATTAGGTTTATACCGAAGATTTGATATCTGAGATATGGAATTTATATAAGGGGGTGTTTGTTTTAACTTATTTTTGTAGCTTATTGACTTATTAACTTATTTTTGTGGCTTATTAAGTTTTTTGTGTTTGGGTTAACTTATGAGCTTAAGATTGTGAGCTTATTTTTAGGTAAAAATAAGCCACTTTTGATAAGCTAGATTGAATCAACTTAGGGGGTGTTTGTTTTAGCTTATTTAGGGCTTATTTTTCGGGCTTATTTTTTATAAGCTGATTTTTTTCTGCTTATTTTATGACTTTTAAACTTATTATGAGTTATAAGAAGAAAATAAGTCGGACCTTTGAAAAATAAGCCGGAAAAAAATGAGCTTATAAAAAATAAGCCGAAAAAATAAGCACTTCATATGCTAAAACAAACACCCCCTTAATTCTCTCACATAGAAACTTATCTTTAACATTTACCATTATATCGTTTCTTATAAACTTGAATTAACTTTTTCCTCTTTAGTTATTTTACAAATTTTCCTTATTTTGTCTTCTAAAAATTAATTCAAACATTTTTTCACTTATATATTTATAAACTGATAATTTAAAAAACTTAAACCAAAAAATATAAGCTTACTTACACAAACAACCCCTAAATATCCCTCAAACGAAAGTGTTATGAATTAGGTATTGATTCTTCTGTCTACATTCGAACAGATTCCATTGCTTAAATTCTTTCTAATATGGTGTCACTGGACAGCATCCTCAAGATCCACAATTGTCACGACTCACGACATGCCATTATTGCAAAGGACGCACGTACATCAGGTAATTTCCGGGCTTTCGGCTTTCCTACCGTAACCGATCTGGAGTTTTCTTTCTTTCTTTTTCGTTATCACTTGTGTTAGAATTTTCAGATCAAGGTTGTCATGTTTATAGGTGCTGAGTGTTAGGTTTATACCCAAGATTTGATGTTTGAGATACGAAATTTATATAAATATCCTTCAATTTGCACATTCATCTACTCAACTTCCCTTCTAATCAGTTCTTACAATGTCTTTCTTGTCCATTTGAAGTTTGAACTATAAATTGCAACAAATTAAGTTACTGTAAAGGGTCAGCTTTCATACATATAGGTCCAATGTACATATATGCAGTTGTGTTTAAGCTAATAAAGAACCAAAATTCCTTGAAGACAATCTGATTACCCATCTGTTGCACACCTTAATCCAAGAAATGTATCATCATCACTACACCCCTTACATACTGATGTAGTACACATCTGATACATTCCAGATATTAAATAGCAATACACTAAATTCACAGCAGCCCATTCTCGTTTTTTATTATGATATTCAATGACTCTATTCCTAGGCTGCAAAGTGGGTTGGCACTTGGCAGCCATGGTAAGTCATGTTTCCAGGAATGAGGAACCTATATAAGCTGCTCCAGGATCATTTAGTAGCATTCCAGTTTTATTAAAAGAGATTCCTCCCAAAATAGCAACAGCATTGACCCATTTAGAACTTAGCGACTGCATTCCGACAGTAGTTTACATCTGCTATATAATAAGAGTAACATAAACTCCAATGCAAAGGTAGTTATTATTTGACTACTAATTAATAGCAATGGGTCATGGCCAAACAACTTTTTGAATGAAGAATGTAATGAGAGTACCAACAAAACATATTTGTTCCATCATATCCCAAACAAGATGAATTATAAAGCTTATCTACTAAAATATCTATAAAGCTTCCAACACTGGTTCATGTTAGTTCCACAAAACTAGCAATTTACTAATAAATGAGATGATCGATTAGTCAAAGGAGCCAACTCTAAAAGATTAGTCAAAAATGGAATAGAATGGATGTGACTCAAAGTGTATATAATAATGTATTTAACACATTTCATACAAGAGCTGTTTTCAAAAAATTACGGAAACAAGAAACAAAAAATATACTCTGGAGTAAACACAACCCAGCTGAGATTTTGACATGTTTTAAAAATTACTCATTCTGTCGGAATTGGTTTCGACTTAATACAGAAAGACCTGCCAAATTTTAAACAGAGAAACCAAATTTTAATGTCGAAGTAGGGCAAAATTTAATACCCTGAATTGTACTTGTACAATTGTACTCTTTATTCTGTAGCTGCTTAACTTACATGTATGAAGAGCTGGCAATGGTGCTTTGTGTGACAAATGGCGCGCCATGACTAAAGACGTGCTCTGTGCCATCATTATCATTGTATTTCATTGAGATACCTTTTTGTTGTTTGATATTTTCCTGCTCTAATTTACGTGTGCTTAGAGTTGAGAGCAATAAAGCTTGTTAAATAAAACTAAATGTGTATGTGTATTTAGAAGAAGTATTCAAAGCAAAAATAATGATCAAAAAGCCTTATGAGAAAGTCGTTTGCATATCACCATGCAAGTAGACATATGAACACAATCTAATTAAAATCATTTAATCCACATGTATAAAAGAGCTACTGATATTCCCATACTCACTCACATGAATCTGAATATGGTCAAATCAAGGAACCACAATTTCGTTTAATATCATCAAATCTGGAACTAAGTTGAAGTGTGAGACTAACAATAAGTTGAGTTTTGAGGTGACTAACAAGATCACTGATAAAAGTATTGGGAGGTGTGTGAAATCCTAGCCTTGATTGAGAAAACATGAAGCATATAATTTGTTGATACATTGATCTATTTTCTTGTGATGTTGAAGTAATCAATATGGATTTCCATTACTAATCAATTCACCTGTAAATACACATCAGATTACCGTCAACAAAACGACCAAAAGGCTTATAGCCGAGCGGTATCTGGTGTTCTTGCCTCTTGGTGCCCACAAGGTTGTGGGTTCAAGTCCCGTAGTGGACAAAATGGTGTAAAATTACCTTTAGGTTTGGGAGTGTGTGTTTTTAGCCGTTAAAAAAAACGATAGTTTCATTATGATTTTAGTAAGATTACACCGCATAAACTTTCCCCTGGTGGGATCTCGATCCAGAAACGGCACGTCATAGTGTTGTTGGTGAATGATTCAATGGTCATGTGAGGAACTATATTTTCATAAAACTATAAACCCTATACTTAAACATATTAGAAGCAGATATTCTCCATCAATATAATGTAACTAAATATACTTTCAATCAAAGCGGTTGTTAAACCTTTGTGAGACCAAAAAAAATAATACAGGACAGTGATTATGAACATATATTTCTGCCTTTATAATATGCATCTTTAAGTCTTACACTGCACTGCAAGCCTTTGCCTAGACCTGAAACATTAATAGGTCTTCATTTTGATGTTGAAACCTGCGTTCATCATTCACGTCATCCTTGTTATTGACTTATGCTAGTAATTAACAAAGAACACATGAAGCCATTTATGTTTTTCAAAACTAAATAAGTTGTTTCATTTTGAGGCCCCAATTTTATGTATCACTTCTCCAAATAATAACAATTGAGTTGAATTGATGTGGGGGAGTATTAGAGTAAAACTGGAAACTGGCTCTATAGAGTTGAATTGATTGTGTGTAGACTTGCTGCACGCTATTCTCACAGTCTGGTTCATGCTTGTGTGCCCTTCTCTACCTGTAGCATCCTTATCTTTTATTGTAGGACAATAAATATGGTCACTTCCCATATAGACACCCCGGTGATTGAAGAATGTGTCAAGAATTCGTTCATAGATGCCATTAAAGCTTGTCTTCAAAACTAATGTGGCCTTAACTATCCAGTTAATAAGATTGTTCTCGAAAGGTTAACTTTTTTGATTAAATGTGGGGTTAGGGTCAATTTCTGCAAATCAAGCTGATGTATTGCTTCATTTATTTAGGATGGGAACTGTATAAAAAAAAAAAAAAAAGATTGCTGCATTTAGGAGATCATTTATGCATGGTAACATTGGAACCTTCAACACTTGAGATTATAATTGGTAAAAATAAAAAGTGAATCTGAAAAACCAACAGGAAAATGAAGAAGCAAAAGCTCATGATTGGTGGTGCTGTTCAATCCTGGAGAAGCTTAAACAAGCCTCACTGTTGAGCTTGAAGATTTCCTTGAAATCAGTAAGTCCCTTTAAGATTTGATTTCCTTGGCTTGATTTTGTTCTCTTGATGGGTGCCTATACTGGTTGTTGCTACGAGCAGTGTCAAAAAGTCGAGCCAATAACAAGTGAGTTTTATGAGGTATATTAATTGGTTACTAGGAATGGCAAAATAGGAACGTTGGTTTATGGAAAATTACCTTTTTTTATTACGGGCCAAAGCGAGTAGCGTGGCAAGATATGCACGTCGGTTAACCAGCATAACGAGCTGTTCTGTTATTACCTGCCAAAATGAGTAGCTTTGAGAACACTTTTTTGATTTTACTATAGTTACAAAACTATATATCACTATAACATAATGAACTGTTTTATAGTAAAGCATGTGTGTTATGCATTTAGAATATAATTGGATGATTTTCAACCAATTTGTCCTGTTAGAAAGGAAAGGAAATATAACCCCAAATTGTATTGTTGTATTTATACATAGATGGGTCAGAATTGCCATATATAATGGTCACTATCAGTTGTTCATCTAGTCTGGAGATCGTAACTTGGAGCTTTATAATTGTTGTTAGTGTCGTGTCGTGTCGTTTGACAGGTTTTAAATGTTGCTATTACTAGTTAGCAACTTTAAAAATACAATATAATAATGTATAATTTATGAGACTGTTCTTCACAAGTGTGTGTGTGTGTGTGTGTTAACGGGAGCTATGGGCTATGGCGAAGATGCAGAAACAGAAAGACCAAGGTGGGCTTGTGTGTTGGATTACATGTGCACCTAATTGTATTATTTTCTAGTTTCGACATGTGCACAAAATTTACGAGTGCATATGTTAGATAATTGGCCCAAAGGCAAAAATAGTAATGTAATTTTAGTAGAAGACGCTCTCATGAATTGCACAATATTGTATTATTTTTTTTTAATTTGTTATAATTATAGCAACTCACCAAATTATATCCAATTTATTATGTTTTGCTATTTTTTATATCGAACTTAAGAGTTTCTAATGTGTGTATCAAACATTTAATTTGTTGCTATTGTACTTATTTTGGTTACATAAAAAAAAGAAAATATATATACACATAATAATGACAAATTAATTGTTTGATACACACAACAGAAAATAAGAAAATTTTAAAGTTTGATATACAAAATAATAAAATGTAACAAGTTAAATACATTTTGGTAACTAAATCTTAAAAGAAAACAACTAATGGCTTTCATGTATTTTATGATGCTATTTATTAAAACTAAAAACATATTTCCTGTAGCAACCGGTGGTAATATGACGTGGGACAAATATACATGACGCCGTCTAAAACATTTGCAATCTTGATTAATTAAAGTTGTGAAAACTATCTTATTGAAAATGTTTTTTTAGCCTTTATTTTTATGTTGAATCTAAAATTTTTGTTTACTATTTTATATTTGAAATAACAAAAACCAAAACAAAAATAATAATAAACCAAATGAAAATACACATCCAATTAAGTTTTAACCAAACACATTTTCTAAATTTCCTATTAAAAGTAAAACTTCACCCTTTTTTAGCAAAACTTTTCAAGAAAAGTGAAAGACGATATTCACTACCAAATGCATCATAAAATCTTCTTATTTTTCAAAAAAAAAAAAGTTTAGTAATCTAATTTCAAGATTTTAATTAAGAATATTATTTATTGCATCTTTTTCTTTTAACATTCAAATATGTTATATCATTGGTCAACACCGGAAACATATAATAGAATATAGCCTTTAAACTAACGTCCGATTTCAAAAGCCGAAAATGAAAAAAAAATATTACTTGTAATTCTCTTCTAGTTAAATCATCCACCTTATATTTCAATGAAGAAAAAAGGGTTGTTAGTCCAGGCTTTTGAACCAAATAAATAATAATATATAAATATAAATTTGTCAATGAATAATTATTGTTAGGCCTGTAAACGAACCGAACGAACACGAACGAGGCATTGTTCATGTTCGTTCGTTTAATTTTAACCGAACACGAACACGAACGGTTAACCGAACGAGAATTCCTGTTCGTGTTCGTTCGTTTAAGAGATGATGATGTTCGTGTTCGTTTGTGTTCGTTCATTTAAATGCTAAACGAACATAAACGAACGCAAACGAACATGAACGAACATAAACGAACTTGAACGATCATAAATGAACATAAACGAACATAAATGAACATAAACGAACACAAACACTAAAATTAGCAGAAATACAGAACTTAAAACGAACATCAGGTACAAGAACGGTCAATAATACAATCACGTAGCAAAACACATGTCCGGATATTAAATTAATATGCATTCAACATAGTTCTTTAAAGTGACTGATTTGAACATCTTGCTTCTTTTCCCATTTGTTTCCCAATCCAAGCTTCCATCCTAAAATTAGTAAAAAACTAAATAACATCATAATTCAAAAATAACATAACAATAACAATTTTACTTATTTAGTTTTTTTATAAATGCACCTTAATTTAATTTAAATAATTTAAATTACTTAATTACAAATTACAAATATGTGTATTATATAAATATACAAACGAACATAAACATACGAACATAAACGAACGAACATAAACGAACATAAACGAACATAAATGAACAGTTCACGAACAGATAACCGAACGGTTCACGAACATAAATGAACGAACGAAAGCTTTGTTCATGTTCGTTCGTTTAACTAAACGAACGAAAAATTTTGTTCATGTTCGTTCGTTTAATAAACAAACGAACATAAACGAACTTCCCGCCAAACAATTTCACGAACGGTTCATGAACGTTCGGTTCGTTTACAGCCCTAATTATTGTCCAAGTATTTGAAGTCTACAGTTACGTAAATGTAGGATACCTATCATCTTTGACAAAGTACTCCTAAATACTTTCTTTTTCTAATAAGAAATAAATTAACTTGTTGACAAATCTAGAAGAACATATCTGTAATTATTAACATGTATACAAATTTCAACACCTGAATACAAAAATTTCAAAATTACTCATCACCACATGTTAAACCTTTTAGTTATGTCACTGATCACTAATTGTTGAAGTTTCTATAACATGTGTTGTATACTTATGTTAATCTTCTAGATATGATTAAAGATTACGGATATATTTGCTAAAAATAATCATAACTGCAAGCAAAAGCTATGGTTAATTATGCGCTGTAATTTTTGGTTACATGGTGCTTTGAGTTTGTAGTTGTATAAAACTGTTAGATAAAAATAATTGCAATTAATATTAATAAGGAAAATGATAAATGTGAATATTTTACAAACATGAAAGGTTGATTATATAACTTGAGTTATGATTATCAGTTTTGAAAAGTAAAATTACCTTTTATATTCTTAACCACAGCCCTAACGACTGTTGTTATCATTGTCTATTAATAAATATTGGTTAGATGATATAATTTTCAAAGACTAATTATACTGACCGGAACTAATTAAGATGTTTTATAACTTGAAAGAATTAAATTACAAAGGAATTAATCAATGAGTTAATCAAATCGGTGATAAAATGGGATGATTTATTCGTTCCCTATTTTCATGTTTGATTTATACGTAAAAATGTAATATGGTGAGAGTAATTCTTGATCATTGTTTTTGATATATTTTTTTATTTGGACTCTTTTAACTAACTGTATTCGAGTATTATTATTTATGACATGCATACTAAAAAAGACTCCTTAAATTTATATATACAAATTAGGATACACTGTCTTAAAATATAATAAACTTCTTTTAAATAATTATTCTAAAGAATGAACGTTATACTTTTGTAATTAACTAGTAGTTAGCTTACCCGCGCTTCGCGTCGGGGTTTAATTACTTTTTAATCGAGTTTTATTAGATTATTCATCTATTAGTTTTTTACTAAAAAAGTTAGATAAAAATGGTAAGTTGAATTTAGATATGAAACTTAAAACCATTGAATCACTTGAATGTTTTGAAAGTAATTTAACTTCCGTTTATCTTGAGACTACGTAAAATATTTAAACAATGAGAGCCTATTTCACTAGTAACAAATGTGATTTAGATTTGATCTAATAGTAAGTACTCGTATAATAAAAATCCTATACAATTATAATATAAAAAATAAATTCCACATCATAGGGCCCTATTATATCGAATATCTAAGGCTCTCGTTTAATCTGAAAACCTACATAAAAAGAACTCAAAAAGTTATTTGGATGATTGGATTATTGAAAAATGGAAGTTGACAAAGATAAGTAGTAGATTTAGACGATGGAGAATAACATTTTCGAGATAAAATGTGTCGTATGTTTTTTGTTGTACAAATTCATTCATTTCATCAGAGGAATTATGTAATACATTATATTAGTTTAATAATTAACAAGTAATTATGTAACTCTTTCTATGTTTGTCGATGTGTATTTTTTTCTCCTTCAGTTTTTTAGTTTTAACACCTGTGTTAATATACTGAGTTAGAAGATGAGTAAAAATATATATACAACCTTTGTTTGGCTTATGATGTAACAGTTGTCAAAAAAATTAATTCATATAATTGTATTTTAAAGGGTTCATATTTTTAGGATTTGGTTTATGTTTGTTATTAAGAGAAAGTTATAATTCGCGAGTACCTAAGATATATTATGTGGACTTATATGGGTGTATTAAATGAATACATATTTTTAGAATTGAGCTTTTTTATTGAATATGTCAGGAAAAAAACAAAAAAGTTATTAAAACATTTATTTTTAAAAAACTATACTATCTAAAGTTGTTTTATAAATATTAAAATTGCGTAGGATTTAAAGGGTTACATATAATATGTATGTAACATACAAATAAATTCAAGTAAAGTTACTTTGTAAATAGTACTAAAACATTTATTTTTAGAAAACTATAATATCTAAAGTTGTTTTATAAACTATAGTAAAGTTAGGTGGTTTTATTGTAATTTGTTAATAAGTTGAGGTTGTTATTGGAATATGAGTAAAGAGAGAGGGTTACTATTGAAAATTTTGGTGGAAATAAATGTAAGGAAAAAATAAATATAGCTAGATTCAAACCCAGGACCTGGGACCTAAACACCATACATGCGCTCTAACCATTTGAGCTGGAGGCCAGTTTGTTTTACACAACCAGCGCGTGTATTTATTAAGAAGCTCCTTTTTTTCCTTGTAAATGTAAGGAATATATAATACATTAAACTTGCTAAAACATATCATTATACGCATAGTAATATTTTGACAATCAGTTTCCGGTCATTTTTTGCCAATGTCTATTTATGGGAAACTCTAAATTCTATCTCTAGCTATAAACCTTTTCCACCTTGAAACCTTGATTGCAGCCGAATTTCTCATTTCTTCAATCAAGCTCATTTTTTTGTTCAAAATATTTCTTTGTTTTCTGGCCGAACCCGTCGACTTTGACTTACAAGCTTTGGGTTTTATTAACATGTGTTGATTTGGTTATGGGTGGCTAGTGATAGTGGCGTTTACGGGTGTGGATGTGAAGGTTGTCTCAGTGATAAAAAAAGAAGAAGGCATGTGAAAATGAAGGTTTGAAGGTTATTAATGAAAAAAGGAGTTTGTCGATATATGGGTTTGGGGAGGTGTTGCGGGACATGGAATTACATTAGAATCTAGTCACAAACCAGTTATAAATGGTTTGATTGCATACAATAAAAAATGTAGTAACTTTATTATATTAATTACAAAAAAATATAGATTTCATTATATAAAATCAAATATTAATTTATGAACTAATTTAAAATTATACTATATTAATTACCTTTTTATAAATTAAGCTGAAACTCTATCATTCAAGTACAAAACTTTCATAAAGACAACGAGTTTGAGTTCTTGACACACATGATGGTGCTTCAATTCTTAACCGGATCCCAACAAGATTGAATCTTGCAAAAGGGAGGTGATCCTCACACAACAAAAGTGGTCCATGCACAACAATGTTATGCAGCATCAACCTGTACTATGTGTAGTAACTGCTTGTACATTGTTGTGCATGACTAAAATTTGTTGTGTGAGAATCACCTCCCCTTGCAAAATGGGATGTCAACATTCCGAGCCTGAATTGTGTACTTTCCCTTTGTTATTTGTTATACCTCACATAGAGCGTGGTGGTTGCCACCCCGCGTGGTCCTCGACATATGAAAGGGAGGGAGGCAACCGAAAACTCATACGATAAAAGCGTTATATCATGCGTAGAAATCTATGAGATGTCAATGGCCTAACATATGCTTTCATTATTAGAGAAATGATAACCACACCCCACTATACATATAGCTATATAGTTGACCCTGTAACATTATCTAACTACATAACCATGATGTGATGAACGATCATTTTAAACCTACATTTTGTGAAGAATTTTTTTTTTTGACCTTGTGATGCAATTAACACATTCAAATTTATAAATAATACTATTTAAACCAGCCTATCTTTCATTTCATTTCAAACATATTATATCAATCGTATTCTTCTCACATACTTAAACACATCAACTCACATTAAAAGTGGTCAATTTATACAAGCAAATGTCCAAATAAACACACACCCAATAACAAGTACATAGTCAAACACAAAAAATTGACCATATTTATAACTTGTAGTCTGTGCATCAAATATACTCACAGGTACAATATACCAAAGTACAATGGCATATTAATTCTACAATACACCATTTCATACATAGTTTCACTTTCACCTCGGTTAGTAACTGCAATTCCACAATTACCCCCCGTACGTCATTAGTCATTACAACAGGGAAAACCAAAAGTAATTCACACAGATCTTTTTTTTTTTAAAGTAAACAAAAAAGTTACCAAACTCTTTTTTTTTCACAATTTTCCACAAACTTTAATTTAAAAAAAGAAAGGAAAATCAGTTGTTTTTCCCCTGATTTTTAATTAAAAATTATTAGTAGTTTAGTAGTAATTAATTAATAACTAGTAATTAGGCAGCAGCAACAGCCCCAGAACGGAAAGGGTAATTTGGGGAAGAATTGGAAGATTTTTCTCGCTCTTCTTTCTTCCTCAGCGCTTTGATCGATGCAGAGAGACTCCGTTTCTTCTCTTTCGCTTCATCGATCTCAATCTGCTCTGCTCTACACTCTTCGCTACAAAAAGGTACGTCCCCCCTGCAAATTTACCAAAATACCCATCTCAGATCTTCTTCTTCAGATTCATAATAAATCCATCCACTACTCCAAATTTTCAGAAGATTTAAAGGGAAAAATAACGATAATAATAATAATACCTGTACATGAAGATGTCTCTGTTACAACCAAGTGGTTTTTTACAAAGAAAACATGCATCTAAGAAATGGGGTTGTTGTTCCTGAAATCTTCCATTGAAAAACGACCCAGATCTTGTAGAGGAAAACGAATGGAGGCTTTTAAAGCTTGTCGTTCGTGAGGAATAGAGAGGCCGTGAGATCAAACGGCTGCCGTGGCGGTGGTTTTCCGACGACGATGAGAATTTGGATTCTGTGACAGCAATAGATGCGAGACCGTTATTCTGTTGAAGGAGAGATTGGTTTCTTATGGTTGCAGGGTCCATGACGGTGGCGGTGGGGGTTGGGAGAAAGGGGAAAGGCGGAGGTTATAAAGAGAAGAGGTGTTGGTGAGTTTAGAGACTCAGAGTGGTGTGTAGATCACGGCAAAAGTCAGGAAATTAATAAATTAGTTAAAAAGTGAACAAGTATGACGTTTGATGCTTTTCAACACTTTGTAAATATCGATGTCACTTTCTTAAAATAGGAAATAATTTTTTAACAGCGAAAAATAGGAAACTATTAACTAGTTTTTAAATTACAAAAATAAGTATTTTAATAACCATAACTCTTACTTAACTCTCGTGGATAAGAATAAAAATAAATTAATTTTAATTTCTAAAAATAGTAATATTGTTTCACATATAAAAAGTTTAAAACTAATAAAAAGATAACCCTAATATATATAAAAAGCTAATTATAAACAAATGAGTTGTGATTTTTATATTTAAAAAATGAAATTATTTTTTTTGTCCTTATCCACAACCCTTATCATCTTCCAAAAAATAATATACGAAGCTAATATTATCTAACTCAGTTAATGTTATTTTTAATAAATGATGTTAAAGTTATTTAAAAGTTTTAGTGATTTAAATATATTTGAAAGAAAAATCACCTAAATTACACTACGTTAGATATGTATCATTTCCTCTTATTTGAAGTAGAACCAGGCTTTCCTAATTTATCATTCTTCCACCATTTATTACATGTAAAAATCTATTAATTATTTAATTTTTTTAACTATAACATTTTTTAATTACTAGAAGGTTAAATAATAAGAGGATTTAATTGAAGGATAAAAACCATCTCTTATTTACTAGTATTTTACCCGCGCGATGCGGCGGAGTAAAATAGTTTCATTTGTCGACATAGGGGTGTTCAAAATTCGGATATAAACAGTTTTAACCGTAATCCGAACCGCTCCGTAACCGAAAAATCCGAAACCGTTTTCAAATTCGGTTTTCGGTTCGGTTTAAAAACCAAAACCGATTACCATAAACGATTTTCTGTTCGGTTACGATTTTAGGATTTTTCAAACCGAATAAACCGAATTATATATTTACTACTTTATAAACCATTTAGCCTATACATACATACATACATACATATATATATATATATATATATATATATATATATATATATATATATATATATATAAACTATTGCCGCCGCAGCATTGCGCGGGTATATATATATGGGTTTAGTTCTTAAAAGTAAATCGAAGTTGTCACTTTTTGCTATTGTGTATACCCAACTTTCAAAACTGCCATTTAGTGCATCAAACTTCCTAACACTACCATTTAATACATTGGATTACTTGCTTAGCAGATAACCAATAATTCTGATATTTTTTATTTATTTTAATATCCCTCAAATGCCACATATGTAGACATGTCATTAATTTTTGCCACGTCATATATATCTCTTATAATTTAAATGTCCCAAATGAAAATGAAGAACATCATAAACCCATGAAGAACAATCAAAAACATGAAGAACAATCTAAACAATCAAAACCCAGATCTAAACAATCAAAACCCTGATAAAGAATCAAGAACCCTTAAATTAAACCTGATGAAGAATCAAGAACCCGTAAATGAAAGATTGAAACCCTAAAACAATCAAGAACAACTAATGAAGAAGAAAATCAAATCTTGAACATGAAGAACAATCTAAACAATCAAAACCCAGATCTGAATCGTAAACAGAAGCATAATCGAAACATGAAGAACAATTTAAACATGAAGAACAATCTAAACAGAAGCATAATCGAAACACAAGCATAAATCAAGAGCTTACAGATCTGGAATCCATCTTCATTAGAAACCTTAGATCGAAGAAAATAAGAAGATGAACAAAAACCCTAAATCGTATGCAGATGAACAAGAAACCCAAATCGCCCAAACCCTAAACCCTAACCTGAAATCACAGGAGATGAATTTGTTGTTCCAGATCTGAATTCGCAGGAGACGAAAACAGGAGGTGCGAAACCCTAATCGCTGGAGACTAAAACAGGAGGCGCCGCCATGGAGTTCTTCAATGATGGTGTTCGTATTCAACGATGATTTGGAGACTGAAGCTTGTGTGAAACCCTAATCGCCGCCATGGAGTTCTTCAATGATGGTGTTCGTCTTCAAGATCGGCGGAGTTCTTCAATGATGGTGGCTGAATCGCAGAGAAAGATGAAGATGGTGGCTGAATCGATGGAAGCTTCTGAATCGATGAATCTGAGTTCTTCTACTCTCAAGCTTTTTGTTTTTATTATTATTATTATTATTATTATTATTATTATTATTATTATTATTATTATTATTAAATAGAAAATTACACTTCATCACTCAAAACACATGCCATATCATCAAAACCGGATCCACATCACCCTTAACCTGCTATCACAGGTTAAGATGTATTAAACGGTAGTTTTAAAGAGTTCGGTGTATTAAATGAGAGTAATGAAAGATGAGTATACACAATAGCAAAAGGTGTCAACTTCGATGTACTTTTAGGAACTAAACCATATATATATTGGGAGGTTCAAAAGAGACCAGGAAATAAAAAAATTACGAGAGACCAAATCTGAGCCGTTGATTTCATCACCGTTAGTGCTGCCAGTTAATGCTGCCCTCCCTAGTTAATGTTGCCAGTTATATTTCCGCTTTTATGAATAATAACTGTGTTATATCTGTACAATTCTAAGTTAGTTCAAACCAGTTTGGTTGTGAATTAGGACAATGTAAGCATGAATTGTGACCTGTAAAACTCAACAGTGGTATCAGAGCCTCGGCTCAGTTATATATATATATATATATATATATATATATATATATATATATATATATATAGAGAGAGAGAGAGAGAGAGAATGGATCAACATAGAACCACCTCTTAACCATAGAACCTAAAGAACTAATATGGACCGTTAGATAATCTAAATAAAGGGCTGAGATCAATCTTTTATTTTCTATTATTAAAAAAGGAAACAAGCCAATCATATTAACAAATAAGGGCATATTTGGAACTAAAAAAAAGTCTCCCTCCTCTCTTCCAACACAATATCGTATCTCTCATTTCTCTCTCCTGCATCTCTCTCTCCTGCTACAAACAAAACTCCAGATTAATCAACAAACGTCCTGAAGCCCTCCCTATCGTTTGATTTCTCCTCTTGTGAAGACTCATCTCCGGCGGATGAATGTTGAAATCGACATAGTTGATGAAGACCCAGATCCCCATTATGGTTTTTTACCCAGTTCGTTTGAAGCCCTCCCATCGTTTGGGTGTTTTTTCTTGTCAAGAACTTCATCTGGAAGTTGAAGATAAGTGGGTAAGTGTGTATTTTGGTTTTTTTTAATCTAGATTGTGTTTCAGTTTTCTTCTTTATCTAGATTGCATTTTGATTTCTTCATCTCGATTGTGAACAAGAAGTAGATGAGATTATGCATATTTGAATTTTTATAATGAAAATGCATATAATTTTGTTCTTAAAATGTAGATGGATACATATAATGTTTATATGTTTGTACGAAAATGTATTAAAATGCAATTTATACAATTTTTATGGTGAAAATGAACATGCAGATGATATGCATTTTAGTTGCTTTAAACTTTGTGGGTCTATGTTTCTTTTGATATATAAATGCAAATGATGAATTTTGTATCCAAATCATACATTAATGTTCACAACATATAGCATTTTCTTAGAATTACATAACATGATTATTGTAGTGGTCTAAAATTGGTTCTTCAATCATAGATGTGAAGATGTTGTTGCTTGAATCAGAGAAAGGGTTTTAATATCTGGGTTTTGATGTTGTTTTTTGCATATTCAGTATGTAACGTTGAAATGCATATGATTTCTAGTTTGCATTTGGTATTGTGAGTTCTTCATCTCGATTGTGGTTTCTGCATTTTCGTCATACTGGGTTTTGATTTCTGGTTTTGATGCTTTTTTTTGCATTTTCAGTATGAAACTTTGTATAAAAATATATAATTTATACTAATATGCAGAAAGATTTAGAATCTTTAACGTTTTATTTGAGAATTAGCATTTTCAGTTTTTAATTATGAAAATGCAGAGATGTTGGAATTACAACACTTTGTTTTGGTCTGAATCTGCATCTTCGTCTAGAATTTAGCTTTTTCAATTGTTACAATGGATAGTCATAATGTAGTATGTTGTTAAGAATGAAAATGCAGATATGTTTGAAATCACAACACTTTGTTTTGGTTTTGGTAAAGCATTTGGATTTTTGTGTTAAAATGTAGTTATGGTTTCATAATCCTTGTATAAAAATGTATAATTTATACCAATTTTGTGTAAAAATATATAGTATATACCAGTATGCAAAGACATTCAGAACTTTATCATTTTCTTTGAGATTTAGCATTTACAGTTTTTAATTATGAAAATGAAGAGATGTTGGAATTACAACACTTTGTTTTGGTCTGAATCTGCATCTTCTTATGGGATTTAGCATTTTCAATTTTACAATGGATAGTCATAATGTAGTATGCGGTTAAGATTGAAAATGCATATATGTTTGGAATTACAACACTTTGTGTTTGGCTTTGGTAAAGCATTTGGATTTTTGTGTTAAAATGTAGTTATGGTGTCATAATCCTTGTATAAAAATGTATAATTTATACCATTCTTGTATAAAAATGTATAGTTTATACTAATATGCAAATAGATTCAGAATCTTTATCATTTTCTTTGAGATTTAGTATTTTCCATGTGTTTTTTCATCTGGGTTTCATGAACCACCTACATTTTTGTTTTTTGTATTTTCATCTTTGTATTTTGAAAAAATACAAGTTTTTGACATATGTCAAAGCTGAAAAAGTTTGTCTTAAATTAAAGAGGAAGAAAAAATATTGTTGCTTTGCATTTTTAGATTGTTTGTTTGTTTCATTTTTTATGTGAGAATGCCAATTTAAAAAAATTTGCGTTTCCAGATGTACTTTTCCAGTTAGTTCTTGATGGATATTGGTTTTTACATTTTCAGATTGTAGTTTGTTTGCATTTCATCTGGGTTTCATTTCTGATTGTACTTAAGTTGCTTTGCATTTTCACACTGTAGTTTGTTTGCATTTTAAGTTAGTTGTTTAGTTTGTTTGCATTTTATTTGGGTTTCATTTCATTGAAAAGTGCATTTAGATTATGGTGTTCAACTGTTTCTTATGATACTGAAAAGTGCTGTGAATGGAATTTGTATTTTGGGTTTGAATATATAATTTGCATTTTGGTCTGTATTTTGCATTAAATCAGTTGTGAAATGCAGATAAAAGTTGTTGCTTTGCATTTTCAGATTGTTGTTTATTTGCTTTTGCATTTTCAGAATTTGCATTTGCATATGATGTGAAGATGGTATTGCTTAATTTGTATTTATGATATGAAAATGTTATGTGAAAATATTGTGAAATGCAAACTACAATTTGCATTTATGTATCATGTTGGGTTTTGAATATCATGTTAGTATGCTAATTAGACTAGTAAAATTTGTTAGTAAATTTTTTAGATTAGTGGATTATACACCCCTATGTTCCTTCATTATCTCTTTTACAATGGATAAGTCTAGATTTGTTTGCATTTTCATGTGGGTTTTCTTTCAGATTGTACTTAAGTTGCTTTGCATTTTCAAATTGTAGTTTGTTTGCATTTCATTTGGGTTTCATTTTAGATTGTACACATAAATAAACATGCAAATTTCATTGAAAAGTGCATTTAGATTATTGTGTTCAACTCTGTTTCTGATGATATTGAAAAGTGTTGTGAATGGAATTGCATTTTGGGTTTGAATATATAATTTGCATTTTGGGCTGTATTTTACATTAAATCAGATTGTGAAATGCAGATAAGAGTTGTTGCTTTTGCATTTTCAGATGGTTGTTTGTTGCTTTGGAGTTTTCAGAATTTGCATTTGCATATGATGTGAATATGGTATTGCTTAATTTGCATTTATGAAATAAAAATGTTATGTAAAAATATTGTGAAATGCAAACTACAATTTGCATTTAAGTATCATGTTGGGTTTTGAATATCATGTTAGTATGCTAATTAGACTAGCAAAATTTGTTAGTAAATTTTTTAGATTAGTGAGTTATACACCCCTCTGTTCCTTCATTATCTCTTTTACAATGGATATGTCTAGATTTGTTTGCATTTCAGTTTTTGCATTTTCAGTATGCAACTTTCGAAAAGCATATCATGTTAAGATCTTGTTGCTTTTTTGCATTTTCGATGTGAAATATAGTCGCTTTACATTTTCAGATTGTTGTAACTTTTTAAAAAATGCATATCATGTTCTGGGTTTTGATGTTTTAAAAATGCATATCATGTATGTAACTTTAAAAATACATATGATATGAAGATGTTGTTGCTTGAATCAGAGAAAAAGTTTTGATTTCTGGGTTTTTATCCTGTTTTTTGCATTTTCAGTATGTGACTTTGAAAATGCATATGATTTTTGGGTTGTATTTTGGTTATCTTCTTCATCTATATTGCATTTTGAGTTCTTCATCTCGATTGTGGTTTCTGCATTTTCGTTCTTGATATGTTGGGTTTTTGCATATTCTTTGTTGATATGTTGGGTTTACGCATATTCGTTCTTTATTTGCTGAGTTTCTGCATTTTTGTTCTTGATATGCTGATTTTATGTATAATTTAAAAATGCAAATATTTTTCTTATGTAAAAATGCAACTACTGCTTGAATTCCTTTTGTTTATAAATTGTATTTACATTTTCATTTATCAATATTGTTTGTGTTTCTTGTTTGCATTTTAAGTTGCACAGTTCTGCATTTTATTTATTCTAATTGGTACTTTGATCTGCATTTTTGTCCTTGATATGTTATGTTCATGTGTAATTTTGAAAATGCAAAAATGTTTTTTTGTTGTAAAAACGCTACTTCTGTTCGAGTTCCTTTTGAGGCTTTGCATTTTCGTATTTGCATTTTCGTGCTTGATATGCTGTAATTATGTATCATCTCTGGTTTTTGCATTTCTAAGTGTATTTTTCAGTTTGTTCTTGTTTTGCATTTTCAGTAATGGATTTGGTTTTTGCATTTCCAGTTCTGTGAAAATTTTTTGTTGTTTTGCATTTTCATATTGTTGTTTGTTGCTTAGCGTTTTTGGTTTTTTGCATTTTGCATTTTGAAATGAAACCAAGTTCAAAATGCAAACTTTGCATTTTCAACAAAAAAAAAAGTTTCAGAAATATATCAAGCCTGGTCTAGTTTGAAAGAGGACGAAAAACTGAATCTAATAATATAATTTTCGTGCTTAAACTCTAAAAAACGAACGAGTTATGATAATTTAAAGATTGAGGGGGTTTTTTTTTTAAAAAAAACTTGTTGGCTGGAGAATGTAGAAGGAGGCGCGTGGGTTTGATTTTTTTTTTAGTTTTCCAGTTTTGCCCTCCAATCAACATGCCACGTGTCATCCTCTAAGGTGGTTCTTTAGGTTCTATGTTTAAGAAGAGTTCTATGTGTATCCTTACCCTATATATATATATATAGACAAAAGTTCATGCGAGAACTGTTGTTAGCGCGAGAACCGCGAGAACCAATCTAAGCCGTCCAATTCTCCCTCCTTCAATGTCATTGCCCACCCATGAATTCCTCACATGCACCCTGCCACACCCTATCCCTCCACGCTCTCCATCCATGATACTTCCCATATCCAAGGAACTGCTGAGATTGATTCTCGCGGTTCTCGCACTAACAACAGTTCTCGCATGAACCCTCCCCTATATATATATATAAATATATATATATATATATATATATATATATATATATATATATATATATATACACATATATGAAAAAGTTCATGCGAGAACCATTCTTAGTGCGAGAACCGCGAGAACCAATCTAAGCTGTCCAATTCCCCCTCCTTCAATGTCATTGCCCACCCATGAATTCCTCACATGCACCCTGCCACACTCTATCCCTCTACGCTCACCATCCATGAAACTTCCCATATCCAAGGAACGACTGAGATTGGTTCTCGTGGTTCTCGCACTAACAACGGTTCTCGCATGAACCTTCCCCTATATATATATATATATATAGTGTTTTACCCGCGCGATGCGGCGGGGTAAAATATGTTTTTTGAGATAATATGTAACTTTTGAAGTAAAATTAAAAGAAGAAGAGTGTGATTGTCGATAATATGTGTTGTCTATATTAAAACCATTTTAAAAGGACTAAATTTAAGATAAGTAATCAAGATATACTTTAAGAAATCTTTTTTTTACAAAATTTATGTTGAATTTAATATTATTTAAATCACAACAAAAATTTAATACCTTAAATAAATATTTATTAATTTTTGAAAACTATTATAATTAAGTAGTACAATTACTAAAAGATTACTTACAATACCTTAAAGCAATAAATTATTTAACTAAACTTGAGTTCAATTTAATATGCAATAAATCATAATAATTGGTTACAATAATTTGAAATTAATGTAATTAATTAGTTTGTATTGTAACTTACAATTAATTAATTTTCATAACTTCAATGTTTGAAAATGTTGCTTTAATGTATTGTAATATATGCAAAATGTGTTGTACTACTTAACTTAAAAAAGTCTTAAAAAGAATAGGCTAAATGCTTTATAAAGTAGTAAAAATTTAGAGTAAGTTAAACTTTTTTGTTTTTTAATTTTAGTCAAATTTACGAATATATTCCCTACAGTTTATATTTTTCAGGTTTAGTCCCTTTCAATATGAATTTATTACTATTTTGACTTCTAGCTAGCTTATTGATGTAATAACTAGGCTAATTTTGATAGATTAAATACTGTTTAAATATTGATTAATTATATATAGATTAAAATTTTAAACAAAAAGAATTTAAAATTCATCCGTTTTCATCATCAGAAAATCTATAGATTATATGAAAACGCACTCATAAACCTAAATCTGAATAAACCAATATCAACTTATTTTATGAAATCTACACACAAGATCGCTCGTAACCCCAAATAATCGATCCGTATGAGTAAACTTCACAAGCCCAGTCAATAGATCTCTACAATCTAAGGATACACTCACAAACATGCTTGAAAGCGTATGACAAGACCTAAACCAGCTTTCAATCGAAAGCCCTACATGAACAACCTAAACCGACCTTAAAAAACTAAATCGACTTTGAATCTATTCTATTTCGCATTAGTATAACTCCCATATTCAATTTCTTTCGGAAAATAGAAATACATTTCGATTCTTGTAAATAAATATACAAGGGAGTGGAGAAGGTGACTAGAAGATAAAAGGGGAAATTGAGAATTGTGGCCAAAGTATGGTGGGCAAAAGGTGATGTGTTGTGGATGTTATTTAAATATTGGTGGCCGGAGTGTGAGTGGGAGCAAAAGAGATAGGTGAGGAGAGATGTACGAGAGAGAAGACTGAATAGATTAAGAGAGAGACACATATTTATTTTTGAAATTTATTATTTTATTTAAAATAGTTAAAAATAAAGTAAGATTGAGAAAATGAATATAACAAAAGTACAAGTAGTTTTGTCTTTTCAAGTTTGTTAGGGATCAAAGGGAGATAAGGAGCCTTGGTTAGAGGTGGACTAAAGGTGGACGAAGTTGATGTTTCGTGTGAGAGATAACACGTAAAGAGACGGTCGCCGGAAGTAAATCATGTGCGGCCAGAGGTAGAATGTTGGTGGGTGGATCGATGACAGAGAGAGAGAGTGTGTGTTGATGTAACACCGTGTTTCACGAGCTTAAAATTAGTGCAAATTTAAACTTTTACAACTTACTTATCAAAAGCTGGCAGCGGATAAAACCACCATTTACAAATCATCAGAAGATTATCTGACTATTAACATTTTAAATAACAGGTGTTACCACAACTAACAACCGACCATCGGATCACATGCATAAATCTAACCAGTAGTGTTCCACAAATATAAACACTACAATTACCCACGAGTAACCCAAGCTCGCCAGGCCATCAGTCACTAACCTGCGAAAAAAGGGAAATCTAGCACCGTTAGCTACAACTAGCTAGTGAGCACCAATTTACACATAAGCATCAATAAGCATACTATCACAACACAGTATGGCACACATAGCTAAGCTATCACATAACGGTGTGCCGACAAGTCAGCGGGATCATATCTTGCGAGGTAGCTAGCCTGGCTCAACGATCAAAGCTGAGGAATCAGTCACGACCATCCGCATCGGTGGGGGAGCGAAGAGCAGCCCACCATCACGTTTACCAGTTCCGGTTTGCACCGAGAACCCCATTTCATAACCAGTTTCCGGCTTTCGCCGAGAACCCTATTACAATACCAGTTCCGGCTTTCGCCAAGAACCCCATCATCGTCAAGGAACGGTGGCCTGCAGAGCCGTCACCAAGCGTATATACCTAGTGCCGCTAATCCCCCAATTCCAGACCCTATTGGGCCCCCAGGGACCAGCCTACGTGGTTGACCTTAACCAATCTCCAGGAACTATGAATACAGTTCCCCAATTTGTCCGGACGTATAATCAATAACAGATAACCGATCCAATAAGGATCCAATTACATGCACATATACAATATCATATTAGCCTCTGCTCATACTTGATGAGCAGAATACTAAATTACACTTTAAACATAGCATACAGTTGTCACATAAGTCATAACCCTACATGGGTCTATCTCGTATCACTTCACTTATCTATCGTCACCTTTATAACCACATGACACGTGTTATAACACAACACGTCACTTACATAAGTCATAACCCTACATGGGTCTATCTCGTATCACTTATAACACTATGTCACTATATCACTATATCACGCCTTACCTCGCGCGTTCACATATATACACATAGCACATATCACAGGCACACAATAGCTCTACTTACTGAGTCTCATGGGAAACCGGTACTCACCTGGAGCCCTCGCTAAGCGGATACGTCACTCGCGTCTTCCCGTTCCTCAGGTATACCTAACATATCGCATACACGCTTGGTTAACACTTACACATAAGACACATAGGTCTAAAACACAAGTTACACAAGCTGCCAGGTTGGGTCCCCCGCTTGCGGTCGCAAGGACCTGCCTTGCGGTCGTAATGGACCCTACAGAACAGCCATGCGATCACAAGGATACCCCATGCGATCGCAAAGGTTCCTTTTTCCCCACTCATGCTTCCGATCGCAAGGGACATCACCTTTTGATCGCAAACATGATTCTAGGGTTGGTTACGATCGCAAGCTACATACTTACGGTCGCAAACCTTATTTTCTTCGCTCGTAAGCGGTAAACACCACCAAAACAGACCCATACGATCGCATGGACCTACCATGCGATCGCATAGCATAAATACAAGACTTACGGTCAAAAGACTATCACATGCGATCACATCACACATTTCCGCGGCGCGACCTTAAAAACTTCCGCGGCGCGGAAATTTACAAACACCCTTACGGTCGCAAGCACATGCCATGCGATCGCAAGAAACCAAGACACCCCTTACGGTCGCAAGTACTCCCCCTTGCGGCCGCAAGGACCCTCGACGCAGTGTTCTTCGACTCTATTTCACAACAGCTACTGTTCTTCGAGTTCTAACCATTTTAACCGATCTAAAACACACTTTTAATCATCTATACACTTTACTAAACATTATTTGGAGCTTATATATACATTAGACATCAAAACTCATCTCTATTACTCAATTTACACCATTAATTTGGTGTATCTCTTTCAAGAACACAAACTAGGGTTCTCACTAGAAATCACTTACAAGAAGGTGAAGTTACAACTGATTGAACACTGAAATAAGTTCTTGAGCTCACGAGAATCACTTCCCTTCAACTTCTCTTCCAAGATCACCAAGGCTTAAGAGGTGTGTGTGTGTTTCGCATAAATGTATGTACGTATGTATGTTAGTATGTGTTTGCAAAGGTCAGGAGATAAGAAAGAGTAGAGAACCGACTTTGGTTCTCCTAATTAAACAACGGGGTATTTTGTTCCCCTTTTCAACTTACAACTTTTCACCCGCTAACCCGTTTCAACTAACGGGGATATCTACGGAATCATTACACGAAACCGTTTAATAATTTATCACTTTTAAACACGTTTGTCACTTTTCACATAATCACTCTAATCAACGCATAACACGCGTTATCAACTTAAAACACACTAATTTAAATCACTTAAAACCGTTATACAACTATTTAAGCACTAGGTACAACTAGGTACTACTAGGCCCATTTTCAGGATGTTACAGTTGAGAGAAGGTCGCCGGAGATAGATCATGTGCGGCCAGAGGTAGAATATTGGTGGGTGGATAGATGACCGAGAGAGAGAGTGAGAGAGAGAGAGAGAGAATGTGTGTGTGCAACAGATGGTGTGAGATTGAGAGTTTAAATGTCAGAGAAAAGGTAGTCGAATAGGGTAATTTCTATTCTTTTTGTTTCTTTAATTGTTCAATAGCGTGATATTACATTTATTCAAGGAAACTTTCATATGTAATTATAAAGAAGTCAATTTAGATAGTATAAGGGTTCTGGGGGCGTTTGATACTCCGTACTTCTGTGTTTAGGAGCTTTTGGTACATATTTTTTCTCTATATGAAGCTCTTATTCGATAATGACCAGCCGGAATGTATGCATCCTAATTTTTCCTGGATATCGTGAAAACTTGTCTTTGCTCCTAAAGATCGTGGGGTTGTTGATATCAAAACTTTATGTGCTTTGAACTTAGCTCTTGTATTCAAATGCTAGTGGAGACTTAAAGTGGATTATACGATAATATAAAGGCAATTTATCATTGCTTGACATAATTAGTTTAAAAATCACTTCGTTGATCCATTAAAAACAAAAAAAAAGGACGTGACACGGATTTTACATCACTAGGTTTGAAGTTTAATGTTTAGGCTCCTTTATATTCTAATAAGCCCCTTGATGGCTTTGGTATTTTTTAGTGGCTTCTCTACGATCATTAATAAATTTGTCCTATTTTGTGTGGTGTTGAAAATTCAGAGACACTTTCGGTTTAAGCTATTCCAATAAAGTTAATATCTTAATTTAGAGATTACAACATGGAAGATTACGTACCTTATGTAATTTATTAAGAAGGGGAATACACAATGAGTCATCAAACCGTGTGATATGCGGTGCTAACTCTGATTCAAATTTAGATGTTTTCTTTTATTATAGTTTTTCGCTGAAAATATATATAGATGTTAAAAGATAGTAAGGAGTAAATAAGCCTATTGATAATTGATAAATCTATTAATTCTCTTCTAAGATAGGGCATGGATTTAAGGTTGAACACTAAAAGCCTAGACATTTTCTTGTTGGGATATATGGAAGCATCGGATGTGTGAGGAATTTGCATCTAATGAATTTGAGTCGGACTTATTCCGCTAAATTCAAAATTTATCATTATTTTAGTTAAACACAAGGGGTAATATCCGTAGTAGGGTGCTTTGAAGTAATTGGTGTATTTAACCAATTGATAAGTTATAACTTTCTTCCTTTTGTAAACGTGTACTGGTTATTAACAACTTGTTAATGACGTTTACTAATTGGATCGTGTAATTAGAAAAATAAGTAGTAATATAAAGTACATGACTATAGATTACCTCTGAAAATGATTAAAAAAACAAAGAGTTTGTAAATTAGGTTTTTTTAATAGAAAAAAATATACTAGACCAAAAGCTTAAGCAAGGTCATCACCCTCGACTAGCAAATATATGATAAAACTATTACCAAGGTGTTAGAGACAAGAGTAAACACAAATATTTAAAAAAAAGATAACGGGTTATAACTCCATATAGACCAAACTAAATTACAATTTGATCTAAATTTAATACAAGTAAAAAGCATAACTTGGGTCTCCATAATCACATTAGACACTAAAAATCTTTTGTTTTTAAACACCAATTCATTTCTTGCCTTCCAAATAAATCATAGTATACTCCCTGCTAACTCCTCTAACATTTTTTGCTTCTTTTTTGAATTTGCATAACCAACTAAGTTAGAAAGTAAGAAAAAACAAAGAGTTTGTAAATTGGGAGATATTGTAAATGGGATTATGATATGATGATGTAATTAGATGCGAGTGAGATCTGGAGGATCTAAGTGGCGTGAACGTAAAATAAGGTGAAGTTGGAGGGGGGAAACAAAAAGAATAGAAAAAGGGACCCACTTGTTGTTCGGTGGGAGCCGCATGCCCAACTGAACTCAACATCAGAATCTTTGCTTTCCCTCCTTCGATGCTTCAATTTTATTTTAAATTATTAATATTACTTAATAATTTATTTTTACATTCTTCCACTCACATCATGGCGCGTCCAACATACGCTCCATGCCGTCCACGACTATGACCATGACTTTTATAACAAAACAAAACAATAATTTTTTTCAAGATCACAAAAGAAAAAGAAAAAGAAATTTAAATATAAATTTCGTTCGTATTTTCAAGTTTGGAAGAAAAATATAAAAAAATGCAGAAATTTCTTTATATGTTTTTTTGAGTGGGACGAGAAATAAAAGATCTGGTTTAACAAGTAACTTTTTGTGTTTATTTTATTAGTATTTGTTACGTAATATATTTTATATTTTACTGTTTTACAATTATTTTTCCGGGGTTAATATTACAATATAAACGGTTTGTTATAATAAAATGCAACATCTCTTGAATGATAAATACAAACATTTTTTTAAAAAACGTGAATTTTCATTCTAAACTTTATTTAAACAAATTTTTGTAATAAAAAACTCATTGTTAGTTGAACAAAGTTTCGACCAAATGAATAGCAATCTAAAATGATGATACAACACAAAGTAAATTAGAATGATAGAATATAAGACAAACCAAAGTAAATTAGAATAGGATTCCCAATAAACACTTTAGTATCAAAACTTCAAATTGATAGATTTTAAGGATCAAACAACCACCTATCTTTAATCCATTTTGCATATCATATTACAAAATTGGATAAGGAACGCATAGTGTAACACAATAATATCCTTTATCATCTGTTTTTAGCCAATACTAGACCATGATTTTCTAAATGATCATGTTTTCTTGTTCTGCTCCAATCCAAACAGATATAATTACAGAGTTTTTATGAGATTTGACGTGTTTGCGACTCTAAAAACATGTTGTATCTAGTAAGTGTAACACCGGTTTCACGAGCTTAAAATTAGAGTAAATTAAAACTTTATTTACACCAAAAGTTCGCAGCGGAATAAACCACTGATTACATATTAAGTATTTCTTATCAACTTGGCGATCGCAAACAACGGATCAAGCCAAGTACCAAAAATTAAGCCAGTGTTACCACTACGCACCGACCATCGTTATATAGTATCAGAGTTAATAAACTACTAGTGTTCCAAAAGATATATACAATAACACTACCCACAGCAACCCGCCTCGCCAGGCCATCTGATCACTAACCTGCGAAAAGGGAAATAACACGAAACATTAGCTACACTAGCTAGTGAGTACAAGTATCACATAGGCACCAATAAGCATGCTATCACGTCACAATAAAACACACAATGCTAAGTTATCACGTAGCGGTGTGCCAACCTGTCAGCAGGATCATATCTTGCAGGGTTGCAAATCCCGCTCAACGAATCCAACTGAGAAAATCAGCAACACCAATCCATGCTGGAGGGGAAACGAAAAGCAACCCCCCGAGCACGTTGCGGAGCCACCTGGGCTCAATTAGGCCTTAGTTACAAACCAAGACCCCCCTGTTTTTGTCGAGGAACGGCGGCCTGCAGAACCTTTACCCCAGAAAATCACTCGTGGGAACCGCTAATCCCTGAATAACACTCAAGGGACCCAGCCGCATCGGCGACTGACCTCAACCCCTGCGTCTGTCCGGACAGGAGATCATAAACACGTTTGACCCATAGGGTCCACAGTATGCATGCGTATCACATATCACAATTCATATCACATGGTATCACTTATAACACTGTATCACTATATCACGTAGCACACAACACAGGCACACAATAGCCCTACTTACTGAGTCTTATGGGAAACCGGTACTCACCTCGATATCACAAGAGGCAGATATGAATCCGAGAATCCCAAGAACACACCGAATCGTCCGAATCACCTAACACATAAGGTTCAGGCTTGGTTATCACTTACACGTAACACATACAGGTTAGAACACAAGTTACACAAGCTGTCCATCCAAGACAACCCTCTACGGCCGCAGAGGATATATCCTACG
Organism: Pulicaria dysenterica; assembly: GCA_947179395.2. Lineage (NCBI taxonomy): Eukaryota > Viridiplantae > Streptophyta > Magnoliopsida > Asterales > Asteraceae > Pulicaria > Pulicaria dysenterica. Next base: position 110,283,083 of record OX359290.1, on the reverse strand, counting down.
GCCGTAGGACACATGAAAACCCTCCCTACGGCCGTAGTATCCAGCCACTACGCCCGCAGAGGTTCCTTCCAACAAACAATGTACTACAGCCGTAGAAACTCTCTTCTACACCCGTAGTAGTTGTTCTTTGGTGAACTACGACCGTAGGTTATGTACCTACGCTCGTAATCCTTGTTTCATCGTCCGTAGACGGTAATTCACACAAAAACACATCCTACGGCCGCAGTAACCCTGCCTACGGCCGCAGTAAACACAAAAGGCTTCCTACGGCCGTAGGGTAATTTACCTACGCCCGTAGGGAGTGCCTGCACAGCAGGTCTTCGTCCCTGTTTCACGACAGCTCTGCAAATACGCGATTTTGACACACAACCGATCCAAAAACTGAGTTTACACCACAAGTACACTTTGTTTAACACCCACATACACTTACAAACACATTTGCCCCAATTTACAATCGAGAAAACACCATTTACACCATAAAATGGTGTAATCCCTTCAAAAGCTAAAACTAGGGTTCTTAGTGAGAATACTTACAAACAAGAAGAAGAAGCAACTGATGTATCACTCAATCAGCTATACAACTCCTTTGCAACAGATTTGTGCCTTGATTTCTTTGAAGAACTTGAGAGCAAAGTGTGTGTACGTGTTTTCTTCACATGTACGTATGTTTGTGTGTGGGTGTTTGACTCAAAAGAAGTCAAATACAACTTGAACCGCCATAAGGTGGATAAATATCACAAACGGGGTATTTTGTTCCCCTTTCCAACTTACAACTTGACACACACCATCCCGTTTTAACCAACGAGGATATTTACGGAATCATTACGCGAAACCGTATAACACGACATCACTTTCAGACACAACCGACACTTTTCACATGATCACATTAATTAACACGAGACACGTTAGTCACACAAAACACTTAATTAATTTCCTTTAAGTTCGTTAATTACACTGGACGTCCCCATGGTATGTGTTTTGTTTCACTAGTAGTCCCTGGTCCCATTAAAAAGACCAAAATACCCTTAGTTTTTTCTTTAAAAAGTCTATTATACCCTTATTTACTTTTTTTATTATTTTCTCTAATTTTAAATACATTAAAACTAATAATTAAACTAATAAAATTATTATACTATTATATTACTATTATTATATAGAATACACACATGACACCCCCCATACATCTGACTCTCTCCTCCCCTACTCTTTCTCTTCGCCGCCGCAACCTAACAGCCACCACCGCCGCACCCTCAGCCACCACCGGCTCTGTACCTCCGCCGACGACCACAACCATCCCCACCATCTTCTCTCCTTTCCCTTCTTCTTCACCGCCGTCTGCGACCCCCTTCTCCGAACCCACGTCACCATCGCCGCACCTAAACAGCCACCAACCGCACCCACAACGACCACCGCCGCTGTATTTCCGCTGAAGACCACAACCATCACCACCGTCTTCTCTCCCTTCCCTTATTCTCCACCTAATCGACACCATCCTTACCCTTCACCGGAGAACAGAACCACCGTCACCCCCCATCTCCCCTCGCATCACCATCCTTCAGTTCTTATTCTGCGATGTGACCCCTTTCTCCGTTACAGATCTTGTTAGGATTTTACTCGATTTAGGGTTTCTTTTACTCTTCTTCGGAGAACAAAACACACCGCCATGCATGTCAGATCTTGTTAGGGCTTGTTCCAGGGATGAAGAAGGGAAGGGAGAGACTGTTGTGGGAGACAAAATTGTTCAGATCTGGTGGTGGTGGGAGAGACGGAGTTTCTTGTTAGGGTTTCTTGTTCGAGGGATGAAGAAGGGAAGGGAGAGACGGAATTTCTTGTTCTTGATGTGGTTGTAGACATTTGTTCTTGATGGTGGTGGTAGATGGTTCTTGGTGGTGGTGGTGGGAGACGGTTGTTTGTGAGGGTGGTGGTAGATGGTTCTTGGTGTTGGTGGTGATTTGACGGCGGCGTAGGTGGTGGCAGACGGCGGCGTAGGTGGTGGCAAGAGTGCTTGGGTGGTGCAGACGGCGGCCTTGGGTTTAGGGGAGACGGTGGGAATATTTTTTTGTTAATTATAGTTGTTTAATTTTTTTAATAATATTTATTAGGAATTAATGAATAAAAATTAAATAAATTAAGGCAAAAGGGTATTTTGGTCTTTTCAAGTCCACATGAGGTGACCAGGGACTACCAGTGAAACAAAACACATACCATGGGGACGCCCAGTGTAATTAACGAACTTAAATGACTGAGGTTGTAATAAGTGGCAAACCACAGGGACTATGGGTGAAATTTTCTCAATAAAATATGATGGGGCAAATATTACTGATGTGGCAATATATGTGGCATTTTTAGAAACATTAAAATAAATAAAAAATGTAAGAATTACCGGTAACCCAATGCATAAATTGTGAGTTTTAGAAAGTTTAATATACTAAATAGGAGTTTTGAAAGATTGGTATACACAATAGCAAAAAGTGATAACTTGAGTATACTTTTAGGAACTAAACCCTAAAAGAAAAGAGTTATGATATCATTATTCTATTTTTAAAAATTGCTTACAAATTAGTTGTATCATCAAATATCACTTTTCATATAGTTATTTACATCATTCACTAGATATATCTACATATATTCATGGCTATTTATGTAAACATGTATGTCAATCTATCTAAGTTTAAAAGTTAGAACTTAAACATTATTTTGGTAAGAAGATAGTTAAAAGACGAATTATTACACAAGTTAAATGATTGGTATAATATTAAGTTGCATTTAATATATTATTATACTAAGTTAAAAAATAAGTTTACATGAGGAATTATCTTTAAAGATAAAATTTATATAATAACTCTTTTAAGTACCCATTAAGACCCTCAAATTTTTTATACATACCTTTCTCTTATACCGTCTTTTATATTCTTTCTAGAAACTTCTTTGAAAAATGGATTCAAACAACCCACCAACAATATTACAACCCCACCCCAGGTACAAAGTCGAGAGGCACGCGAATTTAGCTGCTATTATCGGGAATTATTTTACGCTTAACCATGCCGCCTTTGAACCATCAAGGAATACTCCAAAATTTCCCGTTGTTTTTATCACCGCTGATGTTTCAACAATACGAGGTACTACCAACAACAACATCCTCCAACATAATTTAAGACGGACCTGACCAATTTCGACTTATTAGACTCCTTAGGAAAAAAGATGGAGGTCTTTTCAAAAGAAAATGATTGGTAAGACTAACTCGCGTGTCTAACAAAAAAAATAATTGAAAAACTAAAAATGTAATTGTGATATTAATAATATTTAATGAAGGTTTTTTGATCTGACCAAACCACCCAATGACACAAACTGGTCAAACCTGAGTTTGATTCTACTGGTTCAATCCTAAAAGCGGAACTAGATTGAACACAACCCTCTAAACCCCAAAAAGGGTTAGGATCTTTAAAACTAATGATCAATATAGCTTCTAATGAACAAACAATCCACATATAAGGTTACAAGAAAATATACCTGATCAAACTTGGGATTGCTAAAGACAGTCCACCACTACTGCACCTCCTAACGAACTGGCTGCTAGACCGCTCCTGGAATCACCAATCCTCAAAGCTTCAAGCTTGAGTGTGTGTGTGATCTTCGTAAACCACCAAAACCGAAACACACCTTGTGTTCTCGGTTTGTGTTTGACGAGAAAAGAGAGAGCCGAGAGAGGAAAGAGTGTCGACGAGAGAGAGAGGCGAGATCGAGAGAGAGAGAGATGTGTGGTGGCTAGGTTTAATCTTTTGTTAAGTTATTCTAATCCTTAAGGGTTAAGGATATATATAGACTTTAAAAGGACCCAAGCCCGTTTAATTAAAAGCCTACTGGTTTTAATTAAACTTCCATCTCTTGCACTTTAACCCTCTGGATTTTACTAGTTAATTAATTAACTGGTCCGTTAAATATTAAAACTTAATATTTAATTTCTCCTTAAATAACAAATAACTATTTATTATTTATTTCCTATTAATAATTAATACAAACTGATTAATTATTTATTTCTTTTTTTTAATAATTAATTCTACTGATTAATTATTTACTTTTCTCTTTAATTCAACCTGATTAATTATTTTCACACATATTTATGGTAAAATCCAACTGTTCTGATTTGGGTGTGTAGCAATGTGACCCTTTAGTCTCTTATAACATTGGATACAATATGCCTATTAATTATCTCTGCACATAATCTAACATTTAATACACACCTCAAATAGAAGATCATCTAAACACATTTTTAGCTTGAATTATTAGTTCTATATCATCACTCTTTTTCAAAAATCTAGTAAAGTAAAAAAAGCCAAGCCAAGAAAGAAATTATAGAGCGTAGGAGTTTAGATCTAGTGGTTCAATCACAGGCTCAACGGTCAAGTCAACTTCATATGCGCGTGTATTACAGACTATATTTATGCGAGTTAGGAAATAAGCAAGTGGACCTGCCAAAAAAAGTACCGTACGAGTAACCCCAAAACCCACGGAGTTCGATAATTAATTGCCACTGAGAAACGAGTACGCGCTTCTTCTGATTCAGTGGAGTAGCCCACACACAAACAACACCCGACGTCACCCTCCCCCATACTTTGCCTTTGCTTTTCCCCGATTCTCTTGTCCTCCACTCTCCATTCCAATACCTCTCTTCACTCTCTTTTGCCAAACCATTCTAATTTTTATTAGAGTTAATTAAAAAATTGGTCCTTTTAGATATGGATCTTTTGCACAATTGGTTCTTTAAGCAAAATTCTTGCACTTTTAGTCCTTTATTTGAGAATTTGTTACACTACTGGTCCTTTCCTCTTACGCCGTTGGTTTCTATCGTTAGTTTGAGGGGTATTTTCGTCTTTTTATAATAAAGGACTAATTTTGTAATTAAATAGTTACAATTGATATGTAAGGGATATAAGAAAGGACCAATTATGTAATTAACTTTAGATTTTATAATTAATTATTAATTGGTTTCTCTCTCTAGCTCAAACAACCAAAAAAACCACCGTTATCACCTCTGCCATAACCACCACCACCTCCGCCACCTCCGGCTGTTAATTTTTGTTTGTTCTAGACTACCGACATTAATTTTTGTTAGTTAAAGCTTAAATTAAATTTTTGTTTAGTTTGTGTTTGTTCCAAAAGCGGTGGGTTACCGCCACACATCTATTAATTTTGTTGGGTTTTGTTTCTTTAGTAGCATTAAACAAGAACAAAGAAACAATCAACAGTAAATTGTCATAATTTCCCTTTAAATAGGAGTTGAAATCCATATGCTTTGCAGACATATTACTTACACTAATGGTATCAAAGCCCTAATAATTCCCACACAAATACAGAACATAAATGTGGTGGTGTAGATCAATTTTTGATAAAAAAAAATCAATTCCACCATAAACCCGTAGGCATAGGATAAGGAAGATGCAGAAACATCATCTATCTCTTATGAACTTTCAAATCTTTGATACCCATTTGTAACTTTGAGTCTTTTCAAGTTTTCATCATCAATTCATACCCGAATCAAAACCCACCCACCATGGATTAAAGCTCCACCACCTCCTCAAGGCAGCTTCTCAAGGTTTGCTTCACTTCTGTCGGTGTAGATCGGTCGGTGTAGATCGTGGTGATGACGTGGTGGTTGTGCGGTGGTAGTGTAGATCATCAGATCTGAACCATCGACTCTTCTGCGGTGTAGATAGGTGGTGGTGACGTGGTGGTTGTGCGGTGGTAGTGTAGATCATCATATCTGAACCACCGATGTGGTGGTTGTGCGGTGGTGGTGACGTGCGGTGGTGAAGACGGTGTAGGGATTTAGTGATAGGTGGCGGCCGTAAGTGACGGTGAAGGTGGTTAAGGGGCGGTGCCGGCGGTTTAGGAGCGGCCGAGGGTTTGGGGCGGTGAAGGGGCTAGTAAGAGAGAGAGAGAGAGAGAGAGGGGAATCTGTAAGGTGTGAGAGAGGGATTTAGGTATAAATATTAAAAAGTTAGGGAAAGAGAAGTGTTTGGTAACAAGATTAAAAGCAATGGCTGTGTTTGGAAGGAATTTGTGTTTGGTAACAAGTATAATGTTGGATAAGACGAAATTACCCCTGACTTAACAGTCAAATTTAACACCGTTAGCATAAAGGACCAATAGTGTAACAAATTCTCAAATAAAGGACTAAAAGTGCAAGAATTTTGCTTAAAGGACCAATTGTGCAAAAGACCCATATCTAAAAGGACCAATTTTGTAATTAACTCTTTTTATTATTTCATTTTATTTTAAACTTTTTTCTTACATAAATTAATGCCCACGAAATTCAACTTTTTAAACATTTTATGCCAAAACTTTGAAGGTATTATTGTAATTTGAAGTCTATTATTTACTATTTAAGACAATTAAAAAAGAACAAAGGTTGCTTGTTAACTATACAACCTTGTCTGATCACAACTCTTATTCTTATTTCTCGAAATACTTTACATAGTTGCTCATTTTCTCTTTCTTTAAAAATCGTCATTGCTAACATTTTCTCTTCCTAACATATTCACATAAAATCATAAACAGAGGTTTACTTCTCCACAAGCTTTCTTCTTAATAGAGCATCAACTGCTTGACTTCTCTTTTGGGGATGGTACTAGACTTGGAAGTCATAATACTTGAGACTTTCTTACTGGTCTTCACAATGAGTCACCCCTCGAGCAACCAAGGTCGCTACTTTTTGAATGGTGAATGCAATTACTATTAATTCCCGCTCATATACCGAATTAAGTTGAACTCTTACGCCACTATCTATTTGAAGAAATACCCCCAACACTTGAATACACAACCAGCTGAACATCAATACGACATCCACCCCTTGACTTGATACTATACATATATTCCAATTACAAGTTCTTTGAAAGAGAATTGAGACTTTAGTTTGTTTAGGAACCTGTCTTTAGAAAAATTGAAAGATTAAAATTCAACATCTAAAAGTCAAATGCTTTAGTTTTAAAAGTAGTCGTCAAACACAACCTATCAATTAAATGTTTATTGCTTATTAATCAACAACAAATGTTTAGTCAGACAGAAGTCAAAATTAGCATATAATAAGATGCTTCCAAAAGTCCAAGGTATTAACCGGTTACGTGGCCATGCCCATGCGGGACAATCAACTTTGGACCATTTTAATCTCGGCCCAGAGGGAATACAACACCGACCGATTTGTTGGATAAGTAATACATGGACATATATTCTAGTTCAACCCAAGGTTTTTAGCATACCGGGTTGAGTTATGATTTCTTTAAAATTTCACATATGATTACTATATAGTATTTATATGTGTGTGTGTGCGCGCATGTATATATAGGCAAAAACAGTTCTCGTTTGAACCGTCCCCTATATATATAGGCAAAAGTTCAAACGAGAACTGTTTTTTGGTACGAGAAGCGCGAGAACCAATGTGAGCCATCCAATTCCCTCTCCTTTAATGTCATTGTCCACCCATGAATTCATCACATGCAGTCATGCACCCTGCCACACTTGATTCCCCCACGCTTCACATCCATGAGTTCCACTTTATCAAATCAACGACTAAGATTTGTTCTCGCAGTTCTCATACGAAAAGTAGTTCTCGTTTGAACCGTACCATATATATATAGGCAAAAGTTCAAACGAGAACTGTTTTTCGTACGAGAACCGCGAGAACCAATCTAAGCCGTCCAATTCCTCCTTCTTCAATGTCATTGCCCACCCATGAATTCCTCACATGCACCCTGCCACACTTGATCCCCCCGCGCTCCACATCCATGAATTCCACTTTATCCAGTCAACAACTAAGATTGGTTCTCGCAGTTCTCGTACGAAAAACAGTTCTCGTTTGAACCATCCCATATATATATATATATATATATATATATATATATATGGGAGGGTTCATACGAGAACCGTTGTTAGTGCGAGAACCGCGAGAGCGTGGAGGGATAGAGTGTGGCAAGGTGTATGTGAGGAATTCATGAGTGAGCAATGACATTAAAGGAGGGGGAATTGGACGGCTCAGATTAGTTCTCGCGGTTCTTGTACTAAGAATGGTTCTCGCATGAACTTTTTCCTATATATATATATATATAGGGTAGGGTTCAAACGAGGACTGTTTTTCGTACGAGAACTGCGAGAACCAATCTCAGCCGTTCCTTGGATATGGGAAGTTCATGGATGGAGAGCGTGGAGGGGATCAAGTGTGGCAGGGTGCATGTGAGGAATTCATGGGTGGGCAATGACATTAAAGGAGGGGGAATTGGACGGCTCAGATTGGTTCTCGCAGTTCTCGTTTGAACTTTTGCCTATATATATATATATAGATATATATATATATATATATATATATATATTAAATACAATCTTCCCAAATTGGTTAGATTGGAAAAGTCTAAGGCCTCGTTTGTTTTTCAGGAATAAGTACTTATTCTTAAAAATGTCTGCGGGCTCGCAGACATTTCATTAAAAGACTGTTTGTTTAAAATCAGACGTAAGATGTAATAAGATCTTATTTGAACTTAAAATCACTTATTTTGATAAGTAGTTTAAAACCACTTATTATCACTTATTTTAAACCTTATTCTAATACAAAATTACTTATTCTTAACCCACCGCCGCTGACGCCACCGTCCACCGCCGCCGCCATCGTTACTGCCGCCCCGTCACCGCCGCCGCCCCATCACCGTCGCCGCCGCCACCGTTACCGCCGCCCCGTCCCCATCGCCGCCACCACTGCCGCTGCCGCCGCCACCGTCACTGCCGTTGCCACCGTCACGTCACCGTTGCCGCCACCATGGTCACCGCCGCCGCCGTCACCGTCGCCACCACCGTCACCGCCGCTGCCGCTATCGCCTCCCCACCGTCACAGCCGCTGCCACCGTTACCGCCGCCGCCCCATCACCGCCGCCGCCACCACCACCGTCACCGCCACCACCGCCGCCACCGTCACCCGCCGCCGCCGCCACCGCGGCGTTGGTGACGGTTGGCGGTTGGCGGTGGTGGTCGGCGGCAATCGACGGCGGTGTCGGTGGCGGTGGCGGTTGGTGGTGGTCGGCGGAGGCGGAGGCGGTGGTTGGCGGTGGCGGTTGGTGGTGATCACCGGCGGTGGTGATGGTGGTTGGTAAATATAGTAAATAAGACATTTTTTAAAATTAAAAAAACAAACAGTCTTATCTCGCAGACATAAGACCTTTTAAACCAAATTTTATCCTGCAGACATGGAATAAGACATAAGACATTTATGTCTTAAAAAACAAAGATTATAACGAAGAACACGTAGATACATTGGAATGGTTAAGCTTATTTTATACTGATTGAAAAAGAGCACATAATTAAGCACGTAAGGGATTAGTATTAGCAGTATTGTGTTTTGGTGATAATTTATTAAACCAGGGAGTGACTACTTATAACTTGTTCTGTAACATTTGATGAGTCAAATGTACCATGGTTGGTTGATGAAATATAAATCTTTTTTTTTTAAGTTATGGGTAAAATTAAAAATATAGTAATTAATGACAATCTATATTATTACTATATAAACCATACAACATTCCCTCTCATCATAAGTTTTAAAATTTCTTAATTTTCAATCAATACTATATCCTAATTATCCATTTAATCTAGATTAATCACATCCATCCAATTAGTATTAACCTTCTAAACTAAATTAAATTTTCTAATAAATAAAGCTAATTTTCTATTTGGTATACACATTATTCTAAAAGTATATGTAAATATATTTTAAATTTGTTATGCACATGTATAGTTATCAACTATAAAACCTAGGGGTGTACATTCGGATGGATCGGTTTGATCCGATCCGATTGAGTAAATCCAATTGGATTTCGGTTTTAAAAAATCTTAAGATCAGAACCAAACCATCCAAGTTACAATTCGGTTGGATCGGTTTTTACAATTCGGTTTTCATTGTAATACAAATACATGTTTAAAGAGTCAAAATATTTAAAAAACTAGATTCGATACATATACTATTAAGATTAAAATATAGTTGTCCAAGTTACAATAACTAGTGCGTGTAGTGGCTTTATAAATATATAATTAAAAAAAATAAGTTGTAAATAAACATAGACATGACACGTATGGATCACTTTGTTACACTAGTTATATATATATATATATATATATATATATATATATATATATATATATATATATATATATATATATATATATATATATATATTCTTATTCGGTTTGTTCGGTTTATTCGGTTTAAATTATAGTAACCAGAACCAAACCAGAATCCATAGTAACTATTCGGTTTTGATCCAATCCGATCCAAATATCCGAAATATCCGAACCAAATAGTCCGATCCAATATTTTCAGTTCGGTAATTCGGTTTTATCCAATGAGTGAACACCCCTAATAAAACCCCCATTTCTTCATATTTCAATATACAATCCAATTAATTTCATGCTTTAAAAAATTAATTTTATAACTTTTAAAACAAATTATCATCTTACATAATCAATATAATAATTACTAAAGACGATTTAAAAAAGTTTTTGATAAGATTATATGTACAACACCAATTTTAATGTAAACATATAATATGGTAATTTAATCTATGTTTGTTGGAGATAGAGAGGGGATTGTATATGAAACAAAATCTAAACAATAGGGATTTCAGTATAAGAAATGAAATTCAAGACTATGAATGTAATTGTTACAAAGTAAAGGGACTAAACAAGCTTTTATCCAAGTTTTAAGAGCAAAAACTTATTATCTTTGAATTTCAACATCTAAAAGTCGTTTATTTATACGATCTCATATTACTTTAAGTTAATGTGCGTACATAATATTACTACATTATTAAATTTAAAGTTTTATAACGTGATGAAATAGTAGCACCTATATTACTTCAAATTTGTTGTAACATTATTTATTATCGTCAGACACTATTTGTAATCGTCGTTATTTCAATCGTCCTTTCCATTGCTACCCACCACAAAAAAACTCGTCATCATACAATCTCACTATCGTCTCTTTTTAAACACCGCCGTATTGCGCGAACACCTTGCTAGTAATTTTCTTTAAAAGTAGTCAGTTATTTTGAAACAGATGAAAAAAATATAATAAATAGTATTATTTGAACGAAGGAAGTATAAGTTAATGACATATAACAACTCCTTTATAGAAAATGATATATATTACATTCATAACTTCATTGTTGGAAATGGTTTTTTTAAGGCAAAATACCATTACCAACTTAGAAATACACCTAAAGGCATTCTTCATGAATCTTGCAAGCAACAAAATTCCTTGTAAAACCCAACCAAGAAAATACATCTGCCAAATCAGATAACATGAACAAAACTTAAATAAAAGAAAAAAAAAAAGATAATTCTGAGAGTACGTTTGTTTTCTTTTATCTTCCTTATACACCAAATTGTTCATGTTCTTCCAAATGCTATATATAGAGCTAAATCCAAATCGTTCCAGTCCATCTGTTCTTTATATATATATATATATATATATATATATATATATATATATATATATATATATATATATATATATATTCTATTTCTATAACCTAGCTCGATCTCATTTTCTTTCTCCAATAAGCCGTGAACCGAAATTATTCCCAACCGCTCAACTTTCCTCGACTTGAACAAATTTATCCAAATTCAAAACATTCCACAAGTGCATGATCCATATATAGACCACGTTTCCACCACATTGTTGGAAATGGTTGCATTATAGTGGACGACTTGCAAGTAGATCGCCCAAAATCTTAATGAACAACATGTATTAAAAGACGACAAATATAAAACAATTTAGAAGGATAATTTTGGAGTTCAAACTCAAAACCAATTAATTGTAAGTGGAGTAGTCTATGACCCTTATTAAACACACCATAAAGTTACTTTTCATCCGATATGAAACACAACTTAATATTTTAATCTTAATTAATAATTGGAAGAATAAACGGTTACCATATTGATCTTTATCAGAATAAATACGGTTATTAGTATTGTTTTGACAAACCATGAATCTTCGTATATGAACCTTCACTTTGTTTTATTTTTTTAATTAATAATAGCCATCAAACCAACGAAATATATATATATATATATATATATATATATATATATATATATATATATATATATATATATATATATATATATATATATATATATATATATTATATGCCACTAAAATATATGCCACTAAAATAAAGAGAACATTTGGACAAAAGAAGAGTATTATAACTTATGTTTTAAATTCACACTTTATGAAATGAGGCAACAATTTATATGTATTAAGTGGTGAATTACTCCTTAATTAACCACACAAATATTAGCCCAGTGTTCCATAGAATAAGCAGGTGGCTTAGATTCACATTCACTAAGATGGTTAATTTGTTTATTCAGCTAGCCCACCTCATAAATTAGCTTTCAACTATATATTAAGAATCTTTAAAGGACCCAACCTCCCTCCACAAGATAACTAACACTTGGTGATCGGTCCACCAAGTTTAAAGTTTCTCTCATAAGATTAAAACTGGGCTATGGAATCACTAAGAGCATAAATCTCAACCTCAACATGCATAGGGATGGGATCGATCTTATAGCATTTTATGACATAAATTAGTCAGTTATCCATCACACTACCCTCCACAATTCATGAAAAACCAGTTTTGTCGTCAACCCTTTGGCCGGTGAGAAGATCTACCAATGAAGCTTTTTTCAGATTTTATTTTACATTGTCTAAGGAGATCATCGATCACTCCATTCTTGGGTAACCGCTTAACAACACAATATTAAGTCTAACCAGGATGCATGTATTTTTTTACGGGTTTATGCATCATTTCAATTAACATTAATCCTAAATTAGCCTCCTATGAGGTCCTCACAATGTAAGGAAATCTACATAGTATTAAAGCCTATTATCTGATTTACCAAGATCTTGACACTCACTTGTTCCCTTCATAACGTATATATGGTGCATTAGTTTAAAAAGTAGTTAATCAACTAAAATGTTTCTTGACCTACCAATGGTGTCTTCGTTAAAACTAGCTGGCTGGAGCTGATTAATTGATAGTCTTCAGTCAAATCAATAATTTACTTTGAAAAACTTTTATTTTTTAAATTATGAGGATTATTTTAATAATAATTCTCTCGATCAAGGCTAGAGATAATGAAAACTAGAATCTATAATCTCCATAAGACCCTTGCCGAACACACTTTAACTCCTTCAATATTTGTTATTTTAGACTATACACATATTGTAACACTGTACTTTTTAAACATAATATATACTGCACGCGGAAGCTAATTACATATAATTATCTTAATTACATAATATATACAAAAAGATTTCACTTGTTTGATGTACAAAAACCGATACAGTGTTAATACAAAACAGATCTTTTCAAAAACTTAACATAAGAGTTTGGTCTGTCCATATTCCCAGCCCAAAGCATCAAGATCACTTCAGAGGATCTGCAAAACAATCTAGTGGGGAATTAACACAAAGCTAAGTGAGGGAACAAATATCTAAACATACACAAGGCAAATATGCCCAAACCAAATAGCTCATGAATCCCAGGAGAACCGGCGGTGTTGCAAGCACCTACAACCAAGGTCGGCCAAAACCAAGGTTTACCGATAGCCAAGCTAACAGTGATAACAACACCAGTCTTCTGGAGTACAATAAATGCACTACAAGAACTGATAAGTTACACCCCCAAGCAAAGGCCCAGACTAAACTGGTCTCCAAATAACATGTATATACAATCCAAACAAGAGCATTCCAAATAGGAAATCATATCCTGTATATCCGAAGATATAAATCCACTCACCAAAGTCTTCAAAACTTTGGCACACTCAGATGACTAAATTCACCGAGTCTTCTCAATTCCTGAGATTGAAGTAACCCAAGTCAGTATTCAATCCATAATACTAATCCAATAATAAATATCATATTTATTCATGCTTTCATATATATATATATATATATATATATATATATATATATATATACATTTATACATATACTCAACTTACATAAACCCCAAACAGATATACAAATCATGTTTATCTATAATGCCCCAAATCCGATTACACCAAATCCGATCATTATTACCCAAATCCGAGCATAGGCGGATTCCGAGTAAAAAGTCCAATTCCGATAGAATAGGGAATTCCGATAACTCCAAATCCGATAAGGTCACAATCCGGTAAAGAGTTAGGGCCAAATCCGAGTAACTTCTATCGGATTCCGAGTCATTCAACCTCAAATCCGATAGAATCATAACTTCATGCATAAAATATATTTCTAACTTCAATCTTACTGATTTCATGCATACCAGTTATATATGTTTCCAGAAATCATTCTAAACATATAATGAACATATTCTATCATCAAAATCTAACATACATTCATCCTATGATCATCAAATCATCCAAAACAATCGGCATTCATATATATATATATATATATATATATATATATATATATCAAACCCGAATGCATATAACATATAACATATAAATCCAGAATTCTAACCTTACGATGATGATTCTCAGTAAACAACTTAAGCATGCAAGATTAAAGAAACCAAATGTTGAATGTCCTTTCTTTCTTCCTTCTTCTTCGGCCGAAAGCAACCCAAAGAAACACACACAACACACTTTGTCTAGTTTTACACACAATAAAGTATGGTGTGTGAGTGGGTTGTTATATTCACCAATCGGCCATACCCCCCCCCCTCTCAACAACCCAATTAAAATAATATAACTAAAATTCCCAAATAATAAAACAATATAAAACACAATACTTGCCAATAACATATATTCACAAAATAAAACACATAAACCAAATAAATCTCAAGATTAATTAATTAATTACCTTAATTAATCTAGGCCGGTAAAGAGAGTGTTACAAATCTTCCCCCTTAAGAAGATTCCGTCCTCGGAATCTCATCGCGCTCAAACAAGGAAGGATAACGGTTCCTCATGTCGGCTTCAGTTTCCCAAGTCAAATCAGATCCCAAACTGTGTCTCCATTTAACCAAAACCAACGGTATCTGCTTCTTTCTCAACTCTGTAACCTTTCGATCTAACAGTTCAATTGGTTCTTCTACAAGTTTCTGATTCAAATCCACACGAAGATCCTTAATTGGAAGAACCTGCGTCTGATTTTCTACATTACAGTTACGCAAATAACATACATTGAAAGTGTCATGAATACCAGCTAGTTCATCTGGAAGATCCAAAGCAACAGCTTGATCATTAACCACTCGCTTGATTCCGAAAGGTCCAATGTAACGGGGAGCTAACTTCCCGCGTTTACCAAATCTGATTACACCCTTCCAAGGAGATATTTTCAAATAAACCATCTCTCATTTGACAAACGATATTGGTCGACGCCGCGGATCAGCATACATTTTCTGTCTATCCCTTGCAGCTTTTAGTTTATCCCGAGCAATAGCAACCTTATCAGCTGTCATCTGTACAATATCAGGTCCTGCAAATTGCTTTTCTCCAGCTTCTAACCAACAAGTCGGAGTTCTACAAGGACGACCATATAACATCTCATATGGCGGCATACCAATACTGGAGTGGTAGGAATTGTTGTATGCAAACTCAACCAAAGGCAAATGGAAATCCCATGAACCCCCAAATTCTAACACACATACCCGCAACATATCTTCTAAAGTCTGAATGGTTCTCTCTGATTGACCATCCGTCTGTGGATGATAAGCTGTACTCAGATTTACCCTGGACCCCAATTCCTGCTGCAGTTTGTTCCAGAAGTTGGACACAAACCTTGAATCTCTATCCGACACAATGGACAATGGAACTCCATGTCTAGATACTATCTCATCAATGTACAATTGAGCCAATTTACTTAAAGGTGCAGTTTCAGCAGTAGCAAGAAAGTGAGCACTCTTGGTTAATCTGTCAACTATAACCCAAATCATATCATGACCTTTTTGAGTTCGTGGAAGTTTAGTTACAAAATCCATCGTAATGTGATCCCACTTCCACTCAGGTATATCTAATTGTTTCAATGATTTGTACGGCTTCTGATGTTCAGCTTTAACTTGAGCACAAATGTGACACATCCCAACAAATTTCGCAATATCTGTTTTCATTGTCGGACACCAATACCGAGTCTTTAAATCAAGATACATCTTTGTACTACCCGGATGTATCGACAATCTAGACTTATGAGCCTCATTTAGAATTAATTCCCTCAAGCTACCAAATTTCGGTACCCATACGCGCGTATGATAAACCTTCAAACCACGGAATCTGAAGTTAATTCATGTTGTCTTTTGATCATTAATTCATCTTTCAAGTTCTCCTCTTTCAAAGCTTCAAGCTGAGCAACTAAAAGTTGATCCACTAAATCAGACTTGATTTCCAATCGCATAAATTTTACAATATCCGAAGATCCCTTTCTGCTGAGTGCATCTGCAACTACATTAGCCTTTCCAGGATGATACTGAATGTCGCAATCATAATCCTTAATCAATTCTAACCAACGACGTTGTCTCATGTTCAGTTATTTCTGAGTAAACACATACTGCAGACTCTTGTGATCAGTGCAGATAATACATTTGGTTCCATACAGGTAGTGTCTCCATAGTTTCAACGCAAATACCACAGCTGCTAATTCCAAATCACGAGTCGGGTAATTTCTTTCATTTGGTTTCAGCTGTCTCGAAGCATAAGCAATTACCTTACCCCTCTGCATCAAAACACAACCCAAACCGGCGTGAGAAGCATCGCAGTACACAACAAAATCCTCTGAACCCTCTGGCAACGAAAGAACAGGGGCTTGACACAACAACTGTTTCAGAGTCAGAAAAGCATCTTCCTGAGATGAACCCCACTGAAAAGGAACATCTTTCCGAGTCAACTTAGTCAATGGACCGGCAAGCTTAGAAAAATCTTTAATAAATCAGCGATAATAACCCGCCAATCCAAGAAAACTCTTTATCTCAGTTGGTATTTTTGGAGCACTCCAGTTAATCACTGCCTCAATCTTGGACGAATCTACCTTGATAACTTCTTGACAAATCACATGCCCTAGAAATTGAACTTCTCGCAACCAGAATTCACATTTTGAAAACTTGGCATATAATTTGTGTTGTTTCAAAATCTCCAAAACCTGTCTCAGGTGCTGATCATGCTCATCCTCTGTTTTCGAATACACCAGAATATCGTCGATGAACACAATGACAAATTTGTCTAGAAAAGGTCTGCACACATGATTCATCAAATCCATAAATATGGCAGGAGCATTCGTCAAACCAAATGGCATCACCAAAAACTCGTAATGACCATATCGAGTACGGAAAGCAGTCTTAGGTATATCCTCTTTTGCTACTCTGACCTGATGATAACCAGATCGCAGATCAATCTTTGAAAAGTAGGAAGCCCCTTGCAACTGATCAAACAAATCATCGATTCTGGGCAACGGGTACTTGTTCTTGATGGTTCTCTTATTCAGATCCCTGTAGTCGATGCACATACGAAGAGTTCCATCTTTCTTCTTTGCAAACAATACTGGTGCACCCCATGGCGAAGAACTCGGACGGATAAACCCCTTATCAAGCAAGTCTTGTATCTGAGCCATCATCTCCCGGATCTTAGATGAGGCCAAACGATACGGAGCTTTAGCAATCGGTGTAGTACCCGGTACCAATTCTATCTTATACTCAACATCCCGCACCGGTGGTAACCCTGACAGATCATCTGGAAATACCTCTGGATAATCGGAGGCTACAGGAACATCGGTAACAAGTCGCTTCTCTTTCTTCACATCAACGGCGTAGGCCAGAAAGGACGCACACCCTTTAGCTAGAGATTTTCTAGCCTTCATATACGAGATGATAGGAAAAGAAGATCGAGATCTATCCCCACGAGCCACGACATGCGACCCGTCAGCCAAAGGAATAGTAATCAGTTTCTTATGGCACTGGATACTAGCTATATGGTGACTTAACCAATCCATGCCTAATACTAAGTCAAACCCCGGTATAGACATCAATAGGCAATCTACATGCAGACTAGTACCATCAATATCTATAAACACCCCAGTCACAGAGGAAGTTACAGGCACTAACTTACCATCAGCTACTTCTACTTCTAAAGGATAAGCAATAACAGTAACAGGTAGTTTCAGTTTGCCACAAAAAGATACAGACATGAAAGATCTATTGGCACCAGAATCAAACAACACACGAGCAGACACAGAGTTTATAATAAACATACCCGTGATCACATCACTGTCATCAGCAGCCTCTGTAACAGTCATCTTGAAGGCTCTCCCTTCCGCAGAAGGTGCAACCTTTCTCTTCTGACCTGCAGAAGACGATCCCCCGACATTGGCTACCCCCTGCCCCGTCCCCTTTTGCCTCGGTTTTGAGCATGCTCCAGCCCTATGACCCTCTTCGTGAAAATTCCAACACACATTTGTATTAAACCGACAAACTGATGGTTCGTGGCCAAATCCACCACAACGCAAACACCGTTTCGTCTGTGATGTGCACGGACCAGTATGACTAGCATTGCAAAGTTTACACCACGGATTGTTCTGATATGACCCCGAACCTTTCGATTTTTGATCACCCCGATTCTGGTTATTCTGTCACTTGCCCTTGTTCCCACTCTGATTTCCCACAGACCTGTGCGATGACCCTTTCTCACGATTCAATTTCTCGAGCTTTCACGTCACCCTCAGCAGCTCGTGCAACAGTAAACGCCCGAACCAACGATGTTGCCATTCGGGTGTTACCCCTATATTCCGGCAACAGTGCTTGCACAAAATGATCTATCTGCGATGGTTCATCGGGTACCCACTGTCTAGCAAACCTCAGCTTCTCGTTAAACTTTACAATCAATTGATCCACCGACATCTTGTCATCCTGCGCTAGATCCATAAACTCCCGCTTCACCTTAGCCAAATCATAGGTATTACAGAATTGCTCACAGAACTTGGTTTGAAATTGATCCCAAGTAACATAATTCACCACTTCCCTGGATAGATGAGCAGTTAGAGAATCCCACCAGGTTGCGGCTTGACCCTTCAGCCTCCGAGTTGCAAAAACAACTCTATCGGATTCCTCACAATTGCAGGCATCTAAAGCCTTCACCATTTCCCTTAACCAGCTCTAAGTATCACTTGGGTTTGAGCTTCCAGAATACTCCGGTGGCTGGCAAGCCATGAAATCCTTGTATTGCCCTTTCGGTTTAGAGCCTCCTTGAGTTGGGTACCATGGAATGAAAAAGTTCTGTTGTTGTGGTTGGTGCTGCTGTTGGGGTTGTGATACAGGTGGTATTGTAACGAATGGTAAAGAACCAAATGGTGTTGACACTGTATTGAATGGTGCAGCAGAGTAAACAGGAGGTGGTATTGACTGGGTAAAAACAGCTGACTCTCTGGGAAAATGAGTGGTCTGAGTTTGATAAGAGAACTGAGTCTGATGTTGCTGCTGTTCCAACTCCTGAACCCGATCTCTCAAACTTTGCAGAGTATCTTCCAATTGCAACACATAGTATTGCTGATCAGATTCATCGTTGTGAGAAGTACCGGCTCTGTGGTGCTGTTCATTGACTGCAGTGGAGGACTGGTGATTTCTTCCGGGGGACGCAGGGGTAGTTGTCTGGTTCACGTTATCATCCATTTGCTATGCTATACACAGCATCTCACCAATTGTTAGATATAATCCGTTAGTATAAACACTAACTACCCTCAAAGCTACACTACTAATTACCCACCCTGGGAATACTGGACTGACCAGACCCTCGGTTAAAGTATTGCACAAATCATTCATGCAAATCCTCAAACTAAGGATCTGATACCAACTTGTAACACTGTACTTTTTAAACATAATATATACTGCACGCGGAAGCTAATTACATATAATTATCTTAATTACATAATAGATACAAAAAGATTTCACTTGTTTGATGTACAAAAACCGATACAGTGTTAATACAAAACAAACTCTTTTCAAAAACTTGACATCAGAGTTTGGTCTGTCCATATTCCCAGCCCAAAGCATCAAGATCACCTCAGAGGATCTACAAAACAATCTAGTGGGGAATTAGCACAAAGCTAAGTGAGGGAACAAATATCTAAACATACACAAGGCAAATATGCCCAATCCAAATAGCTCATGAATCCCAGGAGAACCGGCGGTGTTACAAGCACCTACAACCAGGGTCGGCCAAAACCAAGGTTTACCGATAGCCCAGCTAATAGTGATAACAACACCAGTCTTCTGGAGTATAATAAATGCACTACAAGAACTAATAAGTTACACCCCAAGCAAAGGCCCAGACTAAACTGGTCTCCAAATAACATGTAATCCAATTCAAACAAGAGCATTCCAAATAGGATATCATATCCTGTATATCCGAAGATATAAATCCACTCACCAAAGTCTTCAAAACTTTGGCACACTCAGATGACTAAATTCACCGAGTCTTCTCAATTCCTGAGATTGAAGTAACCCAAGTCAGTATTCAATCCATAATACTGATCCAATAATAAATATCATATTTATTCATGATTTCATATATATATATATATATATATATATACATTTATACATATACTCAACATACATAAACCCCAAACAGATATACAAATCATGTTTATCTATAATGCCCCAAATCCGATTACACCAAATCCGATCATTATTACCCAAATCCGAGCATAGGCGGATTCCGAGTAAAAAGTCCAATTCCGATAGAATAGGGAATTCCGATAACTCCAAATCCGATAAGGTCACAATCCGGTAAAGTCACAATCCGGTAAAGAGTTAGGGCCAAATCCGGTTGTTATATTTACACACAATGAAGTATGGTCTTTACCGGATTGTGACTTTACCGGATTGTGACCTTATCGGATTTGGAGTTATCGGAATTCCCTATTCTATCGGAATTGGACTTTTTACTCGGAATCTGCCTATGCTCGGATTTGGGTAATAATGATCGGATTTGGTGTAATATAACAACCGAGTAACTTCTATCGGATTCCGATACTTCTATCGGATTCCGAGTCATTCAACCTCTAATCCGACAGAATCATAACTTCATGCATAAAATATATTTCTAACTTCAATCTTACTGATTTCATGCATACCAGTTATATATGTTTCCAGAAATCATTCTAAACATATAATGAACATATTCTATCATCAAAATCTAACATACATTCATCCTATGATCATCAAATTATCCAAAACAATCGGCATTCATATATATATATATATATATATATATATATATATATATATATATATATATATATATATATATATATATATATATATATATATATATATCAAACCCGAATGGATATAACATATAACTTATAAATCCAGAATTATAACCTTACGATGATGATTCTCAGTAAACAACTTAAGCATGCAAGATTAAAGAAACCAAATGTTGAATGTCCTTGATCTTTCTTCCTTCTTCTTCGGCCGAAAGCAACCCAAAGAAAGACACACAACACACTTTGTCTAGTTTTACACACAATGAAGTATGGTGTGTGTGTGTGGGTTGTTATATTCACCAATTGGCCATACACCCCCCCCCCCCCCTCAACAACCCAATTAAAATAATATAACTAAAATTCCCAAATAATAAAACAATATAAAACACAATACTTGCCAATAACATATATTCACAAAATAAAACACATAAACCAAATAAATCTCAAGATTAATTAATTAATTACCTTAATTAATCTAGGCCGGTAAAGAGGGTGTTACACATATCATTTAAAGTTTTACATATAGTTAAACTTATTACACAATTATTTATGCTAGCTATTTAATATGGTTTCTATAATTCTAAGATGAACTTATTAATCGGTTTTGTTTAATTCATGCTAGTGTCGTCATGTTATATATAACAAACGTAACAATGTCTTTATCTACTTTTTCGTATTTTAGGTGAATAGACGGTATACAGGCACCAGATTCTTGTATACTTATATTAATTTTCTAGCTTCTAATATATATAAAAGAGTAATTTGATAAAATGTATTAGACGGTCTGAATAATTTATTTGAAAAAATATTTAATTTTGATCATTTATTTACTTAAAAACAAAAAACCAATTTTATAAAATCATTTACGACACTTATTCAATCATATAAAATCATATGGTCCACCTAAATATAAAAATATCATATATACATTTTATAATATTTCAAAATGTCATATTTAACCAAATTTTTAGTTTTATCATTGTAAAATATTTTATAATCATTTTAATTCTTTTTAAATTATAACCAATAACGTTTAACTTTATTAACCTTAATTGTAAAAATAATGATTGATGATTTATATAAGAAATACAATTCGTATCATGCTACCATGTTTTTGCCGTCAAGTCAACCCTCCTGCTCGTGTCAATGTTTCCACCGGTAGTTAGAGTATTGATGACGTACGTCATCATTTTTTTTAGATTCTCATTTAATTTGTGTTTTATTATTATTTAATAAGTTTTGATTAATGTTTATTATTTTTTAAAACCAACACGTGTATCACATGAGCATTTAGTCTAGTATGTTTATAGAACATCTCGACGACTTGCTTAAAAAAAGAATATTATGATTTTAAGTTACAATAATTAATCGAGAGTTTATATAGCACTATCATAATCGATTAATCAGATTACTTCGTCGAAAGAGAGCAAAATTGATCGAACTTTTATTTTTATAAAATCTTATTCTAGTTTGGAATCCTTAAAAGTTTAAAGTTATTAGTTAAGATGCAGTTATAAGAATCTTTTTATAAAGAAAACAAGGTATGTTTGTTGTACGGAAATGAATTAAAAAGGAATGTAATAGGTAAAGAAATAAAATGGTCAAAGGAATAGAATTGTTCATTATCATTCTATCTGCATGTTTGGTTACTTTTTCGGAATGGAATGAATCCTTAATGCAATATGTTTGTCAGAGAGAAATAAACATTGGAATAAAATAAAATAATTAAATAATGACTAAAATGCCCCTGTATTAAAAATAGATAAAACTTAGATTTCAATAATTTCATATATAAAAATTATTCTAAATACACTTTAAACGTCTTAAAAAAATTAATAAATATCAAAACTAAGAGATTATCATTAATAATATTGGGGTATATTAATCATTTTCTATCCCATTTATACATGAAATGAACAAAATAAGGGGTTGAACGAAGGAATTAAATAGGAGAAATAAATTACCTTTGTAAGAGAAATGATTTATCCTCCTAGTTTTTGTTTTCACTTATCTTAATACTTATTTGATCAAAACAAGTGTCAAAATTAATGGATAATATGAGGAAAGAGAATTAGTACATTACACATGTCAAACATTGAATAAGTAGAAGGATGAAGTAGGAATACACAGTAAAGAGATATATTATTTCTTCCTTTGTAATACTTGTTTCTTTTCTCTCTTAGTAAATAAACATACTTTTAGTAAATGAATAAAATGAATGCTTCTATTTCCACTTTTAATCCATCATACAAAAAAATAACCTAAATGTTTAAAGAAAGAGCGAGGGTGATGATGTCCTAATTTCATTGATCACAGGTTTTCAATGACAAGAAAACACCACCACTTTCAAGATCTCTCAGGAAGACATTTCCCACAGGGCCCCTGCACGGCTGCACATACCAAACTTTTTAACCACCACATTTCATAACTCATCAGCACTGCACTTCTCCAAAAACAATTTAAAATTAATAACTAATTTTTAATATAAATTAGATATAATTTATATTTATTAGTTAATATTTATCCTTAAATAAGTATCATTGGTTTTATTAACAGTTTATTTTTTCAAAAGTCAAAACCTTGAGACTATGTAACGAAATATCTAACGAAACAAACCATGCATGTCTGCCATTTAAAAAAGTATATATAATTAAAGTTAGTTAGGATATTTGATTGCAGTGAATTTGTTTTAATCTAACATGACTACAGAAAGTCTGTGCACAACGTACTAAAAAAAGGAAATTTTATACTTAATTAGTGTAATTGCCTTTGTATATTACTTCAAACGTATTTTAATCGGATCATTTCATTATGTAATTTTTTCAATCAATGTGATATGTTGATGACCTATTCAACTGATAACATCTTTAATTTTATAAGTAAAATTTTAATTTGTGTAATATTCTTTTCAACTTTTTTTAAATTAAAAGGAAAATTGATTTTTAAAGTAAACTTTTCAATCATTTGATTTTTATAATTTTAATAATAATATTATTAGTGTTAATAAACATTTGATTTTCGTAATAATACTATTAGTGTTAATATAATATTACTAATTATTATAACTATTATTATTTTACTTTTGTTATTCTTATAACTAGGATTTTTAGATATAAAAAATAAGTTTTAGTTTGAAAAAAGTATAAATTTTTTAATTTTTTTATATTTTAATAAGGTACAATCTAAGAGGAAATTATATTATTTTTATTGAAGTAATAAACCATCCTACTCTAATCTGATAATAAAATTTATTGCATTTGGTAAACATTAGGTTTTTTTTAGGTCCAAAGAGGATAATAATAATACCAACTACAATTAAACAGAAAACGTCAATTAATAAAAAAAATAAAGAAATTGCCAAAGATGGCATTTTATAGTAAAATCATCTTCTTAAACTTAAAGAGATAGCTATAATTATAATAATAGTAGTAATAATATTAACTATAAAATATCAAATGTTACACAATAAAAAAAAGAAGTTGAAAAATAATGTTAAACATGAAATGATAAATTGAAAAAAATATATATATGTAGAAACAGTTGCAATATTGTTAAATTTTCTCTAAAGAAAAGAGATATATAATTTATTATAAACAATTTTTAAAAGGCGATCGATTATTACAATTTATTCAACACGGTTTGCGAGTTTGTTGTATTTTGATATCTTTTAGGGGTCCAAGCTTTGCTCTTAAGTACAATGGCGTTTATTTTGTTACTGCATGCATGCATCATATATACAAATTAATTAATTAAAAATTATTATTGTCACGTACGATCTTCATTTATTATACCTTACATTTTTATGATACGAATCCATAATGCAACTCTATTATGTAATTAGTTTGTTATGTGTCACGTGACAAATTTATTACAAAGCTTATATTGTTTCATTCTTATATCTTTTCTCAACATCAGCTCTCTTTATAAGATAATTTTTATAACAGTATTATATTCATATACGAATATGAATATGCATGTATATATAAAAATTAGAGAAGATGGAAAAATACGTATAGTAATTCATATACAATAAAATATTCATAACATAATAATTTTATGTATTATTAATTTATAAACTGAAGATTTAACTATTTGTACCTGATAATCGTAAACAACTTTTGCTTAATATAAGTCAGCTACTTTTATGGAAATTTAACCACTCCAACAACAAAGCAAGTGGTCTCCTAATTTTTTAAGGCAATTATTTAATTAACAAATCTAAAAAAGAAATAATTATTATGGGTTGAAAGTCACGAGATACTCAGTGTTTTAAAACCCAACTTGACTCGGTCGGTTAGACAATGGTTTATCTATATACCAGTACGTCGTGAGAAAGGTTCAACAATGATTGGTTTATGTCATTTTTTGGATCGTATGAACTGGCCAGGTTTCTGATCGGACTAGTTGATCCGATTCTTTTAACCCATTATTGATCCGATTTTAGGATTTTTTAGTTAATTTGTTTTTAACTTTCTATTATGATGATCAAGTGATACGGACATAAAGTAGATACGAGATATCAACATCAGATCAATAAAACTCACAAAAACCTTACTTGGAAACAAAATTTTGGTGTTAAGCAAGTTGACCCATGACCCGTTCGCTACACCGAATCAACTAAAAATCCAGATTTCAAAACATCCGAGATATATTATCCTTGGTTTACGGATTTATAATATTAGTGTGAAAAAAATAAAGAACATGTGTAATGCTCATCCTATTTGTTTTGTAGAATTCAACAAGAAAATTGGAATAAATTTTATCAAATAATCAAACAACCAAGATATAAAAATAAAATCTCATTCCATTCATTTGAATTTCATGTGATTTCTACAAAACAAATGGAACATTAGTGACGCCAACCATATATTCCATTTTCATTACGTCATTAATTGGATTTATTTGTTTTTCAAGTTTCTCATCTCAACACCAATTTATCACACTGTACGTAGCCACAAATCGTGACATCCTCATTTCATTTAATTTGGATACCTGATTAAAACACACATTCTTTGTTGTTTTATCTTACAAAAAGTAATGTTTCCTCACTTTAATGCGACGTGACACATAATTACAGCTAGCAGAAAAACTAAAAAATCAAACTACAATTGATTTTACCTAATGAACTGAATTAACTAACTAATCATGGCTAAACATTTTGGTTTGGTTAAAGCAAAGGGTGTACTCAAAGCATACATACGACATACTGATTTGACAGTGTGATACTAACGCCAACACCACTAATTATGGGGCGGTACCGTAAAAGAAAATGCCTAGACTTTACATTTGAATGACAATTTAAATGACAAAGAGAGAAGATAGAGAGAAATAAAGATACTATTTTTTTAAATAATTTTTTAAGCAATTCTTGTTATCAATATGTCTGAAGGGTTGATGTGGGAATTGGGACATTGGGTGAGGATCATGCACTAGAGGGTGAGGTTGAGCTGTTGGATCCATTATTCTCTCTCTTTAATCTCATCTTGTTTATTTGTTATATTTTAAATTAATTAATTAGTTAATAGATGGGTCTATTATGAAAGTGAGTGATAAAACAAAAAAACGAGCATAACAATTTGATAGAATATAAGGGTTACTATCACTTTAATTATGAAACGTATTCATTCAATAACTTAATATAATAGTAGGGTTACTATCACTTTAAATATGAAACATATCCAATAACTTATTTGATATAAACCTAACACACTACAAGAAATAACAGTTTTTGCGGCGACCTGCGGCGACACAATAGCGCCGCTAAATCCTCGCTACACGACAAAAAGATGGCCCACTTTCATCAGATTGGAACACGTCGCCGCAATGTCGCCGCTAAAGAGGTTTCCCTCAACCGAAAAACATGGCGGGATGTTTCCCTCCTAGAAAATTCGAGGTCGCCGCAAAAACCACTCTGTCGCCGCTAAACGTGTCGCCGCAAAAAATATTTTCTATTTTCTTTATTTTATTAATCTATTTTCTATTTTATTTATTTACTTAAAAAAAATGCGTCGCCGCAAAAAGCACTATGTCGCCGCAAAAGATGTTACGAGATATAGGGTTTTTCCCTGCTTTCTTTCATTTACGAGCCCCACAAGCAGCCCCTCTCTCCCGTCGTTCTCCCTCTCTTACTACCGCCGCTCTTTCTCGCCGTCGAAGGTATTGTCGTTCGCCGTTGCCCGCCGCCCCTCTCTCTCCGTCGTTGCTCCCTCTCGCCGGTCGGAATCTCGCACCCACACTGCCTTCCTCTCGCCGTTCGCCTGCCTCCACTGTTCGCCGTCTTCTCCGTCGCCGGCGACCACTAATCCGAGGTAAACATCTCATTTTCTGTTTTGATCTAGGGTTTTAGTTGTTTTATATCCTTAATTTTTATTTTTATTTTGTTACAAGGTCCTCCTCCTCGCCCTCTACTTGCTGCCGCCGTCGAGCACCCTCCTGCCGCCCGCCGGTCGGAAATTTCATCCGCCATCGACCACCCTCCTGCCGTCGTCGACCACCCTCCTCCGATCCTAATTAAGGTATTTTTTTTATTAATTGTATATTAATGCTAATATATTAATGTTAATTAGTTTAGGTTATTATTAGTTTATGTTAGATTATTATTATTTTATGTTAGTAATTGCCCGGTTTATATAGCTTAAAATGTCGTGTTACAATTGTTTTGAGTTCTGAAATAGCAGGTTATTGTAATTGCCCGGTTTAAAATGGGTGGAAAACGCAAAATACAGCAAAATGCTGGAAAAAAAAATTTAGACTTTTAGCCGCGACATGTCGCCGCAAAAAGTGTTATTTATATTTTAAAATTTAATTTATTTAAATAACTACGTCGCCGCAAAAACCCATCCACGTGGCACTTGATGGGTCCATTGTGTGACGTCGCAAAAAGTCAAAAATGTCGTCGCAAAAAACTTTTGGGTACGAAGCTTTAGCGGCGACACTTTTGCGGCGAAATGTCGCCGCAAATAACCTATGGCGGTGACAATTGGAGTTTTAGCGACGACTTATATCGCCGCAAAAAACCTTTTTTTTTTGTAGTGACAATCCTTAATGTCAACTATATTGTCTAATTCCTACAATAATATATTTTTTTTCTTACAAAGCAAATATCAATTTCAAAATATTCAATTCTCCGGTGAAAGAAATAATTAGCTGTAATTTAAATATAGGCATTATCATAACAAAACACTTTTACCTGCAATAAATTAGCTATCCTGAGATTTTTCCATAATTTTAAAATCAATAAGATTTCACATGAAATCACAACTATTGCTTTATAGTTGGACTCATTGTTGACTTTTTTACTTAATACATATACAAATGTCGGTTGGGAGAAAATCTTATTCATAACCTACAACAGAGTTTATTGTAACCGAAACCAAGAACGTGCTCTAATACCATGATAAAAACAAAGTGTACCAAGAAAAAAACTCAAATATAAATCAAAATAAGGTTTAATATTAACCGGCAAACTCAAATTTATAAAAAACGGAATCAATGATTTTTATTTATGTACATTCTTCCATCCGATACTGATAACCCTTTTATCGATGATCCTCTCTAACAACTTCAATCACCAAGAATGAATGCAAGAAGTGTTGGTGTAGTGTGACTATATTTAATGCTATAAGATACTAATGAGTCATATTGTCACACACCCAATTAAAATCATTATTGAACGTCACATAATCTTGCGTGAAAGTAATTAAATAGACAAATCAATCTGGGAGAAATATATAATAAGTAGTTATTTATTATTTACACGTTGAACCTAATTAAATATCTTCTAATATAAATAAAAGACTTACTATCATTAATTTGATTAAAAGATCTTAGCCTTTCATTTAATCAAAATTAAATCTTAACCATTTATTTAGGTTAAAGTTAAAAACTCAATTTTGACTTTGACGAGTCAAAATTAAAACTCCATTTTAAATTTATATGAGATAAAGTTATATCTAAGTTTGATATTAATTTTATAAATCTAAATGTTGCTCTAAATTAAAGTTGATATATATATATATATATATATAGAAAATGGATCAATATAGAACAATTATTTAAACATAGAACCATAGAATCATTATAGACCATTAGATTATAGAGATCAAGGGCTATGATTAAAAGTAGTATATATGTAACATCCTCCCAATGGGTCTGGTAGTTTACGTGAGATGGTAAACTATTTGTTTATTAATTATATTTAATTGTTTGTGTAATTGATTATTTGTTTGTTATTTAATTGTTATTTTTTTTTATGATTATATGATGATTTTAATTGGACCGCAAGGTATGAGGTGAAAATATTAGTTTTAATATTTTTATATGTTAGTGGATCATATGATTCGATTTTACACGAGGGTCCCGAATAATACTTCGTTGCGTGTTTATTAATTGAATAGGACCGCTTTAATTAGGTTCCTGTATGTTAGATATCTGTAATTGATACTGTGTGTTATTTAATTAAATTCCCAGCCGACCCTAGACTTTATATTTGACTTTTAGAAGTCAATTTCTCTTATTTACTTCAATGTGAAGTATGTGTTGTGTGTGTATGTGTTCTTCTCTTCAAAGAAAGCTTGTTCCAGCTCTTGATTATTGTGTTTGTTGCTGATTTGCTGCCTTATACAAGTAAGTTTATGTATATTTGAGTTGATTCTTGAAGCTTATGGGGTGTTCTTGCAAAAACCCATTTATTATTTTTAGGGTTCAAGATTCATGTGGGTTTTGTTTAATCTGAATTGTGTTCTTATTATATCATGTTCTATTGAAGTTATATACTGATTTTGAGTTACTTAGCATGATGAGTTATGTGTTGTGTATGTCGAGTTTTGGTTAAGAAGTTCTTGAAAAGTTGAGTTTTAGCCGTGCGAAGTGAAGTCCATTCCGTGCGTAGTGGCTCCACTTCGTACGAAGTGCATGATGAAGAAGATGAAGTCGATGAGTTTTGGTCGCACGTAGTGTGGTCCACTCCGTGCGTACCAGTGTCCTTTGCATGCGTAGTGTGTGAAACATGTTAAGTGTATTTGAGTTCTCTAAGTGCGTAGTTTGTCCAGTCCGTGCGTAGTGCGTTCAGCACGTGCGCAGTGAATCCACCCCGTGCGTAGTTCCTCGGATGTTAAATCAGTTTGTTGTTGTATGATGTTGAGATATTCATGCATGATTTAGGATATATATATGAATGATTTAGATGATGAAACATGTTATGTTAAGAATTGTATGTTGCTTATGATCTGTGTGATTAACTTAAATGAGTTAAGTTCTGATTATATGGTATATATGAGAAGGTTTACTAATGATGCTTCAAGATTGGATTCTATATGCTAATTGCATGCTTAATTAGTGAAATGATGTTAGATAGCCTGAGTTTATGATCCGTTGATTTCTATATGTCTCATATGATTTATGAAGCACTCCTAAATGGTATTTGATATGTTTCAAGCTGGTTTGGTATTATGAAGTCTAACGGGTTGGGTTTTTGACCCGTTTACGGATTAATTGGAGATAGATGAAGTTTATGAATGCCTTGTTGATTGCTACGTGTTTAGTATCATATATAATGATATTTCAAATGGTTTAGAGTGTATTTCTTGTTGGTTATGCATGTTAGGTGAAACGGTTAAGCTTTGATCTGTTTGCGAATTGATTAGACTTTTGGAGTTAATTATGATTTGAGTTATTGACTTGTTTATATTGTATTCTCAGGGGACTCAAAGACTCAGTGATATAAGACAACTGAGTGTGGATTTTGGATTGGTCGAGGACGCAAGTGAGTGGACTTTAACTCACTGGTGGTATTAGTTATGATTATGAGGATTATCTGGATTCGTTTATTTAATCATGCGATAGATTGTTTAATCTGATATGATTGCTTGGAGATTGGTATGATGATGGTACAGAGATTGAAACTGTGATTGTATGGAGATTGGCACTATGAGTGTGCAGTGATTGGAAATTGTGTTTGTTTGAATTGATGTTAATTGATTGCAATCGAGTCCAAGATATGTGCGCAGTGAAGATTACTGTGTGCATGCTGTCTTTGTGGGAGGTTAGCCGGTTTGTGTGGGCTAGGCTCGTTTGCTTCTGGTAGTACGGTTGTTCAACCCCTGTTACATTTGTTGCAGCAGAGGGGGTTTAACTGTACCAGTTAGCAAGCAGTCTCGGTAAACCTATGCTTGGCCGGCATATGGGTTGCAGGCTCTGCAGAGCCGCCGTGCCTCTGATGATACGTGGTGCCCCGCTCTTGAGTAGTCCTTGTGGGTCTTGTTTCTATGTTAATTGTTGTGATTATGCTATTGTTACATGTGGCTTAAATTCCATCACTTAGCTTTGTGCTAATTCCCCACCTTAACTCTCTGTTGCAGGTTTTGGTGAGCTTCGGTAGGTGGTTGTTTGTACAGGGGAAGTTTGACCGTCGCTCTGATATTATGTTTTAGATAAGATGAGCCATCTTTGTGAACTCTTTTGTAACACTAAACGATATACTGTGTTGTTGAACAGTATTGGTTTTAAGTTTGTGGGTGTTGTTATCTTTACTATTTTCAATTGCAATACTTCCGCTGTGAATTTAAAAAAAAATGGCTTGTATTTTACGGTGTTACAATATATATGGAAACTAACAATTAATTAACATATAAGATTTGTTTAAGGGGCAATTTAGGAACTAAACAAAAATCCTTACATGCTTCAATTTTTTCACGCCTCCCCCATTCAAGTCTCCAGGCAACAATTTTTTAGAAAAAAAAAACCCTCTCAATCTTTAAATGATCATAACTTGTTCGTTTTTTAGAGTTCAAACAAGAAAATTATATTATTAGATTCAGTTTTTCGTCCTCTTTCAAACTAGATCAGTCTTGATATATTTCTGAAACTTTTTTTTTTAAATGCAAAGTTTTGCATTTTGAACTGGGTTTCATTCAAAACTGAGTTTTGCTTTTGAAAATGCAAGTCATTGAGATGCAAAAATCAATGATGCAGGTCATGGAGATGCAAAAATCTGAATCAATGAAAAATACAACCCCAAAATTTCAATTTGTTCATGCCTCCCCCTCCAGCTCAATTCAAGTTTTCATATTTTTTATTTTAAAAAACCCCATTAATCCTTCTAATGATCATAACTATATCATTTTTTTGATTTTTAACAAAAAAAAATACCATTAAGTTCAGTTTGTTATTCCCTTTTTTTATGAACTCAACACCAGGATTCTTTTTGTATCATATGTTTTTATATCATATTGGTAGGTAAATACTTTGTGTTTGGGTTGCATTTTCAGTTAGATATTGTTTACATGTTTATTTTTTACTCATGTGTATATCTAGTTAATAACAATAAGAATGATGTATTATCTTTGTTGTTTGCATTTTCAGTCATGGGTATTTCTTTTGCGTTTTGATTATGTATCCTATTGGTTTCGCATATGAATGTTTGCATTTTGTATTTTCATCCGTGTTGCATTTTCAACAGCGATCTCTACTTTTGTTTTGTTTTTTTCAATTTAGTTTCACTTGCATTTGCGAAATTGCAGTTTACATTCTTCAATTTTGCATTTTGCATTTTTGAAATTGCATTTTCAAGCAGTTTTGAAATTGTAGCTTGAAATTGCATTTTCAAGCAGTTTTGAAATTGCAGCTTGAAAAGTTTTAATATGCTGGGTTTAAGCATATTCGTTCTTTATTTGCTAAGTTTCTGCATTTTTCGTTTTTGATATGCTGATTTTATGTATAATTTTAAAAATGCAAATATTTTTCTTATGTAAAAATGCAACTACTGCTTGATTTCCTTTTGTTTATAAATTGTATTTGCATTTTCATTTATCAATAGTGTTTGTGTTTCTTGTTTGCATTTTAAGTTACACAATTTTGCATTTTGTTTATTCTAATTGGTACTTTGATCTGCATTTTCGTCCTTGATATGTTATGTTCATGTGTAATTTTGAAAATGCAAATATGTTGTTTGTTGTAAAAAAGCTACTGCTGTTTGAGTTCCTTTTGAGGCTTTGCATTTTCGTACTTGATATGTTGTAATTATGTATCATCTCTGGTTTTTGTATTTTCAAGTGTATTTTTCAGTTTGTTCTTCTTTGCATTTTCAGTGATAGATTTGGTGTTTGCATTTTCGTCCTTCATATGTTGTAATTATGTATCATCTCTGGTTTTTGCATTTTCAAGTGTATTTTTCAGTTTGTTCTTGTTTGCATTTTCAGTGATAGATTTGGTTTTTGCATTTCCAGTTATGTGAAAATATTGTTGTTTTGCATTTTCAGATTGTTGTTTGTTGCTTTGCATTTTTGGTTTTTGCATTTTGCATTTTGGAATAAAACCCATTTCAAAATGCAAACTTTGCATTTTCAAAAAAAAAAAGTTTCAGAAATATATCAAGTCTGATCTAGTTTGAAAGAACACGAAAAACCGAATCTAATGATATAATTATCTTGCTTAAACTCCAAAAAACGAACGGGTTATGATCATTTAAAGACTAAGGGGGTTTTTTAAAAAAAAAAATCTTTGTTGGCTGGACAAATAGAAGGAGGCGTGTGGTTTTGATTTGTTTTTAATTTTCCAATTTTGCCCTTCAATCAATATGCCACGTGTCATCCTCTAAGGTGGTTCTTTAGGTTCTATGTTTAAGAAGAGTTCTATGTGTATCCTTACCCTCTATATATATATATATATATATATATATATATATATATGAACTTTCATTTAATTTATAAATACAAATTAAATATTATATATCTTGTATTAACTAAAATTACGTCCAATCAATAACTTATCTTACCAACTCAAACATATATAGGCAAATAAGCAACCTTAGCTTGTATATATAAGTAGGTACGTATGTATGTGTGTATATGCACATGCAAACATATATAAATGAATGAGTATACACACAAACTTTATATATTATTTATTTATGTATAATTAAGCTAAATCCGTATCTATGTATGTGTGTATGTATAAACTATATGGCTATATATCGCTTGATAAGAATAATCACATGATACATATTAAGTTAGTTTTATTCGTTTTTTCCTGCTCGATCTACTATAATATTAATGTCAGGTGATGGAAAAAAACAAAAGATGCATAAAATGTGTAGATATATATATCGTATACGAAGAAAGCAAATAAGGGAAGTCAATTAGGGTGTCATATATATATGATATCAAGAAAAGAGAATCTTGATCATGGAAAGATGCTTATGATGCAACATGGTTAAGTTATCAAGATACAAGCAATCAATGTCAATTACCCACAAAAGAAAGTCGCAAACACCACACCACATCAACATAATTAAGCTTAATTACGATAAAGCCAGGAATACACACACGTGTGACGTGTGTGTGTGTGTGTTTTCCTTCATTGAGTAGAGCTTTTTTTCTACTCCACTTATAAATTCACCTACAACATATTCATGTGAAATGGTGGATTTTACTTATAATTATGGTTTATAGTAATTATTAAGATTATATGATATATATACAACGCGTTTGTAAAATTAAAATTTGATATGGGTATCGTATTTAGTGCTAAAGTATTTTGTTAGACATTGAATATAGTGTTGGAAAGTGAGACATCGTTGCAAAATTTTGTATATAATGATGAAAAAATGAGTACTATTGTAGAAAATTATATTGTGATCGATGTTGGAAATGCTGCTAGACTTTTGCTTTTAAGTGCTGGAATTTAAAAAATGTTGCTAGAAACCATTATTGTGTGCTGGAAATAATATGTATAGCCAAAAAAATAACATTATTAAATGTCTAAAACAACAAAGTAAATCACAAAAAGAAATTTAGAATAAACAAATGGGCCTATTACTAAGAAGAGGTGGTTCGGTTTATGAACAAAGCCTCCGAAACCGTTAATGACTAAAACCTGTTAAAACCGTAATCGATATATATTGAAAACTTTGGGTTTGAATATCTTAAAACTAAAATTAGCACATTGAGTTCTGTAACGACCAGAATTCCCGACTATTAAATATTAAGATCATTATTTTATGAGAAGACCGTTGAAACCGTATTTGGAGTTATTGGATGTTAATGAAGTTCCATGAATATTAGTGTTATTGTAGTACATTTAAAAAAAAAGGAATTAAAGGACTTCAAACAAATATCCATAATAGGTTTAGGGATTAAGTGGTAAAATTAGAAGATAATATATAACTAATAGAAGATGCTATATAAGGATCATTAGGGTTAGTTAAAAGAAAATAGAAAAGAAATCGGCAGACTTTGTGCCCTCGTTTACTCTCGACGGCAGCAGTTGAAGAGGAGGAGGAAGAACACGACTTTGATCTCGATAAGCATCCAAGTAAGCACTTTATACTCATAGCTATGTTTGATCATTAGTCATTAGGGTTTTAGATGGTTTAAAATCTATTGTATAAAACAGATTTGTAGTGGCGGTGGCTTGACACCTGGAACTACTCACAATCGATGGATCAAAAGTTAGAAATACCTGTAAATTGGTACTAGTAGTTATTATTTGATACCTGAAAAGAATCATGAACTAGGGACGGTTGATTTCTTGTTAGGAAATAAAGGTTAAGTTGTTGGGTTTATGCATCTAGTTCATCGACCGTGTTGTAGGCAAGTAATGAGTTTTGGATATCATAAATTTTGAATCACACAGGATTGGTGTTTTCAATCATGAGGTAATGATTTTTTTTTCTATTTGTTGTGTCTCTTGGTGATTATATTACTGAAGTTGCGATCCCATGTTGCGTTGAGAAGTTGAGTTATGAATCCGGAGAAGTAATTTTGATGGTGTCGCTTAATGGATACAACACTGATAATCTAGGATCGTTTTGCAATTTTGAGATATGTTGAGCACTGCATATAATTTACGAATTTGTTTTTGAGGCCGGGGCGAATTACGATCAGCCGGGTCGAGTTGAATTGTGATTTCCCTAGAGGAAGGATAGATCGGGTCTTCGTTTGGAGTTGATGGGGTCGGGTTACGATTCACGCCATGAGGATCCAGTTCATCCATGACGAAGTCTGATGAATGGCGAGGGTAGCGTGAGGAGTTGGGGGTGCTCGGATGGCGATATAGGGGTGGACTGGCGGTGAACAAGGACAGCAACCAGCCAACTTTAACGTGAAGGATTCTTCTCATTTGTAATCTTTTTATTTGACTATGGGGATGTTGGGCTGCATTTACGAAACCCCCACCTGGTGAATTAAATTTTCCATGCAAGGTTCTAATTAAATTTAGATTTGCAATTTAGTTGTAATAATTTGTGAGTAGCTATTCTTCTAACTAGCATCACGTAATAAGTTGACATGCGATTTATGGATAGAAGCATTTGGTCATACGCAATTGTTGTATTAGAATAAGATTTGTAATTTAATTCTTGTGGTGTAGTGTATTTAAGTAGGAATTATAATTTATATTATACGGTGTTTTCGATCCTTGTTATTTGATAACTCATTAGGATTCATTTTCCGGTTAGGTTGCCCGTTAATCTCACGGTGATCTTTCAGCGGTTCACTCGGTTTTCATCTTCAAGGACTCCAGGTGAGTTCAATAGCTTTTCCAAACCGAGTACAAAGACAAAACCATTTTGAAGGGTTTTGATTAATTTAACTTGATTGATTGTTTGGTGACTACTTGACTACATGATTTGCGTTACTTGATATATTATGCATGCTTACATGATTTGATTAATTATTTAAGATTATAATATGCATGCTTGAACTTAGAGGGCGGGGGTAGATACCTTAAATGCTCTTTATAATCACGGGCCTAGTAGGAACCTAAACCTTCTAGGATAAAGTGCTGGCCAATATGAGTCACCGAGTTTTCTAGATAGCTCGTGTGGCACATGGTATGCGGTACCTCGGTATTCGTGTACTGGAGTGATGTGTGACCAAGAGGTTGGGTCATATGCAGAACATCACGAGTGTGTGAGGAGGAGATGGACGGTTGCCTCCGATTGTACTTGCACACTAAACGACAATGCGTGGTATCGAACCTTGCACAGTCGGAGTAGCGAAAGCGGAGATACTCTCGGGATTTATGTTTCGGGTGGGGGTCGCGACCCACTTGGTGCGTAGGTCGGCCGGACACGTGAGTAGTGAACTTTTGGGTTTCCTTGTGGGTGTAGACTCTACAGTAGGAATACCTTTACGATATATGATACGACATATGATATGATTACGATTATGATTTATGTTTATGATATGATTATATGATGACCACGGTTGTTATGATTGATATTTGACCTGGTATGTGTTATATGATTTCGATTATGGGTTCGGGTAAAATAAACGATGGGTGGGGTGTGGGTAATTACTTATTATCATATTCGATCTAAACTACTATTTTATGGTTTTATTTTCTTAACACCTATTGACTCACGAGGCGTAAGCTGACACTTGTTTCTTGAAATGTGTTTTGTACTCGTGCAGGTGGCTTAGGAGTTCGTGTTTGTGAGAGGGGTTGCTTGGGTAGTTGATTACTAGAAATGATACCATTTGGACATTCGTTAATCATTTAATTAATTGGATTGATGTATGTAAAGAATTTGATTATGATTTACGATAGTGACACTGTGGTTTGAACATTTTCACAATAGTTGTACTTAAATATTAAGACTTCCGTTGCTAATGATTTATTAATTTTGAAAATAAAAATTAGTTAAGAATTTTGAAAATCACGGTGTTACAAGTTGGTATCAGAGCCAGGTTGTGAGTGAACTAAGTGCTGAGGCCGGTACTTAGACTCACGGCTATGATCGGCTCGAATAGGAATGAATTTGACTTTAAGTGGGGGTGGTATGTGTAGTGTAGCTTAAAAGGCTTGAGTTTCGGGTGTATATTATAAGCTTTTTCTCTTTTTATTTCATCTTATCCTCAAGTAGAGTCTATGATTTCCCGAAGGCGACTATTGATTGTGGTTGAGGATGTGTTGCTAGGAATGTATGGATCATGTGCCTCGTAAACAAGTGTAGAAACTGCCCAATCTTATGAATCAGGGTGCTGGGGTGCTATGGGGTGATGTCAAGACTAGGTGCGTATAGTGTGTACGAATTGTTATGGCACGCGTATCACTACCGACACATGGTACTCACCTGTATTTACAGAATCATAAAGCTTTCCGGGAATCAAGTCATGGGTAATGGATAGAGATGAGCTAGTGGACTAATGTCGAGAATGAGACTATAAAGAGATTGTAGTTTACTAGGTGTTGGAAATAGGAAAGGTCTAGATTAATATGTAGCTTGAGGCAATGAAGTTTATATGTGGATAGAATAGTGTAAAAAAATATTAAGGGTCATGATCAATACAATATTCAAGCTAACGAATGATTACTATGGTGTTAGAAATAGACTATGATTGATTCTTATAATTCATAGGAAATGTAATAGACCAAGAATCGTGTTGTGATTAAGTGTTTAAACACGGACCAAAGTGTGGCTCATGAACAAGTAGAAGTTGATAGGAGATTCTAGGTAGTTCATATGAGGCGTTGCAAATATTGGAAAGGGAGAAACCCTTATTGTTATTACAAACTTATTTGAGTTATTAAAAGGTATTTGTTTCAACTCTCACATAAGAAGCTAAGTGAACCCGACACATGACTTATTTGAATAGAGGCATTATATTGGATTTCTTTCTAATGACTAGAAGATTAGTGTTGATGATTATAGTTGAGACTACAATGGGACGAGGTGTATGACCTTGAAGGTGACGTAGATTAAGGATGGAATGTCCTGGCTGCTGTTGCTCTATTCTATCGTTTAGTTTCCTTTAGTTTTTTTTAGATATTTAGGTGGTTGACACAATTGGATGTAGAAGTCTCTTACTTTGGCTAACGGATGATTTCTTTCGGGATGGTTAAAATGAAATATAAAGATATATAAAGACAATGGGTTGAAATATATATATATATATATATATATATATATATATATATATGTTAACATTGACGTTTCTTTAGCATAATGATCACTTGCTACCGGCAAACAGATTCGGTTTAATTATAAAGACTTGTGTTGAGTTGAGTTTCTTTCATTGTATAAAGTTGGTGGGTTACTTCCTCAGTGTCAATTAAATTCAGAAGGATACACAATATTCTTATTCTGAGCCTTCGAATGTGCAAGTGAGTGGTGACTTGTGTTACGAGGATCGGTTATTAAAGATGAAAGAACACAAGTATTTTGCATGGACGAGCAATTCTAGAGGAATGACATGAAGATGAGTGTTTGGAAGGTGGTAATCCGACACAAAAGATGACTAACGAGAATATTAAGGTAGTATGGATAGATCCTATTTTTTTAAAAGGAGCGGTATTAGGGACACTCCAAGCAAGAGGTTATTTGCACTCAATGAAATTGCATGGAGGAACTAGATGAGTTTTAGCATTCAAGATTGAGTAAGCTAAACTTAGAAATGGCTTGGATTGACGTGGCCTAGGGTTATCCATAAATTTTATCATAGGAACAACCTTGGTGATTAGACGAAGCACGACCTTTGAGGGATGATAACGACCCAGGATTTGTTATACTTTTCTCGGATTATAACTTGAATCAATTCATTTATTATAAGCTATTATTTAAAATGATTAGATGATGCGTTGATAAATAAGATCAAATATATTTAAAGACGAGTCATAAGAACTTTTGAAACTTAATTAAGGACTAGGCCGTTGAAGGTTTGCTATGAATGATTAGAGGTTAAATTAGCTTGAAAAAGATAAGAAAACCTAATTAAGTAACTAAAGGGTTTAATTCTAGAATGACGACGACCATGTAAATTAAGAATCATAGAAATTATTCAGTTTTAATGCATGGTAAATAGGGTTGAAGCAAAGGAGTTTTAGTGTCATAAGTGGTAAAAGAACTTTGAGTTGATGAGGATAAACGATCTATGTGAGGAGTCTACAACTATTCTTGATCGGCAAAGGAAATAGTTGAGGAAAAGTGTGTCAAGTTAGTGAAAGTAAAGTGGAAGAACAAACAAGGTTTAGATGTGACCAGAGACAGAGGAAGACATAAGGACTAGATACCCCAAGTTTTTCGTTATGGTATTAGATTCCGGGACGGAATCTTCTTAAGAGGGAGAGAATTGTAACGACCAGAATTCCCGACTATTAAATATTAAGATCATTATTTTATGAGAAGACCGTTGAAACCGTATTTGGAGTTATTGGATGTTAATGAAGTTCCATGAATATTAGTGTTATTGTAGTACATTTAAAAAAAAAGGAATTAAAGGACTTCAAACAAATATCCATAATAGGTTTAGGGATTAAGTGGTAAAATTAGAAGATAATATATAACTAATAGAAGATGCTATATAAGGATCATTAGGGTTAGTTAAAAGAAAATAGAAAAGAAATCGGCAGACTTTGTGCCCTCGTTTACTCTCGACGGCAGCAGTTGAAGAGGAGGAGGAAGAACACGACTTTGATCTCGATAAGCATCCAAGTAAGCACTTTATACTCATAGCTATGTTTGATCATTAGTCATTAGGGTTTTAGATGGTTTAAAATCTATTGTATAAAACAGATTTGTAGTGGCGGTGGCTTGACACCTGGAACTACTCACAATCGATGGATCAAAAGTTAGAAATACCTGTAAATTGGTACTAGTAGTTATTATTTGATACCTGAAAAGAATCATGAACTAGGGACGGTTGATTTCTTGTTAGGAAATAAAGGTTAAGTTGTTGGGTTTATGCATCTAGTTCATCGACCGTGTTGTAGGCAAGTAATGAGTTTTGGATATCATAAATTTTGAATCACACAGGATTGGTGTTTTCAATCATGAGGTAATGATTTTTTTTTCTATTTGTTGTGTCTCTTGGTGATTATATTACTGAAGTTGCGATCCCATGTTGCGTTGAGAAGTTGAGTTATGAATCCGGAGAAGTAATTTTGATGGTGTCGCTTAATGGATTCAACACTGATAATCTAGGATCGTTTTGCAATTTTGAGATATGTTGAGCACTGCATATAATTTACGAATTTGTTTTTGAGGCCGGGGCGAATTACGATCAGCCGGGTCGAGTTGAATTGTGATTTCCCTAGAGGAAGGATAGATCGGGTCTTCGTTTGGAGTTGATGGGGTCGGGTTACGATTCACGCCATGAGGATCCAGTTCATCCATGACGAAGTCTGATGAATGGCGAGGGTAGCGTGAGGAGTTGGGGGTGCTCGGATGGCGATATAGGGGTGGACTGGCGGTGAACAAGGACAGCAACCAGCCAACTTTAACGTGAAGGATTCTTCTCATTTGTAATCTTTTTATTTGACTATGGGGATGTTGGGCTGCATTTACGAAACCCCCACCTGGTGAATTAAATTTTCCATGCAAGGTTCTAATTAAATTTAGATTTGCAATTTAGTTG
Organism: Pulicaria dysenterica; assembly: GCA_947179395.2. Taxonomy (NCBI): domain Eukaryota; kingdom Viridiplantae; phylum Streptophyta; class Magnoliopsida; order Asterales; family Asteraceae; genus Pulicaria; species Pulicaria dysenterica. The sequence continues at coordinate 110,241,449 of OX359290.1, read as the reverse complement.
TAATAATTTGTGAGTAGCTATTCTTCTAACTAGCATCACGTAATAAGTTGACATGCGATTTATGGATAGAAGCATTTGGTCATACGCAATTGTTGTATTAGAATAAGATTTGTAATTTAATTCTTGTGGTGTAGTGTATTTAAGTAGGAATTATAATTTATATTATACGGTGTTTTCGATCCTTGTTATTTGATAACTCATTAGGATTCATTTTCCGGTTAGGTTGCCCGTTAATCTCACGGTGATCTTTCAGCGGTTCACTCGGTTTTCATCTTCAAGGACTCCAGGTGAGTTCAATAGCTTTTCCAAACCGAGTACAAAGACAAAACCATTTTGAAGGGTTTTGATTAATTTAACTTGATTGATTGTTTGGTGACTACTTGACTACATGATTTGCGTTACTTGATATATTATGCATGCTTACATGATTTGATTAATTATTTAAGATTATAATATGCATGCTTGAACTTAGAGGGCGGGGGTAGATACCTTAAATGCTCTTTATAATCACGGGCCTAGTAGGAACCTAAACCTTCTAGGATAAAGTGCTAGCCAATATGAGTCACCGAGTTTTCTAGATAGCTCGTGTGGCACATGGTATGCGGTACCTCGGTATTCGTGTACTGGAGTGATGTGTGACCAAGAGGTTGGGTCATATGCAGAACATCACGAGTGTGTGAGGAGGAGATGGACGGTTGCCTCCGATTGTACTTGCACACTAAACGACAATGCGTGGTATCGAACCTTGCACAGTCGGAGTAGCGAAAGCGGAGATACTCTCGGGATTTATGTTTCAGGTGGGGGTCGCGACCCACTTGGTGCATAGGTCGGCCGGGCACGTGAGTAGTGAACTTTTGGGTTTCCTTGTGGGTGTAGACTCTACAGTAGGAATACCTTTACGATATATGATACGACATATGATATGATTACGATTATGATTTATGTTTATGATATGATTATATGATGACCACGGTTGTTATGATTGATATTTGACCTGGTATGTGTTATATGATTTCGATTATGGGTTCGGGTAAAATAAACGATGGGTGGGGTGTGGGTAATTACTTATTATCATATTCGATCTAAACTACTATTTTATGGTTTTATTTTCTTAACACCTATTGACTCACGAGGCGTAAGCTGACACTTGTTTCTTGAAATGTGTCTTGTACTCGTGCAGGTGGCTTAGGAGTTCGTGTTTGTGAGAGGGGTTGCTTGGGTAGTTGATTACTATAAATGATACCATTTAGACATTCGTTAATCATTTAATTAATTGGATTGATGTATGTAAAGAATTTGATTATGATTTACGATAGTGACACTGTGGTTTGAACATTTTCACAATAGTTGTACTTAAATATTAAGACTTCCGTTGCTAATGATTTATTAATTTTGAAAATAAAAATTAGTTAAGAATTTTGAAAATCACGGTGTTACAAGTTCCGTTTAAACGTAAAAGTGACTCAAACCGCCGCATGCACGCCCCTAATTTAGATCATAAAAACTTCATTCTTGATATAGAGAGAATGAACTACTTTCCATATTTTTTTTTCAATAGTTAGCTAAACAAAAAATTTCCCATATTCTAAACATAATCCGACTTATTAGACGTCCCCATTGGCTATCTTAATCTCACAAGCCGTCATCGCTGACCCCCACCATAACAGACCCTCGGCCCTGCCAAAGGTCACTTCTATCACCCTCCATGGACTGTCATCGTTACCGTCAATCTTGCAGCCAACCGTGGCTGACCATCACCGCTACCGATGAACAAAGGAAATTTGGTCATTTAATAGAATTATATTCCAATTGTTTGACAAATTAGATAGTAAACAAATGTTACAAAATCTTATTTATTAGATACTTCAAGTCCTTGAAGAATTCCCTTTCATTCTTTCAATTTTTGCAAACCAAACCAGAACAAAGATTACTAACGTAGAAAATGCTTTGGAAGTGTGTGGTTTTGATATTGAAAATCTTTATGGTCACACAAGAATCAACATCATTCAAGTTAGACAAACTTTCCAAATCAAGTAATGACTAATTAACCCAATTAATTAACTTTTTCCTTGTTTTTTAGCTAAAAATTTATAAAGATGGACACTTATAAAGTAAAATCTTCATCGAATTCATGAAGGTTGGCCCCGATGTTGGAAGGATTCCTCAAACACTTGCCTATTTCCTACCTTAGGAAAGGTCACATTGTGTGATGCTTATTTTTGTTTTCTATTTTTCTTCTACATCACTATTATCTGTTTCTTCTTCTATTTTATTCTTCTTCTTTGCTGGATATTATCTCCGACTTGTTACCTGCTTGTACTATGTTCTTCTCCGATGGTGATTTTGTGCCTTCATCAATATTGGGTGGAGAGGATCGCTGATTTCACTTTGTTGGATCCAAGTATCGTGCTCGGTGACTTGTTTCGTCTTTTCAATTTCTATGTACTAATCGAGATATTGAGCGAGTGTGATGATGTACAGGTTTAGTGCCATGAAAAAAAAAAAGCCGACACGACAATATATAATGGTATTGTTAATAGATCGCGATGTAACGCCTTGACCCAAATATCCCCGTTTGATTCAATACTTTTGTTAATTGACCAGTTTACCCGAATCCGAAGACGTAAAACATAATTATCAGCAAAAAAAAAATACATTTATAAGAATAAAAATATAAAAGAAACTAATTATTAATTAGATAAAACAAATGTAAATGAAAAAAAATAGAGAAAATACCACAATTGATTTTGACCATGTACATTATGGATTTACACCTACAAAGTCCCCACAACGTAAAAGAATTAAAAAATATTTTGGGTGGGTAAAATATTAGTTTGCAAAACAAGAGATAACAGAGGCGATTAAAATTTTGAATTAATATATTTAATATATATATATATTTTTTAATTTTTTTTCTGTGATATTTCCTCGCATTTATCAATTTGCCGTTTGTTCAAATTGGATCAGGATCGGGGCCCCGACTATGACATGTAAACTTCAATGCTAGAGGTCCTGAAGGAAAGGCATAACGGGCAAGACTGAACGACGTCGTCACATTCGCTGCACATACACAGATGCCGACACGGCAACAGCACCACCGAGGCGACTCGTTTCCCACACGCCTTACACCCGGGTCCACTCACCACCACCACTCTTTCCGGGTCAATGTACGACGACTCGGCGTCCTCCGCATCACCCGCCGCCGCCACCTCCTCCCCCTGCGATACACAACCTCCTACTCCGGTTACCATCGCCTGCTGCAGCTGCGCCTGTAACGCCGCCGCAACCGCCTCCTGCGCCCTCGCCCTTGCCTGCCATACCTCCGCCTCCGCGGTTAACTGCGACGCCCGGGTCTCCAGCTCCGCGTTCCGCCGGAGTGCCTTCTCCGCCTCCGCTTCTTTTTCACGCATCATCCGATAAGCGGAATCCTTCGCCGCCCCGATCAGCGCTGAATAGTGCCGTTGCCTCTTCTCTGCTAACTTACGTCTGAGCTCTTCTGCCTGGAAAAAGATAAAATTATTCTCAGCTACCAAAGCGTTAGAAAAACAATCAAAAGTCAAAAATTATTTTAGATTTTTTTTTTTTTTTTTATGAATTCTTACTTGAGTTTGAAGATAATGCTCGATTTCGTCTCCTTGTTGGTTGATTAGGTTGGATAAATCTTGTGACAATAGAGATACGAAACAATTAGATTGAGGATCGAAGGAGTGGTGTTGATGATGATGATCATTGAAAGCCAATCGGAGACCTGTAGAAACATCAACGTTTCTAGTATGAATCTGGGAAACATTCAAGAGTTGATTACAATGAGATTGTTGTTGATGGAGGTTAGACATGAATTGATCCATATTATCTTCTCTTGCTCTTTTTCTTTGATTCGTACTGCTATCAGCCACTGCAACAGCACAAAAATCTCATGATTATCCAGTTCTTCTGATGAATGTTGTATAATCAAACGAAGTTATAAATACCTGGGAAATTATTGAATAAGGCGTGGTTGAGAGATTGATGATCGAAAATAGTAGTGGATAGTCCGCCGCCACCACCGCCACCGCCTGGTTGCGGTGGCAACGGATACTTATTTCCCATTTGGGTTTTCCCTTCTTGTATAGTTCTGCATGATAGAAGGGGGTTTATTTGTCGTGATTCGATCGATCGATGATCACAGAATTACATTGGATTAATGAAGAGGGTATCAGTATCAAACCTGTTAAGAAGGAGAATATTTGATGAACATTGAGCTTGAACCGCCATTGCTAGCTGTTGCTGTACCAGATTTTGTGGATGATTTGAGTAAAAATGCGTGGGAGGTTAGAGATGGTGAAATAGAGAGAAATGAAAGGGGGGACAAGGGGGGTTAATAAATGCATACACAAAAACGCATGATAGAGAAGACGAAGGAAGGTGCCCTGTTCAAAACATATTGGGCGGAGTCTTCAATGTTTTTCTTTAATTTTATTTCATTTTTTACTTACTTATTAATGGAAAATATTAAAAGTCTATTATGAAACACTTTCATTAAGGATTATATGTTCATGAATGTGCGCGAATATATGGTATTAATGTCATATATTTTCAAATTTACTATTTGATAATGTTATAGTTGTAGAAGGAGCTCGACTTCGAAATTAATACCTTAATTTTAAACAAATGTTAAGTTTTTTTACGTTTAAAATTAACAAAAGTTAAGGCGATTTAGTAATTAGTTTATAACATCTTGATCTAGAAAATTATACAAGATCCACCATCGCTATATTATATGCACTTTGCTAAGAACATGAACACCGAAACAATTCCTTGATGCGTGGTTGGATTTGAAAAATGAAACAATAACAAACCCTTAAGATTAGTGATTCAAACCTATACGAATCAAGAAATAAAGAGACAATGTTTTATTTAGGTCTCTATTATCTCTTTTAATAAGAACTTTTCAATCAAAACCTTATTCCCACAAATCTACAATTGCAACCAAATAAACCCTAGGATTTTGTTTATTAAACAAATACCTTAATTCATGATTTAACTCGTCTAATTATTCATTCCTTAGCTAATTAAATTAACTATTAATATTTACATAGTTTTTATTTATCAGACAAATAAATAGTAATTTTCTATTCGGTTGTCCTTCTCATAACAATATTATTATTATTATTATTATTATTATTATAAATACTATATTGCTTTTGTCATTAAAAACGATTATTTTGTATGTTTAGAAAATTTACACGTTTATAAGATTTAAACGGTTTGTAAGCCTAAAATTATGAATAATTTGGCAAAACTAGCAAGACCAGATGTGTTTACAATTTTTTCCGGCCATCAACTTTTTGATTTTTAGAAAATGAACAGAGTTTTTATTTTATAAAAGTGCTTAAGAGCTGTTAAAGATTTAGTAAACACCCTTAAATTTTAAAGGGATCGAGTTTTTCTATTTTATAGTTTTAACTTGAAAAACAAAAATGAATATTTCTGAAAACACATGACGGAGTGAAACTTTAGCCCTTATTTATACTACTATATAAACCATTAAGTATTCTCTCTGCTCATTAACATTAAGAGTTTTTAAAATTCAGTCAAAAATAAGAATGACTATTTATTTTATCTAAATTAATGTCATCCACACATTTTTAATCATTCATTTAAAATATATTATCTCACACTAACATAATTTCTCTCACAAACACAATTATCCATCCACATCAACATAATTTTAAAGTTTTATAGCTTTTCTCTCTCGATTTCATTAATATAAATAATTTTTCTTATTTTAATGTCTTTTAGAATTTATTTTTAACATAAATAAACTAGTAAATAAAAGAATTTTAAAAAAACAGACATGTAAAAAACGTTTTCGTGATATTGAATCGCATGAATAATATATATTTACATTCTTGAAAGCTACATGATGTATTACAAAAAAACTATTTATCATCATAGTATTGCGCGGATACGATGTTAGTACTGTTAATTTAAATAAGAAAAGCTCTGGCCCTTAAAGTTTATGTAAGTCTTATGTTGAATGTAATGTCAACATAATAAAAAAAATATTAACGCATGAGAAAAATAAAAATAACGGTAATCTCTACAACCTATATATGAATGTGCATAAGCAATATGCCAATCACTGTATAGATTTAAATTATCTTTAGATAAACAAATTTTTTGACCTATATTCATTACTCTTTTAAGGTATGAAGAAGTAACAAAAGTTGCAACACATCCTTTAAAAGAAAATTTATTATGACTACATTGTGTATTTCGATCGAAAATAATGGTCTTGTAATTAATAATGTTCATTATCGTACACGTCTTTTCTATAAATATGAACTTGATGATGAATTCATTGAGATTGTACAACTTTTTGTTATAATTCTTGTTATATTTTTAGAAATCTTGTTAAAGCATACTAATTTTCTAGAATTTTTTTTATAGAAAGTACAAATTTTAGAAATCTTTTTTGTTAATATTTTTTTCTAAAATTTTTGGAAATAAAAAGCAATTTTCACTTTTCCAATTTTTTGAAAAATTAGAAAAGCTCATATCTTCTCTTTTTCACTTTTTTCTAAGCATGTTTTCTAATATCATAAAATGAAAATGAAAACCCTATCGTTTAAACCAGATACGTTTTCTACATTTTATGCAAAAAACTAAAAATGAAAACTCCATCCATTAAGAAAACCAAAAACAATTTTTTCATAACTAACACAACCAAAAGCATTTGGTCACTTTTAGGGGTGTACCGTGTACGTGAGATTAGACAAGATATGAAGGGCAACAAGAATCTATCTTTTTTAATGTCAAAATGTTAATAAAGGACATTTCTAAGCTAGAGAAAGGGCGTACGTAACAAAAATTAGGCCTAATGCCCTTCATGAGTGGCAATCTCCAAGGACCGTCAATAAAAATTATAAATAAAATATCATACATATTTATAATACGTGAGATACATTTTTATATTTCTATGACACTCTACTTATAAAGATTAGTTTAACACCAAATTGTTGAAACTTGTTTTGGCATCTAATTATCGGAATGAAATCACAAAAATGCCCATGACAGCCCATATGGACCATCATTTGGTTGGGTGGTCATAAGTGATTGCAAAGGAATAGAGAAAGCAACACCCATCTCTTTATGTTTGAGCACTATTTGCTTTGTGGATTATGACCATTTGATAACACAAAACCAACCCAACCCTCATACTCAATGCTTAAGGCATGGCTTTTATTGATCACGATATTAGTTTTCTTGCATATATATAGTTGTGAAACATTAACCAAACTAAAACATGATATGTATATGCATGTATATATGTATAGGTAACACTTTTATTTAAAGAGAAATAACAACCTTTATGGTGTACCGAATTTGTCGAAATCTTTCGAACTATTCAGGTGTATAATTTATGTAATCGTTTTACATGATTTGATTCCCCATTTAGCTAGTTGATCGATCGATCGATTTTTTATTTATGAAAGTGGTCGAGTCTTGATGATACTTGTCAAACATAGATATCAAGATGGATGTGACACCATTTTGTTTAATCATATCGCTTTCTAGACCAAATTAATTATAAATGAGATGGCCGATGAACGTTTCACACGAAATTAACCCCCAAAGTGTAATCGCATGGCCGACTTTCAAGACACTTATTGACACGTTTGTTGTCCAATTGCTTTTAACTTTAGATTAAATTACATAGTAATCTCCAATAACAACCATTCGATCATTATATCTATATATATGTGGTAATTCATATGGGTCTTTTGAAATCATGCATATCATGATCTTGCTTTTGTTAAGTATTTAATTGGTTCAATTAATTTGGGGGTAAAATTCAATCACAAAAGCTAGAAAAAGGTAAAGAAGCTAGAATAAAGTGTGTAAACAAATTTCACCACCATGAATATGTATATGGGATTTTGAATAATGAAGACAAAGAAGAAAAAACCCATCTCTCCATTACCTCAATTTTCAACTATGGATGTAAAGGTGGGGGAATATATGCCAAGAAAGTTAAAGGGGTTGGTGGTAGTGGTGGTAATTAATCCTCAAACAAGAAGGGTATTTGCTTTAATCAATGAGGGTGGTAAGAATTAAAGACATAAACCACCAAACAAAGGTGAGAGACTTAAAGATTAAAAAAACACAAGAATGTGAAAGAGAGTGCTAGGAATGGTATCATGCAATTTTTCTGGCCTTTGGTCCCATGGTGGGTCTCCTTTCTTTGATACACTTGGTCATATGACAACATCTTCCAATGTCTTTTAATTATTAAAATGCTATTTTATTTATTAATCGAAACAATAATTAATCCAGCTTTTTTAAAACTTGACCCAATTAATAAAAAAATATAGTACAATAGCTAAATGTATATATTTCATGGTAATAATTAAATAAAATACATTACACTTGAATGAAGACAAAGTTAATTTTCTCTCTCACTTGAATAAAGAAGGTAAGTGATGAAAATAATTGTTGTTTTCTCCCTCTTGAGGGTTAAAGAAATGCTTTCCTTTTGTTTGAGGAGTTGGTATTGATTTAAACAAAAGATCAGATGGTGCTCTTAAAAGGTTAAAAGAGAATCCTCTTTGTCTCTTTTCCCTTAGGGTTTTGCTTGTGCATGATTACTACAACACTAGACATCCCATTGTGCCTTTTATAACTTATTGTGACTTTGAAATTTGTGGTGAGATGCCTAGAAACTTACAATATACAAAATGCCACATTGTTTGTACCTTTCATAGGGGGCTCTAGATGCTAAACATATAAGGAAACCAACAAAACTAGATTCGAGGCTAATATATATTATTGTATATAACTATATGTATATATAACACATTGTATACATATATATACGTCTTGTCAATATCAAACTTTAACATCACATATTTTGTTTTAATACCATAAAGTATACTCGCAGTCCATTCTTTCATTATGATCAAGCTATTCATGAAATCATCTCTCCTATTCATTTCTAGGCCAGATTGCTTTTATCTGCTTAAAGAACGTACACCTAACAACTTTACTCGCATCAAGCTAGGTAGAAAAAAATATTGATGATCGTGTGCTTATTAATTAGGTTTGTTTTTCGGGTAACATGACCACCCTAAGTTTGATTTCTGGATCTTTGTCATAGATTTCATGTCCACAACCGATAAACTACCATCACAATTAGTGATGGTCGTATTAAGGGGCATGCGTGCATGCCACATGGGTAACGTAGCACCCATGACCATTGACCCATGACTAAGTAGGGGCCATTATTTTTATATATGCTATATTTGATATACATGGTAAGTTCATACTTGTTGAGCCCAAAACTAAAATTCCGAGTAAGGGACTAAAGAAAAAGGCCACCGAGGGTTAAAGGAAAAAAAAGTAACTACTTTCAACGGGACTCAATAGTCAAGGAGAATGAGATTCAACAATGAAACCGAAGAGGCAAAACAAAAATCAAAGATTCAATTGCCAAAATTGTTTCGTCGTTTGAGAAAAAAATAGAAAAGAGTATCAGTTAGTCATAAATCACTTGTGAGTTTACTATTTTGCAAAGAAATCACACAAAATTGTTTGGCTATAAGCCATTAGGGTTAAATCACACAACATCGTTTGAGAACAATAAACAAACTCAACAATCTATCATAATTAATATATGATTGGGAATTCAGGATTGAGAAAAATGGAATCAAAGATGTTCAGAGCTCGTGGGCTTCTACAATCAAAGATAACAAGACTTGATCGAGATTGAGGGTTGTTGGCTGCAGAGGCAGACTCGATCATGGATTTTGCTTCCCTGTTGATAGATTAACTAACTATTAAAAGGCAGAATTCAGTGATCCAAGACATATTTGAGACTTGAAATCTTTCTAATTTTCAAACATGTGTACAGTTTTCTTTAATCTTTATTTCTTGATTCTTACTTTAATTCTTATTATTTATTTAGATGTCAATTTCTTACATTCTGTCTATTTTGTTGATTAATGTGTAACATGGTAACTAACTGTTATTTACATATTAATTTGTTTACTAGTTCAGAAGTTTGCTTAGTACAATTGATTAACTGATATTTACAATATACTAATTATTTAGTTTGTAGCTCGACGTTGTTATATATTTTAGCTAGTTTGTATACATTCAATAATTTTTTAGGCTTCTTTTTTTAGTTTTGTCATGAGTCCTGCAGAATATTTAAGACGAAACTGTAGTTATAACCGTTAGAAAAATTATATAACCTTCTACTTTTTCTTCCTACTTCATTCTCCTACTCACTAAACAATGATATGTGAAATCCACTTATTATTATTCCTAATCTATTCTCTTGATTTTAACACATGTATTGATCTAATAAGTAAGAGGATAAGTAAAAGGATTTTATAGAAGGATATAAAACCTTTCTAACCGTTATTACTATAGTTTTATATGTCCATTAATTATTTTCAAAAAAAAAAAAGAAAACACAAAGGACCCCTACTAGGCTACTAGTTAGTATTATGCATGATAATTTATGTAGGCTCATAAATTCATAATTTTAAAGTGAATGATGAAAACCATTATAATATATAATCCTTAATACATTCTATATATATGAATTATTGTATATGGTCAAATAATCATTCCTGGAAGAAGACAACCATATATCCTCCTTCACCAAGGGCATCGAAATATCTGTGTGTACTGTAGATATGTATGCACATACATAAATACATGTATGCATGTTATTTAATATTTTATACAATTTAGTTGAAACTTCAACACGGAATTATGAAAACACACCAAACAATTTAATTTCGACAGGCATTTTGCACGAAGACCTCTTTAATTCCAGTTGTTATCATATTATAAAATTTTACACATGTTAGAATTTTCATGATTGAATTCTATACTCCAATCTTTATACTATTGCGCACATATATCACTACAAGAAATCTGGCGATTTCCGACGGCCAAATCCGTCGGAAATCGGCGTTTTAGACGGAATTAGTCCCTTGAAAAAAGGGGTCTCGTAAAACGGTTTTCGACGGAATTTTCCGACGGATTTCCGACGGAGCCGATTTCAGACGGATTTCCGACCGACCTATTTGAGACGGATTTCAGACGGAATATTTGAGACGGATTTCAGACGGAAGTTTTGAGACGGATATTAGACGGAATATTTGAGACGGATTTCAGACGGAAGTTTTGAGACGGATTTCAGACGAAATATTTGAGACGGATTTCATTTTTAGACGGATTTCCGACGGTGTTTTATAACTGAACTTCAACGGGATTTTTAGACTGATTTCCGACGGACCCGTCGCAAATCCGTCGGAAATTATATATATTTTTTAAAAGTTTTGGACAAATATTGCTTTTGTCCATTTTTTTTCCTGTATACACAATGCTCAATGCAAAACACATTGCAAAACCCAAAATACTACTATTACAAGTTTCATCTAAAACATTACGATGTTTCAAACTTCGTCCACAACATAATGTTGCTACAAGCTTCGTAAACAAGTATTCAAAATACATCAAAGTTTTAAAATAATTACGAGCTTGACAAGTGATTACAAAAAACATCCAAAATAAAACGTTTAAGACGGCGGTGTAAAATTTATAAACTTCATCACACTAGCAATCTTTTCATTCATTTCATTCCTTACCAATTCGGCATTTTCTTTACTTTCTTTTTGGAGTCTCTCCTCACGTTCCCTCATCTCTGCTCTTTCTCTCTCTCTCTCTTTCTTCTAGCATCTCCGCTCTTTCTCTCTCCCTTTCTTGTTGCATCTCCTCTATCTCTCTCTTTCTTCTTCTATGTCCGCCAACTTTTGTGTCAATGTCTGGATCTACAAAAACGAATATATAAATAAATATACCTAAGTGATTGATTTAAAGGTCACACTAAAAGCAATTACAATCTAGGTATGGTAATAGGTTAGTTTTCGGATACGGGTTAAATGGGTGGAGAATATTATATACGTGTATACACAATGTTTGAACCGATTAAGAGATCGGTTATCTGGGTTTTGGGTTATTGGTTATCTAGTTAGGTTTTTAATATTACACAAATACAAGTTTTAGTTTCTTGCATTAATACAAGTTTTAGTTTCTTGCATTATCCGTCGGAAATTTCGTCTGAAATCTGTCACTAATCCGTCTGAGGTGGGTTCCGACCCAAATCCGTCTGTAATCGGTCGGAAAAATTCCGACGGACCTAGTCCGTCGGAAATAGCAGTTTTTATAGTAGTGTGTGTGTGTGTGTGTGTGTGTGTATATATATATAAGGGTTATTACGAGAAGTCGAGAATGGATATTTAGATGAGAATGAGAACAAAAAGTTATCCATTAGATGTTGATCAATTAGATCTAACGGTCGCAATTCATGGTTGGGTAATAAATAAAATGAAGTCCGAATATAGACCATCCGATAAAATAAAATTAAGGGTCAATAATAATTAGTCTCTCATTCTCACATAAATATACATTCTTATTTGAAAATCCTACTATATGTGTGTGTGTGTGCGTGTGTGCGTGTGTGTGTGTGTGTGTTGAGCTGCTATTTTTCATAAGAAGTATAAGATTTGATAATTGGACAAATTACATGAAAATATAATAAACTTCATTTTAGTTACGGTTGTATACAACCAACTTTTTTTCTTAAAAATAATACAATCAACCTTAATAATCATTCTACTGTATGATTATAACTTTTTTCTATGTTGATTTTTTGTTACCATTATATATATTGAACTTTATAATAGTTTTCATTGTATACAATAACTTGGATAAAATGAAAGGATTATGAGAATTAATTATATTGTTTTAAGAAAAAATTGATTATATACAATAGTACATAAGTAAAACTTGATTGTTTTTCATGCAATTTACATTGATAATTAGTTAAAGATTAATTTTAACAAGTTTTTGAACTAACTACAAGCTTAGGGCGTCAAAGAAACCGAACCTAAATAAACAGACTTGGAAAAATTCAATTCGAGATATTTTGTTGGGGTCATTTGGATAATTCGAAAGTTATTTGGTTTGGGTAGTAGATATAAGATCCAGGTTTCGGGCATGTCCGAATAACCCGAATAAGATTTAACTTTCTAAAATATATTCTTTTATACACTACTACTTGAAGTTTTTATAAGAAAATAGACCATAATAGTTAATAAATTAGTCATTATTTATTCCTTTTTATCTTAAATAAATAAATTAAACATTTAATGGTTCACTTTTAAGCGTAGTTTGATCTCATAATATAGTTTGAAATTAGGGTATGCTAAATTTAAGCTTCACTATTTTACTATGTTTACTTTAGAATTGGGATCTATTATATAAAGTTTTTGAGAATAAACACCATATTTGGTCACATGTCTATTTTGTTTTATAAACATCATATTTGGTTCTATTTCATAGAATATAAAGTTAGCAAGTGTAGTACAAATATTCACTTAATGAAACATTTTACATTGCCCAAGTAACTTGATTTTTTTAATTAATCAAATTCCTAATTAATTAAAAGTCCAATTGAGATTTGAGACTCATGGTCATTTTATATGCATAACTATATTTATTTGTATTTAAAAAGTATGAGAAGATAAATATGAAACATCTTGAGAGTTTAGAACGTCGATTTTTTTATTTCTCCGTTAGTTCATTAAATGAACATAATAGAAAATTTTAACAAAAAAAAGAAATGCAAAAAAACTTATTTGGATAAACCTGAATAATGATGGGCAAATTACGCGAAAATACAACAAACTATATCAAAATTACCATTGTATACAACCAACTTCATTTTTTATCAAAAAATACAAACAAGTTTCATTTTTGAGTCATTGTATGCAACTGGTTACCGGTAATCCCTTTTTTTTAATTTTTTTAATTAAGATATTCATATGTTCTTGGTGTTCTTCAAGGTATTCTTCAAACTTTCTTAGTTGTTGATGAAGAACTATCAAAACAAAATCGTAGTTTGTGAGAAATAACAAATCAAAATAAAATCAGTTGATAACTAAAGTAAACAATTACAGATCTTGAAGCAAGAAATCTTGAACAAGAACTACATGAATGCAAACCCTGAACAAGATGAAAAAGATGAAGCTCAACCTGATGTGGAACACACCACCACCGCCGTCACCTTCAAACGCCACCACCACCGTCACCCTTAACCGACCACCATCGCCCTCTCAATCCATCAAACGCCACCACCGCCATCACCTTCAAACGCCACCACCACCGTCACCCTCAACTGACCACCATCGCCCTCTCAATCCTTCAAACGCCACCACCGCCATCACCTTCAAACGCCACCACCACCGTCACCCTCAACCAACCACCATCGCACTCTCAATCCTTCAAACGCCACCACCGCCGTCACCTTCAACCCACCACCACTGCATCTTCATTCGAAAACCCTAAATTCGAACAACCACCCCAAATCAAGAAGAAAAACCCTAAATTCTCACCTTCAACAAGAGAAACCCTAATCTGCACCGCCGACCTTCTTCAGCCTTGTGAAAAACATTCCATATCTGCATAAGCAATCTAGATCTCGCCGTCACCGACCTGCATAACCGAAACCTAGATCTACGAAACCCAGATCTACTATGATGTGGCGAGAGGCGGAGGTGACGGGAGTCAACGGTGGGAGGTCATCAGAGATTTCAAATTTGCACCCTTACAAACCCAGATCTGTGCATGTTACAGGAACCATTAAAAAATGTCACTGGAACAAAAATCGATGGAAACTTTTAAGAATTGATTCATGGATAATCGATAGAAGATAATAGCTTAGAAATTAAATATATTAAAAAGAAAAATATAATAAAAGAAAGTGTAACCGGTAGGTTAACCTGTGATAGCAGGTTAATTGCATACAATGTATAAAAAAAGAAAGTTAATGGTATTCTTTGATAAAAAATGAAGTTGGTTGTATACAATGGTAATTTTGATATAGTTTATTGTATTTTCGCGCAATTTGCCCAATAATGATTTATCTAAACCGAACCCAAATAACCAATAACCGAATTCTTATACAGTTTGATTAACATATATATTGTAAAAGTAAATTAATTACCTGAATAACCTAAAAATCGAAGAAAATAACCGAACAACACCTCTACTAGAAGCTAATTTTTCCTCTCTCATCCACTTCCCTCGTAGTTCACACACACAAACATACTGCTAGAAGCTTTTATGTAAATTCACTAGATTATTACTCAATAAACTGATATTACTCGTACCTTACATGATAAACTGAGAGAAGTAATTATATAAATATAGGATAGATAATTACTAGATACCTTTATAATAATTAGCTAATGAAATATACGATCTAGATAAATGTATGTAACATTTTCAGTTAGGGTGATGTTTCTAGGAGCATAAAAATGTTTAAGGAGGGCTTTAATATAATTAGTATGTATTACTTTAGGGTTTAGGGTTTAGGGTTTAGGGTTTAGCCGATGTTGAGCCACAGAGTTTGTTGTTGTTAGGTTAGGGTTGATGTATTCTTTGGCTTGGTGAGAGGGGGCGAGTATGACATGTTCCTCCGTTAGTTAAATTGTGCTACCCTGTTGAGCCTCAGAGTTTCTTTGTCAGATGTTGCTTATTCCCCTAACTTTGTGAGTGTTAAATAAGCAACTATGACTGTGGCTACTACCGCGATGGCATGTTTGGTTGATCTAGTCTATGGGATGAGACTAATGTCCTGTATAGTATATTACTGTGACGGGCATGTGCGATATTGCGTTTGTATCTGACCATGCTATGGTTAATCGATAGTTCTAGGATGCTTGTGATGGGTCGCTGGTGTACTTATCTAGTGAGGTGATGTGTTGTGTCCATCGTGCCGCTTCAGTATTGATTTTTCGAACATGCTATGGATGACGGACATTTTTCCTATAGGGTGCTATGTGATGTGGACACCATGCCGCTCCAGCAGTGATTGTGTAGATGGATGTCCTTGTAGTTAGGATTATTATGATTTGTCTGAGGGTGGTAGACTGCTACCCAGTGGATGTATCTCTTTCTCTGTATTTGTAGTGTGACGGTTGGTGAACTTGTGTGATGTACCGGATTCTAGCATTTGGATGCATGATGAATGAATTTTTGCCGTTCAAAAAAAAAAAAAAAAAAAAGTATGTATTACTCCCATACTCAACTTCAAATTATACCTCTTATCTAAGTAAATCTTCTCAAACGCTAGAGCTTAATGAACTTTGTTTGATCACATAACTTAACTTTTAAATCAAGCTAGGATTTGCCTTCAAAGTCTAATTTAGCTTTCATGTACATATTGTCAATTTTAAGGTAAAACTAAAATAATAATAATAATAATAATAATAAAAACTTTCAAATATTTATTTAATTTTTATTGTGCACGGAAACTCCACATCACACATGCAATCGAATAGCTCCGAATATTATATATATGTGCGTGTATATACATACAATTAATATATTATGCATTGGAACTGGGAAGGAATCAAACTAACAAATTTGTTCAATTAGGTTTCCGTTTTTCTAGCTACCAATTCATTTGTCCTCGGAATTAAGAAATTTTCTTCACCATTATATAATTTAGTCAATTGGGATTTAATTTTTATAACAACGGAAACATTTTCACTTTTCACAACATTTTTTTATTTATTTTTGTCCCAAGATTTACTATGATAAGTGCCGTTGTCATTGATTTATAAATTACAATAACTTTACGATTGTATACAGTTTTAACATCGTAGGTCATTGAACCTGTCTAATTTTATGATTATATACACCTACTTACTTTTGAAAAGAAGAACTAATTAACCTGTCGTGTTTTGACTGAATAGCTGCCGCTGTAACGTAAAATTTTAAGGGATTTGTTTTTTACCTTCACAAGTTTTAAAAAAAAGATAAGCTATGCTCTGATGTATATGGTATATCCGTTTTTTGTTAATGTTTCCTATACTTTTTCTTGTCGTTTCCTAAATTATATCTCTATTGGCTTATTGTGTGAATCTTATTTTCAATGGTGGATAGACAGAACCAATATGAAGTAGGACAACAAACCTAATTAAGCTAAATATAATTATGTATTTAGATTATATGGAGTAAGTATAATATAATACATTATTATCCTCGTTGATGGAAATCAATGGAGTATTAGCTAGCTAGGCAGACAGTGGTTGATGGGATGACAATGGCTATCTAATCACTAATTTAAAGTGACTGCATGTATTATGATTTAACAAGTCCTCTATCTTTGTTTTATAGTGTAATTGTGTGTTTTAAGTTTATTTTTCAGACTGTTACTATGTTCCCTGTAATTTAATTAAAATCAGAAAAAAAAATTAGTTTACACATTTTGATTGAAGGTAACTTTTAAGGTTTACATTACTCTAAAACACACTAATAGATTACTGGTATTAGATAGAATTGAAAGACCCATGATATTAGAGGTGATCGGATTGTATAAAAGTTGATACTAGCTAGATAGAAATACGTATCTAACTCTAGAATCAACTCTTATATAATCTCAATCACCTTTAAAATCTAAGCATATTTTTATTTAATGGCAATTCTTAGTGTTTTTATAGGTTAATGCTAGTTTAATTTACATATTTTGGTTTAATATCAACTTTGATTGTCACATCCCACATTCTAAAGTTATAAGATAGCCCAATAACTTTGAAATTAACTTAAAATAATGGTGGAAAGTAGTCGGACCCTAGATTTGAAATAGGTGGTAGTTACGCCTTGAAAAAATCGGAATTTACACTATGAAAAATCGATATATAAACTAAATTGGCTGGTGTCCCGTGCCACCACCGGCTTGTGCATAGGTCCGCCACTGTTGGTTGCTCACGATTTTGAACTTATAAGGTAATTCAGATTTTATTCTTCAATGTTCAATCCATGTAGGAAGAGTTGTTACAAACTCTCTCACTTAGGTACTTGATGTCCTCGTCCGGTCAACATACTCAGAATTCAAACCCCTGAAGATAAATAAAAAGAAGGGGGTGTTATACATTTAATTATGTTTACTTTTGTTCTGAGTGGGTAACGACTAACTCATACTCAATTTATGTTCTGAATATAAATAAAAAGAAAACACGAAAAATCACATGTTTAGTGTGTTAAGTTGTGTGTAACTTATGAGAAAGAGTAGAGAGAGAAAGTGAATAGTATTAATGATTAAGCCTAATTGAGCAAGGATTAAAGGAGAGTAAGCTATTTCAAGGTGATTGTTGAACATCACGTACTGCAAGATACGCTATAAAATACATCTAATCATATCATAGTTAGAAATCCTTTAAACTTATGTTTTATTCATTATCCTAGAGAGAGAGAGAGAGAGAGAGAGAGAGAAAGAGAGATTAAGATTAGCCATGTTGATTATGTAAAAAGTGTTGCATGTATTTTTTAAACTTAATTGGTGTTTAAACACCTAATATATCGTGAATTAGTGGTTGCAGATTTTTGGCTAAAAATGGATTCTTAGTAAATTCTAGGTTGAAACAGGTTGTTCACATAGAACAGCAGGAGTAGACACAAGCATGTCCGGCAAGATAAAACCATGTCGGCCAGCTGTACCAAGGGGCACGGGCCTTGCCAAGTGTAACACAGGGTGTATCTCTTTTTTTTGACCGGCAAATGAGGACACTTTCCCGCCTCTCCAATGTGGGTTCGAATTGCTTGGTGGCGGGTTTCAACCACCCCTCGTTATTTGGTTTTAACCAAGTTTCGAGTACCACACATTCACTCCATGAAGGAAACCCCTAAGGGAAAAACCCCCAACCCACTGCATGCAGCAGGATTTGATCCCCCAACCTCTTGCGAGGAGGGAGGGCGCCTTACCAAATGGGCTAAACCCCATTGGCACACAGGGTGTATCTGTGTATCTAGGCCTAAGAGGTTCCGGGGTCTGCCTGTTGTCACAAGGTATGGCGGTATGCCAGTGCACTTGGCACAACTGCGCAAAGGTGGCATGGGTCGTGTCCTATGGCCTCTGGTTGGAGAGTGTTGGGAAGCCGTGTTGAGACACATGGCCGTGTCAAGCCCGTGTTGCCTTGTGGGTAGATTGTTAAGTTAGAATATCGAAGGTTTACGACTAATAATTGATACATTATGATTACTTACGTTGTTTGGAAGCTAAATGAACTATATAATAGGACGTTTGAAAAGCTTCAACCGCATATGAATACATCAAGTTGAAAAAGAATCTTGTATGTTTTGTGTTTAAAATATTTTAAATGCTACATTGATGATATTATGTTGCCTAAGATTACTATGAAATGATTTAGATAATACTCTGAAAATGTTTGTGACTGAATATATATATATATATATATATATATATATATATATATATATATAGGGGAGGGTTCCATTGAGAACCGATTTTAGTGCGAGAACCGCGAGAACCAATCTTAGCCGTTGATTTGATAAGTGGAATTCATGGATGGGGAGCATGGGGGAATCAAGTGTGGCAGGGTGTATGTGAGGAATTTATGGGTGAGCAATAACATTAAAAAGGGGGGAATTGGACGGCTTAAATTGATTCTCGCGGTTCTCGCTATATATATATATATATATATAGGGGAGGGTTCAAACGAGAACTGTTTTTCATACGAGAACTACAAGAACCAATCTCAGCCGTTCCCTGGATATGGGAAGTCCATGGATAGAGAGCGTGGAGGGGATCAAGTGTGGCAGGGTGCATGTGAGGAATTCATGGGTGGGCAATGACATTAAAGGAGGGGGAATTGAGGGGAATTGGACGGCTGAGATTGGTTCTCGCAGTTCTCGTACGAAAAACAGTTCTCGTTTGAACTTTTGCCTATATATATATATATATATATAGACAAAAGTTCATGCAAGAACCGTTGTTAGCGTGAGAACCGCGAGAACCAATCTAAGCCGTCAAATTCCCTCTCATTCAATGTCATTGCCCACCCATGAATTCCTCACATGCACCCTGCCGCACACTATCCCTCCACGCTCTCCATCCATGATACTTCCCATATCCAAGGAACGGTTGAGATTGGTTCTCGCGGTTCTCGCACTAACAACGGTTCTCGCATGAACCCTCCCCTATATATATATAGGAAGAAGTACCATTGAGAACCATTTTTAGTGCGAGAACCGCGAGAACCAATCTGAGCCGTCAAATTCCCCCTCTTTCAATATCATTGCCCACCCATGAATTCCCCACACACACCCTGTCACACTTGATCCCTCCACGCTTTCCATCCATTAATTCCACTTATCAAATCAACGGCTAAGATTGGTTCTCGCAGTTCTCGCACTAAAATCAGTGAACCCTCCCCTATATATATATATATATATATATATATATATATATATATATATATATATATATATATATATATATATATAGGGGAGGGTTCAAACGAGAACTGTTTTTCGTACGAGAACTGTGAGAACCAATCTCAGCCGTTCCTTGGATATGGGAAGTTCATGGATGGAGAGCGTGGAGGAATTCATGGGTGGGCAATGACATTAAAGGAGGGGGAATTTGACGGCTCAGATTGGTTCTCGCAGTTCTCGTACGAAAAACAGTTCTCGTTTGAACTTTTGTTTATATATATATATATGTGTGTGTGTGTGTGTGCGCGCGCGTATGTATGTATGTATGTATGTAATGCGAGTGGAGGACTTGTGTTTAAGTTGAAGATGGCATAGAGTAGATATATACTATAGGAGAGTTGAAGATGATTCATTATAAAGATATGATTAAAAATATGTGTCAATTCCAGACGGAATATCCAATAAGTATATGTAAAAGAGATGGTTGACGCAAACGTATATATATAACTAACGACGTAAGAGATTAAGAGACGGGTAATAAAATGTGTATGTGTGCAAAGTAACTGATGTATAGTTCTAAATGATGTAATACAAGTCATTATTACAAGATTGAAAGATAATATGAAGAGTATAAGTATGATTGATGATGAAATATACGAATATAAAGGTAGTGTGTGTGTGTGTGTATATATATGTTGATAGAATGATATTTAGGGCAAGGGCAATTCGGAGTGTTGTAAGCCTCTGTGACATCAAGATATGAATAATAAGCCGATGAGGAGGTGTGAATATAACCCTATGTAACATTATTGAAATGTGTGTAAGCTAAACTGACACTTTGATATCAGTGTAAGCCGATGTGGTATTAACGATATGTGTGTAAGTCGATCAATGTACTATTATAATTATTTATGTGATGCTTGTGTGCATATTAGTGGTGGTTGAAAAGGATATGCCGATGTACGACATATATGTGGTATATGTTGAGATGATTGTCGACGTGGCACCCGTTAGTCCTTGTGACTAATTAGATGCTGATGTAGCATCCAAGTCAACAAGTGCTACAAACACAAAGTTATTTTATAATTATGAGAGTCGGTCGTAGCTATTTAACAAATAAATATTTGAATGATATTAATAATCGTTTAAAATCATTACAAAAAATCAGAAACTAACAGTATTCGAATTTATACTTTTATTTATATTCTAAGTACCAAAAGGTTCCCACTAAGAAGAGAACATGTATTATTAATGGAATTGGATGTAGAATGAAAATGGGGAAGTGAATAATTTTTGGAGGGGAAAAGACCATAAATTCAAAGTACCAAATACATGGCATCACTAGGATTGATGAGTCCATAAATATAATAATTGTGGTCACAAGGGACTTGAGAGGCCAACAGGAACCCATCTCAAGACATGCATCACACTCATGAAGTCAGTGAGCCATTAAGTCATGGGATAAAGCAGGGCAGGGCATGGTGGTGCATGGGGTCCTTCCTCCTTATTTTGCTACACTGTGGTCACCCTTTTGGATCCTTTTTAGTTTAACTTGTCATACCATGCATGTGGCTTAAGCTGTACATTACATGTGACACAAATACATTCTAGTATCTTATTATTTAATGCTATGTTTTCCTTTTTACTTCTCATTTTAAATATAAAATACCTTTTAATTATGTCAAAATAGACTATTCCTGTGTACCAAACCCTCATCGCTTGAATGAACCTTGGTAGTCTATAATCTATGATCTCAATTATTCAACTTAAAAAATCAAATAAAAAATTATTTTGAAATTACGATGCAATCTAGACGGTTTAGGCAGAGTGTGAGGGAGGTACGATATAGACAGTTATATCTCTACCTGAAAATAGAGAGACTTTTTTTTCAAAAGACCTCCGGCTAAAACTGTAATATTTAAGTATTGAGCTAAATGTTTTATAATGCTGAATAGGTTTATCTTTATATGATAAAAGTAGAGTATTCACTTTGACCCTAAAATTTCAATATTCAATTTAGACACCGTCAAGAAAAGAAGCATGCATTACAATGCACACATTTTAAATTATTACCGAAACTTGTATTCTAACATTTAAAGATCCATATTCATGTTATCTGAGTTATGGCTTTCAGATTTTATTTATTTATTTCTTTTTTTTGAACTTTATGTAGCCAAGAAGGCATGAATTGGTACTGAACATGAGGTGTTGACTCTACAATTTCAAGATCAAGTTTACAGAGGCCCTTGGTTATGTGTGCAAAAACATGTGCATACCCCGTGGCACCCTTGACCACTTACATGAAATGGATCATATTTATTATACTTGGCCTTTTATTTTGTCTATGTAACGCATAATCATGACAATTGATTTTACGAACTTTCGGTTAATAATTTAGGGAACAAGTTTATCAGGAACTGTCAGATTACTTTATAAATTCTCATAGTGTAAAAGTACATTCATACATAAACCGGCTATAAGTCATATTTGACCATCAAATTTGTGTTACCAATTGGCAAAAAAAAAAAAAACAGAGAGAGAGAGAGAGAAAGATTAACATAAAAAAGTTACGATTGATCATATATATGCTTTATTTTTATATATTTTTTTATTTTTATAAATTCTCATTTTAAGAAATACGTTTATTTCAACGACCGGTCTATCCGGTCCTGAACAGACCCAAACCAAACATGGTCAATGTTGGTCTAGTTGTTTATTCGGTTGCAAAACTGTTTAGCCCAACGCTTAAGGCCTACTCTAATATTAGCCCAGTGTTGAGGCCCAAATAATCTCAAAAGTAAAACTAAACCAATGAACAGAAGTCTAGAAAAATATACACAACCAAATAGCAAGATTGATTTGAAAAGAAAAAAGAAATTAATACCCTAATTTTACAAGTAAAAGAAGGTTAAGGTTTTACAGTAAGAACCCGAACATGGTTCGACAAGTCTCCATATTGCTGTTGCTGGTTGAACCAAGCCCAAATTCGAATTATACAGGCACCCTTTTGCCACGGTAACGGTCAAAGATCTGTACAGATGAACAAATTAATTGTACTCTTTATTTGAAAGGATGCAGAATATTTGACATATATTAGGCTATCAATAAATACCACAAAATGCTATTTAGTTACTCTCTCCCTCTCCATCACAAGACAATTGATCCATATGAGAGAAGGCACAGTTTTAGACATGTAAAACTAATGTACATTTTAGTTAGCCAAATGAAGTCTTGAGGTTTTACCCTTTTTTATCAGTGACCTAGATTAAGATTAAGATCAGCGATGAGTTAAATTATGAGCAGACTGAGAAACTTGATATTGATAAATTGTACTTGTCCACTGTTAAAAGTGGAAATTTATTTTATAATAAAACTAAAACACGAAAGTGGACAGCAATTTCTTTGGAGAGAGAGTATACAATAATAGGGAAAACACCGAAGTGCATCCAACTTCGACCCAATAGAAATTGTATGTATCCTATTTCAGAATTTTCTGTTCCATGTAACAAACTTTCAGAACTTATGTTGTATGTATTCAGTGACCTGAGAAAATATGTAACCGATTTCTTTGTTTTTCTTCTACTGACATGGAAGCCACATACGCTGCCACATCATCCATCAAGTAGTTCAGGTCACAGACACAAAAGGAACGTTTTTAAATTTTGTTACATATAGAAGAAAGTTTTGAAGTAAAAATAATACATTCACGAGTGGGTCAAAGTTGGATACATTATGGTGGAGTTTTCCCTTGTCAAGGACAGTTAAGGGTTTCTCATGTCCACAAAATAATAAGGGGTGAACTTTATTAAGAAAGCATGGAAACGATCAACAATGTTGAGGGCATGGAAAAGCATACCGATCTAATGTAAGGCTGTTGAAACAGCCAACCAATAACAGGTATCTTCTGCATGAAAACTGATAGTGTGGGCCAGAAGCCACTGTATAAAGTGCTTTGTCAGTAAATAATAGTTTAACAACAATGTGCAAAGTCAAAGGAATAATCTTATGAAAACTATATCTAGCAAACCTGAAGAGGACGATGAATCCATAAGCCTCTGCAGCCATTCCTATTACAGGCCACCCAATGATGACAAAAAAGAAGCCAATACCAAAAGAAACTGTGCCCTGGAAATAAAGACTAAATGATAACACACAAACAGGGTTTCATGAAAGAAAGGGTAGAGAATGAGTGAGCATTTAACACCTTATAGTTGCTGCGTTTCATGAAGAATTGCAAGGAGGACTTCACCCCAATAGTCATTATAACTCCTGAAATGAATAGGATCTGATTCCATAAAAGCAAAATGATCCTTCGTTAGTAATTATCAGTCCATCTGATGAAAAAACAAAAAAGATATAATAAGAAGATTAGAAAAAGCCATATTGCACTGAAAGACACCAACATTTCCAATGGCAAGTAGCCCCTTGTCGAAGAAGAAAATGATTCCCAGAAAAGAGAAAAAGACGCCAAATCCAGTCAACCCCAACCCGATCTCTGTTTCATCATGGAGAAAACTGCTTAGTGAACTGATTTTCCAAAGAAAGTTAAGAATCAACAAACACAAGTTATAGTTCACTAAGACATCCTAGTCAAATCATTCTATAAGTGAACTGTATTATAGTATTCCTATTTGTCAAGTTGATTTCCATGTAAAGAAAACTGAACAAAAAGTTACAATGGAAGTTGCCAAAGTAAATCAAAAGGTTTCGCGTTCAGATTCTCCACGACACTATGTATCCAGCTGGAACATTATTAACTTAATTCTGTTTCACTGGTCATCTAATGTCTAATAAATTTTGCAAATTTTGAGCCCTGTAACCATCAATTTGGTTATAACAAGGCAGCATACATCCTTTGACAAAAGTAGGAATTAAATTGATACAAAATGTTGACCCTTTACCAAAAGTCCAAGTTAATACTTAATATTACACCTTGCTTTGTGCTAGTCTCTCTTCATCCATTAAAAATGTAGCAATTTCCATTTTTGCATAACTCGACCTTTAAGTTGCAGATTTCCTTATGTAGTAAAATTCAGGGAAAGTTTCCTTTGCATCCATTATAATAAATAAAGATTATTAATGGGGTCACTTTTGGTCCACATGATCCCCCTTGTTTTTTTTTCTTGTTGAAGGACCTAGACACTTGATTAATCGTCAAACACTTCTATAAAACTATGTGCCCTTTATATAGGACTCAGGGACAGGAAGTCTTGATCTTAGTGCATGCTTTTGTCAGCTATCTTGTGGGGGAAAAGAAATTATTTAACATTGGTTGGACACAAAAAATATGATAAAGAATAGTTGAAGAAAAATTCGTGTAAAGCATGAAGGCTAATCAACCTCTGAGACAAGAAGATTGGAAAACAAAATGGCTCTTATTTTTATAGTTTGTGGTCTCTAATTGAGTCAACCATGGTGCAATACTACAGATATCGGGTCTATAAGAGGAAATCAAGGCTCGGGGTTCATAGAGTTCATCCAAACCATTTCACATCCAAGGTAAAGCAATAACTTATGTATGTCCCTAGGATCCAGTGCACTTTACTTCATTACATAAATCAGCTATAGGCTAACGAATACTACTTGGCCTTGATCACTATGAGTTATTTTTATAGTTAATGGTCTCTAATTGAGTCAGCCATGGTGCCATTCTCCATCTTTTGTTAATTTCTCTAAATGTAACAATGATGCTACTAGGACTTCAAGCTTCACATGTATCATGGAATCAATGCATCATTAGTTGGTAATGATAATATTGATACTCTGAAACCATCAAATAGTACCAGATGATTTACTTATTCATCAACATAAACTTTCAATTATTCACAACTACAAGTTAACACCAAGCTATCACTTGAAGACATAAATAGATATACTTAATTTAAGACCAGACAGTTTAATAACTCACTTTTCCAGTCGTTCATCTCTAAACCAACCATCCTGTCTATTCAGAACAAAATTTCCAGCCAGCAGAACAAATCACAAGCAAAATTCACCTGATTCAGATGAAACGAATCGAAATTAGTACAAAAACTTCCAAGTGTTCCCAACCACAAAAGGAATGATGATAATCTAATCATTCTGAGGTTACGCAACCGTTTAGGGTTTTAAACTTTTGCAAAATTCGGCTCAATTGAAATCTCGAAAAGTCAAATCAGCCTAGCTACAACCACCAATCTAATAGGCAAACGAAACAAAAGAAGATACCCATTTTTGAAGATTGATAGCAGTTTCACATTTTAGAGAAGAACAAAGTAAAAGCATACACAAAACTTCAGAAAACGTAAAGAGAAAAACCTGCGTATTATAGAGCGAAGCACGGAGATGGGGTTGTGGCGGATTAGTGTGTGAAGCGATTGGGAATATGAGATTGAAGGATTTGTATTATCACAGTTTCGTTTCGTTCTCGCCTGTGAGGAAGTCGATCGACGTCGAGGAGTCGATGTGGTGTTTTCCGAAGTTCAGCCAATGGTTCTTTTGGTCCCTGTACTTCTAAACTTTTTGCAACTACGGCATTTGTTGTTCCTCTTTTGTTATTTATGCCACTATTCCTCTCATTTTTTTAAACATTTTGTTAAAAATGGTTCCTCTTTTGTTATTTATGCCACTTTTTGCAACTACGACATTATGTTACTTGTGTATTGAGGTTTCTAAAGAAAACTTATATTTTCTCGTATTAAATCTTTATACTTCAACATTTTATCCTCTTAGGTAATGAAATTTTGAATCCAGCCGTTCTTTTTTCATATCTTTTTTTGATTTTATCATTTATATTAATTTTGTAAGTAAAATAAAAACTAAAAACACAAAATATAAAGATGTGTATTTTCAAATTCATGGAAAATCAAATAATTTAGGATATATTCATTATTACTAGCATAGTACCCGCGCAATGCGACGGCGGCGAATAATTTGTGCTTGACAACATGTCTTGTTTGGATAATGTAAGAGTATTGTATTTGCGGAATATTATAGCATATACATTCTTTTGACAAAATATATGTTTTTTTGTTTTCTCTAATTTTTGTATTTTATTTATTTCTATATTTTGTCATCAACCATTTTATTCGTTTTAAAGTAATTTTATAAAAATAATACATATAAGAAAAAAAATCTAATTATATTTAACGAGTTGTTTAAAACAACAGTTGCCATAATTAACTTGTTGAGTTAATTAGGGAGATGAATGATAGACTATTTGCTTTGAGTATTTGTACTGTTTGCTTAAAGATGTGTACTACTTAAAATTAAGTAGTCTTAAAATTTTTAAGAGAGAGAATGTTAAATGATTTATAATGTAGTACAGATTAAAACTTCACGCTTCTTTGTACTTTTATAAACAATTTTTCTACTTTTTTAAATTATATTTACATATTAGCTTTTGGTATCCGAATTCGTATCTGAACTTTTGGATACGGATATCGGATTATCCAAAATATCCGAATTGTAAATATTTCATACAAAATCTAATTAAAGAAAACTAAAAACCACGTCACTTTGGATTATCCGAAAATTGTAACAACATTATGGATAGTAAATTACAAACGTTAATCAAATCTTGTACCACAACCTTGGCCCAACATCAATACACAGATTGATTTTAAAAAATATTAGATAATTATAAAACTTGAAAAAAATGATACCTTTAAAAAATGATGACAAACGGCATCAACACTTAGATAAGCGGTGTAATATCGACGCAAAGGGGGAGAGCAGACGTGATAGCAGAAACAAGGTATTATGAGATGAAGAGACGAGTGGTTAATGGGGACGGACTGTAAATTCGTTGACAATATGTTTACGCTAGTGCAAATCCAGCTTGGCCCAACAATTCGCCAATCTACTATCAGAGGGGTGGAACCTTCTTGTTCTTACGAAATACCTAATACGAGAGAATAAAAAGGAATCCAAATTTCCTGCTAGATCTCTTCTTATTTCCCTCAGATCATAGTCAATAAAAAAAGTATTGCGCTGTCAAGGTGGATGTTGTGGGTTCGAGCCCCATCGGTCCCGACGGATACAATAAATACATGAATTCACCTTTTCATTTTTTGTGAAAGAAGGGACAAAGATTATAGTTGAATATCAAAGGGTTCCTCCTCTTTTTTTTAGGATTTTGTCAAAGAAATAACAAAACCTAAACTAAAATGAAAATAACTAAAATAGTAAAGTTGATAGAATATTTCATCTTTTCTCTAGCGTCTTATCTTTCTCATGCTTTTTTTCTTCCAAATAAAATTAGATCATTAAAATTTAGAACCTAATTTCTCTCTTTTTTCATTTGGTTTGTATTGTTTCTTGGGGTTTTATAGTTAATGAAAATGGGTGGGGGATTAGATGATACTTTGATGGTTCTACAAAGAAGATCTAAGATAGTTTATAGAAAAGAAAGAACATAAAATAAATTAAGTTAGGAATTTTTTATTGGTCCGGAAATCCGATCTTCGATTTGGTATGAATAAAAGATCTTCGTATGTTATACTATTCAATTCTTGACGATGAATTAATTTAATAGCTCAGATATTGTTATTCATGATATTGATCCGATTCAAGATCATTTTAACGCCCCAAAATTCGTAAGTTCCTAGATATGAGTTTTTATCAATTAATGTGTTAAGTGTTATGTATGTTTAGCAACTTGCCCTTATGTGCTATGCGTTTTATGAGTTTTTTTAAGTTAAGAGGTTAGTCTTGCCATTTCAGAAAGTTAAAGAAGTATAGGAGCTGTTTTGTAATTCACCCAAACTTTGAGATATATATGTGTTTAGTCTTAAATTGTTGTGGTCAAACCATCAGGAGCAAAAACACACTCACGGCACACACACTACCACAATCTGATGTTGTGATTTTTGAGCAAGAATCCAGAAGTTTGATAGTTGAATTCATTCTAAAGTGAAGTAGTAGCCAGAGGTAAGGATTCTTCATGTTTTGTTTGAGTTTGTAAGTCAAGAAAGGGATTTATAGGTTGAATCCATGTCAATAGCTTGGTATGAGGTGTTTGTGTTGTTTTGTGTCAAGATTCATGATAGAAAGTTGGTAGTAATGTTATAAGACTTGTTTGTATGGTTGAATCTGAGTTTAAGCAAGATTTGAGAGTAAAAAGGGGATGTTCGGCTGCTGTTCTCGAACAGAACAGGAAGTCTGTTGTACCGACTGTTCCTGCGGCCGTAGGGATTATTCCCTGCGGGCGTAGGAACATGATTAGGGGTTTTTGGCTGTTTAGGTTCCTGCGGCCGTAGGAAAGGTTCTCTGCGGCCGTAGGAAGGTGTTTTAGAGTTTTAGGTGATTTTGCCTCCTGCGGCCGTAGGAAAGGATTCCCGCGGGCGTAGGGAGGTGGTTTTTAGCTGAGCTTTTGCTTGTCAGTCAGAATCATTGCAGCAACGTCTAGAAGTTAATGAGGTGCTTTTTTATTGCTTGTAGGCAACAAGAGTTGACGTTTTCGTGATAGAGAATAGTTGTTTAATTGCTGTTAAGGTGAGTGTACTTACCTTTAATCAGATTAGCATACATATGTGCTTTAAGTGAACAGTATATCAATTGTATGTTTGATATGTGATTTGATTAAGTAAGGTTCAGTAACGCTATGTTGTAGTATTGAGTATGTTCAGTATGCATATATGCACAAGGTGAATAATATGATATTTGTGTTATGATACGTTTATGTAATGAGTTAAGATTATTGTTTAAAGGTACAGAAGCACCCAGTTATAGCATTACAGACAGAGATGTCGTATATTGAGATCCTTATACCCAAGCAAAGTGTCAGGTGTTTGATTACACTGAGGTGTGGTTCTACCCCTGGACCAGTTAACAGTTTTGCAGGTGTTCAGCTTGGATGTAAGACATCCTGAAAAGAGTTCAATTAAACTATATATGTTTTTATTCAGTACAGTTAGTATGCTCACTAAGTGAAATCTTACGTTTTAGTATGTTGTGCATGCAGGTAACCAGATTCCAGCGAGGGTAAGGCCCCAGTGCTTTGAAGAGTTGGATAGCTTCAACCTTTTGAAAAGAGTACTTTTAACACTTACTTTTGTGAAATTGTTAGCACTAAAGTGATGTAGGCTTTTTTTCCGCAAATTCTGATGTTTTAGAGTACTAATCAGTAGCAAACGAATTATAAAAGCTATTTTAGAAAAGTGGTGTTACAACTTAGTATCAGATCCAAGGTTTAAGGGATTTGGGCACACACGAGTGTGATGTCTGAACTTAAACCGTGGTTTTGAGGTCAAGAGGAGCTATCCCCGGGGCAGTAGCCTTGGTGAGCATACGGTTAGTAGAAGTTTATGATTTGTTATCTGTTTTACAGATCGAGCATGAGTAGCAATGTTTTTACATGTGTAATAGTTATGTGGCTAAGTGTTAAATGACAATATGTCTATATGATACCAGAGAAATAAAGAATGTTTAACAGATGTAATTAGTTATGCCATATACGTGACCTAAGCTTGTGAATCTGGGTATTCCATGACAGTATTAAGAACAATTGTGTATAATATGTTACTCACAACGCCTGGCCAGTGTATGTAAAGAACATGTAATATGCAGTTGAGCTTGAGATTGCCATGTCAGTACCTTGTCAATCAAGTGAGGGGTGATACATGATAGAACAGTATGTGTGAATAAGACAAGAACAGAATATGAGATAGATCTAGTATTAATAATATTACATACCTTATTATGAGAAACATAGAAAGTTGTTATGGTAGTATATGTTAAAGATATCTGATCATGAGTATATGGTATGTGGTAAGTTGATATGAGTTAGATAAAGCAGCCTGAGGCTAGTGTACTTCAGGAGACCAGAAATACCTATGTTTCAGAGATAATTCTTATTTTAAACCAGTAGACCTACGAGAAACCTTTAGAGGGAGTTGTTACAGAGGGATTGCAAGATCTTGATATCAGTTTAGTAAAGGGGATAGCAGTGATAAAGTAGAGTAAAGTCCTATATGCAACATTCCAGATATTATCAACCAAGTGGTTGAGTAAGTTTTAGAAGGAAAGAAAGTTATGTTATCGCAGTATGTGGATATAGTAGTATAGATTACGGTCAAAGCGTTAGTAAGAGTTAAAGGTAAGAAAGAACCCGTTATAGGGGTAGATATGTAAAGATTGTTCAGCATGCGAACTACCTCGTTGAAGGGAAGATTATAGAATGGATTGTGAATAGTGATGATTAGTAGAGAAAGTTAGAAGCACAAATTGAGGCTATGACATGGCCTTAGTTCAAAGAATTATTTAGAGTATAGCCGTATTAGAAGCTGGTGTAGATCAGATCACAAAAGAATTTCGAGTTTGTTGACAGACGATAGAGTTGGTGAATGACATCACCTAGAAGTTGTTAGAAATATGTAGTTTTGTTCAGAGTAAATTGGTATAGTGGTTTTGTAAATGCAGTGTTATAGTCTGATGTTAGAAATGATACGGGTAAAGCTTAATGACAGTTACTTGTAATGAAGTGGGAGAGATTATAAGTTTTACATGGAAGAGAGAACAATAGTTAAGAAAGCAGGAAATAGTTAGTGGAAAGAGAAAGATTGAGCTGGTAAGGGTGCCAAGTAAAGGGTTAGTGTTTGTGTTTCAGCGTGGAGGGTTAGCTTTCCCGTTCAGATATACGAAGTGTGAAAAGTAGAGCCCATGACCAAATATTTGAAATAGCTGCTACAAATATGCTACCACTTCAACAGTTTGGATACAATAAGTTCGTCATCTTAAGTTGTCGATTACAGAGAGGAAGTTAGTGAATCAGTTACCCCTATTTTGTTATAACAAGGGTACATGTCAGAAAGTAGAGACGCCTTGGTTAAGGGCATAGCCCTCCAGTTTATGGTTTAAGAAATAACGGTTAAAACTAATGTGGTAACAGGTGGACACAACAAAGGATAAGACTACTGATTCATTAGAAATACTCTTTTAAAAAATATAAAATTACATTCCACTTCTAAAAGTTTTTGTGTAATATTTGTTAATAAAAGCAATATTTATGTAATGGAAAAATGAAAAACCATGTTTATCACATTAGAACGTTCAAATGGGAAATATTATGATAGTGGAATGCGGGATGTGGGATGAACTTGAGAAACCTTCAAATTCAATTCAATTTTAAATTAATTGGGAGGAGGCTGGATGAAAATTCTGAGGGTTTTTATGAAACATTTAAGAGGTTTTATGAATATTGTATTTTAATATAATTAATTATAGGTTGTTTATAAATTATGTTTAATAACTTGTAATATATTTTGTTTAGAAAAATATAATTATAAATTTGCGACCGTCCCATTTTAATCTACGTTTTGGTATAAATCGTATTATGACATTTTTTTTAAAATTAGTATATTTTTAGTTTTTGTTCCATCAATAGCTATGAATTGAGACCGGATGGACCATCATTAATGAACCATTAATGACTAATCAATGCATCATTAAGCAGTTATTATATCAACTATGATTCGTAGAGGGAATAAATACAAAAACATATAAAAAAGTTCATACCAAAATATTAACTATGTTATATTAAAACGAAGATAAAAATGAGACGGTCGTAAATATATAATTATTTTTTCCTTAAACAAAATATATAAAAGTTATTAAACATAATTTATAAACAACCTATAATTAACTGTATTAATATACAATGTTTATAGAAACCCCCTCGCATTTTTATAAGACCCCCTTGAAATGTTTCATAAAACACCTTCAAATTTTAAAACCCCCTCCCAATTTATATAAATTTTAACGGTTTCTCCACTACTTTTAACACATTCTACCAATCAAAATACATTATTTGTCCATGTGTATATAATCTACGCAAATAAAATTTATATATTTAATACTTTTTAATATATATTTTTTTAAATTATAAAATTATATTACACATCTGAAAATTTTAGTATAATATTGATATGTTTCTCGCGATGGAGTCATGTCCTGATATTGTAAAGAAATAACCATAACATTATTGTTGATATTATAATTTCAAATGCTTAAAAACATTTTTATTAGCTAACATGATGGTTTTTTCACTATTCAGTAATTATGTAGAGTTACAGTTTCTATACGGTTATTTACTCACACACTAACAAACAATTTTAAAGAGCCTAAAGTGGTAGTAATAGTTTTTTAAACAGATTAATGTCACTAACCAACGGTTTTAAAAGACTCACTAAGTGGTTACCAAACATATAATATTATCATAATACGATTTTTTTTAAATAGTATATTTTCAATTCATTGTATCGAAAGACCAAAAATCAGTGATTATATCAACTATGTTATGTAGAAGAAATGTATATAAAATACGAATAAAATGTCTAATAATTACCTACCCGTTGCTCTTAATGGATAAAACGATTAAAATATGCTAACTTTGAAAAAACATCATATTAAGATAAAATTTATATCAAAACGTAGATAAAAATGAGACAGTCCCAAATATATAATTATTTATTCTCTAAACAGAATATATCACAAGTTATTAAACAAAATTTTCAAACAACCTATAATTAATTACATTAATATATAATTTTCTCAAAGCCCCCCACATGTTTCATACTACCCCCTTATAATTTACATCCAAACCCTCTCACTTAATTTGAATTTAATTTAAATATTACAATTTTCTCATTATCAACCAATCAAATCATTCTATTTGTCCACGTCACAATTACACGTCACGTCATCAATTTCTTTGCCACATCATACAATCCCTGCTCCGTGAACAATATATATATATATTAAATTAACACTCTATCTCTAAATTTTGTGGACCCATTCACTTTAAATAATCTCTTAACTCCAACCCAACACTTTATAATTAACACTCTATCTCTAAATACTCAGTAAAATTAAAGTATGATAAGTACGACATTGGGAACACCATGGAGTAGTAGACGGGTTATACTTCTGAGTCCCCTGTTGCTGCCGAGACCCACCACTCCAATTTCTCGACCCTGAAGACTGATCAAACTTCCTCTTAAAGTTCCCACTAGTAGGCTCCTTTTTCTGTGCGTGATCGCTTTCATACTGTCGCGCCATCTCGAACGCGATATCCAAAGACAGAGCACTCCTAACCGAAGCTCGATAATCCGGTGGAAGAGTTTTTGCAAACCGTTTTATCTTTGACTTCTCATCAGGCAGTAAGTGATTCACAAACCTCATCTTATCAGAAAACCGCTCGATCAAGTCTTCAACCGGTTTATCACCCTTTTTCAATGCCATGAACTCCTCCTCCAATCTATCCATCACTTGATCTGAACAATACTTACTTCGGAGGATTCCCACAAAATCTGCCCAAGTATATGTAGCTCTCACCTCTGCTGACGTGGATGAGATCACGGTGTCATACCATGTCTGTGCATTACCCCTTAACTGCTTTCGAGCAAATCCCACTTTGTTGGATTCCTTACAACTGCTGTTGTCGAAAGCTAAATCCATCTCGCGGATCCACCTCTCAGTAACACTTGGATCCATGCTACCTTCAAAGGTAGGTGGCTGGCAAGATAGGAAAATTTTAAGATCTGGTGACATCTTGGGTTCTGCCACTGGTTGCACCAACAATCTTTCCTCAGAAGTTTTCAAACGAGCCTCTAAATCTCTTATGTAAGCCTCAAACGAGCCTCTAACTCACACTTAGAAAATTTAGCATATAAATGCTCGCGTAGAAGAGTATCAAGAACCATACGAAGATGAGTCTCATGTTCTGCCTCAGACTTGGAATATATAAGAATATCATCAATGAATACTATCACGAACTTGTCAAGAAAAGAGCGACATACACGATTCATCAAGTCCATAAACACAGCCGGAGCATTTGTCAAACCAAAAGGCATCACAAGAAATTCGTAATGCCCATATCTGGTTCGAAAAGCTGTTATAGGAATATCCTCCTCGCGTACCCGAACTTGATGATAACCAGACCGAAGATCAATTTTAGAAAAACAAGTAGCACCCTGTAGCTGATCGAACAAATCATCTATGCGAGGAAGAGGGTACTTATTCTTTATTGTTCTTTTATTTAACTCCCTGTAATCTATGCACATACGCATCGTCCCGTCTTTCTTTTTAACAAATAAGACTGGAGCTCCCCAAGGCGAAGAGCTGGGACGAATAAAGCCTTTATCAAGGAGTTCTTGAATTTGAGTCATCATCTCGCGAATTTCAGACGGAGCGAGACGATAAGGAGCTCTTGCCACAGGTGTAGCACCTGGAACAAGATTAATTTGATATTCTACATCTCGTATCGGAGGCAATCCAGGTAATTCGTCAGGAAAGACATCAGGGTATTCCGACACCACCCTTATGTCACTAACAGCTTTCTTTTCCATTTTTGTATCAATCACACGAGCCAAATATAATTCACACCCTTTGGCTATTGATTTGTGAGCTTTAATTGCTGAGATCAAAGGAATTTCAGATTTCCTCCGTTCACCACGAGCCATAGCATATGACCCATTTGGTATAGGAATTTTGATTAGCTTTTTAGAACATAGAATTTCAGCATTTTGATTAACAAGCCAATCCATGCCGACAACCGCATCAAAACCAGAGATAGGTAAAAGTAACAAAGATATCGGAAAACTATGACTGTCAATTTCAAGCGAAGCTTGTGGAATTGATGAAGTAACGGACACTAACTTACCATCAGCAACTTCCACATCAACAGGACTTGTCATAAGAGAACTAGGAAGTTGAATTCTTTCACAAAATTTAGGAGAAATAAAAGAGTAAGTAGCACCAGAATCAAACAGAATACATGCAGGCATTGAATTAATTAAGAATGTGCCTGTAATAACATCACCTGCTGTCTTAGCCTCGTCAGCCGTCATCTGGAAAGCCCTGCCAGCTGCTCGTGGTGCATTCTCCTTTTTCGGCCCCGACGACGATCCTCCAGCTCCTCCTGATCCCCGTCCCTGACTTGATCTGCATTCAGACGAGCGATGTCCCGGTTTGAAGCATTTATAACAAACATTTCCTTTAAATTGACACGCATCAGTAGAATGCCCCTTCTGCCCACACTTGAAACAACGGACTGTGTCCCGAGTACAATGGCCAGTATGATAAGTACGACATTGGGAACACCATGGAGTAGTAGACGGGTTATACTTCTGAGTCCCCTGTTGCTGCCGAGACCCACCACTCCAATTTCTCGACCCTGAAGACTGATCAAACTTCCTCTTAAAGTTCCCACTAGTAGGCTCCTTTTTCTGTGCGTGATCGCTTTCATACTGTCGCGCCATCTCGAACGCGATATCCAAAGACAGAGCACTCCTAACCGAAGCTCGATAATCCGGTGGAAGAGTTTTTGCAAACCGTTTTATCTTTGACTTCTCATCAGGCAGTAAGTGATTCACAAACCTCATCTTATCAGAAAACCGCTCGATCAAGTCTTCAACCGGTTTATCACCCTTTTTCAATGCCATGAACTCCTCCTCCAATCTATCCATCACTTGATCTGAACAATACTTACTTCGGAGGATTCCCACAAAATCTGCCCAAGTATATGTAGCTCTCACCTCTGCTGACGTGGATGAGATCACGGTGTCATACCATGTCTGTGCATTACCCCTTAACTGCTTTCGAGCAAATCCCACTTTGTTGGATTCCTTACAACTGCTGTTGTCGAAAGCTAAATCCATCTCGCGGATCCACCTCTCAGTAACACTTGGATCCATGCTACCTTCAAAGGTAGGTGGCTGGCAAGATAGGAAAATTTTAAGATCTGGTGACATCTTGGGTTCTGCCACTGGTTGCACCAACAATCTTTCCTCAGAAGTTTTCAAACGAGCCTCTAAATCTCTTATGTAAGCCTCTCTATCTCTATGTTCAGCCATGTTATTCTTGTAAATAACCTGGCCAAACAAAACACAGATAACATACTTAGTACTTTTTATCATATTTTACTAACATAACAAGCAAGTAAGCAATAGCATTTCAAGAATTTAACTCTCTTTCACACAACCCATGACCCCCCCGAGGAACACTAAACAATGGTCGGGCCTGGGTTTGAGACTGAATACTTTTACAAGTACCCAATTCACTCACACCTAGGCTCTGATACCAACTTGTAACACCTCGCTTTTGAAAACCAGATTTTTCATTTTAATAATAGAAATTCAAGAATCCAACTGCATGGATCCGTTTATAAACAGAACTTAAGCCAAACCTGTTTTTCAAAACTCATTAACAGCAGCGGAATTATAAAAGTGGCTATAATTACAACCAAAAAATCAGCCACAGTATACAAAAGATCAGTTGGTGTTACTAAACTGTTCACCGACCACACAAACTAAGTTTATACAAACATAAACAGTAATTAAAAGTAACCAAACAAGTGTTCCTCCAAAAGACAATTAATAACCAGCAGGTACCCAAAGCTCACGCGCCTAAGTGTTACCTGCAGTCATGGGAAGAGTATCTGTTAGCTAATTAAAGCTAGTGAGCATAAGATAGCATAATCAGTAATACAAACATATCACATATTATCAATGTCAAACAGTGCTATCCTAGCATCTCGCGATGAGCTGGCACAGCCAGAAGGAAGCATAATCTTGCAGGGTAGCGAGCCCGGCTCAACACTCCTAACTGGGGAAACCAGACACATCAACCGCGCGGGTGGGTGAGCGGGTAGCGGTCCACCGTTGCGTTATGAAGCCATAGACTCCATGGGGTACAACAATCAGCTGATCCCCCTCATCGCACGAGGAACATTGGGCTAGCCAAACCCTAAATACCTATCTAGGTACCGTTGACGCTATCATCGACCCGCAGGCCTCAAGGCATCACAGACCGCAGTCTGGCCTCGTTCAAGGACTACAAATAGCCCCCATATCTCGGATCCGATCACAAACACATAATTTACCCATTCAGGGCCTCATAGCGCGCATACATATCATATCATAATCATGATTCAGCAGTTACTTGTGTCATGCATAAACATAGCATACATTACGCATTTCAAGCATACAACAGTGTTAATTACATTTCATGGAATTACTTGCACATACCAATAACATGTAACATGATTATATTAATTAGTATGTTATCCTATACTCACCTGTGAGGCTAGAGACTAAAGCAAACAATAATCGTGATCGTCGCGTTCTTCTTCCGGGTCGTACAGCTTACCTATAAGATAATACTCGTGTTTAGTCACTTCACACAAGTACATTAACTAATAAACTAATATGATACCCCTAATGATGCCATTAGACTAAATAGAATCCTAAACGAGCATCCCGTACGACAAAACGTCGAAAAACAGCACAACAGTGCACTATTCATAACAGACAGTCCCTACGGCCGTAGTAAAAATGTCCTACGGCCGTAGGACCATTTTTATAGAACACCCTCCTACGGCCGTAGGGAAAACTTACTACGGCCGTAGGAACCATCCTGCAGACAGTGTGCGAGAACAGCCCCTGTTCAGTCCATTTTTTCATCCCAAAATCAATTCTATCAATCTCAATCCAATTTCCAGTGTTTCCATATGATTTTAGACATCCAAATGAATCCAAAAACATACATATAACATCATCAAACCAAAGATTGAAGGTATATGATCAAATTCTTCCATTTTTACCCATTTCATAAATTTCATGAAACAACACCAAAATCATCACTTTAATTACTGAAATTGATTTCTAAACACTTAGAAATCATAAAGGAACAGATTGGAAAACTTGAAACCAACTATGGATGGCTAATTCGAATTTTGCCATTTTTGACCTAAAGCTTCAAACTCAAGAACAATGAAGAAGATGAAGAAGATGGACTTACAATGAAGCTTGGATGAAGAAGATGATGAATAAGGGTCAGATTATAACTCGAAATTGTTGTTGAAACAAAAGCTTGATGATCTCTCCTTGTGTTCTTCTTCACGGTTCCAAGAAAAGAAAAGAAAATGAGAAGTGTTTGTATGTACGTTTGTGTTGACGTATATAAGAAGAGAAGAGACTTTTTAAGTCTCAATAATATCCACAAGGGGTATTTTGTTCCCCTTTTTAACTTACAACATAAATACCCGTTTACCCGTTTCAACTAACGGGGATATTTCCGGAATCCTTATTCAAAACAGTTTAATATTTTATTAAATTTATCTATCTTCTTTATAATATTTATTATCATGATTTCTTAATTATTTTAATAATAACTCTAATATTTATTAATAAACTCGAGATTCGGAACGTACCAAGGGTATAGACAACTAGGCCCATTTGAGGATGTTACAATACATTAATAGATAGATTAAAGAAAATTAAATAGAAAGTAATTTATTTAAGTGGGTAAATTAAATAGAAAGTAATTTATTAAAATGGATCACATGGATAGAGTGTTGAATCTCACACTTCATATTTGAAGGGTATTTTCCAACACTTCATATTTGAAGTGTTGGATGAAATGTGGTTGAAATGGTTTAACACTTCAAAATGAAGGGATAAAATGTGCGTTGGAGATGCTCTTATTGGTTTTGTTCGACGTTCTTCTCTGCTTTGACTAAACTCGAGAGGCTCACTTAAAAAGGATTTTCACCCTCTTTAATTTTTCAGTTGTTATCCCTTATTTGGAACTTTGGTGTATTTTATTTGTCAGAAAACCTTACTGGTATATAATTTCGTGACACTTAAAAAAATATATGGTTAGAGTTACAAGAAGATGATAAGTGTCATTTTTAATTTTTATATCATCCATAATATTGGTCTCCCAAACCTTTTAAATGGAGATAGTTTAGTAATGTCAGTATTTATTTTTTTTAGTATTTATTTTTTGTTTAAAAGGTTTGTAAGACAAAAAATCATAGATGATAAATGAACATTTTTATCGGTTAAAATTTAACATATAACAGAAAACAGAGGCTAAAATATTGGTGGTGTTAAAAACCTAAAATTACCTAAATTTAGATACTTTCTTTTTCCTATATAAAAATAACTAGTTTATTGACCCGTGCACGTACGGGTATTTCGAAAGTGTATTTGAGATATTAAAATTTTTAAATAAAAATAATGCAGTAAATAAAATATCACCTTTGTGATGAGAATATACTAATTTCAAAAAAGTGTCAAATTACAATAAAATTTATACCAAAACGTAGATAAAAATGAGACGGTCGTAAATATATAATTATTTTTTCTCTAAACAAAATATATCACAAGTTACTAAAAATAATTTATAAAAAACTTATAAATAATTACATTAGTATACAATTTTTATAAAACTCCCTCGTATTTTCTTAAAACCTCCTTATATGTTTTATAAAACCCCTCAAAATATTTATCTAACCTCCTCTAATAGATTTAAAATTAATATTTCAAAATTGAAATTGAAATTGAAATTGAATAATTTGAAATTAAAATTTGTATACACATTTTTAATCTTTTCAAAATTGTTTTGAGAATGAAATATAATTATTTTTAAAAAATTTAGATGTCTTTGATATAGCAAATATCTATACTACTATATAAAACATTTAACATTCTCTCTCCTATTTAATTTTAAGAGTTCTTAAAATTCAATCATAGCAACATCTTAACCTTTTATTTTATTTAAAATTAATCTCATTCATCTAATCTTTAACCATTATATTCTATCTCTCTCCTAAAATAATTTAATTAAAATTTTTGTTTATTTTAAATATACTCTCACACAATTATCCATTCATATCAACACAATTTCCAAAATTATATTAACTTTTCTCTTCTTATCTCATAATATAATATTTTTTCTTATTTTAATGTATTTTAGAATTTATTTTCAAAATTAATAAAAGAGCTGATGCAAATAAAGAAAAATTTAAAAAGAACGGATATGTTTCTGAAGGAAACTTTTTGTGATATCACTATATTCTTGAAAGTGATACGTTGCAAAATAAAAACTATTCGATACCGTCGCATTGCGCGGGTATCATGCTAGTAAATATAAATATACTCCCGTATAACAAGTGCTTTTTTGCACAGCGGAGACTTGATCAATAGTATTGCGACTCAATTTCAAATCAATTCAACATATACTGCGCTAAACAGAGAATTCTCAACTTCAATTCGACGAGATTTTTCACCGGATCATCGTTTCCAGTACTACTGCACTCTTGTGATTTGATCAAATCAAGATCAGGAAGATGCCACCAGTATCAGCACTAGCGAAATACAAGCTGGTGTTTTTGGGGGATCAATCCGTGGGCAAAACCAGCATTATCACTCGCTTTATGTATGATAAATTCGATACCTCGTATCAGGTGCAAGAATGTTACCCTTACTCTTGTTTAATCAGATAATCGTAGCATTTTGTTCAGTTTTCAGATCATATCTACGATCTGAATGTAGCGAGTCTCATTTTCACTTTTTCTTCGATCAAATCCAGATCTGTAGTTTTCCTCGCTTTCAATTATGTTGCTATGAGTTTGCAGTTCGGATTTGGAGCATGTTTTATCAGTTGTGCAAGGGTTTTGAGTTTCGGATTTTGGTTGAATAATTTTGTTACCAGAAGTAAGGTTGCTTACGGATTTCTTAGACGGGTGTGAATGCCATAGGACTGGTGCAATATCATGATCTGGATTGGAAGTCTGTTTATGTGTTGCTTGCTAGTTGTTTGGCTATAATACAACCTTCTACTCTTAAGAATTGAACTATTTAACTATATGATCATGATCACTTGAGATTAACTTCTTGGTTTATGGTGCTTTTGATGCAAACTTTTTATGGTACATGTATATGCTTTATACAATGGCACAATACAACCTTAAATACCACCGTCCCTTTCCTAATTTGAGATACATTTATGAGATTTGCGGTCCACCAACAAACTGTCTTTCGGATATAAAATCGACATGAAACTTATGTACTTTGATGATCAAAAACATGTCTACTGGTTGTTACTTAAAAAAAACCTCTGCTATCCTAATATTCTATATCACATTCAGAGTCTAAGATTGTCAAATGATATTGCTATTGCAAGGTTACTGTTTTGGTGCACCCTACATTTGTGTTATGTTGCCGAGGGTAATCGATTACTTAAGTTACTATCCCATAAAGATGTCCTTGTAATACAAATTTGTCTGGAGAATATCAGTTTCCTATATAACTGATTAGTTACCTTCCCAGTTCCCACCCTTAATTTTATATTATGAAAATAGCTTTGTCCTGAGCATTTAATAATTGATAAATTTCTAATAGACGACTGTTAGAGCTAAAATTAGCCATGTAGGGAACTCCATTCTGTTGTCATGAAGATCTATTATGTTCTTGTTGAGTTCTGTTGAATTTGTTAATCACTTAATCAGTTAATCATACTTGATACTTAATTATTCACGGAAACAATATCTTCAGTAAAAGGGAAAAGACTTAGGGTCACCCTTTTACATTGATAAATGATAATTTAGAATCAAATCTTACCTGGTTGTACCATTGTTCTTGTGTGACCAGTGAGCTACTGAATATAATGTTGTCTAAATCATGTCATCAGCCGTTTCAGAAAACTTTTTACA
This sequence comes from Pulicaria dysenterica, assembly GCA_947179395.2. Taxonomy (NCBI): domain Eukaryota; kingdom Viridiplantae; phylum Streptophyta; class Magnoliopsida; order Asterales; family Asteraceae; genus Pulicaria; species Pulicaria dysenterica. The sequence continues at coordinate 110,198,671 of OX359290.1, read as the reverse complement.
AGATCATAATGACTTTAAAACAATGTTCTCCTGTATTTGAATGTTAATATTGACTTGAACTGAAAATTTTAGCTCAAATGTATATGCCTTAGACCGGAGGTTGGATCAAGTGGTTATCACCCTTGCCTCTGGAGACAGAGGTCAAGGGTTCGATCCTCACTCCTTGCAAGGCCGGAGGTCCTTTTCTACATTTAGTAGAACTGGAAGCATCCTCTCTACCATAGGTAGAGGTATGGGTGTCTACATCTCAACCTCCCCCATACACCGTGCAAACGGTATTGGGACCCATAACCCGTGGAAGACGGTATTGGGTGTTACTTTACTTTACTTTACTTTGTATATGCCTTAGACCGAATTGTGTTTTATATCGATCAGGCAACCATTGGAATTGACTTCTTGTCGAAGACGATGTATCTTGAAGATCGAACTGTTCGCCTGCAGTTGTGGTAAGCTTTTCTAACATATGGTTCAGATCTTTCCCGATGAATGTTCACTATTTTATTCCTAACAATGATTAATATCCTTGCAAATACGTCAATACTCTATTGACTATTGCTTTTCAGCCTTTCTATCTAAAAGAAATAGAAATGAAATGCTTCAACTTATGGCAAAATGATAGTTTTGTACATCTTGAGAGCTAAATGCATAGCCTTTTTCCCAAGTTGTTTCTGACTATGAGTAAATACATATCAACACATCAAGGATAGCTTTTGCGTTACAGGTTTTATAATAAATAAGTTAGAATGTTCGAATAACAGGATATATGAATGCATTTTGGTGTATATGAAGTAGGTGGTTAAGACTTTCTTTCTGACAAGTAACTGGCCATTACTTTGGGGAGGACCAGAATGGAATGTGGATCTGTAATAGTCTTCTTTTTGTTGGTTTAAGCAAAAGGAGGGAGGAGGGGGGGGGGGGGGGGGGGGGTTGCACATGATAATTTAGATTCCTCCTGACGAACGGAATCTACTTGCATAATCAATATAGTGAGTGTCATATGAGCGAACACCTTTTCTTCCCCTTTGTTTATTAATACTCTGTGATGGAGTAACATAGGACACTTTTATGCTATGCTTTTAACTAAATCTACATAACCATTCATCTACTGACATAATCATTATTATATCCCACCAATCTAATGCTCTAATGATAACCATAAGTAACTAAACGCCATTCCATTATAAGTGCACCACTATCAGGGGCGGACCCAGGAATTTTTTTGACCGGTAGCACCATATAATGCGAAAATAAAATTAAATAAAATTGAGGGTGTGGTTCGGGTTTGTTCTCAGGTTTCGGTTAATCGGGTCGGATTTACGAGGTTTCGGCTGCTGTTATGGTATTTTAGGGCCAAAATTTAAAACAAAAACACAATTTATATGAAGTCATGTTAACTAAAATGCTATTTTAAAGGTAAACTAAAGTATTTTAAAGGTATAAATTGAAAGATTAAACTATTTCTTATCATTTTTTTTAATTAGTTACATTTTTCCTTTGATTTTGGTGGCATCACCGGTAGCACCCCGAAAATTTACCGGTAGCACCGTCTCAAAAAATCGAAAATTATCACTACGAACCGTAAAAAGACTGGTGCCCCATGACCCCCCCCCCCCCCCACAACACATAGGTCCACCCCTGACCACTATCCTTTTGTGGTCTAGGTTTTTTTATGACCCTTCTACTCTTACTCAATCCCAGTTATCATCAGTTTAGTCTCTTATAAATTTTCAGTGATTGAATACCTGTGGAAGTAAACATACATGTAGCTTTGATTGATACAAACTAATTCACTTGGTACCTTTTGTTCTTCTATCTCTGGAACATTACAAAGAATGTATCTGTTATGTGCTTGCTTAGTACAAATATGACATCATAAAGTCCAATTTCTCTCTGAGCACTATTATGAGGCATTCACTTTTCTTCACATTCTTTTGCATTTTCTCTTAGTTGATTTTGTTCTACTAACTTATATCACATTATCTTTAGGGATACGGCTGGTCAAGAGCGATTCAGGAGTCTCATACCTAGCTATATAAGGGATTCCTCGGTTGCAGTCATTACATACGATGTTGCGAGTATGTAATAATAAAATATCATCATCTGACCCTTTCTTTGGAAATAGGGAAATAGCTTGGGTTCCATGCTTGCATTATAATCCAATAATCTTTACATTTGTCTCTTTTTATTTTGCTTTTGTATCAGCATGGCACGAGTTATGACTTACAAATATTGTTTCCCGCCTCTGTGATCTTAGGTCGGCAAACTTTTTTAAACACTATAAAGTGGATTGAGGAAGTTCGTGCAGAAAGAGGTAGTGATGTTATTATTGTTCTGGTCGGGAACAAGACTGACCTTGTGGAGAAAAGGTGATCCTTCCTACCTAGTAATTTTCGCTGTCTAATTGTAGCTTTAATTTATATAATTTTAAAATCAGATTAAAGACTTGAAGTATTGAACTGCATTAGTTCATACACCATTTGAATAACTCTAAGGAGACCACTGAAATTACCATGCATCAAAGTCACTGATTTTTCTTTTCTCAAAGAGTGAATATGATTATGATTAAAGTAAATGTGCATTCAGTTTTATTCTTTTTCTATAAAAAACGGTATGTTTGACACAACTAGCTACAACTGAGTTGGTTTAGAATATTTGCATATAAGTGCTAGCCTAGAGATCGCAAACATATTAGCAGCCTAGAGATTGCTAAGTTGAACCCTCCTATATAACCTTGTTCTGTTTGAATTGCTCATTGTCCATCTTCCTTATTGTTTAAACTTCAGTCAACCGATATCACGGATATGTAGTACTTTTAAGGTCTATACCCCATTATTTTAATGCTTCCGGCTTATTGCTTGATTAACTGTTTTATTGATGAAGCTTCTTGTAAATTCATGTTGTCCTTTGTTAATTACTCCTCAGGCAAGTGTCCGTAGAGGAAGGTGAAGCAAAAGCTTCTGAACTCAAAGTAATGTTTATAGAAACAAGTGCTAAAGCTGGGTTCAATATAAAGGTATCAAACACCAACTTGATGGCGTTAACCTTGTACCCTTGACAATAGGAAAATTCGTAATTCTAATAAAAAAAGCTTTACAAAGGAAAAAAGTTCATGGAATCAATATTCTTAGTTATGCTATACAAATACAAGAATTAGTATTTAACTTTTCATGTTAAAAATACTCACCGGTGTACTATTGTTATATTTATAATTACAGGCTTTATTTAGGAAAATAGCAGCTGCATTACCAGGAATGGAAACGCTTTCTTCAACAAAACATGAAGAGATGGTCGATGTGAATTTAAAGTCATCAAGCGTGACTTCATCCCAGCCCGAATCTGGTGGTTGTGCTTGCTGATCAAAGGCTAGCCATGACTCGTTTATGCCTGTTAATCTTGTTACTGGTGCAACAGTATGGTGTAAAGTTCCAGGTGCATGTGCCAAAGATCAGAAACAAAAACATGTTTATTTCTCTAGTATTATGCATTTACCACAAACGTATGTAACGATTTCATTTCTTTTTGGGTTTTCAATCGATCGATTTGCGACAAAAGTAGATTCCCCTTGTGTACTTGAGGTGTAGTTTGTCATTTGTAAAAAGATTTATAATCTACAAGATTTTGAATTCATTTTATATTTATTAATGATATATCAAGATGAAAAATGGGGGTAGAGGGTGTTTGAGATTGCTTGTTGCCTTTTCTATTTTTAATTTTAAACACTTCTAGATGTTAAATTAAACAAGAGTAAACATAGCTTATCGCGTTTGTGAAAGTCGATAAACATTTTTTTTCTTGCATTTTTTAATATGCTTAGTTGGAACAATGATAAAAAAAAAAAAAAAAACTTAGCATTAAAAGTAAATAATATAATGCAGTTTGCACATTGCTTGTTTGTCCAAAAGACTAAAGCATGAATGTGCTTTATTACACTAAAATTGTTAAGTAAGAAATGAAGAACAACCAAAGGACCATAGGTCTCTCTGTCAAAAATTAAATGCACATGTATCTTTTAAAAAGAAAAAGGAAAAACATAATAGTTTTTTCATTTGTTATGCTTCCAAAAGGTATGCACTTGTGACTTGTGTATCGTTTTTTCAACATAAGTACGCCCTTAACGATGGTGGTAGTGGTGGTGAAAATGGTAATGAAGGTGAAGGAAACGTGGTTTGGTAAGTATTGGCCGGCGACGAATATGACCCTAAAAACATAGTCACATTGAGTGTCAAAGAAGATTTAAAAAGAGTTGAAACATACAGCTAATAAGAAAAGTTTATAAGTCACACTGTGATTCGATGTAAGGTTTTGAGATTAGACAATATCTTATTTGTTTTTTGAATAAGTATTTAATTGCAGATTTTTTTATTAAGACATATATATATCTTATCTTAACTACATATAAAGCATTTACACCAAAATACTTAATCTCTTAAAATTAAGTAAATTAAAATTACTATCCTACCCTTAACACAATAAAAGCATACAAAAATACCAATCAAACCAATCTGCAGGAGCTTTAAAATGAAATATAATACCAATATGCAGGAATTTTATCGCATAATTTCAGGAATCAATTTCGTAATATCAGGAAAAATACCAATCAAACCAATCTGCAGGAACTTTAAAATGAAATATGATACCAATATGCAGGAACTTTATCGCATAATTTCAGGAATCAATTTCGTAATATCAGGAACTTTAATATCATTCACCAAACAAACAAACCAATCTGCAGAAACTTTAAATTGAAATATAATACCAATCTGCAGGAACTTTTATTGAATGATGAAATATAATACAATCATCCGCCGCTCCTGCTTTCCACGGCTCCATAGTTCATTAAGGGCCTCACTCCTCACGACATTCGGAACTTACTTAACCTAGCCTATCATCGACGCTGCCACCGAGTACCAACAGGCGACGCAAAGACGCAAGTGACGAGCAACGGCAGAGTCACATGAATTAAAGACGCAGGGAACATGTGATTGTTGGCTTGTAATATACAAATCTATGTTTGTTGAAGTTTTTCTATATATTTACGTTTATATGTAAATGGATTTATGTAAATATGTAAGTTTTGTTCTTTATATTATGCTATTTGTGGGATTGATTCAGTTAGAAGCATCAGGAATTAAATCAGAGGATTCCTCACTTCAACCTCAAATCAAAGATTCTTTGTCGCGTTGTTCATACTCAGCTAATGGTATGTAATTTGTTCTTCTCACAGTATCTGTACTTTGTTAATAATAAGAGATTAGTGGATGGGGATTCATTTGTATTCCTTAGCCAGGAAGGCATCTGATTACTACGGGATGTATTCCTTAGGCGACGAGTGACGGCGACGAGGCGGACAAGCGATGCGATGCAAGTCACAGACGACGAGGCGGACGAGCGACAACAGCGTCGCAGTCGACTAGGTGATATATTCCAACCACTAATCTCTTATTAGATGCTATTGTTACTTGTGGATCAAATATTTACTTGTTTTATTTAGGAAATTTTCACTTTTCTTATATTATAAATTTATATGTTGAAGACAAATTCCAATGTGTTTTTACTTAAATATGTGTTTTTGGATAAAATTGGACAAAGATTGTTCTGTTTATATGTACTTATCTTGGGACAAAGCGAGTAATCCGAAACATGTTTTTACCTATGAAATATTTTTTTGGAGCATTATTTGAAGATTCCAAGACCATATCAGTTATATTTATATGTACTTATTTGATTTGTATTACTTATGAAATCTTTCATTATGTATTACTTATTTGACTATTTCAAGACCATAGCAGTAATTATATTGTTTTAACCTATGAAATCTTTCATTCTGTTTATATGTACCCATCTTGGGACAAAGGGAGTAATATTTATATGTTTTAAGTGGTTTAGGTAGTTTTTACTTCATTTGATTTGTATTACTTGACAAATTCGGTTAAACTTTTTTGTGTTGAAGAGTTTCCTTTGATTTTTTCTAAACCATAAACTTTACTTGATTCCTTCTAAGCCGAGTAATCGATCATCAATTTTCAGTTACCAACACAATACTTCATAATTTTGTCTTGTCAAATCTATACAGAGTATTGTAATGACAATTCTTTTCTACTCGTTGCAGTAAATAAGGGTGTGAAGGCGGAAATGTTGCTGAAAATGTAGTTGTTTATAATCAAGCAAACAAGGAGGTGAAATTCATACCCTTTTAGAGGCTTTATATACTGTTTTTTTTAAATAATATCTTGTTTTTGTCATGTTGAGGCTTAATAGTAATTTTATGCATTATGTTCTGTAGGTTGCAGTCATCTGTAATCATCAGTGTACTGTTTCAAAGTCTCATACCGCACAAATGATGAGGTTGAATGAGAAATTTGAGGAACTAAAGGTAACACTTAAGAAAAGAAAGGGAAACCTCCTATAAAAGGTTCTGATGGGAAATCAAAGAGGAAGTGTGTTAAAAAATTAAAAGTTTGAAAACGGTCGTAGATAAAGATCGAACAAACTATTGCAAAAATTGAGAAAATGGAATGTAATAAAGAGAGACCAAAGAAGATTTGAAATCGGTAGCATTGGACACTTTAAAAAATAACTATCTTGATCCTAGAATAACAGTGGCATGGTGTAAAAGTCGTGAAGTTCCCATTGAGAAGGTATTTAATTAGTTTACACTCCCTGTAAAAATTATAAAATAAAACTTACTTTTCTTAACGTGCCAAATCGGTTTCCAATCAGAACCATTCATATGGTTAAGATTTTATAGGTATTTAAAAAAATAAATTGATTTTCGTGATTGTTGGGAAGAAAAAAAAGTATTTTGTAGAAGGTTATCATTATACAAAAAGAAAAAATGATCAAACATAATTATTTTGTAGAAAATGCTAAAGTTTTTTCATATTTACCTCAACAATATGATATTCAGCTGCAGTCATTGGCACATTTGTAGTAATGATCTCCATTTCCTGTTAACGTATTTAAAGAAATGACATGTTAGAATGTTGATCTGTTCATCAATTTACAAACTCAGGTCTTGTTGTTTATTGTTTACATATGGGTTGTTTACAATATTGCAGATTATGGGTGAGTAAACTAATACGCAAGGGTAGCTACTATTTGAAGTTGCTGACATTATTACCTGATTTTGGTTGCAAGAATCAACGTTAACCGGAGCTGTAGGGTTGTTCAGTTCACTATCCATCTTCAAGCGTGCAAAATATAGGTGAGTATTTTATAGAAGGAGAATAATTCTGCAGATTGGTTTATTTGTTTGCTTTTATTGTATAAAGGGTAGGTCATTTATTAAGAAAAAAGGAAGTGATATTAACGCTATGTTCTCGAGTTTTATTTTGGAGAGAAAGGAAGAGTTTTGAAAGGAAAATGAAAAAGTTTTGTGCTTCCGAGTTATTTTAAGAAGAGAAGATAAATGATTTGGAAGAAAAATTTGATTAATCTTCTATTCTAAACTTTCCTCCCAAAAGTGGAGGGTGGAGGCGGATGGTAAAGAAAGAAGAAACCTCCTTCTAATTCTAATTATATTATTGGGCATGAATTTAGATTTAATTTTCAATAGTTCATGTATTAATACTTTAATAGTTACTATTATTTTGAAATTTAAATTAATAATAAAAAAATATCGATTAATTAAAACTTTACTTAGTCATATCCAATACAATAATAGAGCATCATGGAATACGTGGCTTCTTTTGCTTCTTATTTGTTTTTTATTGAATTGTTTTGTAGTTTAAAAATTCAAACATCTATGAAGTTTTTCTCAATTCTAATCAAGGTTCTAAATAACGTAAGGCGCGGCGTGACGGCATGGTCAAGCCTCAAGTTATAGAAGACATGGAGAAGCCATGACGTTTTCTAAGGCGTGACTTAACGCGGTATTTTTGTCTGTATTTTATAATTATATGTATGTAGTGTATATTTATTTTTATGCAGATTGTTGATAATCACACAAATTGAGAGCAAAGTAACATTATACAAATTACAAAAATCAAATTTATAAAAGTCCAATATACACGATCGCAAATCCGACACAAAAAAGTTGATTTTTTTTAATTTTTTAATTTTTTTCACGCCACGCCTTAAAAAACTCGTCATTTGGCGGGTAAAGGCGCGCCTTGGCGAGCCTTGGCGCACGCCACGCCTAATGTTCACGCCATGGTCCATTTCTTAACGTCGGAGCCACGCCTCACGCCATGGCGCGCCATGGCGCGTTTTTTAGAACAGTGATTCTAATACAGGTTGTTCAAGATCAATATTGTGAGAGTTTTGACACACTAGAAAACAAATTATATAATGTATCCAACTTTTTAAATAAACTAATATATTATTATAAACAGGTTATTATAAATGTGTGTTAGAGGATAAATGTGTGTTAGAGGCTGTTGTTTGTCTTGATGTGGTTGAACGGTATGATGCGCTTAATCTGGTCACAACTCTTCTTTATTCGCCGCCGCCGCATTGCGCGGGAACCTTGCTAGTATATATATATATATATATATATATATATATATTCAAGGCTAAGGGGAAAATGGAAAGAAATAAAATAAAAAAGGAAGCGAGTAGCCTTTGAAAAGAGTTATAAGGATGAGGCCTTCATTACCCACCATTCATCTAAAGATAACAAAAACCTTCTAAAATCACTACAACTCTATCTCCATCATATGCGCTTCTTCTTGGCCTAAAGAAAACACACACACATACACAAACACTTAGTCACTAAATCAAATGGCTCTTAGAATGTGGGCTTCTTCTACAGCCAACGCTCTAAAGCTATCCTCCTCCTCTGCTACCAGACCTCATTTCTCCCCTCTTTCAAGATGCTTCTCTTCAGGTAATTACATTTCTACCCTGCCAATAACATCTCTCTCTCTCTCTCTTCCTCTGTGTGTATGTGAGAGTGCGTGTGTTTTTCTTGAAATCGGGCAAATTTTAGAGGAGAAATTCATATGTGCATTGGCGGTTAAATCGCAGTTTTGGATGGGTTGAAGTACGCAAGTTCACATGAATGGGTGAAGCACGAAGGCTCCGTTGCTACAGTTGGGATTACCGACCATGCTCAGGTGCTTTTTCTTTCTTTTTTTTCCGTCTAAACTACAAATTATTTATTATTATTATTATTATAAATATTTATATTTATAGGATGAATACGAGTAGATAATATGAAAAAAGTAACTAGTGCCTTCATAGAGTGATAAAAGTAATAATTATTGCATCTAAATGCTTCGTGAGTATAACCTACTTCATGCTTTATGCATCGCCGAATGGTTTCAAATTTTAGCTGGTACCTAAGGGTGGGGGTGTGCCCGTTGGTACCAAGCTTCCAAGTCAACATACCGATGATATGCTTAACCTAAAGCAACTGCACTTAGAGATATAGGATTTTATACAAATCAATTACCATTAAGAAAAACAGACCTTAAACAGGCTTGTTTTTTTTCCTTCAAATAATCACTTTCTAATGAATTAATTTAATTAAATTTTTTAAAGACATATCTCTTACAAACATAATTATCAAATAATTTTCTACTATGATTATATTGTCCAGAAATACGTGTTCACGTCTTATTAGATGACTGAAGAACAACACTTAAGTTGTCATATCGTTATGGTATGCGAGTGTTATGGACTCGAAATGTAGCCTAAAAGTCTTGTTTTAATTCGGAAAAAAATAAATAAATGCAGGACCATCTTGGAGAGGTGGTGTTTGTTGATTTGCCGGAAGTCGGTGGCTCCGCCACCAAAGCCAGCTCATTCGGGGCGGTAGAAAGTGTGAAAGCCACCAGTGACATCAACTCCCCCATCTCTGGAGAGATTATTGAAATCAACACAAAGCTTTCAGAGACTCCTGGTTTGGTAATTCCCCTGCTTCATCATCTTTTCCTTTTTATGGTCAAATATATAATTTTTCAGACTTCAAATCTAGAAAGATTTAATAATGGTTGGATAACACTTGATAGCCCTCTTAGTACCTTATAACAAATTGTTTGACCTTTAGAAGTCAAAATGCTAACGAGTATAGTTCACGAATGTTTAAAGGTCAACAAGAGCCCGTATGAAGACGGATGGATGATTAAGGTGAAGCCAAGCGACCCGTCAGAGTTGGAAGCTCTAATGGGTGCCAAAGAGTACACAAAGTTCTGTGAAGATGAAGATGCTTCTCACTAGACTTGAACATACATGATCAGATGTCCTATGATTTTTTTTTCTTCGTTTTTTCGTCCAACTTTAACTAACTGAAATCTCAGTTGTTTCAAATAAAATCATATTATTCCAAGGTTTGATGTCGATTTTCCCAAGTCGAAATATGTTCAATGTGGTTAAAATTCATGATTTGCAGCAATTGGCAACACATTTCTTTCTAAGTAATCATAAACCAGGTACAGATTTCCAACATTACAGCAAAAACCATGATCTGAATCTCTTTTTACTATCTTTTCTTCTTCTTCTTCTTCTTCTTATTTATATGATTATTGCATAGTTAAGGGACACTTTAAACCTCACCATAGCCACTGCAATTGTTAGCTTTGGGACCCAAGGACGGGACAGAAGAACTGATGGACATTAGTTTTAGTCTCAAATCATCGATAATCTTTGCAACTTTAGTCTCAGCAGCCACGCCCGCAATATTGTTGTCTTCACCGTTTGAGGCTTGATGTTTGGTCACACGTGGAAAACTTTCGGGCTCGCAATATGAGATGGCAATGAGACATTCCCTCAGATTGTCTAGTGAACCCTCCTCAAGCCGTGGTTTATAATCCATATAACGTTGTATGTTTGTCCTAATAAATAGTTCCTAAATATCAAAACACGAATCAATATAATATATAGCTTTAACCAAAGATTCATTTCTTAAATCTTGAAAATCAATTCTTCCATTACAAAGCCACATTGATTTTTGGGATTTTTCTGTTCTCTGACTAATTGGTCAAAGTCAAACGTAATGATTTTGGGATCAAATCTGACATGATTTCATTTGTACATTGCAATGTAATTGCTCTCCAATTCATATAATTGTTTTCATTTAATTTAATAAGTTGATTTTGTTTTCATCTAACTACCTAATTCAACACCAATTGTGGATTGAAATCTAGCTAGAATGACAATGATAAGTCAACATTTATATTTGAAACAGAGGAAACATTTTCTTCAAATTTGAAGGATTAAGAGAAATTCTATCTTGTTAAACTAATAAACAAACTACGGAAACAGGAAACAAGATCAGAAAAGGTTTCGAAATAGGATCAACAAATAATGATCCGATAGTTAAACTTCCGACATCGATCTGGAAGATGAACAAGCAGGTGACGAGATAATTGATAAAGTTTTAAATTGGAATAGAGAGGAGGAGGAGGAGAAGGTACCTTGAGATGATGGGTGAACCAACGGCGGTGATGTCTGCCTGCGTCGGGCACTCCGGCCGTCGGTTTTTGGGTGAAAACAGGCGGGCGGCGAGGGAGGCGTTTAGGAATAGGAGAGTTTTGATTGGTGGAAGGAAGAGAGATTCTTCCGTGTGAATCTTTTGTACCCAAACGCCCTGCCTTTTCCAACGTGCAATTCGGATACCTTTGACTTCCACCATTTAAATTTGACTCTCTCCGAATCATGTCAAATTTGGTCAACCACCCTTTTTTATTTTTATTTTAGCGGTTTCTTTAACTATTTTCTAGTCCACAAATTTCATAAAAAACCTTTGATAAATTTCAATTTTTTTTATTAATATGATATAAATTTTTTCTAATCATAATAAAAATAAAGATTTGATTTTAATCATAAAAAGATAACTTAATTTTCAAAATAAGGATGTTCAATATAGTTCATATTTTTTTTATGGGTTCTAAGAAAATAATTTTAGTTTTTAAATCAGTCTCATTAATGTTCCAAATTGAATTTTAAAATTTTGAGCAAAATGTCATTTTCGTAATTAACATGTGATGTTTTTACAATCACATGCTGTATATTGAATCACATGTCATTAAATATTAAAAATTCAGGACTGTTTTTTATATGGACTTCATTGAGTGCAACTCTTTAATGTATAATCAAATTGACAAGATTTACCTATGTCAGTAACATTATACTATATATCAATTAGCAAACTAAAATGAAAATTTATCATGATATTTTGAAGGGTATTTTAGTAAATTAACCATAAAACCATGAGATATTATATTCTCATGAGATTTTGCATGTGATCTCTTAGCTAACACATTTTTAAATTATATATATATATATATATATATATATATATATATATATATATATATATATATATATATAGGGGAAGGTTCATGCGAGAACCGTTGTTAGAGCGAGAACGGCGAGAACCAATCTCAGTCGTTCCTTGAATATGAGAAGTTTCATGGATGGTGAGCGTGGAGGGATAGAGTGTGGCATGGTGCATGTGAGAAATTCATGGATGGGCAATGACATTGAAGGAGGAGAATTGGACGGCTTAGATTGGTTCTCGCGTTTCTCGCACTAAAAATGGTTCTCGCGGTTCTCGCACTAAAAATGGTTCTCGCATGAACTTTTTCCTATATATATATATATATTGCATTTCCTTTCTCTTTTTTCTCTTTTTCTTTTTTTTCATTTTTGTTTATCATAATTATAGTTAAAGATCTCTCTTTTTTTTTTTTTGAAAGTAATATATATTTTGTCATGAAGGGGTGTATGAATCAGTTGTGTTGGTTATAACAGTAGTGGCAGGAAAAATGATGATACTTAAATCAACTTTGGGGAGAGCGTCTTATGAAAGTTAAATTTGTTTTCTAGGAAAGCCGACCAAATAATATGGTGATTTATAGTGGTAGCTAAGATAGTAGTTTATGCTGTGAGCGTGTAGAGTAACTAAAAGGATATTTTTTTATTTTTTATTATAGAAAAAGCTTTATATATTATGAAAAAAATAATAAAACGATTTAAAGTTATTTTCTTTTAAATTTTTCATTTTATTTAATAAAAATAAAAATGAATCTTCTTTACTTTTATTATATTATTGGTTTGTTTTTTCTAAATAAAATATTTACGTTATGTACATTTCATGTGGACTATTTTTTAAAACACTATCACGGTCATTAATTGTGTAGCTAAAATAATTAATCAAAAATATTAAAGCTTAAGTAGTTTTAATCTTTGAGCAAAAGATTTTAATGATTTTTTGTACAACAAAACTAAAAGTTCGTTACTATAAAGTGATTATTTAAGATAACATGTTAGCTGCATATAATGAGATGATGTATTAATTTGTTTTTATCCCGCCGCAGCGCGCGGACAAAAAAATACCTTGTTACATCATCAATTTATAAATTTCATTTATAAAAAGTCAGTAATTTTATTTAAACATGGTTTATTATTATATTTACATGAGTAAATAAAAAGCTAACCAATATTTACAAAATTATACATGCGACATATATAGATTCCAAACACATTTTAAAAATAAAAAACAACGTATACAGGTTCAAGAAAGGAATTCTTAATACGGATTCAAAATACAAATATGGTTTAATATGGGATATTATTCAACATGACCTCGTGTGACGTTTTCTTTGTTAATGTATATATACTAGTATTTTATAGCTTGCGCGCTGATCCAGGATTTATATATATAATTTATTTTTTTACTATAAATTATAAAATTAGTTGATCTACATGATAATATATTAATAAAAACTTATTTGCTAGTCTGAAAAATATAATTAATAACATATATTAAGAATAATTTTGGTCCAAAAAGTCAGAAGTTGCAACATCAAAAATTCTGGTTATTTATAACGATGTACTTACATTTTGACCTAACGTTCAAACTATAAATATAAAATTAAGTTTAATGGTTTAGAAAATTAAACCTAAAGTTTAATGCTTAAACAATTCAAGAATATAGATTAATGTTTACATCAAAATAAGCGCAGGCTTTAAAGTTAAAATATTATAAAATGATTAAGACTTTAATCGAAATAGAGGTTAAACTATTTTTAACCTTAATAAAAAATCTTAGATAAATAAATTTATTAATCACTGTTTACATAAAATTATAAAAAACATATATATGAAATTACATTAAGCAAAATAAAATAACAAAAAAGACAGACACGATGCTTTAAGAAAATAATACTTAAAAAGGGTTAAAAAGAATACAAAGATTAAAACGAAGTTTAAAAAAGGTTACAAAATCGGAATTCGCTTTTTTTTAAAATTCGAAATTAAAATAGGCCAAAGGGAATTTAAAAAATACAAAGATAAATTAAAAAAAGCAGCAAATTATAAAAACTTAGAACTTTACAACAGCAGGACTTGAACCCGGGTCTGATGTGTATGAAACAGAAACACTACCACTGCGCCCTAGTGTGCCTTTATTGAAAATACGTGATATTTATTATATATTGTAAACGCGTTTTCTTTTTCCTGACAAATGTATGGTACTATAATTTGTGTATTTATTATGTTGTATTATTTATTTAGCCTTTTGTGGTTAGCCCACTTGTATTCGGTCCAAGGTCTTGCAACTCTTGTATTTATTTACTAGTTTAATAATATTTTCATTATGGGAAAATAATCTTTGAATATACTTTTCACAACTAACACGTGAATATTTATGGGTTTCATGACGTCTATGTGACCTCTGACAAACTGCTAGTAAACCTTGCTCTGATATCATATAAGTTTGTAGGTTCAATTCAAAGTCATAAACAATTGGCTATAAGCTAGAGTGTCCATAATCCACTATTAAACACGTTACAAAGTCACTTTGCGTCCCACATAAAATATCACTCTAACATTATTACGAAACTTATTAGGTACGAAAATCTTTAAAGAAGCATAACAAAGTAGTATAATTAACCCTGAATATTGTTCAGGCAATAATTTAAGGTGGCCGACCCAAAATTTATATGGATAGATACATCTCTTGTATTAAGAAACCGTCCTGTTTTGGCCATCAAATTTCTTCTCACGACAAAATCGTGGCCACTAGCTAGCTACTAATTCCCTCGATCTTTCCCTTTTTTGATCCTGATCTTTCATTTTGTAACACTCAAACATCCTAAATGATTATATTAATCAAGTTGCACAACTTGTTCTACGCATGCATCATCTCCATCTTCAGTCTTCTCATTAATTTAAAGCTACCAAAAACTTATGAAATATATAAATTTTGATTCATTCCTCAACTTTTCATATGTAAGGAGGTCTTGTGTTGTTAATCTATTAATATTACGAGAATGGTTATAAATAAACGTAAAAAAATGCATAGCTTGGGACTCGAAGCCTTCACCTAGCTAACTCATCATCAGAAATTAAACTACACTTATGACTCTGGACTCATTAACAGTTCTGCAACTTTTAATATATATATATATATATATATATATATATATATATATATATACAAGGGTTCATGCGAAAAGGTCCTTATTTGCGAAAAGTGCGAGAAGCGATCTGGACCTTATAATTTATTGATCAATGGTTAATAATGATTATGGCATTCTTGTAATTAAAATAAAGATAAGTGGTATTAAACTAAATTACAAAAGGGTAAAATAGACTTCTTTTCCATACATTTCCTAACTTTAATACCTAATTAATCTCCAATTAACTTTCTCTCCTCTCACCTACATACCTTCTTTCTCCATCATCAAACCATTCCTCTTCCTTTGTTCTCTCAATTCAAAGTTCAAACATTTCATCTCAAACACTCTCTACCCATCGGTGGTCCATAAAAACCACCTCCTCTATGTACCGTCGCAACCACCTCCTCCATGGCTCCATTTTTTTCTCCAGACGACGGCGCTGACTCCGTCCTTCCCCATTATCGCTAATACTATCATCAGCGAGGTGATTTCTCTCTAGTTATGGCTGCAGTTGTCGATTTAGGGTTCGACGGAGAGTATTTGCGGCGGCTAAGGTTGTCAACGGAAAGAATTGTGGTGGATAGGCTGTACTCTCTATTACCATTGGAGCCGTCGTCGAACTTTTGATTTGTCACCCGCCCTGCCGTCAAACATCCGACCATCTCGGCGTACGGTGATTACAAAAGTTAAATATTATTTGCTTTATTTTCAGATCTACCACGAGATCTCGTTGATGGTTATGTTTTTTTAGTATATCTTCATCTCGATGATGGTCACCGATTATACTGCACATTTCAATTTTTTTAGATTTAGGATTCTTTTTCTCTTTTTTTTTCATACTATATGTAATGTTTATACACTGCTCATCAATGACAAGTCTGTGTATTAATTTGAGGTATGGTTCCAGGTTTTGCATACAAAAATAAATTTGTTAATATTTGTTTATGGTTCTGGGTGTTTAACAAATTTATTTAACCATGTGTTTTTTGTGTGTTTGTTGAGTTTTTTAATCTGTTTTCTGGTTGTTTAAGAGGATACTTGTTTAATTTATTCAGCATTGAACGACTGAAAAAATTTGTTATGGGTTCACGGATGATTTAAACTTTGGATGTGTTCAATATTGTATATTGTAGAATTTGACGGTTTTAATAGAATGTTAATGATTAAAGAACTCGTAAATCTTTGGCTGTGTTCAATATTGTATATTGTAGAATTTATTCTAAACTAATGTGGTTTTGGTCGTGTTCAATAGAATGTTAATGATTAAAGAACTTGTAAATCTTTGGTTGTATTCAATATTGTATATTTTAGAATTTATTTTAAAACTAATGTGGTTTTTGGCCGTGTTCAATAAAATGTTAATGATTAAAGAACTCGTAAATCTTTGTCCGTGTTTAATATTGAATATTGTAGAATTTATCTTAAAACTAATGTGGTTTTGTCTGTGTTCATTAACGAACACAAAGAATGATAAAAAAATCTCGTAAATTATTTGGTGTGTTCAGCGGTGAATTCTGTAAAACTAATTGTTTACTAGTTCTCTATTTTTTATTTGATTTTTATTTGTTTTTTTATTTTTTAGGAGTGAGAAATTGATTGGAGAGAGAATAGTTTTGTTTTACCATAATACCCTTTTAAAATTAAAAAATAACAAATCTAAATGAGTGGCTAAGATTGCTTCTCGCACTTTTCGCAAATAAGACATTTTTCGCATAAACCTTCCTATATATATATATATATATATATATATATATATATATATATGTGTGTGTGTGTGTGTGTGTGACGGTTCATGCGAGAACTGTTTTTAGTGCGAGAACTAATCTCAACCGTTCTTTGGATATAAGAAGTTCATGAATTGGAAAATGTAGACAAAACTTTTGCCTATATATATTATTTATATATTAAAGCTTCTCATATTTATAAACTAGAATCTATTAGCATTACACTATTGATACCACTCTCTCATACAAGTGGTCAATGATGACTTGAAAGTCTATCCTTTGACTATTGGTAACTATAGTATAAATATGTCACACGACTGAAAAGTTTCTAATGTTTGGTTAATGTTTACATTATGCATTATTCAATGTCACATGAAAAACAGTTTTTAATCGAACCTTTTTCTATATATGAGAAGACGTTTATTTAAAAATTAGTTTTATAGTATGTATCATGTATAACCATCATTAATGCTCATTAGTGACTCACTAATAGGTGTACTTTTATCTTTTATGTACTTTTCAAAACGTAAATTATGTCCGGATGGACCATCATTATATAGCGAGACTAGATTTTCCAAAAATACTCCACATGATTGTGTCATTAATGAGCAATCATATTATTGACCATTGATTTGTTTTAATCAGGGGTCAAGACTGTTCTTGCGGTACTCACAATAAGAATGATTTTCAAATATATATGAAAATTTTCGATCGAGAATTGTTTTTCGTACGATAATGCATGAACTGTTTATACACCATTAAGAACTCATTAATAGGAGTATTTTGATCATTTATAAATTTACCCGACCATTTAATTTCATCTGAGTAAACCGTTATTAATTTGTAAGACTTAATATTTTGATAAAATACCCATAATTAATACGTCATTAACTTTAATTATTAGCTAATTGACCAATCAGAAGACTTTTATGTCTTTTACAATAAAAAAAGCTTAATCAAACTTTTTGGGATATGCTAGCCATTCAATATCACACTTCTCTTTATTTCGTAGAAGTTTAGTCTAAAACTGGATAGAAAATTGTTGTAAAATTATATCTATAGACTTCACTACATTAGGACCCTTTGCTATTAACATCATAACCATACTAGAATTATGGGTGTGTATGAAGAAACTAGATGAGGTTAAGGCTGATTAATTGATAATAACAAGCGTAAGCTATATAAGTTATTTGAAAAGACTTTTATTTTGAAAGTTTTATGAGAGATTAAGTTTTTAACAACCCTTCAAGATTTTAATACTCGAACGAGGCTAAAGAGCTAGATTTATAAAAACTAGAATTCCAAACCCTTATAATCCCTATAGGCCTGTTGCCCAACACACCCAATATATCGCCATTAGGTATGACAAACTTACTGGAGCCTATCCAGGTTGAGGTCTAGGACATGAATTTTTGAGGACGGGGCAAGTTTATGACAAAAATATAGGACATAATAAGATTCAATAAAGAAACAGGTTTATTTATATAACCTAAAGAACTAATTTGACTATTAGATTGATAGGATGAATGGTGGTAAATAGTATGTTCTTACTTTTTATATATAACCGAGTCGTCTTTAACACGTGCTTTGCGACGTGATAAAATTACTATTACAGTTTCTTTATAGAAAAAAATATATTTTATCAAAAATATATATTTATTAAAATATATATTTTATTATAGTAAATTTATATCATAATGTAGACAAAGATAACATGGTCACAGACACATATCCGTATTTAAACCATGTGTTATATATTAAAAACTATAAGAGAAAAAACAAATAACACATAGAGTTAATTTAAAATTACAATAATAAGAATTATGAGAGGGTTTAGTTGAGAACAATTTTTATTGCGAGTACCGCGAGAATCAACTTTGACCCTTATTTAAAACAAATCAATAGTCAATAAAAATAACGGCTCATTAATGACGTATTAACGAAGGTATTTTGAAAAATCAAGTCTCGTGCTTTACTGGCCGTCCACCCAGACGCAATTTACGGTTGGGAAAATATATAAAAGACTAAAAATGACCCTATTAATAAGCATTAATGATAGTTAAAAAAAACAATCGTTATAAGAATAGTTCTTAAATTAACTTCTCCCGTAAAAACTTAATGTTAACTTGAACTAAGGTAATATGATGATCTCATGGTCTCTTACTCTTCAATATAAATAATATTTAGCATGATAGTGTTCATTACCCCTTCTAAATGTTATTAGATATAATTACAAATATAAAACAAAAGAAAACAACATGGAAGGGGATTTTGGGAGGGATCATATCATAAAACAATTCTTATTCACACACTCACGTACACACTACAAAAAATGTAACACCGGTTTCACGAGCTTAAAATTAGAGTAAATTAAAACTTTATTTACACCAAAAGTTTGCAGCGGAATAAACCACTGATTACATATTAAGTATTGTTTACCAACTTGGCGATCACAAACAACGAATCAAGCCAAGTACCAAAATTAGCCAGTGTTACCACTATGCACCGACCATCGTTATACAGTATCAGAGTTAACAAAACTACAAGTGTTCCAAAAGATATATATACAATAACACTACCCACAGTAACCCGCCTCGCCAGGCCCTCTGATCACAAACCTGCGAAAAGGGAAATATCACGAAACATTAGCTACACTAGCTAGTGAGTACAAGTATCACATAAGCACCAATAAGCATGCTTTCACGTCACAATAAAGCACACAATGCTAAGTTATCACATAGTAGTGTGCCGACATGTCAGCAGGATCATATCTTGCGGGGTTGCAAATCCCGCTCAACGAATCCAACTGAGGAAATCAGCAACACCAATCCATGCTGGAGGGGAAACGAAAAGCAACCCCCCGAACACGTTGCGGAGTCACATGGACTCAATTAGGCCTTAGTTACAAACCAAGACCCCCCTGTTTTTGTCGAGGAACGGCGGCCTGCAGAACCTTTACCCCAGAAAAATCACTCGTGGGAACCGCTAATCCCTGAATAACACTCAAGGGACCCAGCCGCATCGGCGACTGACCTCAACCCCTGCGTCTGTCCGGACAGGAAATCATAAACACGTTTGACCCATAGGGTCCACAGTACGCATGCGTCTCACATATCACAATTTATATCACATGGTATCATTTATAACACTATATCACTATATCACGTAGCACACAACACAGGCACACAATAGCCCTACTTACTGAGTCTTATGGGAAACCGGTACTCACCTCGATATCACAAGAGACAGATATGAATCCGAGAATCCCAAGAACACACTGAGTCGTCCGAATCACCTAACACATAAGGTTCAGGCTTGGTTATCACTTACACATAACACACACAGGTTAGAACACAAGTTACATAAGCTGTCAACACAGAACAGCTTGCTACGGCCGTAGTGTACATGTCCTACGGCCGTAGGACACATAACAACACCCTACTACGGCCGTAGGGTCAACCCACTACGCCCGCAGAGTTTCTTTCCAATGAATCATGCACTACGGCCGTAGGAACCTATTCCTACACCCGTAGTAGCTATTCTTTGGTGAACTACGACCGTAGGTTATGTACCTACGCTCGTAATCCTTGTTTCATCGTCCGTAGACGGTAATCCACATAAAAACACACCCTACGGCCGCAGAAACCCTGTCTACGGCCGCAGTAGACATTAACTGCCTCCTACGGCCGTAGGGGATAGGTCCTACGCCCGTAGGAAGTACCTGCACAGCAGGTCTTCATCCCTGTTTCACGACAGCTCTGAAAATACGCGATTTTTGACACACAACCGATCCAAAAACTGAGTTTACACCACAAGTACACTTTGTTTAACACCCACATACACTTACAAACACATTTACCCCAATTTACAATCGAGAAAACACCATTTACACCATCAAAATGGTGTAATCCCTTCAAAAGCTAAAACTAGGGTTCTTAGTGAGAATACTTACAAACAAGAAGAAGAAGTAACTGATGTATCACTCAATCAGCTATACAACTCCTTTGCAACAGATTTGTGCCTTGATTTCTTTGAAAAACTTGAGAGCAAAATGTGTGTACGTGTTTTCTTCACATGTACGTACGTTTGTGTGTGGGTGTTTGACTCAAAAGAAGTCAAATATAACTTGAACCGCCATAAGGTGGATAAATATCACAAACGGGGTATTTTGTTCCCCCTTCCAACTTACAATTTAACACACGCCATCCCGTTTTACCTAACGGGGATATCTACGGAATCATTTCGCGAAACCGTATAACACGACATCACTTTTAGACACAACCGACACTTTTCACATTATCACATTAATTAACACAGTACACGTTAGTCACACAAAACACTTAATTAATTTCACTTAAAGTCACTGTACAAGCTCTAAAGCACAAAGTACAACCCTACACTGCTAGGCCCATTTCCAGGGTGTTACAAAAAATATATTAGTTATTTACATATTTTTAGCAATATTAATATACTTAAAAGTGTGGAAAATTCTAATTAAACGTGGAAAAAATAAGTATAACAAATTCATATCAAATATCTACATTTAAAAGTGTTAAAATTATAGTAAAAATCACATTTATTAGTGTAGATAAATTATCAAAAAAATTTACACTACTAAGCCTAGAAAATTTGAAAAAAATTCTAAATTTACAAAAGTTCACGCTTTTAAGTATAAATTTCTCTAATTCTGCATTTATTATTAAACTTATACAGTTAAAACCAAATCTAAACATTTATAAAAGTCCACACTTTTAAAACCAAATATATACATTTATAAATGTAGAGTCTTTTTATTTTTCTAACTATCTTTATATTTAAACTACTTTTCTCAATTATAAGTATGATAATTTTTAGAATTTTTATATGCTTGTTATGTAGCGTAAAAAATAATATTATTTTTATACTCGTTCTTTGGTCATTGCAACTTTGTATATTTTTACCTGCACCTCCTTGCTAGTGCACTGTACCTTGTCGTTTAGAAAGAAAGAAAAAAGAAAAGTCTTTTAAAAGGTTGTTGAAAATGCCTATAATGACCCTAAAATTTGAATTTTTAAATAGGAAAAATGATTTGTAATCGTCTACTTCTTAGATTATTTTTCTTTCATACTCCGTACGTTAAATAAATAACAGTTTACTCATGTAAGTGTTTTTAGTTAAGAAGTTGACTGGAATGAAAACGTAGTCGTATATGTTTGATTCTATCTCATCAACCCGAGAAGTTCAACTCTTCATTTATTTAAATATCTTCATATTCATTTGACAACAAACTTTTGTATTTAACACTCTATTAGCTAATTTCAACTTCTATCAAGCTAGATTTTTTATTTCAACAACGAAATCACAATGACAAGATGGCTTTCATTGTTGTTTAAGGGGTATATGTTCAATTCATTCGTGTTGCTTAATGAAAGAAAGGACACATGGAGATGGAGAAACCATGACCAAACTTATCATGAAAAGATGTCTCATTCGACTATCAAACTCAATTCCAACATGTTTATCTACAAGCTACCTACCTAGCTAGGGCTACGTAAGAAAACCATATAATTAAATTAAAGATTTGCCAACCATGAATATATACTAGGCTCAAATTCTTGTATCCTAAAGAACATTTGAAGACCAAACATCATTAAACTAATCAATTAAAGTGCACAAGTCACTACTATGTAAGGTTCAATCAACAAAGGATGTGTTTGAAAAGGATGTTTGTGGACATTAAAAAACAAAGTTAATTCTAAATGAAATATAATATAGCTAGCTACTTATAAGCTAGGGCCTGCAGAGATCAAGTTATGTAATAAATGAACAAGTTCGAGTATCATTATGTATTGTAATATTATATTCTGATGTAGAGGATTTATATCATCATATTTTGTATTTGTATTCATCTTTTTATTTAGAAGATCAAGATAAGTGTTAAATTTAAAATATCATGTCAAGAAAGAAAATTATTAAATTATACATCATAACTTAATGGGTATAAGGATGAAATAGAAAATTTTAATAGGAATAAATATAATTTTCTATCTTTTAATATAAATTTTGAGAGTCTCGAGATATACTAGGTAGCTAGATAGTAGGTTTTGGGTTATACAAGTAAACCTAGGTTCATGGTGAAATACTGTCCTGAACTCTCATAAATCATAATCATGAATGTAATTGTCAAAACTTTTTTTCTTCCTTTATATGATCCTCCATGATTCTAGCAACTTGAATTTACTTGTGTAGGGGTGTTCTGGTAATGTTGTCGACTCTATAAAACATAATATTTTATATTTAATTTAATGGGAAAAGAAATTTATATATCTTATCTTATGAAGTCGAATTCAAGGATTATAATATTATATCTTCACTGTCAAGTCCATTACTTCACGCTCAATAGTAGAGCCCACTTGAAATAAATCATCAGCCTTGTTGGGTCAACATATGTTTCCCGTAAGAAATTTAAATTTACAATCTTTTGCTAGTAGACTATTTACATATTACTTTTGTCAACAAAATTTGATTTTTGTATTATATTTTTGGGTAAATTGTGTAAATATATAGCAAACTTTACTAAAACTGTCATTTTATACTAATAACTTTATTTTGTACTTAACAATACAATCAACTTTATAAGTCATACAACTAATAATCTGATTATCAAGTTATTGGCTATATTTTTTAATTTTTTATTTTATTAAATTAGAATATTCATATGTTCTTGGTGTTTTTCAAAAGTATATTCTAAAAAAAGCATCATCTTGTTGAACAAAATCACCAAAAAATTGTTTATCTAAACATATATGGAACCAGAATCACCTATAAATCCATATATGCAAGATGAACACAATTTGAACAATAACCCAAATCTCCTAACGTCCCATGCATTTCTACAAACAAGCATATGAAGATGAACATGAACATAACGAACTTAATCGATACAAAGTGAACATCAATTTCTATCAAGACAAGAAATCCTAATCACAAAATGAATAAAATTGCAATAGTTTCTGTACAATCGCAAATAAGCTATGAAGACGAACATCGATTTCTACAAGCTTTGCAACAAGATGAATAAAATAGCAATTTTGAAGGCAACAAACCCTAATTGCAATTTATGAACACAAAATCGATTTTTGATTAACACAAGAAAGCTTAATCAACAAACCCGATTAAAAGAAACTCGAAATCACTCGAATCAACTATCGAACCTTGGTGCTTTGAATATGAGGAGTAGAAACTCAAAATCGCTTGAATCAACAAATCTAATTTAGCAAAACAAGAAAACTTTTAGATGAGTTGGTCACCAAAATCCGGTACAATTTGACTTCGCACATGACATCATATCATCGAATTCCCCATAGGGGTGATGTCGTTGACAATCAAAATCCTAGATGAGCGAAAGCCCTAGACGATTACAATCGATCTACTCCAATATTATTGATGTACCAAGGGTTGATGTCGTTGACATTGCCGAATGGGTCTTTGAGGGATTTCATGTATCCATTTTTGTGTTTGATCAGTGGATTGATTTGGATATATGTTTCCGTATTCATGGTTTAATTGATTTGTGTGTTCTAAAGTGGTAATTGATCAACAACAAGAACACTTACATGAACCCAAATACGTAAAAATTATTTAAAAAAATATTGGAAATCGGTTGGTAACTAAATGTAGGTTAATTGCATACAATGAACAAAATTAAATGTTAATTATATTTTTCTGTATAATATAAAACTAATTTCATACACTAATAATTCTGATAAAGTTCGTTGTATTTTAACCCCGTATTAATATATTTATTGGGACATTTCACATTTGGGCATAAGTTTCTCAAAAACACTTCAAGCTATATATAAGTTTTAAAGTTTATACATGGATAACTATTTATGAATAAAAATTTACTTCTTGCACTAGCTACCCTAAATATCTTGGCCATTTTAGGGTGCTTTAGCCCTATGAGTAATTCGTATTTTAATAAATGTACAATTTCATTCTTTCTTCCGGTGTTATCTTTTTTTAACAACCCATTAAAACGGACAGCAACCATATTACAGGATTTTGACTCAAAATTTTGAATTTTTTTTGCATATATTTATATATATGCTTACTGTTGTCGCTAAATTATATATCTGTCCATACTTTCTGCATTCAACCGATCAAGAGTTTCTGCATCATACGACTTATAGAAAAACATCATGATAGTATGATACAAAGAATCAACTTTATATCGCCGTTGATGATGCCGCGACTATTAGCTATATTTCTTGTAGTGTAGAACATATATATGTTTATTGGGCTGTTAATTAACTTATTCAATGCACTCTTCATTCATATATATATATATATATATATATATATATATATATATATATATATATATATATATATATATATATCAACGACTGTGATAAGCAGTTTCTTATCAATTAGTAGATCCATGCATATATATATGCTCCATTGGCGACAAAATTAGCTCTGTTGAAATTCTATAAAAACAATGACCTAATTTTAGCAGGTACCCACCAATGATTATACAGAAAAATGGTCATATATTGCATAAACATGGCCTACAGTTTGATACTGATGTTTTTGAATGTGACAGAATTTGGTGCCATCTGACTGGCAAGATTAGGCTTCTTTCTTCATCTTCTTTTTTTATTACAAAAAAAGTTTGCCTGTGTTGCTGATGGAAGACAATCCAACGACTTAATTTTAATTAGTTCCCTTCTTCTATATATCTGGATCGTTTCCTCACAGAGATTACATTTAATTTTATACATACAAAATGTAGATAATTTCAGCCATAGTCTTAATTAAGTATCAGAAGAGGCCTAAGTTCAATTCTAGTTGGTGCTAACAGTGGTTATAATATAAGAAACGACCATATATAGAAATGATTAGCTGGCTGCGTACATCAGAGCATATAGGTCGACTTATAAAAAGAACTTGCCAATTAAAACGGGAAATCTTTTTAAGAAGAAAAAAGAAAAAGACAGCATATACATATATCGTAAGTTATATCACTTATATATATCACATGTCCTTTTGCATGGAATATTGCAAAAGAAGCAAAATCTGAACACTTGAAAATTGCCAGATGAAGTTTGGTTGCAATTTTGATCAATATTTGATTGTAGAACAATATTTTAGCTTTATAAGTGCAGATACAAATAAGGAAATTAATCGATGACTTTCGTATACCGTTAACCAGATTTGGTTCCTTAATTAATTAATTAAAGTACGTTGCTGTAGATATATATATATATATATATATACATACATATATATATATATATATATATATATAAGTGCAATTCATAGTCATTGTTTAATTAATTGGTTAAATATTGTGGAAAGCGAACACTTGGCCTAGCTTAATTAATTATAAGCTACAACCAATAATTTAAGTCTTCGTCAATCTCTAATTGTGTTAATTGTTATGTGGGTGCAAACTAGGATCATCTGTAGGTTTGGCTCTTGGTGCAAAGTAGGATCTATGATCTTCTACTTAGATTTTATTGAATTTTATATTGTTCAAGCAGCTAGCTAGTTAGGTACATTCTAATTGTAGTTAGGCTTTACGATTATAAATATATACGAGAATAAGATATTTTTTTTAATATGTAGAGTGGACTTTATCCGAGATTACATCATGATGAGTGTTGTTTGCATTATTGCATACACGAATTAAGATATACGGGAATCATGGGAAGAGTTTATTCGAGAACTGTTGTTAGTGCAAGAACCGCGAGAACCAATCTCAGCCGTTATTTGGATATGGGAAGTTTATGAATAGAGAGCTTGGAGAGATAGAGTGTGACAAGGTGCATGTAAGAAATTCATGGGTGGACAATGACATTGAAGGAAGGGGAACCAGACGGCTTAGATTGGTTCTCGCGGTTCTCGCACTAAGAATTGTTCCTGAACTTCTTCCCGAGAACCATTAATCTTAGACTTATTAAAACTTGTTAAGGGTAAAAAAGTTTTGGCGGCTTGTTAATAAACGGAATTTTCGAAAAATCAAGTTTCAATCATTCATGACAATTTATTCCGATGTAATTCATGATTAGGTAATTATATAAATGACTATAATAACTCTATTAATCAGTCACTAATAATGACTACAAACAGTTTTTGCATTTCTAATGAGAACTCTAATATTGTTTATCTAATAACTAAATATGAAACCGTACGTATACAAATGATAACCTCCGTGAGTGAAGCTAGATATAGAGTCGCATATGATATATTGGAAAATTCACAACGTACGCGGCCATATATTATATATATATATATATGATAACCTCCGTGAGTGAAGCTAGATATAGAGTCGCATATGATATATTGAAAAATTCACAACGTACGTGGCCATATATTATATATATATATATATATATATATATATATATATATATATATATATATATATATATATATATATATATATATAATCATGCATGTCATCATATATATATATATACTTGCAAAAGACACCTTGAGTGAATATGAATGGTTGCGTGGTTTGGTTTCCTTAAATCCACTTTATTTAATTATCTACTATTGCTACACATGACTATTCATGCTCAACAGTTGTAATCTCTTTTCTTTTTCTTTCTTTTAAGAAAAAAAAACTTTGCTTTCTGTAAAAGGTGTGATATATCAATTAATTAGGTAAATCAAAATTTATATGGTAAAATGATTAAAAAAAGACAGGTGTCGTTGTCAAATATATGTATGTATTAGATGCATGCCACAAGTATTAATTACAAAATTAGTAGCAATGTTGGATTAATAGATGTGTTTGCCTCTTTTTTTTCCTTGTGGAATACTTAGTGCGTATCAATTATTAAGAAGCACATCACGAATATTGGGAAGAAACATCATCAAAGGCGAATCACATGTGGCGAGGGTCAGGAAAACTAAGTCTCTTCGTGATGAAGAAAATGGCAAGGGCCAAAGGTAAAGTTAATACGGTGAAAAAAAGTCAGAACATCACGAATATTGGGAAGAAAAGGGGTTGGTTTATCTGAGAACTCATTGTCGGAGAACACAATTCGGATAGGAGAAAAGGTGGGTTTTATCCCGCTGTAGTAAGGAGACACCCAACAAGCTCGAAGATTCAGTTCTTTAAATGAAGGTAATTTCACTGAACATCAGGGGTCTGGGGTCGAAAAATAAAAGAAACAAGATAAAACGTCTTTGTATAAAAGAAAAACCGGTAATTTTTGGTATTCAGGAGACAAAAATGGAACAAATTTCAGAAGATTTTGTAGAAGAACTTTGGGGTAATCCTTCCTTTATGTATGCTTTCGTCAAGTCAAAAGGGAATTTGGGTGGGTTATTAACGATGTGGGATCCAAGGGTGCTCTTGAATGGGGTGGCAATGGGAGATGATAATTACCTTGCTATAAAGGGTGTATGGAAGGGGAGGGGCGGGAATTGTACATTTATAAATATATACGGACCTCATAACTCAATGGCAAAGAAGGATCTGTGGCTTAAATTGAGTAGTTTCACATATGGTATTGGAATTTGGAGAGAGAGTAATGCTATTTGGGGATTTCAACGAGGTAAGGGATCCTAGTGAAAGATTGAACGCAAATTCTAACCAAGTAGATATCAACGACTTTAATGGTTTTATAGAAACGAATGGGCTTATTGAAGTTCAACTGGCAAACAGGAAATTTACTAGAATTTCGGATGATGGGCTGAAATTCAGTAAACTTGATCGCGTACTAATTTCAGATGGAATACTTCAATGGTGGTTGAATCCATGTTGCAAAGTGGTAGACATGATTGATTCAGATCATTGTCCTCTCATTTGCTATGATGAAGATCAAAACTCGGGTCCAAAACCTTTCAAATTCTTCGATGCTTGGCTTTTAGACCCACAATGCGATGTGGCGGTAAAAAATGCTTGGGAAAAACCGGTAAGTCAGAATAATCAATATCGCAAGTTCTGTGAAAAGTTAAAAAAATGTGAAATTGGCACTAAAAGAGTTGTTGAGATCGGGTAAGTCTAACATGGAAGCGGAACTGAAGGTGTTGAGAGAAGAAGCAACGCATTTAGAAAGACAAGCTGATCAAAACGAATTGGACCACGAAGGAAGAGCAAGCTGGTTGGAAAAGATGAAACTAATCAAAGAAAAAGAAGCCGACATGAACGATATGATGAG
The DNA here is from genome assembly GCA_947179395.2 of Pulicaria dysenterica. NCBI lineage: Eukaryota > Viridiplantae > Streptophyta > Magnoliopsida > Asterales > Asteraceae > Pulicaria > Pulicaria dysenterica. Next base: position 110,169,439 of record OX359290.1, on the reverse strand, counting down.
GCAAAAAGCTAGAGCGAAGTGGTTCTCGGAAGGGGATGATAACACAAATTTTTTTCGTAACTCTATCAAAAGAAGACAAGTGGTTAACAACATAGTTGGTGTACTTTCAAATGGGCTTTGGGTTGAAAAAATAGAAGACATTAAAGTAGAAGCAACTAAATACATTAGTGAATTTTACAAGTCCAATTCAAAGAGAATATGGGGTTTTAAGAATAGTTTGATTTGCACACTCAATGAAAATGACAACTTGTTTTTGGAGGCTCCTTTCAATCTACAAGAAATAAAGGATGCGGTTATGCAATGCGGTAGTTCAAAGGCCCCAGGGCCAGACGGTTTTAACTTCAAGTTTTTTAAACACTATTGGGAGGTCATGAAAGAAGATTTACATGCTGCCATTTCGTGGTTCTGGAGGGAAGAAAGGATTTCTAACGGTTTTAACTCTTCCTTAATTTCTTTAGTTCCTAAAGGGGGGGGGGGGGGGGGATCTGATGGTTTTTGGGGATTATAGACCGATAAATTTGATTGATAGCTACTACAAAATAATTTCAAAATTGTTGACCAACAGATTAAAAACAGTTCTTCCATCATTAATTGGTCAGGAGCAGTCAGCTTTTCTAAAAGGCAGATCGATTATGGAAGGGATCTAGATCTTGGGTGAAACATTGCAATACTTGAAATCAAAAAAGAAAAAGAGTATGGTGGTAAATTGATTTCGAGAAGGCTTACGATAGCATAAACTGGGAATTCCTAATCCAGTATATGAAATCGATGTGTTTTGGTCAAAAGTGGATCAATTGGATTAGTGCTTGCTTATCGTCTTCTCACATATCGGTGTTGATAAACGGATCTCTAACAAATGAATTTAAACCAGAGAAAGGTGTTCGTCAAGGCGATCCGCTATCACCATATTTATTCTTAATAGTAGCGGAAGGTTTGAATGTAATGTTTAGAGACGCAACTCTAAAGAATGTATTTGAGGGGGTCGAGGTGGGCAAGCAGAATATTCAAATCTCTCATTTGCAATACGCAGACGATACCATTATTCTGGGGAAATGGAGTCGCAAGAATTTAAAAGCAATTGTTACTCTACTTAGATGTTGGAAAGAGGCGTCCGGATTGAAGGTTAATTGGAGGAAGAGCTCTATCTTGGGCTTAGGTGTTACGGAGAGTGATCAACTTCAGTTTGCTAACAGTCTGGGGTGTATGACAAACCCAAATAACAAGCTTATGTATTTGGGGGTGCCGGTTAACACAAACATGAAAAGGGCGGAAAATTGGGAAAAAGTGGTTAAAAAATTCGAATCGGTCCTTGCGGGGTGGAAAAGAAGCTGTCTTTCGTTTGGAGGCAGATGGACACTTGTCAAGTCGGTCCTCTCAAGTCTACCAGTCTATTATCTCTCGTTGTTCCGGGCTCCATCCAGTATCCTCCTTACTCTTGATAAATATAGAAAATTCTTTTTTTTTTTGAAGGGGGGAGGGTGTATTGCAACAGATATATTTCGTGGGTTAACTGGAATGATGTGATCATCAGTAAAGATAAGGGGGGGGGGGGTTGGGCTTCGGGTGTCTTAATCTTTTTAACTTAAGTCTTCTTTTAAAGTGGTGGTGGAAATTCAAATTGGAACCACAAGCGTTGTGCTGTCAAATTATTAAAAGTATTTACGGGTCTTTGGGTGGGTTGGTCGATTTTACATCCTCAAAGCCTAATAAGGGCAGTTTATGGGGTAAGGGGATACTTAAAGAGGGTAGGGATCTTTTTAAGAAAGGGATTCAAATCAATAACTTACAAAAAGTCGAAGTTGGAAATGGAAATACAGTACTTTTCTGGAAAGAATTGTGGGTGGGTGGGGGTACTTTAGATACGAAATACCCAAGACTTTACAATAAGGGTAAGGAAGACGCTATGATTGCTGAAATGGGGTTTTGGATCGAGGATGTCTAGACTTGGAAGGTGGCTACCAATGGCTTCTTAGTGGGAAGAGTGAAAGAGGAGCTCAATAATCTGCTGGAGGATCTTAAACAGGTAAAAATCGTCCAAAACAAAAGAGATAAATGGATCTGGTGTGATGACAACAAGAACGAATTCTCAGTAAAATCAACAAGAAATTTCTTAGAGACAAAGCTGCTGATTCCTACACATGATATTGGGAAAACCTGGTGGTCGGGTTTGGTTCCAAAAAAGGTGAGTATTTTTGCTTGGAGGCTCACTCGCGGAAGAATTCCGGTTAGATCCAATCTCAGCGATAAAGGGATTGATCTGCCATCTGTTTTATGTCCAAGGTGCAGCTCGGAGACGGAATCGGTAGCGCATGCAATATATAATTGTAAGTACATTGACCAAATTTGGAGATACATTTTCAATTGGTGGGGGATCCCGTTCACGACGGATGCGTCTTTAAGCAATTTTGACAACGCAGCCAATGGAATTTTATCGAAACATGGTCTGGAAGTGTGGTCTGCAATGTCCAGAATTGCAGCATATGTCATCTGGAGAAGCAGAAACCTGTTAGTCTTTGAAGGTAAAGATAATATGGCAGATCTAATTCACGAGATACAATTAACGACATTTCTGTGGATCAATGCCCGGTCAAAGAACAGAGATAAACTAAATTGGAACATGTGGTTTTTGGCTCCATACACAATAGGGAGGGAGTAGTACTTCAGGGTGTTAGTATAGTAAATGATTGCATGTGGCTTCAATTATTATATTAACATTTAGGTAAGTGCAGTGTATTTCTCCAACCATTGTTGGAGATGGTTGTCTTGTAAATGTGGTATAGTTAATCTTAATATAATACTGGCTTTTCAAAAAAAAAAATATTAAGAAGCAAAACTTTTTATTATGTATTCATTTATATATGTTGAAGTTATAATTAATTAATAAGGGATATATATATATATATATATATATATATATATATATATATATATAGAGAGAGAGAGAGAGAGAGAGTTGGGTTCAAGTAAAAAAAAAAGTTAAGGTAAAAAAGGTAGGGAGAAATATGGGGATGACAAGTGTCCTTTTTAAATGAAGGGTACATTTGACATTTTGTGTTTTTTAAATTAAAAAAAAATCCTAAAATCTTATATGCCCTCCCGTCCTCCACGTCTCACCCACTTTTAACCTAACCCTAATTTTGCTCCACCCTCTCGTTTTCTTCTGTAGCCCTCACCGTCACACCCTAAACAGTCGCCGGTCGAACCACAACCACTAAGCCGTCGCACCATGAACACCCTAGGTGGGTTTCCTCCGTTGTTGTTTCCTGTGCATCTGTCGGCCCTCCTCATTATGTCGCCATCTTCCCTGCAACCACAGATTAGGGTTGCCGACGACCACCGCCAAGAGCGAAGTCATTTCTCGTCCCAGATGCACACACCCTGTGACCGCCGCTGAAACCGCCGCTGCATCACATACGAGATGCACGCACCGCCGCTGCTCTTTGTGAAGACACCGTCGATGCCCACGCTGCCGCTCAGGCGATTGTGCATTCTCTGTTTTGCGTAGGCTCCGGCGATGCACACGCCGTCGATGATGCCGATCGACGATGATGACTTGGGTTTGGTTTTTCATCTACCATCGCTGGTGTGCTTTTTATCTACCATCGCTGGTTTGATTTTTAGGGTTTTGCATCTAATTTTTGTATATAATCAACACAAATTCGTGTTGTGCATCTAATGTATTTTATAAATCGATTTTGAATGTGAATCCGGGTTTATGTATGTGAATCAGTTGTCTTCTGTTTATTTTTATTAATGTGTGCTTCAGAATGTATTATGTGCATCAATCGGCGATGATGCTTGGGTTTGGCCGACGGCAACCTTGCCGGTGGTTGGTCGGCGGAGAAGGACGGAGAGTTTTTGGTACTGGCAGGCGTGAATGTGTTTTTTTCCCTTTTTTGGGTTGTAAATTTACTAATTTGACCTTTTCTAATTTTTTTAATTCCTGAATTTTAGTATCTTGTTGACTTTTTTTGTTGACTTTGTTATAGATCCTATGGCCAGGATCTCTCCTTGCATTTAGTACCATAATATTTTTTGTGCTAGATCTCTACCCTATATATATATATATCTGTGTGTGTGTGTGTGTGTGTGTATAGACACTTGACACACTTAAATTCTTATATATAAGGTAGAGGCCGGTCCTTTGTTAACGATTCGATCGGTTATGCTAACATGCAAACACAAGGAGATACGATATAAAATGTTGCATCTAGGTACAGTAGAAAATAATTGCGGCAAATTAAAGATGCAGTACAAGAGAATAACGTCGTACAAAGAGATGTGGTATGGACTTAAACAAACATAGATGCGCGCATTAGACGATTATGTATTGTATCATGTTTACAAAGCTAGATGGGTGCATCTAGATACACTGCGAACAAGGATAAATGCAGTAAACATATTGGATGCATGCAAAACATGTACCAACATATATGAGTTTTTGTCATAGCAGTTAGGTTGAATGAAGAAAAAGCCAGACGAATTGGCTACGATTCTTGAGGTTTAATTCTTGTTTTAAACGTGTTATTACCCCTCAATTTATCAAAATATATGAGTTTTTGTCATAGCAGTTAGGTTGAATGAAGAAAAAGCCAGACGAATTGGCTACGATTCTTGAGGTTTAATTCTTGTTTTAAACGTGTTATTACCCCTCAATTTATCAAAATATATGGAAGGTTTGGTTGATTTCTGGATATTTGAATTAAGTTCTAAATATTTGGAGTTCAATCTTCTCATATCTATTGGCCGTTGAAATGTGGTGAATAAGAATTACATGCACATATCAATTTTTGTTTAGTGGCCGTTTATGAAAAGTATTTAAGTTTTTTATTATCTTAACTCTAATGTGGGTTATTTTGTTTGGTTTTAGACATAGATTTCTAATTTGAATCTCAATGAAAGGTGTTGAGTAAGAGCTACATATATACATTTTTGTTTAGAAAACTTTTAACTTACGTGGTGATTCAAACACATTGAAGGTACAACATTTAGTACTATAACTAGATTAAATGTGCGTGATATATAAAGGTTAGTTTAGAAATAATAAATATTAAAAGTTAATAAAAATATATTAATTAATTATAAAATGTGAAATAGATAAGTTTTTAAAATATAGCTACATAGTCAGTCAACACTCAAAACTATGATGGACGTGTTGACGTGAGGGAGAGGGAGCAGATGTGATGGAAGAAACATGATATAATTATACGAAAAGACTTGATTGTATAAATGTTGTACAAGTCATGGATCATTATTGCTATAATTACAGACAATAATGTCAAATCTTTATTTGTTATAATCAAAAAGAATTTTGAAATGATAATATTTTAAAATGATAAAGCTATTGAAATACCCTTGATAGTAAATATAATATTTATAAATTAAGGTAGACCAATATAATATTCTAAAGATAAAAAAAAGCCAAATTAAATATGAAATTTCTTAAACCATACTAAATCAAAGTCAAACAAAATTAGATTTTTAATATTTACAAATATTGATGGCTGAGATTTGATGGCTCGGGTTTGATATTAAATTTTTATCAAAATCAATTAGTAGAATTACCTAATAAATTTTAAAAATGTTAGTTTTCTATTAATATTAGAATATAGTTTTGGAGTTCATTTTAGCTATCTTGATTTAAAGCTGGTTTCATTTCATACTTTCAAAGGAGTTCGTTCATTCTTTTATAGTTGAATTTTTCAAGAGTTAATTTATATTGCTCTTTATTGGTGTTCAATTATTTATGATAATTACTATAAAGTGCACTTGTGTATGTTTTTAAACATATACAACTGTTTGTTCAATCGCATATGTACATATATATATTTTCTCATCTGACTTACGCATGTGCATATTTTCGTAATGGGAGGTGTTATTTCCGCGGATCTATATGATTCATCCAATACCCTTCTATTTTATTTACACAAATAATGTATTAATGCAGGGAGATGAAGGTCCCGACTCTTGACCAAACATAATCAAAAATAAAAAGTCCATTAAAACTCCTCGAAGGCACCGCCATGGCTGTCGTTTCCGCTGCCACCATCACTCCACGATAACGTAGCCCACCACCATCTCCATTGGCAAACATCAAAATGGCCTTCATTTCCGCTGCAAGTCGCCACAACCAACGCTGCCGGCTACGTCGTTGACCGTCATCTTCACCGGCGAACGTCACCACCACCATCGTTTCCAGTGGCGGCGGTGATTGTGGTGGAGTTGGGATTGATCAGAATGCAAAACGGGTCATATCGCATTGTGGCAAATGATTTCCTTCCAAAAGTTTTCGTGTTTCGCTTTGTTGCTTCGATTCGCACCACCACCATTGATTATAGATCATGTTTCCGTGGATGAATCAAAAGCACCACCGAAGTCTGTACAGATTGACTAAAGTTGCAACCACTTGTGGCACGGAGACGGAGAAGACAACCGCTTGCGATTAACACCGCCTCCATCGCCGGTACCTTCGCCGGAGACAACAAGACAACCGCTCCTTTTTTTTTCTCCTCTGTCACCGCCGCGTTGCCGGAGACGACAAGACAACCTTCCGTTTTCAATTTTGTCACCGCCGGCAACTATGGCTACACCTCAAAACACCCTAACCTTTTCTTTGTACTTTTCGGTCTAACCGGCGATCAACCGACGATGCAGTTGTTAATCGGACAGTCGTAGGAAAAACGAACGGAAGGTTGTCATTAATTTGGTTGTCCTCTCCATCTCCGGCGAACTTTGTTGTCATTAACTTCGTAGATATACGACGACGGTGCCTGAACTGGGAGTGAACAAGAAGGTGAAATGGGAGAGTGGTTGAGAGATAAGAAGATGGGAGAATCTTTGAAATTGATTACAACTAGTGTTAGCCGTACCTATTTTTTTCTCTTTCTTTAATGTATGTCAAGGGTATATAGGTAATTTTACTTTATATTTCAGTGGATGAATCGTTGGTGTCAATATCACCTTCCTTTCGGAATAGTGTCAGAAAAAAACAAGTATTGATATATGGAAGGGTTTATTTGAGAATTATTTTTAGTGTGAGAATCGCGAGAATTAATCTAAGTAATTCATTTAGTAAGTGGAATTCATTGATGAAGAGCGTAAGGATAGAGTGTGCAGCAAGATTTATGTGAGGAATTTATGGGTGGACAATCAAATTGAAGGAGAAGGAACTGGACTGTTAAGATTGGTTTTCGCCGTTCCCACACTAATAATTGTTATCAAATTTAGATTTTATTGAATTTTATATTGTTCAAGCAGCTAGCTAGTTAGGTTCATTCTAATTGTAGTTAGGCTTTACGATTATAAATATACGAGAATAAGATATTTTTTTAATATGTAGAGTGGACTTATACGAGATTACATCATGATGAGTGTTGTTTGCATTATTTCATACACGAATTAAGACATACGGGAATCATGGGAAGAGTTCATTCGAGAAACGTTGTTAGTGCAAGAACCACGAGAACTAATCTTAGTCGTTTCTTGGATATGAGAAGTTCATGGATGGAAAGCGTGGAGGGATAGAGTGTGGCAATGTGCATGTAAAGAATTCATGGGTGAGCAATACATTGAAGGAGGGGGAATTTGACGGCTCAGATTAGTTCTCGCGGTTCTCGAATTAAGAATGGTTCTCAAATGAACTTCTTCATATATATGATAATGAGAGACTTAATCTCAACATTTCATTTGATTTAATCGGGTGAACTACATTTATGTATTTGACCATCATTTTATTCATAACTCAACCATGAATTGTGACGATTATGAATGCGACCGTTATAACTAATAAATCAACATTTAATTAATAGTTATGATTTATTCTCTCGTTCTCATATAAATATTAATTCTCAAAATAACCTTTACATATAGATAATTGTAAGGGCAAATTGCACTAAAACACAATGAACTTTGTCTTAGTTAACATTATATACAACTGATTTTAATTTTTTAAATAATACACCCACTTTTCATAATACTTCAATTGTATGCAACTTATTGTATATGATGAAAGTTATATCAAAGTTCATTATATAATGATAACTAAATAACAGACACATAAAAAAATTGTTTCCATACAATAAAGGAATTATGAAAGTTAATTGTATTATCTTTTGAAATTTAAAATTAGTTATATACAATAATAACTAAGATAAAGTTATTGTATTTTTATACAATCTAACCTAATTATATATATATATATATATATATATATATATATATATATATATATATATATATATAACATTTAGGAGTCATATGAACAATGAATTTTTGTTATTTTGTGAATTACTTATAATTTATATTATAAATATATAACACATGTTTGTATCTAAAACTATTTCTGCCCTGTTGGTTAGGCACAACTCTTTGAAGCTTCAGGCAGGTTGGCTCCTATTTACTTGTTTTTAAATTTTTACTCTTTTGTAGTTTTGTTTAGGGGTGTAATCGAGCCGACACAACTCGCGAGATACTCGGGATCGACTCAAAAAATGTTCGAAATTGACTCGATGTAAACTGAGTCGAGCTCAAGCTCGAGCTACTCGAGTAGTGTACTGAGTCGAGTTCGAGTTCTAAAATACCCTGCTCGTCAGGCTCGCGAGCCTAATCGAGCCTAAGCCAAATTACAATTCTGCCATTATGTATAATATATATATTATATTAAAACAAATGCACGAATGGTATCTTAGAAATTTAAAACCCTAATTTCATTTTCTAAGTTGCTTTTCCGTCGCCCCATTTCAAACTTTCGCCGCCACATCATAAATTCATCTTCATCTTCTTCTTGCATCGTCGCCGACGTCTTCATCGGTTCACTTTCTTCCGATTCAACTCTTACCAACACCGACTTCCTCTCACGGATTGCAAAGTTGCCAACGGTCAGACCATCGCTGTGAGGACGACGGCTGCTTCGAAATCCTGCAAATCTCATTGCTTGTTTTTAATTTTAGCTTCAGTTCTTGTTGCTTTTGTTCATACAGGTCATGTATTCGTTTAGTTTTCTTTAGTTTTGTTCCCATATTACATATTTTTGATAAACAAGAATCGTTAAAGCAGAAGATTATAACTTCCTACTAGTGTTTTCTTCCCATTTTCCTTATAAAATTATGAGAATAAAAGTTACTATTATGGTCAAGGTATTTATGCTAGTTTGTCATCTGACGATTTTTTATCAAATTATTGCTGTGAAAAACATGTAATATGGTTTAAGAATTCTTGTTATGTTGTTTTGCAATGGGATAATGTTACTTTTGGTTTGAATATGGGTTAAAGTAAGAGACTGAGGAAGCTATAATCTTCTGCTTTAAGGATTCTTGTTTATGCTGCTATTTTTATTGCTACAATTCTCAATTGATTTTGGTCTTTTGTTTGTTTTTGTGTTTTATTATTGTTTAACTGTGGACTCTTGTATGTTTAGCTAATTTTCACCTTGAATTTAAACGAGTCGAGCCGAGCTCGAGTGTATCGATTACTTTACCGAGTTTGAGCTCGAGCTTGAAAACTAAGTCTCGGTCGAGCTCGAGTCGAGTTTCGAGCTCGAGTATTATAATTCGAGTCGAGCTCGATCTTGACAGAACTCGGCTCGGCTCGGCTCGATTAGACCACTAGTTTTGTTGCATTGGAGATTAAAGTTTACAATATATCCTTGACTAAGTGACTAGCATTTAAAACATTTTTCTTTTTTTCTTTTCTTAACACATTTCTATGTTAAGTTTTAATTTTAAAATTCATAATGATTATACGTTTATTATATTTTTTTATAATTTCATAAATTTTATGTGATTAATAAGTTATCCAAAAATAAAATTTCTAATATCATCGTGTACAAATTTAATATTTACGTTTTAGATGAACAAATCAAATTATTTTATGAATTCTTTATTTTTTTGTTTATTAAAACGCTTTCAATATAATACTAAATGTATGATAGCTCTCTTCTTTTTCTCATTAAAACTTTTTTCGATCACAAATATTGATAATACTAACTAAATAGTTATGTTGGACGCAATTTGATAAGTAGAACGTAAATCCACTTTGTTGAAATATTAGTTTCTATATTTTATTCATTTTAAAATCCCGACTCGTTGTAAATATCTATCGATGATTATAAAAGTTGATCCGCGATGCTTATTTTCAATAATCGAAGACGAGAAAAACGATAAAAAAGATTACATCATCGGTGGGAAAAAGAAGCACTCGGCGAAATGAAAAAGTATATGATTAAGTTCTGAAAATAAAGGGGCCCATTTATTTAGGTATTTTTAGTGCCACCACCAATGAAAACAACTTAACAAATTGCTGTTAGTCTTTACCTTTTTTACAATTCCAATCGAGAAAAATAAAAGTAATCACCTTTAATTTATATTAAACTACAATTTAATCGTTTCTAGCTAATATTAATCTTTGAAGATTGCATTATAGATTTGCTTTTTCTTTCGTTTACTCATTTTATAAAAATGATTAATTATTAATTATTAATGTTAATATATGACCAAATGTCCTTTGAACTTACTGAAAAATTATAGTATATTTAAAAATGTATAAACGAGCATGATAAAAAAGAACTATGACTTCAAAGAAAACAAATTTTGACTCTTTATAATATAATTTAACGACTATGAAAAACCAAAACAAGACACTTTATTAACCAAGAGTGAGACTAACTATATTTAATTTCTCATATACTAAATATCTTCAAAGAACAATTTAACTTCTCAACATTAATATATTTAATTGTAATTTCTACAATCTTATAATTAATTGGAAAGCTTGATGATTGGCGGTTTTAATTATTGATTAACTAAGGACGATGGATAAGGGAACGAACGGGTTGAATTCAAATTGTATTCTATCTGGAAGCTTGAAATTTAAACCGCCTAATTCAAATAAGATAAGGATAGGCTGAAATTTGAATGGTGTTTGATAAAATTTGAAACTGAAATTTCAAATTTTGGTGCTTATCGATGGTTAGTCGAGTTGTATTAGAATTAAGCTTTCTAGTTTGTTTATTATAAATATCGCAACTAGGTTTCATTCAACCTATGCACCTTTGGGTGACATATTTCTAAACACTTTCCGTTAATAAATCAGTATTTGGTTCCTACCTGTGAACGTAAGTCGTGACTCTCACGAACAAACCACGTTTTATCATGGTGTCATGTTTATCTTGTTATTGTTATCCGTATCTTCTTAAAAAATCTTGTTAAGGTTTCAAGTTCGACCCTTACAAGGTGGTGTATTAAATCTTACTGTTGATGCTCTCAAGAAGCTTCAGTTTTGGAAGATGTGTCTCAAAATCAAGGTTAATACCCGACTTTGCAGATGAACTGATTAATTATGACAACTGCAGATGAATCTATTAATTGCGCCAATGGGTTTCAGTTCAGTGTATGATGATTTGTCTCACTATCAAGAAGTTTCAGTTTTTGATGGTTCCTCCATCTGCAAACAATTTGTTTGCAAGGGTTTGGGTCGTCGATTTCCGTAGGTTCCAATGAATCGGGGAGTTTGTTTGTAGATTCTTATGTGGCTGGGTTATCGATTTGCAGGATATGAAGTTGTGGTTCTAGAATCTATGCAAAAATGATTCGATCTAGCCACATTTCCATTAGTTCCGTATTTTCGTTTGATTTTGTCATGTGGGTTAACTCGATCGATTTCATATGGTTGTACCAATTATTTTGAGGTTGTGCAGATTTGGTTCTCGTGGGTTTCCGGTTGATTTAGGAATCGGTTTTTATATGGCTTCAAGTACATGCATAAAGATTAATGAACTTTTAAAAACATATGAATATTAATTAAAAAAAATTATAAATCATAAAAATAACGTAAGTATAACCTGATAACAATTTAGAGGTTGTATATAATAAATTAAAACTTAAATTTCGTTATATTTTTAGATATAAAATGAAAGTGGTTATATACAACGATAATTTAGAGATAATTTATTATATTTTCACACGCTTTGCTTAAGAATTAACATTAATCGTCTTCATCAATAGCCAGGTTAGACCCAATTTCTTCATCTTATTTACTTTGAGGGTGTTTGAGATTGCGTTTAAACAATGATTGTCTTATTATTGTGATTTGGAATTGCAAATAAATTATTTGCATTTTGCAAACTACAAAACACAGTTTTGGGAATCTACTTGTGAGTTGCTTTTTCAAACGAAATATTGTGATTTTTACCCTTTAAAAATCAATTTATCTACTTTGCTAAGCACTCAAAAATTTAATTATCTGGTTATTGATTTAGTATGTTCTCTTACAACTAATTATCTAATTCTAATTATTAAAAACGTATAATGTATTTTTAAATCGCAATCCAAACACCACTAAGTTGAATTAATGGGCCACACAAGAGAGCAAAGACGCACGGACTTTTTGTAACACCCGCGTTTAGGGCCTAGTTGTTTCGTGGCGGTGGTAAGTTATTTAATTGTTGATATTAGTATATTTGATTGTTAATAATTATTTGCTATTTATTTATATATTTATTTGTTGCTTACTTGGTATTTAAATTGGACCGCGAGGTAAGAGGTAAAAATATTAGTTTAATATTTTTATATGGTATTGGTATCATATGATTCGTTTTTATACGAGGGTCCCGAATAATACCTCGTTGCATGTTTTTGGTTTGAGTATGACTGCTTTAATTAGGTTCCTGTATGCTAGATAACAGTATTTGATATTGTGTGTTGTTTTAAATTATTTCCCAGCCAACTTTTGTGGTTATATTGACTTTGAGAAGTCAAGTTTCTTCATTTGCTTGTTCTTGCTTTGGTGAAAAAGAGGAAACCCAAGAACTCTCATAGCTCCATACTTTGATTCTTCATTTTGTGTAGTGTAATATTTTCAGTCTTGACCTATATATATAGCATTTGTATATGTTTGTTCCCGTTTGTTGGTTCGGGCTGCATAAGAGAGGAGAGAAAAGAACCATTAGCTCACACATTCACAACTTGAGTCTGTGATTCTGTTTTCGAGTTCTAAAGCGAGGGTTAACGTTTGGATTTCGAGCAAGAGGTGATGTTGTGTTGTTTATGTCGAGTTTTGATTAGGAAGTTCTTGAATGTTGGATGTTGGCCGTGCGAAGTGGAGTCCACTACGTGCGTAGTGACTCTATTACGTGCGTAGTGCTCATGGAAGAAGATGAAGTCGATGAGTTTTGGTCGCACGGAGTGTAGTCCACTACGTGCGTACCAGTGCCCATTGCGTGCGAAGTGGGTTAGCCACTTCGTAAGTTTGAAAGTTCAATACGTGCGAAGTGGAGTCCACTACGTGCGTAGTGACTCCATTACGTGCGTAGTGATTCAGACGTTAATTCTGTAATTTATTGCTTGTAGCCAATGAGAGTTGTCGCTTTTGTAAATTGGAATGTAATCCCAATTACTGACTAAGTTATGATGTGTTTCAGGAAACGAGAAGGCTCAGTGAAATTAGAATACTGAGTGTGGTGTTGGAGAACACAGGTGAGTGGACTTTAATGCACCAGTGGTTTTAGTTGTAACTGTTATGGTTACTTGGATTTTATACGATTAATCATGCGATAGACTGTTTAGTCTGATATGATTGTTTGATTGGTTATGTGATGATTATTGAAATTGTGTCCAAGATATGAGTATCAAGGCATGAAATTGTGCTCATGATGTTTGTGGCAGAGGTCAGCTAAGCGTGGTTTTGGGCTGGGTCAGTTGCTTCTGGTTAGGCAGTTTTAGATCCTCTGTTGCATTTGTTGTAGCAGAGGGGGTTTAACTGTGCCAGTTAGCAGATGGCTATCGGTAGATCATTGATATGGCCAGCATTGGTCGTAGGCTCGGCAGAGCCGCCGGTCCTTTGATATTTGAGATAAACTGTTCTTGTGATCGTTGTGGTTCAGCTTTAATTGCTTGTGGCTTGATTTTCATTCACTTAGCTTTGTGCTAATTCCCCACCCTAACTCTCTGTTTCAGGTTTTGAGGGCACGGTAGGTTGCAGCTTTTGTGTACAGGGAAAGTTTGACCGTAGCTCTGATATTTTGGGTTTTAGAATGATGAGCCATACTTTATGAAATGTTTTGTAACACTAAAGGAAGTACTGTATGTTTGTACAGTGTTGGTTTTAACTTTTAATGTTATTTCCTTTTTAGTTTTATAACGTATTACTTCCGCTGTGATTTAAAAAAAAATATGGCTTGTATTTTTGCGGTGTTACACTTTTAACATAAGGAAAAATATGGGAAAAAATGATATTAATCATATAACTATTTGTTACAAAAATAAATGATCACATGTGGTACTTTTTAGGGATGGTAAAAAAAACAGAAACTGATGGAAAAACCGAAATTGATATATAAGGAGCGTGTATGGGGACAATAAGCGGGGAGGACTTGGACGGGTACGGATTTGATGATCCCCATCCCGATTACCCGATACCGGCCCCGATTACCGAGCACCCAATTATAACTTAATATTAATTAATTATATATATATATATATTAATATGCATAAAATTAATTTTAAATAGAAAATATATAAATCTTTACACTTACATACAACCTAATTTTAAAAGTTGTCTTTATTTGAATTGTTTGGTTTTGATATTTTGGCTGCATTTTAGACTCTTTAAGACTTTAATTTCGGTTCATATATGTTTGTATTCGATAATGTTGTATAATTTAAAACTGTAATTGTTTTCTAAAACTCATGGTAAAATCTTAACGATGACGATCCCCGTAGCCAAAAGTCACAGTTTTACTTTAACGGGTACCTCGTGGTAAAAATTACCAATTTAATTACATGTTCTAAATTAAACAGAAATACCCGTTTTCCCATGATTTTTTCCAGTTACCCGACGCGGATCCCCATTTAAGTTCCCAGTATTTTAAGCGAAGACGGGAACAGAGGGACCAATCCCCGTCCCTAACTCGCCCCGTTCCATTCCTAGTACTTTTTATGGTGAACATGATAGTCATGTAAATTTTCTTTTATTTTGTCAACATTATTCAAACAACTATCTAATACGTTTAGTACTATTAACTTGATATATAGTAAGAAATTGATACCAGTAAACTTAGTTATAAAAGTGTTCTTTTGCATTTTTTATTTTTTTTATTTTTGAACAACAAAAGACAAATCTATTTAAAAACTAGCAATATGCTATCAAAAGTTCGTATAAGAGAAGTCGAGATAAACAAGAACAATCATAAGGATTACAAACCCAATCTAACCATGTCAAATTGGCTAGTTTACTACCTCTCCTATGCTTCACCTAAAAATATGATAAGCTAATAAGTTGATTGGGAAGAATATAATGAGAATTTGCGGTTGCACTATTGAACACCTTTTCATCTATTTCCAAATTACCCAAAACGAGTATACCACACCCATGAACAAATCTTTCTTTATACCCTTGAATTTTAAGATATCAGCCCATTAAAAAACATAACATTTACCAATGTTGTTTTCACTGTTCATAAGCTGTAGCTTATGAATAGTGTTTTTTTTTGTTACAATTTTTTTTTACTTTGAATATTTCATTTAGGTTTTTTTTTCTTTTTATTTTTAGGTTTCAATATTTTTTTTCATTAGCTTAGGAATTATGTTTAGTTTTTTCTTCTTCTTTTAAGTTACAATTTACGGTGAGCATGGTTTTTTTTAACTTTTAAGAACTCAAAGTGTTTGGTAAAAATGATATTATGTTTTCTTTATTAGTGTTCATTCGGTGTTTGATAAAAAAATTCAACTTACGCAAATGTATTCAATGTTATATGGTCTATTAAAGAAGTCAAAGATGTAATACTAAGATGTTTCGTAATAAAAAACGTAAATTTCTTTTTTTGCCGTGTAAATTTCACTAAAAAATCTCCTATCAATTTATGTTACATATATAACAACTACTTTTAGTTAACTTATGTCGATATGTTCACCAGGCATGTCTCACCCCCGCAACGCGGGGCTAAAAAACCTTGTTGAAAAGGATTTTTAAAATTTGGTATATCATCATTATTTATAGACCACCAGACACATGTGTGTTTCAACAGAGAAGACACTTCGGTAATAGATTATCGATCGAGTTAGTCCTTGCTGACTATCGATCAACCTCAACGAGAACTCTTATTCTTTGAGTTTTTATATATATTGATTACATAATTTGAATTATGTTAGAGAATGATAAAATAAATTTTATTCGGTGTGAGTACGTTGGTGAGTTTATAGATACAATGTTGAGTGGACTATAAAAACAAATCATCTATTGATACTAATAGATATTTTGTAATGATATCCCATGCATCTACCCAATAATAAAAAAGATATACATCTAACTATTATTATTCCTAACGTAGTTAAAAATTTTATAAATATATATATGTATGTTGCTTGTAAAATTCTTGATCAAGTATGTTTATGTTAAGTGAATTTAAGATGACACTTACTAATCATATAAACTATTGCATTTAATTAACATCACATGATAAACGACAATAGCACATACTTATATTAGTTAGATATTTTCTTTGTTATCTAATATAAAGCAAACAAAAAACCAAAAAAAAAAAGTTACAACAAAAAAACAAGGGGTTGAGCTTTTTTATATATTGACTTTTTATCATTGTTCCAAAAGTTGCATTACAATTTATAAATGATAATCACACAATAAAATCTTTTAATTTGTGTAAAAAGATTTTAATATTAATAATTAAACCATTAACACAATTGTTACATGTTGTAGATTATATATAGCATGGTTATCAAAATCGCGATCTTGATCGTAGGATCGTACGATCCTACGATCCTACCAACTGAAAACACGCCGGATCGTATTTAGAATCGTAAATAGGTAGGATCGTAGTCAGGATCGTAAGATCGTATGAGATCGTAGGATCGTATAAGATCCTACGATCCCACCTTTTTTTGTTTTTTTTTACATTTCTTAATACTATTATTATCTTACATGTTTATATTTTACATTTTTTTTTGATAACTTTTATTTTACTTTATTATTTTATTAAATTTTAAGTGGTCAATCTTGTGTTAAAAATAATTGTTCGAAGTTTTGTACTTTACATACGTCACAGATTTATTTTTCTTTATTATAAGAAAGAGAAGTTCACGAGAAGAAGATATTTTATAAAATAAGAAATTAATGTTGTGCATAGTGTGCTCTAGATTTGTTGATTTTGTTTAAGAGTCACCTATTAAATTTTGTTATGATATGTAAATGAATAAATTGTGATGAATTTTCATCTATTCTCTTAATATTTATAATTTGGACGGTTTAATATGTGTTATTTTAAAATTTAATGATTAATTCTCTCGTAAAAATATTATATAATTGGTTTTTGATAAAAATTATAGCCTATAAAAAAACTATAAAAAATCTAGTGACTTGTGGTAGGATCTTAAGATCCCGATCTCGATCTTACGATCCGATCTTGCAAAAACAAAAACGATCTTAGGTAAGATCCCGATCTTGATAACCTTGATATATAGTGTTAAATCAGTTTTAGAAAAGGTTGAGAACTTTTCGACTCAAACTTGGATTGGTTTTGGGTTTTAAATATTGTCTACAACAGCGATGCGACCAAAATCATTCTCAAGATAACAATAAATACTAAAAATAGAAATTGTTATAATAATATATAAAAATAAATATACTTGTGGTTGATAAACCTTCAAAAAGTTTTCATCGGATTGATCTGGACCGTCGAATGTAGTAAAAGAAGGTCTATAAGACCACCTCCCAATTCCACTCTTGTTTTGTCCATCTTTCGCTCAAGCCTCTTTCGCAATCTAATTGCATTGTCTCATACATCTCTTCCTCCCTCTCTCTCTCTCTCCTACACACTTTCTCTCTCTAACTTCAGCAACTGAAATGGAGTCTTTCCATATGTCTAAGAAGGTGGTTCATCTCTCTCTATCTCTCTCTTCAAACTAAAATTATTTTTATTCATAACACTGGCGTCTATCATCATCGTATTCAATCGGTGATCATACGTCTCATAAAAGTGTTAGAGATTCTTTATGCAACTGTATATCTGCATGTAAACGGTTTGAATTTAGTACTTCAAACTGCTTGTCTAGCGATCTGTGTATGAGAATTTTCGAATATATTTAAAAAATAGTTTTATCACCTTAATAAAACATAATAAACAGTTTATTTGATGGTAAAAAAACATGTTGCTGATCACACATTGTGTGACTTACCCCTCAATAAGTTGATTGATTTGGCATTCGGAGTACGTTACTTTAAGATCCATGCACCAACTGTCATTAATTAGATAATGACACGTACAAACTAAAGTTTCAAAAAGAAACACTCTTTAAAGTTTAAATCACCCAAAAATAACATATAATTTGGGCAAATCTAGTTATTATATTCAATTCACTACACAATTATATATAAGATTTAATTAATTAAAGACAAGAATTTGAGCATTGCATGTTTTCGATTCAAACCTGCAAGCTTAACTTGAGTAATTTACATGATTCTTGAAAAAACTTTATTAATGAAATCTGTGAAAATGAAATAGATATATACTAGTACTAGTATAGTAGTAATTATTTAATTAATATTTAGAAAAAATATAATTGACAGGTGAAGGGTATTGATGAGGAAGAAGAAGAAGGGATATTAAGCACCCTGGATGGAACTGTTGATTTCCATGGCCGACCAGCTCTCAAAGCAAAAACTGGTCGATGGACAGCTGGAACTATCATCCTCGGTAACCTACTTCAATTTACTTTCTTTTTCTTTTCTTTTCTTTTCTTTTTCTTTTTCTTTTGAAAAAAAACAAAACTTTTGAATCTACTGAAAACAATAAAACTTGATATCATACTCTGCTTATCTTCATATATACGTATATATGAATATTTAACTCTACAGTGGATAAGACAGACTCTTTATCCATGTGCATGTACGTCTATATATAAATATAATTTACATGTATATATATATATATATTTGCTGAAAACAATTACATAAAAGTTTGAAATATGGTGGAGGATTATTCTATCCTAAGATCGAGTTTGATAGCTCTGTGTGTGGGTATGTTGTATTTAATTATTAATTATGAAGAAACTGCATTTAATAATTTACTTAATGACAGAATACTTTTAAAGAATTGGGTGCAAAGAATCTTGAGAGTGACACACAATTTTGTAGCTATATATAGTTCTAATTAAACAAGAAAACTCAATATGATCAATTTTATCAAAACAAATTTGTTTTACATGTATAAAGAGTTTTAAATCAAATAACTATATATAGCAAAATGGAAGAGACAATAAAATGTTACAGTCCGTGTAATATACAGGCAATAGTGCATATATACATATGTGTGTGTTAAAAATAAATTAACAAATATATACATAAATTTACCTTTAAAAAAAACAGAAGAATTATTCGTTAGTTAATTTACGCTGGTAGCTAATAACTAAATTGCATGTATATATTCGATCACATATAAATACAGTTGTCCGACATGCATGCATGTTCTATGGGAGAGATTTCTTTTAATTATAAAATATGACTTGACTCCTCCTACGTGTTATTCATAGCGGTTTTAACGGCGTGGTAGCTATATATAACAAACTAATATATTATTATTTATGTTTTATAATATTTATATTTATATAATATTATATACAAACATGTTACATGGATATACATGATACACTCCAAAAGAGCGACATATATATCCCATATAATTTATCTTTTTTTTTTATCTATGTATCGTTTTAGGTATAACGGCTAACATTTATCGATAACGTATATAATATAAATTAGATATATAAGACTATATGATAAGTATCAAAAAGATAGTAGAATATCTTAAAGTTTTCTCACATATAATAATGAAATCTATTAATTTTTGAGAGATTTCTATATGATTTTACTAATCATCTTACTTATAATATAAAAACAAGTGTAAAAATAAACATGAAGATTGAAAAAATAATTAGTAAACTAAATATGTTACCATCGAATGAATAGAGAGAAAGATAAAGTTGAAAAAATATAATACATTTATAAGAGGTGATACTTATACATATTATATTCATAGGGCTAAAACTAATGTCAAAATTATTAGAAGTATTCCAAAAATAAACTAATAGACTTCTTATGTCATCTTGTTATAAAGTAGAAAGTAGAAAATAAGGTAAGTAAAAAAAAGATAGGAAGAGATATAATTTTTCTTTATTTATTTTTACTGATGGGTAAAGTATACGATATTTTTTCACTTAATGGGTTGGGAAAAACATGCAAAGAAAAAGAATGAGACGTGCCCGACACGCGATGGAGGAGAAAAGCCTGGATGACGTAAGCTGATTAGGCAACGTGGCATGCTTACTGATGCTTTTAGTTTGTGCTCTATCATTCCAACTCACGAGGTTTTTCAGCAACTCCCGAGGTCCCCAAATTCACTCATTAAACACGCTTGCCTCTTTTATTTTAAAATTTTCAAGTAATTTATACATAACACAATAAACAGTGATTGTTTTGACTATTGTATTTTTAAATTAAAAAATGAAAATAATAGTTATAGAATAGATATGAAAATAAAAATCATAATTATTGTATATGGCTAATTTATGTTATGTATAAATTATCTCTCTTATTTTATACCCTATAACAAAAGATGATTTTGACAAAATAAATTTTTATCTCTTACAATAATTATAACTTTATGTTTCTAAAGTAATACTCTTTTATTTTGATTCACATATTCAACAGTAAGATAGTATAAACAATAACTAATTATTGTATATAATAAAAATCTGTTGTATATGAATTCTTTTAATTGCATGGATTGTTATATCTTATACTCGAACATTACATAAACCCTTTGTAAAATATATATACTAGAACAAAAGGACTTTTTGGGTTCGATAATATTCAAGTTTTTTTTTTTTTTTTTTGGTGATTAAAATATCTTTTCAGAAAACGATAAAATACAGATTCAATGAAATTTGGTACATAGATATCCAAAACACACACCTCTTGTCCGGTGCTACGTGTAAGTTTTCACATCAAGTACTTATAGATTACGAGGCTTTTTTTTTTAAGAAAAATTATTTAATAAGTGTTTTTCTTTAGTTGAATAATATATGATTTAAAAGTTAGACAAATTTACTTAATACATACTTGTAACGTAGGATCTATTAGAACTATTGTTCAAATTTACTTAATACATACTTGTAATGTAGGATCTATAAGAACTATTGTTATATCGAACAATCATATTCATACTTATTTAAATACCTCAAACTTTTGTTTTTTACACAAGAATAGATAATGTTTTTATTATCACATGGGGAAAAACTACAAGTTTACTTGATAATTAGTATGAAAGTGGCTTTGGTAAACAAGGCCTATTTTAATTACCAAAAATATTTAAATAAAAAGAAAAGAAAGTATTGTACATCAACTAGAAAATGATGCCTCTTGATGTTACTTTGCACCAATAATTCCATGATATGGTACACAACATAACCTACATTTAGGATGAGTTTACACCACACACTTCTATACATGCTTTTAAGATACATATAAACCAATTTATGTCTACATCTACAGCCGTACGAATCAACAGTCGAGCACCATATATGTAGTTTCTTGGCCGGCATAGAAAGATACAAGAATACAATGAATACATACATACATGCCATAAAAATAAAAACCAGAAATGAGATAGGGATTGCCATAACAAAGATGATCACGTCTTGTTATGCTTCATTTTCAATTAGATTTAAAGATTGAGTAATTACAAAAAGAAAAAGAAAAAGGTCTGGTTCTGTAGACTGTTCATAGTAGCAGCAAATTCTCCAAACTACCCTTGTAAAATTTACAGCATGTAAATTTAACCCATCTTGGCTCTTGGGGACAATGTACATCAACAAACATGAAGCATTTAGCATGAGTGATAAGTAGCTAATTTTATGTATATCTAAAGATTATAATATACATACATCTTTATAGTGTATCTAACTAGATGCATGCTCTGTTTTAATATTTAACAGTGAATCAAGGACTGGTAACTTTGGCTTTCTTTGGAGTTGGGGTGAACCTGGTTTTGTATCTAACAAGAGTTCTAAAACAAGGAAACGCAGAGGCTGCAAACAATGTTAGCAAATGGACCGGAACTGTCTATATTTTCTCACTCGTTGGGGCTTTTCTCAGCGACTCTTACTGGGGTAGATACAAAACTTGTGCAATCTTTCAAGCCATCTTTGTGGTGGTAAGTATCATTTCAAAGATTTCTTTACTGACATTCTTACCTGAATGTCGTCATTCAAGTTCATCTAGCTTTAAAGAGTAAATTACTAAACCAGAAAGTAGAAACTGAACTCAAAAATTTGTATGATAATGACAGGGCTTAGGAGGACTATCTGTGGCATCAAGCATGTTTTTGATCACCCCTAAAGGTTGTGGTGACCGGACCACAATATGTGGTAGCCACTCGAATTGGGAAATCGGGTTGTTTTACCTCTCGATTTACATGATTGCTTTAGGGTATGGAGGGTACCAACCAAATATTGCAACTTTTGGGGCAGATCAGTTTGATGAAGAGGATATGAAAGAGGGTCACTCAAAGGTGGCTTTCTTTAGCTACTTTTATCTTGCACTCAACCTTGGTTCACTCTTTTCAAACACATTCTTGAGCTATTTTGAGGACGAAGGAATGTGGACCCTGGGGTTTTGGCTATCTACTGGGTCGGCGTTTGTAGGTCTCGCCCTATTTCTTGGTGGGACCGTAAGGTATAGACATTTTAAGCCAAGTGGGAACCCTCTAAACAGATTTTGTCAAGTCTTTGTGGCTGCATCAAAGAAGTGGAGTGTTAAGCTGCCACAAGGTAAAGAGGGCTTGTTTGAAGATGAAAAAGACAGTTCTCAAAGTACTGGAAGAAAGATACTCCATACACATGAATTCAAGTAAGCATGACATTTTATAATTCTAATACACAATTAATCAATCTGTTTGGTTTTAGTTTGTAGTATGATAGTTTGTGGGCGGCTTAAGTAACGGGTCATATGATTCTTAGGTAATGCAACTCATTTTTATTTTGGGGTCAAAGCAGGCCTGTTGGACATAATTTATGTGCGATTTATGACTAATATATAAAACCACTTAAATCTTATTAATATAAGAGGTTGCATGCACTAAACAACGACTTTAGGCAGCTTACAACTCATTCAGCACATTTGACCTAATCCTGTTAAGCTAATTCTTTTTATCTGACCCATTATGTAAAATCTCCGACCATCAATAACAATACTGTCATATGGCATTAGACGTATTGAAATAAAACACAGCCTAAATCAACTCATTTATATATTAATGGTCGAAATTTCCACCTTTACTTGCATTCCTACTTTTTAGTTAACATTAGCTTATGTGTTGCAGGTTTTTGGATAAAGCAGCATTCATTACCTCGAGGGATTTCAGTGAACCAAAACAGGGAATTTATAACCCATGGAGGTTATGCCCTGTTTCACAGGTTGAAGAGGTGAAATGCATACTAAGATTGCTTCCCATTTGGCTATGCACCATTATCTACTCAGTTGTTTTCACACAAATGGCGTCTCTATTCGTTGAGCAAGGTGCGGCCATGAGAAGTAACATCTCAGGCTTCCAAATTCCTGCATCTAGCATGTCTAGTTTCGACATTCTAAGTGTTGCACTCTTCATTTTCCTTTACCGAAGAGTAATTGGTCCACTTGTGCTAATGTTCAAAAAGAAAGACTCAAAAGGGTTGACTGAGCTTCAAAGAATGGGAATCGGGCTCATTATTGCAATACTTTCTATGGTTTCAGCTGGAATTGTGGAATGTTATAGACTAAAGTATGCTAATCATGATTGTCCTCATTGTGAAGCCTCAAGCTCGTTAAGCATATTTTGGCAAGTACCCCAATACGCATTTGTTGGTGCCTCTGAAGTTTTCATGTATGTTGGCCAGCTCGAGTTTTTCAATGCACAAGCACCTGATGCATTAAAAAGCTTCGGAAGTGCCCTTTGCATGACATCAATTTCACTCGGGAATTATGTTAGTAGCTTTATCGTGACTATTGTTATGAAGATATCAACAGAAGACGATATGCCAGGATGGATTCCAGGAAATCTTAATCGGGGTCACCTAGACAGGTTTTACTTTCTACTAGCTGGCTTGACAGCCGTAGATCTATTAATCTACATTGTGTTTGCAAAATGGTACAAGAGTATTAAGCTTGAGGGGAAGAACGTTGAAGAGAATGACACTGATGATAGTGAAGTCTGAAAATGTAAATGATTAAGGAGGAAAATGGTGAAGTTCAATGGTCACTCGTATGATCCAAAATATATATAAATAAGACGTGGGATGGGGTTGCTGAAGGCAGGAAAAAAAACTCTGTAAATGCTTTTATTCTGTCAAAAAATTTCGCTATTGGCTTATGGCAGAAATAACCCTAGTTTCCATCTTCACTTACATCTAATCTGCTATGGCGATTCAAAAGTAGGAGCTAAGGGACACTGATCTGTCACTAAGATGCTGAGTGTAGTTGTTTTTGAGTTCATTAGCTCATGATTTTACGTTCAGTGGTTCATTCTGTTGTACAACAAGACACTGATTTAACATGTGTTTTGTAAATTGTGAGTTGGTTTTTGTATTTTGTAACAAATTTATGCATATGTGAGCTCTATTTCATCAGATTTCACTATGTTCTTGCTAAACTAAGATGACATTATAACACATGTTGAAAGATTAATAACCTAGAGATAGAACAATCTATATAAACAAGGTAAATCTATAAAAAGATCCAGGCATAGTGGCATCACAAAAATGGTGGCTAACAGAAATGGAATATGAATTTATTTGAAAAAGATGGACCAACACCAAGAAGTGAATACTTTAAGATCCTACCCATTGAAGAAGACAAGGAGCTCTTTGTTTTCATTCATAAAAAAGTAGAGAATATGTACACATAGCAGGATCATCAACAAACATATACTACCTTTGTAACAAATAACATCCAGCAAAAGAGCTAAGAGCATGTAGTAGCCCTACAAGAGGACTCTAAAGGGCAACATCCATGTCAGTAAAGGATGTGAACTTTGAACCTATAAGATTTCTGTACCTTTTAGCTGAGGATTATCCTGTAGCATGCTCTTATAGAGTTTTTAATTAGTGAATTTCCGTGATTTAAAAACTGCATAACAATCAACAAGGGAAAACATTGTCACTACGAGTTCAATTCAGACTCCATGTTTCACATACAGGGACCATTTGACTGCACTTTCTTTCTCATAAAAACCTAACTTGATCTAGGGCAAATGAAGAGGCGATATCTTAAATTTGAAATCAAATTGCAGAAAACAAAATATTGTTATAATAGTATGGACTCACTCGTCTTCGTTAACGATCGGTCCAGAACATTCAGTTTCCGGCGTCACCTGCAACGAAGTTACCAAGTTCAGATTTTCGTCACACTTTAACGGTTTAGTCCCTCTGGTTTGTTTAAGGTTTAAACTATCATCATCCAACCTTGATAAGTGCGTCCAAACCATTCACTTTAAACATACTTCAAACTCTAACCATTTATTGAATTAAAACATAAGATCCACCTTTAAAGAGTCAAATTTGACTATTCATATTTGAAGAGCAATTTTACACTCTTGGTATTTGAAGAGAGAGATGAAGAGTGGTTGAAGACTGTGATTGTAGATGCTTTAACCCACAAACCTCGTATCCAACCAACACCTACCCATAATAAATATTAACAAAAAATATGTATTATTTAAGAAAGAGAAAGAGAGAAGAAAAGGGGTAAAGGGGGGGAACCATATTTATTTGCCAAATTCTTGAACCCTCTATGTAGCGATGGGGCTGGTTATCAAGCAGCTTGAACCAGTTTGGCGGATTACCCTCATATGCGGCTGATCTAACGTCATGTTCTCCAGTTTTTTTTAGGAATAAAAGGGAAGGATTTGGAAGAAAAGTTTTAAAAAGGGTGTTATTGAGTTTTACTTAAGGAAGGAAAGGAAAAGATTTGAAGGGGTTTGGAGGGGGAGTATAGGCTTAATTTGATGTCAAAACTATCCTCCCAAAATTGGGATGATTTGGAGGGGTTTGGAGGGGGAGGAAATCCTTTCCTTTCTTTTCCTTTTCTTCCTAACTTAAACTCGAGAATGCGCAAGAGTGACAACCATAGTTAAAATTAACAAAAGTATGTTAATCTCGTAAGACCTATTACATGTCCTTCTAACTGCTGAGCCGCTGGATAAAAGCGCAGCACATATGAACACCATTGCCCCCCTTTCCTTTCAGTCTTTCACTCACTAAATTGGTTTCCACTCAAACTCTCTCCTTTTCTTTCTCTATCTTCTTTTTTCTATTATTATATTTTATTCTTTTTAAATGGAAGGACAAAGATGATATACACGGATATGACAAGAGAAAGAAGAAAGATAAATATTCATGATGTAACTAGTTTACTCTTTTATATGACTAAACTTGTTTTACTTTAGTTTACGATCTAACTAGTGATCTCTAGTTCGCAAGATACAACACTCGCATATTTTTCTTTTATTAAAACATGCAGGACACATCATCACATACATTTATAAAGGAATCAAACTGTAAGCATCAGACTGTTAGATTTATAACATATTACAAACAGTATAAACATATTTACATCGTTTGTTATAAATTATAACAAATTTCAAGCATCTTCCTCAAACATGACTAAACAAATTTCATCATTTTCTTTTTCCAAATTACCAATCTTGGAAAATCATTCACTTGGAACATAAAAATCAAACTTGACATCCATTGAACCCGAAGTCATCCCGTTATCTTTGTATTCCACATTCATAATCGTCCCCTCTCCGTCTTCTTCTTGATACTCTGCTTTCACACGTCTCACAGGAACAGTAACCGAGTAGATGGTCCCGAGTGCGGGGTCCGTCGAGACGCTGAGCTGGACTTTATCTTGAGATTCAATCACCACAAAATCTGAAAGGGCTGTGACTATATTGCTGACTATCTTCTGTTTTGCCTCTTCACTGACTGCACATCGGTCAGAAAAAAGAATCATTTTCAAGCGTTGTTTAGCGACACTTGCGTTTGAGTTCCTTATCATTGATGGAGACGGAAATATGATCTTCCAAGCTAAACTTAAACGTTCAAAGAAATTCATGTTTATGGCATTCAATAGGAAGCTTTCGGCATCTTGGTTAATGGAGGTTGTGGACATTTCATAATCACTAATGATCCCAAGAGGTCGTTTAGCATGGCACCGTGTGCTCTCCATGTGTGCTATTGAAGCGGACCATTTTGGTGTACTTTCATAAACACTCGATCCTCCTTTCAGGAAATTGATGTAATCCACCTGTATCAGAAAAGAATATGTTTGAGAAATATTAGAGGTTCCGGATTCAACCCATTTACTTAGAAACCGATCCGTTTGGGTGGTTTATGATATATATAAAAAAAAAATGGGTCAAACAGGTTAAAAGTCTTCCAAATTCTATTTTTAATGTTAACAGATATTTATTCAAGGATTAAAGATTACAACTTAAAAAAATTGTTTTCTAATCATAACTAGCAACTCATTTAATTTTTGCCTAAAAAGGACAAAATGTATTGCAGATCAACCTAACCCAATCCAAATCACCTGTTTCAACTCATACAAGAAATGACGGGTTTCGACCTAATCCTATTTTAACTTTGTATCCATCCACCCACACGTTTTGACACTTGATAAAAGACACGGCACTTCACGAGGACATAATATCCAAGACGTAGGATTGGACACTAAAATACGTGCTAAAAGGTATTGAAATACGTGTTTTCTGTAGCCATATAAACATATTAAAAAGTGATATATAGAGATGCAAAGCAGGTTCATTTGATCTTGGAAAAGATAAGTTGCACTACCGTCAATCGTAATAGCAAGTTTACTCTAACACTAGTATTTGTCAAAAATCGACTTAAAGCGTCAAAAGTTTGCTTTTATTTTCGAAAACTTTACATCTTTAAGTGTACTTATACTTGTCAAAATTTGATATAAACTGTTAGAATTGTTTTACTTAGTGTCCTTCATAAAGTATAGGGACTAGTTTTGTAAATATCTCATTCTTTGTAAAGTCACGTATGTATATCTTTTGTATCCAGTTTTCATAATTTGAATGAAACAAACACACGATTGCTCTCTCTCTCTGATTTCACATGGTATCAAAGCCAGGTTCACCCACTCCACGTAACCCATAAGTATCCACGTGTTAGGCGCGAGAAAAAAAAAAAGAACGCCACACGTGAGGGGGCGTGTCGAGTAATGTCCCACATAGGACGGAGAGTGACTTTATAATGAACTTATGAACTTATAAGAGTCCTGGGCTACTCCTCTCATAACCAATTGGTTTTGAGTTGGAACCCCACAAACTTACATAAACCATTGAAACACTGAAGCTAACCAGTTCATTTTGATTTAAGAGGTGTTGCTCATTGCCATCTATAGATAAGTGTTGAAAGAAAAGAAAAAAACTAAATGTAACTGCTGATTCGTTGGGGGGAAACCCGTTCTTATTTTTTTTTATAATAAAGTGCAATTGTTACTTCAATTAAAGCCTAGGTGCTCATCAGAAGGGTTAGCGAATCATAACAATAACACTTACGAATGGTTCACACTCTACACAATACTATGTTCATACGTACCTGATATAGCACATATTTGACAGGATAAAGATATGCACCAAACCATAACTATGCTTCAGTTCATAATATATTTCCCAAATTCAAGCAATAAAGTACCAAAAGCAATAGTAAGAATAACAATAAACATATATCCACTTATTAAAATATAACGTAAGCATTAACATATGTCTCTTTGAATTTACACACACAAAATTTAGATCACGAAAAAAAAGGAAATTTGGTTTAGAGCACATACCTTAGGTGGTAGATTCATGCGGAGGGGGTTCGTAGGAGAAGGACCTAATGCAGCAGATACCCTAAGATCACCATAAATCGCCATTTCTGAAACTCAATTTCTTCTACTGGAGATTTGATTGTTTAGTGTTGGATATAGAGTTTGTGCCCCGAATAAGTTGATGAGTCAAGTACTCGGGAGAATAATATTTGCTGAAACTTTGACTCCGTTTACAGCTACTTGCACACTTTCCTGCGATGGCGTCATGTACCTCAAGGGCGTCATTTTAAGAAAGCATTTACTGTACTTTATCCCCTACACTATGACACTATGTTTTATTTTGAAATAGACCCTTCTACTTTCAATATCTTGATAAGAGTCTATTAAGATTGCAACCTGTATCGTGTTAGATACTTAAATTGACAATGTAAGCCGAATAGATGCATATTTATACAGTCTTAGGTGATTAGGTCACAGATCAATAGGGGTTTGAATTCAAACTGATTACTTGTTAGTAATGATGGACCTAAAATTGAAGCGAACTCTTGCATTAAGGGGTGCCACACCTTTATTCAATTGTGTTACACCTTACAGGTAATGTGCAAGATTCGAGATTAAACTTGACCAAAACTTGTTTAAGTCAAGCTTAGTTACTGTGAAAAAATAATCCAAAGTAAGGATCTAACAAGGACTAGTTTTCAATTTCCTTTTTTTACGTCTTTTGAACCCTTTTGTTATATATAAATGCTTATATACAAGGTGACAAGGTTTAACAAGAACTAGGTAATATTGTTATTTTCTTTGGGTTTTTAATTATAGAACATCTCAAATCCATGTTTTCCCATTTCTTACTCATTCAAACTTTCAAAGACACCATTATTTCAGCCATGATATTATTTTCCAGCCATGAAATAATTTTTTTCCCAGTGTTCAGTCGTCAAAAATTAGCACACTCATAATATTTTTTACAAAGAAAGAACTACTGAAATTGAAAGACAGTAGTGTTTGTTTCATAAAAGGGTGTTCAATTTTAATTTTTAAGTTGCTCACATGTGAATACAGTTAATTGTGAGTTTAGATATACGAAAGAATCAAAGAAGAAGAGTTTTAGTATGAAAGGGTATTCAATTTTAACATCAAACACACAAACATTGATCTGAACTTGGCGGGTTGGTACAATAAGTTTCCTTAAATTTCGATTCTTATACATTAATCAAATCAAGAGAAAGTCTAGCTCATACACACATTACCCAACAGATATTGCTTTCCGCTAACTGCCTTCGTTTTTGTTTGTTTTATGATCCTATGGTGCCCTATACCTTAGAACTATTAGAACTCCACAAAAGAAGCCTTACATACAGTATTATCTTTTCCATACAAATATATCTTGTCTTGAGCAGATTGTCGCTTGCATTTCTATTTAACTAAGAACAATATGTTTGTACCAATTCACAAAGAGCAATCCTAAATATATAACAAATAACTAGTACAACTAAACGAAAAACTTTAAATTTGGTTTAGCCCTGTAAAATCATAATTACACTTTCAAGTTTTCAACCAAATAACCAATCTAAAACACTCAATATACCCAAATAGCAAGTGATAACCATATAACTCTTTTAATTTCAACCAGATTAGGTTTTAGGGTTAGAAGTTACTTTACCTAAAGATTTAGCTGTGAGCGTGAGTAGATCAGCTCAGCTGCTGAGAGTGAGACGCAATGTTCAATGATTTCGTGAGGCGTTCCTGTGACCATGAGTGAATCGCTGTTTTTATCCCTCTGAGTTTGCTGCCTGCCGTTCTTGTTCACGACTTCAGGAATCACGGACGACTTAATTTGATCATGCGAGTAATGGGCTTAAAGTTAGCCTACGGGCTCAATATTCACGACAGTTGGGGGCCCTGTTACTTAACAAAGTTGTAGGTAAGGCTTTCAATTTTTTTATTTTTTATTTTTTTCATTTTTTTTTTCTTCTCAAGTCACATAAATTTAAGTTAAGTAATGTAATATCTCATTAATTCATTAAGAATATGTTACAACAATCGGTTTTAAACTATATAACCCATTACCATTAATTGATATAGTTACAAGTTGTAATACTCGTCCCTTCATTGTCACCTATACACCTTTATACGAGATGACACAATAAAATACTATTAAAATAAGACTATAAATAAAAC
Source organism: Pulicaria dysenterica (assembly GCA_947179395.2). Taxonomy (NCBI): domain Eukaryota; kingdom Viridiplantae; phylum Streptophyta; class Magnoliopsida; order Asterales; family Asteraceae; genus Pulicaria; species Pulicaria dysenterica. Next base: position 110,138,374 of record OX359290.1, on the reverse strand, counting down.
ATCCGGATCCACTTTTGGTTAATACACTTTTTCTCAAAATTTACACTAACAGATATAAAAAAATTACGTTTTACTTTATTTCATATAATCATTTAGTGTATGTAGCATGATTCAAATAATTATAATTTATATTCATAATTTTATATAATTTTTAATATATAATATACACTAGATTAAATATCCGTATAATATACGGGTTGGTTAAAAATAATTAATATCAATCATTAAATAAAAGATATTATATAATTATAAAACACGAATGAAATAAGAATTTAAAAAAATATGATTACCAACAGTTTCAATACTTAGAACACAGTGGAAATATCGGCGCAAGAGGTATCATGATACGAGCGAACTTAATTGTCTATCTTGTCCTAGTCATCGATCATTATTGTTACAATTAATGGCATTAAAGTTGAGCGTTTATTAGTTATAATTAAAAAAATTAAAATGATTATACGACATTTTAGAATGGTAAACTAAGAATTTGTTACCATCAATCATAATTAAATCCTATATGATGATGGTTTGATTCTAAAAAGTCAAAATTAATTTTTTTGATTTCAATAAATTAATTGTCAAGATTAAATATTACATTCAATGGATGGTTTAAATAGTCCAGTAAAGTTAATCTAATTAGTTTTTTATTTATATTACTACCTCCGTCCCAATTTAATTGTCCAGTTTTGACTTTTAAAGTCTCTCTTTTTTAACTTTTCTTAATTATTTTTATTTGTGTTATATATTACTTAATAAAAATTATACCAAATGAATATACATTTAAAATACAATCATTCATATATTTTACATCAAATACTATATAACATAAACAAAAACACTTAAGGTCAAAATTGAAAAAGAAAGACTTAAAAAGTCAAAACTGGACAATTAAATTGGGACGGAGGGAGTAGAAGATAAGAGTTTGAGTTATTAATTATATATAATTTGATGTTTCATTGTAACACCTAAAGTTTGTGTTTATGTATACTTGTTAATGTTTACAAAACGATTTTGTAAATGTACAATTTCAGAACAAAACAATGGAATGATGTGTATGTCATAATTGTATCAAGTATTAATTTGATGTTTGAAGCAATACCATAATGATTTTTATGAACTTGATCTTGTATGTGTCAACCGAGAGAAACGCAAGAACATACGGCAGTTAACGTGAAACTGTATTGCTTAGTCGTTTAAGGCCTTACAGGAAAGTTTTTATACCCCCTGAGATATTTACACTAATTACCCTAAACTCATAGAAAATATATAAAACTAATACTAAATTTACTAGAATGTATTTAAACACAATTTAGGACCTAGCATGATGAAACATTAACGATTATAATACATGTTAGGAAAAAGTTCATGCGGAACTATTCTTAGTGCGAGAACTAATCTGAGCCGTCCAATTTCCCCTCTTTTAATGTCATTACCCACCCATGAATTCCTCACATGCACTCTATCACATTCTATCCCTCCACGCTCACCATCCATGTAACTTCCCATATCTAAGGAGCGGCCGTGATTGGTTCTCGCGATTCTCGCACTAACAACGGTTCTCGCATGAACCCTTCTCATACATGTTATTATTATACAGAAACTTTTTTGTATTAAACAACTTTATTCGTACATATAACATGAATCTAAAAGTTGCTATGAACTAAAGTTCTGTGAGAAGACAAAAATAAAATGACAAAATATACCCTTTAATAAATAATTTGATTTGATTCGATTAGTCCAACACTTGAGTACCGTTAAAAACGACGGGGAGAGGTAACAAAAGGCTCATCTTCACCGCCGAAGGCTCAACCTCAACCAGTCGCTGCTTCTTTTTTCTTTCTTTCAAGTAATATCATAAATTGTCGACGACCTTCAACGGAAAAAGGTGCGAATCTTGCTATATTCATCCACCAATCATGAAGGTATCTCTGAAGCTCGAAGATCAACAGCAAAATCGAAGCCCAATCCTCTTCAAAGCTAAAATTCCCATCACCGTCTTCGGTCTGCCCTTTTTATCCGGCTTCTCCGCCACCCACCATGTCGCCACCGCGGCCGCTGCCTCCGTCTCCGACAAGCTCTCCCTCTCTCTCCGAACCCACTTTCCCTCAGGGCCCTCACTCAAACTCTCCTACAATACCCCCACTACCACCTCCACCGCCGCCCCCACAGCCGCAGCCGCCACCGCACCTCTGACGCTCACTCTTAAGTCAGGGGTAAGCCTCTCAGGCTCCCCCAACAATTCCCCTCTCATAATTTCTGCCAATTTCTCTTTCTCGCCTCAAAGCCCTAACCCTAACCCTACTTTCTCTATCCAATTCAAACCCCGATTAGGATCATTCTCTCTACGTAAATCAATATCATCCACTGTCTCCAACGGTAGTAAGAAGCTCGATGGTGGGAGTGCTGATGGTGGTGAGAATTCATTCGGATTTGTGCCACTGGATCGGCCAATCAATTGGAAAGAATTGACGGTGGAGTCCGCTACAAAAGACTCAATCTTATCCGGAATTTTGATGGCCGCTGACACCGAATTGCCGGTGACAAAAAGGGTTAAGGTGAATCTACGATGGGGTATTAACATCCCCTCAAATTACGAGAAACAATTACCTTATCTGAGAGTGAGCAAGATTAAAGTCGAGAGAATTGATTATGTAAATGAAGAGAAAGGGAATCAAAAACAGCTAATGGACGGTGATTCAAGCGAGTTTGAGATTTTTAAAGGAATGTATTCTTGGATGAGCAGAGAATTGAATGATTTACAGAAGGAAAACAGAGAGATGAGACGTACATTGGAGGAAATCAAGTCACGACAGCCATTAAGGACTCACAATGCATACAGTGGTGGTGCAGTGAAGAGGGGGGTGCCACCGGTGGTTGAACATTCACATTCAGATGGGTTTGAGCAGTGGAAGATGAAGAAGAACGGTGGCATCAGTGATGCAAATGGGCATAGAGAAACGAAGAAGAATGGGAATAGCAGTTCAATAGATGTGGAGAGTGAATTGCAGAGAGCGATTAAGGCTGCATCCTCATAAGGAGGTTTGAAATATGTGTTTGATTGTATATAGTATGACAATTGAGCTTTGCTATTCGGTTGTTTTCTTGATTTTTAGCCTTTTACTGTATGTTAGTATAACTTTTTGTATGTGAATCATTGAAGTTTATATATATATTTTTCATGCTTATTTATGGATTCTTGATTTCAGATCCTCAGAATACTGTATGAATTGGTTAACATTTAGTTTATAGACATCCATTTGCTTGTGTTCTTTAACAGGGGAATGATGCCAAATTCCCTTGTGTTAGATTTCTTTGGGTGCACCTGATGTTCAAAATCGTGCCCGTATCCATCCCGAGCCTATGAAATGACCAAATTACCCTTAGAAAACATGGCTAAAACATAAGATGTCAAATGTTTCCCTAAAAACCATTGCCACATGCCTTAAACAACGAAAAATTCTCTCCCCTTATGTAGGATCTTAAGGTTCCTAGAAAAAGTATACACAAAAATTAAGTTGTGGTTTCATCAAATTTTCTATCTTGAGGGTACAAATGGATGCATCAAGAACAAAATCAAGTTCCAACAAACCGAAATATTCAAGATTTACACAACAAGAGCTTCCAGCTTGGAAACCGATCTTAACCCCGAAATGGGTGATTACATCATTTGTAACTATTGCCATTCTATTCATCCCTGCAGGTCTTTTATGTTTGTGGGCTTCTGGGCTTGTTGTAGAAATCGTGGATCGTTATGATGACAATTGTCTTCCTGATTCTTATAGCAACAAGCCGGATACGTTTATTCAGAGCAAGAATACAAATAAAACTTGTGTCCGAATGTTAAAAGTGCCACGGAAAATGAGTGCCCCGATCTTTATTTACTATCAACTAGATAACTTCTACCAAAACCATCGGCGGTAGGTTATTTTTTTATTTTTTATTTTCAGAGCGCTATGAATTGGTATTTATCGAGTTTTATATATTATTTTTTCAGATATGTGAAAAGTAGAAGTGACAAACAACTACGAGACCCTGATGCTGTAGACGAAACAGACGATTGCAAGCCCGAAGACAACCTAAACGGGAATGATGACGAGCCTATAGTTCCATGCGGATCAGTCGCGTGGAGTTTGTTTAATGACACTTACAAAATCTCCAAAGGAAACAAAGTTCTTGATATCGATAAAAAGGGTATCGCATGGAGAAGCGATACAAAGTTTAAATTCGGGTCAAATGTGTACCCGAAAAACTTTCAAAATGGAGAGCTGATCGGGGGAGGGAAATTAGACGAATCAAAACCAGTAAGCACATATCCTTCGATCTTTCGCAATGAAGTTCTTGATTTTTGGCTATCGTTTCTTCATTTTGTTTACAGTGAAATGTTCAATATAGTCCATACTTAATGCATAGTCCTGAGGGACTAATTTTAGCCTTTGGATCAGCCTCATCAATGGTCCAGATTGAATTTTAAAATTTTGGGCGGAGTGGCATTTTCGTAATTCACATGTGATGATTTTAGAGTCACGTGTGATTGTATACTGAATCACATGTGATTGAATATTAAAATTTCAGGACTATATTTTTTATGGACTTTATTGAACACAACTCTTTGTTCACATGTTTTGCAGTTGAGCGAGCAAGAGGATCTTATTGTGTGGATGAGAACCGCGGCATTGCCTAGTTTTCGAAAGCTTTACGGGAAAATAAACACGGATTTGGAGGCAAACGAGACGATAACTGTGGTGATACAGAACAACTACAATACATATGAATTTGGGGGCGAAAAGAAGCTGGTTCTTTCGACAGCGAGTTGGATTGGGGGAAAAAATGATTTCTTTGGTATATCGTTTCTTACGATTGGCGGTATCTGTTTGTTTGTGGCGATTAATTTTATACTTCTTTATGTTTTTAAACCGAGGCCTCTTGGTGATCCAACGTATTTGTCATGGAATCGAAATCAAAGTGGGCAATAACAATTGGATGTTATTTTTTGCATTTTTGGCAGGTGTTACGTATACAAACATATGTTATATTAGTTGCTAAAGTTAAGATAACCCGAGATACCGACAAAATAAAGGGCAAATTACATGAAATATAACGAAATTTGCTTAAGTTATTATTGTATACGACTAACTTTTGAAAAATGATACGATTAACTTTTGAAACTTTTGCGTTGTATATGAAATGCAACCTGGAATTTGAACCAAGAGCAAAAATAATGAAAATCAAGACAAATTAAACCCTGAAGATTGAACAAGAAGAATAAATTAGACAAACTAATATTTGTCAACAAACAAAAGATCTATAAAACACAAATTGAATGGTATCAATTGAAGTGTTTATTTGAAAGAGCAGTCTTCAAGTTTGAAAATTGTTTTATTAAAGTTATTGGTGTGTTATTTGGTAAAATAGTTTCTAAACTTTATTACTATTTTAAGAAGTTTCTTCTCAATTGAAATACAAATTATATTTAGATTTTGTATAATTTTCTTATATAAATTCTTCAAGTTTGGTCATTAACATATGAAGATTTTATACAAAAAAATTAAAATAAATTATAGCGTTCAAGTCTTTTGGCTAACATTTATACAATTCAGAAAAAAAAAATTAGTCAATACTAGCTATTAATTTATGTATCAACTCATTCCCATGATTAAAGGATGGAAAAGGATATATGTGGGGGACTCTATAAAAACTTATCACATATGGATAGATAAATTAATGTTGAAACATTTTATTAGTTGAACGTTGTATGTTAATTATAACCTTCACAATGGTTTAAGTTAATTTCAAAGTTATTGAGCTAGTCTATAAGATCATGACTTTGAACTACATCGTGTTACAAATGGTATCAGAATCATTACTCGTAATTTGTAGTCAGTGTGGAAATCGTGCATCTCCACAGGTTTGGGTTCTTGGTATGTCGCTATGCTATGACGTGTTTAAGTTATGGAGTTTGTAACAACTCGTCACACAATAATAAATGATGAAAAGGAATCTATATGAGAGAGTTTATAAATCCTCGTACCGCATGGATAGATGAATGGAAGTGAAAACATTTATAAGTTGAAAGTTACGGATTATTAATAACTTTCATCGTTTGAGTTAATTTTGAAGTTATTCGGCTAACACAAGATCTTAGACCACCGAGTGTTACAATTTAGATAAAAAATCTAATTATCACTTATGAATCATATATTTTTTGAAAAATTGAAATACACCATTTTTTGTAAAAAATGAAATTCAATCTTGATTTTTTTTGTCAAAATTGTATTTAGTTTTGACTTTATTTTTAATTAAACTTATTAAAGACAATTTCATATATAGACACTTCCGAAACCTTAAAAAAATCTTATTTTCTCATCCAAACTTACAAATATCATTTTTTTCATTATAAAATTTCAAATTATCGTATTTAACCTAATTTTTAGCTTTATCATTTTAAAGTATGTTATATTCATTCTATATAACTAACAAAGACTTAACTATCTACAACCATACAATATACAAACGATAATTCATTTCCTGTTATAATTTTCAGTAGTTAAATAATCTGTACGAGTAAATCTTAAATTTAAAAAATAAAATTGAATAAACTTTGATATTAGAGATAAAATCACTTACTTATCTAATGTATGCAAATGGATGACTGGGGTTTAAATTTACCTAAACAATAAGTATAAGTGTCTAATAGAATTTGATCCAAATTAACTTTTTATTTAAAACATGTATATATATTTTCCTAAGCAAAAATAATAATAATTTGTAATATTCATAGCCAATGTATATTTTAAAAGGTTGATTTTATATTAGTTAGAAGTACTTTATATCCAATTTTATATAGTTATATTTTTATTTTATAATTTACATGAAGCATAGCAACCGTGTTTAATTGTATTGTCAACATATGTTTATTATGAGCAGTTTGAACGGCAGAATCTATCTATCTATCTATATATCTATATATAAAAGGCATGTAAAATTTCCAAAAATAACTAAAATTGAGACTTAATCAACCAATCACAACCTCCAATTTTAAAATAATTCAATTTCAAAAACAATTTTAGAAATATTAATGTCGATGATTTCAATTAGATATGAATTAGGAGGGGCTTATATGAAAATTGTAGGGGTTTTATAAGAAAATGTGAGGGGGCTTTATAAAAAGGGTTTAGTTCATAAAAATGTATCCAACTTTACACATTTTGCTATTGTATGTACTGAACTTTCAAACTTACCATTTGATGTATTAAATTTTTCAAAGTTTACAATTTTATGTATTTAACTTGGTATAGCAGGTCAAATGCTGATGTGGCAAAGGTTTTGCTTATGTGGATGATGACATGACATGTAACTTGAATTTTGTATGATTTAAAAAAATAAAAAATAAATATTTACTTTGTTAATATATAAATAAATAATATTAATAATATTAATAATAGTAAAGATAAACAATGAATCTGCAATCGATTTCTCTGTTTCATCGATTTGGTGTTCATCGATTTCTGCAATCGATTTGGTGTTCACGGACACAACCACCGTTTAGGGTTCTTGGACACAACCACCGTCGATTGCTTCCCATCGGTCCGTCGATGGTTCGTACAATCGATTTAGGGCTCCTAGAATGTTCGTCGATTTCTGAACTCGACCATTTAGGGTTCTTGGACACAACCACCGTCGATTTCTGCAATCGATTTAGGGCTCCTATAATGTTTCAGATTCTATTCTTGTAGAATCTCAGTGTTCGATTTAGGGTTCTTGGACACAACCACCGTCGAGTTCCTACACCACCACCACCGTCGATTGCTTCCCATCGGTCCGTCGATGGTTCGTACACGAGTTCAAATATGTTGCGATTCAGGTTCATCTTCATCCATCTTCATCGTTCTGCATCAGGTATGTAGTTTTTGGGTTTTAATTTCAGTTTCAGATTTGATTTTAAAATTTGGATTTAGGGTTCTTGATTTTTAAAGGTTCTTGATTCTTCGGTTTCAGTTTCAGATCTGTGAATTTATCTTCATTTTACCATTAGGGTTCGATTTAGGGTTGAGTTTTACATCTGTAAAACAACGATTTAGGCTTCTGTTCGATTTCATCTTCATAGTGATTTTTGGTTCTATGTTCAGATCTCTTTATGGCTTCAAGGATTCTATGTTAATATCTCTCTATGGCTTCAAGGTTTTCAGATGATTGAAGATGATGACGATGATTGAAGATGATGAAGATCATCTTTCTGTTCTTCGTTGTTTTTTTTTAGTTTTTTAATTTAGGTATACACACATGGCAATTATTTAATGATGTGTAATTTTGAAAATATTAAAAATCAAACAAATTACCTGCAACCTGGAGAAGAGGTAACATAATACATTAAATTGTAACTTTTAAAAAGTTTGATACATCAAATGGTAAGTTTGAAAGTCCAGTACATACAATAGCAAAAGGTGTAAAGTTGAATACACTTTTATGAACTAAACCCTTATAAAAATTGTATATTAATGAAATTAATTATAGGCTGTTTATAAATTATGTTTAGTAACTTTTGATATATTTTGTTTCGAGAAAAAATAATTATATATTTACGACCGTCTCATTTTTATCTACGTTTTGGTATAAATTTTATTGTAATATGACACTATTTTTAAAATTAGTATATTCATAATTTTTTGTTATACATTAATAGTAGTGGGTAGGTAATTTATAATTTAGCTGAGTGGTTTTTTTTCTTTTTTGATTATGCTGATAAGTTGAGTGGTCAACTTGAATATGTTATTTAAAGTGTTTAGTTATTGATTTTAAAGCATTTTCAATCTTATTAGAAAGATGTATGAAACTTTTTATATAATAAGATTTAAAATCAATTGTATTATTAAAAGATGATATATTATAAATTTAAAAATATAAATTCAGAGATATAAAGATAGATGTTTTTAACGGTCCTGAAACTACTAATTGTCGACTTGGCGCACATGTTATTGAGGTCAAAATCATTTATTGAAAGAACATTGGTTGAATTACATATATTCCTTGAATGAAGATTATTCTATCAAATACAAAACTTATGGTTAAGTTTTAAAGGAGACAATTTTCTCTGATGTTGTATTTCGATGTGACGATTAACAAAAGTCAATGACAGTCACTTTCAGAAGTTGGTTTGTTTCTCACGAAATATGTGTTTACACATGGTCAATTGTATGTTGTTGTTTCACGTTTTAGAAATAAAAAAAGATTAAAATTTAATTGAATTTTATATATAAATAAATAAATAACATTTATTTATAGGGTTAAAGTCATTTAAGACAAACGTGTTTTTCCCATGTTCCGATATGACACATTAATTTTATTTACACATCTAATCATTTAACTTACAAAAAAACGTGTCGATATGCCCATTTCGTGACTTGCAACTTATTCATCCGGTTTCAGCCTGTTTTTTTTGCATTTTTTGGTCCATTTTTTATCGTTTTACGTGATTTTATTGTAAAATCTTGTAAATTATCATTATACCTTGCAAATAACACAAAATTCATGATTTTTCGTCAAGTATTCAATGAGAATTTCGAGTTCGAAGTCTCTACTTTTTGTGGATTTTGGTTCAAAAACAGGGCAAAAAAAAGAAGCTTTTTTTGCTCGATTCTTGATCATTTTACGTAATTTTTATTATTGATTATTGTAGATAATCTTTATACCTTTCAAATGATACCAAATTCATGAAAACCATCAAGTATAGGTCAAGAAATTGCTAACTAAAGTCAATAACGAGCCTATTCAACACTCTTACGGTATTTTCATGATTTGACACATTTAAAACTCGTTTTTATTCGATCTTTTTGTAATAATTCATAGACAACTCGATTACCTTTCCATGGAGTCAAGAATAATTGTTTTTCGTTAAGTATACATGGAGAATTTGGCCTTCAAAATCGTGGTTTCGAAGTGAAGAGATTTGGGGGAAAAGATGACCTACTATTGCAAGTCAAAATCAATAAAATGGGTATAATAACACATTTTATACAATTTAAATGGCCACATGTGTAAAAAAATTAATGTGTCATATCGGAACATGGGGAAAAGAATGTTTCCCTTATTTTTATCAAAACTAATAATATAATTTTCTCATAAATTGATTCAAGTTTTTCTTAAAAATATATAAAATCAGACCTTTATATTTTACAAATGATAGATATACAAGTTCTTGCTTGCCCGCGCGTTGCGTCGGGATAAAAAAATTTAATTCATTATCTTATTATGTGCATTGAAAGTGCATAAAAAATAACATAATAGTAATAAACTTCTAGTGTTGTTGCATAAAAATCATAAAAATTCTTTTCTCAAAAACGAAAACAACTAAAGTTTAGCTCCATAATTAGCGACACTGATACAATTTTTACAAATATTTCACATAATATGTATTTAACGTAGATATTTTATTTAGAAAAAATAAACCGATAATATAATAAAAGTAAAGAACTGAGATTCATTTTACTTATATTAAATAAAATGAAAAAATAAAAGAAAATAACATTAAATCTTTTTTATTATCGATTTTTCATAATATGTAAATCTTTTTCTATAATAAAAAATAAAAAATTTCTTTTTTCCTTATTTCACACGCTATAAATCATTCTTACTACTTGGTCAACTTTCCTAGAAAAATACCTTAAACATCTATAAGATGTTTTTCCAAAATTTGTCTAGGCATTGTCGTTTCGCCGATCACAACTATTTTAACGAACACAACTTATTCTTACACTTCTTAGTACTCTGCAACAACGATGGACAACGACAACTATCTCCGTGACAAAATATTTATCATTTCTCAATTAAAATGAAAATAAAAAAGAGATTTTTTACTTTAATTATCTCATCATTTTTTATTTTAATTACCACATGATAAAATATCATGAGATTTATTTTTTAGTTAATTTATCAAAATACCTTTTAAAATCTCATGATAATTTATTATTTTGTTATACCAATTAATATATAGTATAATTTTTGTTAAAAGAACTATGTTTCGATATTACCGATGATATTTCTTAAAAGTGTATAAGAATGAATGAATGCTTTATTATATGACTGACTCAATAATATTGTATTACGAATTGAAAATATTAGGAACTTTCAAAACAGCTATCTTACTCCTATATAATACATTTACAACCAAAAAACTCTTAATTTTTCAGTAAATTGAATTTCCTAATATACCCCTCAAATAACCTCTATCTCTCTCCTACTTTACACACTCACCAATAAACTTCATAATATACCCCTCAAAGAATATTCATCTCTCTCCTACTTTACACACTCACCAATAAACACTTTCTAAATTATAAATAAAAAATAACCTCAATCACTCTCTCCTACTTTACACACTCACCAATAAACATTATTATATAATTACATATTTCCTAAATTAAGAAAAAAGTTATTATATGTTTTAAAAAAATGGTTTATGAAAAAAAATGAAATAAAAAAGAAAAACTTTCTAAATTAAAAAAAAAAGTTGTTTGATTATATGTTTAAAACGACGTATAACAAAACATAAATCATTGCCGCCGCAGCATTGCGCAAGTATATTGCTAGTAATCTTCAAAAAGATAAATCCCTTTCTCTACCTTTTCTAAGGGAATAGCCTTTGTAGGCCCATTCGAATTCTATCCACATATCAAAGCTCATCCTCAATTTCGTATTTTCCACTTCAAATTATATAATATATATTAAAAGATATTGTAATTTTCATTAAAGATCGTTCTTTACTTCTTCAAATAGTTTATAAACTAGACTAGATGTTCATTTGATATACGGATGATTTAAAAGATAAAAAAATATTAAATATTGATAATAACGTATTCAATAATAATAAAACGAGAATTAAATGAGAATTAAAAAAAACCCAACGTACGACATCGACATTTGAACCAGAGGTGGAAACATCGACGGGAGTAGGAGGGCAGATTTGACGGCAGAAACGTGGTAGCATGATAAGAGGAGACGTGATTGTATTTCTTATATGAGTCGTCCTATTGTTACTATTAAGGGTAATACAGTTAAACGTTATTTGTTATAATTAAAAAGAAATTTAAAATGATTATAAAATATTTTAGAATGATAAAACTAAGAATTTTGGTTAATACGGTATTTTGAGATATTATAAATGTAAATATGATATTTGTAAATTTTGGTAGACAAATACGATTTTTGTAAATTAAGGTAGGCAAATACGATTTTATATTATTTAATAAGGGCATATATGAAGTTATCTCTAATAATTTTGACTATGAAGAGTCAAAATTGATTTTTTATTATTAATGAATTATTGGTCAAGATTAAACATTTTTTTAAATGAATGATTTGGATCGTTTAATAAATGTTATCAAATTAGTCTTTTATTTATATTAGAAGATGAGTTAATTTCTTTACTAATAACTTAAGTTTGTTATTATTTATATATTTTAACAAAAATATTTATTCAAATCATTTATTAGATAGATCTATCTATTATCATAATTATTTATATAAACACGTATACCAGTTAGATAATATTAAAAAGTTCAAACTTAATAATAAAAAGGTATAACACCACAAACATTAAGAATGTACCTTAATGATTTATCATGTTTATACACAGTTAGTTTATAACTTCAATACAAACTAGATATTTTAGAGTGGTTGCAATGATAACTAGCATCACTATCGTTACTATCCATAGTATAAGCTTCATCAACTCATTAATAATAATTCGCAGTGATAACAATCATTAGACTTACACACATCTATTTATCTCAAATTTTATTTGTTGAAAAATTTTAAAAAATTAAAATGGATAATGTGTGGTGCATCTCGTTACCCAAGGATGAACCCAAGCATGATAAACGAACAACGAGATTGGCGCAATGAGGGTGACAAGCCGTGTGCCTCGTTTTCAGTCATGATGCATCTTAATAAGCACCCATTACGGGTAATCATATATATATATATATATATATATATATATATATATATATATATATATATATAAAGGGGATCATATGCGAACGTTCGCATGGTGCGAACGCCCCAAAACACATCTTCGCCCCCAAAAACATATCGCATGACCTGAGCATTTTAAAAAAAAAAATTCAACATAGTCAAATGTGGTAGGCTGTTATTATATATATTATATTATTATTATTATTATTATTATTATTATTATTATTATTATTATTATTGTGATGTGGTGTTTTTAAACAAGATGCAGTGTTTTTAGAAAAGATGCATTGATTCTTAAATAAGAATCCATCGATTAATTCAGGTATGATGGAATAGTTTTAAGAGAACTCCATGTTTTTTAAATGATATGTAATAATTTAAGGTTGGATGCTGTGATTTATAGACAAGATACAATGATTTAAAATTGGATGCAGTGATTTTATACACTAGATGCAGTGTTTTACAAGATACAGTGTTTCCATTGGATCCTTACCCTATATATATATATATATATATATGTGTGTGTGTGTGTGTGTGTGTGTGTGTGTGTGTGTGAAAGATCTAGAGAGAACACCCTCCTCAGTGGAGAATGATGAGAATACTTTTATACCAATCATCAAAAAGGACAAAATAAGAATTTTAAACACTTTCCCACTCTTATAATAAACTTTCTCCAAATAACAATTGTTTACCTCATTGATTTTTTAATCTATATATCTTTCACATAGATAATTATTAAATTAAAAAAATATACCATTAAATTCATGTTTAAGTCCTCTTTAATATGATATCAATTATGATATATTTCACTTCAAGCAATTTAGATGCAATCTCATCTGTTTTGATGCAATCGACCCAAAAAAGTCTCATAGATTAAGTAGAACATTTTGATGCAAAACTTAGATAACTTGAAAATCAAAACAAATGCAACACATAGATAATTTTAATATGTATATAAATGCAAATAAAAACATAGATGCAATACATAATAAACATATATTTTTACGTATGTAAAATTTTATACAGAGACAAAATTAGTGAGATACAAACATCTAGATACGATAAATATTCTTATTTTCATCTTCATCAAACTTAAATGCAGATGTAGTGTCTAAATTATAAACACAAAAATCTATATATGAATCAGAATATTGGCTACCAAATTAACAAAACACAACCCAATTAAAATGAAAATATACAAGTTCATAAAAAACAAAAATTGGAAATGGTTGCACATTGAAATTTCCTCACAAATTGCAGAGACGTCATTCTTTTTTGAGGAAACACATCATATATTTTTGGTTATTTTATTATCCTCTACTAGATGTAAAATATTTGGGACCTTTTTTATAAAACATGAACGTTGGATAAGTCTATGAGAGATAAATATGAGAGAGGTTTATCTCTCTCTCATAGAATCCCCTTTAATCCTATAAATTAATTTAAGAAAATAATAAAATAGGCAATTAATGGAAGTCATAGATTGAGAGATCCAAATGCTACAAATTAGTCGTATGTTTCTTTAAATAAAAAGTGTTTTCATTTGATCATGCCTATATATATACACACATATGTATATGGAATAGATATACTAAAAAATCTACAAAAAGTAAGGAGAAAAATGAGCTATTAGATTCATAAGATAATAACTAACTTTTTATTGAATAAATTAATTAAAATCGGTTAGTTAAGGGTATATTAGTCTTTTGATTATAAAACCACCTCCTAAAACCAAGTAAACATATTTCACACTAAACACTAATTTAAACTTCAAATGGCAATGTATCAATAGATTTGATTCACAACACGAATTATCAATTTTAAAATTGAGGCACATCAAGAAATCATCAATTATAAATTGATGTACATCGCACTAAACTGAGGTTATACACTCAAATGCAAAGTTAAGGTGTACCCAGGAATTTGATGAATCCAGGAATTTGATGAATGATATTCATAAAGAAAAATTATACAATACAAAAATAGATGAACCAAAAATTGCTACAAAAGGGTTAAATGTAAAAAAAGAAAAAGGATGAACCAAGAATTTGATGGTGGTCTATACTGCAACGACATAATATTCTTGCATAGGGGTGTTTCGTGGCGATGGTCGTGGTTCATACGGCGGCGACAGTGTGTTTGTGGTGGTAGCAGAAATCATATTTAGAGAGAGTGAGAGAGAAAGGGAATGATAGGGAGGGAGTGGTGGTGTGATAAATTAGGGTGTTTGGTGGTGGTTTGGTACATGTGGGTGTTTGGTAGTGGGTTTGGGTATAAGTTAACTTAGTTTAAAAAAGACTAGGGTGTGTTTGGTGAGATTTAACCTGTAATTATAGGTAATTGAGTAAAAATAGTAGGTAAATAAAACTTTAATGTTAGAATATTTAAAAAAAACTTTGATGATTAAAACGAAAAGTAAGAAAAACTTTGAAAATCAAACCATAATTCACCTATATATATATATATATATATATATATATATATATATATATATACGGGAAAGTTCAAATGAGAATGAGAAATTAAATTAGAATGGGAGACTAAATCTCGGCCGTTCATTTTGTAAGTGAAATTCATGGATGGAGAGCGTGAGAGGATCTAGTGTGGCAGGGTGCATGTGAGGAATTTATGAGTGGGCAATGACATTGAAGGAAGGGGAATTGGACGGCTAGCATTAAGTCTCCCATTAT
The DNA here is from genome assembly GCA_947179395.2 of Pulicaria dysenterica. Classification (NCBI taxonomy): domain Eukaryota; kingdom Viridiplantae; phylum Streptophyta; class Magnoliopsida; order Asterales; family Asteraceae; genus Pulicaria; species Pulicaria dysenterica. The sequence continues at coordinate 110,122,715 of OX359290.1, read as the reverse complement.
CAATTTATTTAAGGTTCTCATTTGAACCTCCCACTATATATATATATATATATATATATATCTAGAATTAGGTTTAAGTAAAAAAACCTTAAGGTACTAAATGTAAGGAGAAAGGAGAGGATACCACATGTCCTTTTTAATTTAGGGGTATTATAGGAAATTTAAACCTTTTCTCTCTCCACTCCATGTATAACCCCAATCCCACGTCCCCCCACCCATCCTTTCTATCTGCGAACCCTAGAAACATCGACGCCCAACCCTCCTCTACTTCAATGATTCCGCCGCCGGCACTTCCCCTGCAACCTCCGCAACCGCATCCCTCCGCCACTGCATCCCTCTGTCACTGCCTCTCTCCCCTTCGCCGTCCAATATGCAATCGATGGTGTTTGTCTACGCTTCAGATCTGCAATCTCCGACCTCCACCGCCATGTGAGAAACCCGTCGCTGACCACCACACCCTCCGCCATAAGTGCATCGCTGTGGTTCAAGACATCTCCGTGTAAGCCCCCCTTTAAGTATCTGTCATGTGCATCAGATTCACAAACCTCCGTACGCATCGCCGTCTAAGTCGCTGACCACCATCATCCTCCGTCATATGTGCATCGATGTTGATTCACAATCCTGTTGTTATCGCTCCTAGACCACACCGCCACCGCCGATGTTATACCCACCGTCTATCGCCGCCGATGTTCTCGTTGCTGTCGCGATGTGCACAACCGCTGTTCTCGTTTCTGATCTCGATGTTGTTGCGATGCACATCGACGCCGGTGCTGTTATCGATGCTCTCTTTCTTGTAAGTGATCAAGGTGCACCGCCGTTGCACCACCACCACCGCCACCGTTCATCCCGTCGTTTGTGCATCCAGTTTAACCTATGTATGTAGATTTATTATTGTGCATCAAATGGTTGTATGTTGTGCATTAAATATAATATGTGAATCAGTAGGATGTATTTCTGCAATAAATGGTTGTACTTTATGCATCAAGTGTTTTTTTGTGAGTCAAAGGCTTGTATTATATGCATTAAGATGTTGTACTTTATTCATCAGATGGTGGCCCAAGATTTTTGCCGGCGGGAATAGTTATACCCACCTTTTTACTCTTCCTTTTTTTTCTGTTTGTTAAATTTACCATATTACCCTTTTATATTGTTTTTAATTCCGAAAATTTGGATAAAATAGTGACTTCTTTGTTTGACTTTTAAATACATCCTGTGGTCCATATTTCACCTTACATTTAGTACCTTAATTTTTTTTAGCAGATCTCTACCCTATATATATATATATATATATATATATATATATATATATATATATATATATATATATATATATATATATATATATAGTGCGGTTCAAACGAGAACTGTTTTTCGTACGAGAACTGCGAGAACCATTTCTGGCCAATCATTTAATTTCCTGTCTTTTATATTTAATTTAAATAGGAAAAGGTAGTATAGACATTATGACATTACCCCTATTTTTTTTAAACTAATATATCTATCAAACAAGAAGGTGTTAAATTATGAAAAATATACCAAATTAACGAAAAAATTATGTTCTTTAATTTAAGACCGATCTTGATATATTTTTTTTGGAAGCAAAAAAAATCATGTTTTGCTGAGTTTTTTTCAGTACAGCGACATGTGCACTAGTGCAAAATTTGCTCCCCTAGTTTTTTCAGGACAGATTTAATATGCACATGTGCAAAATTTTGCACTTGTGTAAATTTTGCACTTGTGTAAATTTTGCACTAGTACACATGTCGTTGTACTGAAGAAAAAAAACCCGGGAAACATACAAAAAATTTTTTTTGAAAAAAATATATCAAGACCGGTTTCAAATTAAAGAACATTTTTTTCTCGTTAATTTGGTATAATTTTTGTAATTTAACACTTTTCCGTTTGATGTATATATTTTTTTAAAACATGCGGTGGTAATGTAAAAATGTCCAAACTACCCTTAATTATCTAAGGATAAGTTTGATTAGTTTAAGGTTATCAATTAACAACTCTTTAATCTCAATCCTCCATCACTTTGATCAATGGCTGTAATTGGTTCTCGCAGTTCTCGTACGAAAAACGGTTTTCGTTTGAACCGTCCCATATATATATATATATATATATATATATATATATATATATATATATATATATATATATATATATATAATACATTATATAACATTTAACTTTCTCTCTTTTAAAATTTTTAAGACTACTTAATTTTAAGTAGTACAAAATTTTATGCTTAAGATACAAACACTTAAATCAACAGTCTAACCAATCATTCTCTTAATTATCTCAACTAATTTAAAACAATAATTACTTTAGTAAATCATTAAACATCACAACAACTATTTAGTTTATCTAATTTTGACTAAATTACTTACATCAATAAAACTTTAAGGCTACAATATTTTTTTCTCTAATTGTTTAATAATAATATTTTTAAGTCTTTTTCAAAAACTATTTTAACAACTAATAAAATGGTTGATTGTAAAAATGTAATGCATCAGAAAAAGGAGAAAAATATGGATAACACCGCATGTTACATATAACATACCATATATATATATTTATATAAAAGACATGCAAATTTTCTAAAAATAACCATAAATTGAGTCTTAATTAACCAATCACAACCTTCAATTTCAAAATTATTTCATTCCTAAAACAATTTTGGAAAGATTAAAAACATGGATAAGAAATTTTAAATTTCAAATTATTCAATTTCAATTTCCGTATATTAATTTTAAATCTATTAGGAGAGGGTTAGATGAATATTTTGAGGGGGTTTTATAAAATATATAAGTAGGTTTTAAGAAAATGTGAGGGGGTTTTAAAAAAATTGTATATTAATGTAATTAATTATAAGTTGTTTATAAATTATTTTTAGTAACTTGTGATATATTTTGTTTAGAGAAAAAATAATTATATATTTACGACCATATCATTTTTATCTACGTTTTGGTATAAATTTTATTGTAATATGACACTTTTTTGAAATTAGTATATTCTTATCACAAAGGTGATATTTCATTTACTGCATTATTTTTATTTAAAAAATTTAATATCTTAAATACATTTCCGAAATAACCTTACGTGTACGGGTCAATAAACTATTACTTTTTAAAGAAAACATTTATCAAACACAAACTATTATCGTTACCGTCGCATGACGCGACTGCAAACTCCTCTAAGCTAAACGTAGCCATCTTGTACTCTGGATAAGTATTAATTATTTAAAACCCAATAAAATAGGGAATTTTTTTTACCTTTTTGAGTTTGTTGACACTGACCACCTATTCAAGGACTTCAACCTTTTGGACTGAACGACGTCGTTGGAAGATACCACCACCTGACCACTGATACCTACATATAGATCCACACAGCTACACAAGAACAAAGAGCGCCATACAAATTGCACTTGAGGAAAAACCTCACGAAAAGTGCTTCTTCAAACCCTAAACCTCATTCTCACGCAGTTTCAATGGCGTCTCTCGTGTTGCCATCTCCTTCTTCATGCTCTACTTCTTCTTCTCCGACATTGTTTTCTCGGCGCTCTTTTACCCCTCGTTTCATTATCCCTGCATCCGCTAACAACATCGTAAGTTTACTGTTCCTATTTATTTTGAACTCTCTTTTTCTCGGAGGAATGACGGTGTAACTGGAAAAAGAAATCGAATGCGCAGTTCGTTTTGTTACTGCGTCTCTCGTTTCTTCTCGATTGGGTTGGGCGATTTTGTGCTTGTTATCGAAGTAACTGATGATCTATGTCTGTTTTTTATTCTGTTAGTTCGTTCATTTATTAACTAATTATCATACCGAGCTCGCCATTTGAGTTACCATCTGGTTATGTTGAGTTCAATTTGTTTTGTCTGGCTTGTGCTATCAGATTAATTGGTCTAATTTGAACAGCAATTAACTTCATGATATATGTTGGGCATAATTAGCGTTGAATAATTTAAGGTTAATGTAATTCTTTGAATTATATTTCTATGAGCTATATTTCCACGCAATAGCACATCTGAACATCCTCATTAAAGGCATGGTTTGCAAGAATATTGCATTTAGTTGCTCTATTAAATTCCAATGAAAGCCGCATATCCACTTTGGAGATCAAACACGCTACTACTCAACTTTAAAATTGATGTCGATTTTATGATCTTTGAGGAAAATGGTGATTACAGCAAGGGTTGATAACAGATGATATAAAATGCTTGGATATTGTAGGTTAACAAGTTACAACCCCTTATCACTATTGAGTTTTTCAGATTTAGGTTTTCTTTTTTTGAATCACTGAGACTTCTAGAATAATAAATTGGCAACAGAAAAAGTTTGTAAAATTCATTTTGAGGCATATGTATACTCTCCAAGATTTTTGGAGATGCTAAATTTTTGTAGTGGAACGTTGGTTACTTGGTGTATATAAAGGTAAGAAGTTGATGTGTTTGTTCTTCTGTGTTCTAGAGGTGTGAGATCAGTAAATCATTGAACGGGAAACCATGTGTGCCAATTATTAATGAGGGGATGCTGTCAAACTTCGTACAACCTGGGCGTCTAAATCATACTGTTATGAATGGGAGGCTTAAAATATTCTCAGGCACTGCAAATTCCGCACTTTCTCAGGTATTATACGTAGTTATATAATTTTTGCAGTATATGATAATCTCTGTAACTTCATGGGTAGGCAACTCGGGTTTTTGATGCTTAGTTATTCATGAAATGTCATGTTGCATGTGACATTGCAGCCTTGCAGGATAAATCCTCAAAGCTACCCAAAATGTGATGATACATGAAATGTTTCTTCTTGATGGATGGCTTAGCTTTTATTTCCTGTGTTGATAGGAACAACTAAAAACAATCTGACTATTCTATTTATAATATCCTTTGTTGGTTAACAAGTAGATTGAGGGTGGACAGAGATTTGATTGATTGTTTCTGCACAATGCAGCCAATTTTTTTTTAATCTTTTTTGGCTACAAAATTATTCTTAGTTTTCCATCTTTAGTATACATCACATATTATAAGGTATAATTTTACTTCCCTTCCACCCCTGCAGTCCGTTTCTAAAACATCAAATAGACTTCATTTGATAAATCAACAACCTCATACACTTGGTCCTCATAATATATCCCATAATATTAACAGACCCAAGACAAAAAAGATTGAAATATAAATATGAAATCAATCAGATGTCGTGCCTATAATCCCCTGCCATGATCCTTCAATACACAAGTGATGTCCCTTGATTATTCCACCCCTGCACTCCTACTGTTGGCAAATTCTTGCAACCAAAATGAGGAATGTCATGCTTATTCCATCATCTTTTCCCACTTAGTTGCATTTGATATTATCATAATCCTTGACATATAATTTGCCTAATTCAAAGAAATTTTATGTTTCATATCCGTTTTCCCATTAACTTTTCTTTTTTAGGAACATCGGCTTCATTAACTTTTCTGTTCCGTTTGTAGGAAATTGCAAGGTACATGGGCCTTGATCTTGGAATGATTGAGATAAAGCGGTTTGCAGATGGTGAAATTTATGTTCAGCTGCAAGAGAGTGTGCGGGGCTGTGATGTGTATCTTGTGCAGCCAACAAGCCCTCCTGCAAATGAAAATCTCATGGAGCTTTTAGTAACAATCGATGCCTGTCGAAGAGCATCAGCGAAGAATATTACAGCAGTGATCCCTTACTTTGGGTATGCCAGAGCAGATCGAAAGGTAAAATTCTACTCTGGTCTAATAGTGGACACACACTAACTATACTATAAAGCATTTTGTTGACTGTTTTAATATCTTAATTAATAAAAAATAATTTGAAGTTACTATTTTACCTCTCATATCAAGCTAAATGGAAAGGGAGGCGATTTGTACATTTTCCATACACAACAATCATGACTTTTATGCCCCTACAAACCCTCTTATCTATTTTTCCTATCCACATGTTTAATAGTATTATGGTACAAACAAACACTTTTAGTTGTGTATGGCAAATTCATGTTGTGTACAAAATAACAAGTCATCTCCTAAGTGGAAACCACTGACCAAAGTAAATGGAGTTAATCGATGCTTATATGCCATCTAAATAACTAAACCTTCCATAATAGAGAAGAACTTTTAAGAAATCAAGTCAATGAATATTAATCCAACCTATAAGATATTAAATACAAATGAATAATTAAATGAAAACAATTAAACATTTATAAATTTTAAATGGCTCTTATATAATCAAAGTAAAGTAGAACAATTATCTGCTGCTTCATGAGTATTTGCGCGCGTGTGTATGTATGTATGTTATGGTAATATGTTTCTAATTTGGTTCAGACTCAAGGGCGTGAATCTATTGCTGCCAAACTAGTGGCAAACCTCATCACAGAAGCAGGTGCAGATCGTGTTCTTGCTTGTGATCTTCATTCTGGGCAGTCAATGGGTTACTTTGATATTCCAGTAGACCACGTGTATTGTCAAGTAATTAGTTCAATATCTTGATATGTTTATTACATTCTTCATGTCTTTACTGATACTGATCATTCTTTAATTTGCTTTTTTGCATTTGTCCTGCCTTCCACTAGCCTGTTATTCTTGATTATCTTGCCAGCAAGTCAATTTGCTCCAGTGATTTAGTAGTGGTGTCACCTGATGTTGGTGGGGTTGCTAGAGCGCGTGCTTTTGCCAAAAAGTTATCTGATGCCCCTTTGGCCATTGTTGACAAAAGGCGCCATGGACACAATGTAGCCGAGGTACTTCTCACTTATGATAACTTTATCCATTAATCTTTCAATTGATTTTTTGTAATCATGTTTACGCATTCTATATTAAATTTCAGGTTATGAATCTGATTGGTGATGTCAAAGGAAAGGTTGCTGTTATGTTGGATGATATGATTGATACTGCTGGTCAGTAATTTAAGACTTAAACTAAAAGTTATAGAAACACGGAGAGTCATTTATTTCTGCTAACCATCCATCATTTCCAGCCGTTTGCAACAAGAAAAAAAAGTCTACATAAATCTTGCTGCATATTAGTTAATACATTAGGCCGTTTGATTCTTGTTTTTATCACACAATAGGGATCTTTATAACACCTGTATATCCTGTGATATTTTTAGGAACTATTTCAAAAGGTGCAGCTTTATTACATGAAGAGGGTGCCAGGGAAGTCTATGCCTGTTGCACTCACGGTGTATTCAGGTACATCAAGATCTTAAACCAACCACTGATTCTCTTGACCTACACTCAAACAAAATCGCAAAGCAATACTTTTTATTATATATTATATTTATTATTATTCCCAATATTTCCGCTTGCATGCCTAGATGATTCGATTATTTTCGATTTTTTAATGGGTTAATGGTATTAAAATTAACATCTGTTTACAGCCCTCCTGCAATCGAGAGGTTGTCAAGCGGCCTTTTTCAAGAGGTGATAGTTACAAACACAATTCCTTTAAAGGAAGAACATTACTTCCCCCAGCTGACCGTTCTTTCGGTAGCAAATCTTTTGGGTGAAACTATTTGGCGCGTTCATGATGATAGCTCCGTAAGTAGTATCTTCACATGAGCTTTGAGAAACCGCAAAAGGAGTATATTTTTCTTTTAAAGTAGATTTATAGTTTTAACATTAAGTGCTTCTTTGTAACATTGTTACATCTAAAAGTGATTCGGAAATTGGCTCATTGGCTGGCATATTTTTAGAGAAATGCTTATTCTTTTGAAATATGTTTTTTGCAATTTTGCATTGAAGTGTAAAAAGGACTATTTCTAGGACTAATTTCTGTAACCTGTTTTATGTTCAATGCTCGTTGTACGTTGCTTTTTTTTTTGTTTTGTTTTTCCTGTCTTAAGATAGACAATTACAATTAATGAGAGTTCGCATGCAACTCTTCAAAATCCAATATAGTAGTATGAGAAGTTAAACTTGTTACCTAGAACCTTAAAACAAGATTTAGTTTACTGAACAGTTTGTGTATTTTCTTTAAAAAAATAAATAAAGAGTTAATTACATTTTTGTTCCCTATGATTTGCACGAAATTATATTGTAGTCGTCGTGTTTTAAAAATTCGACATTGATCCTTTTGGTTTATATTTTGTTTCAATGTGGCGGCAAATACGGTGGCGATGGGTGGTAGTTGGCGGCGACCGTGACGTTGTTGACGACGGTAACAGATGGCGATGATGGTGATGGTGGCGACGGTATTAAGAAAATTTTAAATCTTAAAAAAAAGAAAAAAACAAATAACCTTTATACATTCTAAAACTTCCTATTAAGTTAGAATAAGATGTATAAATTTTTTTTTCTGAAACAACAAATGACCCTAAGAACTGACTTTATAAAAACTAAAAATTTAAAATGGAAAAATCATATGTAATATTAACATTACCTAGCTTATGTGATGTTAGATTCACAAACCATTTTAATAAAGAATATTTTTATTCATTTCATTTTTACTCATTTAAATGGTTTATTAGTGTAATACTAAGTTAAATGATGTTAAGATGAGAAATCATTCTTTAATTTAATACTAGTAGGGTGCCTGCGCAATGCGGCGAAGTATATAGAAAGACGATAGTGAAAATATATGGAGAGGGCGAGTTTGTGTGGTGGTTAGCTATTGAGAAAATAGACGAGACAGTGATAGTTACAAATTGAGTCTGACAATAATAAATAATAAATATAGGTAGTACTATTCAATCATTAATTAATTTCAAGTTTGTTAGTGTAATAATGTTATTTCTATATATTAACTTTAAGCAATATGAGATGGTACAAATAAACGACATTTAGATGTTGAAATTTGAAGACAATAAGTTTGTAATTAGACAATCTTGAACTTCACTCATTATAATGAAATCACTATTGTTTGGATTTTTGTTTCATATAGAGTCTCTAGTCATTTGAAAAGACAAAACTACCATTTTCTTATTAATTTATTTTTTTATTTTCAGCTTTGGGTACAATTATACAAATAGTCTTGAACTTTATTTATTATACTGAATTTCCTATTGTTTAGATTTTGTTTCATATATGTCATTGAAAATACAAAACTATCATTTTGTTATTAATTTATTCTTTTATCATAAGTTTTATTTATTAATTACCAATTAAATATATTATTATTATGTAAATAAAAGAATAAAAAAATATCAACCTCTTTCCTATCAACCCTAATGACTATAGTCACTGTCTTCCTATATCATTATAATACTACCATCATCTCTCTCTCTCTCTCTCTCTCTCTATATCTAGCGAACATAAAATTAAAAACCACACTATATGTTCACATTAAAATTAAGGTTGTACATATAATCTTAAAAATAAACTTTTAAACTCCTCTTTAATGATTATTAACTTGATCCTCTAAGATGATAATATGTTTTAAAAGTTTTAAAAAGTTATGAAATTAAATGTTTTTTTAAAGCATGAAATTAATTGTATTTTTGAAATATGAAAAAATTGGTTTTTTATTAGCGATAACTTTAATTTTGCATAACAAATTTAAAATATATCTTAATTTATTTTAGAATGATGTGTACACCAATACCAAATAGATAATTAATTTTTTTTAGAAAAAATTAATCTAGTTTGGAAGGTTAATAATTAGATGGATGTGATTAATCTAGATAAAATGGATGGTTAAGATGTAATATTGATTGAAAATTAAGAACTCTTACGATTGATGATGAGAGAGAATGTTGTATGCTTTGTAAAGTAGTATAGATATAGATATATGATGTTTAACTTTAACCATTCTTTAAATTAGATGGGCTGCGGGCCATACGGTCCGGTTAGGGTTTTTGGTTATTAGGGTTTAACTCGACTCGTCCTCATTTCCTCTATATATGTACTCCTCTCCCGACCATCTTCTTCATTCAGATGCCGTGACTTCGGTTCGACCCCTCTAACGAAATTTAAGTTTCAGACATCTGTTTTCGTTTCAGATCTGCTATTAGTTACCGGTAATTGCTATGAAAACATGACGAGTTTTTGTTTGTCATGGTAACCCTTTTACCTCTAAAGAATTTCTGCACATTATCTTTCTTGGTCATGTTTACATGAAAAAAGGTTTTGCTTGTTACGCTTTGAATAAAATTAGCGAGGTGAAGATAGAATTCATTGGTCTGTCAATCCACTGACGAATTTCGATTGATGTTAAACAATGAATCCCGACAGGTTCTGATCGCCTTTCCAAATATCTTTCTTGTTTATGTTCAAGTGTTCTTTTTTTCAGAAATATACAAACCCTGTTCTTTGGTACAATTTAATGTTCTTTAAAACTGATTCATGGAATCTTCATCTGTTCATGTTGATCTTGGATGAATCTTCACAAATTTTGAAATTTCATCCTACTTAAACTAAATGATTAATTTCAGTCTTAATCAGTTGATATTGAAACTGGGGCAGATGATGAGTCTCATTAAACAAATGGGTTATTCGATTCTGAATGCATATATGTGATGCTTTATCACCTTGGAGAACTGATGCCTCAGGTTACAATTTCTAAACAAATTGTGATATCAACCGTATGAACCAGATTAGTAACATGGGTTATTGATCCCTATTTATGTATGTATAACATAGATTTGTAAAAGCAGGAACTGGAAAAAGTCGTTTAAAAATAACATGGTCAATGACTTATAGTAGATGAATTATAACCAGTTACTACATAATTTAGTAGGTTAGTACATCAAAATTGAATATTACAAAATCGTAGAATGCAAGTGAACAAAATGTATGAACATCCTTGGACATATAGAATTATCAATCAATTGAAACTAATGTCTTTTAACTAAGTTTTTATCAAGTGAAGGGAAGTCTTTTTTTATTATAAAAACGACACTTCTTAAAGACTTTGAAATTGACTGAGGCCTCTTAGTTTGATTTTGATAGGCCGCCTATATTACATTTTAGCCAAATTCTTGATGATGGCCTTTTAATGGTTAACGAATTAGTTGGCTGTTTCAAGCCTTGTAAGAAGGTGTTTATTCTGAAAGTTGAATTTGAAAAGGCTTTTGAAACCTTAAACTGGTGCTTTTTAGACTTGGTTATGTGTCAAATGAACTTTAGCAGAAAACTTTTCTGGTTTCTGTTCTTATTAACTGTTCCCCAACTCTGGAGTTTTCTATGTGTAGAGGGGTTTTAAGGTGATCCCATGGCTTCTTTCTTCTTTATTAAAGCTGAAGACCAAGTGTTGCAATTTAGGAAGTTGTTATGGCAGGTATCTTTCAAAGCATTTCTCCTCTTCATAGTGGTTTGATAATATCGTGTCTTCAATACGAAGACAATGCAATATTCACAGGCTGTTGGTCTCGTTCAAATGTCGTTGATCTTTTTTTTTTGTTTTGTGAACTGCTGTTCAAATGTCCTTAATCTGATCAGAATTTGCGGATGTTTTTTATAAATCTTTGGGCCTAAGTGTAAATTGAGTTTGGTATTTAGGGTGGATCGCCAGGAAGTCTCTGAACTGAACTGATTAAGAGTTTGTCCAAAGCCATGTGCTGGTTGGTGATTCAATGAAAAGATATCAAGCTGGCAACTGATTTGTGATAAAAATTGGTCTCGTCTAATCTTCATGGAAGCATCTCTCCTCTCGGTGGGTGGTTGTTACTTATGCAAATCTGTTTTCGAAGAAACATTCAAAAGGTGGTCTGTTTTCTTTGGGAATGTAAAGATCACTTATTTTTCTCCTGTCGGGTTGTTTGGGTTTGCGAAATGAGATTCGGAGATGGTGGGGGATTACCTAATTCAGCTAGAGTCTTTCTCTTTTGCAGGTTTCACTCTTGACATGGGGCTCAAGGTCAATCACCTATTGGTTTTTTCTGCCGTGTACTGCTGGGTGCTTTGGAAACGAGGCTGTGTTATCCTTGTATTCGGCTTCTGTTTCGCACCTCTTATGTCGGGTTCAGACTCGATCTTTCTTTTGGATTATTTCTAGAGGCAGATTAGGTTTTGGTGTAATTGGGTTTGTAAATCCTCATGAGGAAATTCCTAAATGAGCATTACGGGGTTGTTGTTATCTAGTGTATTGTTGTTGTTTCGTCAACCTTTAGCAACATGCTTTTGGTGGTTGATCTTAACAAGATACATAATGTCCGGGCGTTGCGCCGGGTTAGTATTTAATAATCGCATTCATATTAATTTAATCTATATATAGTATTATAGATAAGATAGTATACCTACATGTTATTTAAGTTGATAATCATCATCTAAGAAAATAAAAAATAGAGTTTTCAGCAAAGTGTACTTTATCAAATAGTTAACTAACTAACATTGGTTGTTACATTAATAAGTATATTTTCAAGTAATATACATATAAAGTAAAACATATAAATGTTATATGATGCTAGCACAATGTAACTTAAATGTCTTATCCTCACGTTAAGTGTACATCATAAATAATTGGAGATTTTTAAGTAAAGTGTAAAAATTGCATGAGTAACTTATCATTTAATTAAGTTAGATTTCGCTAACATTACTTAACATTTCTCTAACATATTTAGTTGTATATTTGCATACTTTATGATGTCATTTGTAATATTATTTTATTTATATATTATACAAAACTAACTGTATTATATTAGTATTCATGCCGATGGCGGTTTACTAATTATTCTAAGCAACTTTCAATTGTTAATTTTCTGTTTCATCCCATGTTGTATTCTTACTTGCATAATCTTGCGTGTTTAACACATTACTTATTATACTTTTAGTTTTTAGAGTTCTACGCTATCTAGTTAGGTCTAAAAGCATATATAATAGTTGTAGTAATAACAAAAAATAATAATAATCATAATTAAGCTATAAATTATGTTATGGTGTAAAAAGTAATCTTGTATAAATTGGAGAAGAATAATATAAACCTATTTGTGACAAAAATTAAGAACTAAAAATCAAATACAACTTTTATAAGTTAAAAGGGTGAAAAAGTAAAATTTGTTAGAGGGGTAAAATTTAAAATTGAAGTGAATAGTAATTTTATGTGAGTGAAATTGTTTGTCAATTGATTATAAGGTAGAATAAGAATATTATATTTCTATTCTATTTTCATTATATTACTCATTAAAAAAATTCAGTAATTTTTATAAATTCAGGTTATATGTTATATAGATTTAATACTTTTAGTTATACATAATTTTGAATACTTATGTTAAAATATTTCATATAGTAGAATATTTAATATGAAACGTTTAATTATTAATTTTTAATTTTTTTTAATAATCTTTATTTTGTAAGGTTTAGTAATTAAATGGTATATAAAGTTGTTATTGACTTTAACAAATAATTGTTTTACTTAGTAATCTTATTTAGTTTAGTATTAAGGATAAATTAATAATTTTAAAATTATTTAAAATTAAGGGCTAAAATGCTAAATGCTTTATAGGAAAAAAAAAGATAAAAGAATATAGTGAGACAATCAATTTGCATGGCCCACTTATTCCCGCCCCCGCCCCCACCCCCTAGTGCTCTTCACCTACCGGTGTACGTACTGTCGTTCAAGTAACAAATCTGCCTTCGAGTTTTGATTTTCATCCAGTTATATGTTTCTTCTTTGCTCCACCTTTTTTCTTTCCACGAAATATCTTGCCAAAAGTTTCTAATTTTCGTTTCCCTTGAGCTGTTCCTCGATTTCAGATTCACAGATCTTTATAATCTGCAAGTGGTCAGTTGGATTTTACTAACATATGAAGATCGATTGACGAAGAACAAGGTTTTCTTTTGGGTTGGTAACATTGATGATTTGAGTGAGCAGGGTAAGTTGAACAAGGATGGCTTGTAAAGGGTTTTTGGAGTGCTTGTTGAAGCTTTTAAACTTCGTATCGAGTCTAGTGGGTTTAGCCATGGTGGGCTATGGGATATACTTGTTTGTTTTGTACAAAAATGCAACCGATGATATTGATATTTTACAATCAAATGAAGAACTCATACAGCTTGGACGCCCTATGCTAATGTCTCTGTCATCCTCTAGCAACAGCTTTTATGATAGCTGGTAATTTCCCTCTTTCTTATTCATTCTTGCTTGATGTTTCTGTATTTTGAGTATCAGTGAAACAAACTATATGTATAACTACCAAGTACCTTTTTCCTTATGTCGTTCACTGAAAAAATAAAATAGAAAACAGATTATACACCAAATGATTAATATACTAGTAACTCATTATCAATGGAGCTTTCTGTACGGGTTCATTTTGTACAGTTCCTTTAGTCATACCTAAAGTTGCATATCTTTTCCCTAATTGTCATAATAGTAAGTAATGCTGTTGTGTTGTGGTTTGTGCAGGTTCATATATCTATTTATCGGTGTTGGTGCAATTCTGTTTGTCATATCTTGTTTCGGGTGCATTGGCGCAGCAACAATGAACGGGTGTTGCCTTACCTTTGTATCCTACTTTATATGAGCTGGTTAAGCTTCCATATTTTGATGTGAATTTGATTCAAAATCGCAAGGCGATTACGTGAATGGAAGTCATAAGCAAATGCCTAATATGTTCTTCCATCTTTTCTGGAATTTATATCCTTACAAGTATTGTTCCCTTGTTGTAGGACCATTAAATCCTTGTTGCATAGAATATTAGTTGCTTTTTTGAGCTATATGCATATGTCAGACATCTTTCAGTTTGTGTTATCTGTTATGGAATAAATGAGAAGCAAGCAGGATGGTAATGTAACTCATTTGTTTTGTTAAACACTTAAATAGAGTAGCAAACTTTTTTTGCATATGTTTTTGGGTGTGTTTTCCTTAATATACCCTACAGTACTCTGTACTAGTGATATTGTTAATCGTGGTAGAAGTGGGATGTGCTGCTTTCATCTTCTTTGACAAAAGCTGGAGATCTGTGAGTTCTCTTTAAGTTATTCACCTTGATTTTCAACATGTTGCAGGTGTATCTCATTGATTAAACAAAATGTTTTCAGGAAATCCCAATTGACAAAACCGGAGAATTTGACACGATATATGAATTTCTGAAGAAGAACTGGAACATCTGCAAATGGGTTGTACTTGGAGCTGTTATATTGGAGGTAAGACACTAATATCTTACTCTTATAGCAACTTGATATTTCAGAAAACAATAAGCAGCAAATATTTGAAACTAATTCATTAAACTTATATGTTGGTCATAAGCCAAGTTTTTTTATTAATAGTCCACTATGTATTCCTTCATCTAGTTAATATCTTTCAAAGGTCATCTCTTCAGTTGAAAATGTTGACTTTCTCAATAAAGTCTCTTTGATACTTAAATTGATTACATGTATGTGGATATGCAGGGTCTGATATTTGTATTAGCTCAAATGGTACGTTCTGCAAATGCACCAGCAGAATATGGTAGTGATTACGGTTCAGCATATGATAGTGATGATGACTACATAAATTGGCCCAGGCAGCAAATACAACCTTTGATTAGTAGACAACCGGTTCCAGCAGAATATGATGCATGGAGTGCACCGACTACGGAACAGGTTCATCCTTTTTCTTTGATTTAGTAAAAGTTATAATTTTATGTTCATGCATATAAAACAGGGAAAATGAGAAATAGCACTACTTTGAAACGTTACCCATGATAAAATACGACCCAAATGGACCCGTTTCAATTAATTAGGTTTGTTAGAATATGTTAGTATTGAGTGGGTCTAGGCCCATTAGAGTTTGACTTTTGTATATAAATACGTTTATCTTGTTATCATTTTTCATATACGAAATTCGAGTATCATATGATCTCCCATATATATGCTTTACATTATATCATTTTCATAGCCATTTGTCAACTCACACGCCGAACACACTACACAGAGGGATAAATTCTTTATGGTCGCCGCACCTACCATGAGATACGACTTTGGACGATTAATGAATATGACTAGAACGAGTGTCGTAGACAATAATGCTTCTCCAGCTCCATCTACATATGTAGCTGGTACCAAAAAGGGAAGAAACAAGAAGCGGCTCTACTGCAACTACTGTCTAAAACTTGGGCATACAGAGGACAAGTGTTGGAAAAAGCATGGTCGACCTGCTCGTCCAACTCACCCTTCTTCCAGCTCTATTCATGCGTTTGAAGCTGGTTCAAGTCTTACCAAATCGGAACCCATCCCTACTGCAACAATCAAGCCCGGTCTATGAGTGCATGGACGGTTGATTAAGGTGATACTGATAATTTGTGTCGTAACAAAGATGTTGCATTGTGATTTTCAATATTCAGTTTTAACTTTTATATCAAAGCATCACAACGGAAAACTTTTGCTTAATAAATGTATAGTTGAAAAAAAAATGTTAGCTTACGTTTCGTGAGTCAATAGTAGTTATCATAAAACAAACCCACCAAAACATCTCTTGATAGTAAACCCTACATAATTAATCATATAATTACTTCCATCCCCGCTCAAGCATTTCACCCTGCCGTTTACCCCATCATCACATATTACAAACACAGGTAAAATGGCGAACTTGTAAATTATCTATATAATCACATATCAACTTATCAAGTTCATTTAACATATCTTATATCGTATTTTACGATACTTTAATATCATCAAAACCATTTTATCATAATGATCATCATATCACATCATTTCATAATTGTCCTTTATTTTCGTAAATCATTCGTCAAGCTTATCATTTATGGGTATTCCACTTTTGTACTCTAAAACGTAACTTGACCAATCAACATAGAATTGTTAGTTTTCCCCGCATAGTCAAAGTTTCATCAACGGGTCAAAAGGATAATCTCAAGATTTAACATAGATAACAAGCGTTTTTATAATTGTTTTTATGTAAAACCCTGTTAAAATGAGTCCTAATGCATGTGAGATTGATAGAGTTCAATTTGGTAACATTTGAAAATTTTGGATATTAGAGGCGAATAGTGAATAATGTTTTAGAATGGAGTCGAAGAAGATGAACTATTTCAATTTGAAATTGAAAATTTCATTTTTCAGGTATGCCCCCTGAACTTCAATAATTATTTTAACACATTTGGTTTGTTTATAATTTTAAAGACACTTAAAAGCAATTTTATCTTTGTATTTTAGTAATATGCATTTTAATAATAATAATAATAATAATAATATATACACACACATGAAGGTATATGGTTGTAACTAATGTTACGTAGACAATTTTAATTAGTTAAATAATGAAAAATTATTTGGTAATTCAACGGATGTGTGTGTAATATATATACTTCTAAGACGATATAGTTTTATAGATAAACACGATGCGTTTTAAACTATTTTAGAAAAATTTGATGAAATGTTTATTTTTGATACCTTATCGTTACAGTCTTGTGTGTGTATATATATGTATGTGTTTGTGTGTGTTTAGGATAAAATATATATTTTTATGAATTTGGTCTCTAAAATGACCAAATAATTTTTATTTGGTTAAACGAATTTGCTCCCTAAAGAAGAGATATATGAGTCATTTTTAATTTATATTTTTAGAATTGAATAAAAAATAAAAAATGAGGACAATGTAATTTTGTCTTTTTACTTTGATCGGAGACTAAAAACACAAGGATGTTTAATCATTTAAAGACCGAATTCAGAATAATTAAAAGTTAGAGTCTAACCCGTAAAAACTAACGATAAAAAATATATGAGTTAATTACAAAAATGGTCCCTGTGGTTGTCATAGAATTGCACTTTTGATCCTTTAACTTTAAAAATTACAAAAATAGTCACTGTGGTTGTCATTTTGTTTCACTTTTAGTCCTTTAGACTAACTCCAGTTATCTTTGACCGTTAGTCAAAGGGTAGTTAAATCTTTTTACACTCTATCTATGTTACCAAACACAACCTTCCTCTTCAAATAAATATCTTATCAACCCTTTTATTATTATGGCAAACACCTCCTTCAAAAGAAACAAACCAAACAAACCCTTCTCTCTCTCTCTCTCTCTCTCTCTCTCTCTCTCTCTCTCTGTGACACACAAGCAACGCCGCCGCCACCACCCCTTCGCCGGCCACCACCTTACGTGACCACACCACCACCACCTATTCTTCTTTCTTCACAACCGCCGGCCAACACCCTCATATTTTCAGTTCAAGACCAACTAATATGTAGCTTTCACCGTCTCTTCACCGCCGGCAACCACCACCGTGCATCCACCACCGTACGACCACCGCTCACTGTCTTCGATCTACACTTTCACCACCTCACACACTCTCTCCCTCTTCGATCTACACTAGCACCACCCCCTTACACACACGCCATCTCTCTTCGATCTACATAGGTCACCACCACCGTAGACCACCATCACCTAATGAATTGATTACCGGCGCAAATCTGAAGAATCCACCACCACTGTAGTAGATCTGAAGAAATAGCCACCCACCGTTGCCGCAGATCTTAATAAACCAATCAACATCACTGCCGCACATCTGAAGAAACTACCACTGCCGCCTCAGATCTAAAGAAACCAACCATCGCTGCCGCCGTCGCAGAACTGAAGAAACCAACCAATGCCACCGCCGCAGAAACTACCACCACCACTTCTGTTTCTTCGAGCTCATACACCTTTTCTTGTTTGGGTTTTTGCCAATTTTTTAATTTCCATCTCTGGATGAAGGTTAAAAGAGTTTAATTTTGATAGAAGATGAAGGTTAACTCTGGATCAATGTGTTCTTCGACAGATTACAGCTTGCAAAGGTAGAAGATGAAGGTTGAAAGGGTTCAATTTTGATTGATTTGTTCACTCGTATTTACAAACACATATTTGGTTCGCAATTTTGCAAACCCAGATTTTGCTTTGCAAACCCACATTGGGTTTTCTGAATCAATCTATGATTTCATTTTTTTTGGTTCAATCATATATACAAACCCATATTGGGTTTTCTTGTTTGCAAACCCAGATTGTGCTTTTACTTCTTGATCTAGGTTGTTTTTCTATAACTAATCTACATGTTGGTTATTCTTATGAAATGTAAATCACAAATTACAAAAACTCAATTCTTTAATTGATCTTGTTCATCGTGTTGTATTCATCATGTGTCCAGATTACTTGCGTTCTTGGTGATGAAAGATTAGTTAATTTTGACAGTGATATAGTAGTTAATTAAGACAATAGGTTAATAATCATTAATCTTAACAAAAAGAGTAGAAAAGCTTGAGTAGTTGTTTGGTAACAAGAATAAAAAGGAAATTGACCAAAATGTCATTTGACTAACGGTCAAAGTTAACAGCAGTTAAGCTAAAGGACTAAAAGTGAAACAAAATGACAACCACAGTGAATATTTTTGTAATTTTTAAAGTTTTAGAACTAAAAGTGAAATTTGGTGACCTCCGAATCTTTGTAACACACATGAATTAGATGGGCTGCGGGACATAAGGTCTGTCCGGTTAGGGCTTTTAGTTATTAGGGTTTAACTCGACTCTCCTTCATTTTCCCTATATATCTATCTACTCCTCTCCTGACCATCTTCTTCATTCAAATGTGAAATGCCTAAACGACATCGGTTCGATCCCTCTGCCGATATTGAAGTTTCAGATATCTGTTTTCGTTTCAGATCTGCTATTAGTTACCGGTAATTGCTATGAAAACATGACGAGTTTTTGTTTGTGATGGTAACCCTTTTACCTCTAAAGAATTTCTGCACATTATCTTTCTTTATCATGTTTACATGAAAAAAGTTTTTGATTGTTACGCTTTGAATGCCATTAGCGAGGTGAAGATATGATTCATTGGTCTGTCAATCCACCGACGAAATATACAAACCCTGTTTTTGGTACAATTTAATGTTTTTTTAAAAGTGATTCATGGAATCTTCATCTGTTCATGTTGATCTTGGATGAATCTTCACAAATTTTGAAATTTCATCTTACTTGAACTAAATGATTAATTTCAGTCTTAATCAGTTGATATTGAAACTGGGGCAGATGATGAGTCTCATTAAACAAATGGGTTATTCGATTCTGAATGCATATATGTGATGCTTTATCACCTTGGAGAACTGATGCCTCAGGTTACAGTTTCTAAACACATTGTGATGTCAACCGTATGAACCAGATTAGCATGGCTTATAATAGATTAATTATAACCATTTACTACATAACTTAGTAGGTTAGTACATCAAAATTGAATATTACAAAATTGAAGATACAAGTGAACAAAGTGTATGAACATCCTTGGACATATAGAATAATCAATCAATTGATATTAATGTATTTTAACTAAGTTTTTATAATGTATTTTTTATTAAATGACACTTGTTAAAGACTTGAAACTGACCGATCTATCAGTTTGATTTTGATACGTCGCCTATGTAACATTTTAGCCAAATTCTTGATGGCCTTTTAATGGTTAACGAATTAGTTGGCTGTTTCAAGCCTTGTAAGGTGATCCCATGGCTCCTTACCTCTTCAATACAGTTGCCGAATGACTAAATGTTGCACTGTAGGAAATTGTTATGGCAGGTATCTTGCAAGGCATTTCTCTTCTTCATAGTGGTTCGATAATATCTCATCTTCAATATCAAGATAATGCAATATTCGCGGGTTGTTGGTCTCGTTCAAATGTCACTAATCTGATCAGAGATGTTTCTATAAATCTTTTAGGGTGGATTACCAAGAAGTCTCTTAACTGACTAATAGTTTAAAATGTAATTTGAATCAGCTGCCATTCAAGGCTGCTGGTTGGTGTTTCAATGAATAAGATATCAAGTTGGCAACCGCTTTGTTATAAATTTCGGTCTCATCTCTCTTCTCTGTGCGTGGTCGTTATACCTTATGCAAATCTGCTTTGGGCTCTCTAGGCCTCTATAATATATCTATTATAAAAGCCCCTTTGTCAGTTTTAAACCAACTTGAGAGCCTAAGAAGTTGATTTTTTAGGTAAAGAGGTGCCAACTGTTTCGGCTTCTGTTTCGCACCTCTTTGTTCGGGTTTAGAGTAGATTTTTCTTTTCTAGAGGCAGATTTAGATTTAGGTAGAAAAATGTATTGTTGTTATCTAGTGCTTTGGTTGATCTTAATAAATAAAATGCAACATGTTTTAAACCCTGTCGGTTGGAGGTTTATATCTCTTCTTAGATGTTTGCTTCCGTTCATCACCAAGTTATCAACTCTAAGGGTATGTTTGGTTGGACGGAAAGGAATGACAAATGAATGAAATGGACAAAGGAATGGAATGGATAAAGGAATGAAATGGTTCATTACCATTCCATCGGCATGTTTGGTTGCTTCCTCGGAATGGAATAAATCATTACTGCAGTATGTTTGGTAGAAAGAAATAAACATTGGAATGAAATAAAATAAATAAACAATGACTAAAATGCCCCTGTTTTAGAAAATAGATATAACTTATATAATTTTAGGGGAAATCATCCGTAATGTTAACATTACGCAACTTAGGTGATGTTACACTCACAAACTACTTTAATGAAAGGTAGTTTAGTCATTTCAGTATATACTCATTTAAATGATTTGTGAGTGTAACATCACCTAAGTTAGGTGATGTTAATATTACGGATTATTTTCCCTTAATTTTATATATAAATATTTATTATAAATACCCTTTACACATCTTAAAAAAATAACACAATTCAATATATTGTACAGTAAACAAGTTTACAAAAATTCATGAAAATACATATTACAACTTCTAGGAACAACTTTGCTCTAAATGATGAACTGTGTGTTCATATCAAAGTTGCTCGTGAAAAAATAGAGATTAGAAAGTTTAAAGAGACTAGCCAGTATTAAGGAAAAGAGACAACCCCATCTATGTGGGTTTAATGCTCCAGTAGAACCCACAAAAATTAACTTTCCAGCCTCTCACTTTATCGTTGTTTACGACGCATATTAGGATACTAGCTTTAAAATAACAGTCACTGTGATCGTATATATATTGTTAGTTATTAGGGTATATTAGTCATTTTCTTTATCATTACTCCAGGAATGAACAAAAAACAAGGTTGAAAGAAGGAATGAAAAAATGCATAATAGAAGGAATGACATTTGTAATGCTTGATTTCTTTCCTTCTTGATAAACAAACATCCATTTAGTAAAGGAATAGAATGAATGTCATTCTCATTCCCTCATAACAAACATGGCCTAAGTTATAGTCTTCTTGATTCCGCCAATGTTTTGACTCTCCTTGACTTCATTTGACTTGCTATATTTCTTTTATTTTATTTACCAAATTTTCCGAAAAGTTGGTACCACCTGCTCACCGTCAGCATAGTTCGTCTGTTGTAGGTGTGAAACCCTGAATTAGAAATATGGACTTTTTTTTTGTGAACAACCTATTTTTGATTTAGATCCGTTTTAGCTTTAGTCAAAACATACCACATTTTAACAAATATTGAAAACAAATATCACACTACTTAGGGCCGTTGATAATAATACAACAAATATGATTTTAGTTTTTAGATCCGTTCAAACTCAATTAAAAGGTTAGTATATCAATTATAAAAATTTTCTTTTTTCTCTTTTACCAACAGTTTTAAAGACTGTGATTATCATTAAAAAAATTAAGAGTAATGATATATATGTCTAATAAATCATCTACTCATATGTATATGTATTTATTGGTTACCATATGGTTTAGTTATTTTATCTCTTCAAATCTTTGCTTTTAATTTATCATGTGTCATCTTAGTCATACATTTAGACACATTAATCAATTTACTAAAATCAATTTCACTTATGCCAATTTTAGGACAACGGTCACCTTCCACTAGTCAACCGTACCACCACATCATCTTTTCATTTTCACTACCCGACCTATCACTCAGATATATAATAGTCACTTGTTACAACTTTAATTTTAAAACCCATCTTATATATTAATTTCACATTTAATAATACTCTAGCCTATAATAAGATATAATTTAAAGTAATATATAACACATTGATTCGATATTTGGATTACGGAAATTAATTTAAAAACACGTGGGAAGGAAGGATAAGGATAAAGTTGAATTGCACATTTCAAGACTACAGCCAACCACATCGGGTGGTAATTTGTCATAAAATGTTCATGTATTGGTGAAGCTTTCATTGCCTCATTTCAGTATTTCACCACGTCTTCCTCTCCTTTGTTGTCATTTCCACGCTAACACAACCATCGTGTCATCACGCAGTAATCGGCCATGGTGACCATGATGCGGCGGCTTCACCACAAGCCCTATTGGCTATTCCATTTACTCTAAATAACTTCAACCAACATAAGACTATGCGTTGTGGGTTACCTTAAGGTAACCTTTATCCGATGCTACATCAGCGCCACATCATTCTCCCTCCCTTACCTTTCTCCTTTACCCAATATCAAGTTATACCTTACCTTCTCTTACCCAATCTTTTTTCACTTTTTTTTTATTTTTTTATTTTAACAAATAACCAATTATATAAATAATATAATTCATTAATTTAAAATTCAACCAATACTAAAAATTAGAATTACATAATTTAAACTTAAAAAATCTAAACTTTTTAAAAAAATATACATAATTTTAAAAACTAAAAACTAGTCGTCTTCGTTGTGGATTTCTAATTTTCGGCGGCCTTCTATTTTGTACACTCGATATTTCCTCGTATTCTTCAAAAATAAGCTCTGACACGGTTTTAAAAACCTCTTGTAGCATCGTGTTATTTCTCGCGTAAAAATAAAACTAGAAGTTAATGTCTCGTTTGGTAAATCCATAAGAAAAAAAATTAGGGATGAAATAGGTAAAGAAAATGGTGTGAAAGAGGTAGAGAGAATGGGTGTGAAAGGGTATAAAATTAGGATGAAAATGAGTGTTGGATTGTGAGGTATTTATAATTGAATTATTAAATAAGAAAAAAAAGAAAAAAAAATTAAAAAAAGTTAAATGTGTGTTTAATTATGATTGGTTGAGAGGGGGTGAGAGGGGGTGGGCTACCCAAAATCACGTTTTGGTGTTCCCAATGAAACCCAATGCTACCCGATGGTAGCGAGTCGACCACAATGTGTGGTCTAAGTGATATGCATCATGTATTTTAAACTAAACTTATATTAAGTAGGTTCTATTAATCTAGTATAAGGTGTAAATAGACAATAAAATCAGATTTTTTAAACATAGGAAAAGGATAACTAAATAAGAAGCTTTGACATCGTCATCACATAAACCATAATAAAAGAAACAAAGATTCCAACCTCACATAAACCACAATAAACAAGCTTACAATTGGATCTAAACAAGAGGTTATAAGCCCGCGCGTTGCGGCCGGTGTTATTTACCTAATTTGCTAGGTTTTGATAAAAAAAATAATAATAATAATAACAATAAAAGTAATAATAATAATAATAATTAAACAATAAAAGTAATAGTAATATTAATAATAAAAATAAAAATAATAAAAAAATGTAATAATAATAATTATAATAATATAATAATAATATTATTAAAAGTAATAATAGTAATAATAATAATAACAATAAAAATAATAATACTATTAATAATAAAAATAAAAGTAATAATTAATTATAATAATAATAATAATAATAATAATAATAATAATAATAATAATAATAATAATAATAATAATGTCTAGTACGAAAATACAAATTTTTTTAGCAGAAAAAGACAAAAAAAAATTTAACATAAGAAGACAAAAAAATTTCCTTGCAAATGTATATATTTATATAATTTGAGCACGTAAACAAAGTTGCTTTGGCTTCTTTCATCACCGAAGCTGCTGAAAACGATTTCCCTTCAAAAACCAATTTGTTTCTAGCCTTCCATATGAGCCAAGTTATACATGTTGAAGTAGCCTCCAAGAACCTCTTTCGTTTTTTTGTTTTTCCAACGAAAGAGAATAAAAATTGATTAAATGAAGGTTGTTGGTAAATAAACATATTACATCAATTCAAAAACTTTTTCCGTAACTCCTTCACTACTCAAAGCATAGAATAAATTGTCTTCGTTCTAATGTTCTCTCCCACGATAAGACATAAAATTGATGGGATTGGCGTCCCTCTCAGCCTCAAATTCGATCTTGGGGGTGTTTGTTTTAATAATAGTCGCCACATAAAACAATTAACCCTTGAGAGCAACCATTTGTTCCAAAAACAATTACTCATGATACTATGGACATGTGTCTATGTAGATCTTAAAAATTTTACTCAATAAATACCACTTGAATCGTCTTTGCATCCTCGTGTATCTACTTCGTCTACTAACACACTATATCTTATCATGTTACCTAAATTAGCTAGTTAATCAGAAAAGTCCTCGATTGTTAAGAGATTGAACCATGCCCCATCAAAACAGCCCCATTATTGTTACTACAAGATAAACGATCAGTTATTGTTCATTGTTTGTTAGATTCTAACACATATACATCAGCGAAAATTCGAAGTAAAGGGGAAGATCCAAGCCAATAGTCGGAACTGAATTTCCTAGTTTCACCATTCCCAATATGCCTAGTAAAAAGACCATCAATTTTAAATTAAAATCGGGGAGAGAATGTTTTAAGATGTTTATCTTCTTGGGTTTGCCATTGACTTTGAATCTCTGCCTAAACTCCATCCAACACTTTAACAACTCTTGCCCAT
This sequence comes from Pulicaria dysenterica, assembly GCA_947179395.2. Taxonomy (NCBI): domain Eukaryota; kingdom Viridiplantae; phylum Streptophyta; class Magnoliopsida; order Asterales; family Asteraceae; genus Pulicaria; species Pulicaria dysenterica. Next base: position 110,097,203 of record OX359290.1, on the reverse strand, counting down.
AAAGCATGTTCGTCAACCTTTAACCACCACCACGATTTTACAAGCAATGCTATATTTGCAGCATGTAGCGACCCAATGCCAAGTCCTCTAAGATTTTTTGGGAGCTACTGTTTTCTTCCAGCTGACCCAACTTATTTGTAACGTCCTTTCATTATTAACTCCCAATAAGAATTCCTTTGTACCTTTTCAATTGATTCAATCACTTTTGAAGAAGTTTTGAACATCGAGAAAAAGTAAACGGGAATACGTACTAGTATCGACTTTCATAAGATGACTCTGCCGCCAAAAGATAAAGTTTTAGCTTCCCTTTGACAACTTTGACTTGCTTTATCTATCAGTGGTTTCAATAATTTTACCAACCCCATATTAATGCCCACAGTCAAATCAAGATAAGTAAATGGGAGCTTGGCACTATCACATCTAAGGAACAAAGAAAGATTTTGTATTTTATCGTCGTTTACACACACACACACACACACACACTAAAGACCTTACTTTTTGTGAAATTGATCTTAAGAACCATCTGTTGTCATCTAATTCTATCTATTTATGGTTGTTGGTGAGTAAACCGCCAAATCATGGCTTTTAATCTGGACCTTTATATCAATTTGACTTTAAATTTTAACCGTATAAAGTCTCTATTTCACACATCCATTGGATCAAACTCATATAAAATCTATACTATTATTAATGACTTAACTAAAAAAAACTACCCTAACAATAACCATACAAATATATATAAAAAACCTCCATGTTAACTCTTTAATTATCTCAACATGCTCGTAAGTATATTCTAACTTCTCTCTTATTTTTCTAGTAACTTTTTTATTATATTTTATTTGTTAGTTTTGGACATGACAAAAAGTTGTCTCCGTTTTTGGTAAATGTGACAATCACTTATAGTACCCATTATAAAGTATAATGAGAGTTGTAAGCTTCTTAATTCTTACTGGCTATTAGAAAGAAGCTTGAGGAAGATAATAAGTTCGATGTGAGTTGTTTAACTCGATGTTATCTGTGTTCTGGACGCATTTTTCTATATAGTTAGAAGAACGAAAAGATAATGAGCTATACTTACTTTAATAATCTATGTAGCAAAGATAAAGAATTTCGCAAGAATGCATTAATATTGTCGAATTTCATATTTAATGCAATCTGACGTGCAATTAAAAGGTTTAGTCTGTCATTATTGATCTTTTATTACTTGACCAACCAGCAGGATAAATGAATACAACGGGCACACTAATCAATAAGATTGATAAAAAACAATTAATGAAAAAACAGTCAATCGAAAAAACAAGAGTTATACTTTTAATCCTAGAAGCTACCAATAAGTGAACCATTTATTTTACGAAGAATTCATTGACTCTATTTTATTATTTAACATCCTTTGTATGACTTGCTTTGTAAATGGAGTCGTGAGAGAATGGAATTTGATTTTATTTATTTATTTTACAAATGGGGATCATATATCTGATAACATATATTTCCTTATATTATACTACTTTTAGTTATAAAGACTACTAATGATTTTAAATATATTAACTTAAACAAGATACCCGAACGATTACACTATTTTTTTTAGGTGATAGCGAGCCGATAAATAAAAATGAGATGGCTAACCGATAATGATTACGAATATTTGTATTTGGCGGTGGTATAACCGACATTTCTTAATTTCCCAATTCAGATGGAAATACAAACAGTAGGGCTTCAATTTAACAACAAATTTATTTCGGTGTTGTGATCCTGTTGCTCCTCGATCGGTAATCTAATCTTGATACTAGTAATCATCGCTCCTACCTCTGTAAGTACTCTCCTTCATTTCACAGTAATTCAGTAACAAATCTCTAAAAAAGGCGTTCGGTTCCACTTTGTGATTTCATCTTGTTTATTCTTTGCTCAACCTTGTTTGTTGCCAAAACCTTTAATTTTGTTTCCCGTCTCGATTTCAATGAAATTATGTATGACGTCTGATTCTGTAGATTCACAATTCTAAGCAATTTGCAAGCGGCCAATTGGATTTTACTAACGTATGAAGTTTAAGTGATCAAGAACAAGTTTCTTTTTGTTAGTTTTGTTGTGTGGGTGTATGCGGAGTTTGCATTCACTGTCATACTTCATTCTAAGTAAAAGTAGCTCCAGTTTTCTTCATTCCTGCAGTTTCTAACCTTTTAACGTTGGTGATTCGAGGGACCAGGGTAAGTCGCAGAAGGATGGCTTGTAAAGGGTTTTTGGAGTGCTTGTTGAAGCTTCTAAACTTCTTATTGACTCTTGTGGGCTTAGCCATGGTGGCTTATGGGATATACTTGTTTGTTATGTACAAAAATGCAACTGATGATATAGATATTGTACGATCAAATGAAGAACTCATACAGCTTGGACGCCCTATGCTAATGTCTCTGTCAATGCCTAGCAACAGCTTTTATGATAGCTTGCCTACTGCTTGGTAATTTTCCTCTTATTCATTCTTGCATATGAATCTCAAAACAGTATAATATTTCATATCCTATTGTCGTGTATGTTGTTAAGATGGATTATTATATGATACATGTGGTAATTACGATATTATTTATCAAAACTTTGAGAATTTGTTACTTGGTCACTAATAAAAAGCTAGAGCAATGTCTTCGAATGCAAATGTACATTGAGTTCCTCTCTAGTTAGGAAATAATCATTCAGTTATATTAGTCTCTCTCTCCAAGGTAGAGGTATGATTGTCATCTTAGGTATCTCCCCTGTACTCCGTCCAAGCGGGATTGAGTATGGTTGTTTTTATACTAACAGGAAATTTGTTTTAGCTTATTATGTGTTTATAAGGTTGGGTTATATTCTTATTTTAAGTCCTAATATGCTCGTAGGTCATAAAATAAGCCAAAAAAATTAGCTTACAAAAATAAACTGGGCTTATAAGCCCTTAATAAGCTAAACCCAGAACCACCTACACCAAGCCTTTACCCTATATGAACCATTGGGAACAATTCTTGTACTTGTGGCTCATGCAAAGCCACACCAATTACAAAGAATATGCAGTAACTCATGTCTAGAAGTTATGGTATTATGTAAGTTATCACAATGGAAGTTTTTATGGAACTGATAGTCTGATAGCAGATTAAGAATGTAAGATTTATGGAATTAGAGTCTGAAGAATCTACATGGGTTATTATAACTTAAATTGAAGCCAAATATATAGGGCTCTGAATTTTCTCAATAAAAGACTACCTACATGCCCATGACGTCATATCCTTCAACTAATTCTGGCCATTTACATTCACTACTTTTCTTTAACTCAAATCCAATTTAGTTGTTCAATCACCCGTCTCAGTTACCCTATTTCACATTTTCTCTACTTTGTTACCAGAGACTTACTTCTAAGTTCTTGTATCTAATTTATAATGTCCCTATGCTCTGTATTAACATTTTGTTCACATTTATGCGTGGCGCATCTTGCTTGCTTTTCACTAATTATGAATATACCAAGTATACTACTTTACTTTAGAATGTAGATCTTCTCTTTCAACTGGGGATAATTCCCCTTCATGAAACAAGAAAATATACATAGCTACCAAGTACCTTTTCTTTATCTTTTTTACTAAAAAAATAAATTATACACCAAATTAGTAATATACTAGTAGCTCATGATCAATGGAGCTTTCTATACGGGTTCATATTGCACATTAAAGTTGCATATCTTTTCCCAGTTCTGCCGGCGTGCTTGAACTGTCACAGTTTTAACTAATGTTGTTGCTTTGCCGGTTTGTGCAGGTTCATATATCTATTTATTGGTGTTGGTGCAATTCTATTTGTCATATCTTGTTTCGGGTGCATTGGAGCAGCGACAAGGAACGGGTGTTGCCTAACCTGTGTATCCTAATGGCTACTTTATTTAAGCTGGTTACATTTGCATATTGTGATGCAAATTTGATTCAACATTAAAAGGCAATTATACGAGTTAAACTATTAGAGTCACAAGCAAATGCGCAATATGTTCATCTTTTCTGGAATTTATATCCTTACCAAGTATTATTCCCTTGTTGCAGGACCATTATATCCTTGTTGTATAGAATATTAGTTGCTTTTTTGAGCTATATGCATATGTCAAATATCTTTCAGTTTGTGTTATCTGTTATATGTTATGGAACAAATGAGAAGCAAGCGGGATGATAATGTAACCAATTTGTTCTGTTAAACAGTTAAACATAGTAGCAAACTTTTTTTTTCATGTTTTTTTGGGTGTGATTAGTTGATTTCCTTAATATAATATAGTACTCTATACTTGTGATCTTGTTAATCTTGGTAGAAGTGGGATGTGCTGCTTTCATCTTCTTTGACAAAAGCTGGAGATCTGTGAGTTTACTTCAAGATATTCATCTTGATTTTCAACATGTTGCAGGTGTATCTAATTAATTAGACAAAATGTTATCAGGAAATTCCAAATGACAGAACCGGAGAATTTGACACGATATATGAATTTCTGAAGAAGAATTGGAACATCTGCAAATGGGTTGCACTTGGAGCTGTTATATTGGAGGTAAGACACCGATATCTTACTTTATGGAAACTTTGTATTTTAGAAAACAATAAGCAGCACTTATATGAAAGTAATCATAATATGTTAGTTTTTATTTGTAGTACACCATTTATTCCTTCATCTATCTAAAATCTTTTAAAGGTCATCTTTTCAGTCGAAAATTTCAACATCTCTATTAGATCTCTTTGATACTTATATTGATTATATGCATGTGGATATGCAGGGTGTGATATTTCTATTAGCTCTAGTGGTACGTGCTGCAAATGCACCAGTAGAATATGATAGTGATGATGAATACATAAGTGGGTCCAGGCAGGAAAGACAATCTTTGATTAGTAGGCAACCGGTTCCAGCCACGGGTGTTCCTGTTACTGGAGCCACCCTTGATAGTCGCCCTAGCCGAAATGATGCATGGAGTGCAAGAATGAGGGAAAAGGTTCATCCTTTTTCTCTGATTTAGTAAATATTTTCATGAATATAAAATAGGAAAATGAGAAATAACACTAGCTGGCTGATAAGAAAGTGATAAGAACAAATCGAATAACAGGATTTAGAGGGAAAGATTGGTATTCATTGATGAAAAGAAGATTACATAAGAACAATCAGAAGGTGAATCCAGCCATGGATTACCCCTGCCCAAGCACTAGCCGAAACAGACTAAACAATATTCTAACATGCCTTCCTTACCTCATGCAATTCTTATTTAAAAGCAATAAAAGTGTAACTAACTCATGCCCTCTGCACGTGCCTTCTTTCCCTTCTTTCTAGTGTAAACAATCCAGTCCCTGGGCCTGGTGGACTGGTCTAAAACATCTGGGCCTGGGTCATAATTCGTATCAATGCCGGCGTCGGGAAAATCAGGCTTGTCCTCAAGCCTGAAGTGAGGAAATTGGGTGCGAATAAGTGAGCTGTCTTCCCAGGTTGCGTCATCAGTGGAACCACCCTGCCATAAGACGAGCCATTGGGTGATGTCACGACCTTGGACCTTGATGGAACGAGTGGAAAGTACTGCAGCAGGTTCGGTAGGAGTAGAAGCATCTGACTCGAGTCCCGGAGGAAGCAATGGTTCAACCGGAGAGTCTCCGATGGCTTTCTTGAGGAGAGAAACGTGAAATACGGGATGTATCTTGGAAGAATCGGGCAGAGTAAGGCGATAAGCAGTAGCTCCGATGCGAGCAACGATAGGAAAAGGCCCATAAAAACGAGGAGACAATTTCTGATTAACACGCTTGACAACAGATTGTTGACGGTGAGGACGAAGTTTGAGGAAGACCTTGTCACCAATCTGAAACTCAACATCTCGACGATGCTTATCTGCAGCAGCTTTCATATAGGACTGAGCGCGAACCAAATGAAATTTTAATTGACGAATGGCCTCGTCTCGATCCAACAGGTCCTGATACACAGCTTCACAGCGGACCTCCCCGGGAATAAACTGAAGAACAGACGGCGGGCGACGCCCATAAACGATCTCAAATGGTGTAGTGTTAGTGGACACATGAAACGTAGTGTTGTGCCAAAATTCAGCCCACGGTAGCCAAACTGCCCAAGTTTTAGGCTGATCACAAGCAAAGCACCGTAAATACGTTTCGAGACTACGATTGACTACCTCTGTTTGACCGTCAGTTTCCGGATGGTATGCGGAGCTGAAAGTCAATTTACTGCCCTGTAATAACTAATAAGAAGATCTCCTGCCAGAATTTGCTCAAAAGTAATGGGTCACGATCACTCAAAACTGTCTTTGGAATTCCATGTAAACGGATCACCTCTTTAAGAAAAATCTCAGCCAAAGAACGTGCAATGTATTGGTGTTTCAGAAGGATGAAATGGCAGTACTTGGATAACCTGTCCACCACCACTAAGATAGTATCAAACCCTTTGGATTTTGGAAGACCCGTTATGAAATCGAGGGAGATGTCTTCCCAAACAGCCGACGGAATGGGTAAAGGTTGAAGAAGACCTGCTGGTGATAGAGTGGACGATTTGTAACGCTGACAAGTGTCGCATGACTGAACAAAATCCTTAATTGACTTGGTCATCCCGACCCAATAAAGTCGTGAAGCTAACCGGCGGTAGGTACGGTAGAACCCGGAGTGCCCTCCACTGGGAGTACTATGAAATTCTTCAATCAACTTAGGAATCCAGGAGGAAGTAGATGGAATAACCAGCCGGTTACGATAAAATAACGTATCATTAAGTAAATGAAACCCCGGTCGAGAGGCTGGATTTGTAATAATATCAGTTTTTACCTTTGTGAGGAAGGGGTCAGAATCAATACCAGTGGTAAGTTGAGACCCATCCAGCCATTGAGGATAGGATAACATTAAATTTAATTCCCCCTCATCATAAATTCGGGAAAGCGAGTCAGCTGCGCGATTGTCAGAACCGGGCTTGTATTGAATCGAAAAGTGATAACCGAGAAGCTTGGCTATCCAATTCTGTTGGTCAACTGTTGTGATTCGTTGTTCCAGGAGATAACGAAGGCTTTTCTAATCGGTGAAGACCGTGAAATGACGACCTAACAAGTATGGTCGCCAATGCTGGATTGCAAGAACAAGGGCCATAATTTCCTTCTCGTAGGCCGATTTAGCAAGGTGACCTTGAGAAAGAGCCTTGCTATAAAAAGCAATGGGCTTGCGAGATTGCATAAGGACAGCCCCGAGTCCTCTTCCCGACGCATCACACTCAATTTCGAAGGGTTGGGAGAAATCCGGTAGTGCGAGAACAGGGGCAGAAGTCATGCAAAGCTTTAGTTCATCAAACGCAGCTTGAGCGGAAGGACTCCAATTAAAATTACCCTTCTTTGTTAGCTCTGTTAGAGGCTGGGCGACCTTGCCATAATCACGAATAAATTTCCGGTAGTAACCGGTAAGGCCTAAGAATCCACGAATCGCTTTGACGGTGGTAGGAACGGGCCAAGAGAGGACTGCTGTGATTTTTGTTGGGTCCATAGAGACGCCCTGTTGGTCGATTACGTGACCCAAATATTCGACTGAAAGCAGCCCGAAAGAACTCTTTTTTTGATTAACCACCAACTGATGATTGTTCAACAGTTGTAAAACTTGACCCAAAAGAGTAAGATGCGATTCCCAGGATGTGGTGACCAAAATGTCATCAAAGAACACCAAGACTCCCTTACGCGGCAATGGACGGAAAATCTCATTCATAAGGGCCTGAAAGGTGGCTGGGGCATTAGTCAACCCAAATGGCATTACGAGAAATTCGTAATGCCCATCGTGAGTACGAAAGGCTGTTTTGGCTATATCCATTTCTCGAACGCGAACCTGATAAAAACCCGACTTTAAATCCAGCTTTGAGAAAAAACGGGAATCGTGTAGTTCATCGAGAAGATCTTCAACCACCGGAATTGGGTATTTATCGGGTATAGTAGCTTTGTTTAAAGCCCGATAATCTATACAAAGCCTCCAAGAATTGTCTTTTTTCTTTACGAGTATTACAGGGCTAGAAAATGAACTTTGACTTGTTCTGATAATTCCCATAGTCAACATCTCTTTGACTTGCTTCTGAATCTCTTCTTTGTGTAGGTGGGGATACCGGTAAGGCCTTACGCACACTGGTCCTTGGCCTAGAAACAGATTTATACAGTGTTCGATAGTACGTTTTGGTGGGAGGCCCTGTGGAGCATGAAACAGGTTAGTAAAACTTGATAAGAGAGACTGTAACTGAGTTTGCTGAACTGAAGATAACATAGGAGCTGTAGTAAGTGAAGAGAAACTAGGGCCCTGATCTTCGAAGCAATCCTGAAGTGGAGCTAAGTCAAGAGAAGGACTCTTGGTGCCCTGGAGTGAGACTTGTTGACCATGAGCCCAGAATCGAATTTCTCTTGTCTGCCAGTTGAAAACCACATCCCCAAGTTTGCGCAGCCAAGCAATGCCCAGTATGACATCGAGGGACCCTAATTCATACACCAAAGCATCGATAACAAAGGAGACAGTCCCAAATTTGATGGCCACATTACGACACATCTGGGTGATGAATACTTGTGAACCATAACCCAATCGAATCCCTACTTTGGGAATAGTCTCCGTTTCGATTCCCAAAGCCAGAATTAAACGACTAGAAAGGAAATTGTGGGAAGCTCCACTATCAACCAAAAAAAGTGCAGTATACCCGTTTAAATCGCCGACCAGCTTGATAGTCTTCAAATTCTGAACGGAATCAGTGGCTACTCCGTTCATCTCCAAAGTCTGGCATTCACCTTCCGGAAGTACATCTTCGACGATCTGTTCTGCCTCTAGCTGGCAGATTTCGCCGTTATCATCGAGTATCTCACCATCGCCCAGAAGCATAACGCGAAATTGGCCATCAGGGCACTTATGTTGAGGCGAATATTTCTGCCCGCAGCTGAAACAGAGGCCCTTGCGTCGCCGCTCCTCCCATTCGTATTTGGAAAGATGTTTCGTTTGAGTGGTGGCGCTGTTAACGGAACGCTGATGTAGGTTTGTACGAATCGGATTTTGGGCCGGGTAGTTGGGCTTAGTGTTGGCGACAGCAGTGTGGGCCGGGCTTCTTACATTCGTCTTCCAATTGGCCGATCCAGCGATAGAAGCCCCATAGTTTAGTCGTCCCTTTGACCCAACCTTATCGCCGATAGCCTGAGCGACGTGCCTGGCGAATGCCATTGCTTGATCAAAGGTGGTTGGATGAAGTGCCCGAACCCAGTTCTTGATCTCTGGTTGTAACCCTCGCAAAAACATACCCAAAGACTGTTCCTCTGTTTGATCGGGAATTAGGGCAGAGATGGCCTCAAATTCTTCGATGTAGATCTCAATATCTCCATCCTGATACCATGATCCCAACGCCTCGTGAGCGTTAAGATATTGCGTTCCCCCAAATCGAGACAAGAGTTTGGTGCGAAATTGAATCCAATCCGTTCCAGGGTGTTTATTCAAGAGATTCGTATACCAGTTCAGAGCTATTCCATCCATACACATCTGGGCCAGGTACAATTTAGAGGTGTTTGGAGTATGGTTTACCTTAAAGTATAACTCTGCCTTGGTGATCCATCCCCTGGGATCGACTCCTTCAAACTGAGGAAGTTGTACCTTAGGCAAGGAAAACAGTACAGAATCGTCCTTAACGCCTTCGGGATTGTGGTTGGGACTGTTAGGATCGAGACAGCTAAAACCAGCGTTAGAATAATGCGGAAAACAGAAAATAAACGAACACGAGATATAACGTGGTTCGGTCAAAACACGACCTACGTCCACGGGCAGGAACAGAGACTTCTTTATTATGACTTCAGAGATATTTCGATGTACATATGACTTAACCCCTAGCCTTAGTATTTATAGGCAACAAACTAGAAACCTAATCAATCTTTAATACATAAGATAAGTATTAATAATATCATTCGGCCGTAACTAACAATCTACATGAGCCAACCATACTACTCTGAAATTCAAATACAAGATAAATAGATAAGTATTTATCTCCTTGAATTCAAAGTTAAACCCACGGCTTGCAACAAATCAACTCCACGTGGCACTAAATTTCAATTAATCCATGCATGATTAATTACCATGCAACTCCACGACATGTAACGAGATCCCACATCGAGTACGCCGAACTTCTGATTAACTCCACCCGTGTCGTCTCGACTTCGTCAGGTCAATTTTCCGCTCCAAGTTCGGTACAGCCGTCGTTCCACCCGCAGAACTGCCCTCCAGAACGTAAATACCACGTCGCAGCCTGTCCCGCATTATCACTCGAGCATCCCGAGAAACCTTCAGTCCATCCCCTTTACCAGAATATACATATCCATTCCTGGCCAAAGTACCAAGAGAAATCAGATTCTTCCGAAGATCCGGGACATACCAGCAATTAAACCGCTTGACCGCTCCATCATGCAACTTTATCTGCACCGTACCACTACCTTTGACACTCAAAATCCATCGTCCCCCAGCTTCACCTTACCGTTCCACTTCTTAAAGGAAGTAAACAGATCACGTGAGAACGCCATGTGATGAGATGCACCCGTATCGAAGATCCAGGTATCTGCAGGACTATCCGTGCATATAGTCAAAGCATCGCCTATGTCTTCATCTTCCTGAACCACATTACCATCTCCATTCCTCTTAGGACAGTCTCTCCTGATGTGACCAAACTCCTTACAGTAATAACACATTACCTTTCTCGTGGATTTTGTTTTCGAACGCGACTCCCCCAGTCCACCCATTCCACCATGTTTCTTTCCCCTACCCACGTATAAACCTGAACCGGACTCCCCCTCATTACAAGAAACCTTAAGCTTGAGTTCCTTCGACAACAAGGCATCCTTTACTTCAGCAACAGAAATTGTTGACCTACCATACATCATGGTATCAACAAAATTCTCATACGAATGCGGTAGTGAACACATCAAAATCAGGGCAAGATCTTCATCATCAATTTTAACACCCACAGCCTTCAAATCAAGGGTAATACGGTTAAAATTATCCAGATGATCTTTTACCTGGGTACCTTCTGACATCCGGAGGGTATACAACCTCTGCTTCTGATAAAGCCTATTCGTGAGGGTATTCTTCTGATACTTCCCACACAGCTTCTCCCACAGACCTGCAGCCGTTGTTTCATCCACCACCTCCCTCAATACCTCATCAGCCAAACACAGCAAAATCGCCGAATACGCTTTTGCTAGAATGTCTCTCTTAACATCCTCACCCATCTCCTTCGGAAGTTTATCTTCTCCTTCCAACCCTGCTGAACCAGAAGAGCCTTCATCTTTACCTTTCACAACGTGAAATCGTTTGAGCCATTGAATTTCTCCAAATCAAACTTCAAAGATGACATCTTCACAGTCAACAAATACGCGAGCCCGGTGAACTGAACCGTGGCTCTGATACCACTTGTTAGGATCAAGACACCTAAAACCAGCGTTAGAATAATGCGGAAAACAGAAAATAAACGAACACGAGATATAACGTGGTTCGGTCAAAACACGACCTACGTCCACGGGCAGGAACAGAGACTTCTTTATTATGACTCCAGAGATATTTCGATGTACATATGACTTAACCCCTAGCCTTAGTATTTATAGGCAACAAACTAGAAACCTAATCAATCTTTAATACATAAGATAAGTATTAATAATATCATTCGGCCGTAACTAACAATCTACATGAGCCAACCATACTACTCTGAAATTCAAATACAAGATAAATAGATAAGTATTTATGTCCTTGAATTCAAAGTTAAACCCACGGCTTGCAACAAATCAACTCCACGTGGCACTAAATTTCAATTAATCCATGCATGATTAATTACCATGCAACTCCACGACATGTAACGAGATCCCACATCGAGTACGCCGAACTTCTGATTAACTCCACCCGTGTCGTCTCGACTTCGTCAGGTCAATTTTCCGCTCCAAGTTCGGTACAGCCGTCGTTCCACCCGCAGAACTGCCCTCCAGAACGTAAATACCACGTCGCAGCCTGTCCCGCATTATCACTCGAGCATCCCGAGAAACCTTCAGTCCATCCCCTTTACCAGAATATACATATCCATTCCTGGCCAAAGTACCAAGAGAAATCAGATTCTTCCGAAGATCCGGGACATACCAGCAATTAAACCGCTTGACCGCTCCATCATGCAACTTTATCTGCACCGTACCACTACCTTTGACACTCAAAATCCATCGTCCCCCAGCTTCACCTTACCGTTCCACTTCTTAAAGGAAGTAAACAGATCACGTGAGAACGCCATGTGATGAGATGCACCCGTATCGAAGATCCAGGTATCTGCAGGACTATCCGTGCATATAGTCAAAGCATCGCCTATGTCTTCATCTTCCTGAACCACATTACCATCTCCATTCCTCTTAGGACAGTCTCTCCTGATGTGACCAAACTCCTTACAGTAATAACACATTACCTTTCTCGTGGATTTTGTTTTCGAACGCGACTCCCCCAGTCCACCCATTCCACCATGTGTCTTTCCCCTACCCACGTATAAACCTGAACCGGACTCCCCCTCATTACAAGAAACCTTAAGCTTGAGTTCCTTCGACAACAAGGCATCCTTTACTTCAGCAACATAAATTGTTGACCTACCATACATCATGGTATCAACAAAATTCTCATACGAATGCGGTAGTGAACACATCAAAATCAGGGCAAGATCTTCATCATCAATTTTAACACCCACAGCCTTCAAATCAAGGGTAATACGGTTAAAATTATCCAGATGATCTTTTACCTGGGTACCTTCTGACATCCGGAGGGTATACAACCTCTGCTTCTGATAAAGCCTATTCGTGAGGGTATTCTTCTGATACTTCCCACACAGCTTCTCCCACAGACCTGCAGCCGTTGTTTCATCCACCACCTCCCTCAATACCTCATCAGCCAAACACAGCAAAATCGCCGAATACGCTTTTGCTAGAATGTCTCTCTTAACATCCTCACCCATCTCCTTCGGAAGTTTATCTTCTCCTTCCAACCCTGCTGAACCAGAAGAGCCTTCATCTTTACCTTTCACAACGTGAAATCGTTTGAGCCATTGAATTTCTCCAAATCAAACTTCAAAGATGACATCTTCACAGTCAACAAATACGCGAGCCCGGTGAACTGAACCGTGGCTCTGATACCACTTGTTAGGATCAAGACACCTAAAACCAGCGTTAGAATAATGCGGAAAACAGAAAATAAACGAACACGAGATATAACGTGGTTCGGTCAAAACACGACCTACGTCCACGGGCAGGAACATAGACTTCTTTATTATGACTCCAGAGATATTTCGATGTACATATGACTTAACCCCTAGCCTTAGTATTTATAGGCAACAAACTAGAAACCTAATCAATCTTTAATACATAAGATAAGTATTAATAATATCATTCGGCCGTAACTAACAATCTACATGAGCCAACCATACTACTCTGAAATTCAAATACAAGATAAATAGATAAGTATTTATGTCCTTGAATTCAAAGTTAAACCCACGGCTTGCAACAAATCAACTCCACGTGGCACTAAATTTCAATTAATCCATGCATGATTAATTACCATGCAACTCCACGACATGTAACGAGATCCCACATCGAGTACGCCGAACTTCTGATTAACTCCACCCGTGTCGTCTCGACTTCGTCAGGTCAATTTTCCGCTCCAAGTTCGGTACAGCCGTCGTTCCACCCGCAGAACTGCCCTCCAGAACGTAAATACCACGTCGCAGCCTGTCCCGCATTATCACTCGAGCATCCCGAGAAACCTTCAGTCCATCCCCTTTACCAGAATATACATATCCATTCCTGGCCAAAGTACCAAGAGAAATCAGATTCTTCCGAAGATCCGGGACATACCAGCAATTAAACCGCTTGACCGCTCCATCATGCAACTTTATCTGCACCGTACCACTACCTTTGACACTCAAAATCCATCGTCCCCCAGCTTCACCTTACCGTTCCACTTCTTAAAGGAAGTAAACAGATCACGTGAGAACGCCATGTGATGAGATGCACCCGTATCGAAGATCCAGGTATCTGCAGGACTATCCGTGCATATAGTCAAAGCATCGCCTATGTCTTCATCTTCCTGAACCACATTACCATCTCCATTCCTCTTAGGACAGTCTCTCCTGATGTGACCAAACTCCTTACAGTAATAACACATTACCTTTCTCGTGGATTTTGTTTTCGAACGCGACTCCCCCAGTCCACCCATTCCACCATGTTTCTTTCCCCTACCCACGTATAAACCTGAACCGGACTCCCCCTCATTACAAGAAACCTTAAGCTTGAGTTCCTTCGACAACAAGGCATCCTTTACTTCAGCAACAGAAATTGTTGACCTACCATACATCATGGTATCAACAAAATTCTCATACGAATGCGGTAGTGAACACATCAAAATCAGGGCAAGATCTTCATCATCAATTTTAACACCCACAGCCTTCAAATCAAGGGTAATACGGTTAAAATTATCCAGATGATCTTTTACCTGGGTACCTTCTGACATCCGGAGGGTATACAACCTCTGCTTCTGATAAAGCCTATTCGTGAGGGTATTCTTCTGATACTTCCCACACAGCTTCTCCCACAGACCTGCAGCCGTTGTTTCATCCACCACCTCCCTCAATACCTCATCAGCCAAACACAGCAAAATCGCCGAATACGCTTTTGCTAGAATGTCTCTCTTAACATCCTCACCCATCTCCTTCGGAAGTTTATCTTCTCCTTCCAACCCTGCTGAACCAGAAGAGCCTTCATCTTTACCTTTCACAACGTGAAATCGTTTGAGCCATTGAATTTCTCCAAATCAAACTTCAAAGATGACATCTTCACAGTCAACAAATACGCGAGCCCGGTGAACTGAACCGTGGCTCTGATACCACTTGTTAGGATCAAGACACCTAAAACCAGCGTTAGAATAATGCGGAAAACAGAAAATAAACGAACACGAGATATAACGTGGTTCGGTCAAAACACGACCTACGTCCACGGGCAGGAACATAGACTTCTTTATTATGACTCCAGAGATATTTCGATGTACATATGACTTAACCCCTAGCCTTAGTATTTATAGGCAACAAACTAGAAACCTAATCAATCTTTAATACATAAGATAAGTATTAATAATATCATTCGGCCGTAACTAACAATCTACATGAGCCAACCATACTACTCTGAAATTCAAATACAAGATAAATAGATAAGTATTTATGTCCTTGAATTCAAAGTTAAACCCACGGCTTGCAACAAATCAACTCCACGTGGCACTAAATTTCAATTAATCCATGCATGATTAATTACCATGCAACTCCACGACATGTAACGAGATCCCACATCGAGTACGCCGAACTTCTGATTAACTCCACCCGTGTCGTCTCGACTTCGTCAGGTCAATTTTCCGCTCCAAGTTCGGTACAGCCGTCGTTCCACCCGCAGAACTGCCCTCCAGAACGTAAATACCACGTCGCAGCCTGTCCCGCATTATCACTCGAGCATCCCGAGAAACCTTCAGTCCATCCCCTTTACCAGAATATACATATCCATTCCTGGCCAAAGTACCAAGAGAAATCAGATTCTTCCGAAGATCCGGGACATACCAGCAATTAAACCGCTTGACCGCTCCATCATGCAACTTTATCTGCACCGTACCACTACCTTTGACACTCAAAATCCATCGTCCCCCAGCTTCACCTTACCGTTCCACTTCTTAAAGGAAGTAAACAGATCACGTGAGAACGCCATGTGATGAGATGCACCCGTATCGAAGATCCAGGTATCTGCAGGACTATCCGTGCATATAGTCAAAGCATCGCCTATGTCTTCATCTTCCTGAACCACATTACCATCTCCATTCCTCTTAGGACAGTCTCTCCTGATGTGACCAAACTCCTTACAGTAATAACACATTACCTTTCTCGTGGATTTTGTTTTCGAACGCGACTCCCCCAGTCCACCCATTCCACCATGTGTCTTTCCCCTACCCACGTATAAACCTGAACCGGACTCCCCCTCATTACAAGAAACCTTAAGCTTGAGTTCCTTCGACAACAAGGCATCCTTTACTTCAGCAACATAAATTGTTGACCTACCATACATCATGGTATCAACAAAATTCTCATACGAATGCAGTAGTGAACACATCAAAATCAGGGCAAGATCTTCATCATCAATTTTAACACCCACAGCCTTCAAATCAAGGGTAATACGGTTAAAATTATCCAGATGATCTTTTACCTGGGTACCTTCTGACATCCGGAGGGTATACAACCTCTGCTTCTGATAAAGCCTATTCGTGAGGGTATTCTTCTGATACTTCCCACACAGCTTCTCCCACAGACCTGCAGCCGTTGTTTCATCCACCACCTCCCTCAATACCTCATCAGCCAAACACAGCAAAATCGCCGAATACGCTTTTGCTAGAATGTCTCTCTTAACATCCTCACCCATCTCCTTCGGAAGTTTATCTTCTCCTTCCAACCCTGCTGAACCAGAAGAGCCTTCATCTTTACCTTTCACAACGTGAAATCGTTTGAGCCATTGAATTTCTCCAAATCAAACTTCAAAGATGACATCTTCACAGTCAACAAATACGCGAGCCCGGTGAACTGAACCGTGGCTCTGATACCACTTGTTAGGATCAAGACACCTAAAACCAGCGTTAGAATAATGCGGAAAACAGAAAATAAACGAACACGAGATATAACGTGGTTCGGTCAAAACACGACCTACGTCCACGGGCAGGAACAGAGACTTCTTTATTATGACTCCAGAGATATTTCGATGTACATATGACTTAACCCCTAGCCTTAGTATTTATAGGCAACAAACTAGAAACCTAATCAATCTTTAATACATAAGATAAGTATTAATAATATCATTCGGCCGTAACTAACAATCTACATGAGCCAACCATACTACTCTGAAATTCAAATACAAGATAAATAGATAAGTATTTATCTCCTTGAATTCAAAGTTAAACCCACGGCTTGCAACAAATCAACTCCACGTGGCACTAAATTTCAATTAATCCATGCATGATTAATTACCATGCAACTCCACAACATGTAACGAGATCCCACATCGAGTACGCCGAACTTCCGATTAATTCTAGTTTCAAATACCAAACCGTTAATCAAGTCACACCCAACAGGGACCATCACCCTCGTTAAATCCATCATCAACAAATGGATCCTCGAAGTCATCATCAGTTTTGCGAGGTCGCTTTCCTGCAGCAATGGCCTGTCTCTGCACAATTCGTTCCACTGACTTAGGGAGTTCATTGAGGATCTCTCTCATTGAATACACCATAGCAGAGAGGTCACCTAGCTTGGAATCAATCGACTGGATCTTCTCATCTTGAGCATCGATTCTGGATTGAAGTATGGTGGTAATTGCAGGTTCGGTTTGCACCATGATTGAACAGGGTAGAGTAGGAGACCAAAGGTGAGTCGATTTCGTTTCCCAGCAATGGAACCAAATGATAAGAAAGTGATAAGAACAAATTGAATAACAGGATTTAGAGGGAAAGATTGGTATTCATTGATGAAAAGGAGATTTCATAAGAACAATCAGAAGGTGAATCCAGCCATGGACTACCCCTGCCCAAGCACTAGCCGAAACAGAGTAAACAATATTCTAACATGCCTTCCTTACCTCATGCAATTCTTATTTAAAAGCAATAAAAGTGTAACTAACTCATGCCCTCTGCACGTGCCTTCTTTCCCTTCTTTCTAGTGTAAACAATCCAGTCCCTGGGCCTGGTGGACTGGTCTAAAACATCTGGGCCTGGGTCATAATTCGTATCACTGGCGCATTTCTAAACGTGTGGGCTAGAAGTGTCAAAACAAGTTCGGGTCACATGGGTTGGGTAACTAGTCACAAGTTCGGATACAACAACTATTTTCAAGTACGGGTCAGGTTGGATGACCCACCAGCATCCTTTTGTATTCTTTTCTCTATAATATTATTTATTTAAACTTTTTTTAATAAACAATCGGAGGTTGTACTGGTAAGGTATTTGAATTCATTTTAGGCAATTCTCAACCTCCTTGTTTTGCCCAACCCACTGAATCTATTTGCTTACAGTTTGTTATATTTTACCTCTTTGAGCCATTATTCATAATATACTACCCATATGGACCTGTTTCAAATAATTAGGTTAAATATCCACCTATAGTTTTAATTACTTATTTATTTTTATTTATACAAACCCCAGTATGGGCTTGATACATCAGAGTTCACCTACAATCCCAACGACCCAAATAGGCAGCAAGGCAGCACTCCACCAACAGAGGAGAAGAGCCGATGTGTCATCGTATAATATCAACGCCATGTCATCATGCCCGATTAGAAAGTGTGTTGTTGAGTTCAATCGTTGTAAACTGGTATGTGATTTACGCGTGTTGAGTAGAAATCATAATTGGGTAATATTGTACAGTTTTGTATAAAACATAAAGGACTCTGGTGAACAAATGAGAAATGGACTGTATGTAATGTTACCAAGTTTGTGAGTTCATAGTGGAGTTGGTAGTTAATCAATATTGTCATTAGCAGAAAGAAGAGGAAGTGGCATTGGTTATTAAAATCTTACATTATTGTTGGCAGGTAATTTTCACAAGTCTAATGTTTTACTTTTGGGTGTTTAGGTTTGAACTTTTTGGATTTGGTCGGAAATAATCCGCGCGATATGTCGTTTTCGCGTGAACGGGTCAAACGGCGTTGTTAAGAAGTTTTAACCTGTCACACAAACTTTTCCACAGAAAAAAAAAAGGTGTGTGATGGACTGGACTGAAATTGTGGTTAAAGTAGATGTTATGCAAATGAAGAAGTTAATATAATTAACATTTGTGATTTGATGGAAGAAAAAGACTTGAAATAATGATAAGACTGGGACCAAATTTTGAAAAAATTAAAGAAATGGGTCATAAGTGGTAAAAAGATGGATCATTATGAGGACGACGTGAACAAATCAAAACACATGAAAGATTAATTAGAAAAAAAGGTGTTTAGCTTGATAGATCCATTTACGTAAGCTATTACCGAATGCATAATTAAGAAAACTAATATTAAAGACAATTTCTTTATTTTAAATTTAAGTATAAGTTACTTTTATCAAAGTATATAAAATATTGAATAGCTAACGTCTTCAGAATCAATCATTCTTGATAATTTATGATGGGAATCGTATGATGATAAAGTAAAAAGTTCTGTAGTTATGATTTACAAAGTGATTACTATTATAAAATATAAGTATTCTACATTTCTACTCATGTAATGTCGTTGTGTATAATATATCATGTAATCGAGTTTTTCTCTGTTAATGGATGTAAAGTTGTAAAAAAAAATATTATGTTTGTTTTTTACTTTGTAATCGAATGAGTTAATGATTACAAGTAAAAGAATTCAAAAATTAATTGTTATTCTACGTTGTAATTAAATTCTATTTTGTAACAAGATCATTAAGTTAATATTCATTAATTGTGGATTTTGAAAATCAAATGCTTTAAGATATTATGATATATGCATCAGATGTATTATTACTTGACTTAAAATTTGACTTTAAAAATAACCTAAATAAATTATAAAAAAGTAGTGATTTGATTTACCAAAGGCTTGTATCCTAACGAAGTAACGATGTAAGGTGTTGGAAAATGTTTTCTTTGGCCTATGGTCATGGGTTTGTGTCTCGTTATAGACAAATGTGTAGATTTAGAAATATATTAGTGCATGCATGTATGTCCTGCTGTTAAAAAAAGTAGAGATTTAATATAATGTCTAATCTCTTAATTAGCTTCAAAAATTAACAGAATGTTACAGTTTTACCTTGTCACAAAACAAAATTAAACCATTAATTAAATTAAATGAAGTCAAATTAGATGGTTATATGCCATCTTAATAATCAAACTTTTCATAATTAAAAAAATTAAAAGGAAATCAAGTCATGTAAGTTAAAATTATTTCTTAAGAATTAACTCATTATTTTTACTAAAAACTATATATATAAGCACTTATATACCTTATATACTTAAAATAAAATAAAATTATGATGTAATACTTATCACAGATAGCTATAATATCCTGCTGACATTACTTAGAGTGGTAGGAGTGGGAGGGGATTAATGGGGTATGTGGTATTACCACTTGAGTGGTGGGAAGGGGTGCCACTCCATGACTAAGTGGTGGTGGAGTTTGGGGGGTGGATACCACACAAGGGGTGGCCAAGTGATAGCTTTTTGTGGGTCCAAAGTCTCCTTATATAATTTTTGATTGGTTAGTGGGTATTATGTGAGTCCTAAAATTTGGTGTGATAGAAAGTAATCACTATGAGGCTAGGTGGTAAACTGAGTGATAGGAGAAAAATGATGATGTGGCAGTGTGGTAGATGTGATGGGAGATAACCACTCCTAACACTCTTATTATCTAAATATATGGATGGTTGTGGTCCTTCTCCTATTAAAGATTGTACAATTAATTAGAAAGATATATAATTACTTATTTTCAAAATAATGAAAACATGGAATTATGATTACATGTCTACTTTTCATATTTTTAGTTTATTGCTCTGTTTTGATCTTATATGTTTTATAAACAACTAGCATATTACCCGCGCAATGCGGCGGCGTCAACTAATTTCTACTCAGTAACCTGCTTGTTTTCAGTATGCATCAATACAGTGATAACAAATAATTTTTCTTTGGCAAGTGGCAACATGTCTATTTTTTTTATCTTTTTTCCATTTTCTTTATTATTATTCTATTCTCAATCAACTCTTTTATTATTTTAAATAAATTTTGAGAATAATTAAATAAGAAAAACGATCTCTACTTATAAAGTAGGTTAAATTACATGACAATACAAAGCGTAAGTTATTAATTTGAAACTATTAAAAATTAAGAGATTAAGATTATAGAATAAATTAATTTGAAACTATTAGTTATATGAGCTATTTTAAAAAATTAAAATATATGTTTATAAATTCTAATTATATGTTATTCACGTTTATAAGCTCTACCTTAATTATACATATTTTTTTGATAAATAAGTTAAAATGTTTATAACATAATTGAAATCATCTAACATGAGTTCAAATAATTGCTTTTCAAAAAAAAAAAAAAAAAAAACATAATTGAATATTTATTATTTGATTTTTTTTTAAGTATGGAAAGGTTTAGTTATTAAAATGGAATATAAGAATCTTATTAAATGTATCTAGTAGTTACTATATATAATAGTTTCCATTTATTTATATGAAGGGTTTAGTTCAAAAAAGTGTATTCAATTTTACACCTTTTGCTATTGTATGTACTGAACTTTCAAACTTACCATTTGATGTATCCAAGTTTCAAAAAATTATCATTTTGTGTATTCAACCTGCTATAGCAGGTAAGATGATGATGTGGCACAAGTTAAGCTGATGTGGCAATGACATTGTGTTGAGTTGGAGGCTGATGTGTATTTCTATTCTTTAAAAATAATTCTAATAATAATAATAATAATAATAATAATAATAATAATAAGGCATCTTCATCATCTGTCGATTGCTTCCCCTCGATTGCTTCCCCATCGATTGCTTCATACATTAGTCTTTTAGATCTTTGTTCAAACCACCACCACCAGCGTAAAGTTACCGCACCACCACCACCGGCGGTGGATTTCATCGGCGGTGGATTTCAAGATTCCATGGGGATTCGGTTTAGGATTTCATCGGCGGTGGATTTCAAGCTTCCATGGGGATTTGGTTTAGGATTTCATCGGCGGTGGATTTCAGTCGGCGGTGGATTTCATCTTCATCCAAGGATTTCAACCATCAAGACTTAGGTCTCTGTTTCATGTTCGAAGGTACGAGATTTAGGGTTTTTATTTGTATTTTCCTTCTCCATTGATGGTTCAAGATCTGGGTTTTGATTCATCTTTATGATCTGGGTTTTGATTCATCTTCATGATCTGGGTTTTTATTTGAATAGGGTTTTGAATAATCTCCATCGAGATTTTGATGGTTCAAGATCTGGGTTTGCAATTACATTACCATCAACTTCCGTCACCACCACCACATCATCAGGAGTTCATCTCGTGTCTTCATTAGGGTTCTTCTTCCAGATATGTAAGTGTTTTGGGTTTTTTAGTTCATCTTCATGTCCGATTTGACTTAGAATCTATGTTCTGGGTTTATGTTTTGGGTTTTAAGATTTGACTTCCAGATTTCGTTCTTGTTCTTGTTTTTAAGTTAGGTTTTTTCGATTGGATGAATTGAATGTTTCAGATGTGTTTACATGTGATAATTTCGTTCTTGCTGTTCTTGTTTCATATGATAATTTCATCTGTTTCAGATCTTGTTGTTCTTGTTTTCTAGTTCATCTTCTTGTTAATTTCTTCTGGGTTTTGGTTTGATGAATGTTAATTTCATCTGGGTGATTGTTAATTTCCAATTAGGGTTTTGGTTTTGGTTTAGGTTTAAAGATGATGAGTGTTCTTCATGTTATGAATGTGCTTCATTAGACTATAGAATTATCTATGTGGCAAATATAGAAAATGATGTGGATATAAAAATAAATAAAAAATTAGTTTATTACCTGCAACCTGATGAAAAGGTTACTTAATATACAAAATTGTAAACCTTTGAAAGTTCAATACATCAAACGGTAAGTTTGAAAGTTCAGTGATACAATAGCAAAATGTGTATAGTTGGATACACTTTTATGAACTAAACCCTTATATGAAGGGTAATTTAGTATATTCAACTTACTTAAAAATTAAGAGTTTTTAGATTGTAAATGCTTTATATAGGAGTAAGATATTCACTAAAAATTAACATATATATTAAAACTATGTAAATATCTTCTTCACACACAAACTTAGACCATCCGCATCCATCACACCATTCACACAGTCACATCAGCGCCACATCATTCTCTCACCATTCCCTTATCCCATCACACAAACCCCGCATCCATCACATTCTTCACATCAAAAAAAAAAAAAAATTTGGCGCCCCTCTTCTTCTCCGCTCACGCACGCGACGGTGGCCACGGAAGTGACCGTGAGCCGTCCCTCACGAAAACATGCGATGGTCCTTACCTTCGTTTTTGCTCGTGAAGACCTCTCACATGGCTCCCTCACGAGCCGATGCGGTCGGTCTTAAGAATCCCTTATTTACTTATTTGAATTGGTTCCATCACACACTATAGTTTAGAGTATTTGTTACGTACCAAAAACTTCTATTGCTTTCTAAAGTGAATCAAATCAAGTACTCACCGTAGATCATGCTTGGATCTTAGACATATTGTAATCTTTAAGACTCTTATCTCGATCGTCTTATGATCAATTTAAAGATAGTAAATCATATAACTTACAATCAAAAGTGATATGCATGTTAAAGTTTGACTTCTAAACATCTACCATAATTAAGTTCATCTTTGTCTTTTCGTAATTATAGAAATGGTCCTTTGTATAACTGAAACTATTCGAGAAATGATCACGATCTAGTTCTTTATTTTGTTTTAAGTTTCATCTATAATTTACCAATCTGATAACTAACTAAACTTTTTACAAACTTATATTGGCACTTCATATATCTTTGTAATTACTTCTGGTTTTAGTTCGTTACGCAAAATTTATTCTACTTTTGTTTTTTAATGCAGTTTTCTTTTCTTAATAAATGATGACGAGAAGATAATAAAACACATGATTGACACTTTGTCAGAAAGACCAGGGAAAAAAAGGGTTGTAAAAGACATCTTTGATTTGGCTAGATTTATTGACTATATATGTATTTTTTCAGTGCATAAATGAAAAATAAATATATAGATATAATATAAATGAGTAAAGCAGATATTAATTTTTAGTAAACAATATACAAGTTACTCACAAATATTAGATGTAGATTGTAATTTATTATAATTTTTAATTTAATAATAAGTTACCCCTATAAATATATAAAACAAATAATGAATATTTAACCTCCACAAAATCAATCATTCTCAATAATTTATTATTGGAATCTTATGTTTACAAGAAGGTATTAAAAATGTACTTTCGTTACTTATTTGTTACATCACAGTTGAATAATAAATAAGAGTGATATTTATAGATTAACAGAGTGTTTGCGCTAAATTATTTTTATTATGGTAAAAAGATTTATTAGTGAGAGCTTCGATATTGTTATCATCCACCTCTAGCAATCCAAGTATATTTCAAGAATTCTCTAATAAGATGCTAGATATAAGAGTTTACAAAACTTAAAAGAGAATATAGTTAGTTGTATAAAACATCTCGCAATATATCTATTTTCTTTCTCCTTTTTCCATTTCTTTTATTTATAAATCTTATCTTAGTTTTAAAATAAAATCTTATAAACAATAAAATGAGAAACAAAAGATACTGCAAATTAAACTTTTTGTTTGATTACATTAGCCATTTAAATATTTTAAAAAAGTCTATAAATTTAGGTTACATGTTAATAGATTTATGAGTTGTAGCTATACGTATTTTCTAATACTTAAACTAAAATATATGTTATAAGATAAAATTATTTAAACAATTATTTTTATGTAGATCCTTTTTTATTTATTTTTTAATTTGTATTTAATAACATATAGGTTAAAAATTAATTTACATTAACTTGATTTTTTTAAACATTATTTATTATGGAATATTTAGTTATAAAAATAGTGTTTAGGAATATAATTAACTTCATATAATGGTTTCCTAGTATGTTTAAATGAGAGTAAATTGGTAATTTCCAATTACTTGAAATTAATATATATATATATGAAAAATTTCATGCGAGAACCATTCTTAGTGCGAGAACCGCGAGAACCAATCTGAGCCGTCCAATTCTTTCTTCTTTAATGTCATTGCCCACCCATGAATTTCTCACATACGCCCTGCCACACTCTATCCCTCCACGCTCACCATCCATGAAAACTATATATATATATATATATATATATATATATAGAGAGAGAGAGAGAGAGAGAGAGAGAGACAAAAGTTCATGCGAGAACCGTTGTTAACGCGAGAACCGCGAAAACCAATCTAAGCCGTCCAATTCTCCCTCCTTCAATGTCATTGCCCACCCATGAATTCCTCACATGCACCCTGTCACACCCTATCCCTCCACGCTCTCCATCTATGATACTTCCCATATCCAAGGAACGGCTGAGTTTGGTTCTTGCGGTTCTCGCACTAACAACGGTTCTCGCATGAACCTTCCTATATATATATATATATATAGATCGATAAAGATGGTGAAAATGAATTAATTCATGATACAAGAGAGAATTGATAAATTATTTTTTTCTTTCAACGGTAAGAAAGTTACATTAAGAGCATGTTTTGACATGATTATTACACACTTCAAAAGAAACGGAAATACTATTAAATAATAGTACGTTCAAATATTTAAAAAGAGATGGACATATCACATATATTTTATTGTTCGACTGTAAAACGATTGATGAACATGAATCCACCAGTTTTGTAGGTCGATAGGTAGGTACCGCTTCAAAGTATGTCTCTCCTACCTAGTTTAATCAATTATGTTCATTAATTATACATCTCCACCGCCGTTATTTAATATATATTAAAAGAAAATGGTATAATATAATCATTTTACTTTTAAATTTTTTATCAATCATCCCATTTTTTTTGAAAAGCACATTTCAATATATATCAACAAAGATTTACATACAGTAGCACTACCAACACCAATGTTATGATAGTAGAACCAAAAAGACTGTTAATATCCTAAGTGCCAGCTACATGACATTTATCATATTAACAGCCCGTGTGACCACCAAACCGATACAAAAGCTCACTAAAATTAAATAACTGTTAAACTAACAATTCCGGAAACATTAACCAACGATCCCACGAGAAGGAAGAGGGGTTCTTTAATCTAGACTTCAGCCAATGATACGCTAGGACCTGGATATTGAAGGTTGTATCATCTCCTTTGTCCCCCGTCTTGAAAATTAGATCATTCCTCCTTTTCCAAATGAAGTAAGCCATGATCCGTACCACCACTTTCCAAAATTTCCAGCTCCTACGATATATGGAGCCCTTTGCCGCTTCTTCCACTGCAGAAATTGAGACTGGATGTGAGGGTGGTAATCCCCACCATCGGAGTACAACGTCCCACACTTTCGACGTCCATTTGCACGAAAAAATAGCATGGTTTATCGTCTCCTTCGTAAGCAAACACCTTGGGCACAAAACTGATGGAATGTCGATATCTTTGTCTGCTAACTTGACTCGAACCGGTAATCTTCCTATATCCAATCTCCATGCAAAAATAGAAACTTTTTTCGGTGCGATGTTAGACCAAAAAGTTTTCCGATTTGAAACTATACTTGAGTTCAATTTTTTATCTACCAAACCCCTTATGTTCTTGACTGAAAAGTGTCCGTCAGAGTCTCCTACGCAGCTCCAAATGTCATTTCCAAACCTCTGTAAATTGCAGCTGCTGAGTTTGTTGCACAGGTCTTCGAATTCCCTTGCTACTCTTCCCGCCAGTCTACTTCCATTTCCAATGGTCCACTGCCAAGATCCATTGCACCATCTCCCCATGTCTTTGATCATCCGGTTTACGTTTCCTACTTTATTGAATAACCTGGGATAAGATTCTGCCAGACAAGCGTCACCAAGTCATATATCAAGCCAGAAGTTTGTGTTACTGCCATTACCAACTTTAACTTTGAACAGCGAATCAACATTAATACCTAACTTAGTAAATTCCCTCCCTACTTTGATTATACCACCCCACACCCCCTTTCTATTTATAACAAAATTCTTACCCAAACCCCCACCCACCCCGTAAATACTTTTGATTATTTTGACCCAAAAAGCATCCGGTTCATTCCTAAACCGCGACCACCATTTAAGAAGCAAACTAAGATTCAATGAATTTAGATTACCCAAACCCAACCCACCCATTTCCTTATCAATTGACACACGATCCCAAGCAACCCAATGTAATTTTCTCCCCCCGAAGTCATTAGACCCACCCCAAAAGAAATTTTTCCTAATTTTATCTAAAGTAGAAAGGATACTAGCGGGAGCGCGAAACACTGAGAGGAAGTAAGCAGGCAAACTTGAAAGCACCGATTTAATCAAAGTCCACCTTCCCCCAAATGATAAACTTTTACATTTCCAACTGGCTAATACTGTTTGGAACTTATTCACCACCTTTTCCCAGTTATTCTTCTTTTTTATATTGCTATGTGTAACTGTGTCTGTAGCTGGACACCAAACCCCATCAGGGATCTTTTTTTCCAATTCACTTTCAAACCCGAAGTCTTCTCCCAACAGTTCAATAACTTAATTATTGTTTTTATATTTTTGTTGTTCCATTTTCCCAAAATCAGAGTATCATCTGCATATTGCAAATGTGATACTCTAACCTTATCCTTACCCACCAAGACACCATCGAACAAGTTGTTGGCCACCGCTTCTTGCATCATAACATTGAACCCTTCCGTAACAATAAGGAACAAGTAAGGAGCGATCGGATCTCCTTGACGCACCCCTCTTTCCGGACTAAACTTCTTAGTAGGCGACCCGTTGACTAAATAGACATGTACGATGATTCCAAGCATACCTTAACCCATTCAATCCATTTAGATTCAAACCCCATCTGTTTCATAGTATCCAAAAGAAACCCCCATTCTATGTTATCATATGGTTTTTCAAAATCTATTTTGAACACCAACCCTTTTGATTTTTTCACCTTAAAATCATTCAAGATTTCACTAACAGCGACAATACCATCCATAATAGACCTTGATTTTAGAAACGCCGATTGTTCATTTCCAATTAATTTGGGTAATACTACTTTCAGTCTATTAGCCAATATCTTAGCAATAATTTTATAATAACTGCCGATCAGGTTGATCGGTCTGTATTCATTGAAGTAAAGAGGGTCACTTACTTTTGGTATTAAAGTGATGAAGGATGAGTTGCATCCTCTTGAAATCTTCATTTCCGCCCAAAACCAACAAATAGCATTAAACAAATCATCTTTTATTACTTCCTAGAAATATTTAAAGAACGAGAAATTGAACCCGTCCGGTCCAGGAGCTTTGTTGCTGCCACACTCCCACGCTGCTTTTTTCACTTCTTGTAACGTAAACTCCACTTCAAGCCCGTCTCTTTCCCCCGGCTCTAGCTTTTGAAATTTGTTGCTCACAAATGCCAAGGGCCTGTTACTAGATTTTTTCGAAAAACTTTCAAAATAATTCACCGCCTCTTTCTTAATGTCGTCTACTTTCTCAACCCAAACCCCGTTGCACATTACACCTGCTATATTGTTTGAGTTTAACCTTCTTTTGATCGAGTTGTGAAAAAACCTAGTATTATCATCACCTTCCGCATGCCACTTTGTTCTCGATTTTTGATTCAACATCGCATTCTTTATCCCTTCTTTCTCCTTTAAGACCTTACATTTAAGTAGCCACAACTGTCTTTGGTCTTCCGAACATAAGCCTTCCTCTGCCATTAGCTCAAACACTTTAACCTCACTACGCAGAGAGTCAATTTCCTTATCCAAATTGTTAAACTTATTTTTTGCCCACTTTCTCAAAACCTCTTTAACCCTTCTGAGCTTCTCGTAAAATTTGCAATCCATTTTCTTTGAAAACGCCTCTGAATTCCAAGCCGCCTTTACTAAACTGGAACACTCCGCCTCCTTCAACCATATATCGAAAAATCTGAACGGTTTCGGGCCCGAGTTTTGTATGTTATCTACACACATAACCGGGCAGTGGTCAGATTCTTTCCTATCCAAAGCTACACAAGAAAGATTACCCCACCAAGAGTAAAACTCGACTGAAGACAAAAACCTATCAATCTTGCTGAATTTTGTCCCATCATCTGACACTCGAGTAAATTTTCTACCCCCCAATTGAATATCTATCAGCTCCCAGTCTTCTATAAAATTATTGAATCCCTCCATATTTCTGTTATTTGATGACGCATTTAACCGTTCCGAACTACACCTTACCTCATTAGGGTCACCAAAAACCAAGACTTTCTTCCCTACCGACTGCAACAGATTGCCCAGAGATGACCAACAATCTGCTTTCCCCTCTACTATATGTGAGCCATATACGTTAACAAATGTACACATATCATTATTATTTTTCCATTTCCCCGACACAGCCACGTAAAATTTATTACCGTATGCAGTAACATTTGACAGAAACCTAGAATCCCAAATAATGAGCAGGCCCCCCCGACTGACCACATAATGGAACAAATGCATATCCGAACCCCCCGTTACCCCATAACATTTCTACAAAATTTTCCGCAACAAAATCTAACTTCGTCTCTTGAATTCCTATTACATTAGGTTTCTGATTGTGACACAATTCTTTGATCCAACTACCCCTTATGTTAATAGAGATAACCTTCATTATAAGATATTAAAAGCGACCAACAACAACCCCTCACCTACTGATGCGAATCAACATTGAGTTCGACAAAACCCACCCTTTCACCCACCCCTTTAAGACTATCTGATGAAATGGAGAAACTATTACCTCCAATTGATGAATCAGAATTATTTCCCCCTTTTAGCTTCGACGATGTATTGGCAGGTTGTTTCCCTTTATTCTTCGCCATCTTTTTCATTACATTGAGACTGAGTTTACCCGTACCCACCCATGTTTTCTTCCCTTTCGACAATCCTATTTGCGAGATCATGTGCTTCCTATGCTTGTTCATCGTTTTCCTAATCGACGGTACTGATACTGGAACCATGGAGATAAAACTATCTAAAATTTCAGTGTTGTTAGACGTCCCTATTTCAGCATCAACAAGCCCAGCGTTTCTTTGGCTCAAATCAGCTAGCCCAGTTGTAGATTGCAGCTGCAATCCCATTTATTTAAGTTATATGGTAGATATATCTATTATATTTTCATGGTTTATTTGGTTAAATTAAAAAAATTCAAATGACTTTATAAAAAGGTTCTACAAAAATTTTGATGACGATATTATGTATCCATTTCAGATTTTTTAAGGATTTACCACTTTTTTAACATATTTTATTTGAGTTGTGTTCAATAAAGTCAATGTAAAAAACATAGTCTGAAAATTTTAATTTGCAATTACAGGTGATTCAGTAAATAATCACATGTGATTTGTAAATGCATCATATGTGAATTACGAAATGTCCCTCCGCCTAAAATTTTAATATGCAATTTGGACCATTGATGTTATTGATCTAAAAGGTAAAATTAGTCTCTTAGAACTATGAATTAAATATGTACTATATTGATCATTCTTCTATATTATATCCTTATTTATACTTTACAATTGTTTTACTATATATGTAGTTAATACTCCTTAACATCACAAACATTTAAAGATATATATTTCACGGACAAGAACAATAGACTTATTTAATTTACTAGAAATGTTTCGATGTCATACACAACAGAGAGGTTGATCGTGTGAAATCTAGTTATAAATTTATGTCCAATATCACCTAAGTTTCACCACACACTACCAGCAAGTATGACTGGATCATGCAATAGCATAGCAAAGGTAAGTAATGGGTATCGTATCCACGGAGAGCAATGCAACACCAAGAAGAATGATAAACTAATAATTAACCTAAAGATGGGGGTTTCAGGACTAAGAGGAGAAAAGAACTAGCAAGACTAAATAAAGAACAAATAACTAAACTAATGATGCAAAACAACCAAATAAAGGACAAGTACTCACCTTAATCTCTCCCCCTAGTGTGATATATTTCAAGATCAGTTTAATTGATTACCTGGATTGACTTAGCTATACTCCACCTCCTATTTCATATAGCTATTGTGCGACGGATAAAGAATAACAACTTCCTATTGATCATCTAGATCCACACAACCTAGTGCATAATTCATCAAGCATATTAAACAAGTATAATATAAACCAACCGTTTCCTCGATTGCAAAGCCCTAGATAATTAGGTTTAGGTTATGGAATCTGGATTCTGATTACTTTTCCTAGTAAACCCTTAAACGATTCATAGACAAATCATTTAAAGAGGAACATACATCATATAAACTTCCTATTTATACTGAATATGAACCATAAATCCAGAAACGAAGATGAAAACCATAAAAATCCAAACTTTAATTGAATAAACATGCAACTAGTATCTGAAGGGTTTTGAACCTGACCAAACCACTTATGACACAAACTGTCAATCCTGGATTTGATTCCACTGGTTCAATCCTAAAAGCGGAACTGGATTGAACACAACCCTCTAAACCCCAAAAGGGTTAGGATCTTTTTAACTAATGATCAAACATAGTTTCTTGCAAAACAATCCCATAAAAGGTTATAGAATTATACCTGATTAAAACTTGGGATTGCTAAAGTAGTCCACTATTACTGCACCTCCGATTGAACTGGCTGCTAGACCGCTCCTAGATCACCAAGGCTTCAAAGAACTCGAAAGATTGAGCCTACGTGTGTGTGTCCTTGCGTCGATCAACAAACCGAGAGATACCCTCTCGGTGTCCTTCTTGATCGTCGACGAGAGAGAGAGAGCCGCAAGAGAGAGCGACGTGAGAGAGAGAGACCCGAGGTCGAGAGGATGAGAGAGAGAGAGTTGTGGTGGCTAGGGTTAATCCCTTTGTGTCTCATATCTAATCCTTAAGGCTTAAGGATATTATATAGGGATTAACTTGGACCTAAGCCCGTTTAATTAAAAGCCCAACTGGTTTTAATTAAACTTTCATCTCTTCTCATATTGTCCCCTTGGACTTTACTAGTTAATTAATTAACTATTAATTAACTTAGTCCGTTAAATATTAAAACTTAATATTTAATTCTCTTTAAATAATAAATAACTATTTATTATTTATTCCTTTCTAATAATTAATCCAAACTGGATAATTATTTATATCTCTCTTTTCAATAATTAATTCTGACTGATTAATTATTTACTTTTCTCTTTAATAATTAATCTAACTGATTAATTATTTTCACACAGATTATGGTGAGATCCAACTGTTCTGAATTGGGTGTGTAGCAGTGTGACCCTTTAGTCTCTTATAACATTGGATACAATATGCCCGTTAATTATCTCTGCACATAATCCAACAGTATCAATCCATAAGTAAACAAAGAAATCAAAGCATATCCCAACTAGGGTTCAATCATAAGATGAATACATAAGAAGATCAGCCCATAAATAGGCTTAGAACAACAAGAAGTCCTAAGAAACACATGATTAATCAAGAAAAGAATGCAAATCTAGACAAACCGAATGAACTTTGATGAATCTTGATGTTTGATCTTCAATCCTTGGCCTCCAATGGTGTTTTGATACTCCAAAAGTGTTTAAAAGTCGTGCCCCCTGGTTCTAGGGCTTGTGTTATACTCCAAAAGTGTTCACACCGCACAGGGGCGTTAGGGCTTATCATGTTTGTGATAGTATTGAGGGTTGAGATGTAACACCGTAAAACACAAGCCATTACTTTTAAATTCACAACGGAAGCATTGCAATAGAAAAAAATATAA
Organism: Pulicaria dysenterica; assembly: GCA_947179395.2. Taxonomy (NCBI): domain Eukaryota; kingdom Viridiplantae; phylum Streptophyta; class Magnoliopsida; order Asterales; family Asteraceae; genus Pulicaria; species Pulicaria dysenterica. The sequence goes on along the minus strand of OX359290.1, from coordinate 110,064,681 downwards.
TAGTAGCAATACCCACAAACTAAAACCAATATTGTACAACATCACATTATATTGTTTGGTGTTACAAAAAGAGTTCACAAAGATGACTCATCTTTTCAAAAAGATAATATCAGAGCGACGGTCAATTTTTACCTGTACAAACAAACACCTACCGAAGCTCACCAAAAACCTGCAACAGAGAGTAAGGGTGGGGAATTAGCACAAAACTAAATGAATGGAAATCAAGCCACAAACAGCCATTAGCATAACCATAACGATCACAACATAAACAGGAACCACAAGGACTACTCAAGAGCAGGGCACCACATAAACCAAAGGACCGGCGGCTCTGCAGAACCTGCAACCAAATGTCGGCCAAAGCATAGGTCTACCGATAGCCATCTGCTAACTGACACAGTTAAATCCCATCTGTTGTAACGAATGCATCAGAGAGTCTAGAACTGCACAACCAGAAGCAAACTAGCCTAGCCCAAAACCACGATAGCTGACCTCTATAATCGAAATCATGAGCACAATATCATGCCTTGATACTCATATATTGGACTCGATTGCAATCATCGAATATCCAATCAAAAAATCATCATCAGACTAAACAGTCTATCAAAGCATCAAACATGCGAATCCAGGTAACCATAACAGTTACAACTAATACCACCTGTGAGTTAAAGTTCACACACCTTGTTCTCAGACTTGATCTACTTAGTTAACTAATTACTGAGCCTTTGTGCTTCCTGAGAACATCATTATACCAGAATCAGTTTTCAGTTCATAAATATATTTATATCTCTAATACTCACTAATCATGATGTTAACAACTCATATAACAAGTATACCTAACAAGTATTAAGAACAAACAATAAATAAAGATCAAGAACAACAAAACGTGTGGACGCGCCAGGACTAAGCCACGCGCCGCGTCCGGCCAATCTTTGAACTGGGGCTTCGAATTTGAATTCCTTCGAACAGACTAACCACCCATTTGAACTCTACATAATCGAACAACACAAACATACTCGAATCAAGCCTTCATTCGAGCGTGGCCTATTCACTATTAGAATCATCCTTCTTTCGAGCTCCATGCGTTCGAACCAACACTTGTATTAGAGTCCTGCCCATTTGAGCGCACCTCTTCAAATTCAAACCATGCATACATATACATTCGAGCATACCCTTCCTTCTATTCGAACAAAACCGTAGCCACCTACCTACCCACGCTCGAACCATGCATGCACATACACACATACGAGCTTGGACGGCCACCTTTCCTTAGAGCTTCCTGCCATGCTTCCCTTTCCATTTGAACAACCCTTAAGCAACAAGTTATACATGGTCCTTCGAGCTTGTCTCCCAATCGAGCGCATATTACACAAACACACACACACACACACACACATATATATATTTATTTATTTATTTATAGGAAAAAGTTCATGCGAGAACCGCGAGAACCAATCTGAGCCGTCCAATTCCCACTCTTTCAATGTCATTGTCCACCCATGAATTTCTCACATGAACCCTGCCACACTCTATCCCTCCACGCTCACCATCCATGAAACTTCCCATATCCAAGGAACGGCTGAGATTGGTTCTCGCGGTTCTCGCACTAACAACGGTTCTCGCATGAACCCTCCCCTATATATATATATACACACACACTAAATCAAACCCGAGCATATTACAAAGTCAAACTAATAGATAAGTTTGTATTTTCCCAACACCACCACCTCATCATCTTCCTCATTTTAAACATATCTTTACATCTTCATAAAACAAGAACACATTAAACAAGCTTCTTAATTTCAGAAATTTAAATTCTAAAACTTATCTTCAATTCATCATTAATTCACAAATTCATCAAGATCACCATATGATACATAGGTAAGCTTCATGAACACATTTAACCATTAAAAACCTTTAAACACATAAAATCAACTTATCAAGCTATTTCAAGAACTGAAGCATGGTAATTTTTACTAATTTTGGTGTGGTAACAACTTGAATCATGTATAAGTAATCATGAATATCATACAACCTTGATTTGTAATTATTCAACACTTAGAATCAAGATGAAAGATTCAAGTTGCAAGTTGTCTTGTGAACTCTCTCTTAGAACACCATGGAGTACACACACATGAAATGAACTAAACTTCACCATGAAGGATACTAAAGACCTCAAAACGTCGGCCAAGGCTTAAAATAATAATATACTCATGCGGTATTAAAATATTGCTTTCGAACATACAGTTTGTCACATAAACAGTCAATTTCAAACAATTAATAATTAACGAGGTAATATTTGTAATCCTTATTTAAAAACGAATCTATCAGTACCATAAACGCATACTTTTAAAATAAATACGTGAACAATTATAAAGAATAGTCATGCAAACACGCAAAACTACTGGGCCCAAATTTAGGATGTTACATGAGACCACCCACATCCAACCAACGAGTGTCAAGCTGGTTGGTGTGTGGTTCACTCCAACACCATCGCCGCCTCAATACCTGTTGAGGTTAGAGGTTCCCACTCATCCTCAATTATTTTAATTGACTATGTGTGTGTGTGCGCGCACATTTGTATAAGTGAAAAATGGGATGGTTAAGGAGGATGAAAGTGAATTTAAACCGATAAGAGTGGGATGTAGGAGGATGAAAAAGAAAAATAATATGATACTGATGTAACGCTGATGTGACAAAAACAATAAAAGAGATGGATGCTCATGGTTTAAATATGAATATGATAGTGTTGAGTGTCGTATATTTTTAATTTTTATTTTGCAAGTAAAGAAAAGGAAAAAAAAATAAGGTTACATAATTAAGTGTAAAACTCCTGAGTCAACCATTACTATACTAAAAAAAACTTTAACTAAAATTTCAATATATTTGGAGGGTATTTGAAATGGTAACAAGCATGAGTAATTATGTTTTCTTTTCCTTCTATTATTGCTTTTTACTAATGCTTTTATCCAAGGACACTTTACACACAAAAAAAGAAAAAAAAAACTAAATTTGTTATTTTTAATATTGTTGCTATTTATTTAGTACTTTTAGTGAATCATACTAATAAGTAATCACATATTTTAATTTACTTAATAAAATAAATAAGATAGAGACATGTTAGGAAGGTTGGTGAGTGGATTTCATTTTCAAAGTTAGCTATGTACATATTGATAAATCAAAACTAAGAGCATTTCATACATCAAGAATCAAAAATCTCTACATATTGTCATTTTCCAAGAAAATGATGATCAACAAGTTGCTTACAATAATATTCCAAAACAAAAAAAAATTGTTTAAACTTAATTTACAACTTGTGTTACATGATGTACACAGTATATTAATTATTGTTTTATAGTTGACATTTTTAATTCAGAAAACTAGAAACTTGACACTTGCATTTTGCCTTTGGATTCTAACCCTTGTTTTCATTCAAGGTGAGAATATGTTGCATCACTTCACCACAAATTAATTAAGAAAAATGGCTTCCAAAATACAATTTGGTTATATAGATTATATGGTCGGTCTAAATAGCAATTTGACATAGTAAAAAGAAACGTTACACGGTCAGTTTTTGAATTTAAGGTTAAAATACGAATATAAAATTCATTTATTAATTAAAAAGTAGGTTAGATATTTCGAAGGATAAGTGTAACATTTATAATTTATAAATGGTCAATTTTGATGAATTAATCTTTGATATAGAATGGGGTCACACCTTTGCGCCTGTAGGCTACTTTTTTTTTATTTTACCTTATTATATTCTTATTTTTTTTAAGTAAATAGATGTGTCATATCTTTTTACCAAATTCATATAACAATATGTCAATATTTTGTTTGTTTTGCAAATTATACAATAATTTAATTTTATTACCATATTATTGTAATAAATTAATGCTAGTACAATAATTTGATTTTCTTACCATCATCACCACACTATAACTAACATATTTGCCACCACAATCACACTTCATGCATGCACAATTATGCATCAAAACCCACAATCTCACACACAAAATCATATATCACAAAACTAAGATTGAAAATCTGACAAATTAATGAAATTAGACACACCAAGACAAGTTGTTCACAATATCACAGAGCACATAAATATTATACATACCTGATGCACTTAGATTTGATCATGACAACGCTGGTTTAAATCTGAATATTGATGAGTAATAAGTTCAATTTAATGACAATGGGTGGTGTCAAGATGCTAAAGAAGAGAAATAGTTAACTCAAGTATCTAATTATTTATGCTTTTCACCAACAAAAAGTATCTAATCATATGTATATACTATGCATTATGTTTTTTTAACTAAAGAAGAGAAATAGTTAACTCAAGTATTACCAACAAAAAGTATCTAATCAAATGTATATACTATGCATTATGTTTGTTTAACTAAAGTAGAGAAATAGTTAACTCAAAGTATTTAATCACATATAGGCATCAAATATTCATTTGCATGATATCTAACCTTTTTTTTAGATTCTAACAAAGTTTTCTCTAACCCTTGAAAAAGAAAGATGAACGGTTAACCCATTCCCTATGAAAGAAGCCTCCTCATAGCTGACTAGGAAATAAGGAACCATGGTAGCCGAAGATGTCGAATTGTCGATACTCTGATCTTCAAGATAAGTAAAATTGGGTAGACCCATATTCCAATTTACATATTCCACCATCCAATTTTGCTTGTTCTTTAGGCAAAATACGCGCATTCATGATTCAATCTTCCATTCTTTGATTCGATAGTGCCCCCCAAATAACCCCACCCCTCCACTTCCTCATTGTTGCTATCACCCTCCTGGAGTAAATTGGCATCTTCTTCTTATTCTTATAATGCTTTCATTTTCATTTTCTTGGAAAAAAGGTACAACCTTTTTGTTCCCACCCCACCTTCCTATGTTCTTATCACTAAGTACTTGTTGATTTTGATATGTATTAATCAATGTGTTTATTGGCAGAATTCAATTCCCTTCACCCCTCCAATATAAAGGTATTTAAACAAAAAATCTAGAAAAACCCAAGAAAAATACTAAAAGGGTAGTCCAGTTTATACAAAAAAGATTTCAATTTGAGCATGAATCCTTCAAGATATCATCGTTTAACAAAAGGGTTTTCAAGAAAACCCCCTTTTTTAATTCAAGAAAAGGGCCTTTTTTTAATTCAAGAAAAGTGTTTTAACAAAACCCCTTTTTAGTTCAACAATTAACCTCCACATATAGTGCTCCTCAAGAGCTTTCTTTGAATCGATTCACTTATGGGTCCTTTTGCTTTTTTATAATTCAAGGTATCATATTACGTGTTCTTGGTGATCAGACCGTCCTGCCAAACATCATACAGCTGTGCAATTTGATATCTTAATAAGCACCCAATTGACCTAAGCTTGCTATGATGATAGATTATGCGTTATATGAATTTAGGTCTTTTTCTTTTTTTGCCTAACTATGGCTCTTTTAGCAAGTGGGGTCTTCATAAATCTTTACTGTCATGGCTGGATGCAACATATATATTTTTTTATTACTATTTATACTATTTCTGTCTTTATTAGATGTATTATAATCTAACTGATTAGATTTGTTATCTTCTGGTCAAGAAAACCTAATTAAGTAATTATGGTAATTGGGTGACCGAATAGATATAGTCGGTATTTTGATAATCCTGTAGACCCATACGTACCCAATGAAATTGTTAATCCCAAGTTGATATATAATTTTCTTGGATTGGATTATGTTTAGACTGTTCATCATGCAATTGCATGTTTTTAAGCAGGTCAATATCTAATTATTAAATGATTAATAAAAAGTCAATGATTTATGTGGCCTAATACACCCTTGTTGAAAGTTAAGGGTGTGTGTTCCATCAATCATATAATTCTACTGTATATTAGTTGTAGTGAAAGTGATGCCTAATGTTTTTCTTAACAGGACTTGTGGGCTGCTTTCATCTCTGTATCCAACAAGATTAATTTTTTATTTTTTTATTGTTATTATTTTATTTTATTTTTGCAGAAAGAAAGATTAGGTGTGACTTAGTATAGAAGGTCAAATTTGACTTGTCATCCTAGTTGAGGTTATGGGTGTTTTGAGAAATTGAACCACAAGTTTTATGTCCTTTTTTATTTGGCTTCACAACCATATCATTATTGATTTTTAGAACCATCTTATTTGTCTTTTTATGACCAAGGAAATTTGTTTTTAAATAAAATGTAAAAGGAAATAAAAAGAACATCTACGAAGCTTATCATTATTAAGTTATTAAAGTATTATCAGTTTGTTTAATTTTTATATAATCTAATACGTAAAGGAAAATTTATCCTTCAAGAATCTTGGATCTTGTCAGAAGACTCCAACCATTGACGCCACTTTGGTGTTGATGAAATTACTATGATATCATATAATATGTGTCCAAGTTGTGCATGCCTAGCGTGCTTCTTATAGTCGTTAGATCGAAAGTAGACGATGTAAGATGCAATAGAACAAATGGTGGGCCCTTCCAACATTATCTATGGAGGGATTCCCATATATATATATTTGCATACACCTTTATGAGTGCTTGCAAAATCTACAATAAAAAAAATCGCGTTTATTTTCTTCTAAGATGATGAGAGCCCGGAGAGGAAAGCGGTCTGAGGTACCTCTTTACCAATCTTTATTCCTTTTAAGGCGAAAAAGTTGTGATCTTTATGGTTGTTGTGGTCATTTGTAGGCATTTTGGCCAGCAATGGTGATGAAGAAATGGTTAAACATTCAACCGAAAAATAACGATTTTAGTGAAGATGAAGTTGATACAGAAACTGAAAGTGAAGATGATGGTATACAAGCTATATATAGAAAACCTCAAAAAGTGTCATTTCTTGACACTTTTTTAATGTCTTCTTTCTAATTGTTCTTATTTTATATTTTTAACTTTCTCCTAGTTTGCTCTGCTGAAGACCGAAGAAAGCAATTTGATTACATTTCTGCTCGTAGTAGATCACGAAGAAGCATGTCTGTGTGTGTAACTCATGATTCAGATGGTAACCATCATCTTTCGTTGTTCTTTTTATAGTATGTGATTGGGTTTCAACTTTTGCTTTTTTCTGGGTACCTTCCAAGAACTGCAAAGTTTCCCTTTTTGTAAAGATAACTGAAGTGAAATTACCTACATGCCCACCATAGCAATCCGTTAAACAAGTGTTTTTGGTTAACTTTGATCAAGAAACGCAGTGGTTGTTGGTCTTTTTTCTAAACAAGAAATGTTTGTTGACATCTGATGATTCTGTAAATTCAGGGATGCCTGCAAAAGGGATGGTAAAACATAAGAGAGGGAAATCAGAAACAATGCGTGTTCATTATATTAAAACAAAAGATGTGAGGTTTGGCTCTAGAAAACCAGCAAATAATTGCTTTCTTGCTTTCCTAGTTTCTTGTAATGGAAACCTTTAGCAAATTGATTATATTTTTATTTTTAGTCACCTTTTTTCATGCAGGATGACTATTGGCACATGGAATGTAGCTGGAAGAATACCTAATGAAGATCTTGAGATTGATGAGTGGCTTTGTATGCATCAACCAGCTGATATTTACATTCTTGGGTAATAATCCATTTCATAAGCCATTAGTTTGACTTTTGAGGTCAAACATATAAGATTTCTACTTCATAATTCATACAAAATTTTAACTTTAGACACATTCGGTCACTAAAGTCTCTAAAATCTTTGTAAAAAAAGCCTAATGAATAACAATCAATCTTATTAATAACTCTTTGAGTTTGTAGTTTCCAGGAAGTTGTCCCTTTAAGTGCCGGGAATGTTTTGGGAGCTGAAACTCGAAGGCCGATCTTAAAATGGGAGGCGATAATTCGAAAGGCTTTAAATAGATCACAAGAGCGAGTGGCCATACATAAAAGTTACAGTGCTCCAACTTCTCCAACCTTGAATAACAATGGTGATTTGGGCCCCACCAAGATCATTGTTCCAGATACAAAAGTGATTAATATATTAAACTGGCCCGAAAAGGCCTTGGATGTAAAACCAAAAGTTCTTTCTTCTGGTGCAAAGCTAAGAAGGGTGTTAAGTTTAAGTAGCTCTGTAAGAGTAAGTTCTGATTGGTTGGCACCACATGGTGTTGGTGGTGGGTTAAAAAGGGTGCACCATAGCTCAGGTGACTTGGGTTTGCTATGGACCGAGCAGCAAGAAAGGATGGACACCGTTGACTCGCTTGATGATGTGTCGGAACAAGTGTTGGAAGAAGAAGATGATTTTTTTGAAGATCCAGCAGAAGTGATGGATGAGGAATCGGAATTTTTGGATAGTCAAGAAAACTCAAATCATAGGTAAACGTTTTTATTGAATTTGGATTGTTTAAGTGTAAGATGAAAGAGAGCTAATAAATATTATTATATCAGGTATGTAAGAATTGTTAGTAAGCAGATGGTGGGCATATACATTTCTGTTTGGGTTCGGAAAAGGCTGAGAAGACATATAAACAACTTAAAAGTTTCGCCAGTTGGGGTCGGACTTATGGGATACATGGGTAACAAGGTAATTATACTTTTAATCTGTAAATCCTCCTAAATTAACAAATTCAAAAAAACCATTTTTTTCAAAGTAATATATAATCTTTATGATCATATTGACCACCCATTTTGCCACCTCCACAGCTCTGAATTTTCTTGATTTTTGGCTAGACCGTTCATTAAAGAATTCAAAACTGATGAATGGTTTATGTTCCAGGGATCTGTTTCCATAAGCATGTCACTTTATCAAACGAGGTTATGCTTTGTTTGTTCTCATTTGACCTCGGGACACAAGGTTGGGGATGAAGAGAGACGAAACTCGAATGTATCTGAAATCTTGAAACGTACTCGTTTCTCATCTGTTTTAGATCCCGAACAACCTCAAACAATCCCATGTCATGAGTAAGTAATGTTTGGAAATAACTAAGATTGTATGTATCACTTCTTTCATATGTTTTTAAAACCTTTTACAGTCATCTTATTTTATAATTCATGATTAGTAAAGTTTGGTGGTTTGGCTAAACAGTCAGATATTCTGGTTTGGCGACTTGAATTATCGTATCAATAAGCAGGATGAAGATGTTAGAAAGCTTGTTGCCATGAAACGGTGGGACGAACTTCTCTACAGCGATCAGGTACATCTTAATACACCCAAACTGCCACATATTTGTCACTTCTAGACTATGGTAATACATGTGAATATTAATGTAGCTAAGTAAGGCGTTTTATGTGTTGTAGCTTTGCAAAGAACTGAGAAGGGGGCATGTTTTTTACGGATGGAATGAGGGCATTATCGACTTTCCACCAACATACAAGTATGAAATCAATTCGGATCGATATGTTGGTGAAAATCCAAAAGAAGGGGAGAAGAGGAGAACACCAGCATGGTAAGTACTCCACTAATTACCAATAGTAGTGTTTGACTTTTGAGGTCAATGGAGATACTTTTCCAATTAACATTTAAATCTAGGGACTGAAATGCTGAGAATCTTTTGTTGTTATTTCACCGGAGTATATAACAACTGTGATAAAGGGAAGGTTCTTGTGATTATGATTTGTCACAACATTCATACAAAGTCTTTTATTGGAGTCAATAGGTTTGACCTCAAAAGTCAAAGTGTGTCTTTATCAAGATGCGTATATGGGTGGACTCAAAAACATTTAAGGCTATTCCCATGCATACAACATACTCTATTGGACTTTTGGAAGGTTGTGAAATTGTTTATATTTATAACAGAAGTTCATAACAAGTCATGCAAAAGGAAAATTTTCAGGATCAAGATTTTTTACGACATCCATACACGTTATGTTAGGAAATTCGTTTATTTTACAACAAAAGTCATAACCTTTCCAATTATCTTGCTGAGGTTGAAAGTCATAACTCACTGAGTCGCGGATTATTTTGAACACCCTTAGATGGGCCAATACCTTTAGACATTAATGCACTGAAAAAACATGCTTTGAATGCAAACTTGTCTTGTATTACTTTTCAAACATATAGACTATGATGTGAAACTTTGAAATTTGTAAAATATTTTGTAACTACTCTCCACTTGTATCAACTAAGAAGTGGATGTGTGGATTAAGATTTTTGGTCACAGGACTCATACAAATTTTGTTTAATAAATACTATTTTGAACCTCGAAAGTCAAAGTGTGTGTATATCAAAAGTAGTATGTATTTAAATCAAGTCAAATTGCAGGTGTGATCGCATATTATGGTTGGGAAAAGGCATAAAACAACTGTGTTACAATCGAGCTGAGATAAGGATGTCTGATCATCGACCAGTTAGTTCGGTGTTTGCAATTGAAGTTGAAGTATTTGACCCGCGAAAGCTGCGCAGAGCACTCAATTTGACCAGTGCTGCAGTGCACCCAGTGGTGATGTTAGATGAAGCAGAGCTTGCACTTTAGCATAAGTCTGATTGAGTTTACACATTCTTGATCTTGATTGTTTTTGTAGGATTTAGAATGATGGTTTTTGACAGCTTTCTTGTTATAGAAGAGAGATGGTCTTCTTGCAAATTTATAAAGAATAAGAAGAAGAAGAAAAGAAAAGGCCACCATTTGAGGAAAAAGGTGGGATAGAGTCGGTGTATATAGAATTTGAAGGAATGATATGCTGCTTAATTGGGTTATATGGATATCAAATGAAAAGGTGAAGGTTGTTAACTGTTAACATGACTTAAAAGTAAGAACTAAAAACAAACAGCAGGATGCAAAAACATTAGCTTGTCTCTAAACTGATGAAAGAAAAATAATAAAAACGAGTTTAAAATGAGTCGAATTATCATAAAAGTTAAAGAAGGTGCTGAATGGCACGGTTTACGGTATCTCAACATTAATTAACGATTTTTTTATTCAAACTTGATGAACATTCTTAAATGGTGAAACTTTAAAATGTAAAAGGATTATCTATAAGAAAGTTAAATGAATTAGATAAATAGATAAAGAATAGAGCAAAAGATTTGATTTAATGATTGTCTTGTTGTTAAAAAAATGGACATAATGACGTGGTAAGTTTAATGGGCAGATGTATAAAACAAATTCACGTATTATAATATAATATTGGGAAAACGTTACAGCTATTTCGTAACTTTAGTCATTGTTGGGTTTATTGCACTAAAATTCAACGAATTTTGTATTAATTATTATTGTATGCAATGACTTTGGTTTTTGTTAGTAAACATAATCAATTTAATATCCTCTTATTATATGCAAGTTGTTCTATACAAGAATACTTAAGTAAATTAAAATGTATGCAATGGTAACTTAAAATGAGACACGGTGTAAAGTTGTTTGTATACAATAACTCAAGTAACAAGAGGATATGAAAGTTAATTGTATTTATTAACATCTAATTTAATTAAAGAATTATAAAAATTAATTATATTTATTAACAAAAAAAAGTTTGTTTAACTTATGGATGTTATACTTCATTGCAATAAGCCCCTTCTATTATAAGTCATCCTCATATGATACTACATGCAATGTTAACATTTATAATTTAGTTTTTTAATTAATGAATTTAAAATATATATTTTAAGCAAAAATACCCATTGCTCTCGGCTTTAAAATAAAAATCAATAACATATCAACCTAATTACTTATTTCATACCCCTTCATTTAAAAAAATAAAATAAAAAGCAAGTCTGAGAACACCATCGCAAAAGAAAAAAAATAATAATAAAGGTCTTTCTCTTAAACCCCCTCAAAATTCGAAAGAGTACCAGCATTCCACCTCAACAACCCGATGAAGGTCGCTATCGCCACCGTATAAAGCCACAACCATCGCCGACCACCACGCCTCCATCTCCATCTCCGATTTCGTCTTCATCATATTCGGCTTTTGCTTCGCCACATCGATCGATTAGTGTTTGTAGAAATTTAGTTTATGTTCGATTAGGCTATGTAGAAATTGGGTTGTCTTGATAGGATATATGTTGGTTCCAGCTTACTGCAATAATATTATTCATTCATGGCACTGTGGTATACTGCCAAAGTCATATACATACTATTACTCCTCCCAACAGCCCAAATTTTTTAATCGCGACTTCAGGAACTTAAAATATGTAGCCAGCAAATTGTTCGTGTGGAGAGTCTCGTCTTCCATACAGATCCAAACAAAACACTTTTTGCTCTTAGAAAAGGAATGAACTTCAAAAATCTCAGTATTGTTTTACTTAGAAAATGGGACCTGAAGTTCTTGGTTCGATTTTGCATCAATGTTCCAAAACAAGAGCATTTCGGTATGGGTCTTCCCTTCAGGCTGTTGCTGTCAAAATGGGTTTTGAATCTAATGTTATCATTTCGAACCATGTTCTTAATATGTATGCAAAATGTGGGAAGCTCGAATCTGCCCGCCAAGTGTTTGACGATATGTCTCAAAAAAATGTTGTGAGTTGGTCTGCTATGATATCTGGTTATGATCAGTCTGGGGATCCCTCAAAGGCTATAGAACTCTTCGCTCAACTGGAAGTTGATCAGGCAAATGAGTTTGTGTTTGCTAGTGCTATTAGTTCATGTACGAGACTCTTGTCCGTTAGTGTAGGTAAACAAATCCATGCACAGTCGGTGACCCTCGGATATGCAGATGTTTCATTTGTTTCTAACTCACTTATTTCAATGTACATGAAATGCAGGAAGTCTAGAGATGCGCTATCAGTTTTTATGAGCAGATCTGAACCAAATATCATTGCTTATAATGCTATAATTGCAGGATTGGTTGAAAACAAACATGTTCAGAAAGCGTATGAGATGTTCAAACTTATGTGCCGACAAGGTCTTGTTCCAAATCGTTTTAGTTTAGTGGGACTTTTAGGAAATTGTGTTACTCCAAATGATAATTGGATTGGGATGGAATTGCATTGTCAAGCCATCAAACTCAACCTTGATTCCATAGCTTTTGTCGGCAATGTGCTAATTACAATGTACTCGAAGTTAAATATGTTAAAAGAAGCTGAGAAGATTTTCTGGTCAATTGAGGAAAAAGATATGATTTCATGGAACACATTCATTGCCACCTGCTGTTATGCTCTTGATCATGTCAAAGGTTTAAGTATCTTCAGTGAGATGATAAAAACACATGGTTTAACACCTGATGACTTCACATACGCTAGTGCCCTTGCTGTGTGTTCGGGCCTTACTTTCTCTCTTTTAGGTAGACAAATTCATGGCAATTTAATCAGAACAAGGTTAGGATATGAGACGACGGTTGCTAATGCACTTGTGAACATGTATGCAAAATGTGGTTCTATAAAGCAAGCAGTTACTACTTTTAACCAGATGAGTTCCCATAATCTTGTATCATGGAATACCCTCATGGCTGGATTTGCAAATCATGGATTAGGGAGACAAGCACTTGAATTATTTGATGAAATGAAGAGATTACACGTGAAACCTGATTCTGTAACATTTATCGCACTTCTAACAGCTTTGAATCACACAGGTCTTGTAGAAGAGGGTAAATTTTACTTCAATGCAATGCAGGATACTTATGGCATTGCTCCAAATGTTGACCATGTATCTTGTATTGTAGACTTACTAGGCCGAGCCCGAAGAGTAAAAGAGGCAGAAGATTACATGGAAAGATATTCTTTTGAACAAGATCCTGTTGTTCTTGGGTGCTTACTGTCTGCTTGTCGAGTGCATGGTGATCTTGTTGTAGGCAGGCGCACGGCTGAACGTTTCTTGAAGATTCAAAAAGTTTCTACTTCACCTTATGTGTTATTGTCGAATCTTTATGCTTCAGAGAATATGTGGGAAGGTGTAGCAGAGGCAAGGAAACAGTTGAAGGATAGTTTAATGAAGAAGGAAGCAGGCTATAGCTTGGTTGAAGTTAAAGGGACTTTGGAGAAGTTCACTGTTGGCAGAATTTCTCATTCGAGAATAGAAGAAATTGTGGGTATGCTTAAAGTTTTGAGCTTTTCAGAGGACGAATTTTCTTGGTGTCACTAAAGTTTGATACAAAGACACACCGTTTTGTCTTGCCTAATTCATTGTTGGTAGTTTCACACATTCTGTTTGTTATTTCACCAAGTTTTGTGTATATGAGGCGACGCGAGCCATAGGTCAAACCTAGAGGTTGCAATTTGACCAGTTTAGATCAACTTTGGGTTGTTTCTTTATCAAACTAATCATGAAATCTGAAATATTTATAAGGGAAAACCACTATGACATCATCTTTTCAACAATTGACAATCATATACTGAATTTCACCTTTTTCTATCTCAACTTTGCCTTTGTGGTGTCACCTATAGAGAGTTATCACACGCCCTCTGTAGAAGGTATATGCATGCTTCATCACTTGCTCCTACCTTTTCTCTTAATCTCCAGCCCCTTCATCCTCTACTCCTTGTTGTCGAAGCTATTACTCATTCAATCTCTGCACATTCACCTTCAAAGAATCAACATATGGTTGAATCAGAACCACAGTAGGGTTTCATCAATCTAGGGTTTTCTTGCTTTCTTACTAAATCTTTGATTGTTTATTTCGTACTATTTGCAATATCCAGATCCAACAGTTACTTTTCTAAAAGATTTTGGCAACTTTCATCGCACTGAGGTACAGATGGTTTATTTGTAGTTTTCGCCGTTTTCTCTGTGAGATCAATTTACGATTTTATTGTTTTCTTTCAAAAAGTTCAGTAACATGAATTTAGAGCTGTTTTGTTTGCTGTGCAAATCATGCTATCAAAGATATGGCAGGAAGTTTGATATGGTGGAACAAAATTTATGGTTCTTTGGTTCACTTTGTGATTTTTTTGACAAATGTTTCAGTACCAATATGCATAGCCTTGGTTCAAGGAAATTGACAACCTAATTCACTATGTTAAAAAGGTATAATTCCATTTCTAAACTTAAAGCTAAAACATGTTCCTTCTTTACTTATTGATCGTCTTCCATTTATTCATTAATATGCCATGTGATTGAACTTAAAGCTAAAAGCCTAAAACATGCTTCTTCTGAGGTCACACTGATGCCAAGTACTAGAATCACATTTTTCATATCCATGGGGAACTTATGACTTTCATGTAATTTTGCTTTATGTTTATAGATTGATGATGAGGTAGCAAGGCAAGGAAAATAGAATGTAATAAATGAATATGTATTGTGTTCCTTGAAACTTTTTTCATAATAATTACTTCCAGGTACAATAGCTTTACTTTACTTCTTTTGCAATGTATTTTTCTACATATCTCATAATTATGCACAATTAGCAAGATCAAAACTAGATCGAATTCGAGAGACTGGGATTAAGTATTTGATATCTGTGAGGATTTGAAGACGCCAAATGACTTTACTTAGACTGTTTCATCCCCCTAGATGATCTGCATATGTCCTTTCACCATAGTCAATTGAAGAGTTGTCATAATTCGGAATTGAGAAGGTGAGCTAAACGGTTTTTCTTTGTAGTCGAGCTACTATCCTTATTTTTCATCATCTCCACTTGTAGTTAGTTAACGACTATTATGTTACCACGTATCAGTGACATTATTTTTAGAATCCTATGAACAGAAAAGATAGCACATCGGTTAAACTTTTAAAGCAAAACTGGTCCTTCTACAGGCTAGTCTTTATTAATTACAACATCACTGGTTATGTTGATCTCAAATTTCAATCTGATTCTTAGCCTCGATTAAGTTGAGTTAGTTGATCACATTTTTCTCCACCAAGAATGCTTTATAAAACTTCCTAAATATGGAGTATCATACCATGACAAGCAGTAATACTTTGACAAGGTTTCAACAAGCAGTAAGGGTGTAATACTCTTTAGAGCACGTGTCATTGTGTCTCGTAAGAAATTATCTATATTTGATAGGGTTCTTATGAAGAAATGATACATTGCGAGAATCTGTTATACAAATCGATTTCACTTAAAAGCACTTTCTTGTTAATAACTAATAATAGAATTCCAAAAGTTGAATAAAAGGAAAGAAACTTTGAGATTCAGAGTCCCTTTTTCTTTGTGAATAATTGCAGAATCAAAAGGTCCAAGTAACAGAGAAGCAATGCAGCATACAATGTAGCTTGAAAACTATATATATTAGAAGATTATAACGAGTATTATCAGCGGTTAATAATTTAAATTGTCGGTTATGAATTACATCCCTCATTCAACTAGAACCAAAATTTCTGTAGCATGAATTTCATGGTCAATTGATCCAAATATTACCTCTTGAATAACAACACCATGAATAATAATTAAGCCTCAGAAGCAGCTTTTGTATTCCGAAAGTCTTTTTTAAGATCAGCAACCCTTTTCATACAAGCAGCCTTTGATCTTCCTGGAACTGCAGCAGTGATCTTCTCCCATCTCATGGCCACGTCTTTAGGGAATGCTTTCAACGCATTCAGCAGCGCAATGTCTTCTGCAGAGCTCCAACTTCCGCCATTGATAACCTTCTCTCTTTCATTCTCGATAACCTCATCAACCCTCTTGTCCACTGCTTTCCGATCTTTCAAAAACCGAGAAAACGCATCCGAATCGTTCACTTTCCTTTCTCCCATCGATTTAGCCATCTTCACCACACTATCCACCTTATGCCGCCCGGAAAACGCCTCCGCAACCGCCTCCCACCGCCCCGGCATCCCAACGGGATTCTTCACCATTTGTTTCTTCAACAAATCCAGATCTACTTCCGTCCAATCTTTCTCTTCCACCACGGTAACATCGTTATCGATTTTGCTAACAGGTTTTTGGGATTCGTTTACAATGATAGCTGGGATCGAATTGAACTCCTGATCGGGCTTTCTGGGCTTGAATCTGGATCGTTTTAGTGGTTCGGATTCTGGGATTTGTCTAGAAGGGGATTGTGGTTGAAGGGTCGGACCGAGACCGACGCGGATGTCGCCGGCGGTGAGGGAAAGAGGGGCAAAGGGACCGACGAGAAAAGATAATGAGAACCAGATGAAGATGGATTGAAGAGGATCAGATTTGAAGTAGAAGAGGGATAGACTTAAGAGGAGTGCAGAGAGAGATAAAGAAACAAAAAGAGTTGGCTTGTGAAGAAGATTATCGAGGTTTTCGGATTGGGGGACAGATTTAGGGGTTGATCGGGATTGAAGAAGGAATCTGGGTCTGCTTTCTTCGTCAAAGAACTCCATGGGAGTGACGAGCTATTGCAGAAGACGCAGATCTGGACTTGGGGGTTGTTGTATAAGATGGTAGGTTATAAAGTTTGCTTATGTCCGGCAAAAGAGTTTGAAAAACCTTCTCTTTTTTTACATTTTTGTTAGGGATAAGCAAAAAAACCCATTTGATTTGAAGCGATCTGGTTCCAAACTTCAAACTGGAACTGGAACCGAAACCGAAACCGGAGTGGGCCGATTTATATATTTTCTAACCGGTTTTTGATTCCTATTTGTTTCATATTTCGGTTTTCAGTTCCACTATATTCGGGTTTTTTTACCCGAAACATACGGAACCGAACTAGAACTGATTAGGCACGAACGGTTCGGTTCTCGGTTCTTACGTTAGGGCATTTCCGTTTTCAGTTTTTTGGGTTCATTCCGGTCCGCACCGGTTTTGTTTTAGAACCATGCTCATTCCTACCTATTGCATTACTCAACCTTTTTTATGGTATCAACTAGTTTATGAACACATTTTTTTTACTCTAAGATTGAGAAATTACCTAATAATTAAATGGGAATGGTATATATGGTTATAACAATATCTATTATAGGTTTGTTACACTTATAATCATTTTAAGTAAGGGTATTTTAATCATGGAAAATGTCGTTACCAACACGTATTTTAGGTGTTTCTACACTCATAAACACTTAAATAAGAAAAACAATAAAATGACTAACATACACTTCGTTTCAGTTGTTTGTGAGTGTGAAAGCACCTAAGGTAGGTGTTGTTATAAGCATATATCCTATCTTGTTTCAACATTTACTCATTTAAGTGTTTGTAATTATATAAACACTTAACATAAGTATATCTAGATGCACGTATCATATTCTTTGGTTAAAATTTTTATTTATTCAATGGATAAAATTCTTGTTTGATTTTTGTTTGTGCTACCGGTGGATTTATGAGCTAGGTCCGGCCTTATTCCGACAAATTACCAAAGCATTGGTTCTCACAAACATCCATGGGCATTATTTAATAGCAAAACAAAGACAAACGACGAATATACACTTATTGTTTGACGACTTTGACCTTTCTCTCAACAAACCCCATACAGATTCATACGATTAGCATCTTCTCTCATTTTGCTTTACAACTTGTCAATTTTACGGTCATTGATGTCAACTACACTATAATAAAGCTCAAGGCATACAAATAAATATGTGTGTAAAAGAATCTCGAGTTGAACCATTTAAGGCTTGTTGTAGCAAGTCGGTAAGTGTTAATTTGTAGTTAATAAACATAGCACTGCATTGATAAAAGTTATGTAATTGCTCTTATAACAATACATACTAAACATACATCAATCGAAAACCAACACACACACAAACACTCAACTCTAGAAGTAAAAGGAAGAAGAAATAAAGATTAAGAGATAAAAATTTAGGTGAGAGTGAAATAATAATTTTTTTTAATAGCCGTTGAATAATGGCTTAGAAAATAATTGAATTTAGCTTGGGTTAAGGAACCGAAGACACCACCCGATAGGGTTGGCAAGGGGTGTACTAATGTTCCACCGTCACACAATAAACTCGACACCTTACCCGAAGCCTTTGGGTTTGGCTATAAGTTTGGTTTTACGGGTCTTTGACTCTTTTAACATATTTTAGACGAGGAAGAAATTCAAGAATATATTGGAGAAGACATTGAAATGTTGATTTTGATATTTATTAGAGGCAATTATGTAACACCCACTTTCCCGCCCTAGTAGGATTAAGGTAATTAATCAAGTTTAGATTTGGATTTAAATTAATTATGTGAATTAATTAATTTTGTGGTTATTTGGTTTATTTGATTAATTAAAATTGAAATTTATTAATTTAGAAAATGTGGATTAGTGGGTTATGTGCTGGCCGGTTTTGGTGGTATTAGTCACCACATCATCACTTCATTTCAATTTACATGCAAATTAAACAAGTGTGTGTGTGTGTGCTTTGTCTCTCGGCCGAATATCAAGAGAAGAACAACAATCATCAAATTGTTTTTAGCTTGTGCATGCAATTAGATTACTGAGTTTATTTTTTATCAAGGTTAGCATTCTGAATTCATGTTATTAATTGATAGCTTATTCGGTTTTAAATATAGTATGAATTCTGATTGATGCATACTATTGAATTGATGATCTTAGGATGCATGCATGCTCGAATTAATGCTTGTTATGTGTTGTTTATATGATTAGAATAGTTTCTGGAATCATATAACATTAACATGTTAAGAATCAGTGTTGAATTGAGTTAGAAATCGATAAAGGGGATGAACATTTGAATGAATCGGATTTGGGATTGAAGTGATCGGAATTGTGAAAACCGATTGATTTTATCGGATTTAGTGAGAATCCGATTAGAATCCTTTGATTTGAGGGAAACCCGACAGAACTCTTGTGAAATTTCCCTAAGACATTAATCGGATTTGGATTGTGTCGGAATCCGACTAAAACCCTATGTTATGCCTTAACTCTTTTATCGGAATCATGGATTATCGGATTTGAACATTCGATCGGTTTTGGACATTTATCGGATTTTGACTTCTATCGGACTTTGACTTTTATCGGAATCTAGCATGATCGGATTTGGTGTTATCGGATTTGAAGTTATCGGATTTTGGACCTTTGCTCGGATTCCCTTTCAATCATATTTGATTTACCGGATTTCCATTTGATCGGGATTGGTTAATCGGATTTGATGATTTAAAGATAAACATGAATTGTATATCTTTGAAACTTATGTATGATGAATATATGTGTATGTTCAATATTGCTCATACATGAATTATGTGATTAGATATGATATCAATTTTGGATCAGTATCATGATTTGAATACTGACTTGGGTTACTTCAATCTCAGGAACTGAGAAGACTCAGTGAGTTAGTCACTCGAGTGTACTTCATTTCATTGAAGACTTTGGTGAGTGAGTTTATATCTTTTGATATACAGGATTTGATATCCTATTTGGAATGCTCTTGTTTGGATTGTATATACATGTTATTTGGAGATCAGTTTAGTCTGAACCATTGCTTGGAGGATTTACTGTATCAGATCTTGTGGTGTATCTGTTGTATCCAAGAAGGCTGGTATTGTTATCCATTTTAGCAAGGTTATCGGTAAACCTTGGTTTTGGCCGACCTTGGTTGTAGGTGCTTGCAACACCGCCGGTTCTCCTAGGATTCATGAGCTATTTGGTTTAGGCATGTTTGCCTTGTATTTGATTAGATATTGGTTCCCTCACTTAGCTTTGTGCTAATTCCCTACTAGACTGTTTTGCAGATTAACTCCGGTGAGCTTTGAAGCTTGGACTGGGAATATGGACAGACCATACTCTGATGTCAAGTTTTTTATAAGAGCCTGTTTTTGGATTAACACTGTAAAAGTTTTGATGTATAAAACAAGAAAATCTTTTGTATCTATTATGTAATGAAGTTAATTATATGTATTTAGCTTCCGCATGCGATTTAATTATATGTTAAAAAGTACAGTGTTACAAATTATGAAGGTTTTTAAAATGAATTTTAAAATGTTTTTATTCCTTTTAAAGTTTATATGTTATTAATCATTGAGTTTTTGTTTGTGTTTTTTACATGTATAGGTGATGACAAAATGGAAGAGAGAGGATAAATAATGAGTTTGTATTTAATCATATTTTGTGGTATTTGATTTATATTTTTCATAGATTATTAGTCTTAATTGTTGGTGATTATAACTATGATGTAATTAATGAGTACGTATTTCATCTTGATTGTTTTGAGGTATGAGATTTGATGGGTTTTTGCCACGCTCAAATATTGTTTTCTAGACTATAAATGTTGTTATTTTAAGAAGGGAGTATCCGAGTATATCACTTAGCTAATTTATATCCATGTCAAGTGATATATTATATACTTCGTATGATTAATTTAGATAACAGTGACACATGATTGAGTTTTAGTATGCTTATAATTGACAACTAGTTTAATATCTTATTTATAAACACGAGGATTGTTGATATAAATTTTAAATATTTATGGTGTGAAATAATAAACATATAGTAAATAAATATATCGATAACAAATCAAGAAACAATCGTAAAAATAAAAGATGACAAAAAAAGTTAATATACTCACATATTTACACGCTGATAATTGTGATGGAAATAAATAAGAATGATTAGTAAGAAAAAAATTAAAAGGATAATTAAAAGTCATTTCGAAATAAAGAATTCTAATTTTTTTATGATGTCATATACCCAAACCACATATCAAACCCAAAATTTTCTACTTTAGCAATTCATTTCCGAAAAAAGTTAACATCGTTGGCTTTATACATTAAGAGTGGGCGGCATGGTCAAGGGGGTGAGTGTGGGGTGAGATTATCACTTGAGTGGTACCATTTCAAGGGGTGAGGGGTGAGATGGGGTGGAGATGAAATGGGGTGAACATCATGTGGGGGAGAAGATAGGTGGTGAAAGGATGGTGGACGGTGGACCCAAGATGATAGTTCTCTATCTTTGTTTGTAATATATTTTAATTTTTAATTTAATAATTAGGTATTAGGTGAGTTCCAAAATATAATATGGTATTAAGTGATTACTACAAGATTGAGTGGTAAGTTAAGTGGTAGAAAAAAAATCTAATATGATGATGTGATAAATATGTGGGTTGCAACCACACTAACCATCTCCGTCTTTTTTTTCTCTCCTAAAATACAGGGGCCATTCTTGCATGATAAATAGTACAAGGGCCACATATGTAACTATCCAAAATATATAAGACGTGAAAAAACCTAATTAAAGAAAAAGAGTTTGTTGCCTGTGTCTGCCCTATTATCTATTTGATTACCTCTTCGTACGATCATTCATCCTCCATAAAACTACAGATCTCTTTAAAACCGTCATTCTAGGTCATTAGTTGTCACAGATAGCATTTCTTCATCTTCTATTTCACTTTTCAATTTTCGATTTATGTGATTTTGTTCGATTCTACACAGTCGTCGTAATCGGCTACACGAGGCCTTCGAAGCTATTCACCTGGTTTGGTGTTTCTAAATCGAAGATATCCACCTAAATCTGCGATCGGATTCAGCGTTTCCAGTGTAAGACTTGTGAGTCGATATGCGTTTTTATTGATATTTAATTGACTAATGGAGTATTTAGGGCTTACGGATGTCTGCAAAAACGTTCGGTGTTTATCTGGGTAAAGTTTGATGTTGTTTTAAGTGGAACAGGAATCAACCAGGTGTATGCAAGATATCCATTGGCATGGAGTAGATCGCTCTGTGATAGCTAGTAGCTACTCAATTGTCTTATCGTTGCTCTTTTATTTTCTTATATTCTATAGTTATCATAAAGTAAACTTTGAATGAATGAGTCATGGATTTAAGTACTCGTTTTCAAAGGAACATGTGATTGCTGAGTTGATTGGGGTTGTGACTGGAACTAGAGATTGATAAATTGCGTATTCTTTTCTAGTCATTCTCGTCGTTAAGTGTTAGGGTAGTTGCGATGTCCTGGTAATTGTTGGTCATATGTTTTCTTTTGGGGGTTATAAAATTATGATTAGTTTGTAGTATTGAAAAAGATTAGTATGTCTGACTTAAATATGGATGATAGACGTGTTTGTTGTTTATCGATTATGACATGCTTCTAGTTGGGTAAATGGAAATACAAATCCTTTAGTTCTTTGTAGGGTTTGCATTTAATGAACTTCACATTAGATGTGCGATAGTGGATGGGGTGGGACAACAAAGAGATGGCTCAGAGTTGGTGAATAAATGGATGATGGATCTTTGAGGTTCATAACCTAGTTTTTGTAAATGTTATATTGGGAGTGTGTCATGAGCTGTACTCTATCCTTCTAGATTTTTTAATTGCAGCCAGGACTAGGTAAGATTGAGCAGTGTAAAGGATCAACCTACAATTGCTTATAATTTGAGCTTTTTGTGCTTCTTTTTTCCGTAACAAGAATGTAAATCTTCTAGGTCCTATATCTGAAGACTCATTAAGTCATTACTCATTACCCTAGTTCATCAGTTTGAGCTGTGAATTGTTGGTTTTCCTTTGTTTTAGTATCCTGGTTTAGTAGTCTCTTAATTCTCTAGTAGGTATCATCTTTAACTACATTCTAGAAAAGTAGAAATTTCTAGACTGCCGCTAGAAACAAAACGCCCAACTTATCCAGTACGGCAGTACCCATTGTGCGTTTGAGGAAGTTGTTTTAGTTATGTTCTGTGATGATCATTCAATTTTAACTTGTGTACAGAAGGTTATATTTAGTTGAAAGTTATATCTGTAAAATCTTGCTGTATAGACTTGTATTCTCTTTAAAAAGCAACCATGCCCTATAAATATTTTATCTACTGGTTTCTTCTTCAAGAGCCTTAATTTCTGCATTAGAAGATGGGAAATATGTGGGAAGAGTTAGATCATTTGAAGAGTCCAGTAAAATGGGAGGCCAGATCATGACGATTGTTTCTCAGTTCCCTGTAGCATGACTGTCTTGTTTCTGCATCCATTACAGGAAAAAAGGGTCTATACAGTAAGAGATCATCAAGAGCTTTGCAGGGGTAACATTGACGGGTGGTCATTCGAAATGGATCCGGATCGCTATGGTCCTCAGCATGGATGGGAAAATAACAGCGTAATTGTGGTTTTCTTTTTAATCACATATATGGGATCATATACAAAGATTTTAGGAATTTTGTGACTGTGAGATAAAGCGATGGGACAGTGAGGATATGGAATCGATTTGCCTTCTAGCTCCATTCTTATAACTTGCTGACACACCTTATTGTCTTGAATCCACAGGCCCTCGATCGGTATGGTGCAGTCCATGAACCTAATTATCGGTGAGTTCTACTTTATTCTACTTAAAAAACTTCAGTTTTAACGTGTATTTGTTAGGCTTTGTTATATCACCATTTCCTGCTCGTTTTTGCATCTGTTTTGTGTTCAATTGGCAGGGTGGGTGATCCATACGACGATAGGAGGTATTTAGATGAACGTTTTCCAAGAGATGACATCTATCCAAGAAATGCCTTCGAAGGGGATGTCTTGGAGAGAGAGAACTATCCTCTTCCACCACCAGCAGTTGGAGGTTGGTCTCAGACAAGAAGACGAAGTTATGAGGATGAATATCCGCTTGACAGAGATTCAAGGCGTCATGCTGGTCCATATCCTGAAATGGATACGGGTCGGGAATCTGGAAAATATCGGGAGGTTGATTACTATGATGATCATGGATATGAGAGGTCTCAGAGATATGGTGGAAGGGATCGTGATGATTATGCATATGATGAATATGACTATCGGCCTCGTGGTTCATTGAGCAGAGAGGATAGTCGTGAGAGAGATTATGATCATGGAAGACACAGTTATGATTCTGATTATGACAGAGGTGGTAGACGAGAGGGTAGTTGGCGAAGGCGTGATTCCCGTGATCGAGAACGGGAGAGAAAAGGTTTGAGTCGAGAACGGGACCAAAGTCCGTACAAAAGACATGAGCGTTCCCGATCACGTGGACATGATGATCGTGTTAGGTCTAGATCCCCTCGAAGAAGTCGTAGTCGTGGGCGAAGTTACCGCGAGGACAGTTATGATGATGACTGGTATGACAGGTCAGAGAGAAGAAGAGATCGTGATGAAAAACGTTATCATGAACATTATTCAGTGGTATGACATTATTTTTAGAGAAATTTCACAATTCAGGGCTGTTAATTTTGTTGGATGACTGTTGGTTATCGTGTTTGCAGGCTCCATCTGCTACTGTTGTTGTGAAGGGTCTGTCCCAAAAGACAACCGAAGAAGATCTGTACCAAATACTTGTACACTTCTCAATTATCTCTTTATAAATTTTGCTATTTGGTTTTTTAGTTTTTTTATATCATACTTTTGTGCCATTAATTAGGCCGAATGGGGACCTCTTCGCCATGTTCGTGTTATCAAGGAGCGAAATTCTGGCATTTCTCGTGGATTTGCATTTATAGATTTCCCTACCACGGTATAACTTTCTTTTTATATTTTATAATCTTTTAGTTGTGTGTAAATGTTTTGTACGGAACTCATGAACACGTTGTTGCAAACCAGGGATCTGCTCGTTCAATGATGGACAAGGTTGGGGATGAGGGTCTTGTCGTGGATGGTAGGA
This sequence comes from Pulicaria dysenterica, assembly GCA_947179395.2. NCBI lineage: Eukaryota > Viridiplantae > Streptophyta > Magnoliopsida > Asterales > Asteraceae > Pulicaria > Pulicaria dysenterica. Next base: position 110,039,433 of record OX359290.1, on the reverse strand, counting down.
AGCTATTCTTTGAGTACAGGTACGATCTTATTTGATGATTGAGTTATCTGAAATTTGTTGTGAAAGTTGTGTAAGTGCATCTTTAATGGGACTTTATATCTAATAATATGTTCGGAAAATATGTCAATAGTTAGTTACCTGATTTTTTCATCACAGTAGTAGGCCAACTGGGGGAGCTGGTGGACCCTTTGGATCAGATGGTCCGTCTAGGTCGGGGCTTATGAACCACAAAGGCACAACACTTCTTTCTGATTGGATGTGCATGATATGTGCCTGCGTTAATTTTGCACGGAGGACATCTTGCTTTCAGGTATTTTTGTACCTCTAAATATGTTTAATATTAATTGTAAAATGACTAGTATAAAATTCGTTTTGGCTGTTTTGAAACAGTGTAATGAACCTAGGTCAGATGATGCTCCTCCTGCTGACATGACATCGTCGAATTCTTCTTCATTTGGTAAGAAAGGAGAGACAGGTTAGTTTCTATAGTGTTTAAACTAGCACCATTAAGGCTCGTATGAAATATTAATTATTAACTTGCTGAAAATTTAGGGCCCACACATGTTTTGGTTGTGAGAGGATTGGATGAAAATGCTGACGAGGAAATGCTTCGATATGAATTTTCAAAGCATGCTCCAATTAAGGTACAACTTGTTGATTTAGTATATACAAAGTTTAGTTTGTATACTGATAATGCATTTACAGGATCTTCGACTTGTCAGAGACAAATTTACGCATGTTTCTCGGGGATTTGCATTTGTACATTTTCATTCAGTAAGTTCATATATAAGTTCTCCTCTGTCTTTCCCCAACCGTATTCAAGAAATTTATGCACAAAAAGCATCAATAATATCTCTTTGTGTTAAAAGAATCATCACTCTCTATCTTAAGGTTGAAGATGCAACCAAAGCCCTTGAGGCGACAAACGGGACCACACTTGAAAAAAATGGCCAAATATTACGAGTAGCATATGCAAAGAGCATCTTGGGCCCAGGATCTGGTGTGTCCTCTTCTCATTCTAGCAGCCTTGCTGCTGCAGCAATTGAGGCTGCAGCATTTTCTCAGCAGGTAATATTCTAAAATAATTAGAAAACAATCCTGTAGCTTAAATACTAATTGATTGTTATTAATATCTATTTTTTCTTCTGCATGTAGTATGATGCTGCTGGATGGGCCCCAAAAGAGTATAATCCAGATGACAAAGAACCTAATGGCAAGCAGGCTCAGGGTGGAGATCCAAAGGATGTTGCTTCGGCCCCACAATCTGGTTTTGTTTGGGATGAAGCATCTGGTTATTACTATGATGCTGCTTCTGGTTTCTATTATGATGGAAATACAGGTCTTTTTTCTTTTTTTCTTTTTAGTATGTTGATCATTACAAATCTATAATATTGACATTTATATATAACACATGTACAGGTCTGTACTACGATGGTAATAACGGAATTTGGTATTCCTACGATCACCAAAGTCAGCAATACGTACCTTGTAATGATCAAAATGATAAATCGTCTGCAAAAGAGAACGAAGCTGTCAAGTCAGCAGACAGTGCTAATACTAGAAAAGTAGTTATATCTGCACCAGCCGCCACAATAACATCGACTGATAAGACCACTTCATTACCAGATGCTGTTCAGGCTGCAGCTGCAGCAGCCATAGCTGCAGAGAAGAAGGAGAAAGAAAGATTGAAAGAAATAAAACTCGCTTCAAAAAGCAGTATATTAGCTAACAAGAAAAAAATGAGTAATGTATTGTCCATGTGGAAGCAAAGGAGTCACGAGAGTCAAGCACCACGTGTGGCTGTTGATGGCAATCAACCATCTGTTTTAACAGAAGAAAAACCAAATCCCGTTGGACAATTATTGAAGGGGAAAATAGTAAAAGACAACTCTGGTCAACCGGTTTCCATGAACATTTCCGCTAGCTTAGATGCACAGGATATACCCAGACCTGCAGCTAACATCTCTGGAGGAACGTTAAGAGGCGTAATAAGGGGGTCCACATATGTGGGGTCATCTACAAATGTGTCCATGGGCTCATCAACGGTCACAGAAGTACAGAATTCCGCAATCCCGTTTAGGACGGATGCATCTGCTTTAGGTTCTTACACACCGCCAGCACCTACCGTGAGCGGTAAGAGACGGTTTTCTGAGTTGCCTGTTGTACAGTCAGCTTCCTCGGTCAAAGATCAGCCTCATACAACTTATAGAGATCGAGCTGCTGAGAGGAGAAGTTTGTACGGTTCATCTTCTTTTGGAGATGATCTATCTGATCTCGGGATTGGGGATTCAAGTAAGTGCTTCAACTTTTTCTGTGAAAATAAATATAAAAATGGAGATGTAAAAGGGCTAAGAGTCTTGATGGGCCGTTGATATCTGATTGTTAGTATACTGACTTTTGTGGGAATTGTTTGTCTTTTATAATGTTCTGAACTTTGTAAGATCGAGATTCAGCTTTGAAAAGGGGTGGGATGGATTCTATGCCTTTTCCTCCTGGTGTTGGAGGACGTGGAGGTGGAGAGGGTAATAGCAGTGCTCCGAGCTATGATGTAATAACATCTGAGAAGGCGATTGATGAAACTAATGTTGGCAACCGGATGCTTCGCAATATGGGTTGGCAAGAAGGCTTGGTAATTCTTTAAACCTTCTGTTTTATATTTATATTCTAGATTTATATGTTAGCACAAGAACAATGCATCTCCCTAACAAAAAAGATCATTTAGAATAAGAGTTCAGATGTTGGGTTGAGCCACAAACCTTTTGTTTTATTGTAAATAAAATAAATCTACGAATTAATAATGTGCTAGATATAATTAGAAATAGTATATTATTACAATAATAATCTGAAAATTAGAATAAGGCAATCTCGGGGTTCATATGTTATAAACATACACATTTTGGGATTTTGACTTGTGCGACCCACTTGTTTTGTTTCTTTTTTAGTTAGTTTCTTCAGTTGACTCCTTTCACGTAAATTATAGCACAACCCAGCCTATTCTTTATTAAATGGGTTGAAATTGTCTTAGCCTACTTACAATATATAGTGACTTTGAACTCATGGTTTCATGCTATTTGTTACCAACTAACCATCATCCCTGTTCTTCTATACTCAATCTGTGGGTGTTACCGCCTTATTTTCTACATCAAGTTAGTAGTTGCAGCAATGAAATCTCACACCACTCAAGATGACATAAATGGAGAAAGTGGTGAATGCCCTTAATCATTTAAACATGGTTGTTCTCACTTAATAACACCTTGGTTACTATCGTCTTCCTTTTGTCAACCATTGAAGATTAGAATGCCCTCTCTTCAGATATTTACTTGCTTGCCTGTATGATGGCTTATACAGTAAATACATTTTGAAAGTTACCCAATAATGGTCATATATAGGCGTGGCAAATGGCTGGGTTGTCTCAAATTGTTGAACTTTTTATAAATATTCGGTGTATACTGTATCATATATCACTAGAAATAGTCATAAAAAATATGATTTAGGTGGCTTAATTCGTTAAACATACACATTCATAGTTGCGGGGCGATTTGTACAGTTCTCTTTTAAGCTAATTTCTCATAATTTTACCTGAACAACACATAACTGGAATTGTCACGTCTCCAAGTAATTTGTCGGAATTGCAAACTCTAGTACTCATATAGCTGCAACTGATCAAATCATATTCCTACACAACAGAGAATTTTCATTGGCAAATAAAGTGAGAGTTATGGGAATAACTTCCATTTATGTACTTAACCCTACATTAAAGTTCCATAGATGAGGTGAAATTGGTTACTATAGTCAAGCCTTGGAAAAGGCCGAACAGGTGGCATGTTTACTGCTGAAAAACGTCAATAACAATTTGCTATAGTTCTAACTTTGAATCGGGGATTCTTGTTTTCTTGGTTTTGTTTTGTGATTCGAATACAGGGGTTGGGAAAGGACGGAAGTGGGATGGTGGAGCCTGTGCAGGCACAAGCAACTGAAAAGAGAGCAGGACTTGGGAGTCAGCCCAAGAAGTTGGACCCAAGCCTTGAGGTGCAAGCTGGTGATAGCTACCGAACCTTGATTCAGAAGAAAGCCCTTGCTAGATTTAGAGAAATGTCATAAATTTAGGTACCCGGCAAATAGCAGCAGCAGGATATCGGATGAATGACATGATGTTGGTTTAGAGTCGTAAATGAGTAGAAAGGTTGGAAGCTTTTTTAGGGTATGCTCAGCAGCCATGATAATGCTTCCTTTTTCACACTGTTTCCACAATTGATGAATCTAACTGATTACTTTTTTAAATTGATTATAGTGGATTTAGGTGATTACTTTAATTTCTATCAAGATAAGATGGGATGTTAATTATGTGGTAGGGTGTGCGGTTCTGGTTCAGTCCAAACTGGACCGGAGGCCATTTTTGACTTGGTTCTACATTTTTGATTGGGTGCATGTTTGACACAAGTTACATTAAGAAATTTGCTTTAATGCGCTAGTTATATAAACTAGAATTGTTATTCTGTATAAAACATATTTGATGGTGTTTAGCTAAAACTTTGGCAGTTTCCATATATAAAATATAGAAACATGCGTGATTAGGACTTGTTGTACCCTACTACTACTATTATTATTTTATAAAGTTAAATAAAAATTCGTTTTTTTTTACTTTTAAAATGCATAATCTAGGACATGTTAACGTAAATATATAAAATATGCATTTGTTCGCAAAATATAGAGAAAAAGCTGACTTGTTGTTGGTAAGATTATAGTGATGGTGTAAATGTGACAGTGATATTGAGATGCAAGTAATCAATTATGGAATTCTTTAAAAAGATAAAAAAAAAAGTTACTAAGTCAAAAGTTGTATCCTAGGGAACATCTAAAATGTTGTACCATATTTTTCTACTATCCCATAATAAAGATTTACCAATAAAATAATTTAACATGTATTTTTTTAAAGAATGTTATATCCACAACATTACAAGAATTAGAAAGAATTGTAGGGTTTTGTTTATTAAAATAAATCAAATCTATCACATTTTGTTATTTTGTGTATCGTACTTTAAAATTTTTTATTGTGTGTATCAAACATTTATTTTGTTGCTAATGTGTGTATTAAACTTTCTATTGTAAGTACTAAACTTATACATTTATTTCCTTTTTTGTGTAACCGTAATACATACAATTTTAATAGTTTGATACATACAATAGAAACTTTTAAATACAATGAAAAAATGTAAAATATTGAATATATTTTGAAGAACTAAACCCTAAATTATAATCACGTGACATAGACTAGTTTTTTTCAAACATTAGATATCGTCTTTTTAACATTCAACTTTGGTTCCAAAATCTCTAAACATCAACATTTATAAGAAAACGAAGATGGAGGGAAATGACATTATAAATAGTTGCTGTAACACTCTTTTAAATTTTAATCCAAAATATAATATTTACTAGTTTGGGTTTGGGTTTGGGTTTGGCTTTGTAATAAATTAAGTCTTGTTGATGCATTTTGTAAAATCTATAAATATCATCCAGGTAACACAATAGCTATACTACTAGTTTTCCATCAGTATAAACCCTAAAATCAACTAAAAATTTGTTCAAATAAAAGGAGAGGATGGAGGTTAAACTACTAAACTCAAACAACCCCAACGGGAAAAAAAGATGACTGGTGGTAAGATCGTTAAACTCTCCAAACCCATCGAAAAATTTCGACAAATCCACAAAAATCTCGCCGTTAGATCCTCACCTAAGCTATGGCCTGATCACGAAAACGACTATGAAGCTGAACCCATTTTACGCCTAAATCATCCAATCTTGAGCAAATTAGAGTCATGTTCTGTCGTTACTTTAAGAGAATTCAACCAAGTTCATGCACAGCTCATAATTTCAGGTCTCTTTCAACATTCTCTTGCAGCAAGTCGGGTGATGAAGAAGCTCTGTTCTTCTCCATCTACTGTTTTGCACGCTGTTAATCTATTTCATGCTATAGATGAACCTGATTCGTTCTTATGTAATACGATTATGAGAGGCTTGATTAATTCGAACGAACCAATTAAAGCTTTGGACTTTTACCGTCGAGAAATGGTTGGGAAGTTTGTGCCTGCAAATCATTACACATTTCCTTTGCTGGTGAAAGTTTGTGCTGAATTGGGGATGGTTAGAGAAGGGGAAAAGGCACATACCCGGGTCGTGAAAGAAGGGTTTGAGTTGGATTTGTATGTGCGGAATGCATTGATTCATATGTACAGTGTTTGTGGGAGGATAAGAGATGCAGAGGTGGTGTTTGATTTGAGTTTGGAGTCAGATATGGTGACTTGGAACTCGATGATTGATGGGTATGTAAAGAATGGAATGGTCGGTGCTGCACGCGAGCTGTTTGATGAAATGCCAGAGAGAGATGTATTTAGTTGGAACTCTATGATTTCTGGGTATGTTTGGTCTGGGGATGTTGTGACTGCACAAGAGTTGTTTGATAGGATGCCTTGTAGAGACATTGTTTCTTGGAATTGTCTAATTGATGGGTATGCTAAAATTGGAGATATCACGCTTGCCCGTAGATTCTTTGATTGGATGCCATACCGAAACGTTCTTTCTTGGAATACTTTACTAGCTCTTTATGTGCGGTCTAAAAGTTACCACGAGTGTTTGCAGCTTTTTGACGATATGTTGAAACAAGGTGTGAAAGCAAACGAAGCAACTATTGTGAGTGTCTTGACTGCGTGTGCACACTTGGGAAGACTTGATAAGGGTGAAGATGTCCATTTATATATTAAAAACAACAATAGTATTATAGTTGATGTGTTGCTTTCAACTGCTTTGTTGACAATGTATGCCAAATGTGGAGCAATGGATTTGGCTAAACAAGTATTTGATGAAATGCCAGACAAAAACATAGTATCATATAATTCGATGATTATGGGGTATGGATTGCACGGGCATGGGGAGAAGGCTTTAGAAACGTTCTTAGAGTTGGAGAAAAGTGAGTTGGTGCCAAATGATGCTACTTTTGTGTGCATTCTTAGCGCATGTACACATGCTGGAATGGTTTTGGAGGGATGGTGGTACTTTGACCTAATGCAGAGAGTCTACATGATTGAACCAAAAGTCGAGCACTATGGTTGTATGGTTGATCTCCTTGCTCGGGCTGGCTTGATGAAAGATTCTGAGGAGATTATAACAAAGACACCCTTGGCAACTGGCCCTGCCTTTTGGGGAGCCTTGCTATCGGCTTGTAAGACCCACTCAAATCTAGAACTCGGAGAGATGGTGGCAAAACGTCTTATTGATTTAGAACCTAATGATGTCGGACCATACGTTTTGTTATCAAACATATATGCCACTGCAGAAAGATGGAATGATGTTGAAAATGTGAGACAGATGATGATGAAAAAAGGGTTACAAAAATCAGTCGGGTCAAGTCTGATTTATGAGGGAAATCCTAGTGTTAAATCAGTTAAACAAGGTCATAAGAGGAGATTAGTGTACTCCATGCTGAGTGATATGGGTGTACAGATTAAAACGTCTTACAGAAATAAGATTCCTTAAAGAATGAATTATATACGCAACGAAAGAAATTCTATTGTTAAGGGAATTGCATTAAAGACTAACTTTTTATATCCACAAATCAAATTGAAAGATAGGATTTTTATCCTTTTTTCTAGTCCCCCACTTATTTCCAGATAAGGATTTCTTGATAATAATTATTTTTCCCCCTCAAGGTAAACACTGTTGAAGTGATTGGATACACTTTTACTGTAGCTTGTTATATTCTTAAAATGGAAACAATAACCAACTTTGGTACAACTTTTAACCAAATACAACAAGAGAACTTATTCAGGATAAATAAGTAAATAACCATTGCATCAAAATGATAATTAGAATATCCTAATTTTTGTTTTTAAGAAAAAACCAACATACTAGTGACGATTTATTGCTTTCTGCTGTCATTCTGGTCGCTTAACCGTACGTATTAGTGAAGAAATAATAAATAAAATCCTAATGGTACTTAAAATCAGCTGCTTATTATGCTACTTGTACACCGGTGTCATATATGTCCCCCTTCTTCCAGTTCTCGGGTATTGTATTAACCGGAACAACCCAACTTTCATCTCCATCTTCACCACTAAGAAGCATTCTTAACGACAATGATCCACTTGGTGGTGATGTTGTTGTAAACACTGATCCATAGCTTCTGTCCAGTAATTTGCAATTGAAATTGTTTGTCTGCATATAAATAATACCAAAACAACATCAGATTCAATAAGAACAATATATATATATATATATATATATATATATATATATATATATATATATATATATATATATATATATATATATATTGATCTACACGCACACAAACCACATACATATACTGATATACATATGTATACAGAAACTAATTACCTCACATAGTTGCACTGCAGTGATGTCTTTTTTGCCTTGTTGGTACCATATGACAAATGCAAGGTAATATGGGTAATCACTGCTCTCATCAATCTTTATGGTGATGTTATGCTTTGGGTAGCTGCATGAAACTCTGTGGAGACGAAGGAAAGAACTCGAGTATTAAATATCTAAAGTAGACTTTTATTTCCTTTTTTTTTTAATAAATTGAATCTTACCTTTTATATTCAATATCCACAATTCCTTGTGATAATAGAGATGATTCTGCATATGTAGATTGAGCCATCTTACGGAAGGCTTTCTTGCTCATAATGAAGTCTGTCCGATCACTGGATCCTTGGTCAGTTATAACAACGGTCACTCCTTCATTTGAGCAATCTTTAATATTCGTGCACCTCACCTGGTTTAAAGAAAATACTATTAGTACTTTGTTTTGTATAAATATATATATATTAGATATTTATATATGCTTATAACCTGATAACAAGCACCACATCCTACACCATCTCGATAGAGATCAGATGCAGCTGCTACATCCCCATAGTTAATTGTTGCTCCAAATGAACCATATCCACATCTCCCAGCTGCTAAACATAATCACATAATCATAACAAGAAAAAATCATTAGAAGTTATATTATTATTATACATATGCATGTGCTTCTATATGCATAACATGCTTATATATGTTGAATTTCTCACTTTCTGATCCTTTTTCATCAGAATCCGGATAGTATGCTGCTCGTGAATGGATAAAAGAGCCACTAGACGTCTCGCTTTGTGCCAAACTTATCACAGAGAAAATCAAAATTGCAGAAATAATACAGAGAATACGGAGCGAAAATGCCATTTGGAAGACAAAGGAGAGAGGTTTGTTTGTTTTTTTTTTGTATGGAAGCAATTAACTTAAGGTTGCTACTATTTATAGTGATCGAAATCCACTTTGTAGTTGGTAGAATTTCAATAGTTTGACATTCTTTGTTGAATGAAAGAAATTCTATTAAGTTCGCTTGTCATCAACCTGCTTAGATAAGGAAACAACATGGAAACCCTTTTTGCTGACTTTTCATGAATATTATACTATTTTACTTTTTCTTATGAAAACATATGCTGATATCAACCTTTCCACAGTGGGGGTTGCTTTCAAACATATATATGTCATGTACATGTTTGTGTGCACCCGAACCTCGATTTAAACTTTTAGGCATATGTAATACTCAAGTTTTTGACGTTATATTTCAAGAACCGTAATCTTTATCGGTTACACAACTTGAACTTGGACCACTTTGAACCTGGTGAGCACGCGCAAGACTATGATCGATGATTCTTTTTTTCTTTGTTCTTTTCCTTCTCCTTTTTGTGTTAGACAAAGAAAGAGGGTTGGTAGTGGATTTGAAGCCAAACAATTGTTAATTTGAAAAAGAAAGGTTGCTTGGAATAGAAGTAAAACAGTGAGGGCAGTTAGGTGGTTTAGCACTTAAAAGTTGATGTATTCAATTTAAGCCTATATCACTGTGCTCATGATCCCACTTGTGCTAATAATCACAGTAGGCCCTGATTAGCTTCCTAGATTAGGAATTGTTATATGGCTTTCTTTTTCTTGTTCAAATTACCCAATTTCAACATGTTCCCTTCAATTTCAAAAAGAAGACTAACTATTCCATGTGAATTTACTTTTTCTTGGGTGCATGTATGTTTTGATTCAAGGTAGATATCTGATGTAAACACATTCATACGACAATATCCTGTTTTGAAAATAGATTTCATACTGTTTTTCCTGCATTAGTCCAGCTGGCAGAGGAAATACGTTACAAAGAGTTACTGGTATATAATCTTGAAACTACTTTTTGTTGAAAAATTTCTTTTATAGAGTGGAATTAGTTAAAAAATTAGTATTTATAAACTGGGGTGCTGAGAAAGATACAGACATAAAGCAATTGAATTCCACTTGCCAACATCAAGTGTCTTATGGACCATTAAGAACGGTTGACCCTACCATGACTGTCTATAATATCAAAATTATGCGTAAACAAAATCCAAGTGCATACAGTTATCTTCAAATTGAACTATATTGAGAATATTTTAGGTATTAATCCCTGTAGGCCTGATGCAAGTACTTATTCATGCCCCCTGAAAAGTTTCAACCTTCAATTTTTGATACCTGCCTGCCTTGTTTGATTACTTCTCTGGAAAACTATAAAGATTTGATATTTTATAATTGGGTTTGGCCTTTTTTAGATTGTAATGATTGTCTCAAGTTTCCTGAACAAGCTTGTAGCTTTCCTTAAAAGGAGTGTGTTTTCAACCACTTGATCATGATGTATTAAAACGGAGCAAGTTTGCAGCCAATGGATGATGATGATAGATGTGAAAAGTGGATTGATCTTTAAAGTCTGGAATAGCATATGTGCATCACAACCATTTAGAGATGGCTCAATGGTAAAAAGTCTTCTAACTCCTAATTCAATCATTCTTGGGTAAATATTCTGAATGATCAAGCGGATATCGAAAACAGCCACATAGACGGTAAAAATAATTATGTGCATTACCTTTTTATGTTGTTAAACCTTTGTACATGAGGACAAAATAGATGACGGGTATAGATGGCGGTAATTTTTGTGCTGTTCTGGTTGACCCATACAACTCTTTTTCAAGGGTTTTAAACTGTTTTTGATGAAATTAATTGATAAATATGATTACAAAAGTTTATTAATACAATAATGACCTAGTTAGGAGTAATTAGTTTTTCTATATATGTGGTACCCTAAAATGTACAAATTGGTCCTTACATTCCATATATTACAAAATTAGTCCCCTAGGTACGTTAAAATTGCTCAAATAGACCCCTAAATCTCACAATTTTGATTTTGAGATGAAGGTATTTTTGTGTTTTCACTTTTCATGTATCATCTTTTATATATTCCCACTTTCTTTGGATATTTTCGCTCCTTCTCATACCTGCCCCTAATATGAAGGTATTCTTGTGATTCATGGAGATGTGGTTGAATTGCCCAGCCCACCGCTTGAAGAACGGGATTTGACACGTCTTGTGATGGATGGGTAATGGTCCGACCGTGGAACCAGTTCTTGTGTATCAGTGTATGAAGAGTGAGATCTTTAAGATTGATGGTCTCCAGAGGTTGTGTTGTATTAAGGGTTACCTATGGCATTCCTTACAAGTCCATGGAATTGAGTGTTTTTGTTGAAGAAAGTTGTATACAAATACATTTTCTGTTAGTCTTTCATCTAAACATAACCACACACTATTGTGATATATTAGAAATAAATTACATCATCGAAGTATTCACACAGTTAGTCAAATGAAGTCATGGGTGTATAGTGATGAAGCCTCGATAATGGCATCTTTCAAGTGATGTCACAAGATACTAGTGATATGAAGATAGGCAGATTTCTTCATGAAAATGACAAAGTAATACTAACTTTGAGAATATGAATTGTTTGTAGATTAAAACTCACATATTGTCTAACATTCACAAAAAGGTTCAACTTCTATGAAAGTTTGAAGATTATTATATCATGTGTACAAATTCTATACTAATTGGTACTTGTATCATATTCTATTTAGTTATGATAATAATTATATTTAAGTCTGTCTTTTGTTTCAATCAAACAATTCACAAATATTTGTAGATACACTTGTGAAGATCAAAATTCTAGTGCCTTTGACCATTGATAGCTCTCTTTATCGAAATGTAATCTAGTTCCGGTTTGCTGTTCAAAGGATAAAATGACCAAACAAAATAAGGCTAAATTATCAGGCAAATAATGATTTTATCCAAAGATTTTTAAGCGTTTGCTTTTGATCGAAAAACATTCCAACCCAAGGAACCCAAAATTACGAACCGATGAATAACACCAATAGCAAAGGAAGATTCACTATATATGCAGCATATATATGTAACCTGAAACCAAGGACCAAATGAAAAGATAATAAAGAGAGAGTAGAGAGAAAAGTTTTATGTAGATTGTATTTCTTGTTACTAAGAGTGTTTACCAAGACAAGAGTAGTTATTATTATATTTTTTTTGAATAGCAAAGTTAGTTGTTAGTAAGTTAGTAAACACCAAGTTAGAATTAAACTCCAATACCAAGGTTTGAACCCTGGACCTCCTAGAAGGCTTTGCCTCCCTCTCACTCTTAACCACTAGGCTAAGAGATCATTGGTTTATTATTACATGGCAGAGCAGCCTGTAGTTTAAACTGGAAAGTGCGAAACGACGTAAAAGGACATAACCAAAAAACTTAAATGGTGAAAACAATACAAAACTATTCAGTTAGGGTATTTATGTAATTTTATAAACAAAAAGCTCCCAAAAGCTACTTCACCTCATTTTTTTGTTTTGGAGCTTTTCTTTAAAATAAAAGCTTGTAGTCCGCATCCGAACGAGGTTGAAAGCTTTAATTTTCTAAAACTAAGACTCCAGAAAGCTTCAAAACGTCGTACCAAACTTATTACTTACCTCTAATAGCTTAGAATCCAGGTCCATTAATTTGGGCAAAATGGATGTACTGGAGACCAAATTTGTAACTTTTGACACACTACACTGACAAGAAATGTAAATTAATCTCTAATCTCTTTGAATAAAAAGATTTGAATGGCTACAATGAGTTGTCAACAATTTGATTTTTGACTCATAATATAATCAAATTCCACTTTTGGTTACATTTTTCAAACAAATTGCTTTTCAAATTTTAAGTTTACACTGAACTTTTAACCTGGACTTGAGGATCAAGCAACTTCCTTACATGAAGTTCCACTTTCTTTCTGAGATAATCAGATGGAAACTGATCGATAACCTCAGCCCCGAACGATAGAATTAGGGCTTTTCTAGCTGTTTTCAGATCAATATCTCTTGCTTGAAGATAAAACAACTGGTCCTCTTCCAAATCACATATTGCAGCTCCATGTGAACACTTCACATCATCAGCGATTATCTGAAGATTTGGTTTCACATTGACTCTTGCACGTGGCTCAAGAATCAGGCTCCGTGTTAGTTGCCCAGCATCAGTCTGTTGCGCGTATCTGCCAACATTTAACAACTGCTTATAATTAATATTGGTAGGATTCACGTCTTGCAACTAATTACCTGATTATTATGATTAGAAGTTACAATGATTATTTTATTGGTGTTTGGATATTAGCTTCTTTTTTAAGGGTCAAACAATCTTTTTTAATTATAAGAATAATATTAGCAATAATAACATATAAATTACATCAATAATAACATAAAATTATAAAAATAAAACAAATAATAATAATTATTATTTAGAAAAATACAAATAAAAGTTGTATGCTCTACGGGTGCCGCTTCTTTAAGCAGGAGGTCCTTTTGGAAAGTCTCTCTACTAGCGATAGATATATGACTATTTACATCTTCCCTCGATATCCCACTTCTTGCAGGATTGAGTATTGTTGTTGTTGTTATTGTTGTTGTTGTTAAGGATCAAACAATCAATTTTACATTATCAGTTTCATACCGGTTGCAACAAAAATTGATAATCTAAGGGTAGGTTAAAATAACATCTTTAACCCTTCTTTGAACCTAATTTGAGACTTTTACTCGCGTCTCACTTTTCAAGAAACAAAAGAAGGGAAGTGATTTATACACAGACTTTGACGTGTAAACATAAAATCCTTCTCAAATGATTTGTCTTTATATGCTTTTTATGGGCATAAATTACCTCCCCAAACATGTCCCTGTTGGTCATTTTGTCTTTAGTTGCTTAAAAACTCGTAATGCCTATGACTCAAAATCAGATCATTTAACTTCAAAGAATGAATACAAACATTATCTTCTACATCCGGTTTTACTACAGATTCTGATTATTCAGTATCACATAATCAGTTTCAAAATGTATATCCAAGCACCTTGATTAGTAGTATGTTGCATAGTAAATACCATCAACTAATATGAAATGCTGTCTGAAAAATGAGCTAAAAAAAGGTTACCTGTTGACTTTTATGTTCCCGTCAAAGACGACTTGTCCAAGTGAATGTGCCACAATGCACTTGTGAAGTTGCCTAGAAAAACCTCGTGGGTGATCCAACACTATCTTACTATGTAGATCTTGTGTTTGATCACAACCAGACAAATGAAATGTTGACAATCCCGTGATTGTGTCTGAGCCAACTTGTTGCACATGAACATTGTGTCTGCTTAACCTTCCACCCGTGCTTACCTCTATTAGCTCATATGTACTTGACTTTTCCTAAATACGTCATAAAATCTTTTCAAGTTCAGCCATTAACTTATAATCCAATTTTGAGTATATGAATAGTAGTAGATTTCACTTCAGATACATTTAGTACAAGTATACATCCATACACACGCAAATGTATAAAGAATCATTAGAAACATACAAATGTATACATCCATACTAAAGGGGCATATATGCTAGAAGCTATTGAATTGGTTAAAGCATTATCAACATGTCATCATATAACATTATTTATAAAAACATAAATATACTAAACTCAACAAGCACAACATTAGTTCACATTGATATGCAATTAACATTAACATGAGAAGCCTCTGGTATTCACTTAACATCATTTCAAGAAATATTCTATCAACATTAACAATATATCAACCTCTACACTCAGTAGACCAAGAGCATATAAACAACATCATCAAGAAAATCTAAGTTAAAGTAGATAATATAATATAAACACAACTTCCCATTTCAGTTTTTCAAAAGCTAATATCATCAAACTACCTGCCGAATGGAGGTCCATTTAATATGGGCAGAGCTCATAGATTGAGTTTGAATGTAAGAATGGCTAACTTTAGCTCCTTCCCCAATTACCACTTCTATAACTGAATTTGTCCAATAACTCAAATCACCACCACCTATATATTCTTCAAGTATATCAATCTCTCCTCCTTTCTCCACCACCATTAACACCCTTGGATTTGAAACTGGCAACTTCTTAGAATCTTTTTCACTCCCTTCATTAGAAACATACCTCAAATGCAACTGACCCTCAACCTTACACCCTTCAGGCACATAAATCACAATCAAATCAGGTGACCCAACACCATTAAGTGACCAAAACAAGTCTCCTTGTTCAGAAACAGGCAAAAAATCAAGCACCCTTTTTGTAATTTCGCTTGAACTGATGCTAGACAAGCTGCCAACAAAAACCCCATCTGGCAACCCTGAATAATGGGATAAAGAATCAACAATATACCCATCGATTATAGTCAAATTGAGCGACTGGGTATCTTCGAATACACTCAAACTGTTTAAAGATTGAGAAGATGGAGGAGATGAAACTGGTATAATCTCTGATTGCTTGATGAAAGACGTGTCTGTGAACCTAAAAGGTTCGTCTTTTCTAGAAGGCCATGGAGTCGAGAGAAGTGATTCTGAAGCAAAATCCCTTAGCTTTTGAAGTCCTGATGACGAAGAAGAGGGGAGAGAGTCTTCTAACGGTTCTGCGATTTGAAGAACAAATGGGTCGGAAAGGGCAGCAATTGGTGGTAAAGATTGGTGGGTAAGAACCCTAGAATTGACTTTTCTTGTTCTTGTAAAGTTTGAGAGGTATGGCGATGTGGTTATTGTGAAAGATGGAGATGGTGTTGTACGGACGATGGGTGTGAATGCTGAAACAACCATCGTTTGGGCCTGCGGTGGAGAAGAGTGAAATTTTTGTTTGGGAACAAGTGAACTGCAACCACCACAAAGAATGTTGTTTTTGCTTTTTTTTTGTTTGAATGCAATAAAGTAGAGCTGCACTTCGAGCTCTTCTAATAGGGAAAAAGTAGGACATTAAAATAAGGAAAAAACAGGATAGTGTTACCAAATATTTATATTCAAATCTTTTTACTTATATATTAAATTAAAATATGTTAAAATAAAAATATGATAAACAGAAAAAATCTTTTAAAACTAACTAGAAAAAAAATATTAATCAGATCCTCTATTTAACAAAATATTTAATCTTATTATTTATTTTTTTTTAATTTTTAAAAATCAATTTTGATGTCTTAAAATCGTATTAATATTTAATAATGTGTACACACATTGAATATTTACTAATGTATTCATTACCCCAATTGCATAATTGTTATTATTTAACCATTTATTTCTGTAAAATCGTAACTCAATTTTATATTATATTAATATTGGAGATTAAAGATAATATGCATCATAAATATGCCGTATTAATTTGGATAAATGTGATAATTGTATCTATGAACTTTTGATGTTAAGTTACGATAATATATTTCATGACCAATATGTTATTATATTCCGTGTCACATTTAAGAAGGGATTGAGAGTTCTTATAATTGACGATTATGGTATACCTACTTTAAAATTTTAATTTGATATGTACTATAAATACTATTCGTGGTTACGTTTGTTACTCTTTTGCACCAATTTCTCTCATTTTACGTATATTACATGATTTTACTTTCTAATATAAACAATATATTTTAATTACTATTGAGCATTTTTGCATTCGTTATTTATATATTTTACATCCATTATTTGTACTCGTCCTTGTACTACACGAGTCACTATCTAGTTAGTTGATATGCGAGTAAGAAATAATGTAAAAAGATGTAAATAAAAAATTTCTCTTGTAAATAAATAGAATAAACATAACAAAACTTGTTTATAATTTACAACGAATTTTACACAAAGAGCGTCGATATATCTTGGAAATAATACCGAATTACGTGATGGACAAAAACATATCAATGTTAGGATTATATTTTATTAAGTTAGATTTTAGTTTTAAGTATAGTAATTTTCAGTTTTTAAAATTTTAATTATTGTAATTTTTAGGTTTAAAATTCCACATATTTAGGATTTTCTTTTCAATTTAATACATGCTTAATATTATTTGCTTCTTAATACAGTTGTTTTCTACGAAATTAAGTTTGATGATATTATCGAGTAGTGGCTCAATGTGATATTTGTATAATGGTTAACATGATAAAGATAAAAGCCGAGGTAATGATAGGTGATGGATCCATCATCAATTTCACCCCCGCTTCTGTACAGGAGCATTGACTTCAAGATGTGTCTTTTATAGGATAACTGGAGCAAATAGTTTTTAGTTGAAAACACCTTAATACCCAATGATATCACTAACTAGGCCAAAAACATTTTAGTTTAAAAGTCCTAATTAATATATAGTGTCATGGGCTACTCTTTTTGCAAATAGTTTCACACTGCTTATTCTCTCTAATTTCAATCAAACTCTTATACTAACTTTTAAACATTATTATATGAAATATTTAAGAGAGCGCTTATTTAGTAAGACTTGATAACTCTAAAGAAAGGTTCACTATTGGGAAATTTGGAACCTGATGCCGACAGATGGTGATGCTTAAGCAATCTATATAGAAAGCACCAACGTACAAGTTGGAAAAGCACAAGTACAATCATATACAACCTTCATTAGAACACACCCTTTTAGTATAAGCTTGCAATTTGAGGATTACAAAAAACCAGCACTTCATCAACACAAGCTTTGGCCTCATCTCCAAATAAAGACTCTTTTCCATCTGCCCTTTTCGCATAAGACAACCCCAATCTTGACTTTGCTTGACTCAGGTCTCCAACACCTGAGTTTGTATCGGGCCCGGCAAACCCACCCATAGAGGTGAACAAATACCGGTTTTTACTATATCCGGTTATAGTAAAAACCGGATCGGATTTTTCGGACAAAAAAAAAACCGGTTACGAAAAAAACCGGTTTAGTATTAACCGGTTTTGATATCGAATTCCGATACTATTTTATCCGGTTTCGGTTTATACTATAACCGGTTTTTATAAAAAACCGGTTTTTATTCGGGGCAAAAAATCCGGTCCGCGTATTTTTTATGTAGCCCACTGTTTTTTTTTTTTGTTTTTTTTTTTTAAATACATTTCCTATAATATATACTATAAAAAAACATACATGTGAAAGAAAACTCAAATTTTGATTAATTTAAATACTTAAAAAGTACAATGTTAAAATTACAAACTTCCTAATTAAAAATATTCAAACTACAAACATCTAACTTAAAACCATTCAAACTTCGAATTAAAAGTGGGAAGCCAGGGAGGAGCTTCGGCATCGCCATCACCCCTACATAGCAACCCGTTCACGCTTCTTCTTCTTCTTCTTCTTCTTCATCGGGAGACGATATTCCAAGTTCCACTTCTTCATTGTGTATGTTTGATTCCAAGTCGACGTCAATTGGGTCTTCTAGTGTGGTCACGTGTTGTCTTCTAGCCGCACCATCCAAGTAATCTTTTAAACAAATACACACTTCCACAGATTCGGGACTCAACCGTGATCTTCTTGCGGATACGACCCTGCCACTCACAGAAAAAGCAGATTCCGAAGCTACCGTAGAAGCTTGGACGGTTAGTAGATCACGGGCCATGGCGGCTAGAACCGGAAATTGTGATTCCCTTTCCTTCCACCAAGCCAAAATATCAAAAGTTTGAAAATCCTCATATGTATATTTTGCTATAAAATTGGTTGACATGTAATTCCCTAACTCACTACTTGGGGTGGAACCACGTGCTCTCTTGGATTGAGAGTTCATAATTGTGTTAAAAAGTGACAAACCCGCATTACTTTGGCGTCTACTAGATTCCGCTCTCATTTGATCATGAATGGCACTAGATGTCCCGTATTTACCCAAATAGATCTCAAACATATCTCGAAAACATTTATTGAAATAATTGGTTTGGTTAGTTATAAAAGCGGGATCATCTTCGGTAAGGTTAAAAGAAAATGCAATTTGTTCGATTAATGTTTCAACTCCACCAACGTTTAAACAAGGGTTTAAAGCGGCGGCACAAGTAAATACCGGGGGAATTTCCTTAAAATATTTTAAAAGTTTTTCTTTCATTTTTGCCCCAACGAGTTTCAATTCTTCACCTTCAAACTCAAAGTCACCAATTTTGCTAGCCATCAAAAACAATTGGTTAAGCACCAACGGACTAGTGGGATAATAAACGCCGGATAAACAAGTTGTTGCGTCTTTAAAAACCTCAAGTAAATCGTGTAGTTTTGAAATCATTTCCCAACCGTCATTCGGATACTCTTGTGCTACAAGACCTTTATCAAACAAGTTTTTGTGAAAAGTTTGCAACGTATCTCTTTGCCTTAAGGCGGAGTGCATCATCATCCAAGTGGAGTTCCAACGAGTTGGACAATCCAAATTTGGACCCAAAGCTTTACAATTAACCGACTTGCAAAAACGTTTATAATTATTCAACCGTTTGTTGTTGGAGCAAAAAATCGATTTTATCATTTCTTTGAATTCTTTTCTTTTGGAGTCAATAACCTCCAAACCGGCTTGAACGGAAAGATTGATGATGTGTGCAGCACAACGAGTGTGAAAAAACACACCGTCTAAAATTGGTGAAAGTAGTATCTTTAATCGTGGAACCGCGTTTGTGTTATTTGACGCATTATCAAAAGACATAGAATAAACTTTGTTTTGTATGTTATAAACACAAATCACCCTTTTTAAAAGCGCAAATAAATTTGCGCCGGTGTGTGGTTCACCAAATAACTCAAACGCGATTGTACGTTTCATCATTTGCCAACTATCTTGGTCTAGCCAATGGGCCGTGACGGCTAGAAAAGAATGTCCGGTGTTATGTGGAGAACTCCAAACGTCACATGTAAGTGACACACCATAACGGTGTTCTTGGAATCCTAAAATCATTTTTTCTCTAGCCGCACGCCACATTTTTATTGCATCACGCCTAAGGGTAGTACGACTTACAGCGGTGTAACGCGGTTGCATTAGTGTTTGGATGGTTTCGGTGAAATCTTTATCATCAAAGTGGTCAAACGGCAAAGCTTTTGTAATCACGAACCTCGTAAAAGCGTCTCGTAATTTGTCGTTGTCGTAAATGAAAACACCACCTTGATTCGTCATGTTGGCTTGAGTTGCATCGGATGTTGCTCTTAGCGCCTTGCATGACTTGGAAATATGAGCCCTCAAAGTAGAGTTGCCTTCGGGTGCTAGAAACTTGTGACAAAGTTTGCACCGAGCCCTTTTTGAACCGTTGGACATCTCGCACAAGTCGAAATGTTCCCAAATTTCTTTATTTCTATTATGCTCGAGAATCCTCACCACATCGGGGTTTCCTCCGACGGAAGATTCTCCCGTATTCGGCATGCTACTACTACCGGCCATGATATCAATCTCAAGAAAGTGAGCTTTGGTGAATAAAAGTAGAGAATTTGGAGAGAATTTGGAAGATGTAAGTTGTGATTTAATCCCACAACATACCCACACTATATATAAGTGTTTTGGGTGGCAAAATGGTAAAAAAATAAGAAAAAAACGGTCAAGAAACACCCCAAACGGCTAGAAAACGGCTACTTTTCGAACCTAACGGCTAGTAGTAAAAAACCGGATAAAAAACCGGATAAAAACCGGTTTCAAAAAAACCGGTTTTTTATCCGGTAAAAAAACCGGTCGGCCCAAAATCCTACAAACCGGTCATACTATCCGGTTTTGAAAAATCCGGTCCGGATAAAAAAAAACCGGTTTTTAGAAAATCCGGTTTCGGATATTTTTTCGTATAAATCGGATATTCGGTTTTTTTGTGCACCTCTACCCACCCATAACAGGTGCTAGTGGGGGCCCGATTAGGAGCCCATCAGCCCCAAATTGCGGCCCACCTCGAGCGTAATCAAAAAGGGCGGCACCACTGCCTCCAACTTTAGGCAACACTATAGGCTCGTATTTCGCTTCATCAGCCCAATAAAACAAAAACGCATCAAACGTGTCATAGTAATCGTCGGTGCTTCTATAACCCTCGGGATTGAATGCGCCAAACTTGAAGGAGTTGTTTGTGTAGCCAATAATCACACACGGGCCCTTGAAATCGCTACATTCGTGAAATGAAGTCGCACTAAATCCATCTATGGTTGCCTTGTAGCAACATTTTAACTCCTTCCCTGTTCAACATACATGGTTACACTTCTATAAGTTTAACAAGAAAAAAACATGATGAGAGAGAGAGAGAGAGAGAGTACCATTGAGGAAGGTCTTGGTGAGTAGAGAAGAAGGAAAAGGAAGATCAATATTATGGTAATTTGGTTGAGGTTTATCATTGATTTTGCTTTTGCCAGTATTCCAACCAAAGAGGCACACACACTTTGATATGCAAGAAGCCATGCCCAAAAACAATTTAAAAATTGAGCCATAACTTGAGCCAGAGCTGCAGCATCTTTAGTTTCATCCACTAGTTTATATCTTATCCATAAGAACCAAGAAGTAAAAAGAACCTTTCAACTATCAAATGCCCTTTTCATGATTGGGCTCCACACACACCTGATTGGGCATAATATATATACTAGCAGTGTACCCGCGCAATGCTGCGGCGGTAAATAGTTCTGTTTTGCAACATGTCGTTTTCAAGGATGTAACACGTAATTCAATGTCACGGAAAAAATTCAGCAACATGTCCGTTTTTTTCTTCAACTTTTCTTAAATTTTTATCAACTATTTTATTAATTTTAAAAATAAATTTTAAAAAACATTAGAAATTAATTTTTTTTATATTTATGAAATATAAGAAGAGAGAAGTTAATAAGATTTTGAAAATTATATTGATGTGGGTGGATAATTGTATTTGGGTAAGAGAGTGTGTTAATGAAAGAATATATTTTAAATAAAAAAAGGTTAAAATTTATTAGGAGAGAAAAATGGTTAAAAATTGAGTGGATGTGATTAATTTAGATAAAAAGAATGGTGGAGATTAGAGATTGACATAATTTTAAGAAGTTCTTAAAGTTTGAAGGAGAGAGAGTGTTAAATGGTTTATATAGTAGTATAGATACTAGAAAATTTGAAACCAAAAAAAATATATATATACAATATTTTTTTGGTCATCCATCACTGATAGATATAATCATACATATTAACGTTGTGACGAAGCATGAATGTTTTACATACAGAAGATTGCCACGATTTTCAGATTAGATGGATCTTGGGACAAAGAAATTGGGCTCTTTTTATATATAATCAAAATTAGAAATACATTTGCATTGCATCGCCATACACAAATGGGTCCTTAGCTCAGTGGTAGAGCATTTGACTGCAGATCAAGAGGTCACCGGTTCGAACCCGGTAGGGCCCTTTTTGTTACCAAATAGATCCAATTTTTTCTATTAATAAAAATTCCCTCTCTCCAACGTTTTTATATTTTTTAAACATCAAAGTGATTTATTATGACTTCATTTTAATGTCCGGTATACTATATAGCAACAAGATAAATTTTGGTATATAAAATAGACCAATTTTAGGTACAATACACATAATAATTAAACATAACAAATTTGATACATTTTAGTAAACTAAACTCTTTATTTAAATCCTTGTATTGATATTAGCACTACTTGCTAGGCATTTCTTAGTACGTAATAAACTACTAGCCCGTAATTGAAATGGATGCAATATGAATTGATTCGTTCTTGTAAGTATGGTTGTAAACGAGCAGAATGTTCATGAATCTTTCGTAAAATCGTTCGGCGGTAAGTTCTTTTATGTTTGTTCGTTTAATAAGCCAATGAACACACATAAGATTTTCCATTTATTGATTTAAATAAAAGAACACGAGCAGAGCTCTCGTTCATTCATTTATGTTCGTAATGTTCAGTTATTCTTTCTTATATGTTCGTGCACGTTCAACTATTCCTTCGTTTATGTTTGTTTATATGTATGTGTATTTATATATAGTCTTTATTTGTGTTTATTAACACGGGATTTGCACTACAACAAAGTTGTTAAATAATCACACTTTTTATGTCATATTTACACATTTAAAAGTGTGAACAAATACATTGTTCACGCATGGTCGGTGTGCGAGAAAATTGGGTGTAGCAAGTAGTTTCACGTTTATAAATGTGAACATATTGAGTTAGTTATTCACACCTAAAAGCGTGAAGATATTTACACAATTGTTCACACTTTTAAACGTGAAGATATTAAAGCAATTGTTCACAATTATAAGTGTGAAGATTTCCACAAATATCTACACGCTTTTAAGCATGAACAAATTGACTAATGTTATACGCTTTTAAGCGTGAAAATTTCAATTGTATATACAACACAAAACACAAACCATTTTTTTAAAAAGTAAACCACAAATCACTTTTGAAATCCTACAAAGCAAACATTTAAATAAAGAAATCAAACAATTGCTTATTACTAAACACAAATCATTTGCCATAGAATTCAATGTACATATATCTTTGCAAGAAATCAATTATGCTTGCAACTTATTATAAAAATCTACATCATTTGCCCTCAATCTTGAGATGAACAAATCCTTTGCCCTCATTCAAAATACACATATCTAAACCTTGAGATAAACAGATCCTTTTGAACATGGTTGAAATTTAAAGAGTTTATCCACCTGAAAATTATCAGCAACTTTCAGATCAGAAAATTATCAACTTTTAGACATCCTAAGAACCCAGAAGATGGAATGATTTCAGTAAGAAAATAAAAATAGTATTACCTGATGGACAGATGTGGTCGAGAGCAGAAACGAGAGAGCTCGAGATTGCAAGGCTACAAAAAAGGAAATCTTGTGAGTCTCATCATGGTAAGAAATGTCAGAAAGTCATGGGCAGCAAAGTTAGGGATAGTGCTAATACAAAGTGTAATACTTTCAGTGATTAACATAAATTGGTTTCAAGCTACATAGGAGCTATGCGTATGGCAATCATGGGGAGTAGTTATCATA
Organism: Pulicaria dysenterica; assembly: GCA_947179395.2. Taxonomy (NCBI): domain Eukaryota; kingdom Viridiplantae; phylum Streptophyta; class Magnoliopsida; order Asterales; family Asteraceae; genus Pulicaria; species Pulicaria dysenterica. The sequence goes on along the minus strand of OX359290.1, from coordinate 110,015,293 downwards.
AATTCTAGACATGTATGGAATAACTTACTTGATATCATATTATAAAAGTTGAAAATTTTGTTTGGATATGAGAAGTTTGGTGGAACATAAATAGTATTGTCTGCATTAAATCAATAGCGGACCTAATTGCGTCTTTCAAATTCTGAACATCTGCCTGTGAAATATAGTAATATATGTGGCACTTATTTTTTAGGGAGATGATTTGCACACAACAAATCGTATGAGTTTTGACAAAATACCCCTAAATATTGTGGATGAGAAAAGTGTATCACATGTGTGTAGGGGTAAAAATGTCATAATTGTTATGCATGACCAATTTCTTGTTGTGCACATTTATCATATGTGTTTTCTATTTTATTATATAAAATGATACAACCAGATTAATACCTTTGCACCACACAAAACTGGAAGACAGAATGAGCATGACTCTAGAGCCACAATAGCTCCACACAAAGAGATTGAGTGATCTCTACCAGTAAGATCCCAGTTATCCAATACAACATCAAAATGTCAAATGTTTCAAAAAGAAATGAAGGAAACATGTTAAAGATAGATTAGATGAGGGAGATTATAATAATAATATAAGATGTCATTAGAAAACAGAGGAAAATCAACACGTGAAGATAAAAACCACATTCTTACTTGTCTTTTAAAGATAGAGTATAGCTTCAAGTTCTGCTTCAATTGTTGCATCTCTACTCGCTTGGATATTACTGAATTCCACAACTAGTCACCCATGCATGATATAGAATTCCACATTCTTACTTGTCTTTCAATATTTTTTGCTGCAAAATTGTTAGACAAGTAATGTGTAAGTGGTCTTAATTCTGAGTTTATGACTCCCAACTAGTGAGCTTGTAATGTTTCAGTAGTATGCACTTGTGTGTATTAAAATCTTTATCCGAAAAATAAAGTTAAGAGTTAAATAATAGTATTTTCCAAAACCAAGATAAACTGGAAAATATAACAACTTAAGGCTTCAAGCTATTATGCCAAGATCACATTCTGTCTGACCTATATAACACTGTTTTAGTGAATCCCACAATGCCGTAGAAAGATGCAGAATAAAAGTTAGTACCATACATCACATTGAGACACACTTAACACATCCTCGGCTTCCCTATTCGCCTCCCCAAAGTAGGGTTTCATAGTATTACACAGAAGACAAAGTCAACGCTGCAATGGTCAGTAATATTCAAAGATGTGGCTTACACAGTTCTCGTATTCTACATAACAAGAGCTTAACCAAATGCAACAAATTGTAACTTACAGTTAGTTAGTTAATCCTTCTATTAAGATAGTTGTTAAAGTTAGTCTCTGTTTAGCTCTCCCCTTTTGTATATATACTCCCCTGTACTTCACATTTGGTTCAAGTAATGAATTGAAATTCATCTCATTACACAAATAATGTTGGGATTTTTATAGAGTTAAAAATCAAAACTTGAATGTTGTCAAGTTTGTGTCCCACATAGGAGGGGAGAGAAACTTTTGGTGGGTTTATAAGGGATTTCATTCCCTTAGTATTCAAACCAAATGGTGGGGGTCTAGTAGGGGAATCCCCACACGCGCTGAGCCGGGGCCGTGTGCCCGCGAGTGGCGCGTGTAGGCGCACTTCGCATGGAGTAAGGAGCTTTTCTTTTTCCGTAAAGTGGGTCGGGTAGCGGGTTTTCGATCAAAGCAGCAGACGGGTCGGGTAGGACCCGGTTGTTAGTCAGTTGCGAGATGGAGGGGGTCAGCCCACGATTTGTGGAACTGCCCCAGGATTTTCGGAGCTGATGGGAGTGGTGGTTCGGCTATAAAACCGAGTCCAGCCTCCCCATTTCCACACTTCACGAAAAACAGCTCCAGCCCTCTCTCCCTCTGCGTTTTTTGCTTCTCTGTTTTCTGCTATCGTTCTTCCAGATTAAACACAAAACAGTGCTGTGTTTTGTGTTCTTGAGGCTGCATTAAATCCTGGGTCTATTACGTTTTGGAGGCTGCAGCAATACAGCAACGTAATCACCTTTAAGGACAGGAGCTATTCCGTGCGGTTCTTCATCTGTTCTTCGTGTTACTTGCTAAAGATCGACGATTCAGGTTGGTCTTACATTTGTGTATTGATCAAAGCAGCAGACGGGTCGGGTAGGACCCGGTTGTTAGTCAGTTGCGAGATGGAGGGGGTCAGCCCACGATTTGTGGAACTGCCCCAGGATTTTCGGAGCTGATGGGAGTGGTGGTTCGGCTATAAAACCGAGTCCAGCCTCCCCATTTCCACACTTCACGAAAAACAGCTCCAGCCCTCTCTCCCTCTGCGTTTTTTGCTTCTCTGTTTTCTGCTATCGTTCTTCCAGATTAAACACAAAACAGTGCTGTGTTTTGTGTTCTTGAGGCTGCATTAAATCCTGGGTCTATTACGTTTTGGAGGCTGCAGCAATACAGCAACGTAATCACCTTTAAGGACAGGAGCTATTCCGTGCGGTTCTTCATCTGTTCTTCGTGTTACTTGCTAAAGATCGACGATTCAGGTTGGTCTTACATTTGTGTATTGTGTATTTAAATAGTCCGATAACGGGACACTCTCCTTCTACCTTTCTTTCTGATTGATCGAGGAGGATCATCAGGGTTGGCAAACAACTTGGTAATATTAATAAAATCGGATTATTATTGCTGTGTTTTTTTTTTTTAGATAAGAACAAACAAGTATTAATCTTTATATCTATATATATTGTTTGTTCATATTGTTTGGGAACATATAATAGTTTAAATCTCTGAAACATATTTTCAACAAATAATTTGTCATTCATTCAATTCTAATACTATTCAAGTTCATGTAATAAAATTAGTATCAATGAACCATAAACATCAATTTGTAGGCACATTCGTGAGAAATTGAGCAGAATAAAAGAATTCTTAAACTAGAAAACAACTATTAACACGAGGCATTTTCAGGAGAAGCACATACTTTTATCAATCGAATGATTAGGATTAGGGCTCGACTAGAACAAACAAAAACTTGAATGTACCTCGATCAGGAAAAATCACGACGATCACCGGAACAGATTGAAGAATCTCTATTAGGAGAAGCCTCGTCGAACAATCATATAAGTCGGTGGCGTTTGGGGAGCCTCGATCATCGATGCATCGAAAAATTCAATCGTCGATGAATCTCGGTGGTGTTTGGGGAGTCTTGATCGTCGATGAAGCAGAGCAGATCGTTGATGAATCAGTGATGTTGTGACCCTCATGGAGAAATCGGTGTTTGGAGTTTGAACGATAATTGTCAATGTATTAGAGAAATCATCTGTGCTTGGCAACAGTGAGGAGAGCCTCCATCACATATGGAACAGCTAGTCAAGCAATTCTTAACGTTTAGGGGGGTGTTTGTTTTAGCTATTTTTCCGGCTTATTTTTCATAAGCCAATTTTTTCCGGTTTATTTTTTAAAACTCCTGCTTATTTTCTTATTGTAACTTATAATAAGCTCAAAAGTCATAAAATAAGTCGAAACAAACTAACTTATAAAAAATAAGCCTTAAATAAGCTAAAACAAACACCTCCTTAATAAAAAAAATTTCACGCTTAGGATAGCGTGTATATTTTTATGACGTTTGGCACCCGTGAACATTTTTAGTTAATAGGATAATTTCACACTATAAAACGTGAACTAACATATATACCACTTCACGTTTATAAATGTTACGAAATCTTGCATTTTATCACATTTATAACTGTAAAGAAATTTTGTTCACACTTATAAAAGTATACAAGTTGTTCACGCTTTAAATTGTGAATAACCTTAAAATAATCTTTACGCTTTCATAAAGTGTGGAAAAAAAAGGCGAACAATTACAATATTTGTTGTAGTGTTGTATTATAATGTGTGTTACTTCGTTTACATTCGTTTATCATTTAAATAAACGAACAAAATTATAAACGAACTAATCAGTCTTTTAAAGAGTCGAACACAAAGGCTTGTTTGTGTTAGTTTATTTGTTAGGATAAAGTTAAACGAACGAACACGAAAACAAATTCCGTTCGTTTATCATTCGTGTTCGTTTATTTATTCGGCTAAAATTAAATAAACAAATATGAACAAGTCTCGTTCGTATTCGTTTGATTGGTTTGCGGCATACATATAAGGTATAATATTTTTGAAATTATATTAAGTTAATAAAATATATGTTTTATATGAGTTAATTTCATTAATGGAAAAATAAAGGATGTGGTATGATGTGTCGTCATTTGAAGTATGGAAGCCCTCTTTTAAGTATCTCAAAATTTTACACTTCTCAACAAAAATTTACGTTGTATGAATATATATTGGTTAGAGGTTCATGCTACATTGCTACATACTAGAATTGTCAACAATCCAAGTTTAAATAAAGAGTATGGTTAAAGTTATGTAATGATATGAAAGTTTTTTAAATGTTTCAATATAGTATTTGAAGTATTTTGTTTATATATATGATTATTTAACTTGTTAAAAACGTATTAATATATCCTTTACATCAAATGTTACCGGGTAAACAAATAAAAATTCTATTTGACACTTATTCTACCATTTTTTTATCAGGGATGCATAAAAAATTAGGGAAATTGTTCATATGGAGCTCTTGAAGGTAGCAAGAATGTCTTCAACATCGTTCTACAACTCCAACCCAAATTCAAAGCTTCCAAGTGAATGCTATTGTGGGAAGCTAGTAAAATGTCTAACATCGTGAACAAGAAACAATCCTGGTCGAATATTCCTAACAATCCCTAATTCTTTGCTATGATTTTGTATGAGATTTTAGTCATTGAAATTTGTGAACATTACTGTAATTAATCAATAAGAATAACAACCAAGATTATACAAACTACAAACAACTAAACTTGCCATGTACAAGGCCAATATGAAGTTATTAAAGTAAAAAATAGAGGAAAAATTGAAGTTTTTGGAAAATGGTTAGATATGTACAGAAAAACTTTTAAGTACCATATTAGAACATTAAGACAAGATTCCTAACATGCCATAACACTTGAAATAAGTTTAAAAATCATGACTTTACCGGCTAAGCTGGTTGCAGGTTAAAAGGGATGTATATTATTAACAAGTTAAATTGTCATATGTGTAAAAAAAAAATACTTTAAATCTTATATTGAAACATTTAGACAACTTTCATATTATTATGCAACTTTAACGCTAAAGAGAAAATTCACACTAATAATTATTTTAACTTTCATATTTTTCTATCTACTTTTTATCCTATATATTTACTTTTATTTTATTGAGAAAACTATTTACTAGTTCCTAACTTTTATATTTGTTCCAAAGTAAGTATTCTACTCTTATATTATATAGATTAGGTGTCAATGTACCATACTTTTTTACAACTATTTAATGTGTTCTCTAAACATTAATAGTATTCCTAAAATAAACAAAAACTTAATAAATAATGAGGTGACCTAAATTACGTGACAAATAGTCAAATAGCCTCCGAGTATCTTTGTTAACACTTTCAAGTATTTACTTTTTAACCAAATGTAGTTTTTTATGCCTACGGTCTTAAGAACTAAGTTGAGCTAACCGGTTGCATATGGAACTAGTTCGGAGAAAGAGACGATAAAGACCTATAGTGATATGAATATGTTTGATCTGGTGATTTGGAATCGATACCGAACCTAAATTTATTGTATTTTATTTAATAAACTATACGAAAGCTCTATATTAATGTAACAATTGTTGTTCGATATTTGAACTATTTTTGTTTTTTATTTGTAAGAACTAGGATATTTAAACTATAAATCTTGTGATAAGGATTATACTTCAAACATTCTAATTGCTACAATCCTATAAGAAAGGTCAAACTTTAAACGACATTTGTCACAGTAATTTAGGGCTTCATCTTGTTTATTAAATTACAAACAATAAAATCAGGTTTTTATAACAATTTAGGGTCACTGGTTAAACCAGATTGAACTGGTTCCAACCTATATCAACTCGTAACCCGTTCAGGGTCCATTTATTGAATCAACTCGGTTTTCTAATAATTAAAAAAACTTGTTCTTCTTAGTGAACAAAAGAAGACCTAGAAATGTTAAGGTCGCAACAACAACAAAAAAATGTATACTTAAAGATTATATTGTTGAATAATTCCTTAATCATACAAGTCCCATAATCATACTTGATCAATTTAACACATTAAAATCAAGAAAACTTACTTGGTTGTCCAAGTTTAATGGGTGTTGAAGGATTTGTAGAAGAAGATGATCCAACCATGTTTGTTGTTCTTTACTTGTAAATCCTTTTTTTGCATCATACCCGATGGATGGGTTTGAATCAGAGTCTTCCTTTTGTTCTTGGTGTTAGACGTGAGAGGAAGCAGAAACTGATCCCTATCGTGATATATGAATCACGTTTGATTTTGGGAAGATGGTTTCTTAATTGATTCAATACAATAGATAAATGATGCATAAGGAAATTACCACCTTGCCCTTTATTTGTTACTTCCATCAAATAACAAATCATGAATTGTGAGTTATAAAGTGAAAATCATAAGCACCCTTATAAATTAGAACACATTACATAAATGGTCCTTAGGCCATAATAATTAACATTTTCTAACATTCTCCCACTTGGCCGAGTGACCATTTATCATTAATTGGCCAAAGTTGTGTTCCATATTATGTTTATACTCACACCATAGTAGAAAGATACAATCACACGTACCACAATTGATACGGGACCCCCATCAATCATACTATGGTATTTGTATAAAGCTTTTATTTCATTAAGGCTAAAAATAATTAACATAATGTGGTAATATGCATAAAGTTTGTCCAAAGGTCAACATAAGTGTGCACAATTCATAAGTTTAGACAAACGGATAAGTATATGAGGAAATAAAAACTAATACTTGTTCTAATTACAATAAGGCACGATGCTAGTTTAGGTCTCGTCTAAAACCCATTTTCATCACAAGTTCTTGAAAAACTTTTGGTGGTAGACCTTTCGTCATCGGATCCGCTAGCATTTCATGAGTGCTAATATAATCGATACAAAGATTATTTTCCTCTACACGTTCTCGTACGAACAAGTACTTTGTATCAAGATACAATCCGGCCCCGCTCGAACTATTACTGTTCGAGAAATTCACGGCAGCGGAATTGTCACAATAAATCTTCAACGGTCTTGAAATGGAGTTAACTATCTTGAGTCCCCTAATAAGATTCCTCAAAAGCATTCCATGGCATGTAGCATTATAGACTGCAACATATTCCGCCATCATAGTTGAGGTTGTCGTTAGTTGCTGCTTATGACTCCTCCATGAAATAGGACCGCCTGACATCATAAAAATATATCCCGAGGTCGACTTCTTATCATCTTTGCATTTAGCAAAGTCAGAGTCAGAATATCCTATCACTTCCAAACAATCTGTTCTTTTATAAATAAGCTTGTAATCCTTAGTCCCTTGAAGATATCGTAAGACTTTCTTAGCGGCTTTCCAATGATCTAAGCCAGGGTTAGACTGATACCTGCCTAGCATGCCCGCTATGTAAGCGATATCAGGACGTGTACAAACTTGAGCATACATTAAGCTCCCTACTACAGAAGCATAAGGAATTAAACTCATTTGATCCTTTTCTACCTCCGTTTTCGGGCATTGGAAAGACCCGAAAACATCTCCCTTTACTACAGGAGCCACTGAGGGTGAGCAATGTTGCATGTTATAACGTGTAAGGACACGTTCTATATATGCCTTTTGAGACAGTCCTAGTGTCCCGTTGGCTCGATCTCGTTGGATTTCAATACCAATCACATATGAGGCTTCCCCGAGATCTTTCATGTCAAAGTTGCGTGAAAGTAAACGCTTTGACTCATGCAACATATCAACATTATTACTTGCCAATAAGATATCATCTACATAAAGGACAAGTATGACAAATTTGCTCCCACTCATCTTGAGGTATATACACTGATCCACTTGGTTTTTGATGAAGTTATTCTTCCTCATAATTTCATCAAACTTTAAATACCATTGACGTGAGGCCTGCTTTAGCCCATAGATTGATTTCTTGAGTTTGCAGACTAAGTGTTCCTGACCCTTAGATTTAAAACCTTCCGGTTAGGTCATGTACACATCTTCACGCAAATCTCCGTTAAGAAATGCAGTCTTGACGTCCATTTGATGTAGTTCTAAATCGAAATGAGCTACGAGTGCCATAACTATCCTTAGAGAATCTTTTCTGGAAACAGGAGAAAATGTTTCCTGATAATCTATACCCTCTTTTTGTGTATAGCCTTTTGCAACCAACCTTGCTTTATACCTCTCAATGTTTCCATTCGGGTCCAGTTTAGTCTTAAAGACCCACTTGCATCCAACGGGTTTCACACCCTTAGGTAATTCAGCAAGTTCCCAAACATTGTTCTTACTCATGGAATCAAGCTCGTCAATCATGGCTTCATTCCAATGAGAGGATTGGCTACTGTTCATGGCTTCATTGTAGGATATAGGATCATTAAGTTTCCCTAAGTCAAGATCAGCCTCATTTAAATATACTACATAGTCGTCAAAGTTAGTGGGCCGTCGAGATCTTTGAGATCTCCGTAAAGGCTGGTCAGGTTCTTGAGGTTCAGTGTTGACTATTGGGATCTCCTCATTTTGAGGTTCTTCATTAGCTGCCTCAAGATTTGATATACCTTCATCATCCGGTACAACTTGGGCAATAGGTTCCTCGAGAGACACATTAGGAGTAAGAGGTATTGTGATAATAGGATTCTCCTCATGCATCTCATGGAGATCAAAGTCAATATTTGGATCACTCCCACTAATATTTGAATTCTCAAGAAATTCAGCATGTCGAGTTTCGACTATTCGAGTACTATGAGATGGACAATAAAATCGATATCCCTTTGAACGTTCGGGATACCCGATGAAAGAGCAACTGGTTGTTTTCATGTCAAGTTTTCTTTGTTGAGGATTGTACAGTTTAGCTTCGGCCGGACAGCCCCATATTTTCATATACTTTAAGCTAGGTTTCCTTCCCGTCCAAATTTCATAAGGTGTCTTTGGAATGGATTTAGAAGGGACCCGGTTAAGAATATGGACTGCCGTCTTTAGTGCTTCGGTCCATAAGAATTTGGGTAGACTAGAGTTTGCCAACATACTACGTACCATGTCCATAAGGGTTCGATTTCGCCTTTCAGCAACACCGTTCTGTTGAGGTGTACCCGGCATGGTATATTGATTTACAATTCCATGTTCTTTACAAAACTCGAAGAAAGTACCGGGAGATTGACCCACGTCAGTATGTCGACCATAATATTCGCCTCCCCGATCCGATCTCACTACCTTAATCTTTCGGTCGAGTTGATTTTCAACTTCGGCCTTAAAGGCTTTAAACATTTCTAGAGATTCGGATTTCTCGTTAATTAGGTACAAGTACATATAGCGTGAATAGTCATCAATAAAGGTAATAAATGATTTATGTCCGGTTATTCCTGCGGGAAAAGGTCCACAAATATCGGTATGTATTAATTCCAATAAACCGGAACTCCTAGTGGAACCTTTCTTATTTCCCTTTACCATTTTCCCCTTAATACACGTATTAAAATCACTAAAGTCGAGAGTCGGTAGTACTCCATCTCTCACGAGCCTCAACATGCGGTCTCGTGAAATATGGCCTAAGCGTTGATGCCATAACATAGATGAAGTTTCTAGATCTCGCTTTCTTTTATTTATATTATCATTAACATTATATGATAATAGGGATTTCGAGAATTCATTATCCAAACGTAATTTATAGAGGTCACCCTCTAAATAGCCAAAACCAACAACATCGGAATTTAAACTAATAGTTACTATACCATTATCATCAAATATTAGTGTGTAACCACACTTATTTAGTTTAGGTACAGATACTAAATTCCGAGTTATGCTCGGTACATATAGAGTGTCATATAAGTACATAATGAAACCACCTTCCATTACTAAAGGTAAGGTTCCTACGGCTTCAACACTTAAATCCTCTCCATTCCCGACTTTAATGCTCCTTTGGTTTCTTGGCAATGTCTGGGTTGTACGGAATCCCTGCAAAGAATTTGTAACGTGTACCATGGAAGCAGAATCAACCCACCATGTATTAGAGGGAACGTTAATATTAAAGGATTCATAAATCATAAAAGACAATATATTACCTTTTTTAGCTAACCATTCCTTGAACTTAGAGCACTCTCGTTGGAAGTGTCCTTTCTTATGACAAAACTTGCAACGAGGAGGCCCCTTCTTATTACTTGAACTTGGAGTGGAACTAGTACTTGCTTTCTGGGCCTTAGAATTTTCCCCATCTTGACATTTACCCTTTCTTTTGCCGGTGCTTGTGGTTGTGACATGAGCAACATCCGGTTTCTCAACTTTAAGGCGCTCCTCCTCTTGCACGCACATTGCAATCAACTCACTCATTTTCCATTTGTCCTTTTGAGTATTATAGTTGATTTTAAAAGGACCAAATTGTGCAGGTAAGGAGGTCATGATGAAATGGACTAAAAAGCCCTCGCTAATCTCCATATCCATGCCTTTAAGTTTGTTTGCCATGTCACTCATCATCATTATGTGCTCACGCACACCACTTATGCCGTCATACTTCGTTGTTAGCATTTTCAAGATCATAGTACTCGCATGAGCCTTGGAGGTGCCTTTGAATTGCTCCTCAACGGAGTCCAAGTAGGTTTTCGCGTTGTTTGAGTCAGGAATGGCTCCGCGAATTGCTACAGAAATGGAATTCTTAATAATCATGAGTGACATGCGATTCGATCGCTCCCATTGTTCGTAAGCTCGTATTTCATCTGCAGTACTTGTTGCAGTGAGCGCAGTAGGAGGATCATGTCTAAGTGCATGATCTAAGTCCATAACTCCAAGGGTTAGTTTCACATTATCCCTCCAAGATGAGAAATTATTCCCGGTCAACGGTTCAATTCCATAATTGTGGGATAGAATTGTAGCAGGAGTTACTGAAACAGAAGTGATTAAACATAACAGGGATATATCAAAATAAATAATTAGAATGTCAATAATGTAAGTAACCTATTATTAACACCAAAATAATAGGTCATAAGCGTGTCTTGATTGATTATTGGCTTCGCGTTGGCTAACCAGTAAACAAACATAATGACACAATAATCATACATTTATGCCACATAAATACAACACACCACCTTTGGGCAGAAATGAAATATCTATGCATATTAGGCCAAACTTCCATCATATGTATCATCAAGCAACTAGCCGTTGGGTTCGTTGATTGACAATACACAATCACACATACTTACATAAAATGGTTTCATTAAACTTCAATGCCAAATCAAATGATATACCGTTGGGTCTATCATTCAATTCTTCATCAAAGTTTCCATTCGTTATGCCATGTTTTGTTTTAAGGCATTTGAGTAGATTTAATTTGCAGTATTGAATTTCCGAAAGGAAAACACAGGAATATTAAAATCTTTGCTGTAACTTTATATGTTCAAATATGAGGATTAGTTTTGCCATGCCAAATTAACTAATAATTGATTTATTGGATTTGAAAACATGGCATTCTCATATAAGCAGATGCGTGTATATGCATAAATCAAATCAGATATACACAATATTTGATGGTTCTGGAAATAGGATGGACTGGACATGATTTTGCCATTTTGATATAATCGATGAATTAGTTAATACTCCATGTTTATCCACAAACATTTGGCTAATTCCCCCTTTTCTTTAATGCCTTTCGTATTTACCGAAACAATTACATCCGGAAAAAATGGAATCAAAACACATCTATATGAAAATATGAATAATGTTTATATGATTCCAAAACAGAATGGATGTTTAATATGGATTGGAAATCAATTTAAATTCCATAATACAATCTGAACTAAATACAAAATAAGAATCACAATAAATCTTAATTCTTGGCATATTAACTGTTAACATACGAAATCTCAATCGTTAATTTTCTAAATGCTATTTTATTTCCATTATGATTAAGTTTGGAAAAACGGCAGGATGAAATCAATAATAACGATTTCTGATATTGTAATTCTTTTCTCAATTTGATCGATTTCCAGAAAACATTCATGGATAATATTTCTATGCGTTCTTGATTTCAAATTTCTATTATAAATTTTTACGATGCCTTTCAAGAACGACATTAGGGTTTGTTCATAATATGGTCAAATTAATCGAGAGCAACAAGTGCTCTGATACCACATGTTGAATAATTCCTTAATCATACAAGTCCCATAATCATACTTGATCAATTTAACACATTAGAATCAAGAAAACTTACTTGGTTGTCCAAGTTTAATGGGTGTTGAAGGATTTGTAGAAGAAGATGATCCAACCATGTTTGTTGTTCTTTACTTGTAAATCCTTTTTTTGCATCATACCCGATGGATGGGTTTGAATCAGAGTCTTCCTTTTGTTCTTGGTGTTAGACGTGAGAGGAAGCAGAAACTGATCCCTATCGTGATATATGAATCACGTTTGATTTTGGGAAGATGGTTTCTTAATTGATTCAATACAATAGATAAATGATGCATAAGGAAATTACCACCTTGCCCTTTATTTGTTACTTCCATCAAATAACAAATCATGAATCGTGAGTTATAAAGTGAAAATCATAAGCACCCTTATAAATTAGAACACATTACATAAATGGTCCTTAGGCCATAATAATTAACATTTTCTAACATATATATCAAGAAATTTGAATCACTTAACTATTTTTGAGTTTCATTTATCATATTTATATTTTAGAAATAATATAGAACTTCAAGGAATGTATAAGTTATAAGAATTTATGATACCAAATGTAAAACAAACAAGGTAGAATAATTATTTTAAAAATAATATAAAGGTTGAAAACCACAAAAGTTATCTTTCCAACAATATAATACTTTATATAATTATAAAAAATAGAGTAGAAAAATACAATGATAAAAAAACTGATATTGCATTTTTTTTCTTGTAATAGTGCAAGAAAGCCTAGATGCCTTTAGAGTATAGGATGTTGAACTATTGAAGTAAAAAAAAATTATAAATTCACTACACAAGTAATTTAGGAAATTAATTCTGATTTCAAGTTTATTAAGTCAGTTCATTTGCGATGTTATTATTCACCAGTTATATCCAAGCAAGATCCAAGTGGATCAGATCAAACATTCAATTAAGTTGTTAAAGTTGAGACTATATCTTATGCCTATTGTGATTGATCTTTCGAGGACATGTTTCTGCCAAACAAAATGATAGGATTTTAAGATCGTTTCAGTTTATGCACATTAATTAATTAAAAAGATGATAATCCATATATAATAAACTTTTCTATACACAACAAATTTAATTATACTTCAACTTGTATATATCATGTGTTATTAATTTGTATATTATATATATTAACAAAACTTATTATGTACAAATCAGTTCCTTGATTATAAGTGAACAAGGGTATCTTATAAAGATCGGGACCCTCCATACAAACAAAAATACTACCATATATATATATATATATTTGTATGTTGCTCTTTATACACAAATAAAACAACTATAAAACCAACTTTGATCAATTAAAGGATCTCAAAATACTAGAGATGATGTGTGCTAGAATCACTCCGCCCCAATAGAACTAGGAAGATTAATCTCCGTTGACGGTCTACTATCCACATTCAAAACGACCTCATCACCATTTTTAAATTCTTTGAAACACGCCACTCTCCCTAACTCTTCAACTTCCTCGATCACAAGATCAATCCTAGCCACCAATTCAACTAACAAAGCCACAAACGCCGCAAACGGAAGTGCTTCCGAGAACTCCAAGCTCGTGATTGTGAGTTTGCTTAACGTAGGCCTTAAAACCCGTTTCTCGGCCTCAGTTCCGCTCTTTGCTCTTGGCGAGTCTGACTTTAGACGTGCGGTTGCCGCGACCATGGCTAGCATTTTGGAGGTGTTGTTTGGGCTGCTTGGTCCGAGAAAGAGTCGTGGTTGGGACTTTAAAGCGTTGTTGAGGTGTTGGAGTGCTTGTTGAAGGTGTTGTGTGAGTGTTTCCGGTGAGCAGTGTTGGCGGCTTCTTATGCTACCAGCGAGTTTTAGTAGAGATGATGTTATTTCTGATGCCAACCGAATGCATGGATCTTTGAATAGCAATCGAACTGATCTTGGAGTCTGAAAAAAATTAAGAAAAGGTAAATATGAACTTGATTAAAACAACAAATTTATTTTAATTTCTCTTAATTCAGATTTCATATAATATTTCATTCAAGAGTGTAAGGTTTAATTATAAGGTTAATAGATACACACACAGTTTATTTTCCCCTTAATTGTCATTTTATGCTAATAACTTTATTTTATAATTATATATATAATTAATTTTTAATTTTAACAACGTTTGTTATAATTTTATACAATTTGGATATAAGGAAGATATATTACATATACCAAATCAATGAACTTGGAATTAAAATAGATTAAATTAAAAATAGTTATAAATTTTGTCACACTGCATAAAGTATGATAAATTTAATTTGTCTAATTGACATATCTTAAAATATATATAATTTATTCTAGATCAACAGAATAAATTCTTAAAATTAACCCTAATATAATTGACCTTTTACCAAATCAAAATTAATAATTAAGCAAGTATTTACCTAAATCTAATATATTTAATTATGAATAATATCACACATAAATAAAAATATCTAATATATTTAATAATATATCTAATATATTTACCTACATCTAATATAATCACACACATAACACATAAATAAAAATAAAAAATAAAATATCTAATATAGTGCAAGATACGAGCAAACAATTTAGTATGAACCATTTTTAAGTTATATTCGTTGTTATTTGATACAGTTTAATCGAGAAAACTATTATAGGAGATTGCTCGTCCGAGCCAGGCAATCGTATCTGGAAACAACGATTAGTGCTTTTTGACACTACTATTCCCCCATTTTAAGACTCCTAACCCTATAATCTCGACCCCTCGAGTCGTGGTCTCGGGGCCTCTCTTTGTTTTCGGGGCCTCTCTTGGTCTCCTAATATTTTTTCTTTTGTACATAGTCTTTGTAAAAAATACATAACTATTTAAAATATTATGGACAAACACATAGGTATAGATAAAAAAATGTATAACATAAAAATAAAGTAAACTTTATCACAAAAATCAAAACATCTTAAATTAGATAAAAGGTTGTTAATAACATACAAAAAATAAAACCCAATCTAAATAGTATCCAATGTGTTGCTTGGGTTTTTTTTAAAAACATCAAGGATAGAAGTTTAAAAAAGTTACAAAAAGTAATTGTGTATTGTTTCAAAAACTTTAAACCAACTAATAAATTATACCAATATATACATTAGGCAAGTCATCGTGTCGTTTCAAAAGTTTTGATGTCGTCTTGTTAGTACAATACCCATGTGTTGGTCATGTCTACTTTATAAATTGATAAACATTGTGTTGCTCGGATCTATCTTATATTTTGGTAGACATGTACTAAGAGAACTATTAAATCTAGAAACTAAATACATATGTATTAAAGCCTAAAAATCTATAAAATAAATACAAATTAATGTTAACATTATAGCTCATTTTAGATGCATTTAAAATTACATGCTATAACATATGACTTTTACCTGAACAACCAAATTACTCTTGTATAACAACTAATTTTGATAACTCTACTAACAATATTCCCAAAAAAAACACAGAGAATAACAAACCAAGGGTCCACAATCTCCTAACTATATTATAATATAATTTCTTCTTAAAAACAGTATTGTCTTGCGGATTCTAAAATGTATTATATCATATCGTTTTCTTTGCTAGGATAAAACCATCAAATTTCAAACTTATGTTACCTCAAATTCCTAGAAGACCATTGGCCATTTAACTGAAACAAAAACCCATATCTGCTTGGATCCTCAACTACGTATATTATATATGAGACATGTAAGAAAATAATTACTTTGCAACACAAAAACCAAAATGAATAATTGAAAAGAAAAGTAGCTGCTCTTAAAAATTTTAATAGATTACTACTTACTACCATGCAGTAATAATATAATCAAACAAACCAACACCTACATTACATGAGATTGAACATATTCAGTTGCTAGATTAACATATGGCTATTTGAGTTTATTTCTACCAAAAATGACGTCAATGCATGCATCTTGGACTTCATAAGCGTGCAAGCATGGTGGCGTGTTCAAAACCATATAGTTTTTATGTCAATAAAAGAAAGAGAAAAAGGCACAATGTAAGATTGAAAAGACCATGTGTTAATCGGAAGTAATAAATAAAGCACTTAATTGAATATGCTAATCTCACAAAAAAGCTTTAGAAAAATAACTGATACACGAAGTTTTATCAAAGAAAAATAACTGAAACGTTGGGCTTCGATCGTTTTTAGTAATGGGTCTTTTTCCCGGTAAGTCGGTAACTCTGACATGAATTTGACAATAATATAAATAATCATAGACAATCCCTTTCATTATAGAAGTTTAGGGTGACAAACAATGAGTTAACACTTAAATATATTATTTAATAAAAATATTTATTTAAGTCGTTTATTTAGTATAGAGCATTTATCTTTTTTTATTGTTATTTATGTAAATAATTTCACCGGCTAGATTTGGTTAAAAAACTCAAATTTGATTATAAAGAAGTTTTATAAAATATTCAATAGTAATGTAACATATGAGTTTCTGATTCTGATAGATTTACTCATAAATATCATATATATATTTTATAATTGTATTACTATATAGACTTCAATAGTATTATATTGGACTATATATGCCATGAATGTTGGCATACCAATAATCCATATGTATGATTACATACAAATAATGAATGTAAAAGATCAAGAGAATGACAACTTCAAACAAAAACTGTTCTTTGTAGGAGAACTGCAAGAATTAATCTTACCCTTAATTAAATTAATCAATAACTAAGAATCTTTAATGACTCATTAATGCTTCATTAATGACCAATTAATGAGGGTTATTTCGTGAAAATCAAGCCTCGTAAATTAATGACGGCTTGATCGGACGTAATTTACGGTTAGGTAAATATATAAATTACCAAAATACCCTATTAATAAATTATTAATAGTGTTAAAAACGTTCTCGCATGAAAATAGTTCTCGTTTGAATTTTCCCACATATATATAATTATAATTATTATTGATCTAATAAAATAATATAAAAGACTAGTATATGTGGGCTCCAAAGTTCTAAAAAGTGATAGCTTGACCTAGAACTAATTATTCGAATAACATGTATATTTTTATATGCCAAAAAGAATCTTCCCTCATGAACATTATATTACTAGATCTCCACAAAACATAAAGTATTATGCAAGTTGCAAATTAAAACCTTATTTAGCAACTCAAAGTGTCACAATTGTAGTCCTATGCGTCACATAATGTAAGAAAAAAATGGTACCCGAATTTCAGTTTGTAGACTTCCATGAAGAGCGACAACCCCGTACCCAAAATGTCGAAGAACACCTCCTAGTTTCACATATTGCTGCCAAGGGAACTTGTGGCAATCCCACGAGTGTCTCGGCTCCCAACTCGCGTGGAGCGCCTATTAAATAAAATATTACAACATTTATAACCAGATATAACTTATCTTATATAACTTTCAACTAATTTAGAAATTTTTTTTAAAGAAATAAACGTGCTTACGAGGGTTTCATCAGTTGATTTCGAGTCTAAAACGGCCTTATAATTCTTGTAAATAGGATCCTCAGTTGTCTCGTCTATTTCTGTATCTGATTCTTCATCGTTGAAGTATTTATTCACACAACCTGCATTATCATATATGTTTAATTAAAAAGGATATATCAACAAATAAGTAATTATTTAGGCCTAATTATGTGTGTGTGTGTATATATATACCTTCAATTGATTTTGCTAGTCCTTCTAATTTGGAAACAGTGGAATTATGAAGATCTTCTCCAGACCAATTTGGGAAGATAAAAAGACTCATCAGAATACAAACACCAGAACCGATCGCGATTGTATAGATGCGCCCTTGCGCTAGTTTTAGAATATCTTCGACCCGATAACTCGAAACAGTGATCAAATTGAATGTCAAGAGGAATATAAGCACACCATAATCATAGTTCTTTTTAATTTTTGGAAAAAATCTCAAAAATGTAGTAGATGCCCCTGTACAAGTCAAATATATATAACAGTCAATAAAACTTATGATAATATGATATCATGTTACTGTAACATTTATATACAAATTAAGAACAGTTATATAATTCTTCTTAGTTTATTACCAATTAGAAAAACCGAAGCTCCAATGAATACAGCTCGAAAAACCTTCCCGTATTCTCTAGCGATAAACTCGAATAAAAACGCTAGAATTGCTGCTAATAACGTCCCGAATCCTCTGTTTAATCCTTTGCATAATGTTGCCCCTATGAAATTATATTCAACAAGCACATATATATTTGCAAAACATGGTATATATATAAGTGTCACACTTTATATGCAAAAAAATAATAATAATGAAGATTTATATAAAAACTTACCTGCAGTGAATTCAAGGACGACAACAACAGTCATGACAGCCCAAATAGCATTTTCTCCAACCCCTTTGAAAATGGGTTCGATTAGATATAACAAAGACACTAATGTCAAAGCAAGCCCGACCTTAACGCCATGGATCGCCCTTCTCGGGTCATCTCGACCCACTTTATAAATTTTTTGACATAAGAAACCTGGAAATCTCTTAATCTTTTCTACAGAAATCTTTGTTTTCTTGCGAAAACTGGTCATCATGGTGTGTAATCTGATCTCAAACACAGTTGCATTCAACAGATATATATTTTTTCAACAAAAACTATGTGATGGTGACAAATAGTTACAGTATAGAATAAGCAGCAGATGACACCATGATCGATGTTTTGTTATATATATAGACAGAGAGGTGTGCTGTGTGGAAGACAGATGTGATTGTTTATGTATTCACATGGTCACCATTGAAAGGGATGGAGTTTAAGGAGATATTATTAAATTTAATATTGTTATTATAATAAAGAAATGTGATCAGTCACAATAATAAGTGAAGCGTTTGCAAAAAATATGCCAACTTTACAAATTTATTTTATTTGTTTACAAGTTAATGATTGCTTATGAGATAGTGATGTATTATTATTAAGGTTTTAAAGAAGTTCATTTCATCATTTGGTTAATTTGTTGATTTAGGGTCAAAGGTCGTTTTTAATTGGTACTTAAATTATAATTAACTCCTTATAAATCATACTATTCATATTGGATTTGGATACTCTAAAATTAGGAAAACATGTAATCTTCTCTCGTAACAAGAATCAATGGATATTTAGTGTAAATTAAGATTCGTATAAGACCTACTGTTTTTATTATACGTAGTATTTTAATACAATTAAATAGTTATCAAAATTAGTTATATTGTTATTATAATGATATATTTATATTTTTGAGATTATTTTAACATAAACAAAAGTTTGTAGGTATGCTGTTTGATCCACTTTGATAATGGTTTACACTTTACATCGAACCAAGAACCATAAATTTAGGGTACTGATTTTTCCACGGAATTTCTTTATCCATCCACAGATTTCTTATACACAAAGACATCTTTACCCTTATTTTAATTTATGAAATAAAGTTTGCAACACTGGAAAGAGAAAATTCATAATATTGGAAAGAGCAAAACTCCCCAAAAAAAGGCAGAAACCCAAATGAGATAAACAGAGTGTTCCTCTCTGCCGTTTGCGGCTCTTCGTCACCATCGTTTCTCATATTTTCTGTAATTGATTTAGTTTTTGTTAAATCTAGTCGATTTCATTTCTATTATGGTCAGATATCATTTTTCCAGCAAAAACTTCATATACCTTCCTGCCTTTATCTCGGCGAGACGACGAAGAACACCAAAAATTGCCGTCGCCGGAGCTATCACCGGAAATCTTTGGTTCTATCGGTTGTTCAAATCCCCAGCGGTTAGAAAACAAGAGGTCTAAACGCTTTTATATGACGGTAGATGAAGGTTATATTCTCGAGCTCAGCTTCTGAATGACAACAAAGGAGAGAGTGGTGGTGGTGGATTGGTGGGGAAACATAGATCTAAACGGAGACGGAGATGGGCGGAAACCTGAGAACGAGAGGTCTAAACCCTTATGGACTCCCGGTGATGGTGGAGAGAGTGGCGGTGGCGGCGAGACTCAGATCTAAACTACGGGTACTGGACTTCCAACGGTTGCGGCAGCGAAACTCAGAGAAGTGGTGATGGTTTCCGGCAGCGTGGGAGTGAGGCTAAACTCTGAGAGAATTATAGGTCTTCGACGATGGTTGTTTCCGATTTGCTCCCTTTTCTTAGTTGCAAGTTTAGACGGCATCAAGATTCAAGACGGTGGTTTCCGTTGTGCTATGTGAGAGGCGCTGGAGTTTGAGAAAGGCAATATTTTTTATGTAAGGGCAAAGATGTAATTTTACATTAAAATTCCGTGGATGGCTAAAAAGTATACGTGGAAAAATCAGGACCCATAAATTTAAAATCAATATCATGTGAATAAATTTATAGATAATAACATCTATTTTTAGGAATACGCAAATTTAATAATTTATAATGTAATAACTAGTTACCAAATATGGTTTAGAAAAACTTTAACTGCTGGATATAATTCCGAGATAAAGGCAAGAGGAACTTTAAATAGAGAATCGAAATTTTACCATAATTTTAGTTACCTTATTGTGACAGAAGAATAATTATAAAACTGTATCATGTTAAAGATTATGTTACTATTTCACTCGTATATTTACTAATGTGATGTTTTTAAGTATATTTATTTCACATACATCATTAAAACTAATTCTAAATCTACTTTAATACCCATAATACCGTATATTAATAAGGACAATGATAACCACAGCCCTTAGTGTTGTGGATAAAAGTATAAAAGGTAGTTTAACTTTTCAAAATTGATAATTATAACTCATGTTACATAATCAACCTTCCATGTTTGTAAAATATTCACATTAATCATCATTTAAATAACATTCAAATTTTCTATTCATGAACATGATTATCATTTTTAAAACTTAATATCTTATTGTTTTTACTCTTATCCATAGCCCTTAGGGCTGTGGTTATCATTTTCCTATTTTATAATTCCGAGTCATTTTATATATTTTTTTTAAATATGTATCTGATAACCAAAAACAATAGCGACAACGGGCAAGTCGACCCTATCGATGTCTGTGTATAAACTGTGTACAGCAATTACCAAAACACTTTTTGACCATCCTATCTTTTGTTGACACACTTATAACGCGTGCTGTAATTTTCTCTCCTCTCTTTCTTGCTTATCTTATTTTTATAAAATAAAAATAAAATATAAGGGTAAGGTTAATTAGAGATATACTGACTTTTAACTAAACAATAATAAAACGGGACGTTAATGTGACAAGAACGGAATTAGCTGTATAGATGGCTTTGAAGCATCGGTAAAAATGTCAAAGGTGCGTATCACTTCGATGTGGTACCAGGGTTATACTACAACCCATTTAGCATTATCATATCAATTACCGATAGAAGTTTTTTACTAAGGATGTAAACGAACCGAACGAACATAAACAGGGCTTGTTTACGTTCGTCGTGTAACTTTTAGCCGAATGCATAGACAAACACGAACGGATAAACGAACGGATTTTTGTGTTGTGTTCATTCGTTTAAAATATTCGTTTGTTTATCTGTTCGTGTTCGTTCTTTTTTCAGCTAAAGTTAAATGAACGAACACGAACAAGTCCCCATTCATGTTGGTTCAGTTCGTTTACAGTTCTAGTGCACGTGCAATTGAGAGTTGGTTTGGTAAAACTTATTGCCAACTCAAAAAAATTTATCAAAAGAGATTTGTGAGGGTATAAGTACTTAATATGTAACTCAAAAAATTCCAATAACAATGCAATAATTGTGATTAAATAAATAAAGAAGAAAGTAAGGAAAAAAAGAAATAAAAAATAATAATTTCTACTATCTATATCAAGATTCAAGGTTTGTTTCTTTAGTTTTTTTGTTTCTTCTTGCTTAATCTATTCTTTGATTTCAACGAATTGAATGTTTTGGTAGTAAGATTATAGGTATTTTGTGTTTTATTTCTTTGCAGTCGGGAAACCTACAAGAATCACGAATCAAGGATTGTTTCTTTAGTCATTCTGGTTTTTTTTTTCTTGATTAATCTCTTATTTGATCTCTCCACTGTAACAAAACATCACTGACGATTTGTATGAAGTAGTCGAAAGATTTCCACGCGCTTTCCTACATACTTCCGTTCATGATCTACAATGGACTACTTCACGCAAAGGATATTACTTGATTTGATTTAAGATAAATCTCACCATCATCTTCTTAACCCTCAACTTCGCCTCCTGCTTAGTGTTTATAGAAAATCAAGATAGGTTTCTATCTGAATTAGTGTCTATCAAAAACATATATATCTTTTTTTGTTTTATACACATGTATTTGAATATTTTTGTGTGTAAGTACACTTTTTATATTTTTCTATTTGATTTGATATATTTCAAGTCTACTTCTGTAAAACCCGTACGAGCACGGGTATATAAACTAGTAACAAAAGAAAAAAGAAATAAAAAAAATTACATAACAAAAAATGGCTAAAAAAGACGCGGACAATTAAATCTATAAAAAAGCGAAGGAGTTGTAATTCGACTAATAAATGGCGGCGCACAGTTAAAAAAACGGGGCAGAAATTATCTAATTTTATTAATTACATTTATATCTTTTTTTTATTAATTTTATTTAATAACAAAATAATAAATAATTGGTCCATAATAATTCTCGTAATAAAAAGGTATGTTTCACGATTGTTAGGGTCGACTTGCTGGTAGAGGACTTTCATGGTATGTTCCGTACAATACGTTATAGATCTATTTACATTATGGTGGGAGGTTCAAATGAGAACCTTAAATTAATTGAGAATGAGAGACTCAATACTAGCCGTCCAATTCTCCTCCTTTAATGTCATTGCCCACCCATGAATTCCTCATATTCACCCTGCCACACTCGATTCCCTCACGCTCTCCATCCATGAATTCCACCTACAAAATGAACGGCTAAGATTTAATCTCTCATTCTCAATTAATTTCCCATACTCATTTGAACATTCCTGTTACACTGTAAATACATATTAATTCGCATATAAAGATTAGACACCTCAATTTATTTTATATTTAATTCAATGTGTTAGTAGTGGAGACTTTGGAGCACGTGGAACTTCTGTCATTTTTAGGACACCTTTTAATCCTTTGATACCACTACTCTACAAACATTTTAGTACTTCATTTATAAATGTTTATTGATTGAATTAAACTATTTAAATCTATTTGGCTTTCGGATTCAGGTTTTTAAATTCATATAACTTTTAAAAGAAATAATAAGCGAGCGGCGAGCCCATTAGAAACAGTCATTCTTTCTACCATGTAAAATGCACAAGCAAGCCTGCCTACCTGCCGCAAACAGGCCTTGCAACTTATTTATAAACATTCAGTAATTAAGCTGTTTTAACCACACAGCTTCATCAAACAACACATTCAAGACACAACAATATATCAATCAATCTTTCATTCTGTATAGCACAAGCTTACCAAGATACTCCTTTTTTTTTAATCTATATGTGGGTTTAAATTAAGAGCTCGCTCCAAAAACACGAATCCTCTGTTCAATGGCCACACGACAGATTGGACATGTCGCCTTCCCCTTTGTCCCATATTCATCATTGCAAGAAGCACAAACAACTTGATGAGCACAAGGCAAGAAAACAACAGAAACTTCATCTTTCAAACAGATTATGCATTCACGATTGACCCCGCCTTCTTTTTCATCAAGATCGTCAAGTTCATGGAGCAGCCTTGCAATGGTTGGATGGGACCCATTGGGAATCTCGGCTGTTGACTGGTGAGTCAACTGCTTATCGGGATTGGTTGACACTTTGAGGCGTGACAGTTCTTGTTCAAGTCGTTGCAGGTCATCTTTGTGGCGTTGGAAGTCTAATTCTATTTTGGACCGTAAAGCTTCATGCTTTCTTTTGTTATTAGCTTCTGCCGCTTCTTTAAGTCGTCTTTCTTCCTCAACTTGTGCAAGAGCATGCTCTTTAGCTTTTTGCTCCTGCTTCCACTTTGCCTGTTATGTGGAATTCAATGTCCAGCCAAATTAAACTTTATTCAAGATTACCAACATTGTAGGGGGGAATATACACTGATTTTGGTACCGGATACAAAATTCACTACATTTTTACGTCAGGGAAAATATAAACTTTCAAAAATGTGCTATTATTTTAAAGACCAAACCTATAGGATCCATGAGGTGACACGTAACTGCTACATTAGTAAGAAGGCCACCATGGTCAGAACTTAACCACATGTCACCTGCCAAGTCATCAATTTACCTTGAACTGAAACTTATGTGGTTTGTGCCTTATATAAGTTGATCATACCTTTTTATGCAACTAGTCCTTTTGTAAATGTTCCTATATATATTGGTACTAAAGTAAGTATATATTAACCTTAATTCATTAACTACTAGAAGGTCAATATTAGAACATGTGTATCTTCCTAGGATTCATATCTTTTTGGTCATGTTTATTATTCTTTAAACCATAAACTACATCTATTAATATATACTTAAAAACAAGGTAATAGAGATAAGAAGAGCATACCTCAGCCGCTTTTTTTGCTGCTTCAACTTGGATCATCTCTTCTTGCATCTCGGTAATCCTCCGCTTCTCGGCTGCAATATCATCCTGCAACTTCACTCTCTGTTTTTCCCAAGCCAAAAGTCTCTTTAGGTACTTCTTCTCCCTCCTTGCAACTTCCAAACATGTATTAACAGATTCAGAGGCACTTAACTTGGAAGCCTCCATTTCTGCTCTGATTTCTGCATTCTCTGTTTCAAGACGTCTAACTGCTGCGTTTGCGCGGTCAACTTGACCACTTGCTTTCCTCAGAGCAGTTTCCATCTCTGAAAGCCTCTTCATGGTCGGGTCTTCAACAGATGACTTCCCCTGTTTCAGACGTTGAGTCTCCTCCCTTTCCATTCTTAACATTTTCAACTCAGTGAGATCATGACTGAGTTTTCTTGCTGCTTGCATTGCTTTCTGATGTGCCCATTCTTTCCTTTCTTTCACTTGTCTCTCAAGATCTTTAATTTGATGCATTAAACTCAAGATCATCTCATCTTTCTGATCCTCGGGTACATATTCCATATCTCCTTCAAGATTCAGATCACGAAATTTACTCAACATCATGTTCACTACTTCTTGATTCTTCACACTCTGCGTGTCTTCGGTTTTTTCAGCAATCGTTTCAACTGCATTTGATGAATGGCCATTGGAAAAGGAGCTTGAACCAACTTGTGTGTCTTTTGTGTTTGCTCTGTATCCTGCAGCAAACATGGCTACATTCCTTTTCAAAAGCATCTTCATTGAAGGAGATAGATTAAACCTCTTTGGACACTCGATCTCCCTTTGCAAACTCATTTCTGAAGCAGCAGCATATGATAGAAATCTGTTTACAGGAAAATCAGAGGTTCCACCATTTCCAAAACCCCACCCACCATGAAACCTACATAAAGCAGGAGTTACCCCAACTGAATCATTATTCATCTTTTCCACATTGTTCACAACAGGACCACTAGACTCACTATTACTACAACTATCTCCATTTGAATTTGAGGATATAGGGATTTCCATAACGCTTGCTCGACCCACATGAAGATCACTCATGAGTAAACACCACATGGCATCTCCTTTACTCAAGTGTGGCTTGATTTGCTGCAATAAACAAACCATACCAGCTAATGAATACTCTTCCAATTGCCTCAAATCAGCAAAAACATGTTCATTTTCATCTGGATCTCCCTCATTTCCATTAGACCCGCTGTTTAAAAAAGCCAAAGCATTATGCAAAATGTTAGTCAGAACATCCATTCCACCATAACAATGTCCATTTCTGAGTATAGCCCTTAACGCAACTTCCTCATCATAACCTAATGCAACAAGCTTAACAATCGCCTCGTTATACAAAAACTCCAAATTCTTCATCAGAATCTCTTCTAATTGTTCTTCGGTACAGTAACCCCAACCAGCATCATCGAAATTAGGGTTAGAATTGGGATTTTGGGATGATTCGTTAAAACCCAATTGAAAATTCAATGGGTTTAGACTAGATTTGTTCGCTAAAGCTTTATCCGTTGCATCGGAATCGGATTTCAGAGGACGAGGCCTCCGATTTGTACGGATGTGCTTTTCTCTAACAGTGCAACCCATTAATTACTACAAAAAAAGAAAAAGAAAAAAAAAACCATCAACATCGCTATAACGATTTCATTTCCGATCGACAAGACGATGGAATTAATATCTAGATACAGAGGACAGTGTTTCTGATAACTTACAGATCAAAATTGGCGTTCTGAATACCTGGTAGTTTGTAATTTTAGAGAGAAGAGAAGAGAGCGTATGCAATTGCTGATCGACCACAAAGGGAGTACAAAATCAGAAGTTGTATTCGGACTCGGACGAATATCCTGTCGGGTGACCCGATTTAAAAATATATGAATCATATGGAGACGGGGATCATGCCATCATGGGCTGGGTCTCATATGGGCCAAGTCAATGGCGTTACAACTTGCTACTCTAGTATCCAACTACAAATGTTTTTATGATGTTATATATTACAGATTTTTTGAAATGACTTAATAATAATAATAATAATAATAATAATAACAATATTATTATTATTATTATTATATAAAATGTTAACATCAAAAGAGACCTTCAATTCTACCGAATCAACTGTTGGCGTTTGAGTTAAGTAGAAAAAATCACATAATATATTTACCTGATAAAAAAACTAAAAGAATATTCAACAAAAAATAATAATAAAATACATTATTTATAATTTCCCTTTCTTTTGGCTATTTTTTTCAACAAACGGATCATGACAGTTAGAAAAAAAAACCTAAAATTTGTCTTCCCTAAAACAAACCTAAGATCCTAGATATACCCCAACCCTACAGAATCCACAGCCACACTTCTAATCTTATGTCCCTTGAAGTTCTTGATACATCTAAGTTCTAACATATATATAATGCATGTGGTTTTATACTTGTATCTAACAAGAGTAATTATATGAACAATCATACAATCCAATTGAGGGCATGTAATACCTACCCACTATATATACTTATGTATTAACTCATTTGAAATACTAAAATTGTTATAAAACCAGCAATGGTCATTATATCTATTGGTATTCAAACCATTCAAATGTATATATGTCATCATCCTCATAATTATAGTTAATCTACAACTTATTAGATCTCCATATGATTATAGCAACATGGATCAACTTACAAACCCTTTCTTTAGAAGAATACATGTTTTTTTAAGAAATTTGCCATTGTGTATTTAAGGGTAGATAGTGGTTCAATCTTTAAAATTTCCACTCAATTTCAGTTTAACCTTAAACTCTTTTTTAGCATTTTATTATCCTGAAGTTTAAAAAAACAAGTTACTTAACCGTTGTGACATGTTTTTGTAGGTTAACTAAAACATCCAAACCTGCAATGGTGAGATGATCATCGCTTTTCTTGTTCGATTGATCAAGAACATGAACAATCATATTTAACTATTTCTTTAACGAACATGAAAAAATTCAGAAGAAAGCGATTACTCGATTATTATTTTGTATGTGTGTTTTCAACTAATTATTCATTGGTTTCCATATTTGGGGTTTATGAGTTCGTCGCCAATTTGTTTATTGGCTTTATCGCATATCGTGTTTGTTAATCAATCAATCAGATGTTGATTTGTTCACTAATTTTGCTTATTTTAGAATGTCAATTTTTTCACGTATTTGCTCATATTAAAATGTTTAAAATATATGTGTGGATGAATCACATTGTAACTTTTTTAATGGCTTAATAATCGACATATATAGGTGTGTTGATATGTTAAGTTAACAAGAAAATAAAAAAAAACAAAATATGTATAGTTTGACATGTTAAACAAGTTATAAATTAAAAAGGTAAAAGTGCAAATCAAAACTTAAAGAGTGAAAAATTGCCAAACAAAGTTTTAGAATTAAACCGTTAAATTTTTTTTTTAAAATTAGTTAAAATAAAATAGAGTGAAAAGTCTAATCAATATTTTCCTTTAATAAATATACATATTGTTTACTTTTAGGCTCCAAGATTGAAGGTTATAGGGGAAATATAAAAGTGGTCTACCACCAACTTCTCCCATCATCTTTGGTTAAATATTCCTCCCCTAACTTTATTCATGAGTAGAGGTGAACAAATACCGGTTTTTACTATATCCGGTTATAGTAAAAACCGGATCGGATTTTTCGGACAAAAAAAAAACCGGTTACGAAAAAAACCGGTTTAGTATTAACCGGTTTTGATATCGAATTCCGATACTATTTTATCCGGTTTCGGTTTATACTATAACCGGTTTTTATAAAAAACCGGTTTTTATTCGGGGCAAAAAATCCGGTCCGCGTATTTTTTATGTAGCCCACTGTTTTTTTTTTTTTTTTTTTTTTTTTTTTTGTTTTTTTTTTTAAATACATTTCCTATAATATATACTATAAAAAAACATACATGTGAAAGAAAACTCAAATTTTGATTAATTTAAATACTTAAAAAGTACAATGTTAAAATTACAAACTTCCTAATTAAAAATATTCAAACTACAAACATCTAACTTAAAACCATTCAAACTTCGAATTAAAAGTGGGAAGCCAGGGAGGAGCTTCGGCATCGCCATCACCCCTACATAGCAACCCGTTCACGCTTCTTCTTCTTCTTCTTCTTCTTCATCGGGAGACGATATTCCAAGTTCCACTTCTTCATTGTGTATGTTTGATTCCAAGTCGACGTCAATTGGGTCTTCTAGTGTGGTCACGTGTTGTCTTCTAGCCGCACCATCCAAGTAATCTTTTAAACAAATACACACTTCCACAGATTCGGGACTCAACCGTGATCTTCTTGCGGATACGACCCTGCCACTCACAGAAAAAGCAGATTCCGAAGCTACCGTAGAAGCTTGGACGGTTAGTAGATCACGGGCCATGGCGGCTAGAACCGGAAATTGTGATTCCCTTTCCTTCCACCAAGCCAAAATATCAAAAGTTTGAAAATCCTCATATGTATATTTTGCTATAAAATTGGTTGACATGTAATTCCCTAACTCACTACTTGGGGTGGAACCACGTGCTCTCTTGGATTGAGAGTTCATAATTGTGTTAAAAAGTGACAAACCCGCATTACTTTGGCGTCTACTAGATTCCGCTCTCATTTGATCATGAATGGCACTAGATGTCCCGTATTTACCCAAATAGATCTCAAACATATCTCGAAAACATTTATTGAAATAATTGGTTTGGTTAGTTATAAAAGCGGGATCATCTTCGGTAAGGTTAAAAGAAAATGCAATTTGTTCGATTAATGTTTCAACTCCACCAACGTTTAAACAAGGGTTTAAAGCGGCGGCACAAGTAAATACCGGGGGAATTTCCTTAAAATATTTTAAAAGTTTTTCTTTCATTTTTGCCCCAACGAGTTTCAATTCTTCACCTTCAAACTCAAAGTCACCAATTTTGCTAGCCATCAAAAACAATTGGTTAAGCACCAACGGACTAGTGGGATAATAAACGCCGGATAAACAAGTTGTTGCGTCTTTAAAAACCTCAAGTAAATCGTGTAGTTTTGAAATCATTTCCCAACCGTCATTCGGATACTCTTGTGCTACAAGACCTTTATCAAACAAGTTTTTGTGAAAAGTTTGCAACGTATCTCTTTGCCTTAAGGCGGAGTGCATCATCATCCAAGTGGAGTTCCAACGAGTTGGACAATCCAAATTTGGACCCAAAGCTTTACAATTAACCGACTTGCAAAAACGTTTATAATTATTCAACCGTTTGTTGTTGGAGCAAAAAATCGATTTTATCATTTCTTTGAATTCTTTTCTTTTGGAGTCAATAACCTCCAAACCGGCTTGAACGGAAAGATTGATGATGTGTGCAGCACAACGAGTGTGAAAAAACACACCGTCTAAAATTGGTGAAAGTAGTATCTTTAATCGTGGAACCGCGTTTGTGTTATTTGACGCATTATCAAAAGACATAGAATAAACTTTGTTTTGTATGTTATAAACACAAATCACCCTTTTTAAAAGCGCAAATAAATTTGCGCCGGTGTGTGGTTCACCAAATAACTCAAACGCGATTGTACGTTTCATCATTTGCCAACTATCTTGGTCTAGCCAATGGGCCGTGACGGCTAGAAAAGAATGTCCGGTGTTATGTGGAGAACTCCAAACGTCACATGTAAGTGACACACCATAACGGTGTTCTTGGAATCCTAAAATCATTTTTTCTCTAGCCGCACGCCACATTTTTATTGCATCACGCCTAAGGGTAGTACGACTTACAGCGGTGTAACGCGGTTGCATTAGTGTTTGGATGGTTTCGGTGAAATCTTTATCATCAAAGTGGTCAAACGGCAAAGCTTTTGTAATCACGAACCTCGTAAAAGCGTCTCGTAATTTGTCGTTGTCGTAAATGAAAACACCACCTTGATTCGTCATGTTGGCTTGAGTTGCATCGGATGTTGCTCTTAGCGCCTTGCATGACTTGGAAATATGAGCCCTCAAAGTAGAGTTGCCTTCGGGTGCTAGAAACTTGTGACAAAGTTTGCACCGAGCCCTTTTTGAACCGTTGGACATCTCGCACAAGTCGAAATGTTCCCAAATTTCTTTATTTCTATTATGCTCGAGAATCCTCACCACATCGGGGTTTCCTCCGACGGAAGATTCTCCCGTATTCGGCATGCTACTACTACCGGCCATGATATCAATCTCAAGAAAGTGAGCTTTGGTGAATAAAAGTAGAGAATTTGGAGAGAATTTGGAAGATGTAAGTTGTGATTTAATCCCACAACATACCCACACTATATATAAGTGTTTTGGGTGGCAAAATGGTAAAAAAATAAGAAAAAAACGGTCAAGAAACACCCCAAACGGCTAGAAAACGGCTACTTTTCGAACCTAACGGCTAGTAGTAAAAAACCGGATAAAAAACCGGATAAAAACCGGTTTCAAAAAAACCGGTTTTTTATCCGGTAAAAAAACCGGTCGGCCCAAAATCCTACAAACCGGTCATACTATCCGGTTTTGAAAAATCCGGTCCGGATAAAAAAAAACCGGTTTTTAGAAAATCCGGTTTCGGATATTTTTTCGTATAAATCGGATATTCGGTTTTTTTGTGCACCTCTATTCATGAGTATGAAAGAGACCAACTCTTAAATGTCAAACACCACATACAATTAATCTAATTATATGAAAGCATATATATATATAGTGTAATTTGGTTTTTGTTCAGTCACTTGTCATTAAGTGACTGCTTGATTAATTAAGTTGATTCAACAAATTTAGTTAAAAAACCTGAAAAGAAAAACAATATGTGACACTTAATGTACAGTCAATTATCATTTGAGATGAAAACTTGTAGGACCAAAGGTAATACAAACCAGAGCTTAGCAATAATATGAGCTAACACTTTTCAAGTTTGGGTCCAGGCACATGTGAACTACACCCTCAAAACATGAACTGAGACAAGATGATTTTGCATCAGAACAAACTTGTATCACTATCTTATATTGCACATCATGATGCAATTCTAACACATAATAATATCTACTCACCGAATCGTTTTTTGAAATGTCAAAGATGACGTTATGATGATCGAATTTTATCGTTGCATCAACAACCCATTAAATATCTATGTCAATTGAGAACACATGAGGATAAAGCTAATAGGGACTGGAAGGGTTGTGGACTTGTGGCACCTTAAAAAATTGGATTAGTTATTATTATCTTACTACAACTTGTCAACTTATATAATAATAATGTATTTGCATCGTTATAGAGATTCTAGGGTTGGGTCCTCCAATATAAAATACATATAGCGCTTGGAATATGATCAAATTCATGGTAATTAAACGTAGTACTTACGCAGCTCAGAGCTTTACATGTTATAAAAAACATTATGAGCGAGACATTCAAATTTTAAGAATAATATATATTATGAACTAATGAGACAATTTATTATGTATTTGTTACGATTTATAATATGGGTTTTATTTAATAACAATGAGAAATTATGGTTAAATTATATTTTAAAATAATCCTTAATATTTTAAAATTAAGAAGCATTCATTATTTGAGATATAAATTAGTGCTTGAAATGCAAATGTGATTTTCTATGTTGACATTAAAAATGTTTCATCGACATCAAAAACTAATGGGATTTTATTACTAAAAGAGCTAAGTTCACCAAAATATCAAACTTGTCACGTTTTGCTATTGTACACTTTGTTAAAAAAATGAAAAAATATACAAGTTTGGTACACACAATAGAATGTTTAGTATACACAATAGCAACAAATTAGATGTTCGATATCCACAATATAATTTATTACGTTTGATACACAAAATAACAAAATGTGGCAAGTTAAATACATTTAGTAACCAAAACCCTTTCAAAAACAATATGATTAACTTTTATAATGCTTTCATTATATACAAGCTCTTGGACAAGGAGAATTATAACAGAGTTTATAGTATTCAATGTTAACTAAAAATCAGATACAGAAAAAAGTTATTTGCGTAAAAAACGATTATGAAAGTTCAATGTATTTTTGTAAGAATAATGTTGGTTATATACAATACTAACTAAGACAAAGTTTATTGTATATTTTCAAGTGATTTGTCCTTTTTTTTCCTTATTTTCTAATTAATAAGGTTTGAAGCATCAACCGCGAACTCATTGTTTATTGTGAAAATGAGCTCATTCATACACATTATAATTAGTAAGGTAAAAAGATAAGTGTTATAGTCTCAATCAGTTTTAGTAAGAAAAAAAATTGACATGACATTGATACGATTCTTGATGATTATTGAGGTACTAATGTACAAAGAAGGGTACTCCGTTCAAACTAACAAACAAATACTGACATATTTCCTTAGCGAAGGAACACGTTTCTTAACGATCCCAACACATGCATTTGATTCTTAACATAAATCCAGATATAATTCCATCCCAGATGGAAGAAAATTATTCGTTCTATGTTCTTGAGGTTTTCGTGAAATGGTAGTCATCACCGATGCTTCCATTGCATATATCCGGTGTAAAATAAAAGCATATCAAAAGAAAACTCAAATTCCCTCCCATCGATCTGATTGTGAAGGAACTAAAAAAATATAGAAATTAAGATTAAAACCCGGTTCCATTCCTGGAAACCGGGGGTTTAGAATTTAAAATGATTCAAGCTCAGTTCTAGAACTAAAAGAGGGGGTTGAATGTTAAAAAAGTTTTAGACTACCTTTTTGTGACACAAAAAATACCGGGATTGTTTGTCTTGGGCGTTTAGTTTTTTAAGAGTTATTTTCGATCTTATTTTCATAAGCTAATTTTTTGGTTTATGTTTTTGACTCTAGAGTTATTGTGACTTACAACAAAAAAATATGTTAGAACTTATAAATATAAGTCGTAGAATAAGTTTATAATGCTAATAATGTTCCAATAATGACTATATTGTTAACGTCTCTTTAATAAGTCCTCATTAATGAGAGATATCTTAGAAAAATTAAACCAATCTAATTAATTATAACTTATCCATCTAGACATAATTCATGCTAAACCATAAATTATGTCTAGATCAACCAAAATACCTCCATCACCCTATTAATAAATATTAATATTGGTTAGAAATGGTATTTACGAAACCTGCATTACGAACGACATTCAAATAAACTTAAGAAGTTTGGGATGGTCCTTTTATAGAGTATGAGAGCGAGAGAGTTGATTGAAGGTTGTGAAAATTAGTGGATGAAATTGCAAAAAAAAAGACGTAAAAGTGGTGGCCAAATAGGAGAAATGGCAAAAAGGCAAGGAGCGAGCATGATATGGGCATGCATGGTCCATACACCACATCGCATCTTTTTTTATATTGGGGACAACAACCACACGAGAAATAAAACAAACGGGTGATACTATTTGGTCCCCCTTCTCTTACATACTCTACCCATCAAATCACTAATTTACAAGTTTCAAAGCATGTCATTCCCTCACATATATTACATCCAGGGAGGCTAACTAGAAATCTAGAATATGAATGGGGCTATATAGAATTACACAAAACAAAATAATGTTATCTCTGTAAAAAGTTAGGAATTTTTTTTGGTTTATATTAATATTTTATATAGTAATTCTTACAACATCATACCAACCATACTATAATATTAGCTTCTGTTCTTATATTCAGTCATATAGTAGCCGCTCTCCAATCTCGACTACACTAAATTCTATAAGTCACATAATGTTAATTAAGTCAATTAAGAACTAAAAAAATAGAGAGTGGAAGATAGAAATTTTTACTAGAAAATTATAATATGATATTATAAAGCTTGTTGCGCAAAAGCCACCGCCATCCCTTTCATCACGATGCGAAGGTGTGGAAGATCATCGACTATAACACACTCGAACTCCACCCGTTGCCACTCTGCACACTCGATCTAATAAGAAGAAATATTTAAATTAGGTGTATATCTTTAAATATTAACTAGTTTATTGACCCGTGCACGTACGGGTATTTCGAAAGTGTATTTGAGATATTAAAATTTTCAAATAAAAATAATACAATTAATGAAATATCACCAAAAACTTACATATAATTCATTAAACCCAAAACAACAATAATCTAATTTGAAATAACATGTATTATCTGATGTCATTTTTAATAAATTCAAATATTAAAGTCAATCAGATAATAATTTCGAACTGAAAACCGACTCAAATTTCTAAACACATCTATTGCCAATATAATTTTTTCACCATCATAAAAGATCTCTAAATTTAGATTTTTAAATATATAATATACCATCTTTTAATGATACATTTTATTTAAACCATATTTTTAATAGATGTTTCATACATCTTTCTAATAATACTGAAAATTCTTTAAAATCAATAACTAAACACTTTGAATAAAAATACTCAAGTTGACCTCTCGCTCACCATAATCTCAAAATAACCACTCAGCTAAACAAAAAATTATCTAACAATTACTATTAATGGATAACAAAAAGTTACGAATATATGAATTCTAAAAAAGTGTCATATTATAATAAAATTTATACCAAAACGTAGATAAAAATAAGACGGTCGTAAATATATGATTATTTTTTCTCTAAACAAAATATATCAAAAGTTACTATACATAATTTATAAACAAAGTATAATTAATTACATTAATATAATATTTTATAAAACCCCCTAATATTTTCTTAAAAGCCCTCCACATATTTTATAAAAGCCCCTTACAATTATTAAACCAACGCATACAATGGTTTTCCGGTTAACTACCCAATTTCACTATTTGGTCGTGATTGGTTTTTGGCCAAAACTCAATAATCAGTTACAAAATTTTCTAAAACAATTCATGATTTTTACACAGAAAGGTTCATAGAGCATCTTGATTTTATATTAACATCTTTGGCTTGATCTTAATTATTTCTCCTACTTTTCCTTTTCACAACTCTTTCACGCCAGAGACATGCACATATAGATATAGATAAACATCTAACTGATTGTCATATATCTATTTTTTAGATATTCTTTTTCTCATTTTCTCGTTAATATCCAACACATTGTACATCTGCCACGTGTCCCATTTTTTATACAGGCATGCTTTTTTAGACCGGTTTTAATGGATAAAAAGACCGGTTTTCCTTTAGTCTTAATAGAGGTGGTCTTTTAGACCGGTTTTAATGGATAAAAAGACCGGTTTTCCTTTGATCTTAATAGGGGTGGTCTTTTAGACCAGCTTTAATGGACAAAAAGACCGGTTTTTCTTTGGTCTTAATAGGAGTGGTCTTTTAGACCGGGTTTGATGGATAAAAAGACCGGTTTTTCTTTCGGTCTTAATAGGGGTGGTCTTTTAAACCAGTTTTAATTGATAAAAAGACCGGCTTTCCTTTGATCTTAATAGGTGTGTTCTTTTAGACTGATTTAATACATAAAAGTTAATGATTTATGAAGTATTTATCATACGTGACCCTAATCAAATTAATGAAATATACATAAAGATCGGTTTACTTCACTCTGGAGACCGGTATTCATTCCCTCTCTCAATGGAATTATTTATAGAACTGTTGTATTAAAACCGGTCTCTATTTAACTTTTTTTTTTTTTAAATACCATAATATATTGCTACATTGTATGCCAATCATTGAATTGAGAATATATAAAAACAACAATATAAGACAAAAATAACTTATTATTTCATGAACAACAAAAATATGTTAATTATAAAAAAGTCTCAAAGATTGAGATACAAAGTTTTTACGAATTAAGATCTCTATAAATAAACCAACATAACAACTATCTAAACATTTTGAGATTGCAGTCTTATGTTACGACTAATAATATTAATGCTGAAGACAAGGTTCTACTAATTCTTACTTTTGCTCAAAGTTCCAATTTATGATTTATATCTGATTTTGTATTTCATTTCCTTAGTAATTGTTCTATGTATTTTTTTTTTATTATT
This sequence comes from Pulicaria dysenterica, assembly GCA_947179395.2. NCBI lineage: Eukaryota > Viridiplantae > Streptophyta > Magnoliopsida > Asterales > Asteraceae > Pulicaria > Pulicaria dysenterica. Next base: position 109,978,596 of record OX359290.1, on the reverse strand, counting down.
TATATGTTATTTATAACCAACTCGTATAATATACGGAGCTCTAAACTAGTGACATATTAAATCTTAAAATAAAAGGTATAAAAAAACTACAAAAGATTAAACTTAAAATGCGAACTAATATAAAACCAGAGTTTAGTTTCAGTTCCATATTATTGTACATTTTAAGATGCAAATCTATACTATTTATGAATGAAATACAAATCAAAGTATAAATTAAATAAGACCTCTTTACAATAAAATAATATAATGTAACATTTATTTTATTTTGGATTTCCAAAGCTTATTTGTTTAGTTCTATTATCATCCCTTGGAGTATATTCTTACAAGAATTCTGGAATAATCCATTAAATATTTGCCGGTCAATCCTCATTGTTTGATCAACTATCCAAACAACCCTTGAAGATTGATTTGTCTTAATCATGCACAATTCGACTGTAGGAGACTAGAGGTAGGAAACGTGGTAGAGTATGTCATTTTACATTGAATATAAATTATATAATATTATATTTTCTCTCATATCACTTATATATTTTAGGCAAAAATAGTTCTATTATTTCTTAAATTTTATATATATTTTAAATTAAAAACTCTATTTTTTAGTGTATATACTAAGTATTATATTATTGAAACAAATATTATAATTAGTTCTCTAACTTTTATAATTTTTTTAAAGTAATAAATACTCTACTTTTTTCAAATTATACACGAAGTACTCAACAATCTAGGAGAACTATAAATAACTATAACTGTTAGTTAGTTTTAAAAAACTTGTAAAGGTAATAATTTTTAGTTAAAAACATGATAGGAAATAGTTATATTGTTTTAAGACTTCCGGAAAAAATCAAAAGAAATAAAGATAACACCAAATAAAGAAAAATAAAACAACAAAAAACTAAAGTGACCGAGCCAAATTACTATTCACAACGCATGATAAGCGGCCATGTATATATAATACAATTTATGCAGAAAAATTAAGATGAAAAAATAATATTTATTTTTATTGAATAGTATCTATAATGAAGGTGTCTGATTCAAATCGATATTAAAACAGAAAAAATTAACTTGTAACAATAGTTATTTTTATTGAAGATTGGTTTGTGGTAGGATTTTTTTTTGTATTTATATCTTATATTATTATATTTAAACATCTGATTTTGTTTATTATTCATTTATCTTTTATAATTTATAACGTAAAGTTTGATGTAGATACAAATATATATTTGTAAATGTTTCGATTTTATTTATATTTGATATAAACTTTGTCATAATATGATATTTAATTGTTTACCCAAAATATCACTTTTTAATTACAATTTTAAAAGTTTAATTTTTATGTCATAGATGAAAAAAAAAATCAAAATACTTATACTAAATTATTAATTTAAACGTTATATGAAAATAGTTGCTTGAATGACAGTTTTTAGAGAGATGTAACGTATTGATATTCTAAATTTTTAAATTTTATCTGCTTTATTTAAATATATACTTGCTTGAATGACAGTTTTTATATTTTGTTTAACCTAACATCCTGTCGCAATTCACATAAAAATATTATAATTTAATGAGTAAAAAGATGAACTGAAAGATTTAACAAGATGGTATATAACTATTATCTTTATTTTTTTCTCCAACTATATCATACAAATAATGATAACTCATTAATAGTTCCAATTACTTTTATTTAATTGATGTATAAACAATATTGTGATACACATTCATTTAATAAATATATAACATACAACAGAAAGTTATTGTTCATCTCCGAAATTGTTAATAATACGTACAACTTATTTTGGTTTCATGATATTAAAAACTACAAGGCCAGAGTTTTTGCTCTTTCAAGCCTAGATTTATTAGTATCCAAAACCAAAATTTGAAACCGAACAAAAACCGGCCACAATACTAAAACCCAAACCACTCCAAAATTAAATGTTTTTTTTAGTTTATTAAAAACCGAAATTTTTAATTCAGCATCCGAAACCAAACCAAATTAAACCGTATATTTACCCCTATTATATAGTATGTGTTTCAAAACGATTGTATTAATATATAATTTTTGTTTCTATACATTTCATGTTATTTTTTATTTTTTAAGTTTGTCAATATTACATATTGTATTATTATTATCTAGTAGTAGTGGTAGTAAGGTTTCCGTAGGAGGTTATTCAACAAAATAAACATTTTTTCAAACAAAAGAAGATAAAATATACTCTTAAAATTTACCATTTTGAATGCATTTACTATGAAATTATTAATTTGAGAAAAACAAACCAAGCACTTTCTTTCTCTGCTCCTTTTTTCTGATGCTAACTTAAACCCTTGAGATCCTTTCTACACCCACCTCGCAAGTAGAAAAGTGGTTTTCTTAAGCTCTCCATTACTTTCCTTCGTACATTCCCTATCACCTTACATTATGGTGATTTGTGTGCTCATTGTATTCAACACTCCCTCGTTCTAAATGTGATACTTAGGTTGCTTAACATTAATCCTAGACTTACATTAACACCATAGTATTAATATTGTTGCTCGTTTCACTACTATCATGATTGTGTCGGTAAAATACTATCTAATTATATATCATATTTCATATCTTTTTTGTTTTAACTCTTAAACTTTGTTTTAACTGTTTAACCACAAAATTTTGTGTTATTGTTTCTCCTAACCCTTTTGGTCTATAAACAATAGGGCATCTTGAATCATTCCACATCGCGGAATCATAAGTTTCAAAGCGGGAAAACACAATAAGGATTACTAATATATGTCATATGACATGATATTTAATTGTTTATTAGAGAAGAGAGATCTAAAACTACAACTCAATTTCACAAAAGAGGGAAAGAGAACAATAACAAAGCTATATCACAATTTTATACTCTTTTAAGATGTTCACATGAGAGAACTTTAAGCAATTTCATAGAAAATGGGAGAGAGAGGAACATGAGTTGATATCATGTTTAATATTAGTGTTAACATGCTTTTAAAATTTTGTTAATTTAGATATATCCAGATCTTTTGAGATCTGAACTAGTTTATTACCCCGTGTAAAAACACGGAGATGTTTAAAAAAAGTATAAAATTTGATGGTATGAAATTATAAAAGGTATAGTAAAATAAGTGTAAAAGTATTTCAGAAATATTTTGAGATATTAAAATTTTCAGATAAAAATAATAAAATATCACCAAACATTTACATATGTCAGAATTTTAACAAAAAAACAATAACTAATTTTTATTGAAGTACTATTATTAATGGATAACAAAAAATTAAGAATATACTAATTTTTAAAAAGTGTCATATTACAATAATATTTATACCAAAACGTAGATAAAAATGAGACGATTATAAATATATAATTATTTTTTCTCTAAACAAAATGTATCACAAGTTACTAAACATAATGTATAAACACTGTATAATTAATTATATTAATATACAATTTTTATAAAACCCCCTCATATTTTCTTAAAAACCCTCACATGTTTTATAAAAACCTCTCATAATTTTCATTCAGGCCCCTCTCAATTGATTTAGATTTGGAATTCGATAGCCATTAATCTTTCTAAAATTGTTTTTGAAATTGAATAATTTTGAAATTCAAGGTTATGATTGGTTAATTAATACTTAAATAACAAAAACAAATATTATTTTCTCTTATCACCTAACATTCAATATCATGAATTTAATAATATAGATTTAAATGTACCGCAATGAACAAAAAGAAATAAAATACAAAATCTTTTATTTCTTTTTTAGTAAACCTCCCTTATTTTAATTGCAACTTGGATTTAACTTATTTGTTTATGAAAAAATGAGACGTTTATTAATTTAAACTAAACTATATCTATATTAATATATAAAGGTTTAACATTTTCTCTTGTCTAACTTTTTAGAACCACTTAATTTTTTAGTATTACATGTTTTTATATATGATAGAAATTCTCAAAGCAATTGTATAATCAATAATCTTCTTAATTACCTCAACTAATTCTGATAACTATTATTTTACATCAAAATTAACAGAACTATATAAGTATATATATTTTTTATTTTATTGTTTTCTAGAAAACATGTTAAAAACTAATAAAAAGAGCTGATAAGACAAGATAAAAAAAATTAGAAAAGAAGAAATAAAACAGATATATTATCAAAAGAAATTATTATCCGTCACTGTTTTATTACGCTAAGTACTAGATAATCAACTCATTGACATTTTTTATTTATGGTGAAGACAAATATGTAAATACGGACTAAAATCTGACAGCAAGGCTTGAATCGTAATATTAATAAAACTTACTTTAAAATATTATTATAATATAAATTAAAATAAATCTTATTGACCAACTATTCATCAATATGCTATAATAATTTTCTTAACATCGAAAGCATTTAAAACTCATCATTGTTTTGACACTTTGCAAATTAAAATTTGATCAAAGAGTTACGAAACTTTTATTTCATTCAATAATATTTTTCTACATAAGACGAAATGTATAATTTACTATTTTTTTTCTTCATCTCCTCCGTTAATTTTAACACTTGTGTTAATATTGTGAAATGAAGGATTCTTTAAAAATATAGAATCCCTCGAGAAGTATATGTCAATCTTGTATATGTTGTCCTTGATTGGGCAACACTGATTGCAACCTCATCCAAAACACAATCTAATTGCAATCTCATTCTTATCTTACATTGGACATGAAGTAATCCCAAATCTTAATCTCACTTTCACATTAATCATCCTCTTTTGACCACTACATTTGTGAAACTGTGGGCATGCATTCGCGTGCTTTATCAAATCTGTGTACTACGATTTCATCTAAGAAAAGATGACTATTACGTGACGCAATGATCGGTTTTCAAATCATTCAACATGATTCAATGTACACATAAACTAATTAAACAATAATTAATCATTAAGATATAACAAATACCTACCGAAACATGGATGAATAGAGGAATATACATTACAAGGTTTATTTCTATTAGTAATTTGAGCAAAGTTACATACTCATTCAAGTGAACCAGGACCTATAAGGTTCCTAGACATAAATCAACGGAAGTATGTCATGTCTTATACAGATGAAAATTTATGATTCTTGATCACGGATTGATGAATAGGAATGACTAGTATTCTCTTTTTTTTGTTTCTCCATTGACTAGACCTATGATTAATAAGGGTGTAGTAATCACATAACACACCTAAATCATAGGTGTCATAGTTTGATCTCGAAACACCTACTACAAATTCCAAATTTCTAACTACTGGACTAAAAGGGTATTAAGGTGTCTTTTTTTATGGGGTTTTGTATTTGAATGAATGGATCTGAATATCATGTCTAAAAGAGAGATGCATGGAGGTGTGAGTTGGCCTACGGTGAATGTGCGAAGGAGGGTGAAAGGTGACGTATACAGTACTGAAGAAAAGCGTCATGTAGAGAAACGGACGAGCAGATGTTGTCGTGAATTAGTGAAGGAAAAAATCTGATAATTATATGAGAATAAAACATCGAAACTGTTTAGGTTTAGAAGTTATAAGAGGTTTATTTATCTTTGATTGGTTATAGAGTTTAAAGGTTTTTGAATCTTTAAAATTTTAAACCTCTTAATAAGTTGTAAGTAAACACCTAAGATAAGTGTGTGAAATAAAATGTGGGTACGCTATATATAAGTACTTGGTTTGACTATAAAGTGTGGTCGGATCGATCATGTTAGCGTACTACTCATAGTATAACCTTTAGTCCTTTAACCTACAACAACGGACAGCTTATTGAACTTCAATTCGTCAACGTAAGTTGATATATTTCTTCAATTCCCCCATTAATTCTCTTATACCGCAAGTGAAATTTAAACAACAATATATGGACCACTCACACGTGGTTTGCAAGAGATGATGTGGAAACAAGTCATGTCTTGGGTACCTTGGGTGTGTTATTTGCATCAACCTTCATAAACTATATATTATGATGCATTTTATAAACTATTTTGTTGGTTTTATATTATTACAACTCTTTTGTGTTCACTAAGATTTATCCTTCAATTCCTTTCAAGTATTAATTAAAACCGGAGGCTATATATGCCCTTATTCAACCGGGTCGGAAGGCCCTTCATGGGTCGGTGATATATCATATATAGTTGAATAATAATGGAGCTGGGATGATCGATGGTGGTGGATGACGTGCATAGAACAAGTAGAACTGTAGAAGTGACATGGCAATAGAAAATGTGTTTCATATTAGAGCGAAGTGTGTACAATTGGTATACCATTGGTATGCTTTGTTGGAGGCTCGGTACCGAGGGGCACACCACCTCCTACCTACTATACTGACAAAAAGCATATGTATTCGGTATTTTAATGCTGAATAGAGAGAGAGAGAGAAAAAAAAAGGAGAAAGGAATGAGTAAAAAGGAGAGAGAGTATTTTTTAAATAAAATATATTTGAAGTGTACGACGCATGAGTAGGACAAAAATTTAAGAATGTTTAAAGTATGAAATAAGTTATGCTAATATAACACTAACATGGCTTGAAGAATTGAAAACCCAAAAAAGAATACACCCCATACTCTTAATACATTGATATTTAGTTAGAAGTGTAGTAATACCTTGTAGACTATTGGTCTTCTTTCTTTGGGTTTGTCTAATGTCTATTACCTTGCTTTGAACTTCCCTTTATTATATCATCTTATCGCCTAAATTGGTATGACCGTATGACAACTTTTGAAATTACCATTTCTTTCAAAAATATGGGTCATGTTAATAAGGGAGTGAACCTACAAGAATTTTTTTTTATTTAAAATAGGAGATGCCCTCTCACTCTCATATTAATAAGAGAACATCACTCGTCATCTTTTACCACAACTAGAGAGCATCCCAATTCACATGTCATACATGACTTTTTTGTCTTTAAAGATTTGTGATGTTTTCCTTATTCACATGTTTAAACATATTATTCTTAACGCTGTGAATTCGGATTGTGTTCGGATACAATGGGTCGTGTCTGTTCCGTGTTGGTCATTTTCGTGTCGATCTGTTTTCGACCCAAGTTAATTTCGTGTCAGCTTCGGTTCATGTCGCATTAATTCGTGTCACGTTCGGTTCGTGTCGCTTTAATTCGTGTTCGGTTCGAGTCGTGTTTCGTATCGACCACCCTACCCTACCCCATCCCACTCTACCTTCTTTCTATCTCTTTCCTCTCTCTTGCGTTTATATATATATATATATAAGGTAGAGATATAGTACAAAAAATCTTATGGTACTAAATATAAGAAGAGATCTCAACCATCAGATCTCTCACAAGTCAAAGAAAAAAGTCAACAGATCAAGTTAAATTCGGAATTAAAAAAAAGAAAAAGGGCAAAAAGGACAAAACAGCCAAACAAATAAACCGGGAACAGTTGAGGACGTGAAGCCCTAGAACCGCTGAACGACCACCACACTCGCTGTCACCGACCAGATGCACAAAACAGTCACCGGCGTTCCTCTGTTTCTCCTGCCAGATGCACAAACCAGTCACCGTCGGCCAGATGCACATAGTCACAACACCACAATCACCCGTCGGTTCTCTGTTCCGCCGGCTAGATGCACAAAAATAACTTTCGATTCACAAAATCTGATGCACAGAAGACATGTGCATAGATGAACGGCGGCGACGACGGTAAACTATGCAACAGGCATAATAAATGGAGAGATGGTGGTGAAGCCCTAACCTGTGCGCGGCGGCGAACCCTAATGAGTGCGGCGGCGGCGTAACCCTAAACTGTGGCGGCGGTGTAACCCTAATCGTAACCCTAGTCGTAATCCAAGTTGCGGTTGGTTCTTGCATCGCCGGCGTGGCTGGGATCAGTAAACGAAGAGAAGAGGGAAAGAAACGGTTTGCTTCAAACAGATGATGGCGGCGCAACATGGGAGCGACGGATGCCTACGAATGTGTCCGGCGGTGGAGTCCAGATTACGATGACTTTTCTGGGCGGTGGAGTCCAACAGACTTTTTAGGGACGTGTGTTACATATATTAAGGAAGAGAGAGAGTCTTTTATTAACTCCCTATATTACCCTTTGAGTGTGAGTATCACATGTCAAGCCCTAATCTCTCCTTACATTTAGTACCCTAATTTTCTTTTTACTTGAACCCAATTATATATATATATATATATATATATATATATATATATATATATATATAATTAAAAAAAAATTAGGTGACATTTAGTTAGACTATACTATGAAAAAGAAAGAAAGTATAGGAAATGTAACAATGATATTATACTAATTCTAATTTTATAATTAGAATTGCATGTTATAGAAACGAGATCTAGTGTTATGATTTATGAATTAATGAGTATTTAAAAGGTGGGTAGCTTAAATTATTAAATTTTGGAGCTTACGAATAGTCGAATATGGTTACAATTACAAGTGCAGGAAGCCAGAGTGCATCCAGTTTCAATTAAAGATAGGGACCACCTGTGCAGTTTTTTTTCCCAATATTAAGTAATAATTAATACATTTTTAATCTTTTGGGGTATGATTGGTGACGTGGGCAAATCTTAGTTGTTCGATGTCTCAAAGATGGAAACTCATGGCTCTGTAGATTTCTCACGTGTTTCCAGCGACTTGCCATATTATATTGTGTTATTTGTATTCGTAGACATTATATTATATATTATATTATATGTATTAGTTTAAATGATAGTGTAAATATATGGGTCATATATAATTATTTATAAAAAGATTGTTTAGTTAAAGAATGATTATTTTATACGGGCGAAAGAATAATGATCATAGACTATTTTTAAATTAAGAAAATATTATATTAATTTCAGTGGACATACAAAAGTAAAGGATGTAAATTTTGTTTAAGATAAGATTTTTAAACAAATAAAATCAAACCTGATACGGGTCACAACGTTAACGTAAATAAAAATTTTAATTATTGAATTTGAACCAACTATTTTTAGAAAATAGAAAACCAATTTTGACTTTAAATTGAAACCATATATCGTCGTTTTCTTAATTCTTGTTATTTTGGATTTATTAATTATATAGTATATTTTATTAATATCTATATTTATCATTTTTACAATCAACTCGTGTATTACATATTTATATGAGTGTCTAATTTGGTTATTAATATTGAGACTTTACAAAACTTTACATCAAAGGTTAGGAAATGATGTGAAATAAGAAAATTATAGATATAAGTTACAGTGGTTTATTAAAAATTATCAGGATAAAATTTCTAGATATTTTTGTACTAATAACGTGCATTGATTATTAAAGTTATACAAATTAGGATTTTAAATGTGTTTATACTCAAATTTTGAAGATTTCTATCGTAAATAATATTTTATTATTTTAGATTTTGAATTTGGAAGAAATATCTTGTCCCTTTTCTACAACTTTGACTCATAAAAGGTAAAATTAATTCTTAATTTTAATATGGATAAATGGTTAAAATGTAAATTAATTAATGCGAACGGATAAGAGTGCCTAATAGAAACAATCTTAATTAGTCATTTATATATATATATATTTAAAGATTCATAAATTTATCACTGGTGTTGTGTATACTTATTTATGGTTCGTCTGGAAATTGAGAAGTGGGAAGACTTTCGTGAACTTAAGTCATGCTTCAAGTAAGTTAATGAGAGGACAACTTCAGGCGCATACATCTTTTTGGTATAAGAATTAGGCGAAAAACTTAAATTAAAGAATAGGTGGATGAGTGGTGTTGTTCATTTATTCTTTGTTTTTAATTGTATCTCTTCCTTTATAATTTTCTAACAACTTGCTAGATTTTTAATTATAATTCAATTTCGCTTGCCGTTCAAAAAAATCTTACAAAATTTATTATTTATTTGCTTATTGATAAAATTAGGAATATATATATATATATATATATATATATATATATATATATATATATATATATATATATATATATAATTCATGAAAAGCTTGAGAAATGAGAATTATCATATCACTCATTCATATTTTAGCAAGTAGAAGAAACTAGTAGAAATTGATAGAATATTTCTTGTATTTATATTGAAGAAAAAAATTATCTATATTATATTATATTATATTATAAAGTATTAAAGTCATTATCTTATTCTTTTACTTTCAAATAATATAAAATTATCAATTTGTCCTTCATATTAAAGTAAATGAAAATTATCAAATAAAGTAACTATTATATGGATTAATGACAATTTTATATACTATTTAAAAAGTTATATATCTTTCTGAGAGACCACTTCTAGGATATATATAAATATATATATATATACTAGCATTGCATCAGCGCAATGCGGCGGCGATGACAATAATTTATGCTCGATAACATGTTTGATTTTAAAAGTAGGGTATGGTATATGAAATGCGATGTTAATCAACCTATCCATGTATTTTCTACCTTTTCTGATTTCTTTACTTTGTTTTTTTTACAATCAACCATTTTTTTTAGTTGTTAAAATAGTTTTTGAAAACAACTAAAAAATATTATTATTGAATAATTAGAGAAAAAGATATTATAGCCTTAAAATTGTATTGATGTAAGTAATTTAGCCATAATGAGATAAATTAAATAAATTTTTGTGATGTTTATTGATTTATTAAAGTAATAATTGTCTTAAATTTATTTGAGATAAACTAGGGAATGATTGGTTAGACTATTGCTTTAAGTCTCTGTATCTTAAGCAAAAAAAATTGTATCACTTAAAATTAAGTAATCTTAAAAATTTTAAGAGAGAGAAAGTTAAATGCTTTATAATGTAGTATATATATATAGGATAATTTCTTTGAACCGTTTTTATTTTGAGAACCAATATTGACTCTTGATTAAAATAAACCAAAGATTATTAATGGGTGGATAATTTACTCATAAATTGAGGTATTTTTAGAAAATCAATCATCATTAGATAATTCTTCATCCACCGGACATAATTCATGGTTGAGTTAACATATACGTGATCAAAATACTCTTATTAATAAGTTATTAGTAAGCACTAATGATGTATAGGATTATAGAAATGTATAAACATATAAATAACTTGATTGTCAAAATACAATAGAATAATTATATATTACTCGATGCAAAAACCCTAAAGTTTGCATGCTACACGAATAAGAACACCATGTGGACCCAGAAAATACGTACAATTTTTATGACAAAGTAGTTTAGGTTTAATTTACATTTAATACATAACATCATAATATTAATAAATTAACGACTTAATGGTCCATAACCACCGTTAATTAATTCAGTAGATTCACTTCAATTTGCAAGCCCAACAAGAAACAAAAACCATAACAACCTAACAATTCAGCTTTTCGTAATCAATATACCACAACAACAGAGAAACTACTAACCTTTCTCCATATTACGATGTTATCGTATTTTCGATAATTTTATTATGCATATATAATCCTATAATTCATGAAACAATAGGAAGTATTAAAGCAAGCAAGTGGGGCCAAATTTTATAGGTGTCATTATAAAGGATAATGTGATTAATATAATTCATAAGGACTAAAGTTTGTATAATACACGCATGATGGATATTTTGCATGGGACCTAGCAACATAAATGATAGTAGGGCAAGTATAAAACCGCTTATGTACAATTCAGTGTGCGGTTTCACTCATATAGATGGATTTAGGCATGTAAAAGTCTTTAGAGACCCGTCTAGTTAGACCATCAGCGTCTATCTTATTCTTCTTATATCTTCCCACATGTTATATCGGTTTTTTCTTTTATTTATTTCGTTATACAAACTCTTATATCCATCCTTTGTCCACCTAATTTTATTTTTATTACAATTATTATAAATTTAAATATCTTAATTTTTATAAATAATTTATAATGTAATACAAGAAATAACATAATATATGAAACTAGCATTTTTAACCGTACTTAATAAAGTTTTATAAGGAAGAAAAGTTACATAATCTTTGTAAAGTTTGTGGATAGTAACTAATAAAATGTTGCTTTTAAAAGAAAAAATTATATAAATTTAATTAAAAATAACTAATTGAAAGCCGTGAAATATTTGTTTTGAATAGCAAAGAAAAGGCAATCTAGGAAGAGAGCTTCGTCATGATCATCACCTTCTCCTAGGCTACCATTTTATTAAAAATCAACCCAATCTTTCAGGTAGGGATCGTATACCTTATGTGATTAAGTTTTTTCATTATCTAAAAGTCTCGTATCATGGTCAAGAATATCGGTATAACTATATAATATAATCATACGAAAATTAAAATTTTGCTACTAAAAACACCAAGGTATGCCTTTTCTCTTATCAATCTCTCTTTCTTAGCCTTCGTCCAACTCATCTCTCTCTCTCTCTCTCTCTCTCTCTCTCTCTCTCTTTCTCTCTCTCTCTCATCTGCAAAAACTAGCAAAGGTGTGTGCTTGCCCCACCCCCAACTAGTTCATAACATGAAATGGTGCCAGCAAAAGCATCATCTATCCACTAAAATTGCTTAATGTTTGGATTTTTTAAGACAGAATTTCATGGTGGTGTATCCAGTTTTTCAATGATTTACTCTTTTTCTGACACTTTTTTCTGAATCCCCCATTCTCTATTTCATCAAATAGTGACTGTAGCTTTCTTGACCAGAACAACCCTGTGTTTTGCTCTGCTCTTTTTTTCTTCTTCTTGATTTTCTCAGGTACATGATGAGAGTGAAAGAGAAGCACTTGTACTTGAAGCTTCAAAAGTTGTAATCCTGTTTAAAATCTTGGAGTTGAAAAGAGTAGACATTCTTCCTCAGATTTACAATGCCAGTTCCTCTAGCTCCATATCCATCCCCTCCTGTGCCACTTACAACCCCTGCAAATGGTATACTTGCTCAATTTTCATGAGTTATTTATTATATTTTTAAGTTCTCTATTTCAGTTTCCTCAACATCAGATAGAATTTTGTTATGATAAGACAATCTGTCCAAGAAAACAGTTATGCAAATGACTTTTAATTTAAAAAATGAATCAAAGAAACAAGATTTGGAATTTGAGCCAACACCCAGCTGTTTTTCTTGATGAATGTTAACACAACTAAATGTTTGGTGAATTTGATGGATATCTACTTCACAAACAAATCCCAGAATGCCAGGAAAAAAAACAGAGTGCTCTTTTTTTTTCTTTTAATTCTATTTATATTCTTTAAGATCTATTTTCCTGAGACAAAAAATGTCAAAAACTATGATTTAACAGGTTCTCAAAGCCAGCTAGTGTGTTCAGGATGTCGAAATCTTCTACTTTATCCAGTTGGAGCAACTTCAGTTTGCTGTGCAGTTTGCAATGCTGTCACAAATGTTCCTCCACCTGGTAAACCATATTTAATAAAAAATAACAATAATAATAAATAAAAATCCAAGCTTCCATATCAAATTAATAACTTTATTTGCAAAGAAACTGTTAATAGTGTGTTTCCTGATATGAGTTTTTCTGATTTTAGGCACAGAAATGGCACAACTGGTTTGTGGAGGATGTCACACATTGCTCATGTACATTCGTGGTGCGACAAGTGTACAATGTTCTTGCTGTCATACCATAAATTTAGCCTTAGAAGGTAACCAAACTCTTGAATACTGTCACAATCATTTAATAAAACTTGTTAAAACACTTAATATTATGAATTATTTGGCAGCAAATCAAGTAGCACATGTCAATTGTGGAAACTGTAGGATGCTTTTGATGTACCAGTATGGAGCTCGATCTGTGAAATGCGCAGTTTGCCAATTTATTACGACTGTTGGGGTAAGCAAACAAAGCCTTAAATGTCTTCAATTAATAATGCAAAAATTATAAACTTGAGACAATTGTATAACATATGCTTTTTTTCATGCACAGGCTTCAACAAGTGCTGCAGAACAAAAGTTCAACACCTAAAACCTTTGTGTTCAGATTTCAGAATGACTTACTATGACTTCAATATTACTTCAAATCCATGGTGACCCAAGAACCTATGTTTCACTATGTACAATGTATAGAGTTATGAATTTGAGAATTCCCTCTTGATTGAGACTATTATTTTTACATAAATATTGTAAAAAGTGATTAAATAATAAGTGTGGTTTTTGGCAGGAGTGTTTTGGATATAAGAGAGATCAGATTATGAGAGGACATTTATGGTTGTACGCTGGTGTTTTTGGTTTTTCGGATAATACCAAGTTTCCTAATGTTTTACAGTATTAGATATGTGTGTTCTTCTGTTGCCATAAATAACACGGCAAGAAGTTTGTTTTGTGGTTCCTTTTTGACATTTCTTAATTCGAGTTTCAAACTTGTCATTTCATTGTTTAATGGGTTGAACCTTGGATAGAAAATGACTAATGACTACAAAAGGATAAGCATTGAAGGAAAAAAGGATGAAAGAAGAATCATGTGAAAGAATTAAAGCTAACTTCATAGTCTCATTTAAGGTGTGCTCTGTTTTTCCTGTTTTCTAATTATTGGTTTAATCTTAATCCACAAAATGTGAGACTTATACCTGTGATCACATACAAAAGGAAAAGGGTATTTATGTAATCTTCTAGTTATGTGTGACGATGTTAAGAAGCCCCTAAATTCACATCTTTGAAGATTTGTGGTATTCAATGCAAGAGTCCTAGAAGGAAGAAAATGACTTATGAGACCACTATGGATAAGTATGAAGACAAAAAGATGGAGGAGAGAATCATGTGAAATTGAAAATAATAATTTAAAATAAAATAAAATGAGATAGAATGTAAAGAAACGGTAAATACATACCAGTGAATGCCCAATATACATGCTCTAAAAGAAAATATTTTTTCATAAAACAAAGTGCAATTACTACCAAGTAGTCATCCTGTATATGCATGTAGCGGGTCCTACTTATTGTGCGTGAATATAGAAGTTTCATAAGCGTTAGATCATTGGCAATGGGAGCTCTAACACTCGCGCTTTCCCTCTTTCCACGCTAGATCTCCATTACCAGTGGAACCTCCACGAAGAGTGAAGCAAACCATGGAGCATGAATATTTCATATCTATGTGCAATGTGTGTGTGTGTGTGTGTGTGTAATATAATTTAAAAAAAGGGGAGTGAAAAGGTTACAAGCTAGGAGCGATTGGGGAGTGAAATTGATGTGATGCTAATGTGTCAAAAAAATATAGTGGGAATGAAGGAGTGAAGGGTTATCGACTGCAGAAAAGGTGAATAAAATTCGAACCAATGGCTTACAGGCTATTATTGTCTAGGGAATAGACAAGATACCACAAAACAAAATGTTTGATGGCAATGTCATGCTTCGTGTGAGGTTCCACAAGTCGGACTGAGTTTTGCAAACAAATGAATACATCACGTTTTCATACTGATAACATCGTTTAACTGAATATCCATCACTAAAATTGGGGTTCTTTTTCTATTATGTACAAAAAATGGTGATTTCTTTTAGTAGGAGATTATTTAATCTTTTTAAAATTGAATGTTTCAATATGTTTTTTGCAAACTAACAAGAGTTCTCCCTAATGGATTAGCTGACTTGATTTGATTAATGATATGCTTCAGACTGTCTTGGCATAACTCTCTGGTGGAATCTGAAATAGAAAACATAACACGGGCAACTTAACACACTGATCTGACCTTGACTTTGACTTTAAACATGACCTAGACCATAGCCAGATGGGCGAAGATGGGCCAACATTGATAAGCAGTCAAACCTCTGAATAGTGTCCTAAAGGCGATACCAACAGAATTCAAGATATCCTGAATTATAAGTTCTAGTCTAAAATTAGTTTGTATACAGTGGTGATTCTGAACCTAGTTCATATAAAGTGGTAATATTCCAGATTTTGATTCTACCATTCCATCCTTCCTAAATGCATCATTTTACAGAGAGTAATAAAATCATTTGTTATTTTGATAGTTAAATCGCCAAATAGGCAAATATCACTAAAGGTACCCTATTCACAACAAATTATGGCTCACATTGTTTCCAAACATCTAAAAGTTCTGTTTTTTAAGCAATTATAGATTAAGAGGTACAAGGTGAGTCTTGACTAGCATATGTTTGCCGTTTTGGGCGACCCTATGCGTTTATATAAACTTATTACCTCGAGAAACATTTAACAAGAACAAGGCTGTTACTTATATTATATAAAACAGTTTAGAAACACAACCACAAATTAGATGTAATTGTTATTTAAAAAGGTGAACAAACTAAATGGTACAGAGAGATCGAAAATCAATAATGAATTTCAGGAAATTTTGAGACATTGTTAATAGAACACTGAACATATGATACATAAAACAACTTGATTGATGATAATTAGCAGGTAAAGTGCATACATGCCTCAAGTGAGAGGACACAAATTTAAACACAAAAGGACAGACATGTTTGACTACCTGATTATATTTAGTAAAGCAAAGGGTATAACGATCATACTAATGGTTTCTTAAGGAAATCAGCACGTGTTTATTCGTTCAGTTGCATCAACAGGGACCTTGTTTGTTCCTCTATCTTAAATCCAGCCATCTCTGCCTCCTTGCATACCTCCTTACACTTGGCCATTCTACCATGAAGCGCGTAAATTTTAATTATGTCCATGTAAATGTCAAACGCTGGTGAAAACCCGGCCTCCTTTAATTTTGAAAAATATCTTACCGCCCTCGAGAGGTCATTAAGAGCAACAAAAAGTTTTATTACCATGCGATATGCTGGAAGATCAAAAAGACAATTTAAACCTTCCATTTCCCAAACCAAAGCCAGTGCTTCCCTGTAACAATTATTTGAATACCGGCTGTGAATTAGAGTGGTGTACATGACCACACTTGGTTTGTTTCCAGAATCTTTAAACCAATTAAATAAACTCTCCACAATCTCGAATTTGCCAAGCCTGATGCAAATTTTCATTATTGCGGTACAGTCTTGCTGTGTTAGATTCAAATCGTTTCTTTCACCAAGCTCTTCTAATAAGTTCAATGCAAGCACATGATTATCTGGATTTTGTCCGAGTTCTAAAATGAGCTTAGCATAAACACCTGAATCCAAGATTCGCTTCCCGTTTTTGGCAGCGGAAAGAAGCTTGTATGCAAGTTTTAAGTTGCCACTTTTTATGAAACCCCTCACAACTGCCTCATATACATTCTGGCTTGACAAGCTCAAGAATTTTTGTAACTTGAAAGATAATTTCAGTTCATGGTTCCTTGCAAGGACTTCAACGGTTGAAGCAAGAAGCCGATCATCCGGGAACAAATGGGGTTGTTCCTGCACCCAACAGAATATCTGTAAAGCTCGTTCAGGAAGACCCATGTGTCCTAACTCCCTTATAGTTAATGAAAGTGAACCTTTTCTAAGAAATCGACTGCATTTGTCTAGAACTATAGAAACATCTTCTTCTGAGTCAAGTTTGTTTATTTCTTTGGCTAGACCAACTAAGAATGTTGGGTCTTTGTATACTCTACCAGATATTGATTTTCTTGAAGGATTTGTTGTTCTTGCCCATTTTTTTGAAGTTGGGAGTCCCATTGGTCGATTTTTGTACGGAACTGGAAGAGGAAGAGGCCTTTTTCTAACTAATTTTCCAGGTTTCTGAGGAATCCTACCCCTAAACAGAGAGGTAATTGTTTCAATCTCCTCTGCATCCCACTCAAGATTTTCCTCTGCTTCTATTTGTTCTTTCTCTTCATCGTTATCGGTTTCAGATTCATCAACCAAAACATCAACGGTATCATCAATTTCGATAGAGATGGAATCATCAGTGTCATCAAGAGGTGTTGTTCCCTTAGTTAATGATTTGTTAGCACTAAAAACCGTTGCCTCATTGGCGCCGTGAGGATCTGCAAGTTTCTTGATGGGTTTTCTAAGATAAATCCTGGTTCTTGATGGATCCATCAATCGCAACCTAACTTCATCCCGATGATTTTGTGTAATCAGAGTCTTCCGTACTTCTGCAAACCCAACAGGGACATGGGTTTCTAAAATATTACGAAAGAAACAAGAGAGAACTGCACAATCCATGGCTGACTTATGATTATTTTTGTTTCTAATTACATTAGTTCAAAAACCAAGAAAGAAGGCTGATCAGCAATAACAGAAATTGTTTACAGTCAAAGGAACTACTGGAGGTGAAAAAAAGAAACATTCATTCAACTTTGAGTAGCCTCATGTAGATCAGACATTTTATCAAACAGGTAATGGGCAATTCGAAACAAAACCTCACAAGCTGATGCCTGCTAAATTCCAGCAATCATATCCCCAATTGAGCACGCATGCACGTACACAGGGTCTCATACATATAATTATGGAGAAGAAAAGACAAAAGGAACGATTTTTCTATAGTCGGTCATATGAATGGAGCACACAACAAAGTACTCGGTCCGATTTTGCTTCGGTGTGTTAAATCTTAAAATGCTAATATATGACCACAATCACGAAGTTAGTTCAACTTGAACGCCTTACTTTTATAATTTATGTTTTAGCCACAAATACATTCAATAACTTCTAGTTTAAGTCCTTTGCTAATTCTAATTCTAGTCCCACACTCCTTGTTAACTTCTATAAAGTGCTTATTATATAAATATATATTAGCTTCATTACCACTTTTTTTATAAATTCATATCTAAGAGGTATAATTAAAGGATCATTAAGGACGTACATTCTCATATTTTAAACATAACAACTATTTAAATACAGTTAAACTATGAGAACTTGTTTATTTATTTCCATAGCTTTTATCTTGTAAAAAAATATGTGTGGATGATATATGTTGTCAACAAGGTTTTGGTGCCCGCGCGTTGCAGCGCCCGGGGTTTCAACGAATACATTTTATAATATATAGAAACCAACACCTTTTTTACTCGCGTATTGCGTCGTTGAATGATAATCTCGAGTTAGACATAAACGTTATTCTAGATTATGAATTTGATATTTTATGTCCTCCTTTCTCATATAAACAATCATCATTCACGCAAAAAGTATGGGTTACCCAGCAACCCGCAAGATTCAACATGAATGATAAATTAACAAATTTTATAAGTATGAATTGTCTACCTTTGATAACATTTATGGCAAGTTCGAGAAGTATACATGAAGATTATATTGATAGTCACATAATTGAGACACATTTGTTTATAAAATAGCATGTCAAATTATAGGAATATGTAAAATACATTTGAACAAAAACACATATAATATTTTAACTTTATTGCATTTAGCAACCAAGAACCCTAGCTAAATTATCCGCGAGATTGATTTGATTGTGTTGTTTGTATATATATAAGGTGGAAGATTTGTTCATCTATTTCTGTATTAAACAGGTATACTTGCATAAACAAACTTTGAAATACATATCTATTGAAAAATCAAACTTAAAAACCCCAAGAAAATATGAAAAATGAGCCCCATCCACTATCAATCGTCACACAAATCAACCATGTGTCATACAACCCTAGAAGGTTTAACTATAATAGATTTTGAGGTAGACTTTGTTAGTTAGTTTTTCAAATATTAAGTTTAATAAATTAGACTGAGATATAATTTTTTTATAAATTTTCAAATATTAAGTTTAATAAATTAGACTTTGAGATAAAACTTTTTTGTAAAAAAAATAATCATTATGAGAAAACTACATTACCATAGATGAAAAGTCCTTAGTTTAGATAAATAATATCCTAAGAGTAAAAAAAACACTGTAGATGAACAATGCTTATGAATAGTAACATTTAGTTGGTAAATGTTAAGTAGTTAATATCACTTAAATTAAATATTGTTAGTATATTACCACATATTATAATGTAAGTAAAAGATTAATATGAATAAAATATATTGTTTAGTTTTTAAAACATATTTAAGTTGTCACATTTTGTTATTATGTGTATCCAACTTTAAAAACTAACATTTAATATACTAAAGTTTAAAAATCTATCATTTATTGAATCATACATCCTAAACAACAAGTTTCAAGTAAAATTTGAAATTTTGAACTATTCTTTTATACCAAATTACTATTCTTATTAGTATTGTTATTATTTATTACAAATCAAGATGAGGATGAATATGTTTATGAACCAAACACATATCGTATGCCTGAGTTTTGATAATACATATATTCTCATCCTCGTAAGTCAATTCAAAATAATTTGATATTTACTCGTTTCAATCACAAGGATAATATCGAAGATGGGTCTGGATCTTAATTTTGAAAGAAACCTAAGTTTGGAAGATGATGAAGAGGAACCTAAATCGTTTAAAAAACATGGCATCGATTAAAAAAAGTATAGTTTAGATCTAAAAAAGCCCATAAATCTCAAATCTCAAAAACGTATAACCCTGTATCTGGAAGATGAAAGAACCCCAATCTCAAATCTAAAAGAAAACCATAAATCAATTAAAAAACATGGCATCAATTGTTCGTGCTCATACTTCATACACCAGACCTAGAAGACGATTAAGATGAATCCGTATAACCCATTTGTGCATACACCAAATACTGAGTCAGATCAAAATGTGGATATTGACAAGCACATATCAAACCAAAAGAAACCCTAAAGCCCTATACAAAATTGATATCAAAACAAAAAAAAAACCTAATTGATAATAGTACACATCACAAGAATACTTACCCAATCATAGATATCGCTAGAAACTCAATACGAACTGCAAAGGAAAAACCTTATCAATAATCGTACACATGTTTTTAAATTTTTGTTTCTTTCACATATTATAATTATTTTAATATCATTTTATTAATATTTAATATTTTTTTTAAATAACTCACATATAAGCATCTAATCTGTGTACAAAAACATTTAAGAGCTATTTTATAAAAATAAATAAACATGTAATGTTGAATGAAAATAAAAATAAAAATATAAAAATAAAAGGCCATAAAAATTAAAATGTCAACAACTCCCAATTGTTGAAGGGAAGACAGCCCCAAATCGTCCGTTTACTAGTCTCGACAGCTGCAATCGAAGAAAATTGTACGAGAAATCTGAAATCCCTATTTTCGGAAAAAGATTCTAGATCTGATCTTCACTAGTCGTCTTCTCTGCGTGGTTGCCGTTTTCTCAACTCAAATTGCTCACCGCACCGGTAGCCTAAGAGATGCCGGTGGCTGCTTCCGCTATCTACTTCTTAAATCTTCGCGGCGATGTCCTCATCAATCGCCTCTATCGCGATGATGTCGGGTAAGCTCTCTCCCTCTCTCTGTGTTCTATTGATATATATGGTTTCGTGTTATGTATGTCAGATTGTCAGAAGATGATTTTCTCCCATAATCTCGAAGACCCAAGTTGTGATCCCTTTTTGTTTAGTTTGCTCCATAATGATGACTTAAAACGAGGATAACTTCTTTCGCAGTTTAGTTTGCAGAACAATTATGATGGTGTTTGCGTAATTAGATATATGATTTCTTTTATGTGAAATGCTGTTTTTCCCTGTGCCAAGATTAACACACATATTGTGCTAACTTATCACTAACAAAGTGATCTACATCACTTGCTCTAAAGTTGGGTGCATATAGGGTATTAGGGATGTTTAGAATCTAGTTCATTTTTGGATTTATGAAGTAACCTATATATTTATTCAAGGCTAAAGTGTATATGTATTCTTCTGGGAAAAGAGGCAGTGTTGGATCCAGAAAATTGGATTGTGGGGGGTCTAATTAACAATTAAAGCACATCACAAAACATCAATAATAAATCAAATAAAAGAAGCACAATAACAACAACAAATGGCTCTAAACAGCATCTAAAACTACAGAAAAACTCACAACCCCAAATATAAAACTAATAACTAGTACTACATCGAACATTAATTTAGGCTTATAATTTCAGGCAGTATAGGGTCTAGGGTTCTGAGAATCATAGTCTCAAGTCTCAACCAATCTAAAATTCAATGCCCTTATTTCACTCGATCTAAACTTCATTCAACTATAAGTTCGAGTTCTCAAGCAATTACATCCAAGCTAAAATTCATAACTCTGATTACAAGTTATAATGACACTTATTATAATTTCAACCAAAAAATTTTGTAGGGAAAAGAAATTTAGCTTTAAAGACAGAGATGTCTCAAGTGGTTGTTGGCAGTACCGCCATCTAGCATGATGTTGGCGGTCACCTGTCCAGGTAGCGGAACTGGCAGGTTGCGATTTGTTGTTTGTTTTTCATCATTCTGTTTACGTTTTTATTATTAGGCAGAAGTTGTACAGCGTACTTGTATTTTAATGGGTAACCAATATAATGGGCTGTTGAAACTCATTTTTTGGCAAGGGGGGGGGGGGGGGGTTGTTAATAAGTTTTTAGGGGCTGTTACTATTTTATTTAATTTTCAGAGCTTTTCGGCGAAAACTTGTTGGGCGTCTGTGATCCCGTTACACTGGATCTGCCAGTGAACAGAGGGAGTATTTGTTTACCACAAATAAATACTTAGATCTATGTAAAAAGAAGGATTGGCTTTGCCTTTTAATGAAATAAAAAGAAAAGGGATTGGCTTTTGAGAGCAAGCTATCAGTGACATGCTTAGTACAATACTATTCATTTTGATTTTGATCTTTACTGGTGATAATTTTCAAGTTTGTGATTGCCTCATGTTTTGTAACCTTAGCTCGGAATCAAAAAGGTTCAGATATCAAAATGCTAGCTGTCTATTTGTTTAACGTTAATTTTTGCCTACTTGAGAGATTGCAAAATCACTTTTTATGTAGAAAGCTAATCTATGTTGATACAAAACTTCTATAGAAGAGATTTTCTTTTGGTTTGAAGTAAGGCAGCATGGTAGGCAAGGTCCTAGTTCGAAAAGGTGGTCTGAGCCACATTGCATCAGGTCCCCATCCACTGTAGGACTATAATTGGGTTTTCAGTGGGTTAAGTTTTAGTTGTGTCCTTGTATACAGCTGTGAAGGGCTGATAGGAATCAACTTAGAAAATAGAAGAAATAGAACAGAGAAAGATGAATAGAAGATCGATTTGTATATTAGGGTACTGTAGTAGATTGGATTACAAGAACCAAAGGAAATACAAGATGAAGAAAAGTAAAATCAGAAGGAGATCAATCAGATACTCCCCTGCCACAATCAGAGAAGAACTACGTTCTTCCTGCCCAAGCTTCACAGCCGATACCAAACCAGAACTCTCGATACCTTCTTTTCCCTTCAATCAGCTATATATATTATTTCTAGGACTGCATAGGCCCAGGCCCAATGGGCTATTGGATAATAAAAATGGCCTATAGCATATTCTCTATCAAGGGCTAACATGAGTGAAACCTGTCTCTAACGTATAGTCGTATACAAGTCATTACGTGAGTTGTAACTCTTGCTTGTTGAATTTGAAGATAGTTTGTTGAATCCTGATTTGTTCTAAGTTCTTTGATTGAGTAAGTAACCGTTATATACTGATAATGTACTAGGTTTGTTACTAAGTTTATATGTTAATTATGTAAAACATTGCTACTTCAAGTTACTGGCAGTTGTCTGTGCTCAGTCGGTTACATAATTCACCATGTTTAGGTAACTTCTGATTTGTTTTAACTTAGTAATTTTACTATTTAATCATTTTATGGTTAGCTAGTAACTTAATTTACAAGTACTTTTAACCGAGCGCTTCACGTCTCTGCTTCCAGAACCCTTAACACCTCAAAGCGTTTCATCCCTTTTAAAAGAAAGGTTTTTATATTTCTAAACCTTAACTTTAAGGTAGCCATAACAAGCTCAATGTAGATTTGAGCCTTTTAGGTAACCAAAGGATTATTTGTAATTTGCCAAATAGGGCACCTAATTCTTTTTCTTGAGTTCTGTTCTTATCTTTTAATGCAAAATTGATTTTACATCCCCCAAAATAGGAAAATTTCAACTCGTGTTACCCCTTACTGAAAATTTCTGCTGTATTTATGTTGCTATTGATTCCTTCCATGTGTTCTGTACGAAAAATAATCAAATACTTGGACTTCTTCATCATAGTTTTATCTATGTTATATACATTACTTTGAAAAAAACTTTTCTTTTTGCATTAAATTAGGAAAAATGAGTAGAAAGGTAGAAAGGAGTAAAGGGGGAGTTGACATGGTCAATCAAACCTGACCAACCCTTTTGGTCTAAGATCCTTTTTGGAAATGTACTACGATAATGAGATAATTATGCACATCTCCAAGAATCACATATCTCTTCTGAAATAAGTTATATGTGATCTCATTTTGTCATTATGGTTCAGGTTCATCTTATTCTTGTATATATATTAAAAGAAAATGTTTTTGACATCATTTTTCTTTTTTGTTAACTAATTTTCACCAATCAAAACCCAAGATATAAAAAATCTTCCTAAAAATCGGAGCTGATTAGTGATCACATCACCTTTTTAATCCCTCTTTGTTTAAAAAAGACGCGGGTCATAAGCTTTTCTGGGTCACCAGTTTATTTTTCAGATCCATCAATTATAGGGTTTTGAAAAGCAGATCTCACAGCTGATCTATTGACAAACCCTCTATGTATATATAACCTGTTTGTTCCATTTCTATTCATAATCTGAATGTTTTTGCCCAATGTTCTACATATTTAAGTTTCAAACGATTTAATGCGAATTTTTGTTTATATAGTCTAAGCTGATAGATCTAGGGGAGTAGGGGCATAATTTGTTTCTTTGATTGCATTATTGCAAGTAATATAGAATTCCCCACTGAAAATGTAGTTCAATATTATAGATTTATAGACTTATAGTCACTACCACAATTGCCTTTCAACTAACTAAAATAAGATGATGACAGTTAAAGCCTTTGGCAGAAGTGCAAACATTTATTCAATGCTTATATTCATTTAGAAATGTAGTTATACTTGACCACTGATATGATAAATATAATACGAAAGATTATGGTCTGTATGAGGAGTAATCAATCCCACTGATATGATAAATATAATACGAAAGATTATGGTCTGTTGTTTTGATTTGTTCTTGTGTAAAGGAAGCAATTTGAGTACTTATTTCATGATTGTTACTGCTATTTATTAACAAGTTTTTGTGAAAAAACTTGCAAATTATCAAATATTGAGAAGATATAAAGTGAATTGTGTACGTGTTAAAGACTATTTATAGTTTGTGGGTTGTTTCTTTTAGGTTCATAACTTGCATTTTTGAGAAGTTGAGAAGATATATAGTGAATTCCCCAAAACAGTAGCGCTACTTGATCTTTTAGGCTTTTAGCTTTCTGCATAAACTTACAAAACTGAACATCACCTTTAAAAGATATTTTATTTGTATCATGCACTAACCAATTGTTTGTGTTCTTGATGTGCATGACTGCATGTTTACAATTCTTCTATTAAACAGAATTCCTCAAAACAGTGTGTTGTTCTTGATTGTTTACCATTTCTCTTTTATTATACATGTTTGGAGTCTTTTACACTGTTCATGTTTAAAGTTACGTCAAGTATCCCCCCTTTTTTATATATTTGTTAATAGTCTAAGTCTTATACACTGAAAATGTGTAAAATTTAAATTAACCATCGCTCATGTTTATACACGGGGTATTAAGCTAGTATATTTAACATGTAAAATTGTTGCAAATGCCGAAATACATGTGTTAACTTATCTTGCTATTTCCTTATTATTGCATCTTACAGGGGAAACATGGTTGATGCCTTTAGACTGCACATAATGCAAACAAAAGAACTAGGCACATGTCCTGTGCGCCAGATTGGTGGTTGCTCTTTCTTCTATATGAGAATTAGCAATGTTTATATAGTCATTGTTGTCAGCACCAATGCCAATGTAGCATGTGCCTTTAAGTTTGTTGTTGAGGTAATTTTCTTATTTTCAAGGGTCTACTTAAGTAATATTTGTTTAGAAAAAGAAAGATTTACATGAAAGTTTTAATTCACTAATGCTTGCCAAAAGTTGCGAATTTAGTTTGTATATATAACCTTTTGATCTCTTATCAAACACTAAGGATTAGCTATGTTTTCTCTCATATAGGCGGTTAATTTGTTTAAATCATATTTTGGTGGAGCGTTTGATGAGGATGCCATCCGCAACAACTTTGTTCTGATATACGAGTTATTAGACGGTATGAGGTGTTTTGTTTGAAGCATATTTCTTTTGTTTTTGTATTAGATCATGTTTCAGTTTGCTGTATATCTTGTTTTGCAGAAATTATGGACTTCGGTTATCCACAAAATCTTTCTCCAGAAATTTTGAAGCTTTACATTACGCAAGAAGGTGTACGCTCACCATTCTCATCGAAGGTTAGATGTCGTCTGTTATTGTTTTCAATTGTCTCTAGGAGTTCTAACTTTTTTTCTAATATATTGTAGGTAATAATTATTTTTTTCCTGGTAAAATGTAAAGATTCTCTAATTTGTAGCTTGTTTTTCAATAAATGTAAACAGCCTACAGATAGACCTGTCCCTAATGCTACTTTACAAGTGACTGGTGCGGTTGGCTGGCGTAGGGAAGGTCTTGTTTATAAAAAGAATGAGGTGTTTTTGGATATCGTGGAAAGTGTTAATCTTCTTATGTCTTCAAAAGGTACAATCAAATTGTTTGCTTCATACATGCATGTATGTAATAGTTACATTCCCTAACTATTAATATTCTGCTGATAGGTAGCGTACTACGCTGTGATGTAACTGGCAAGATTCTTATGAAGTGTTTTCTTTCTGGAATGCCTGATTTAAAACTTGGACTGAATGACAAAATTGGACTGGAAAAAGAATCTGAACTTAAGTCACGCCCTACTAAGAGGTATTTCATAAGGAGAGCTGTATTAATAATGAGACTTCTGTTTTACACTATTTAGTATTTATTTGCAGCTTCTTTTTACTATCCAATGCAGTGGGAAAACTATTGAGCTTGATGATGTTACCTTCCATCAGTGTGTAAACTTGACCAGATTTAATTCAGAAAAAACTGTCAGCTTTGTGCCACCAGATGGTGAATTTGAGCTAATGAAGTAAACTCACTATTCTGTTATTATTCTAATCTGATATGTTATAAACAGTTAAGTTACATTTATGTTGATAAATTTCTAATTTATTCAACAGGTATCGTATCACTGAGGGTGTAAATCTCCCATTTCGGGTATTGCCCACCATCAAGGAATTGGGCAGGACACGCATGGAAGTTAATGTTAAGGTTTGTAAAAATGACATGTCGCAAAATGAGCAGGCTGTGTAACGGTTCAAAATGTGAGGGTTGGGTTCACTGAAACTTTTTTTGTCCAAAAAATATATACTTTGTTTGACAAGTAATCAGAGTGACAAATATGAGTAAAAGATAGATTTTAGTAATAATGTATTTCTCTGAAAAAAATGATTTAGGATATTCCATCCATTCAAATTATACTTTGTGCCACATGTGACCCATTTTCTCCCATTAGAGATAAAATATAACTGGAATCTACCCATTCATCAGTAATTGTGTCGAAATTGCCACCCCTAAAACTTATACACCACACTGTAGTTATATTCTAACATTACTGGCATTCAGGTAAAGAGTGTTTTCGGTGCAAAAATGTTTGCACTTGGAGTTGTGGTCAAGGTTCCAGTACCTAAGCAGACTGCCAAAACAAGTCTTCAAGTGACATCGGGGCGAGCAAAGTACAATGCTTCTATGGACTGTTTGCTGTGGAAGTGAGTATCTAACCGTTGTTTTTTTCTTTTTTTCTCTCTGTTTTTCTTTTTGCACACCCTTTAATTAGATGGTGATTTTGAACATGTGTATTAATAATATATATGCAGGATACGAAAATTTCCAGGACAAACAGAATCGACCTTGAGTGCAGAAGTAGAGTTGATTTCAACTATTGCAGAAAAGAAGTCGTGGACTAGGCCACCAATACAGATGGAGTTTCAGGTGATAACTTCTTTTTCTACCATTATCTCACCTTAAGATTAAGAAAAACATTCTAAAAGAATACATTCTGATCTTCAAAAATAGACACTTCAAAATTCCAAAGTAAAAAAATGCTTTCATTCTTTTTTTGGTAGGTTCCTATGTTTACAGCCTCTGGATTAAGAGTCAGGTTTCTTAAGGTACATTCTAGATCCCACGAGACTAAACAATGTTTTTATCGTGATGAACCGAGACATCTTTTAGTTCTCTGATGGCTAAAATTTTCGACTTTTTTCAATGGGCAGGTATGGGAGAAGAGTGGGTATAATACTGTTGAGTGGGTCAGGTATATTACCAAAGCAGGTTCATATGAAATCAGATGCTAAGATCAAATGGCATTACCCAAAGAGCTTTGTGAGTTGTTTTAGCTGTGTGCTATATTAACTTTTATAGAAACGATTGGATTGAAAATTTGATTTTTCTCGGTGTTATAAAAATGCATATTCGCCATTGAATTAAGTAGTTTGATGTTTTGATGCATGTTGGCAACTGGATCAGAACTCATGAATGAGGAAAATTTGTTTTATATGTAATCAGCATAATTTACCAGCACTTTGATGATTTGATTTATGCTTGTACTTTTCTTTCTCCCTTTTTTGCGTCCTATGGAATTTTGAACATCTAATATTACATAGGTGGATGGGTGACTCTTTTAGCGTATGATCGTTGATATAGAAGCTATTTATATTATAAGTATATATATATATATATATATATATATATATATATATATATATATATATATAGAGTTAAATTATGATATTGATGCTGATAGTTATTTTTTAAGGGTTTCATTAGTCACTTCCGACCCAAAACTCTTGGAACTTTTGATCTCTGATCCGGTTGTTAAATTTTCTAAATGACCATTTTGCCTTTCTATGAGTTTTACTTATGGTCCTTTAGGTTTGTTATCATCTTCTAATAAACAAATTTAGTTTTAATCATATTTAACTACTCATTGGTTATTAATTACTAGATTAGATGTTCGTGTGATACTCAGGGTGGTTTAAAATATGATAAAAATATTATACGTTAATAAAAAGATATTATATAATTATAAACCGTGAAAAAAAATCTAAGTTTTTGTATACTATGGGTCAACCATGCCGGGTCTGCAAGGCCTCAAGTCACTTTAACTAACTCTCCTATTATTACCATAAATATCAATCGACAAAGTGGAAGGGGGTTGTAGCATGTAGTCTAGATTAAAGCTTATCAAGAGAAAATACTTAAAGTCTATCTATAATTCGTTCTAAAAACTTTGTGAAATTGTGAGGTTTACCTCTGATGCCCTATAAAAATAGAGAAGCTGAAGTTCTATCTTTACATCCTTAAAGAAAAATAGAAGAGCGACAATTTTGATCTTTTTAACCTTGAAAACAATGAGAAGATTATGAAGGTTTATTTCATATCCTTCAAAAGAAAGATATGTGACCGCTATTTAGTACCTTATAATGAGAAGTATACAAGAAATCTTGTGCCTTCAATCCAAGAAAGAAGTTTTTTTAAGTAGAGTAATTCTTGATGATTAATAAAGAGCAGATGTAAATTAAGTTTATTAACATGAATCACTATATATAATCACACTTACCCTTTATATTTCAATTAGTATATACTTGGATTCTTGTATCATAATTATTAATCGTGCACTTGGTTGTTTGCAAAATTTAAAATTATGGTCAATGTGACCTGTTCGACCCCTCAATCTATCTATACATGATCTACTTTCGTCCCTATACGGAAGTGAGATTTTCAAACATGTTGGCCTAAAAATGATTGATTATATGATATTTTACGTCGAGCTAGACGGGTTTTAGTTTAAAAAAATCCTCAAAGAAATCAAATACGTTATGTAACACCCGCATTTAGGGTTCGGTCGTGATGTGGCGGTGGGAATCCGAAGACTCAGCGACATTAGACAACTGACCTTGGTGTTTGGAGGACACAGGTGAGTGGACTTTTAACTCACAAACTATATCAGTTGTAACGGTTTTGGTTACAACGGGTTTTACTGTTTTATGCATTGATAGACTGTAAAGTCTAGTAATTGATCTGCTGGTGCTTTGTGCATACTTTGTAATTGTAAAACAGCTGTTCATTGACACTGGGTTGTTTTGATGGGGTCAGCCATGTTAGGCTGGGCTTATTTGTCATCGGCTAATCAGTACTAGACCTTTTGATGCATTTGTTGTAACTTAAGGGATTTTACTGTGTGAGAATGACAAGTAGGCTATCGGTAAACCTATGCTAGGCCGGCATTTGGTTGTAGGTTCGGCCGAACCGCCGGTCCTCTGTGATACTTGCTTATTTGTTGTTGTATCATTGATTGTTGTTTCTGATGCTTTTCGTTTGTTAAACTTTCATTCACTTAGCTTTGAGCTAATCCCCCACATTAAACTCCAATTTGCAGGTTGTGGTAGATCTTGCTAATTGCTGGGAGTTTTTGGTAGTCTTTTGGGAATGTCTGACACACACTCTGATATATTTTGTTTGAAGAGCCTGTTTGTAATTATGTAACACTGGCCTTTGATATACTGACACTTGTGTCAGTCGTCGGTTGTTTTATAACTTCCTTGTGAATAGGTTTATATTTGTTTATTCGCTTCCGCAGTGTTAACTCTTTAAAAAAAAAA
Source organism: Pulicaria dysenterica (assembly GCA_947179395.2). NCBI lineage: Eukaryota > Viridiplantae > Streptophyta > Magnoliopsida > Asterales > Asteraceae > Pulicaria > Pulicaria dysenterica. The sequence continues at coordinate 109,948,118 of OX359290.1, read as the reverse complement.
TATGGCGGTGTTACAATTTGGTATCAGAGCCTCGGTTTGGGTTTGCGTGCATTTTTGTGTATTCAATTCCCAAATCTTGGCTCGAGTTTGGTCAGACATTTCTTGTGTGTGTGTGGGGATTAGGGTGAATGCAAGTTTATTGTTGTAAGTTGTTGTTAGTATGTTGTGTACTAACAGTTTATCTAATAAGTGTTGAGGTGTTGTGATTGACATAGATATGGCCGATAATGAAAACCGGACTAATGCCCCCTTGACCCCAAGAAGAGTTGGTACTTCCTCTACAGGTCCTTCAGAGATTCCTACATCAGCGGGTATTGTAGTTACAGATGTTGATACTGATCGGGAGGAATATATTTATCAGTTAGAGGATCAGTTGCAGGAGCTTAGAGGAGAGGTACGGGAGCTTCGGCAACAGAAACAGGTACAGACTTCTCAGGCACAGATTCCCCCAGTGATTTCTACTCAGTCTGAGGTTCCTCCAGTATCGGTACCTATTTTCTCTACATATCAGCCAACTCAGCCTCAGTATTTCTACCCAGTCACATCTCAGGGGTCTTATCAGTATCCTATGTTTGGGTTTCCACCTCAAACGGGACCCAGGAAATGTCAGTACAAAGAATTCAGGGATTGTAAACCAAAGGAGTACCAAGGGAGCACAAATCCTGCTGAAACTCTAAACTGGTTGAGAGGGATGACTAAAGTTTTGGATGCTTGTAACTGCGAAGAGGAGCTTAGGGTTACTTATGCCACCAGGATGCTCACAGGGGATGCTTAGGTTTGGTGGGATTCGTTGACAGCTCACCTCACCAAAGCACAGATGGAATCTATTACTTGGGAGCAGTTTCAGGGTAAGGTTTGTGAGCAGTATTGTGGTGCATTTGAAATGAATAAAATCAGAAAAGATTTTATTGATTTGCATATGACTGAGAGGATGACGGTTGATGAGTTGATCAGACAGTTTAATGAGAAGTTGAGGTTTGTAAAGCAGTGGGTGCCAGATGAACCTTCCCAGATACAACATTTTGTTGGAGCTTTGTTACCAGAGTACAGAGGTAACACCCGTTTAGCCAACACTTTGTCACAAGCCTTTACCTTAGCTAAATCAGCAGAGGGTGACGTCAAGGCACGTGATCAGATGAACAGGGATAAAGCTGCCTTGCAAAAATCAAAGACAGAGCAGACTGGTACTCAGCAAAAGAAGAAATGGCAGGGTAACCAGGGACAGGGTAGGCAGAACCCTAGAGCGGCTGTTGGTGGCTCAGGTCAGAGGTTACTGTGGTGTAAAAACTGTAAGTCTACTCACATCGGACCTTGTACACTCCAGACTTTGCGATGTATCAGATGTGGTGCATTGGGACACGAGGTGAAAGATTGTAAATTCACTCGTAATGTGTGCTGGAACTGTCAAAAGGAGGGTCACAGGTCAGGAGATTGTCCTTCTGCAAAGAAGACGGGGTCGGGGTCAGGGTCAGGGGCAGCAACAGTTGGGGGATCATCATCCTTAGGGCAGAAGAGGAAGAACCCTCCTGCACCCGAGGGTAGAGCCTTTCGTATGACAGTAGATGATGCTACTGCCACCGATGATGTCATCACTGGTATGTTTCTCATAAACTCTATACCTGCACGTGTGTTGTTTGATTCGGGGGCTAATCGCTCCTTTATTTCGGTGGCTTTCTGTGATAAATTGAAATTGCCTACTTCAAATGTTATTGCTCCACTAGAAGTAGAGATAGCTGATGGTAAAATGGTTCCAGTCACAACGGCTGTGTCTGGAGCTGAAATTGACATTGATGGTAGTTGTTTTCCAGTCTCTTTCTTGTTAATGCCTATATCTGGATTTGATGTTGTTTTGGGTATGGACTGGTTGAGCCAGAATAGGGCTAGCATTAAATGTCATAAGAAGCTGATTTCTTTTCCTTTATCTGACGGGTTACACGTAGTGGCTCGCGGAGAGAGGCTTCATTCTGCTTTCCCTATTATCTCGTTTATGAAGGCTAGAAAATCTCTGGCCAAAGGGTGTGAATCTTTCCTTGCTTATGCAATTGATATAAAAAAGGAGAAGCAGATTATTTCTGATATCCGGGTGGTTTCGGAATACCCGGAAGTGTTTCCTGATGAATTACCTGCGTTGCCTCCGATTCGTGAGGTAGAATATAGAATTGATCTAATTCCAGGTTCGAGTCCAGTAGCTAAAGCGCCTTACAGGTTGGCTCCTGCTGAAATGCGAGAAATGATGACTCAGATTCAGGATTTGTTAGATAGGGGTTTTATTCGTCCTAGTTCTTCTCCGTGGGGTGCACCGGTTTTATTTGTTAAAAAGAAGGACGGTACTCTGCGTATGTGTATTGACTACCGGGAACTGAATAAGAGGACGGTTAAAAATAAATACCCTTTACCCAGAATTGATGATTTGTTTGATCAGCTGAAGGGTGCTTCTTATTTTTCTAAAATTGATTTGCGCTCGGGTTATCACCAGGTACTTGTTTCTGATGCTGATATTCCTAAAACCGCGTTTCGTACCAGGTATGGTCATTATGAGTTTTTAGTTATGCCTTTCGGTTTAACTAACGCCCCTGCGGTATTCATGGATTTAATGAACCGAATTTGTCGACCGTTTTTGGATAAATTTGTGATTGTATTTATCGATGACATCCTGGTATATTCTAAAACTGAGTCTGAGCATTAACTTCATTTGAGGCAAGTTTTAGAAACTTTAAGACAGAAGCATATTTTTGCGAAATTTTCTAAATGTGAATTCTGGATACGGGAGGTTCAGTTTTTGGGGCATGTTATTTGTAAAGATGGGGTTAAAGTCGATCCAGCTAAAGTTGAAGCGGTTATGAACTGGAATGCTCCTAAATCACCATCTGAGATTAAAAGTTTTATGGGATTGGCGGGTTATTATCGCAGATTTATCAAAGACTTTTCGAAAATTGCGAGTCCTATAACTAAATTAACCCGTAAAGATGTGCCATTTAAGTGGAATGATGAACAGGAGTTGGCTTTTCAGACTTTGAAACAACTATTGTGTCAGGCTCCTATTCTTGCACTACCTGATGGATCTGATGACTTTGTAGTATACTGTGATGCTTCCTTTGCAGGTTTGGGTTGTGTTTTAATGCAGCGTGACAGGGTTATTGCTTATGCTTCTCGTCAGCTGAAACCACATGAGAAGAACTATCCAACCCATGATTTAGAACTTGCAGCTGTAGTTTTTGTATTGAAGCTGTGGAGACACTACTTATACGGCACTAAATGTGTTATCTGTACTGATCATTAGAGTCTGCTGTATGTATTTACCCAGAAAGATCTTAATATGCGGCAGAGACCGTGGTTAGAACTGATTAAAGACTATGATTGTGAGATTCGATACCATCCGGGGAAAGCAAATGTTGTAGCAGACGCTTTGAGCCGCAAGGGAGCCGGTGATAATATCCAATTCATGCGTGTTGAGATCGTTTCTGACTTGGTGGATAGACTCAAATCCGCTCAGCTGGAGGCCTTGAAAGATGAAAACCTGATGTCAGAGATCATGGTAAAGAGAAAAGCTGAGTTAGTTGATGATTCACGCGGATTAAAGACTTATCAGTCTCGTGTTTGGGTGCCATTACTTGGGGAGCTTCGAGGTTTGATTTTGTCAGAGGCTCACAAGTCGAGATTATCTGTTCATCCTGGTAGTACTAAAATGTATAATGATCTTAAAGTGCTATATTGGTGGCCTACAATGAAGATAGATGTTGCAAAATTCGTGGAATCTTGCCATATTTGTGCACAGGTCAAAGCAGAACACCAGAAACCTTACAGATCTTTGAAACAGCTGGAGATACCAGAGTGGAAATGGGAGCATATTACGATGGATTTTGTATCCAAACTTCCATGTACTCAGTGGAAACATGATAAGATTTGGGTGATAGTTGACCGTTTGACGAAGAGTGCTCACTTTCTTGCCACCAGCGAGACAGCTTCACTCAGCAGGCTGGCCCAGTTGTACATTGATGAGATTGTATCTCGGCATGGTATTCCTCTTTCTATTGTTTCTGATCGAGATCCTAGATTTGTTTCTAACTTCTGGGCGAGTTTACAGCGTGAATTGGGGACGCGTGTTAATTTGAGTACAGCTTATCATCCTCAGACAGACGGTCAGACTGAGCGTACCATCCAGACACTTGAGGATATGTTACGCGCTTGCGTGTTAGAGTATGGTGGTTCTTGGGATTCACACTTGCCTTTGATAGAGTTTGCGTACAACAATTCGTATCACTCGAGTATCGGTATGCCACCTTATGAGATGTTATACGGCCGTCGCTGCCGTACTCCTATTTGTTGGTTAGAGGCAGGTGAGAAACAGTTTGCGGGTCCTGACATTGTACAAATGACAGCTGAGAAGGTCGCTATTGCCCGAGAAAAGTTGAAAGCTGCCAGAGACAGACAGAAGATGTACGCAGATCCACGCCGCCGACCAGTTTCGTTTGTTGAAGGTGAGTTGGTCTATCTGAAAGTTTCTCCGTGGAAAGGGGTTATTCGCTTTGGGAAGCGTGGGAAACTAGCTCCACGATACATTGGTCCGTTCCGGATACGACAGATAGTCAACGACCAGACGGTTACTCTTGACCTCCCACCTGAGTTAGCGGGTATTCATGATACTTTTAATGTTTGTTATTTGCGTAAATGTAACATTGAGGATGAAAGTCAGATTCTCCCAGTACATGATCTGAAAATGGATTCGAAAAAGCGGTTAGTAGAAGAACCCGTTGAGATAGTTGATCGTAAGATAACGAAGCTTCGTAGAAAAGAGATTTCTATGGTTTTGATTAAATGGAAGCACAGTTTAGGTTCTAATTTGACGTGGGAGACTGAGGCAGACATGAGGAACCGCTACCCTAACCTTTTTGAGCGCGATGAGATTCCGGGGACGGAATCTTCTTTAGGGGGGGAGATTTGTAACACCTGCATTTAGGGTCCGGTCGTGATGTGGCGGTGGGAATCCGAAGACTCAGTGACATTAGACAACTGAGCTTGGTGTTTGGAGGACACAGGTGAGTGGACTTTTAACTCACGAACTATATCAGTTGTAACGGTTTTGGTTACAACGGGTTTTACTGTTTTATGCATTGATAGACTGTAAAGTCTAGTAATTGATCTGCTGGTGCTTTGTGCATACTTTGTAATTGTAAAACAGCTGTTCATTGACACTGGGTTGTTTTGATGGGGTCAGCCATGTTAGGCTGGGCTTATTTGTCATCGGCTAATCAGTACTAGACCTTTTGATGCATTTGTTGTAACTTAAGGGATTTTACTGTGTGAGAATGACAAGTAGGCTATCGGTAAACCTATGCTAGGCCGGCATTTGGTTGTAGGTTCGGCCGAACCGCCGGTCCTCTGTGATACTTGCTTATTTGTTGTTGTATCATTGATTGTTGTTTCTGATGCTTTTCGTTTGTTAAACTTTCATTCACTTAGCTTTGAGCTAATCCCCCACATTAAACTCCAATTTGCAGGTTGTGGTAGATCTTGCTAATTGCTGGGAGTTTTTGGTAGTCTTTTGGGAATGTCTGACACACACTCTGATATATTTTGTTTGAAGAGCCTGTTTGTAATTATGTAACACTGACCTTTGATATACTGACTCGTCGGTTGTTTTATAACTTCCTTGTGAATAGGTTTATATTTGTTTATTCGCTTCCGCAGTGTTAACTCTTTTAAAAAAAAAAATATGGCGGTGTTACACGTTAACATCTTGAAAAACTATCAAATGATTAAATGATCACAAACAAATATGAAAAACACTCCAAAACAATAAGATTTGTTAATTTACCCTTCTGAATACATTTTATGATTCTAAGTATTGAGTCAGGTGGTTTTAAATTAAAAAACTTTCAAATTGAACTCACCAAATAGATTACTATTTTAGGTTTAAACGGGCTAAACTGAACCATTGTGCATCTTAGAGCAATTGTAGCGTTGCCAGAATGGAACAGGGTCAAATTACACTCACTTGGTCCAGTGTGGCTTCATGTACCAATTGCCGATCGATGTTGGGTAAGTATTTGTTTTTTTCTTCTTTTTGCTCTCTGCGGTTGTGTTTTAAGGTGTGGATCTAGGATCATAATGAAATACCGAAAGGTATTTTTGTTATCAGAGTGATAAAGAAGTGCAAGTGATTAAACGTTAACATAAATTGGATGGTCAGTGATCACTTTCAACACTAGCAGATGCTTTTGTTATTAACTACTCATAACTCAAGTCTTTTTTATTGTATACCTAACATGCTGGATTCGTCATTTTTCCATCTTTACTGTAAGTTTGTGGGGTTCCAACTCAAAACCAATTGGTTATGAGAGGAGTAACCCAGGACTCTTATAAGCTCATTACAAAGTCACTCTCCGTCCTATGTGGGACATTGCTCAACACGCCCCTCACGTGTGGCGTTCTTTTTTTTTCTCGTGCCTAACACGTGGATTCTTATGGGTTACGTGGAGTGGGTGAACCTTGCTCTGATACCATGTAAGTTTGTGGGGTTCTAACTCAAAACCAATTGGTTATGAGAGGAGTAGCACATGACTCTTATAAGCTCGTTACAAAGTCACTCTCCGTCCTATGTGAAACATTGCTCAACATTTACCATAGTAGACACATGCTATATATAGCTTCAACCAGAGACGTTCATAAATACCGACAAAAAGTTTGAATGCAAGTATTAAATTTAAGCTTAAATATGTAGAGAGGAAAGTAGGCTAAGGGCCCTTTTTGTACTCCTTTGTGGTTAGTAATGGCAGCTACTCACTTTTGACTTTGAAGGTCAAATGAGTTGTACTTTAACTTCTAAATTATTGTGTGATCTGAATTTCAGTATTCAAATTACATAGCAAAATCCCTATGTTTGCTTGCAAAAGTCAAATTAAAATTTAAGATTCATCATCACTTGGTGTTCAGACTTTAAACTCAGAGACCATGACATAACACAAATATTACATTGAAGCATTTCCATTTCTAGGTTGTATTCTAGACAACAAATTACTAAATCGGCGCTCATTCGTGAATCGGGTGTTTATCGAAACAACATAGTCGCAACGGAAGACGTGAAATTTGCTTAGCCACTCAAGAAAGAGGATGTAGTAGTGACTTTTCCATGGTGGTTGGCACCTAGTGATATGCATTCGAGGGCATGTAAAGGCTGCGACAAGGTCTTGACATGGACTTGCGAAATTTTTATATTTTCTAGCAGGATATTAATTAAGAATATATGTATGAATATGAACACACCAACAACCTTTATCAAATCATGTATATCGGTGATAGTAGCTGCATTTAGCGGTGAAAGAAGAAGAAGTATAAAAGGGAGGGGGTAGCTTTGCAATGTTGATGAACTAGTAGTGAAAGAGAGGGATCCGAGATTTAGAAGAAACGTGGGTAGTGGTGGTGATGTGTCGGTAGGGAGAGAAGCCGGCGATGTTTGTGTATCTCATTAGAGTTTGTGAGATTTAATTATTTTAAGGGGGCGTTTAGTTAAATAGAAGAGAATGAGAATGCGAAAGGGTAAAGGAATACAAACGAATGCAATGACTCAATGAGCATCCCTAGTATTATCATTACGATTGATATTGTTTGGTTAACGACATGGTGGTTGTAGTAGTCGGTAGAGGTAGCGACAGAAGGTGGAGATGGTGGTAGTGGCGATGATCGGCGATGTGGTGGTTGTTGGTGATGGCGGCGGCAACGGTTAATGATAGTGGTATAGTGTGATAGGGGTTGTGATTGTCGTTGGTGGACCAATACATATTTATTATGGAATGATTCATTACTTATTAATGAAAAATGATTGATTATATTCTACCTAATTAAACCGAACAATATTAATCACTACCATTATTATTTTTAGGGGTTGGCTAAATATACAACCCCTATTTGCTAATAAACAACCCTCCATAATTAGATTTAATTTAATTCCAATTATAACTTTTGTTTTAAATATGATAATTAATACATGTATACTTTCTAGATTTCTTCTCTATAATTGGATTTCTTTTTCCATAAATATAATAAATATTTTTATAATAATTCCATAAATGTAGTAAATATATTTATAATAATTAGATAAACTTTTTCAAGCATCGAAAAACATAATTGATTAATATAAATGCAAAATGAAAAAAATATTAAAATCATAGTAAGTATTATATCTTTGATTGGTAAAAAATGGTGAAGTCGCGTTAGAGATATTATTGCCATCACTTGACATAATTTATATCAACACTAGAAAATAAGATAAACAATAATTATTTATATAAAAATAATAAAACCTACACTATAAAAAAGTGAAACTTTTTAGAACAACTTTTTTTATTACATATTATTTTTTAAATACTTTTGAAAAAAAATGCTTTGTTCTTTTTTTAAAAATAAAAACAAATAAAAGAATATATATTTAATTAAAGAATTTGCAAAATAAAAACTTAGGTAGAAAAAAAATAAAACTACTAAATAAATATACATCACCAACTCCCTCTTTCTCTACCCTTCCCACTTCTCATTTCACCCAAACCCTAACTCTCCCCCTTCTACAGCCATCACCCTCTCCGGCCACCCCTCTCTCCGGCGACTAACTCCTACGGCACTCTCTCACCGGCGTCTCTCTCTCCGGTGAGAGAGTGTCGTAGGAGTGAGTCGCCGGAGGGAGAGGTGGCCGGAGAGGGTGGCGGCTGTGGAGGGGGGAGAGTTAGGGTTTTGGTGAAGTGGGAAGGGTAGAGAGAGGGGGTTGGTGATGTATATTTATGTAATAGTTTTATTTATTTATTTATTTATTTTATTTGTTTTTTTCTACCTAAGTTTTTATTTTGCAAATTCTTTAAATAAATATATATTTTTTATTTGTTTTATTTTTAAAAAAAGAACAAAACATTTTTTTCAAAAGTATTTAAAAAATAATATGTAATCAAAATAATTGTTCTAGAAAGTTTCACTTTATTATAGTTTAGGTTTTATTATTTTTATATAAGTAATTATTGTTTATCTTATTTTGTAGTGTTGATATAAAATATGTCGAGTGATGACAATAATATCTCTAATGCGACTTCACCATTTTTTACCAATCAGGTATAATACCTACAATGATTTTAATATTTTCATATTTTGCATTTATATTAATCAATTATGTTTTTCGATGCTTGAAAAAGTTTATTTAATAATTATAAAAATGTTTACTACATTTATGGAATTATTATAAAAATATTTATTACATGAAAAAAGGAATCCAATTATAGTAAAGAAATCTAGAAAGTATAATTGTATTAATTATCATATTTAAAATAATAGTTATAATTAGAATTAATTTAAATCTAATTATGGAAGATTGTTTTTTAACAAATATGATTGTATATTTAGCACTACCCTCATTTTTATCTAATAAAACCTTCCACCAGTTTCTAAAAACAACTACTAATTAAAGAAAATTAATAAAATAAAAAATTAATTGTAGAAAACATTTTAAATTTGGAAGAATTAGATACATTATTTTGACTGTGGATTTCGGCTGCAGATAAGAAAGCTTCCAAGTATTTGTGGAAAGGACATGTAAGCAAATTTGTAAACAAATGTGTCAAAACCTCAAGCGTATCTCAAGCACAAGTGAGTAGTAGATGCACTCAATAAATGCCCTAACTAGCAAACCCAAAATTTCTCTTTAAAACCCTAATTCCTTTCTTTTCTCTCTTTCTTTAAACCCCTTTAATCGCATCTTTCGCCCCTCTAAATCTTTTCGATTCTTTTGATTTCAAGTTTAGTAGATTTCAAGTAGATTCCGTAAATTGTTTTCCAAGATCTACCTGCATTTCAAGATCGGGAATCATCCAACACGAGATCAACCAAACCCACCAGCAGTTTTGTTATATTTTAATGGATTCACGAGAATCGTTAGTTCCACCGCCTTCTTTACAGCATCATCAACCCCATCACCAGCAGCTGCCGCCGCCCGGTATGATGATGCCACCAAACTCCTACTCTACCCACCACCACCATCAATTCAATAACTCTTCAGGCAGCAATAATAAAAATGCCGACATGATAAACCCCAATTCTATGCAACAACGTTTCCCTTTTAATTCTTCTGATCAGTTCGGTGACGGATCTTCTCCGTCCGGCGGGTTTAGGGCCGGTGGCTATAGCATTGAACCGGCCAGGAAGAAAAGGGGTCGGCCGAGGAAGTATTCTCCGTCGCCTGACGGCAACATTGCTTTGGGTTTGGCTCCTGCTCCGGTTAATCCTGTTCATAACGCCGCCGCCGCCGCCGGTGGTGGTGGGAATTTGGAGTCTTCTAACGATGGCAGTGGCGGAACCCCGAATACGGATTCATCTGTCAAAAAACACAGAGGAAGACCACCGGGTTCTGGAAAGAGACAATTGGATGCTTTAGGTATATATAATCTTTAATTTTATTTTTTTATGATATTCCTTTAATTAATTATAATCTCAAATTCATATTTTGTTAAGTATCACAGTGGTTATATAGTATTTTATTTGATGCACAGGTTCATCTGGAGTTGGGTTTACCCCTCATGTTATTATAGTTAAAGCAGGAGAGGTAAAAATCTAATCTTCTTTATGGAAATTAAATTAACAATCTTGCTTTGAAATTTGGATTATTCTTTTATTATTATTATTATCTTTTTTATTGTTAATTTCAGTGTAGGAAATGCTGTAGGTCGTAGATAATTCCGAGCTTCTTATTAGCTTGATCGCTTGGTTAATATGTAGGCGAGTTGATGGATCATAAGGGTTTATACTCTAAGTTAAATTGCTGTCTGTGGAAAGAAAGATTGTTATATGATCTTTACTCCTTTAGTTTATTCTACTTACCTTGCATCTATAAAGTTTGTTTCAGAATTTGTTTCTGCACATCTATTTCTTCCGTTTGGGATGATCTCTATCTAAAAAATAAAAAAATAAATTCTTACTGGTTCCAAGTTTTAAGGTGTCTATATTCCTTTGTGATCTTCATGACAAAAGCATTAACGTAAAAACTATGAACTAACTAAAAACACTTTTTCTTGTAGTTTTTGATGCTTTCTTCTGCATCTATTAATTTCGAAAAATGTATTTTATGTATTTGATTAGAACCAGACACAATAATATGCCTGTAGAGTCAAGTGATGCGATTTTTATGGGACAAACAGGTATATATTGTAAGTGTTACTCGTTTCACCACATTTATGTTTTCTGTTTATTGTCTGATATTCAATCGTTGTTTTATAGTTATGATGATACAGATTTAATGATGTGTGTATGCACATTAGTCATCAGATAGTTAAAATAGAAGAAATTATTTAGAGTACTTAACTACTTATGCATGAACTAAAATCTTGCTTCTCGTGAATCTTCTTCTCTAGCTTCGGCTGAATGCTTTGCTAGGTTTGACCACTTTTGACCGCCTGTTTTTGTAATGTGTTGGACAACTGTCAGTTCTTGCTGGTGTTTTAATAGCTTTAGTATGTTTATGTATACATAATGAAGTGATGCAAATGTAATGCTCAGTTGCTCACCAACTTTGGTAACTTTTAATGCACTCAATTTTTTGTTTTTATTTTATTTTATATCTTTTGATTTTGATAGTAATGGTAATACATAGATCTAAGTGTAATAAAAATCACTTGATTTTATTATGTATGGCTCAGGTATATTATATCTTAGAAGATCTATTTTCTAATACGTGGTGAAGTTTTATGAATATTGTGTTAATTATAATTATTAAAACAGGATATAGCGTCAACGCTGATGTCATTTTCACAACAAGGACCTCGTACAGTTTGTATTTTATCAGCCAATGGTTCCATCTGCAACGTGACTCTTCGTCAGCCTGCAACGTCTGGTGGCGCTGTAACATATGAGGTTTACACTCTTTCTTAACAATTTACAGCTTACAATTTACAAATGATTATGTGGCCATCTTATGAAATGTTAGTCCAGTAATTTCTGTTGTTGCTGAAATTTGTTTTTTTTATTCTTAATTATTGTTTCAATTTCTGCAAATACCTAAACTGAAATAAACTAGAAACCTTGAACCTTATTCATCCTGAAACTGAAACCCTGGAGAATCCTTGAACAGAAACCTGATAAAGGTTCGTTTTTTTTTTTGAAACCTTGAGTGGACTTGGGCTTTCATAGTTCAAATCAAATGGCTTTCTGAGTGCTTGTTAGTAAATTCTTGTGCATAGTGATGCAGAATCTTGCTTTTGAGTTTTTTTCTGGAACGCTGTGTGTGAAGAGGTGGAAGAAACTGTGTAGGAGGAGGGGAAGTCGTGGTGGATTATAATAATAATTGTACTTAATATAAGATATCTATTTACCTTCTGCTGTTATTAGTTTTTTTAGAATGATCTATCAGTAATGCTTCTTATGATCTTATCACAATAATAATCTCACTTTTTTTATATTAAAACTAGGAAAAAAGATTTGAGGTTGAATACGTTTCAGAACCAGTTTCATCTTTTTGACCAGTATCATAGGAAAGTTAAATATATTATTACTAATTCTGATTGGGTTTCATTTTCAGGGCAGATTTGAGATAATATCTTTATCAGGTTCTTTTGTACACTCAGAAAGTAATGGTGATCACAGCAAACCTAGTGGATTAAGTGTTTCTCTTGCTGGTTCAGATGGCCGAGTTTTGGGTGGTGGTGTTGCTGGGATGTTGGTGGCTGCATCACCTGTACAGGTCTTCTTGCCCTCTCTCTCTCTCTCTCTCTCTCTCTCTCTCTCTCTCTCTCTCTCTATTCACACACACACACACACACACAGAGTTAAGCATATTAACCATGGTTGGTGTAACAGGTTATTGTTGGTAGCTTCATTACAGATGAGAAGAAATCAAAAACTAGTGTTGGGGCATCACCAGTAGCACTACCAAACATGTTGAACTTTGGTGGTGGTGGTGGTGGTGGTGGAGGGGCCCTTCCTGGTATAAGTCCACCATCTGAAGGGGCATCAAGCCAGTCATCCGATGAAAGTGGGAGCAGTCCTCTTCATAGGATCCAGGGATCCTACAACACTACTACTGTCACCCAACAACACCACCACCAACAGCAGCAGCAGCAACAACCCATGCAAAGTATGTCCATGTATTCAAACATGGGCTGGCCCAACTCCACCATGAACATGCTCCCCAACTGACACCACAAAATGCTAAATTTCTCTCTACAACAAATCTCTGACATGATGATGATGATGATGATGATGATGATGGTGCTTGTAGCATCGATATTACATATCCGTTCACACATGCTAACGAGCATTACTCTTGAATTCTTTCTCTTTCCGAAATTTCATTCTCACCGTTTTATTTTTCTTCGTGTTTTAATCTTTCTTGAATTGGTGATTGAACATGAGTAGTTAATTAGCATAAGATATGGATCTATTTATTAGTATAATAACACATCTGTGAAACTATAAATTTAGGTATCCAAGATTGAATGTAGTTGTAGAGTCAATCTAGGGTTATTCTTGTACCATAGCCTTCATGGTTTGTCTGTAGTTCATTCCACATAAAAGGATGGTTTCAATTATAGTTTTGGTTCTTTTTACAAAAACAAAAGGGAATTTTGTTAATGACCAAATACATCCATCCTTAATGGCTTGTCTATAATCTATTTACAAATGTATGAATATAATGGTTCAAGTAACAACTTTTTATTGTACATGATAAAAAGTTGTTATGTATAAATCACTCTTTTTCTAAGTGTGAATTCACGTGCTTAAATTTACACTCCAAATCTTAGATGATATCTTTTGACTCGAGCGAAGAAACATCGAAGATTGTTCATGGTTTTAACCAAAGCAACTGAATTACTCATTTTAAAGGTTTTATGAAAGATGAATCTTTAAGTTTCATTTTAAACTTTTATATTTTGCTAAAACCTATGAAGATTGAATCTTTATGTAGCTATAATCATAGTTGTTAAACTCATACTAGTCGAGTCAAAATACACTATAAACGAGGTGACTTGGTGTGACTCGTAAAGCTACTTGACTCGTATGTAACTTGTGATTTTTGGAGTGACTCGGTCTGAGTCGAGTCAATGAAGGTCAAAATATCAGAAAATTCTCATCCATTTTTGCAAACCGGAACTGTTTTCGTCTTCAAAGGAGCTCGTGTCTTCATGAGAATCACTTCATCTTCATCACAGCTTCGTCTTCCTCTTCATGGCAGCGGATTTCTCATCTTTTCTCTCTCTTTTGTAACTTTGTTGTTTGCTTTTTCTTTATTTGAGGTGTTGATTGTTTCTCTCTCCCTCTGTTGCTGACTAAAGGCGAGAAGGCCCGGTCTCCTTTTGTTCTCGAGTTCAGGGCCGCTGACATAGGCTTTGGCCCAATGGGCTACAAAAAAGAAGTTTGTATTTGTGGGTCTAATATTTGTCTTTTTGGCTTGTTTTAAGTTATACAAAACTATATATTCATAAAAAGAATACACACAATTATGTTAAAGTTTGATATTGTTATTAACAGTACGTTTTCAGCTTATTACAAGGATTATCTTGTTTTTAATAGATTATAATTATTTGGGATCCGATTTGGTATTTGCGCTCGTGTCCGTAGCCTTGATGAACTCGGCTTCCTAAACCAGATGTTGCAAATTAAGGTGGATGTTTTGTGTTTGGAGGGCATGGTTGAACCGTCTTCCTTCTCCTCGTGAGTTGGTTAAACCGGCTACATACTTTTCTTTTTCTTGGTAACCCATTATGGACGGTCCTTAGGAACAAGCTATCTATTCGGATATAGAATATAGTATAGATATAGAATAAAGTTGAAAGGGAAGTAGTATGGTGAGATAGATGGTCCAATGTCTTAGAATAATGACAGATGATGCATAATAATAAGTTCAAGTGTTACCTTTGATTTATTAGTTTGGATAAACAAATAAATGTTGATGACACGCAAATGCGGGTTTCTTTTGATTATGATATATTGACATATGACAATGAGTGGTAACAAGAAATACAAGAAAGAAACTAGGGATTAAGCCTAAAAGGCGCTAGACGGCACTGTTGACGCCTTATTGTCTTTTCATAGGAACTCGTATACTTCTCTTAGGCTTGAATCTCTCTTTCTTTTTGTAGAATTTGAAAGAGATGACCGGTTTTATTAAACCAAATATAATAAGATTAAGAAAAATTAATCTTATCTGAGAAGTGATCTTGTGAGATGTTCACGAGCTGTCGCCAAAGCTTGAGTAATCGTCTGAGATAATTTCAAACATAATCTTCAATTCATTTGAAAACCGCAAGAAACATAATTAAGGTGAATTACATTAAGAACCAGTTGTACTCTGAAAACTAAGTAATCAAATTTTATGCATATACAAATTCATTAGAGAATTTGGGTCGAAATATGTCAAGAAAATCACAAATATATAAAAATACATCTAATGCGGGTAGCATTTGATGCATTTTTATGTTATAACGAAGATCTCATCATTCTTCAACCCAAATGTTCTTAAATCTCATGAAACACTCTAATAAAGATGCCTAATCATGAACCCCATTAATGAATGTGAATATGAATTTGTAGATGCATATGATCTAATTGCTAATGTCTCACAATAAAAGTGGTTCTTGACTGAACCTTTCCTAGATATCGTAAAGGGAAAAAGGTCAAATGATTATACTTTTTTTTATAAGTGGAACCGAATTTTGCACACGACTAATTGTTAAAAGCTGCGCTACTGGGATTTAATTGACTGTACCTGTTCTGATAAGGGAGCTCCATCATCCATGCTATGTGTAGCTACTTTCCCAGCAATCATATTCCCGTCTGTTTCAAGAATCATCCTGTTGCATAAACACTATGAATGTGGAACTTCTCTTTAATTTTGGGATAATTATTCGAAATTGTTTAAACAAATCTAAGATTATCATTATACAAAAAAAACATGTCCAAAGTTATGATTTAAGGTTTTAAATTTCGACCCATTAATGTAGAGCTTACCCATTATCAACAATCTCATCAAGGCATAAAAACATCGTATCTAAGTTTTCAAGCGCTTCCCTTTGATCAACATTACCCCTACATCAACAAGTTAACAAGGTTAGACGATGAAGAATGAAAAGTTCTAATGTCAAATGTCTCCTAAACATCTCACTGAGAAAAAAAATGTTGCTTTATAGAAGAAACCTGAGCAGAAGGGTAACTGCATCAGAGAAACCCTGCAGGACTGTTGCCAAAGCCAATTCATTTTCATAATCACCTCCAGTAACAAAGAAATGCAGGTCTTGTATGAACTTATACACGACAACGTTATTCTCAAACATTACTATCTCCGCTGCATTTATACACATACACCAATCAAAGATATGAAAATAAACTAACAGTCAAAAACAACAGTAGCAGCAATAAACTAACAGGCTGTTGTAAATAAGCTATATACCAAACACTATCAGAACAGCTTATTGCTGCAACACTAAAACACAACAAAAGATAAACATTCCCTTTAATATCCTTGAAATCACTGTCATGATTATCCTTTTAAAGATATATTCGATTAAGGCATCAGGAAGAAGCATGATATATAAAAGTAAAAGACAATACCTTCGGTACGTGCATTAGTCTTGTGTGTTTTACTAAAGATGGACCTTTCAAAAGATAATTTTGCAGCGTTAGTCGGCCATTCATCTGTATAGTATTTTACTGCCACACGCCTCCCTTCAGAGTCCAAAAGAAGGACATTCTTAATGGTAGGACACACATCCTATAAAACACTCCATCAAGAAATGTTACAACAAGTAAGCCAAAATCTCCATGCTTAATGCAAATCTGTACAATCTCGACTCGTTCATAAAAGTGTGTCAAAAGCAACAGCAGAATATTTTGCGTGTGTCATCTAATCAGAAAAACAAAGCTTAAATTTTGTTTTATATTTCATTAGGTTTGCGTGTAACTAAGCAACAACAGAATGTTTTACGTGTGTCATCTAATCAGCGAGAATATGTAATCATGATGAAGATCACATAAGGAAACCATCTACTGTGATTATTTAGCTGAACATTCATATCACTTCGATGGTTAATGTGACAAATACCAGAAAATGAATCAACGTTTAAGATCATACAGCGATTGCAAATTCGATCGAGTTGACTCAGAAATCCGTAACAGAGATGACACATTAAAAGTAAGAGAGAGAGAGAGAGAAAGAGACTTACTTTGCGATCGGAAATCGCCATCGTAGGAGACGAGACGAATGGTAACCGGAGCTCTGAATCGCTAAATTGCATAATTAGCATTATACAATAAGGGTTCTCATTTTAAATACCAATAACTGGAAATAACGATAGAAAGCAGTAGACTGAATAACTTCTGTGACATTTAAATGCCGAATTTGAAACAAAATCCAAAAAAAAAAAAAAAACCTTAAAATCACGAGATATCTTCACGAAATCAACAATGGCAGCAAACCCAGATGAGAAATCGATGAGATCACAGAATGCCAGCTGGAAATTCGAGTGAAATCTTAGCGATTATGAAGAACAAGGGTTAAAGGCGAAGGGGGGAAACAAACCCCTGTTTCTTTTGTTCATCTGAAATTAATCAAGAACACGTACGCTTTAGAGAGTATATTACGGGGCGGCCCTTTTCTACACTGCCCGTAAGGAGCTGCATTCAATCAGGGGAACAGTTACAGACGATTTGCTTCCCTCGAATTTCTACAAAATTGAATTGGAAGAATTTCAAATGTAGCAAAAATAAATATTGTGTTTATATCCTTATCTTCTAATCTAATATATATAAAAGACTAATTAGAAAAAAAATTATTAAATAATCTTGACCTTTTATTTAGAAAAATATTTAATCTTAGCCGTTCATTTTTACAATTTTAAAATTTTAATTTTGACTTTTTAGAATCAAACTAATTTGACTAATCAATATGAATTAGATAAAGATAACCTTTAATTAAATTATAATATTTAAAATAACAATTAAATTAATTAATGTTTAATCGTATGTATATACCCATGTGTTGTTCTTTTAATATTTTGATTTTGATTTGAATATTTATGATAACCCTTAATTTTAAAATTTTATTTTATAGCTTATAATTTTAACGATAATAATTGGCGACTTGTACAAAAAATACAATCACATATTTTATGATACCATATTTTTGCAATCATGTTTAGGGGTGTTCATTTTCGGATATTCGGATTTTCGGATATCCGAAATTTTCGGATAGTGGATTTCAGTATCCGAATCCGAAATATTTTTTATATAATTTTTAAAAAATATATAATTACTAAATAACCGTATTTTAAACTTTAATCCTCAAAAATAGCTCAAATATGTTTCAAAATGAAAAAATACATGTATATAAAAATATATATGTTAAAAAAACTATATAAATAAGCATATAAAATATACAAAAATAAAAAATAAAAATTATTTTTCAGATATCGGATATCCGAATATCCGAAACTTCCAAAAAACACTATCCGAATCCGAAAATTCAGATATCCGAGTTTCGGGTATCCGAAATTTCGGATATCCGAATTTTCGGATAATTTCGGATCGGATTTTCGGATAATCGATTCGGATGTTCGGATTCGGATTATTTTGAACACCCCTAATCATGTTACCTTTCTTGCGTCAACGTTTCCATCGTTGATTATGGTGTTGACATCTTTTGTCTTTGTTTTTTTAAACTCTCAAATATTTCACGTTTTATAATATTCAATATTTTTGTTAGTTTTTAACATTTATTAAATTTTTAAACATGTCCGTGCATCACACGGGTATTTCACCTTAACCAATATGAATTATTATATTAGTGTCTTATAATTGTTTAATATTTTCTATTAATTTTAATATTTATCTTTTTTAACAACCCGTGTATTACACGGGAATTACTCTAGTAAAATTTATAAAATTTTAAATATGCCATCTCCTAATTCAATACTAAGGTAGTCATTTGAAAAATTCTCCTCTTTCATTAAACAGAAAAAAAAAAGAAACACAAAACACCTCATGACCTTCTATTTGTTTTTGACATGGTGTATTTTCTCTAGCGTCTTGTTAGTTTTATAAAATCTCTGCCGTATAAAAAACCTTCTTTTATTAAAACACACACACACACAAAACACATCGTGACCTCCATTCACCCCATCTCTTCTCCGGCAAACTTCCTGCAACTCCGGAGACCTCATTTTCTAGCAACCCATTGTTTTCCAGTAACTCCAATATCTCCAGTGATTGGTTGCTTTGTATAACATTGATCAACGTTTCATATAGTCATGCAACATACCCCAAAGAAATCTTCAAAACCCAAGACATACTATAAACGTAAAATTTGAAAAACCAACCGAATGTCATATAAAAGCAAAATCTGAAAGACATACTACAAGTATGTCAATTGTTGAGTAATTAAAGAACAAGATCAAAGATGTTAGATATTTAAGCTCAACAATCGATTACTAACTGATTGGACTCGAATCATAAATTCAAGTCAAATTACACAATGTCTACATCAAAATCAACCGCCTAATGGCAAAATTGATCAATCATTTGAAAATAAAACAAATCCTAAATAGGAAGATGACGAATAATGTTGATGCCTTAGAATACTGTGGGAGGATGCTAGGAGTTAGTGGGTGGTTTGGTAGCCATGTTGATGTATTTCAGATGTTAGTGATAAATAAAGATGAAGGCAGGAAGTTATTTTTTATTTTTGTCGGCAAAATAAGTCGCCGGAGTTGCAGGAATTTCGCCGGAGAAAGGGGAGAGGCGAATGAAGGTAGGTTGATGAGTAGATGTTATACGAAAGAAGAATATTTAGAGTATATAGTTGTAAATTAAATTAGAAAATATGGTTTTCAATTTTTAAATAACTTAATTTACTATTAAATTAGGGAGAAAGACGTATTTGAGAATTTATAGGTCTTACGAGGACATAAATGTAATATTGATTTTTATAAAAATATATACGTTATGAAAAAAGTTTGTAAGAATATATATTAAATTCTTCCAATTGAATAAGTTCATCAACCAATTGCAAGCCTAGGTCAATAATTTAAGTTTGTTGTTTGGGACAACAAGATATAATATATGCTTCTACGAGTACTTACTAAAATTACAAACATTCTAATAGTTATGCTAAGTTATTTCATTGTTAAGTCATTAATGTTTGTGTTAGAAGTTGAAGTTATGTCTATTTATATTTTAGTTCAGTTTAATATTGCTATTAACATTAGTGATAGTACATAGTATGTTTAGTAAATATCTATTGGGTATATATATACCTGTTTACAAACTCGAATAATTTAAGCATTCATGTATTCATATTTTTCATTCATCTTTCATGTTTCTACATCTAATATGATTGTTGTGTTTGCTTCAATTACCTTGATACTTGATATAATTGAGATCATACAAATGGTATCAGATTATGGTAGTGGCTTTAGAAGTGAGTTATAAGGTTTTGGTATTTGATCTATGAAATCATCATATATTTGGCTTGCTTAATCAAGATTGACGTTTAATGTAAGATGTAGTACTGTTTTCGAACATCTGTTAATGAGAAAGCCTTGAAATTGATCGAGAATATAGTATTAGTTAGAGATTAGTAACATATGGCTCGTTTTTTCCTTCACATCTGTTCTTGTTGATCCTAACGCCCCAATCTACAAAATTGATAATCACATAAAAAACGCCGTTATAATATTCATATATGTAGTTTACATAAAAAACGGAAGCGTACAAAGTTTAAGACTGGTTTGTTCAAAAGATACACACATATGTACAATCGTAGTTTAATACAAAAAACTTGACACATCACAAAGAGGCGTTAAATGTTTCCAAAAGACTTTTATAGAAACGAGGTCAACCACTTGTTCAACCACTTGGTTGATTATAAAAGGAACATTGGCTTGTAAAGCCTTTCCCAACTCTGTTGCCACCGTTTCTTTGATCGCGCTGTTAACTGGATCTTGTATTTCCTCTGTACCATCTACCCCAGAAGGGTTACCCGCAGGTCTCTCGGTCTGTATGGGAATTGCATCTGAA
Source organism: Pulicaria dysenterica (assembly GCA_947179395.2). Taxonomy (NCBI): domain Eukaryota; kingdom Viridiplantae; phylum Streptophyta; class Magnoliopsida; order Asterales; family Asteraceae; genus Pulicaria; species Pulicaria dysenterica. The sequence goes on along the minus strand of OX359290.1, from coordinate 109,927,085 downwards.
ACATAAGTACCTCTACTCTCCTGAGGTCTACTAACCCCAGACTATTGTGTTGCACTTGCAACGACCCCTTGAACGTACGCCATTCTGAAATGAAGAAAGCTTTAACATATAGTACCATGACAACTTTCTCTGTTTCACAATAAGGTATGTGATATTGTTAATACTACATCTATTTAGTATTCGGTTCTGGTACTATTCACATGTACTGTACTGTCACGTATTACCCATCACTTGATCCACAAGGTATCGCTATGACAATTCCAAGCTCGATTGCATATCACATGTTCTTTACATACACTGGCCAAGTGTTGTAAGAAACTCATTATACACAATTGTTCTTGTTGCCGTCATAGAACACCCCGATTCACAAGCTTAGGTCACGTATAGCAAAACTAACTACGCATGCTTAAACATCGCTACTCATGCTCAAACTGTAAACATTTAGCTAATCATAAACTTTCTACTGAATATACTCACTAAGGTTACTGCCCCACGGATAGCTCCTATTGACTTCAAAACCACGGTTTAAGTTCAGACATCACACTCGTGTGTGCCCAAATCCCTCAAAACCTGGATCTGATACCAAGTTGTAACACCACTTTTCTGAAAAAGCTACTGTACATATTTTATAACTATTAGCACCCAAAAGATCGAAGTTTTACAAAATTCTATTACTATATACAACAGTTCTAATCTGTTTATCAAAAGTAGTGTTTAAACGCGTTTTTTAAACAAAACCAGGAGCTATCCAGCGTATCAAGCCGCTGGGGCCTTCCCTTTGCCAGAACTGACGCACCTGTATGCAGAAAACACTGAACATAAGCTAACGCTTAGTGAGTATACTACTGAAATAATAAACAAAGCATGAAAGCGAATTCTCTCTTGGATGTCTCACATCCCGACTTGTAATCTGAAAATCTATTCCAAATCTGTTAACTGGTCCCGGAGTGTACTATACAAAGTATAAGTAACCTCTGACACTTACTTGGGTATAAGGATCTCAATATACCCTATCTCTGTCCACAATATAATATGATCACATAATCAATCACAGATCATGTATTTAATATACACACGTATGCTAATCTGATTAAATGTAAGTACACTCACCTTAGCAGCAGTTAAGATTATACTTCTATCACAAAGATGTCAGTCTCTTATTGCCTACAAGCAATAAACAAGTATCACATTAACTTCTAGACGCTGCTTCAATGATTCTGATTGACTACCAAAATTTCAGCTAAAAACTACCTCCTACGGCCGCAGGAGAATATCTCTGCGCCCGCAGGAGTTTCCCTCACCACGGACGCAGGGATCCATCCTAACGCCCGTAGAGTGTATTCTATACTTCCAACGGTTGTAGGCTATGTGTACTACGCCCGTAGGCTCATTTCCTTCGTCCTTAGACGGTAATTCATGAAAATACTGTCCTACGCACGCAGAAGACAAAATCACCAAAAACTGAAAAACACCTTCCTATGGCCGCAGAGAACCTTTCCTACGGCCGCAGGAACCAAAACAGCTAAAAACCTTAAAACATGTTCCTACTCTTGTAGGGAATAATCCCTACGGCTGCAGGAACAATCGGTACAACATACTTTTGCTCTGTTCGTGAATCTGCAACCGAATTCAACCTTTTATCACTCAAACTCGTACAAACCCAAAAACAACCATACATATCAGTTCTATAACTTAACAACTAACATTCTAACACAAAAGTTGATACAAACAACTCTAAAACACATGAATCAAGCTACAAATATGGATTCAACCCATGAACCCAATTCTTGACCTAAAACTTACTTTAAAACATGAAGAACACGCACCTCTAGCTCCTGAATCACTATCTGATCGATTTCCAAGTGAAAATCCTTACTTTTGATTCGAAATCAGCAAGCTAAGTGAAGAAGTGTGTGTATCAAATGTGTGTTTTGGTTTCTCCTGGAGTTGACTACAAATGAGTCAAAGAAGACTCATATAAATCCACTACTTTCAAACAATTACAAATCAACCCCTGGACTTCTTTATCTTTCTGAATTGGCAAAACTAGCCCCTTGACTTTATAATTCAAAAACACAAGCACATAAAGGCAACTAACTAAACACTAAACACTTAATATTTAAATTAAATAACACATAACGGGAAATTTTCAAACCTTGGGGCATTACAACTCTTCCCCACTTGGGACGATTTCGTCCCCGAAATCTACTATGCAAACAGTTGATGGTAATTCTGTCTCATATCACTTTCTGGTTCCCACGTATAATCTGACCCCTTTCGGTGCTGCCACTGTACTTTCACTAGAGTTACCTGTTTGTTACGTAGACTCTTAACTTTTCTTTCTAGTAGGGGTGAGCATGAGTACCGGAAATACCGAACCGTACCGGGACCGTACCGCAACCGGTACCGGTACCGGTACCGAATTAGAGTTTTCGGTCCGGTATTCGGTACTTGAAATATTGCTAAATCGGTATTCGGGACTCGGTATTCTCGGTATTCGGGACTAGTACCGAACAAACTTGGTAAAATAGGTACTCGGTACCGGTACCGGTACTGTATATGAATACTCGGTACGGTATTCGGTACCGTGTTTAAATCAAATTCGGTATTCGGTAAAACCAGTACCGGTACCGGTGCAGTACCATGCTCACCCCTACTTTCTAGTATGGCAATTGGTTGTTCTACATAATTGAGCTTTTCATCTATCGTCACATCTTGTAGAGGAACAATGGCGGACTCGTCTGCTAAACACTTACGAAGGTGGGACACATGAAAAGTATGATGAATCTGAGACATTTCTTTTGGAAGTTCCAATCTGTAAGCTACTTTCCCAACCCTCGCAGTAATCTTGAAAGGACCTATAAACCGAGGCCCTAACTTGCCCCTCTTTCTGAATCTGATCACCCCTTTCCACGGTGATACCTTTAACAACACGTAGTCTCCAATCTGGAATTCTAGTGGTGACCGCCGCTTATCTGCGTAGCTTTTTTGTCTATCCTGAGCTGCTTTCAGTCGTTCGCGTATCTGTTGTATGTACTCGGTGGTTTGCTGTACTATCTCTGTACTGCCCAGTTCTCTCTGACCAATTTCAGCCCAGCAAATAGGAGTTCTACATTTTCGGCCATATAGCATCTCATACGGTGGCATGCCAATACTTGAATGAAAACTGTTGTTATACGAGAACTCTGCTAATGGTAAGTATGTATCCCAACTACCACCGAAGTCGATGATACAAGCTCTGAGCATATCCTCCAATGTCTGTATAGTTCTTTCACTTTGGCCGTCAGTCTGTGGATGAAATGTTGTACTCAGATGTAGCTTCGTCTCTATGTCTTCATTAAACTTACTCCAGAACCTGGAGGTAAACCGAGTATCTCTATCTGAAATAATCGTGACTGGAACTCCATGTCTGGATACTATCTCTTTCATATACACATCTGCCATTTTCTCTGAAGAATAAGCCTCTTTTATCGAAATAAAGTGCGCACTCTTCGTGAGTCTATCAACTACCACCCATATAGCATCAAACCCCCTAGGAGTTCTAGGTAATTTGGTAATCAGATCCATAGTAACGTGTTCCCATTTCCATACAAGAATGTCAAGCGGTTGCAACTTTCCATGTGGTTTCTGATGTTCTGCTTTAACTTGTAAACAAGTCAAACATCTCTCTACATATCTTGCTATATCTCGTTTCATTCCCGGCCACCAATAGTTCATTTTCATATCTCTGTACATCTTTGTAGCCCCTGGGTGAATAGAAAGTTGCGAGCGATGTGCTTCTTCCAAAAGAACTTGTCGCACACCCCCGTAACTAGGTACCCAAACTCGATCATAACAAGTCAAAAGATCTCGACTGTCTTTAACTAACTTTGACACTTGGCCCTTCACGCGTTCCTTTTTCTGATTATTTTCCTTAACCGCTTCAATCTGTGCTGCTTTAATTTGATTTAATATCGGGGTAATTACTGACATATGTACGTGATGCATCTGTATTTGTATAATACCTGACTTTCTGCTCAACGCATCTGCCACCACATTAGCTTTGCCCAGATGATACATGATCTTGCAATCGTAATCTTTTAGTAACTCTAACCATCGCCTCTGTCGCATATTCAGATTTTTATGTTCTAGAAAATACTTAAGACTCTTGTGATCTGAATAAATAGTACACTTGACACCATACAAATAGTGTCGCCATATCTTGCTAATTCTAAATCATGAGGCGGGTAGTTGCTCTCGTGTATCTTTAACTGACGGGAAGCATAAGCGATGACTTTCCTTTTCTGCATCAAAACGCAACCCAACCCTCTATATGAAGCATCACAATAGACTACCATATCTTCTACTCCATCTGGTAATGAAAGGACTGGAGCATTACATAACCTTTGCTTTAGCATATCAAATGCTTTCTGCTGTTCTTCACCCCATTTAAACTCTACACTCTTCTTGGTTAACTGGGTCAGAGGTACTATTGTTTTGGAGAAGTCTTGTATAAATCGTCTGTAATACCCTGCTAAACCAAGGAAACTTCGGATTTCTGTAGGATTCTGAGGTGGCTCCCACTTCATTACAGCTTCTACTTTTGCATGATCCACTTTAATTCCCTCCTGATTAATGAGATGACCCAGGAATTGTACTTCTTGAAGCCAAAACTCACACTTAGAGAATTTCGCATACAATTTCTCCTTGCATAAGGTTTCTAACACTTCTCTGAGATGAACACTATGCTCCTCTGAAGTCTTGGAATATATAAGAATGTCGTCGATGAATACTATCACTGACTTGTCAGGCATCGGCCGGCAAACTCGATTAATCAAATCCATAAACGCTGCTGGAGCATTCGTAAGACCAAACGGCATCACAACAAACTCGAAGTGACCATATCGCGTTCGAAAAGCTGTCTTGGCTATATCCTCTTCTTGGATCTTTAACTGGTGGTACCCTGATCGCAAATCTATCTTGGAGAACCAAGAAGCACCCTGTAGCTGATCAAACAGATTGTCTATTCTGGGAAGCGGATACTTGTTCTTGATCGTGACCTTGTTGAGTTCTCTGTAGTCTATACACATTCTGAACGTGCCATCTTTCTTTTTGACAAACAAAATTGGCGCACCCCACGGTGAACTACTAGGCCTAATGAAACCCCTATCTGTCAGCTCTTGTAGTTAAGTCATCAACTCTTGCATTTCTAGTGGTGCTAATTTGTATGCGGCTTTCGCTTTCGGCTCTGCTCCTGGAATTACATCAATTTTGAATACTACTTGTCGAGCTGGTGGGACTCCTGGCAACTCATCTGGAAAGACATCTGGGTACTCACAAACCACTGGTATCTTTTGAATCAGTGACGGCTTCCTTGTCATAACAACATCTTCCACATATGCTATGAATGCGATACACCCGTGTGCCAAGTACTTCCTCGCCTTTGCTAAAGAGCAAATTGAATGGCTGACTCTCTTACTGTCGCCTCGAATAATCAGCTCTTCCCCACTTGGAGTCTGAACCCGCACCATTTTCTGATCGCAGAAAATCTGAGCTTGGTGTAGACCCAGCCAATCCATACCAACGACTACTTGGAATTCTTTCATAGCCATAGGGATAAGGTCAATAGGGAACTTACAGTCACATATCTCTATCACATTACCCTTAAACACACTAGTCACAATCATTCTCTTATCGTCTGCTATTTCTACTTCTAGAGGAAATTATAGCTTAATAGGTGACATATTAAACTGAGCACAAAACGAAATAGCAGCAAAAGATCTACTGGCACCGAAATCAAACAATACTAAAGCAGGCATATTATTAACAACAAAAGTACCTGCTACCACATCAGGTTCAACTTTGGCCTCCTCAGCTGTGAGCTAGAAGGCTCTGCCTTTTGGTCGGGGCTACTCCTGTTTCACATTTCTACCCTCATTACCACGAGCTGGGGGGAGGGGATTCACTGGTTTCCTCTCTGCTGCTGGGAGCTGGGGACATTGAGCTTTGAAGTGTCCCGGCTGATAATAGTTGTGACATACCAACAGAGGAGTCTTGCATTCTTTGGCGACATGCCCCTGCTTTTCGCACTTATAGCATCCGGTTAACCCAAACTTACATTCACCAGAATGGTTTCTGCCACACTTAACACATTTAGGCGGGGGAGCTGTCCCTACCCGTTGTGGAGTCACCACTGGCTTCTTACTCGGTGAGTAGGCCTGTTCAACCTTCCTCTTCCCACCAACTATTCCCTATCTGAGTAACTCCTGCTCCCTCTTCCAGGCTAAATCCATCATCTCGTCTACCGTCGTGCAAGTAGATGTTGCTAGTACTTCCCGGATATCATTCCTAAGAATAGAAATGTACCGCTGCATTTTCATCGACTCTGTAGCTACATATTCTGGGCAAAAAAGGAGCCATTGCCAGAAACTTCTTTGTCATTTCATCTACAGTCTCCGTTGTCTGTTTCATCGTCAGGAATTTCTCATTTATCTTATCTATTCGAGCTTTCGGTGTGAATTGTTTCTCAAACAATTCTCTAAACTGTGCCCACGACATAGCTTCCATCTGAGCCTCTCCCCTCATTTGCAGCAAGGTGGTCCACCAATCTTTCGCTGCCCCGCGTAACAAGTTCGAAGCATACATAACCTGTTTCGTGGGTAAACATCCACTGGTATGAAAAGCCCCTTCTGTATCCGATAACCATCGGTTACTAACAATAGGGTCTGTCACCCCTTCAAAAACTGACGTTCCACATGCTGAGAATTCTCTGTATGAGCATCCCTGATTCGGTTCAACTCTTGCTGGAAGATTTAAGGTCGCAGCCTGTACCGCCGCATCTAAACGTTTTTGTAGTAAAACCTCCATCCTCCCAGAAACTTGTTCAACCACTTGGTTGATTATAAAAGGAACATTGGCTTGTAAAGCCTTTCCCAACTCTGTTGCCACTGTTTCTTTGATTGCGATGTTAACTGGATCTTGTACTTCCTCTGTACCAGCTACCCCAGAAGGGTTACCCGCAGGTCTCTCGGTCTGTATGGGAATTGCATTTGAAACATAAGTACCTCTACTCTCCTGAGGTCACTAACCCCAGACTTTTTTGTTGGATCTGCAACCCCTTGAACGTACTCCATTCTGAAATGAAGAAAGCTTTAACATATAGTACCATAACAACTTTCTCTGTTTCACAATAAGGTATGTAATATTGTTAATACTACATCTATTTAGTACTCTGTTCTAGTACTATTCACATGTACTGTACTGTCACGTATTACCCCTCACTTGATCCACAAGGTATCACTATGACAATTCCAAGCTCGATTGCATATCACATGTTCTTTACATACACTGGCCAAGTGTTGTAAGAAACACATTATACACAATTGTTCTTGTTGCCGTCATAGAACACCCTGATTCACAAGCTTAGGTCACGTATAGCAAAACTAACTACGCATGCTTAAACATCGCTACTCATGCTCAAACTGTAAAACATTTAGCTAATCATAAACTTTCTACTGAATATACTCACTAAGGTTACTGCCCCACGGATAGCTCCTATTGACTTCAAAACCACGGTTTAAGTTCAGACATCACACTCGTGTGTGCCCAAATCCCTCATAACCTGGCTCTGATACCAAGTTGTAACACCACTTTTCTGAAAAAGCTACTGTACATATTTTATAACTATTAGCACCCAAAAGATCGAAGTTTTACAAAATTCTGTTACTATATACAACGGTGCTAATCTGTTTATCAAAAGTAGTGTTTAAAAGCGTTTCTAAAACAAAACCAGGAGCTATCCAGCCTATCAAGCCGCTAGGGCCTTCCCTTTGCCAGAACTTGACGCACCTGTATGCAGAAAACACTGAACATAAGCTAACGCTTAGTGAGTATACTACTGAAATAATAAACAAAGCATGAAAGCGAATTCTCTTTTGGATGTCTCACATCCCGACTTGTAATATGCAAATCTATTCCAAATATGTTAATTGGTCCCGGAGTGTACTATACAAAATTACAAAGTATAAGTAACCCCTGACACTTACTTAGGTATAAGGATCTCAATATACCCTATCTCTGTCCACAATATAATATGATCACATAATCAATCACAGATCATGTATTTAATATACACACGTATGCTAATCTGATTAAAGGTAAGTACACTCACCTTAGCAGCAATTAAGATTATACTTCTATCACAAAGATGTCAGTATCTTATTCCCTACAAGCAATAAACAAGTATCACATTAACTTCTAGACGCTGCTTTAATGATTCTGATTGACTACTACAATTTCAGCTAAAAACTACCTCCTACGGCTGCAGAAGAATATCTCTGCGCTTGCAGAAGTTTCCCTCACCACGGACGCAGGGATCCATCCCAATGCCCGAAGAGGGTATTCTACAATTCCAACGGTTGTAGGCTATGTGCACTACGCCTGTAGGCTCATTTCCTTCGTCCTTAGATGGTAATTCATGAAAATACTGTCCTACGCCCGCAGAAACCTTTTCGTACGGCCGCAAAAGACAAGATCACCAAAAACTGAAAAACACCTTCCTACGGCCGCAGAGAACCTTTCCTACGGTCGCAGGAACCAAAACAGCTTAAAACCTTAAAACATGTTCCTACTCCCGTAGGGAATAATCCCTACGGCCACAGTAACAGTCGGTACAACAGACTTTTGCTCTGTTCGTGAATCAGCAACCGAATTCAACCTTTTATCACTCAAATCTCGTGCAAACCCAAAAACAACCATACATATCAGTTCTATAACTTAACAACTAACATTCTAACACAAAACTTGATACAAACAACATTAAAACACATGAATCAAGCTACAAATATGGGTTCAACACATGAACCCAATTCTTGACCTAAAACTTACTTTAAAACATGAAGAACACATACCTCTAGCTCCTGAATCACTATCTGATCGATTTCCAAGTGAAAATCCTCAATTTTGATTCGAAATCAGCAAGCTAAGTGAAGAAGTGTGTGTATCAAATGTGTGTTTTGGTTTCTCCTGGAGTTGACTACAAATGAGTCAAAGAAGACTCATATAAATCCACTACTTTCTAACAATTACAAATCAACCCCTGGACTTCTTTATCTTTCTGAATTGGCAAAACTAGCCCCTTGACTTTATAATTCAAAAACACAAGCATATAAAGGCAACTAACTAAACACAAAACACTTAATATTTAAATTAAATAACACATAACGGGAAATTTTCAAACCTTGGGGCGTTACAACTCTTCCCCACTTGGGACGATTTCGTCCCCGAAATCTATTATGCAAACAGCTGAGGGTAATTCTGTCTCATATCATGACTGCACAACTGAAAACTGGCCAGAAGCCAGGCACGCCCGTACCTGCTTGTAGGCACGCTTGTGCTTCACTCTTTGGTTCGTCGTGACCCGTGCACACATGCCCATACTTTCATAGGTACGCCCGTTCCTCAACAACTAGGTTTTTCACGGGACACTAAGCACACCCGTACCCCCTTAGGTACGCCCATGCCTTATGAACTACATCAACAATTTGCCGACTATCTGCTATTTTTCTGACCAAAACACAACAATTAAATACTAACAAGTGTTTCCAACACTTGTTTAACATATTACAATTGCTACAAACACTAGAAAAACAACAAAAACATAACTAACATGAATTGATCAATGATTCATCCTTTGAATCACCTTTGACCCCTAAAACTTAAATTCTAAACAAACAACCCATACCTTGATGATCTGGGGCTGCTTAGAAGATTGTAGAACACTAAATTTAGATGATTCTTGATAAAAAAACACAAAGGAAGAAAGCTACAAGAAGTAAGTGCGTATGTATGTAGCGTGTATATTTTGATGATATGGCTACCAACAAGAAACAATCAGCATACATATTTATAAGTTGTGCATCAAATTAATTTTGATGCACAATTGTTGTGCATCATTTTTGTGGTCACTGTGCTCCAAATTTTGCATCTGATACATGCATCTATGGAAAAGGGAAGAAAATTTAGAAGATAATTGAATGATTAAAAGACTATTATTCCCCCTAATCATTTATTAAATTATTTATTTAAAAAAAAGAGTTTTTTTCTATAACTAGCGAATCTGATGAATCCAAGGGTCAGGAATTGTCTCTCTTCTATCTCTCTTTAATTTACATCTTTTAATAACTTAACCCTATATATATATATATATAGGGGAGGGTTCCATTGAGAACCGAATTTATTGCGAGAACCGCGAGAGCCAATCTTAGCCGTTGATTTGATAAGTGGAATTCATGGATGGGGAGCGTGGGGGAATCAAGTGTGGCAGGGTGTATGTGAGGAATTCATGGGTGGGTAACGACATTGAAAGAGGGGGAATTGGACGACTCAGATTGGTTCTCGCAATAAAAATGGTTCTCAATGGAACTTCTTCCTATATATATATATATATATATATATATATATATATATATATATATATATATATATATATATATATATATATATATATGCACCAAAAATACATCAATAGAGAATCATGTGTTAAACAAAGAACCCAAAGAACTAATCTAGAACATTGGATCATCAAAATCAATGGATAAAATTAAAAGATGGCAAAATTGTAATTATCATATATTAATTAAGAAGTAGAAGGGTAAATATGCAAAATCCCCCTCCTCCCAATAATAACCCACGTAAACTTTCTCCCCATTTCAACTTAAAAAAATATTTTTCAAAACTTTAAATTGTCATAACTATTTAAGTTTTGTGAATTTAAGCAAAAAAAATTATACCAATCTTCTAGTTTTTTAATCCTCTTTCAATCAAGACCACTATTCCCATATTTTTTTGAAAATACAAATTTTGAATATGCAATTTATATTTTGGGCTGCATTGTAATGTTATGTATGAAATTTATATTTTGGGTTTGAATATGTTCATTGTCGCCTTCCATTATATTTTTCTTTGTGAATGAAGAGCTTGATTTGACTTATATAAATTTCTGAAAGGATTTTGGTTGTAGTTTATGTATGAGATAAAACCTCTATTTTATCACTACTACATAAACTACAACTACTTTTAACCCCACATATTTAGACCCGGTTTTATATAAATTTAACAAAAACCGGGGCTGAAACCATGAAAGGGCTGTGAAAAATAGTTGAAAGCTATTCAACCCCGGTTTTTTACAAAACAACCGGGACTAAAAACTTGCAAACTTTTAACCCCAGTTTTTTATTAAAAAACCGGGTGTGAAAGGGAGCGCTGGAAATATTGGAAGAGGTTTTAACCCCGGGTTTTTAATAAACAACCGGGACTAAAGTGTTCGAAACTTTCAACCCCGGTTTTTTGTTAAGTAACCGGGTCTAAATACAATTGCCCCTCTCAAAATTCACTTTCTCCCTCCATTGATTTAAAAACAATGAAAAAAAGGGCGGTCTCAATTCCCTCCCTCATCGCTCATAATCAAGCTTCTCCCTTGTTCAAATTTAGTTCCTCGAACAACACTCTCTCTTCCTAGCAACTGATTTCCATGGTCTTTCCTCGTAAACCATTATTCCCTAATTTTTTCCTCTGTTGATTGGTTTTAGTTCCTCATAAACCAATCAGTGCCCTAGTGTTTTCCTCCCTCGATCGATTTTAGTTACTCACTTACTCATATGTGCCCTAATATTTGACGCCGACTAAAATTTGTCATCCTAATTCCCAGAAATCGACTTCATCCCTAGCAAACTACTTATCTTAATCCTCAATTACTTCACAGGAGCAGAACTAAGTGAATCGTTCAGAGGAAACACAAGAAACTGGCAACCAGAAGATTCAAACTTTTAGAGCATAAGCAATACACTTATTAGAGGTAAATTGCAGGTAATATCGAGTTTTTTACTTTCTTAGTCGATAATCCATGACAATTGAGAGAACTAGAGACATTTTGTAGTTTTTAGTTTCTAATTTATGTGCAAAGATTGTATATGGTAAAGAGCTTTTAAGATTGTCTACCAAGTGTTTGATGAATTGCCTATGAGAAAGTTATTGAAAGAGTGAAACTGTTACACATGGCTATTTAATTGTTTTGAGTTTATTCATATATTAGTGCTAATGTAGTAATGTTATATAAATATATACCTATGATTTATTTGATAATGGTACCAAAACTTGTGGATGCTTTTATGGTTGAAGGATTTAATCTACAACAACCTACCATGTTAGTCTACTTTTTGATGGATTCCGGTGATATGCAAGTATATATTTCATTACATACTTGGTCCATAGTTTCTTACTGTGATAAATGAATATGAAATGCAAATAGGCAATTGTGTTGCTTATATGATGCAGTTGTGAAGTATCTGCATATGGATTTTGGGAGCTGGTTTTATCTACATATGAATTCAGGTAATGTGTATATATAATTACTTCTTGTAGTGATTAGTATCTGACTTTAGTTTATCATTTTTACTTACATCATACTTTATTGTTGTTATGTTAGAAAAGCTAACTGGTCAAATGCTAATATCTATCGATCGTTTTCATTCACAGTTCTTGTATTTATCACTACAAAAAGAGAGTATCATTTCTAATTATCACACATGGGCAAAGAAAGACTTGTAGCTTTGCAAGGAATAGGTAAGTGTTCTTAATGACCACACACATCTGGTGAAACATGCATACATGTATTGAAAATTTGAATCTAAGTTTTCTTTTTCCATATCTACACAAGAACTATTTACACTACATGTTTTAATTTACTAATGGAATGGTAATCTTTCATCTAGCAACCGAGAGACAAAAGATGTGAGAAACAGAGCAGGAATGGTGATCTTTCATGTAGCAACCGAGAGGCAAAAGATGTGAAGAAAAAAGAGCAAATACTTTACTGAAATAATTACAAGAGCTGAATAGGAAATGACCATCGACTGACTTGATATCCATGTTGTCCTAATTACAAAAGTCTAGAAGCATGATGCTTGATTATTTGTATGTAGAAGAAATTGGTGTTGGTGAAGGTACCCAAGGCTTGTTATTGTGAAGCTATTCTAGAAGATTTGAAGAGATGAGCATATTCAGATTCAGGTATCAAAACTATCAATAGGGTGTTAGTTGGTGCTTGATCTACATATTGACATGATGGTATCATGTAACAAGTCAATATATATTCTTATGTCGTTAAACATTCACCGGTAGTATGTTATTAGTTGGAAACTAAGACTTTTTCTTGTGTTTTTCTTTTAGTTACAACTGGAATTCCGAATTTGTTAAGCTTGTAATATATAGTAATGTAGTTGATTGGGTTGATTTTTGTTTGTAAATGTACATGAAATTATGAAATTTATTGTATAATTTTTTTTATTTTTTTACTAATATTCAGCCCCGGTTTTTTAGCTTAAGAACCGGGGTAGATTTTTAGGAGTTTTCAAGCTGGATTTCTTTTTGCCAGAAGAATATCCAATGGCTGCTCCCAAGGTACATGAACATTTCATTCGTGCTAAACTGCTAATTAGGATAGCCGTGTGTTCCCCTATATGATAATTTCTGCTATAAGATTTGATGCTCTATTTATAGCTTCTGGTGATGACAATCTTTGTAAAATCTTCTGTTGACCACTTGACTGGTATTTTGACTTATCTATCATGAACACTGGTTTCTAGTTATTTGCATTGGGCCAAGAAAATTATATGTTTATTAATGATACATATATTTTGCATCGATGATATTCTATAATGAGCGAGTTTACAGTCTGACCAGTTTGTTTTATGTTCCAAATCTTAATTTTGTTCATCTTTCACACATGTGGGAAGCTATATGAAGTTTGTATGTTATGATATATGTTTGCTTGCAACTTCTTGTAGTTTAGATCAGATTGTGTAAATGCAGATGTGTAAATACATTTTGGGTTGTATTTTTATTGAGTGAGATTGTGTGAGATGAGAGTTGTGAGTTGCTTATAATCAAAAGTGACTACATTCCTTAATAGAGCCTTTGTTGTCTTGTAATAAACTCACCTTATTTTAATCTTTTCTTTTCTTAAACTTTGGATTTTAGTCACAGCGCATTTTGACTTAAGATGGACAACCAGTTGATTTCTTCTTCTCGATTAAGATATCAAGATCTCACCATTGACTAAATGCTGAACATGCATATCGAGCTAGGTTTTCCAAAAGGAAACAAGTTACGTTTATATATGATAAGCTAGTATATATGTGTGTGTTATACTGTTAAAAAAAATTATTACTATCATAAACAATTTCAATTCGCAACAAAACTCTTAACGTCAATTTTTATGGGCAGTAAAAATTTAATTAATTAATAATGTAACTTCTATCCATCCTTATCCTTCGATTTGTCGCTTGAAACCATAAATAGCCAAGATGGAAAAGAAAAAGATATTAAACATATACCAATCATTATCATGCCTTGTCAACGATGTAACTAGAAATCTAGAATAATTGTTTAGGTTCCATTATTAGCATATATATATATATATATATATATATATAACCTGAAGATGTTACTAAAAATCTACAACCGTTGCTTTTGCAACATTTGTCACTAGACGTACGATTTATTAATTTTCTAACGTGACTATTTGTTTTCGTGTGTATACTGCGAGAATCATTTCTGGCCAATCATTTAATTTCCTGTCTTTTATATTTAATTTAAATAGGAAATGGTAGTATAGACATTATGACATTACCCCCATTTTTTTAAACTAATATATCTATCAAACAAGAAGGTGTTAAATTTTGAAAAATATACCAAATTAACGAGAAAATTATGCTCTTTAATTTAAGACCGGTCTTGATATATTTTTTTTGGAAAAAAAAAATCATGTTTTGCTGGGTTTTTTTTCAGTACAGCGACATGTGCACTAGTGCAAAAGTTGCACAAGTGCAAAACTTTGCACATATGCACTAGTGCAAAATTTTGCACTTGTGCATAATTACATCTGTCCTGAAAAAACTAGGGGAACTTGTGCATATGCACATGTGCAAAATTTTGCACTTGTGCAAATTTTGCATTAATGCACATGTCGCTGTACTGGAAAAAAACCCAGAAAACACACATTTTAAAAAAATATATATATCAAGACCGGTCTCAAATTAAAGAGCATAATTTTCTTGTTAATTTGGTATAATTTTCGTAATCTAACACTTTTCCGTTTGATGTATATATTAGTTTAAAAAATACGGGGGTAATGTAAAAATGTCCAAACTACCATTAGTTAATTAAGGATAAGTTTGATTAGTTTAAGGTTATCCATTAACAACTCTTTAATCTCAACCCTCCATCTCTTTGATCAATGACTGTAATTGGTTCTCGCAGTTCTCGTACGAAAAACGGTTCTCGTTTGAACTGTCCCCTATATATATGTATATATATATGTGTATATATATATATATATATATATATATATATATATATATATATATATATATATATATGAAAAAGTTCTTGTGAGAACCATTCTTAGTGCGAGAACCAATCCAAGCCGTTCAATTCCCTCTCCTTCAATGTCATTGCCCACCCATGAATTCCTCACATGCACCCTGCCACACTCTATCCCTCCACGCTCACCATCCATGAAACTTCCCATATCCAAGGAACGGCCGAGATTGGTTCTCGCGGTTCTCGCACTAACAACGGTTCTCGCATGAACCCTCCCTATATATATATATATATATATATATATATATATATATATATATATATATATATATATATATATATATATATATATAGGCAAAAGTTCAAACGAGAACTGTTTTTCGTACGAGAACTGCGAGAACCAATCTGAGCCGTCCAATTCCCCCTCTTTTAATGTCATTGCCCACCCATGAATTCCTCACATATACCCTGCCATACTTGATCTCTCCACGCTCTCCATCCATGAACTTCCCATATTCAAGGAACGGTTGAGATATTGGTTCTCGCAGTTATTGTACGAAAAACAGTTTTCGTTTGAACACTCCCCTATATATATGTGTGTATGTGTGTATAATATATATAAATATAAAGAATTGATCGATATATAATTAAGTTTAATTAATTAGTTATATATCCTAATCAATTAAATAAATGAGTTGGTAGCCTTGCACAAACCACTCCTTTAACTCAAGGAATCATGTACCTGGCCTCTTGCAAATGCCACTTCATTGACAGATTGAGCTATATATATAGTTTAATTATAATATATACGATCAAACAGGACTTTATAATTAGATAAAATAAAAGATAAAAAGAAAGATAAAAGAAATACAAAGAACAACACTTTTTCTTTTTTCTCGTGGCTCAAAGCTATACATTACTTCATCCAAACTTATTCTTAGTATGTGTATATGTTAACGATAAAAAAGAAAGTTATAATCATCACAAAGTAACACAGTCTTGTGGTGCACGTAGATATATTATATTATATATGTTGTTTTAATTAATGAATCTAATTAAAGCGATGGATGGGGTGCACACAGTATATATATATAATTAACTATATATGGGTAAATTACCTAGCTAATTTTTTTTTGAACGGCAGCAGCAATTTATATATACTAGTTTATTACCCCGTGTAAAAACACGGGGATATTTAAAAAAAAGTATAAAATTTGATGGTATGAAATTATAAAAGTTATAGTAAAATAAGTGTAAAAGTGTTTCAGAAATATTTTGAGATATTAAAATTTTCAGATAAAAATAATAAAATATCACCAAACATTTACATATGTCAGAATTTTAACAAAAAATAATAACTAATTTTTTTTGAAGTACTACTATTAATAGATAACAAAAAATTAAGAATATACTAATTTTTAAAAAGTGTCATATTACAATAAAATTTACATCAAAACGTAGATAAAAATGAAACGATCATAAATATATAATTACTTTTTCTCTAAACAAAATGTATCACAAGTTACTAATCATAATGTATAAACACCGTATAATTAATTATACTAATATACAATTTTTATAAAACCCTCTCATATTTTCTTTAAAACCCCTCACATGTTTTATAAAACACCTAGATTTGAATAATTCGATGACTATTAATCTTTCTAAAATTGTTTTTGAAATTGAATAATTTTGAAATTGAAGGTTATGATTGGTTAATTAATTCTCAATTTATGATTATTTTTGGAAAATTTGCATGCCTTTTATATATAGATATAGATAGATAGATAGATATAGATAGATAGATATAGATAGATAGATATTACCTAGCTAATTAATTAAGCTCGCTCCTTAATTATTTCAATTACTCGATCCAGTGATTATATGTACACATGAACATTAATTAACTGATGTACGTAATTAATTAAATCCACTTGTATTACTTCGTATGGAGATGAAGTTGAACTCGTTAAATAATGTACGTACGTACGTACGTGTTCATAAACCAGAAAATAAGCTAGCTACTAGGGATGAGCAAGAAAAACTGAAACCGAATCAAAACCCAAAAAAACCGAAAAAACCAAACCGAAAAAACCGAACCAAAACCAAAACCGACGGTTTTGGTTTTTAAAATTCTAAAAACCGATTTTTTCGGTTTGGTTCGGTTTTAGGTTTCAAAACCGACCATAAAAACCGAACCGAACCGAACCGAATTGAAGAAACCGAAACGTTTAAAACCGAACCAAACCAAACCGTTACGGTTAAGGGGCATACATGTACATTTACATATCAGTTTAACATAACTCAAATCCCTTACCTTCCCCTTGTTTTCACTTTTTCCCCAAAAATCCTAAATCGCCACTCACTATCCAACATTCGACACACCAATAGCTCGAATCTTGAAGATCAAATTGACAGACCAATCTTGAATTTTGAATCGACAGACCAAATTGACTCTTGAATCTTGATTCTTTGAAGTTTGAAGCTAGAAATCTCGACATATCATACAACGGCGTTCGCTCTCCCTTTGTCAAGTGTTGTGACCAAAAATTTGAAAAACCAAAAACCGAACCGAAAACCGAAAACCAAACCGAAAAACCGAAAACCAGAAACCGAACCAAACCGAATGGTTTTGGTTTTGGTTTTTCAAAAACCGAAATTTTCGGTTTGGTTTCGGGTTTACCACAAAACCGAACCAAACCAAACCGTGCACACCCCTACTAGCTACTTTATCTTCATATAATTAAATATTGTATCAGTACTTGAATTGACTCTGACTATTAAATTTAAGAAAGGTTAGTTATATGGGGCAATGCAGTACTTGTTTCCAATGCCACCCTGCCAATCAACCATATATATATATATATATATATATATATATATATATATATATATATATATATATATATAGGAGTGTTATGAAACCGAGACTAAGTTCAAGTTTTGTTAAAAACGTCTAAGAATTGGCCGGTGATTAAACATCTAGAGGAAGTGCAATTACGATTAAGTTGAACATGAGAAAAATCTTATCATCAAACGAATCTTATATATATACTGCTTAATTTAACTAGCTTGTTCTAGGAACCAAATACAAGTACAAACAAGAAATTGATCATGTTAAGAAAGTCAAAAAGAAAAATAATGAACAAAGGACTTAAGAATAATTAAGGAGGAGCTAGTTTTGTGTTGATCAAGAAACTTATCCATCATATGATTTTATGTTGTTAAATTGAAAATTCAACAGAAACATGGTTTGTTGTTATTTTGTGTGATATGATATTGTAGCCAACTATTTGATAAACCCTAGCAAATAACTTAAGTATATGTATATATTCATGTAGGAAACTGCAGAGATTGAGAGCTGTATATATATTGGACGACAGATTATATAATGGTTTCAATTTAGTATTGGCTTAGCTAGTTATCCTTTCAGGGGAACTATTATAAGTGAGTAATTAATTAGTAACCAGCATGCATCAAGTAGTCTAGTCTATAAATGAACGTGTGCAGCATTGGGTTTTAATTATACATATATATGACTTTTACTATATGTTACCCACATGGCCTGGAATGATTGATTATTTTATTAGTGCCGGCCAATTGACACTGCATAACTTAAAAAGAAACTTAAATTATATAAGAATCAAACAACACCTACTCCTATTCATATGATACTCAACTGACTTCTTGTAAGTATCATATATATATATATGTATATTATGCTAATTAACATATGTAGAAGGGAAGCTCGATCACCATATATAGGCTTAATGTCCATCTTTTATTGAATGCATAGATCAAGGGTATTAATCGATCTTTCATCAAAACTCCATATATATAGCCGATATCAAATGCAAGCTTGTATGTGTGTGTGATATATATATATATATATATATATATATATATATATAGAGAGAGAGAGAGAGAGAGAGAGAGAGAATTAGACATGGGGGGTTTTGGACAAAAGAATGCCATTTCTAAAAATTAAAAATTATAAACGAGAGAGGTGCATGTTCATTTTAAATAAAGAATTATTAATGAACAAGATTGAAACGGATGCATACAGGTTGAGGCGTTGGACAATGGAAATTAGTCTACAGGAAGTCTGCTACTTAAATGATGAACATTATATATAATATTAATGAAATGATCTGCATATATACAATCTACAAATTAATTGTTTATATATGTTATATACAAAGACTACAGCTGTACTTAAATTCACTAATCGCATCAAGTTGTGTGAACACATACGTACGTTATGCTAGCTCGCGTTTGCCTAATTACATTAACCGCGCGATCGATACTAGCTAATTCCCTTTTAATTTCATGAAGATCGAGGAAAACACATTAGAGTAATCTAAGAACACAATCATATCATAGCTTAATATTTCACAAAAAATGAGCTGAGGAGGGAGAAATTGATTCATTCAAATAAAGATAAGTTGATTTTTTAATGACTACATAACCTGTAGAATTTTTTAATATATTAAGTTCCTTATTAGTTGTCTTTCACTAATTACTGTTGCTATATTTACTGTTCCTACTGAAAACAATGCAACAGAAGCAAAACATCCCAGTACCCAAAAACCTTAATTATACATCCATCATTAATGCTTGATTCTCAGGAAACACAAACTCTTAGTCTCATTAAAAATCAGCGATGACACATTCCTGAAAATCCCAAATCTTGAATATGATGTCTTGAAGAGAGAGATTTAATTTATGAAGATGAAACACACATTAATTAACAAGACTATTTTCATAGAACAGATTAAGTTACAAAAGCCACAATAAATCAAGGCAAAAAGAAAAGATGAAAGCACCAAGAAGAAAGAAAGTAGTAGTTTGATCGATGCAATAATAAGTTTTGTTGAACACATTGTTTATGATCCAAAAGAAGCTAACTAACCCGATCCAAACGAAGGGGTACCTGCAGTGACCGACCCGATCCATATTAGAATGGATTGTTGTTATTAGCCCGTGGATAATCCGCCGGCAACTGAACATTTGGTGGCATACCAAGCGGTAGGTTGAAAAACGGTAACCCGGAAGACGGGTCCGGAAATGGATTACTGGTATTTATCCCGCCGCCACCACCACCGCCGCCATCAGTTTGAGAAGCCGGTTGTTGCATCTGCAGCCCTCCACCAGCTTCAGTTTCTTCTTCTTCTAGCGGAAGTCTTTCGTAGGCGACATTAGTAAAGGAGGAGGCAATAACGATGACCGGCCCAGCAGCGGTCAACTCTCCGACCACGTTCCCACCAACTACCTGTCCTTGACCGCCAGCCAAAAATATGGTCAAACTGGTGGCTCCCGGTGGTGCTGGCGGTGGCAAGAATGAACCCGAAAGAGACAAGATCTCAAACCGGCCATGAAGAGCCAACACAGACCCAGCCGCTGCAGGTTGTCGGAGGCTGACATTGGTCACAACACCGCTGCCGGATAATATACAAATCCCTCTCTGCCGCCGTCTTGCATACGTGGCTATGCAGTCAAACACATCACAGCCGTTACCGATTTCCAAGATATGTGCCCGTAGTGTGTTGGCGCTTTCTCTTGTAATAATAACCGGCGGCTTCGGTTTGTTTTTAGATCCGGCTGGACGGCCTCTGGGTCGGCGGCCAACGATGTCACCACCTGATCCGCCACCGCCACCACCGGAGTTGGGAGAGACAAGTTGATCCTGATGTCCATCATCATCGTCTTGATGGTGGTTGTGGAGGGCCGCGCCGTCGGTGAAGAGGTGGTGGTTGTTTTCCTGTTGACTTGTGTGGAGTTGCAAGTCAGAAAGGTGGAGCTGGTGCTGATGATGGATATTGTAACGAGAAGCAGTGCCTAAATCTAAACCAGCCATGGATATATGATGATTATACAAACATCAAAAGAAAACACACACAAGCAACAGAAAACAAGAAAAATATAAAAAATGGAATGGAAGCAACAAAGAAAATTAATATATAAAACTAAAGATTTTTTTAATTAAAGTAAATCAAATTTAAAAGCTCTGGAAGTTGAACCCTAGATTAGATTATAAGAAAAACAAAGGATATTATCATATATAACTACAGGGAAAGGGGAAGAAAGAGATGAAGAGAGAGAGAGAGAGAGAGAGAGAGAGTTTAGAGACAGAAAGGGGGACAAGCAAGCGCAGTCATGCCTCATTACCAAAAAGTTCAAATATAAGCATAAATTAAATAACCTCGCTTTGTGCCATGAAATTAAAACAAGTGAAATAATATACATCTTCCTATTTTATTTTAATTTTCTTCTTTTCTTTTTCTTATTAAAATATAATAAATGAAAACTAATTTTTTTCTTACTTCTTTCATTAATTTTAAAACTTGTATTAATCTTATAACTAGAATAATAAGTATGAAGAAATAGTAAAAGGATATATCACCTCTCATTATATAATGATAATGTTCTATCCTCCTACTTATGGTTCCTACTAATCATCCTATTCACTTGATTAAAACAAGTGTAAAAATCAAGAGACGATATGGGAAAAAAAATTAATGTATTAAACATGTCAAACATCTAGTATGTAGAAGAGTTTAGTATCCAAAAGTATATCGAAGTTATCACTTTTCGCTACTGTATATACTCAACTTTTAAAATTATTATTTAGTGTATCAAAGTCTTAAAAACTACCGTTTAATGTATAGTAACTTGTTATAGCAGGTTAATGCTTATGTGACACAAGATTTGTTACTTAGCAATGACATGGCATTTTTTCTCTTTTAAAGATAATTCAATATGTTATTTTATAATAACAATAATTATTATTATTATCATTATCATTATCTGCACTTGTTTGGCTTTTGTAAACAAATCTAGTTTGGCTTTTCAAAACAAACAAACAAAATCGATTCTTCATCTTCAGGAAAAAGTTTGAATTTTTTGTCTCATTTTTCTAAACATTCAACCACAACCATTCAACAAAAATTGATTCTTCATATTCATCGATTCTTCATTTTTAGAAAGGTATAAATGTAAGAAAGGTATATATGAAACTTTTTCTTCATTTTCGGTGTTGGTGATTTCTGGATCGATTCTTCATCTTCATCGGTACCTTTGCTTCATATATTGGGGGTTTCTTCGCTTCCATGGTTGTTGTCGATTCGTGGATCAGTATTTATCATCTTCTTTTTATCTATGTGTGATGTAGGGTTTATTCAATTTGGGGGTTTGATTTAGGGTTTCTGTTGGTCCCTTGGTGAGAATAACAACAAGCAACAGATGTGTAGAAGGGGGGTTGAATACACTTTCTGCGAAAATTGAACAAATCAAAATAAAGTGTTACACATAGTAAATCAAACCACAATCGAATGCTTTGCTTTTCATTAATAAGAAGATGATTACAGACTCTATCAAGTAATTAGCAACTATTGATATGTAAACACCTAATATAAATCTCTCAATCTTTCAAACTTAGCTATCTATAATCAACTTATGATTATAGATACTGACGACTATCTAAACAGGATTTAATCACAGATTGAAAACTTACCAATCTCACAACTAATGTGAGTATTCGAACACACGAATAGCTTGGCAATATGTGAATATCTTGATCACATTGAACTGACAAACAGTGATTCAAGAATCGTAACACATACGGTTAAGGTGAGGTATTTGGCTCTACAACAATTAGTTTTAATCGTCGTTGTAGTCGTACCTCTAAACTTATCAGGAGATAAGTATTTATAATCTTGTTCCTACGGAATCTAACAAACTAAGAATCAACCTAATTTGCTAACTAACTATCGGATAACTCGGAATCTTGAATCTTGAATCTTCTTATCTTGAGTCTTCAATCTTCAATCTTGATTCTGGAGTCTTCTTATCCTTCCCGTAGATATAGAGAGTTAAAAGGATAAATTTAAAACATATTTAAATTCTCTTTAAACTGACTTCTTGCTTGGACTGAGTTACTCAGCTTGAAACTCATCAAGCTAAGTTCTTCGAGAACAAACTCGAAAATCAACATGAACTAACACGAATATTAATAAACTCATCCTTAGAAGTCCCAAGAGTTAGCTAGAACTTATTTAGCAACTCTGTTGAGCTGACTCAGTATTCACGCTGAGTCACTCAGCTTGAAACTCATTAAGCTGAAACTCAATATATATATCTTAGGTGACACACACAGCTTATCAAACACATTGATAATCTTACTAAGATATAGTCTAAGCTGATCAAACATATATACAGCTTATACTTAGCTTATACTAATTCTGAATCACTGTGAGTGTTCAGTCTGACTAAGCTTTATAATTCTGTTTAAGTTATATGTAAAACACATCATACAAACTTAACTTTGTCTCATCAAATCAAAACAGATGAGATCATTTTCCCAACAAACTCCCCCTATTTGATGATGACAAAACCATCAAACAGTTCTTAAGTTCGTTTAACAGAATTATGTTTTAAATCTTAAACTTATCAAGATTTTATATTTAAACTAATCAAATATCAATTAAACTTATCAATTTTAATTGAACTTATCAATTATAAGTGGAACAAACCAACTTTTAGTTGAACACACCAACTAAATACATTAATGAATAAGAACTAATCAGTTATTCATTCAAGCTGAACTTATCAGACTAATAATTATGAACATATCATAACACAGTTGAACATATCAAACAAATATTTGTATTAATTAAACACATCATAATACAAAAGTATTGATCACATAGATCATGCACACTAAGTGCTTAAAAAAATATTAGAACTAATCTAACTTTACAATAGAACTAATCTATTATCTTTTGAACTCAGGATGTAGAACCTCCCAAAGAATGTTTTCTCTGTTGATTTCTTCTAGGAGGCTCTCAGCTTCTGCATCCCCTCTGAGTTCTCTCTGTTGCATTCTGATGATCTTATTCAGCTTATACTTTACAAAATGATTTGAGCTATCACCACAACAACTTCTTATATGTATGGCATCCCTAGCTTTTAGATAACATATCTCACTCAGCTTGATAAAGCTGGGATTGCCTGCCTGATCCTTAAACATGAATCCCTGAACAGGTGTATCAATACCTTGATTTTCTTTAAACTCTACACCTTCAGGTATCTTGAATAAGCTCTCCCACTGCAGACCAGGAACTGAAACATATCTCAGCTCTTCAGCTCTATTAGTCAGCTTGGAAACTTCAGCAAAGATCTCTTTCTTGATTTGGCTTTTCTTGAACTTCTTGAGCATCATTAATATTTTATGCCATTCTTGGTAACCCATCCTGTGAACAAATCTCAGGTCCATTCCCATTGTAGATATATCATCAAATTCAAAATTGAGAATGATGGCTCCATTTATTCTGCTCAAAGTCATGCCTCTGATCTCCTTGCTGGTGCTCCTTCTGAAATAGCACTCTTGAATGTCCTCGTTTGTATATGGGATAGGATCAGGCTTCGGGCCAGTATAGTCAGCCTCAGCTTGAGCTAAAGCTTTTCTCAATTTTTCCTTTTCTTGATCCTGTGCTTCCTTCTCTTTCCTCTTTCTTAACTCAGCTACAGAGATTTTAAGCTCATCATCTTCTTCTTGCTTGAGCATCTCTATCAGTTCTCTTGTAGCTTTCTCTTCTTCTGTTTCCTGCTCAGTCTCAGAAACCTCTTCAGCCTTAGATTTAGATTCTGATAATTTTTGTTTCTTGGCTGCAGGTTCATCTTCTTTTAATCCCAGCTCCCCCTCAGGCTGAGCTTGCCTCTCTTCTCCTTTTGACAGTGCTAGTAGAGCTTCAGCTTGAACTAACTCAGCATCAGCTTCAGCTTGAGCCTTCTCCCCCTTTTTGTCATCATCAATAGAGGATGAAGTCGTCTGTTGTTGGAGTGCAGCAACTGCAGAGGCAATCTTCTTAACTTCCATTGTAAGCTTCTCAAGCCTCTGATATATTTGACGTTTATGCTTCTTCTGCTTCAGGTGGAACATACCAAATTGAGCAACAATGTAGTCCTTCAGCTGCTGGATGCCTGAGGAGGTAGTTTCATTTTTAGGAGAGTCTTTGGGTGCATCATCCAAGGGTTGGTGTATACCCTCAAACTCATTTGCACTAGAGTTTGGACCCTGTGAATCAACTGTATGGGTAGGTGGTTGGCTAATTGGTTTGGAGGGGGTGATTGACCCTGGGGATTGGTCATATATTCAATGTTACCTAAGTGTGTCTGCTTAGGCACAGTAGTGGGCTCTCCCATGGCACTGGAGAGTGTGGGCTGAGTAGACACCATACCCGGTTTAGGTTGTTGGGTTGTAATGAGCCTCGAGGTTGACACCTTAAGAGTAGGAGTCTCCCCCTCAACTCCTGCCGGTAGAGGGATCAACGTGATCTCAGCTCCAGTGATGCCTTTAGAAGTGGCACCACCTATGGCAGTTTTTCTTGTATAGGTTCGGATATTCTCCCTAGCAGCAGTGGGCATACTAGGGGTGGCTTCAGAGTGGGATTTAGATGAAATGAAGGTGGAGGAGATGGGTTAGACTGGGTTAGGTTTACCGCAGCCTTATCTCCAAAGGTGGATGGAGAAAAATGAGAAGAAAGAGAAAGTGGAGAGGTCTTACCAGAAGCAACTTCAGTTTGTGCAGGTTCAGCTTAAGCAGAGTGCTCAGCTCGAACCTCGGTGTCAGCTTGGAAAGCTCCCTCTTGATTGGATCCCTCAACTTCACTTTCTGAAGAAGCTTGCTCAGCTATCCATCGCATTGGGTCACTCAGACCTTCCTGCTCTGGAAAGATGTCACTATTGAACATCTTCGAGCTGAGTGCTGGAGCAGGGAACAAATCCTGCCCAGCTTCGTATAGTTGATCTCCCAACTCAGCTTCAATCACCAAGGACAAGTACCTTATGAAAGGCACATGGAGATCCCTTGGTGTCTTTAGGACTTGGACCTTGAGCTCATTGAAGAAGAGAAGTGCATAGTCTAGATTTCTTACAAAGAACATATTGTACAGCGGCTGCATCTTGAACTCATTGACCTGGTCCAAGCCTCCAACCTTTGTTCCCAGTGAACGAATCACCGTAGAAACCATAAATCCCCAACTCGTTGGAAATGTGGCCTTTTTTATTACACCCTCTGTTTGTGGGTGTCCCATACGGGGTAGGACCGACCTTGCCACCTGCCTTGTCACAGCAGGCTCGAACACATCATTAGCAGGGAGTTGAAGAACATCCCTGTAACACCGTACTTTTAATGCTACCTTGAAATACGCGCGGAAGCTAAAACACATTTCTAATATAATATAATAAAGAAAATACAACTTTAATCTGTTTGATTTACAAAACAACATATACAGTGTTACTCAAAATCAGACTCTTTACAAAAGTACAAGACATTAGAGTTATGATCAGTCCCAAAATTCCAGTTTCATCTCTTTCATCCACATACCAGGTTTAACCTGTAAAAGATTACAACAGTGGGGAATTAGCACAAAGCTAAGTGAGAGAATAGATACCACAAACGTACAAGGCATAAAGCCCAAACAAACAATGCTCAAATAAACAAGAGAACCGGCGGTCTTGCGGACCTTCAACCAATTGCCGGCCAAAGCAAAGGTTTACCGATAGCCTAGTTACCACAGACAACAATAATAGCACTTCTTGATTACAACAAATGCTTATCAAGACAATTACTAATACTGTATATCTCTAAACATAGGCCCAGCTGAATAACAACCGCCAATCTGATCTCACAACAATGTCATGTATATATACAGAAAAGAGCAAACAATCAGGTGATATATCTCATACATCCAAGATATATATCCACTCACCGATATCTTCAACAGTTCAGGCAACTCAGTCTTTTCTTACTACTGAGTCTTGTCTCCACCTGAACAAACAACTAACAATCGGTATTTGCTTAATCAACAAACAATAAGCACAATACTATAATCAAACACATATGCACATACAATCACAAGTACATATCAATTCATGTATTTACAATCAATACACACAATTCACTATCACTCTTTACTTCCTGTAATTTAGTGAATTCATCCAACTCCTTAGCTTAGGCAATTTACATTCATCCTTTTATAAGCCAAGGCAATCAGTTCATGATTATCTTCAAATCATCCAAGAGTTGATCTTTCATAACACAACCTTCACAAATTCCTAGCATAGGTAACGTTAGAATTCCGATTGTGTCAAAATCTTATTAGATCAAATCCGATAGCTTCAAATCCGATTAAACATGAAATCCGGTCATCTCAAATCCGATAAAGAACAATTCCGAACAAACATGGAATCCGTTAGACTTGAATTCCGATTAAAATTCCAAATCCCATAGTATCGGAATCCAAGTAAAGTCAAATCCGATCAAGTCTTACAATCCGATAAAAGATCAAATCCGAGTAACATGGAATCTGATAAAATCTAGCAATCCGATCAACTTAAAATCCGATAAACATACAATCCGATAAAAAGCTAAGGCAATAGTCCAGTTTTCTCGGATTTCACCAATTCCGATAGATTTAATAGGATTTCACCAAATCCGATCGATTCATACATGAATCCCGATCAATTCATACTTAGCAATTCCGACAGCTTCAAAAATGATTCTAACTTCAATTTTAAATCTGATTTTAAGCATGAAACAACATATATGTTTCCAGAATTGAATTCTAACATATATTTATCATTCTAACATCAAAATCTAACATACATGAACCTAAAATCATCAAATTCATCAAACAAAAGCATTCAATCGGATTTCTAAATACATGCATTCAAAACCGAGAATAACATCAATTAACATGTTGATTCAGTAAGCCAACCTCTTTGATGCAAGTCTACTTCAATTTAAACAGATTTAAATCAACAATTTCGATTCTACTTCTTCTTTCTTTCTTGCTCTCGGCCGTAGGTTCACACACACACAACACTTAATCAACTTGCATGTAATGACCAAAGGAGATAACAACTAAGGTGTTTTAGGTGTAATTAGATGAGTCACCAACCAACTCACCATTCCACTCACCCACAAACACAATTAATTAAATTAATTAATTAAACACATAAAAACAATTAATTAACCAATTAATTAAAATAATACAACTTAATTTACCTTAATCCTACTAGGCCGGTAAGGAGGGTGTTACAATCCCTCAGCCTTTGGACAGTAATAACAACTGTTCTATCGCCATTTAGAGCAGTGCCAATGATCTCTCCCCTGTTCTGGTTGTAGGAATAGGTGTACCAGAACTCCAACATATGTTGTGGAACTATGTGGAGCGGTGCGCCAGTAAAAGCGAATGCCAAAGGGCATTTTCTGATGTAGTCCACCCAGGCTTCATAGCCTCTGTTCCGTTTGCGTTCTGAGATTACCAAGCAGACACGTTGATTATTGATTTTTAGCACCGGCATCCCATTGTTCTTGAACGCAACAACTCTGACCATCCTATCACCAAGAATAAGAATGGTTCCGTCCATTATTGTTTAATTACACGGAGTAATTTGTTGAAAAAACACTGAGCGATTTGGTTAAAAAATTGCACTTAGCAATTTAGGGTTTTAACGGACGTATGCACTGAGCAATTGAGGTATTTGCGTAAGGTACTTAGAAGGTGAGAAGTCGGATTTGTAAGCGTAAACTTCTCTAAACCGATTAGGATCGGTATATATACCTTTCTGAGGAGAGAGAAAAGTTACCGTTGGATTCCCCTTTTTATCCGTTACGCTAGAAAAACTTACGGCTTGATGTAACAGTGAGAGGGTAGAAACACATCATCTTCCAACGGATACAAGTGCAAAATAATATTAGTGACTTACACATATTATTAACACTGTCGTATTACACCAATACCAAATTAGTATAATACTCGATTTGAGACTGACTCAAATACTCAGAGACTCAAGAATTAATAACACCTAGTAATTAAAATATGGTTTTGGACACGCCAAGTCTGAGTAAACTTATTACTCAGTTTGTAGGACCGGCTGGGGGACGGGGTTCTAAACTAAACTAAAACACCCTAATGCTAGGACTGATCTAGGATGAGAAATAGCGCGGAATTCTATTTCCCAAACCTCCTAAGGATTCTAAGATCTGCTTAGGTGTCCGGCACACAGTAACACACAGAGTAGAAACAAGAACACATTCTAAGAACTCACACAGAGATGCTTAAGGCTGCCATTGGATTCGAATTAAACACACAGTATTCGTTAACGAGGCTTAAAGTCGCGATTTAGTAAGGCTTAAGGTCTTATGAGGTCGATTACAAAGGCTCCCGTAAGATACTTGTCGATTACGTAGGTTACTTGCTCGATTCCCCGCTAATAAGCGGTTAAGAAGTATTTATAGAGTAATTAACTTCAGTACGCACGTGATGCTTTTCACTGCGCACGTAGCTAGTCCAGTACGTTCGTACTGGTTAATTTAATAATAATTAATTAGATATAAACCGACCTACTCACTACGTGCGTAGTGAGCTCCACTACGTACGTAGTGAGCATGACTTCGCACGTGGTGATTTCTCACACACACTTAAACTTCCAAACACACATCAACACATGATTAAGTACTTGTAAGCTTAAGATAATCACATAGAATCACTAAGAATGTATAAACATGCAAACCATTAATCAAAACACATTTGAATAAACATTTCAAGTAAACATGTATATATATTGGATTGATAAGAACTAGGGATTTACAATTATGCACCAACAAACTCCCCCTAAGACCTAGTTCTATCAATAAAACTTGCACTAAGCAAAATTTACACAAAGTAAACAAAACTGACAATCTAGCTATCACACAGATTGCAACGACTACGCACGGAGTACTTAAAAATATTTTTAAAGGAAAAATTATCACAGACTCGACACGCACGTAATGGATTTACCACGCACGCGTTGAGGACCTACTACGTACGGAATGAACACACAGCCTATGGAAGATTCTAGAGGATCAACGACACTACGCACGCACTAAGGATCACTACGCACGCACAGGGAATCACTTCGCACGAGTAAAACTCAAACAGTTAACGTAAAAACACGACTTTTTTAGCGCAAAACGACCTATTTTCGACCTACTAACCGGTTTAAAAACGACGAAAAGGACAAACACACAGGCCTAATCGACACCTAGATCACGAAATCCTAAAGGAAAAGTGATCAATCAAAGCACAAGGCTCTGATACCACTTTGTAGGACCGGCTGGGGGAGGGGGTTCTAAACTAAACTAAAACACCCTAATGCTAGGACTGATCTAGGATGAGAAATAGTGCGAAATTCTATTTCCCAAACCTCCTAAGGATTCTAAGATCTGCTTAGGTGTCCGGCACACAGTAACACACAGAGTAGAAACAAGAACACATTCTAAGAACTCACACAGAGATGCTTAAGGCTGCCCTTGGATTCGAATTAAACACACAGTATTCGTTAACGAGGCTTAAAGTCGCGATTTAGTAAGGCTTAAGGTCTTATGAGGTCGATTACAAAGGCTCCCGTAAGATACTTGTCGATTACGTAGGTTACTTGCTCGATTCCCCGCTAATAAGCGGTTAAGAAGTATTTATAGAGTAATTAACTTCAGTACGCACGTGATGCTTTTCACTGCGCACGTAGCTAGTCCAGTACGTGCGTACTGGTTAATTTAATAATAATTAATTAGATTTAAACCGACCTACTCACTACGTGCGTAGTGAGCTCCACTACGTACGTAGTGAGCATGACTTCGCACGTGGTGATTTCTCACACACACTTAAACTTCCAAACACACATCAACACATGATTAAGTACTTGTAAGCTTAAGATAATCACATAGAATCACTAAGAATGTATAAACATGCAAACCATTAATCAAAACACATTTGAATAAACATTTCAAGTAAACATGTATATATATTGGATTGATAAGAACTAGGGATTTACAATTATGCACCAACACAGTTTATGTCAAGCACTCAGATTGATTCAAGCATGTATATCAAGCATGTATATTAGCTACACTGAGTAGTTAAAACTTTTTTGGAACCAACCAAACATGTGAACTCATCACACAGCTTGAGTTAAACATATAGCTCAGACTCAATGACACTCAGTCATTTGTTTGAGACTAACTCAAACTAATATGTTAACCATACTGAGTAGTTAGCAAAATGTTTGGAACTCACCAAACGTGTGAACTCATCATTCAGTGTGACAGAATTTTCAGTTAATGAATACTAATTCATAAACTGTGCACTTAGCTTAAGACACATAGTCTTTGTCAAACTGAAAACTCAGATTCTAGACACTTAGGTAGGGATTGAGCATACCCAATTCACTTAGCAGATACATAAACCTCTTCTCATCAAGTGGTTTAGTAAAGATATCAGCTAATTGGTCATCAGTGGAGATAAATTTAATGTCAACTTTATCTTTTTCCACGATATCCCTGATGAAGTGATGTCTAATCTCAATATGCTTGGTTCTTGAGTGGAAGACTGGATTGTAAGTTATGACTATAGCACTTTGGTTATCACAGAAGATAGGAGTTTTCTTGAAACTCATACCAAAGTCTTGAAGCTGATGCTGTATCCATAGGATTTGAGCTCAACAACTTCCTGCTGCAACATATTCAGCTTCAGCAGTTGAAGTAGCCACTGAGTTCTGTTTCTTACTGGTCCAGCTTGCTAACTTCCCTCCAAGCAGTTGACATCCTTCTGTTGTTGATTTTCTATCCAACTTGCACCCAGCATAGTCAGCATCTGAAAAACCAACTAACTCAAACCCAGAGTCCTTTGGATACCAAAGACCTAGATTTGGAGTACCTTTAAGGTACCTAAAGATCATTTCACAACTTGAAGATGTGATTATTTAGGATCTGCCTAATATCTTGCACAAACACATGTAGCAAACATGATATCAGGTCTACTAGCTGTCAAATAGAGTAATGAACCTATCATTCCTCTATAGGTAGACTGACACACAAACTTTCCATCTGAGTCTTTACTCAGCTTGACAGCTGGTGACATAGGTATTCTCATGGTTGAACTAGAATCAAAACCATATTTCTTTATCAAATCAAGAACATACTTGCTTTGATTGATGAAAATTTCATCAGGCTTTTGTTGAATTTGTAGGCCTAAGAAATATGTCATCTCACCCATCATGCTCATCTTGTACTTTTGTGACATTATTTTGGAGAACCATTCACACAGAGATTCATTAGTAGAACCAAAGATAATGTCATCCACATAGATTTGTACAAGAATCACATGTCCTTTACTCTTTTTAATAAAGAGTGTCTTATCTATACTACCTCTGGTGAAATCCATTGATAGTAGATAAGTGGATAGTGTATCATACCAAGCTCTTGGAGCTTGTTTAAGACCATACAAAGCCTTGTCCAACTTATAGACATGATGTGGAAACTTTGAACTGACAAAGCCAGGACATTGTTTCACATAGACTTCCTCCTGAAGTTTTCCATTTAGGAAAGCACTCTTCACATCCATTTGATAGACTTTGAAGTCTTTATATGCTGCATAAACCAGGAACAGCCTTATGGCTTCAATTCTAGCAACATGGGCAAAGGTCTCATCATAGTTAATTCCTTCTTCTTGCTTATACCCTTGCGCTACCAGCCTGACTTTGTTCCTAACTATCACTCCATACTTGTCTATTTTATTTCTATAGACCCACTTAGTGCCTATAATTGAATGATCTTTAGGGGCAGGGACAAGGCTCCAGACCTTATTTCTTTCAAATTCATTCAATTCCTCTTGCATAGCTTTAATCCAATCCTCATCCTCTAAGGCTTCTTCAGTCTTCTTTGGTTCCATTTGAGATAGAAAACCAAAGTGGGTAGCATAGTTAGCTGTAGCCTTTGATCTGGTAATAATCCTTTCTTGGACATTTCCAATGATTTGATCTTGAGGATGGTCTTTGAGGAATTTGAATGTTGTATTTAGAGAATCTGGTTCTGGGTCTGAGTGATGTGGAGAGTCCTGAGGTGAACTTATCTCCTCAGTCTCAACAACAGCATTGTCAACCGACTGATGATCACTGAGATCCTCAGTTTGAGTTACTTCAGCGCCAAAGGGGTTGATGAACTCATCATCCTTCTCAGCTTGAGAATACCTTGGAGCTTGTGATGATTTCTTTGATGAACACACATCATCATCACTATCATCTCCCATGACATACATAGGATTTGACATATTGGTTTCCTCAGGCCTTTCAAGCTCAGTCAGATTGACCAAGTCAGCTTGTCTTTTCTCAACTTGATCAAGACTGTCTTCATCAAATGAGACATGAATTGATTCTTCTATGGCCTTTCTCCTAGTGTTATACACTCTGTATGATTTGGAGGTTGAGGAATAACCAACATATATTCCAGGATCAGCTTTGGGTTCCAACTTATGGAGCTGATCTATTTGATTCAGCACATAGCATTTTGAACCAAAGACATGGAAATAACCTATATGAAGGGTTTTGAACCTGACCAAACCACCATATGACTCAAACTGGTCAAATCTGGGTTTGATTCCACTGATTCAATCCTAAAAGCGGAACTGGATTGAACACAACCCTCTAAACCCCAAAAAGGGTTAGGATATTTAAAACTTTTAACTTGATCAACATAGTTTCTTGCAAAAACAATCCACATAAAAGGTTATAGAAAGTATACCTGATCAGACTTGGGATTGCTAAAGAAAGTCCACCACTACTGCACCTCCGATTGAACTGGCTGCTAGACCGCTCCTGGATCACCAAGCCTTCAACACTCAAAGTCGAGAGTGTGTGTGTGTGTGTGGATACCTTGCGTCGATCAACACCAAAAACGCAAACACCCTTTTTGGTGTTTGCGTGATCGCCGAAGAGAGAGAGACCGAGAGAGAGAGAGTTCTGCCGAGAGAGTATGCGACGAGGAGAGAGAGAGGGCGAGATCGAGAGAGAGAGAGTGTTATGGTGGCTAGGGTTAATCCCTTGTCTCATATCTTAATCCTTAAGGCTTAACATATATTTATAAGGATTATCTTGGACCTAAGCCCGTTTAATTAAAAGCCCGCTGGTTTTAATTAAACTTTCAATCTCTTCACTTTGACCCCCTGGACTTTACTAGTTAATTAATTAACTATTAATTAACTTAGTCCGTTAAATATTAAAGACTTAATATTTAATTCTCCTTAAATAATAAATAACTATTTATTCCTTTCTAATAATTAATCCAAACTGGATAATTATTTATATCTCTCAATAATTAATACTACTGACTAATTATTCGTTTATATCTTTAATAATTAATCTAACTGATTAATTGTTTACTCTTTCTCTTTAATAATTAATCTGACTGATTAATTATTTCCACACAGATTTATGGTGAAATCCAACTGTTCTGAATTGGGTGTGTAGCAGTGTGACCCTTTAGTCTCTTATAACATTGGATACAATATGCCCGTTAATTATCTCTGCACATAATCCAACACTGTATTGGGCTTTCTAGACTTATACATCTCATATGATGTTTTACCATGTCTTTTGACAATGATTGATCTATTTTGAGTATAACAGGCTGTACTGACAGCTTTCTCCTAAAAATAGAGTTTCAATCCTGCCTCACACAACATTGTTCTAGCAGCCTCAATTAGGGTTCTATTTCTCCTCTCAGCAACTCCATTTTGTTGGGGAGTTCTGACAGATGAGAAATTTTGTAATATTCCATTTTGTTCACAGAAGTTTTCAAGGGTAGAGTTTCTGAACTCAGTCCCATGATCACTTCTGAGTTGCTTTACAGACTTACCTTTCTACAACTCTTCCTGTTTGATAAAACTTAGTATCTCCATGATAGCCTCACTTTTGGCTTTAAGTAATATTACCCAGGTGAATCGTGAGAACTAATCTACTATCACCAGTGTGTACCTCTTGTCACTTAGGCTTAGAGTACTTATGGGTCCAAACATATCCATATGCAGTGGGTCTGTTAGTGAAAAATTTTTCTTTGATTTAAAGGACCCTTTATGGTGTTTCCCTTGTTCACAAGCTGAACACAATTTGTGCTTGACAAATGTGATCTTTGGTAATCCAGAGACTAACTCTTTATTGGATAGCATATTTATATTTTTAAAATTCAAATGTGATAATCGTTTATGCCACAACCAACTCAGCTTAGGAACAGATTGGGAATACAAGCAGGTTTCAGTATAGGGATCAACAGAGTTAAGATCAAGTAGATACACATCTCTTTCTCTTCTAGCTATTAATATAGGCTTTCCCTATACTGAACCCTGCACATGATATAAAAGTAACTATATAGTTCAACAAGATGGAGATGCTAAGTGCTCTTTCTCTTTTATATATAGTTCCTGCTTTCTTACTAAAAGTAACTATATTGTCTTCATCACACAACTGGCTGATACTGATCAGATTGTGTTTAAGACCTTTAACATATGCAACCTTCTGGAAAGTCACCTTGCCAGCATGCATCTTCCCATAGCCTTAAGTTCTTCCATGGGAGTTGTCACCAAAAGTTACTTTAGGACCTTCATCTTCCTGGAAATCACTAAGAAGTCCTTTCCACCCAGTCATGTGCCTTGAGCATCCACTATCCAAGAACCATTTACTTGAACCCTGCACATGATATAAAAACTAAACACATTAGTTTTGTTTGGGAACCCACTTCTTGGTGGGTTCATATGATGAGCACTTAGCATCTCCATCTTGTTGAACTGACTGTTCAGCTTGAGCAGGAGCTGAGTCCTGTGTAGGCTGATCAGCCTGTTCTTGTTCAGGCCTTGAGATTTCAACGTTACAATCCTTAGCCTCGTAACCTCTACTTCTGCACTTGTAGCATCTCCTTCTTCCAATGATTACAGGAGGTAGAGTGTCTAATAATCCTTGTGAGAACTTGCTCTCAGTCTTAGGATTATATGTAGTGGATAACTTTTCAACTCTTTTTGCAAGTTAATTCACTTGATGCTCACTGACTTTGGACTTACCTTTGTCAGATCTTTGATTGTTATCCTTTTGATTAGAAGCTTGACCAACAAACTTCTTTTCCATGACCTTGGACTTACCTTTGTCATGCTTACTAGACTCACCAGTTTCAATAGGTTTGGACTTACCACTGTTGATCTTCTTGTACTTGCCAAGATCTACAACTTTGGACTTACCATTGTTGTGATTTGACCTTTGACTTACAGTGGTCTTCCTATTCTTGTAACTTCTCTCCAAGCCAGATAGAGAATGTTGTCTTTTGAAAGGATTTGGATTAAGCCTTTCTATGACTGAAGTTCTTTGAATAGGCTGAGTGCCTAATCTGTCCAAGACAGACTTACTATGTTGTTTGGATGTTGAGCACTCATTTCCATGATCTTTAGCTTTTACAAACATATTGTATTTCAGATTTGGATCATGTCTTTTCTCTGAGGCTGACTTCTGAGACTCAATCAATTTTCTATCCTCCTCAGAATCTGTACTTGCTATCTCATCATCAGCTACATAAGCTGCTGTTTGATAGTCACCTCCAAGTACAACTTGTACCTGTTTAGGAATTTATTGGTTTATGCACTTTTCAGCAAGCTTTGATGACTTACACTAAGACTCAGTGACCTTTTGAAGTTGGTCAGCTTTGACTTTAGCTTCCTGAAGTTCTTCACTTAGAAGTTTATTAATGTGTCTTTGACATTCAAGATCACACTGTGCTTTCTTACCAACATCAATGAGAGATTGATTTTCCTTAATCTCATTCTTCAGTTTAGCTATCTCAGCTTTGAGGTCCTTCTGAGACTTAAGGATGGTCTTGAAATCATTTAACAAATAGTCGAAGGCAAGACCCTTTTCTTCATCGGTGTAAGAGTTGTAATTACTAACCTTATACATGGAAGCAGAATCCCAATCACTGAGCTTGTTGTTTTCCTCAGCTTCCTTCATGTCAGCTTCAAAAGTTAACTCGGACAAACCATAATCAACTTCGTCAATTTCAAACTCTTCATCTTCTTGAGCCATTAGACATACATCATCATCTGAAGTAGATGATTCAGTATCCCAGGTTTCAGCATATAATCATTTTGCGCTGGGTTTGTCTTCTGGCTTTCTTTTCTTGAGCTGATTATATTTCTTCTTGTATTTGTCAGCTCTGTAAGCATTCTTATCAGCAACTGATGCTGATTCTTCCCTCTTTAGTCTACACTCAGCAGCAATGTATCCCTTCTTCTGACAGTTGAAGCACACAACCTTCTTAGGATCAAAGGAACTCTTCCCTTTGCCCCTGTCAGATCTTCCTCTTCCCCGATGATCTCTTATCAAACGTCTGGCTAGCATGGACATCTGCTCAGTGATAGTCTGAACATCATCAGTATCACCTGAGTCTGAGTCTGAGTGGTCAGTTTGAGATTCTGACTCAGTCTCAGATTCAACAACTAATGCCTTGGAACTTTACTTTTTCTTCTGTACAACTAATGCAATCTCTGCTTTATCCAAGGACTCCTTAAGTTGTTGTTGAGAAGTTCTCTTATGCTTTGTGATCTGTTCATGATTGAGCAAGAACCCATAGATAGACTGTAGGTTGTACACATGAAGTGTTCCTCCAGCCCTCAGTGTTGTGGTTACTTCATTGAACCTTTGTGGTATCACATCCAGAAATTTCAGCACAAGTTCAGCCTCATCTTTCTTCACACCTACACTTAGCAGGTCATTTATCAAGCAGTGAAACCTTGTGAACAAATCAGGCAGGGTTTCATTCTTCTTTGAAAAGAAGTTTTCATAGGATCTGTTCAGATGACTCTTCTTTTGTTGCTTGACCAGATCAGTGCCCTCATATGTAATACGTAGTGTATCCCAGATCTCTTTTGCAGTTTGACACCCAGTCACTGTATGCAAGATCTCGTTAGTCAGGGCATTTTCGAGAATACTCTTTGCCTTATCATCCAGATTGAACAGTTTCCAGTCTTCATATGTCCAGGATGCAACAGGCTTCCTTACCTCTTTTTCACTCTTGTCTGTTTTATCAGCGGACGTATCACTGACAACAGTAGAGGTCTTGGGGATAATTGGTCCTTTGATAATGACATCGGACATACGATTGTCAATGGACTTGAGGAACAACATGGCTCTGAATTTCCACATAGGATAGTCAGATCCATCAAATACGGGACAGCCTTTGGCAGACATCTGTGGAAAGTTTGAAGAATTGTTGCTTGTAGACATTGTAAACTTTCTCAGAATCTTGAATTTTCAACTTATGAAACCGTTCAGCCGGCTCTGATACCAGTTGTTGGTCCCTTGGTGATAATAACAACAAGCAACAGATGTGTAGAATGGGGGTTGAAAACACTTTCTGCGGAAATTGAACAAATCAAAATAAAGTTTACACACAGTAAATCAAACCACAATCGAATGCTTTTATTTTCATTAATAAGAAGATGATTACAGACTCTATCAAGTAATTAGCAACTCTTGATATGTAAACACCTAATATAAATCTCTCAATCTTTCAAACTTAGCTATTTATAATCAACTTATGATTATAGATACTGACGACTCTCTAAACAGGATTTAATCACAGATTGAAAACTTACCAATCTCACAACTAATGTGAGTATTCGAACACACGAATATCTTGGCAATCTGTGAATATCTTGATCACGTTGAACTGACAAACAGTGATTCAAGAATCGTAACACATACGGTTGAGGTGAGGTATTTGGCTCTGCAACACTTAGTTGTAATCGTCGTTGTAGTCGTACCTCTAAACTTATCAGGAGATAAGTATTTATAATCCTATTCCTACGGAATCTAACAAACTAAGACTCAGCCTAATTTGCTAACTAACTATCGGATAACTCGGAATCTTGAATCTTGAATCTTCTTATCTTGAGTCTTCAATCTTCAATCTTGATTCTGGAGTCTTCTTATCCTTCCCGTAGATATAGAGAGTTAAAAAGATAAATTTAAAACATATTTAAATTCTCTTTAAACAGACTTCTTGCTCGGACTGAGTTATTCAGCTTGAAACTCATCAAGCTGAGTTCTTCGAGAACAAACTCGAAAATAACATGAACTAACACGTATATTAATAAACTCATCCTTAGAAGTCCCAAGAGTTAGCTAGAACTTATTTAGCAACTCTGTTGAGCTGACTCAGTATTCACGCTGAGTCACTCAGCTTGAAACTCATCAAGCTGAAACTCAATATATATATATCTTAGGTGACACATACAGCTTATCAAACACATTGATAATCTTACTAAGATATAGTCTAAGTTGATCAAACATATATACAGCTTATACTCAGTCTGAATCAATGTGAGTGTTCAGTCTGACTAAGCTTCATAATTTTGTTTAAGTTATATGTAGAACACATCATACAAACTTAACTTTGTCTCATCAAATCAAAACAGATGAGATCATTTTCCCAACGGTTTCGATTTTGGGTTTCTTGGCTGTGTGGTTTGAATCAACTTCATCTCTGCATGATTTAGGGTTTTTTGGTTCGCGGGTTTTGATTTGAATCACCTTAATCTCTACGTGGGTTTCAATTTGGGGTTTCACATGGGTTTTAAATCGTGATGTTCTTGAGTGTTAGAATCGAGACTATATTATGAAGATGTTCTTGAGTCTTCAGATGGGTTTTACTAATCTTAAGTTGGGTTTTGATTTTGTTCAATACATTTGAGTGTTAGAATCGAGACTATATTATAAAGATGTTCTTGAGTCTTCAGATGGGTTTTACTCATCTTAAGTTGGGTTTTGATTTTGTTCAATACATTTGAGTGTTAGAATCAATTCTGTACAAATGAAGATGATTATGTTCTTAAAGGAAGAAAACAACTTCATGTTCATCTTGTCAAAGATGAAGATGTTCTTGAATATTATGAGGTTGCAATAAAAAATGAGGTGGAATGTTGGCTTTTAAAAAAAGTAAAAATAAAAGAAATTATCGGTTACTCGTTTTGCAGGTAACCGGGTACATTAAACGGGAGTTTTTGATACTTCGATACACTAACCGGTAGTTTTAAAAGTTGAGTAAATATACAATAGCAAAAAAGTGACAACTTCAATACACTTTTAGATACTAATCCTTATGTAGAAAGATGAAGTAGGAACAATAGTAGGAGTATATATCATTTCTCTTAAATAATATTTCCCAATGCGAACATAAAACCTAGTGAGATGATTTATATTTACATAGTAAATATTTGTCATAAACTATTAGTGGTTGTCTCGACTATCATACGCTTGAATATGTGGATAAGAATAAAAGATAATTGGATTATAGAGACATAAAAGCAACTATTATCTTATATAAAAACTTGTTACGTACAAATCAGCTCCACTACAAGAAAACAGGGCAATTGTGACGACGACAATTGTGACGACGACAATTGTGACGACACGGGCTTTTGTGACGACATGTTGTAGGGCGGGCCACATGTCGTCACAAAAGCCCAATGTCGTCACAATCACCGTCGTCACAATTGCTTATAATCTAAAAAATCCTCAAACTCACTACCCGCTTCTCACTTTAGTACTAATCGATCGAGAAGCTCTGGAACCGGCCTCCCATGCCGCCGCTCTCCGTCAATCTCATCTGACGTTATCGCCGCCAGACGCCGCCGGCTCACGCCGCTGCCGCACTCGGAACTACTACGCCGTACATCGCCGCCGCCCTGCTTAACCCTACATTTGCGATTTACGACAGATCTGAGGTATTTTCGCTCCCTTCTCGCTATGAACCTTAATTTTTGTTGGGTATATGTTCCGTAAACCCTAAGCCGCCCCTGCTCTGTGAACCCTAATCCGCCGCTGATCGATTGAGTGTGTGTTTAGTGCATGTGTGTGTTGAGTGTGTTTTGTGCATGTGTGTATGAGTCGTTGTGTGTGTGTGTGTGTTTGTTCCGGTGGTGTGAGTGTTGAGTGTGTGTTCTGTGGGTGTGTGTGTGTGTGATGAGTGTGTGTTCCGTGCTTGTGTGTGTGAGTCGCTTTGTGTATGTTTGTTCCATTGTGTGTGTGTGTGAGTCAGTGTGTGTTCCTGTGAGATTGTGTGTGTTCTGGTGGCGTGTGTGTAATAGTGACGACAAATAAGTAATTGCGGCAAGGTATTAGTGACGACACAATAGTGACGACGCGTCATCACAAAAGGCTTTAGTGACGACAATTGGGGATATTAGTGACGATACCCGTCGTTAGTAAAACCCTGTTTTCTTGTAGTGCTCCCTAAAAATTAAGACTATCAATTCAGGTTATGTTCATGTTAATTGAGTCGTATCGGTTTCTTGTTAATCATTTTCTTATCAACCCAAGTTAAGCTTATATCAGATATAATTCATGTCGCTTTAATCCATCTTTGTTTCGACTCGTTCTGTTTTACTAGAATAATCTTAGTTTTGTTTCCAGAAATAACATTTGACTTTTCAAATGTTAGAATATCATTCAAGAAAAAGTTGGCATATAAATAAGATTTGTTATTTATTAGTCCTTTCATACTAAAATAACTATTTGCTATGTAAAAACAATACACAAATGTGGGTTCGTTAAAAACGTACTTTACTGTTTTATTACTTTTTTTATAAATACGCGTAATCCTATAATAATTAAATTAATACATCTTTATAATATAATATAATCAAAGATAAAATAAAGAACCAGACAAACAATTTTAAGAAACGGATCATTATTATTTTAATTAATAAGGAATTGAACTATAAAAAGAGGATAATATTGTATGACAATTTGGAATAAATTAACTTTTAAATTAATTATTAATTATTATATAATATACCAAATATTAGAAGTCAATTATTATTTTAAACATAATTTTGTATATTTGTAACGGCTCATATCAATATAGTATAGACCTACCAAACAAAGAAATACACCGTCGATAAAAGTGAAACATATTTTATGACAGGTTTAGATAATATTCATACCCTAGTCTAATTAGGTACTAGATACTAGATGACCAATTTAAATGTGTTAATTATTGATATAATATATTTGTATGTGAAACTAATTGCCATGTCATCTTAACCTTTGCCAAATCAGCAAGTAACTTACTATAGCAGGTCAAATCCATTAAATGGCAATTTTCACAAAGTTTGATACATCAAACGGTAAGTTTGAAAGTTCGATACATACAACAGCAAAAGGTGTAAAGTTGGATACATTTTTATAAACTAAACCCTATATTTTTTACAAAAAAAAAATTATACTTGCTGGGATTTTTTTGCTATAGCTCGACATGTGCACTAGTGCAAATTTTACACAAGTGCAAAAATTTGCACTAGTGCATATCCACAGATTCACCTGGTTTTTTCAGCACATATGTAGATATGCACTAGTGCAAAAATCTACACTTGTGCAAAATTTGCACTAGTGCATATGTCGAGCTGATGCTGAAAAATAAAGCCCAACAAACGTGACTTTTTTTTTCAAAAAAATATAGCAAGATCGGTTTAAATTAAAAAGCATAATTTTGTCGTTAATTTGGTATATTTTCGTAAAT
Organism: Pulicaria dysenterica; assembly: GCA_947179395.2. Lineage (NCBI taxonomy): Eukaryota > Viridiplantae > Streptophyta > Magnoliopsida > Asterales > Asteraceae > Pulicaria > Pulicaria dysenterica. Next base: position 109,884,286 of record OX359290.1, on the reverse strand, counting down.
TAACATCTTTTTTTATGGATATATTAGTTTTAAAAAAGTAGGGGAAATGTACAAATGTCCATACTGCCATTTTCTCTTTAAATTAAATAAAAAAGACAACACATTAAATGATTGGCCAGAAATGGTTCTCGCAGTTCTCGTACGAAAAACAGTTCTCGTTTGAACCATATATATATATATATATATATATATATATATATATATATATATATATATATATATATATATTGGTAATATAAGAAACTCATGTAAAGTTTGGTACATTGTGTGTTAAGCTAATCTTAATGATATAAAGTTTACAAAGGAATTATGTTATATACATATATACACAAATAATCAAGGAAAATGCTTGTTTAGACAACAAATCTAAGCCTTTGCAGATCTAGATTAATTAATATCTAAAAAAATACATGCAATTTATTACTAATTTGATGCACTACGTCAAATTTATGTATTTGTTTATTCATATAGTTTTTAAAAATTTTAACTTTAGTAGTTTTACTAGATAAAATGCGTGTATGATACATTAATTGATTTTAAAGATGATAAATATCAAAAATTAATATATAAAAAGATATCAATTAATTAAAAACAAATTAAAAAATAGGTACAGATAACGTTAACAACTAGACCAACTATGAAGGAGTCGACTCGAGGAGGACAAAGGTGACGGGAGAAATATGGTATTTTAATACAAAGAGACGTGAAAGTATCTCTTACATGATCAATTGATCATTATTGTTATTATTAAAGACAATTAAGTTAAATATATATTGTTTCTAATTAAAAATAATTAAAAATGCTTATAAAATATTCTAAAATGATAAACTAAGTATTTGATCAAATATGATATTTTATAAATTTATAAAGAGTAAATATGATATTTGTAATCAGGGTGCGCAAAAACGTTTTTTAAGGTTTAAGAAGATAATAACATCAAAAGTTATGTATAATCATTAATATATAAAATATTTTATATATTATAAAATATATTTTAAGTTTTGATTACTTATATAATAGGTTTATAAAAGTTTAATATTAATTTTATAAAACAATCTATAATACATATATAATTTATCAAGGTCCGTATAAGCGCAAACCCATTTCTTAGTCACCGGGCTGAGCGCACCTTTGGTACTTATTTAATACTAAAATTTATTAATTATTCTAAAATACGTAAGAACCCGTATATAATAGTTTTGTTTAACATTTTATAACTTGTTAAATATATCACATAAAGTTTTAATATAACAACTCAAAATGTTTAAAAAATTGACTTATTATATTTAAATTAAGAATATACTTTTATTAGTTTGACATGAAAAAACCAAAATTGATTTTTTAATTTTAAATAAATAGATTGTTAAGATTGTTTAATAGAAAATGATTTGTTAAATTAAACGTGAAGATTGTACAATAAATTTGATCTCATCAGTCATTCCTTTATATTAGAAGATGTTACATTAAATTTAAAATAGAATGATAATTTTATCACCTCTATTTTTCTTAGTATTTTTTTATGTTTATCCTAAAAAAAGTGTTATTTTAAAAACCTGACTATATATATATGCATGGAATTTCAACATTATTTACCTTATAAAAAACATACTAAAACAACAAAAACTCAAAATAGTATCATAATATTTAATATGTACTAATAAGTAATAACTATAAATTATATTAAAATATCTTATATCATAACTACAAAACTGAGGTTACAAAACATCCTTTTATAGCAAAACAAAACATTATAAAGTTTATAAATTAACAGCACAAAAAACTAAAGAATACACACATGCGCGCGAACACACACACACACACACACACATATATATATATATATATATATATATATATATATATATATATATATATATATATATATATATATATATATATATATATATATATATATATATATATTACTGTTAAGATTTACATGGTGATTTACATTATTCAGATTGTTCATTCAAAACGTTTATCAAACAATATGTCATATTTAGATTCAGTTTCATATAAAGCATTTGAATTATTCAGACTATAGAATCATTTGTGCTTAATCATTTTGTTTAACAAACAACCTCTAAGCCAAGAACCCTAGTTCCCAAAAAGATGAAGAAAATACTCAAGCAAGATTCACAAAGTCAATAACTCTAAAAAAGATTTAGAGACTTACGTTTACTTAGACTTTGAACCATTACTCGTTTTTCCGTCTCTATCTTTAAACTAGACAACAAAACATACCATTCTAGAAGTCATATCATCAAGACACAATAACAAGCATTCGTTGTATCAACCATGTTTCTTCAAGCCACTCCTCATTCTCCATCACCGGTCACTACAAGAAAACAGGGCAATTGTGACGACGGCAATTGTGACAACATGTACTTTTGTGACGACATGTGGTTGGGCGGGCCACATGTCGTCACAAAAGTCCAGTCTAGTCACAATTGCCGTCGTCAAAATTGCTACTAAAAAAAACGCGCCTGTTTCCCCCCCTAAATTTCACGCATCGTCACAATTACTTCCGGTCGTCACAATTGCTTATAATCTAAAAACCCTCAAACTCACTCCCTGCTTCTCACTTTAGACTACTGGTCGATCGAGAAGCTCTGGAATAGGCCTTCCACGCCGCCGCACTCTCCGTGGCTCTCATCTGCCACTGCCACCGCCGGACGCCGCCGGCTCACGCCGCTGCCGCACTCGGATTCACGCCGCCGCCGCCCTGCTTAACCCTACATTTGCGATTTACGACAGATCTGAGGTACGTTCGCTCCCTTCTCCCTGTGAGCCTTAATTTTTGTTGGGTGTGTGTTCCGTGAACCCTAATCCGCCCCTGCTCCCCGTGAACCCTAAGCCGCCCTGCTCCGTGAACCCTAATCCGCCCCTGCTCCGTGAACCCTAATCCGCCCCTGATCGATTGAGTGTGTGTTTTGTGCGTGTGTATGTATGTTGAGTGTGTGTTATGTGCGTGTGTGTCTGATTCTTTTCCTGGTACCTTTATTAATTGTTGTTTGTTATTTGTTAAATATTGTTGTTAATTAGTAAGTGTAAAGCTTTTATAATGGTGCAAGTGTTATCAGAATTTGTAAATAAAAGAGTAAAGCTTTGTGAATTATGTAGAATTGGAAAGTGACAACTATTTTTAGTACAGGTAGATGCATGCTTAAATTGTATAAAAAACACAAATCTTGTAAATCTGAGTGAGATCTTTCATCTTTGAGAGTCCTGAACTTGATTTGCAACATTCTAAAATCTGAGTGTTGTTCAATGCTTCACTGATACCAAAAGATATCTAAAATGCATAAGAAAAAAACATATATAACAATAATGTATTAGTGTATATCTTGATGTCAACTTTGAGTTCATATGTCCATATCTTTTTTTTATGTATTTTTATAACTACATTTATTTAATAAAAAATTATGTTGTGGTCCGCGGTCTCTTTTTTGCCAGAGGTCTTTCCATAAGCTGTCACTCTAGTCGCGGGTAAAGGTATGGCCGTCTACATTTAACCTCCCCCGTGCCTTTTTACAGGATTGGGTGGTGATGTTGTACTTTATGCTTGTTTTAATATTTTTGATTTTTGGTGTTGTCCACTAATTGCTGATTAATATATATGATAGTTTGGTTTGGTTTTGGCCCTTTTGGTTTGTTTTGTATTTAGCATCCAGGCATCGGTTATGAGCAGCAGTGAACTCACAAGAACTAAAACAGTTATACGAATGGAGAAAGAGAAGATAAACTTGATATTTAGTTCATTCACAACAAAGGTGTATCAGTGTATGTCGTATCTTATTATCATATACGCCCTTCAAACTGTTTGTTATTCTTATCACCACAGAAGTGTCTACTATTTTGTATTAGTTGACTTATCATTTAAAAATTTGTTATGCTTTAGGTACCAATTATGGTTGTGCAGATGCTTTAGAGAGATCTATTTATGCTAGTCTAATTATTCCATCTATTGAGGTAAATAATTAACTCTAATCAATTATAAAGTATAATTTCAATTTTCTTCCTCAAAAACAATCTATTAAATGTCATTAGCCGCATATATGCTTCCTTGTATAGTTGTATAATCTTTCATAATTAAGTCTCTCATTAGTTTTCCTTGTAGCAAAACAATGGCCACTTATTAAGATCATGTCTTACAATTGGTATCATCAAATCGCCTTTAGCTTAACTAAAGGTTATTCTTATGTGACTTATAAATAAGTTTATATATGCCATATTAGTATGAATGGGTCATATTGACTATGAATTGGTCATTTTGACTTGTAAATGAGCTTATATATGTCATATGAATATAAATTGGTCATATTGAGTATGAATTGGTCATATTGTGTATGAACTGGTCATTATGACTTGTAAATGAGTTTATATATGTCAAATTAGTATGAAATGATCATATTAGGTATGAATTGGTCATTTTGGCTTATAAATGAGTTTATATATGCCATATGAATGTGAATTGGTCATATTGAGTATTAGTAGGTCATATATGGTATGAATTGGTCATTTTGATATGTGAATTCGTTTATATATGCCATATGAGTATGAGCTGGTCATATTAATTATAAAATGTGTTATATTTTGTATGAAAGAGTTAATTTTACTTGTAAATGAGTTTATGTGTGTGGCATATTGATATGAATTGGTTATATTTGGTATTAATGAGTCATTTACTCGTTAAAACGTTCATATGTGATATATTGGTATAATGAATTATATTTACTTGTTATAAGTGTATATTTGTTTATTTTGTAGCCGTATCTACTTTAAGCAATTTTTAATAACCCGAAGTTTGGAAAACAATTGCTTGTCATGGTTCAATCCTTTACGACCCAAAATGATAGTGCCGAGAACGAGGAGGACGACAACGAGTAGTTTGTGTGTTTATTAATTAGTAGACGTGTTTGTACGTCTTAACAATGTATTACAAATATTTGTACATATATACTTGGAATAAGTACGTTATTAATGGTAATTAGGCGTGTTTGGTTCAATCCGACTTTTTTTTTATTTTTTGGTTGAAATATTAAATATACAGGTTCAATTTATATAAAATAATAAAAAATAGAAAATTTAAATTTAATAAGTATTAGTGACGACGCCTTTAGTGACGACAAAGGGTAATAGTGACGACATACAATTGTCACGACGCCAATTGTGACAACAAGCAATTGCGGCGAGACAGTAGTGACGACGCAGTAGTGACGACGCAGTAGTGACGACATATGGGGGTATTAGTGACGACATCCGTCGTCACTAAAACCCTGTTTTCTTGTAGTGGGGTGCTTGTTTCTTTTTGTCCTTTTCTTCTTTATTAATATGAACCAGACATGAGACGTTGAGAGACATATGAGGCATGGTAATTTAGGCTAATTGGAAATAAATTAAGTTGAAAAGAACTATCTATATTTACAGTTAGGTTAAATTTTTACGATATATAGTGCTAATCAAAGAAGAGGGGACCAGTCTAATGTTTCCAAAAAACATAAAAGTATCTAAGTGAAGCAATCAAATACACATACAATATGGTGACTTAGAGATGTAGAAGATGAAAATAAAAATATAACTCACACACTTAAACACATATATACTAGTTCTCTTTCAAAAGTTCTCAACATATATTGAAAGCGTGAGATTTTTTTTACCAAATATACAGTGCTGAGTCAAGGCTTGATTCCTATTTAGATCATCCGCATCCATCACACCCTTCACACAGCCACATCAGCATTCCACCATTTTCCCATCACATCACACAAACCTCTGCATCCATCACATGCTTCACATCTCACAAAAAAAAATCCCTTGTCTCACACATGCTTCTCTCACGAGCGCGATGGTGGTCACTTGTGTGACCGTGAGCCATCGCTCACTCAGGCCTGCGATGGTATTCACTCTCGTGATGGGCTCTCACGAGCTCCCTCACGCTACGGATGCGCCCAGTCTTATGCAAGAGATGTTACAAGACATACCCTATGAGAAACAGTATTTACAAACCTTGGCCTTGACTTTCACTACTCAACAATAAAGTAAAACTAGCTATTACATAGATGGTAAAATACATATAGGAAAATTAAATGCCATAAAATATAATTGTAACACAACTCCAATCCTTTGTTTTCCATATAGATGCGCTAATGCATACACATATACTATACATATTCATATCAACATATGCATGTTCATATAGATACATACATATATACATATAGATACACACCCGTATAAAACCTAATTATTAATAAAACCTATAGAACCAATCTCAACTTGTAGATTTAGATCTTTATCCTCTTTAAATAAAAAACAAATTCTATACTTCTGATTTTTTTTTTTTTTGAAAAAAATGCATGTTCGAATTCCAATATCAAAAATGCAAAAGAAATAGAATAAGTAGAAACAGAAGAACTAGTATAGTAGTTATAATCAAAGACTGAATAAACCAAAATGTATGCCAAGTCTACTAAAAAATAAATACCTCTAATGGATTAAAGTATAACTACCATTTAACAAAGGAAGACCAAAATCTAATTCAGATTTTAAAAAGTGCAACTAAAAGTGAATGTCCAAGATGCATAATTCAGATTTTAACTAGTTTTTTAAAAAAAAAAATGCATGTTCGAATTCCAATATAAAAAATGCAAAAGAAATAGAATAAGTAGAAACAGAAGAACTAGTATAGTAGTTATAATCAAAGAGTGAATAAACCAAAATACATGCCAAGTCTACTAAAAAATAAATACCTCTAATGCATTAAAGTATAACTACAATTTAACAAAGGAAGACCAAAATCTAATTCAGATTTTAAAAAGTGCAACTAAAAGTGAATGTCAAAGATGCATAACTCAAAATGCAAACCCCCCTAACCCCCCCCCCCCCCCCCCCCCTGAATAAATCAAGACATATAACTCAAAATGCAACACAGACAAATAAAAGACAAATTGTCGAGAAAGGTAGCCTAAATATCAAAATTTACCAATAATGTTAATGTCTTTTTTTTTTTTTGCCAAGAAAGGACTATAAAGTCCAATTTCTTCAATAAAAGGAACTTGGTAACCAGTTAAATAGGTTACCGGTTAAATGATGACGAGGTAAAAATATTATGATGACATGGATGTCTAGGTGGAAAACACATCTCCCCTATTCTCTTCTCTCTCTCTACCCTCTTCTCCTCTCTCTCTCTACCGTTAGTTCATACCCTCTTCTCCTCTCTCTCCCTCTCTACCGTCGATCCATACCCTCACTCCTTACCATCCTTCCTTTCTTCAACCATTAAACCTTCACTACAAGACCGTTACCACCCACCGACCATCATCGTAAGACAATCCTAAACCACCAGCAAACCACACAGAAATATGCTCTCTATACCCTTTCGCTCCTTCGACCATCACCGGAGGAGTCCAACCACTTAGCGCTCAACGGTGAGTTATAGGGTTCAGATATGTGAAACCACCACCGTAAAACCCCCAAAAGATCTTGGTTTGAGTGTTCAGATATGTGAAACCACCATTGTCTTCGTGTTAGGGTTTGCTCAACGGTGGGCTAGAAGGTTCGCATATGTGAAACCACCACCGTAAAAACCCTAGATATCTGGGTTTGAGGGTTCAAATATGTAAACCAACACTGTCTTCTTGTTAGGGTTTGTTCAACATTTGAAGAAACAGATTTGTATGATTTTCGAGGATATAATTTGAAGAAACGAATTTGTGGGTTCTTGAGATAACATTTAAAGTTAAACAGATCTATGGATTTTCAAGGATGAACAAATGTGTATGATTTCAATTTGGGTTTGAATATGTTCATCTGTTATATATTTCTTTGATTTCTTTGATATGTTTATATGAGTTTATTTCCCATTTGCTCAAGATTGTTTGATATATTTATGGGTCTTTGTGTTCGAGATACAAGTAGAAGAAAATGAACACCTGAAATGTGGATTTATGTTTGTATCTGTTGAACACCATGGGTCATAAGAATAAATGAAGACCACTAATCCTAAGAAATATGAACACCTTCAAGAAATTATAAATTAAATAATTAAAATTAAAATTAATTCAAATAATTGAGAAAGATCATTAATAATTTTTTTTAATTGGTAAGTAATTATTAGTTATTTATTATTGCAAAACGTTAATTAGTAGTTAGTTATTATGGTAAAAATAATAATTAATGATGAAATGGTGTCAACTAGACTGTTATGTATAAAACTATGTTAGTTGATGGTGATGACTGGACTGCCATGTGTGTGTAGCCACGTCAACAATAACTTGCTGAGTGGATGGTCAACAGGTCTAAGAGGTTATTATACTTTTTTTTTGTCACAAATTGAAATTATAATCCTTTCTTTGCAAAAAAAAAATAAAAAATAAAAAATAAAAGTTATCTTTATTGACAACTTTTGATATTTAGATTGTCTTTCTCGATAATTTATCCATAAATAAATAAAGATCCATAACTAAAAGTGCACATCAAAGTATATATATATAAATTGCTATTTATAACTAAAAATCTCACCAAAATTGTCAATCCTCATTTTAAAAAACCCAAAATGAAGTACCTATTAGTGCATTTACACCCAAAATATTGTGTGTTTTCAATACATCAACTACATGCTTGTATAAATTGAAGAACAAACACAAAAAACGAAGAACAAACATAATTAGAAAATTGTGAAGCGGAATCTAAATATAGTTCAAACTTTGACCAAAAAACCATAAATATTAAACAACCTTGTCTTTGATGCTTCACGACACCCAATTTTTACAAAAATACATGATATCGGACAATATGCATATTCACCTATCTAATATAGATGCGATAAACGAAATTGCATTTAACAAACCCAAAATCTGAAACCTTTTCTTCATCACTAAAATTTAACCACACTCAATAAGTGAAACTAAATTGTTAGACCCATAAAATATAAACTGGAATTTGTTAATGGTAATTAAAAGTCAACATAAAAAAACCAAGAACTTGATGTAGATTGCAACTTCATATACCAAAATGCAACAAAAAGATGATTGCATCAACTTGAACCTCTTTCTCTCGCACCTTTGTTCAATCTAGCATATTGTCTCGAATTCGCAACAAACTCATTTGATGATGTGGGATGTGATGTTTACCGTGAATTCAAGATATTCAAGCCCTAGAAATCGTTAACCACAACAAAACCAGTGGATGACAATTTGCATGTAGTTTAGGTTTAGGGTGATGCAAACCTAGGAAAGAGAGAAGTCGGCGGCTAGAGGTCACAAATCGGAATAGAAACATTGAGAAATGGTTGATGACAGAACCAAAGAGAAATAAAAGAGACTTAGGTAACTTTAGGAACTTTTATGCTTCTATGAAGAAATCGATCGCCTTATAGTTAGCAAATCTAATACTTTTGGACTAGGAACATAACCCGAGAGAAATCATGAGGATATACATATTTAAATCATTGGACACTCTAGGCATGATCAACATAGGAGATTAGGAAGAGATAAACGAAATCATTGGTATGTGAAAAAAGGAGGGAGAGGGAGAGAGATATATATGTTAGGAGGGAAGGATTGAAAATTCATAATTTGACACATAACATGAACGTGTAATTATCAGTTATCCTTACCGTTTTCCTTTTCAATCTCAATAATTAATGAGGTTGATATGACGCTTACTATTAATTGGTACCTTAAAGACCATGAGTAGCACACCCACTGAACCCTGCATACCCTGCTGTCACATTTGCGCCAAATTAGCTTCTCTATCTCATACCCCTTCCCTACCCTCAAGCGGAGTGCCACACCCCATCTACCCTAACCTTTTCCACTATTTTTTATTCGTTTTTATTAATATAACAAAATAAAATATTCTTATATGGATTAAAAATTAAAACAATACAAATAATACGAAAAAAATTCCTAACATTACTAAACATTTAAAAATGAAAAATAACATAACATTTAATATTAAATAATAAAACATCTAAAAACCTAGTTATCCTCGTTGTTGTCATTTCGTTTGCGCCAAAGATGTTCGATCAAATCCGGCCGTAGGTTACAATGGATCTCCGCATTCTTTACTTGTCGAACAATTACCGCGCGTTGTTGTTCAGTTTGTTGTGTTTAGATATTATCCGGGACAACGTCGTTTTCATCGAAACACAAATGGCATGCCCCTCGTCTTCTAGTATCATATTGTATAATATGACACAAGCGTACATTATAGTTCGCAATCTCTTTGGATATCATCCGCGTGCCGAGTTATAAAGTATGTGCCAACGTTGTTTTATCACACTGAAAGCTCGTTCAACGTCTTTTCATGCCGCTTCTTGAGCCACCTTGAAATTACTTTGTTTCTCGCCATATGCACACATAAAGGATTTCATGAAAGTTTACCATTCCGGATATATTCCGTCAGCAAGATAATATCTGTATTTATATCGGGGTAAAACCCGGTTTCCCTCTCCCGTCGTAACGTATAGTAAAATCTTGATATGCCATTGTTAAGTCATTAACTATTCTTTTAAATAGTGTTAGGCTCATCCGGAATCGCCGTGTAAACATCCGAAGTATAAACGAGATCTTCGCCAAAGTAGTCTCGCATTAGATGCTCGTTTTCCTCGACACCAACCCTTTCTATGTTCCCGCTGCGAACGTGACGAACGGATGATGAACATGACCAACGAACGTGACACCAAATATTAAATTTCCCGCTTCTCGGGCTATCCCTACAAATATTTGGGTATGTTGCTCTATTACCTCGTCGGTGTCAATGGATGATGATGATGCGGTTGACGATCCGGGTTGGGGCGAATCCATATCAAAATAGAGAAAAATGTGTTTGTGTTGTAGGTGTAGTAGAAATAAGAACAAGAGAGTTATAAAAAAATGAGATGTAGTTGTGTTAGAAGGAAGTGGTGTGAAAATGAGATGAATAAGTTGTGGTATTTATAGTGGGTGAAAAAGTAGCCGTTGGCTTTTAAATTATTATTATTTTTAAATTTGACATTTAGAAAACTATAAAAAAGGAAAAAAAGAGAAAAAATCGAATTAATTCAGCGGGCCTTGTGGCTTTGAGAATCCGTGGCCGAATGTAACATCCTCAATTGGGCCTAGTTGTCTATACCCTCGGTACGTTCCGAATCTCGAGTTTATTAATAATTATTAAAATTAATAAAATTAATATATTAGTTAACGGTTTTGAATAAGGTTTCCGGAAACATCCCCGTTAGTTGAAACGGATATTAATTGTAAGTTGAAAAGGGGAACAAAATAACTTTAGTGGGTATTAGTGAGACTTGATAAGTCTCTTTTCTTCCTTTCTCTTCTCAGACACGTCAAACACCATACCTCTCATTTCTTTTCTTTGTTCTTTGGACCGTGAAGGAGAAATCACAGAGAGATCATCAAGATAAATTCCAACTACAAATCCAAGCTATAATCTGTTCATAAACCGAGAATCATCAGCTATTTTCTCTTTGTAAGTTCATCTTCTTCATCTTCTTGTGTTCTTGAGTTTTGGGTCAAAAAATGGCTAAAATCAAATTAGCTATCCATAATTGAATTCGTGTGTTCCAATATGTTTCTACATGATTTCTAAGCATATAGGAATCATAATATTGAATTAACATGATGATTTGAGTTAGATTTCATAGAAATCACCAAATGGGTCAAAATGGAAGAATTTGATCCTATACCTTCAATCTTTGGTTTGATGTTGTTATATGTATGTTTTTGGATTCATTTGGATGTCTAAAATCATATGGAAACACTGGAAATTGGATTGGGATTGTTGGAATTGGGTTTAGATTGCAAATGGGCTGAACAGGGGGCTGTTTCTCGCACACTGACTGTAAATTGGTTACTACGGCCGTAGTAAGTTTTCCCTACGGCCGTAGGAGGGTATTCTATAAAAATGGTCCTACGGCCGTAGGAAATTTTTACTACGGCCGTAGGGACTGTCTGTTATGAACAGTGCACTGTTGTGCTGTTTTTCGACGTCTTGTCGTACGGGATGCTCGTTTAGGATTCTATTTAGTCTAATGGCATCATTAGGGGAATCATATTAGTTTATTAGTTAATGTACTTGTGTGAAGTGACTAAACACGAGTATTATCTTATAGGTAAGCTGTACGACCCGGAAGAAGAGCGCGACGATCACGATTATTGTTTGCTTTAGTCTCTAGCCTCACAGGTGAGTATAGGATAACATACTAATTAATATAATCGTATTACATGTTATTTGTATGTGCAAGTAATTCCATGAAATGTACTTAACACTGTTGTATGCTTGAGATGCGTACTGTATGCTATATTTATGCATGACATACATAACCATTGAATCATGATTATAATATGATATGTATGCGCGCTATGAAGCCCTGAATGGGTCAATTATGTGTTTGTGATCGGATCCGAGATATGGGGGCTATTTGTAGTCCTTGAACGAGGCCAGACTGCGGTCTGGGATGCCTTGAGGCCTGCGGGTCGATGATAGCGTCAACGGTACCTAGATAGGTATTTAGGGTTTGGCTAGCCCAGTGTTCCTCGTGCGATGAGGGGGATCAGCTGGTTGTTGTACCCCATGGAGTCTATGGCTCCATAACGCAACGGTGGACCGCTACCCGCTCACCCACCCGCGCGGTTGATGTGTCTGGTTTCCCCAGTTAGGAGTGTTGAGCCGGGCTCGCTACCCTGCAAGATTATGCTTCCTTCTGGCTGTGCCAGCTCATCACGATATGCTAGGATAGCACTGTTTGATATATTGTTGATATGTGATATGTTTATATTACTGAATATGCTATCTTATGCTCACTAGCTTTAATTAGCTAACAGATACTCTTCCCATGACTGCAGGTATCATTTAGGCGTGTGAGCTTTGGGTACCTGCTGGTTATTACTTATCTTTTGGAGGAACACTTGTCTTAGTTATTTTTAATTACTGTTTATGTTTGTATAAACTTGTTTGTGTGGTCGGTGAATAGTTTAGTAACACCAACTGATCTTTTGTATACTGTGGCTGATTTTTTGGTTGTAATTATAGCCACTTTTATATTTCCGCTGCTATTTCTGAGTTTTGAAAAACAGATTTGGCTTAAGTTCAGCTTACAAACGGATCCACGCAGTTTGGATTCTTGAATTTCTATTATTAAAATGAAAAATCTGGTTTTCAAAAGCGAGGTGTTACACCGAAACCGCCGGCTCCTAACTTAACCGCCGGTGTCATAGCAGTGTGTCAGCGGAACCACGGGCTAGCCGCTTGCCTACCCGCCAGGCGCTACGCCCGGTCTAAGATCAACATATAAGAATAGTTATTATGTATCATTGTTTTATAAGCAATGTTAGAAAGGTGTTTTTACAAGGTTAAAAGAGTGATAATGAGCCATCCAACCATGTTTAATAGTCTTCCTATTTATAAAGTGATATTCACTTATAGGGTTTACATAGAAAAGTATATTCCCTAACTTGTACGATCTGGAGATTAATAAATTTTGCTCTGTGGCTATGCAATTTTCACATAGAAATAATATGGGTGTGATATGGAACTGGGCTTGGTCGAATGTATCGGATACGATAAATTTGTCAGATCAAATCATTGTTTTACAAAGTCTGCTTCAACATTTTCTTTGAATGATTATGAGGATGAATGGAGATGGGAAGGAGATCCTTGTGGGAAGTTCACTGTGAAATCATTAAGAAATATTATTGATAAATTTCTTCCTCTTCATACTCATCCATCTGTTTGGGGAATAAATGGATGCCTCCAAGGGTTAATTGCTTTCTGTAGCAGCTCCTTTTAAATCGTATACCCACCCGAATGAACTTAAGGTCGAGAGGAATACAAATGCCGTCTGTTGCATGTTCATTGTGTGAGGCAGAGGAGGAAACGGTGGGCCATCTGTTATTCTCTTGGAAGTTTGTCAAAGAAATATGGAATTGGTTGTTCAAATGAGTAAGTTTCAATGCAGGTGATTTAATTTCCTTGGAGCATTTGATTTCTTCCATGCTAGAAGGTGCCATATCAAAAAGGAAAAGGAAGTTTTTTGAAGTTGCAATAGGATGCCTACTTTGGCTGGTATGGAAAGCACGGAATAATAGAGTTTTTAACGGAAATCAATTCTCGGGATCTTTGCTCGTGGATGAAATTCAAGCAACCATATACACCTGGATGAAAGCAATTCTTGGGCAATGTGGTGTATTGGTACTTCTTGTTTTTTCTAATTTTAAGTTTGTTCTCATGGCTTTGTATCTAGCATCTTGCTAGTATATGTTTCTAATATATATAAAATTATGGGTTCGAGGTGGGGGTGATGGCATTGCAGAAGCTCCTTTCCTTGTTCCCTTCTTGCTGTTCAAAAAAATTTGTATAGGGTTTACACCACTTCGTCTCGAAGATTGTGTCTTTTTATGGTTTTGAATGGTTGACTTAGACTACCCGCATCCATCACAAGATGGGGTTTGTGAGAGGTGCTCACGACCGTGAAGACCATCGCTGAAGCATGTGATGACTCCCTCACGATCACAGGCGCGATGATGGTCACGAAGGTGAACAGAGTGAGTTTTTTTTTTTTTATAGTATGTGAGGAGATGTGATGGATGCAGGGGTTTGTGTGATGTGATGAGGGAATGGTGGGGGGATGTTGTGGCGCTAATGTGACAGACAAAAAATTAGGTGAAACATGCGATGGATGCTGATGGTCTTAGCACGTCTAGTTCCATAAGATCCTTCGGGCAACCACATATATCGAAGATTCATTTTATGTATTTATCTCTCTCAAGTCGTTGGTTCAAGAATTAATAAACCCATTGGCTGAGAAGCAAAACTACGGGAACGATTTAATGCCTTCTTTGTTTTTTTATGGATTAGTAGTTGTCAGGTGGGAAAAAAAATAAAAGTTACATAGATGCATATAGCTATTGGACCCCAAGATTCCTCAAGTGACTCCTCTTGTCTTTCGATTACCACTAGGTCAAATTAAAGGCATGTTTCATGCTTTTAGGTTACAATTTCTTGTCTTTGGATTTCTGAAGTTGCATGTTGTGTACAAACGTTTTTTGTTTCTTATATTTAACTTAGTAATTGCAAGTGGTTAACTTTTTTCGAGGATTTTCTAATTCTCTCGCAAGACTTGATGTTAATTGGTCACTAAACCCACATTTTAATCCCTTTGGAAGTGATCAATTAGAGCCAAGGGAGTACCTCGGCATTACCCTCGGTGAGCCTATGTGGCGCTCGGTATGCCGAGGGGAACACCACCTCGTAACCTCGGCATACCGAGTTTGGGGTGTTATCTCGGTAGTGCGATACCAAGTGAAACGCCGAGCATATTTTTGGAACGTTGGCTATTTTCGACCGTTGAAGGGAATAACAGTCATATGACCGTTTGATTAAAAAAAAATTCCTATTTAAACAAACTTAAATTCTCCATTTTCAACACATATTAACTTCAAAACACACACAAACTTAATCATTTTCTCTCCATTTCCTCTTCAAAAAATGTCTTCCAACTCAATTTCTTCATCTTCATCTTCTTCTTCATCTTCCGATGAAGAACCAAACAAGCAATTTGAAAAAATTTACGAACATTACGTTCGAGCGGCTTTGTATATCAAAAACCAAATTGATGAAGCGGGAACGTCAAGTGGGCCAAGGAAAACAAGAAAAGTTGTCAATAGGCAGCGTAACGAGGCGCATCTCCGGCTCATGAGCGACTATTTTAACGAGGATTGCGTTTATGACGAAGCTTCATTTAGGTAACGTTTAATATTTGATTTATTTTTTTACGTATTTAGTAGTTTTTATTAGATTGAAATTTAATAGTTTGTTTTACATTTAATTTTAGGAGACGATTTCGGATGTCTAGACCATTAATTTTGCGTATCGTGGATGACTTACAAAATGCAACACCACTTTTTACACAAAGATGGGATGCGCGGGGTCGTAAGGGTTTTAGTCCGCTACAAAAGTGTACCTCTGCAATACGTCAATTAGCTTACGGGACCGCCCCGGACGGATTTGACGAGTACCTACATATGTCAGAGCGAACCTCACGTGAAGTTTTACAAAGGTTTTGTAAATGGGTGATTAAAATTTATGCCACGGAGTATTTATGGCACCCTACATCATTCGACATCCAACAATTATACGCGCATCATGAATCCAAACACGGATTCCCAAGGATGTTAGGAAGCATCGACTGCACTCATTGGGCTTGGTTAAATTGCCCGAATGCATGGCGTGGGCAATATATGAGGGGAGATCACACACATCCAACACTTATGCTTGAGGCGGTTGCATCCCAAGATTTGTGGATTTGGCATGCGTTTTATGGGGTCGCCGGTTCAAATAATGATATAAATGTTCTCAACCAATCTCCGATATTCAACGACATAATAAGTGGCAAAGCACCGGTGTCTGCTTTTGAGGTGAATTGGGTTACATATAAATACGGATATTATCTTGCGGATGAGATATATCCAGAATATGCGACATTTGTGAAATCATTTCAATATCCACAAGATGAGAAGCGTAAAAAGTTCAAGAAAACACAAGAGTCGGCAAGGAAGGACGTTGAACGAGCATTCGGCGTTCTTAAAGCGCATTGGCAGATATTGCAAAATCCGGCACGGCCGTGGACTACGAAAAAGATACGCAACATTATGTACGCTTGCATAATTCTACACAACATGATATTACAAGACGAAGGTCAAGCGATTTGTGCTTTTGATGAAAGTGACCTACCAGTTTGCCCGGATCACGCACCTAATATAGACGATGTGACAATTTTTCGAGAAATACGTTGTCGCGAAACACATATTAATCTACGATCGGATTTGGTAGAGCACATAAGTACGCTAGAATTCGACGATGAGGATGATGAATAAATATTTTGTGTTTTTTATAATTATTAGTTTAATGTAATTTTTATAATTATTAGTTTAATGTAATTTTTATAATTATTAGTTTAGTATAATTATTAGTTTAAATAATATTTTTTATTTATTTCGAAAATTAAAAAAAATAAAATTGAAGCATGCAGAGTTTGGGATATTTCCAGCCTGAAAGCATGGCTGAAGCATGGGGAGGAAAATGCTGACGTGGCGCTGATGTGTCCAGAAGCATGGCATGCAGAGTTATAGTACTCCCCATGCTCTTACGGCTCGATTACCTTTCTATCACCATCACTATTCATCGGCCGCCGATCGTGGGACGAGAAGCTACTCAAGCTCGGACGATGACCTTTATTTTGTTTTGCCTAAATGGAGCCACTAGCTAGGAAGTAGGAACTCAACCAATAACGAGAGGCGCCTACGTATTAACAAATGGGTGTGTTGACCCCACTTAGAAAAAAACTCTTTTATAACTATATATAATTTTTAATAGGACCCCTAAAATTATAAAATGGACCCAAAATATTGTGAACAAGAATTTCCTCTTTGTATCCGACTCGTTACCCTTCAGACACTCGAAAGAAACAATCAAGCACATGTTTAGATTTGAACAGGGAAAGGATCGGAGTCTTGCTCTTTATTTTTGAAGCCTTTAAATGGAAGAACACAAAGGTATATTTAGTGAGTAGGTAAAACCATGAGTGGTGATTAGAAAAGAGAGAGAGAGTGTTTCAATCTTTAAGCGTCAAACATGTCTATCAACACCTATATATATATATATATATATATATATATATATATATATATATATATATATATATATATATATATATATATATATATATATATATATATGAAAAAGTTCATGCGAGAACCATTTTTAGTGCGAGAACCGATCTGAGCCGTTCAATTCCCCCTACTTCAATGTTATTGCCCACCCATGAATTCCTCACATGCACCCTGCCACACTTTATCCCTCCACGCTCTCCATCCATGAAACTTCCCATATTCAACGAACGACTAAGATTGGTTCTCGCGGTTCTCGCACTAACAACGGTTCTCGCATGAACCTTCCCATATATATATATATATATATATATATATATATATATATATATATATATATATATAAGAGGTCTCATAGTCTATCAATTAGGTAATGATATTGGTATTTTATTTTTGCATTTTTAATTCAAAATTGTGTACTATTTGGTTTTATGTTTGAATTGTTGTACAAAATACAATTATATAACTAAGTTTGTTAGACTACTAGTTTAAGTTTTTTCTTAAAATTTGTTTATGTTATATTTTTTATCTTTCTATCAGATTATGTTTAATCAACTTTTTAGTTAATTTTTATCATTTTCTGTTGAAGACAAGGATTAAAAATCACTTTTAAGTGTAAAAAATATATGGTATTTAATTTGCGTATGTTTACTTTTTCATATTTATATATAAATAATGATTTTGATTCATATCATAATATCACTACTTCAACCTGTACCAAATTCCTTTAACCCGTTATCTAATCATTCCGACCTACTAATATTAGAATGTAAACTACATTGGATCGGATTATATTTATACCTTAGATTCGCCACCGCTAATAACCTCCTCGATCAATCCTCGTGGACTTTGTAAAAGTTATTGTGTTGACTAAAATGTTAAAGTAGTCTGCTTAAAGATCCATGAAAAATTCACGTTGGTTCGTTATTTTTTGAAGTTTTTGTAGTGTTTTTGCTCCTTTTTTACAAGCAGGCCTAAGTGGTGATACTTAAAGCTAATTAATGGTACTTAATTGGGATTCTAAGGCTTGATCTTAGAGTTGTTTCGGTTGGTGATTCTTTACATCGTATTCCCACTAGAGTGTTGAAATATATTAGGGTCAATTTTAGTCTGGAAAGCATGTGCTATTTTAATGTTAGTTTGTTTGTCAATTGTAGGTTTTGTGTTTAATAATTGTTGGTAACAAGGACTCAAGGTGGACTTGAAGTGAAAGGGTGCAGATGGATCTGGTGACAGATTCAAGGGTGTAGAGAGTAAAACTAAACAAATTTGGTCTCTTTTATTAGTTGTTGTACAAGTCTGCGGAGCTATCTTCTAAAAAGGAGAAAAGGAGAGTTTCTAAGAAAGAAGAAAAGATAGCACTTCAACGATAGTGTTTTGATCTGCTTATCGAGTGTTTTTCCTTTCTTTCTTGTTGTATGAATCAAAATCTTTCTTACCTATATGGCGGTTTTCAAATCGTTTGTGAAGGTTCTTGCTATTCGATCGTTTATCATTATATGGCGGTTCGATTGCTTCTTTCTTACCTGCGAGAGTCGTTTTTATGGTGGTGAATCGGATTATTTGGGACCTCAAATCTGGGTTAGGTCAGTTGTTGTTTTTCGCCATATCTGGTTCAACCATCCTCATGTATTGAAGCTTCCATTGGGTTAACTACTTGCATATCTGGTTCAACCATGCGTACAAAATGTAATTTTTGTTTCTTTTCAATTTTTTATTTTTGAAGATGAGAATACAACTAAGAGACTTTCTCTTCCATCCATTTTTTCTAACCACACCCATTTATCATGCACTCACACCTGAGAGTAACTTCGTTTAATGTTCTTTGTAAATATCATTTCCTTTTCGAAGTTAATAATCATAAGAATATAAGATGATTCATCTTCTTCATTTGAATTTGGGTTTTGGGTTTAAAACAAACCCTAGGCGAGGAGGTAGTGATTGTCGCCCCTCTATCCGCCACCGGCCACCCCCAAGTTGTTACGTCTCCACCACCGCCCTCAACTGCCACAATTCCACAGATCGTATATCTTCATTGCTCTCCATAAATTGTCGCTTTCTAGGTCACCGCCATCATCATTGATTTCACCAATCCTCGCCATTTATACCCCATCATCAGAGAATGTAGGATACCCACCAGTCACCGCCAGTTACGCCGTCACCTAAACCACCGGTGTCATCCTTCTACTGCAGTTGAAGACCTCGTTGCTCGATTAAAGTTTCTTGTTCAAATATGTTCCTCCATCAGTCTTGAACACCCACGATTCAAAATCATCGCCATCATTGACTCACTACAAGAGTCTTGATTTCTGCTCATCCCTTTGCACTACAAATCCCCCCTTCTCCTTCTTTTTTATTTTTTTGAACGGCGTCTCCTTTTTTCTAGTAACTTTTTGTTGTCTAGCGAGATTCTCAAAAGCTCGCATTATATATTATCTTATATCCTTATTAAAAGAAAAGGATGCTTACATAATCATTTGGTTTCCCTAAAAAATCTCCACCAATCACAACCCTTTATTTTGAAAAAAAAATTAAAAAAATGGAAATTTAATTAATTATGACGTCACATTAGCCTTGAGAGGCTTAAGTCTTCCTCCAATCTTTTGCGCAGGCTATACGGAAATGGAAACGGGAAATTTTCATCGTTTCCTGAAAAAAAATTAGGGCTTTTCTCGACTTCTTCTTCAGTAGCCGCTTCCCCCCATTCAAGCTTCTCCTTCATCCAAGGCAAACACGAAACTCTCCTCCATCGTAGGGTTAAAGCCAGTTTCAAAAAAGTGCTACTGTATACGGCTTCCTCTGCAACAATCTCCATCGCAGGTATAAGATTTCTACAACTATCATTAGGTAGCTTTACGAAACATTCTCCATCTCATGTATCTTTAATCGATTTCAACAATCTCCAATTCATCTTTGTTCTGGCATTTTTTTTTCTTTGATAAACATTTGGGGTTTATTATCTTGATACACATTTGGGGATTATTTACTTGATTTCTACAACTATCATTTGGGGTATATGAATCTATCAGAATCGCAGGTATCTTTAATCGATTGCAATAATCTCCATCGCATCTTTGTTCTGGAATTTTTTTTCTTTGATAAATATTTGGGGTTTATAGTGATTGGAAAATGCAAGCGGAAATAGGAATATTGAAAACTTCTGTATATATATAAACAAGCATCATGATAGGCAATAAACTGGTTTCAGTTTATTACGGTTGTCATATTTTTTTATAAATTATTGAATTGGTGCAAGAATATTGTTTAACTTTTCACATTTTATATTCATACTTCTTCAATTGTTCATATGCATTTATATAGTAGTAATTTGCATTCATATCTAAAGTAGCATATGAAGTATTTGTTTTAATATAACTCAGACACACGAGTGACACTATGACTGCTGACAAGTATTTATATCATTCTACTCTATTGTAGTTCTTTTAAGATAACTATTACATCCTCTAACATATACCACGGTTCTAAGAGCTAGACTTGGTGTCGTAGTTGATTTCTACCTTTTTCGAAACAATACGAGAATTTAGATGTATATGGTTTTTTAGAACTGATCCAGTATAACATTAATGCTTTGCCTCATTCTGCTATTGGTGTTGAAGAACCTAAAACTCAAATCTATCAAATAGACGTGCACTTCTTCACATGTTTATATGAATCTCATTTCTTCAGTAGTAATTTGCATTCATTTCTAAAATAGCATTTGAAGTATGTGTTTTAATATAGCTTGACACATAAGTGACCCTATGACTGCTGCAAAAAATATATTAGCTATCTAACTCTATGCAGTTCATTTTCAAGGGAACTATTACATCCACACATGCTAGAGTTGATGTGTATAGTTGATTATATTTTTTTTCAAACAATACAAGAATATAGATTGATTTATATGGTTATCAGAAGCATCATAATAGGCTTTATGATTGTGGTTAAGAATCCATATGCTCCTCATTTCCTGTTATTTAGAAAAAAATCTTTGCTTTTTCCAACTTCACACCAAGCTCTGGCTCACATAAGAGAAGGTAATATATTTTATTCATGACACCTGGGGTCTTTAAAACAATACAAGAATATTTTGTTCTTTGTAAACAATAACTTGCTATGACTGGTAAAGAAATACCGGAAACTTTATTCATGAGACCTGGGGTCTTTAAACAAAAAATCTTTTTGCTGGAAGATCATTGATAAATCCTCCGGAGATTTTAGACGCTTTGTTTCATTGTATAGCATTACAACCATGTAAAACTGAAACTAATCTATGTTATAGGAACAAGTTAAATTCGTCTTTAGCTTCGTCATTTTTTTGTTACATATAAACTGTTCCTATCACATAATTAGTCTTTCCAGTCGTTTGTTGGATGAAATTATTAATCAGTATAATCTTAGTCTTGATTTGTCTACATACACTCATTTCATCCATTGATTATGTAAACCCAATAGTGACTAGACATACAATGTAAATTTCATTTTGCTTTATAGTTCTCACAATTGGCTTTTCACTATTTTCTGGTTAGATTGTAGGGTTTTTAGTTTGTTGAAACTACTAATACAGGATTGCTAGGGTTATTTTTTTCATCTGTTTTATCTATTTATTTTTATTTGATTTCTCTATTTATTTTTATTTGGTTTATGATATTTGCATTATTTGATTCACATGACCACCAATCTTGAACTAAGAGTGTTAGTCCAGCTTTTTAACACACATAAAGTCCTTAAAATTTGAAATAGTAAAACCTACATGAGCTCCTATATTTGTCAAAGTATCTCTTCAAGTAGAAAGGTACTCCTATTGTTTAACTTGATTTAGGCTTTTTTAATCGTATATTAATGATGTTACGGAAATTATTAGTATTTTTGTTTAACTTTAGCAATATATATTACTGAGATTTGCATTTCTGGCTTATTTGGTTTTTGATATTTGAGTTATGTATGTCTACACAATATGTTTTGCTACACATTATGTATGTCTACACAATATGTTTTGCATTTCTGACTTATGTGGTAAAAACCAAACATATGCTGCAGGTAATAGATTCGCAAGTGCACAAATGGATTATTTGCAGGGAGTTAAAAATTTCACCCAAGCCATTAAGGTTAGTATTTCCCTTCTTAATGTAGAATGTGTCCTCAACACTATGGTTCGATTATTTTGATTTCCATTATGTTAATTCCTTAAGTTAAATTTAATCTTAGACTATTCTGAGACAGTTTTAAATACAACAGATTAGCCTAATAGAACTGCCTAATTGATTATCAAATTACTACAGCTAATTAAATTATATATGGATTTCAAAATCTGTAATGGTTATTCATTTCTTATTTTCTTACTAGATTTTATTTTCCTATCTATGCTTTGTAATTATTTTTACTATACGTGTTATGACTCTTTAAAACTATATAAATTTAAAATTGACTTATATAATCCCGTGTTGATACACGGGTCGCTTAGCTAGTATAACTATATACAAAAGGAAGGAAAAACTTTTGTTTTTTGTGTATTTTGGCATTTTGTGTAAAATGATATTTTAATTATATTATTATTATTATTATTATTATTATTATTATTATTATTATTATTATTATATAATATAAAATGATATTTTAATTATATTATTATTATTATTATTATTGTTATTATTATTAATATTATTATTATATTATTATTATTATATTATAATAATAATAATAATAAATATTATTATTATTATATTATTGTTATATTATAATAATAATAACAATAAATATTATTATTATTATTATTATTATTATTATTCTTATTATTTTTAATTATATTAGATAATAATAATAATAATAATAATAATAATAATAATAATAATAATAATAATTATTATTATTATTATTATTATTATTATTATTATTATTATTATTATTATTAATAGTAGTAGTAGTAAATAGACATATATTTTATATTTTATTTCTTATTATCAAACCTATTATTATTATTATTATTATTATTATTATTATTATTATTATTATTATTATTATTATTATTATTATTATTATTATTATTATTATTATTATTATTATTAATGTTATTATTATTATTATTATTGTTATTATTATTATTATTATTATTATTATTATTATTATTATTATATTTTTATTATTTATACTAAAAACAATTTAGTTCAAATTCATTATTTATTTATATTAATATTAGTGAGTGAAGTTAAGACTAAAATTTCGAAACTTTTTAAATTATTTTGAATTTTAATAAAAGTAACAATATAATTTTACAGTAAACGAGATTATTATTATTATTGTTGTTGTTGTTGTTGTTATTATTATTATTAATAGTAGTAGTAAATAGACATATATTTTATATTCATCTATTATTATCAAAACTAACTATTATTATTATATTTTATTATTTATATTAAAAACAATTTAGTGTAACTCAATAGTTATTTATATTAATATTAGTGACTGAAGTCCGGGCTAAAATTTCAAAGTCTTTTAAATTATTTTTAATAGAGTTGTTTAGAAGTATTTCATTAAAAATTAAAGTTTAATATAATTTTAAAGTAGGCGAGATACTATTTTTACCCCGCCGCGAAGCGCGGGTTAAAATTTACTTGTTCCTATCATATCATGAGATGAAGAGGAAATTACAAAAATGCCCCTCAATTTCTTGTGAGAAATTTCTGGATTACTTTGCTGTGACTTGATGATTTTTCATGAATTTGGTTTCATTTGAAAGGTAAAAAGATTATCGTAATAAAAAAAATTATGTAAAATGATCAAGAATAGAGAAAAAACATCTTTTTTCTGCCCTGTTTTGGAACCACAAAACAAAAAATAACTTTGGCCACGAAATTCTCCATGAATACTTGACGAAAATTAATTAATTTGGTGTCATTTGAAAGGTATAATGATAATTTATAAGGTTCTACAAAAAAACACGCAAAACGATCAAGAATCGATGAAAAAAAATATTAAAATACGGGCTGAAACCAGGTGAACAAGTTGCTGATCGCGAAATGGGCATGTCGACACGTTTTTTGTAAGTTAAATGGCCATATGTGTAAGAAAAAAAATTAATGTGCCATATCAGTACATGGGGGGAAAACACGTTTATCTTCGATGACTTTAACCCTTTTATGATTTAACCATTTTGTTTACCTTTAACCTCTTTAGCAGGTTAAATGAATTTTCTAATTTTTTTAGTTTTTTAATTCATATTCATCATCAAGAACAATAAAAAAATCATGTTTACAGATTAAATAGGTTGAATTTGGAATTATCTTCATCGATCCAAGAACAAAAACATGTTTAGATCATATAACAAAAACAAAAACATGTTCAGGCTTCATTGATTGAATCTGTATATGTGCGCCTTCATCAATTCAAGAACAAAAACAATGTGTGGTCATCCATGAGACTCCATCGATTCAAAACACACAAAAAACCCTTGAAGAACTTGAACACAAATTAGATGTACCCATTAAATCAATTTACTTCCATAAAAATAAAAAAGAACAAGAAGAATCTGGAAATCAAAAATTGGCGTGCAACGACAACGACGTGTGGCTGAGACAGCGTGCGGCGATTAAGTGTGGAGGCGGCGACGGAATCTAAAATCAAACCGTTGAAGCAATGCGAAGGCGGTCGTATCATCAAACACTGAAGCAATGGCGGTGGTAATTCAATTTAGCTGGGCGTCGGTGGTGGTTCGCATTAGTTGGGCCGCGCTCGTTTGGGTGGCATCTTCAAACCTCATGAGACTCAATTTAGAGGGAGAGAGAGAGAGAGAAAGAGAGGAAAATTTGAGTTGGGAGTGGGGTTTTAGGGGGCGTTTGTGGAGGGAGGTGTGTTTGGAGTAGGTTTATGGGCATTTGGGTGTGTTTTGGAGAGGATTTATGAGGTAAATAAAACTTTATGGTTAAATAATTCAACAATAAATTTTAATGTTAAAGCGAAAACCAAATGAAACTTTGATAATTAAACTCTATTTGACCTTTCATTAAACATTAACTCTTACTGCTAAATGTTATATATATATATATATATATATATATACATATATACGAGAACCGTATTTCGTACGAGAATTGCGATAACCAATTACAACCATTGATCAAAGAGATGGAGGGTTGAGATTAAAGAGTTGTTAATGGATAATCTTATACAAATCAAACTTATCTTTAAATAATTAAGGGTAGTTTGGACATTTTTACATTACCCCTACATTTTTAAAATACTATATACATCAAACGGAAAATTGTTACATTACGAAAATTATACCAAATTAACGAGAAAATTATGCTCTTTAATTTGAGACCTTGATATATTTTTCAATTTTTTTTTTATGTTTGCTAGGTTTTTTTTCTGTAGAGCTCGAAATTTGCACTAGTGCAAATTTTGCTGGTTTTTTTTTCTGTATAGCTCGAAATTTGCACTAGTGCAAATTTTGCACATATTTACCTGGTTTTTTCGGCACACGTGTAGATATGCACATGTGCAAAATTTGCACACTAGTGCAAATTTCGAGCTGTACTGAAAAAAGAAACCAACAAACATGACTTTTTTTTTCAAAAAAATATAGCAAGACCGTTCTTAAGTTAAAGAGCATAATTTTGTCGTTAATTTGGTATATTTTTGGTAATTTAACACTTTTTCGTTTCATCGATATATTTGTTATAAAAAAGTAGGGAAAATGTACAAATGTCCATACTACCCATACCTATTTAATTAAATAAAAAAAAACAGGACATTAAATGATTGGTCAGAAATGGTTCTCGCAGTTCTCATACGAAAAACAGTTCTCGTTTGAATCGCACCCTATATATATATATAAGGATCAACAAAGACCCCCCTTAAACAAAGATCTCAAAAGCCAAATCTCAGTCACTCATCTAAAAGGGCAAAATATGAATTGTATCATTTGTAGAAAGGCACTTCATTCTCTAGCCATTCTCAAAATTTAAATTTTTTATTTTTTTTACCACTTAAATCTTTAAATGACTATAACTATTTCATTTTTTTTAATTTGAGCAAAAAATTATACCAATCTACTCATTTTTTAATCATCTTTCAAACGAGACCACTCTACTTATATTTCTGAAGAAAATTTTTTTTTGACGAAAATGACGAAAATGATGAAAATGACAAAAATTATCATTTTCGGCTGTTGAAAGAGAGTAACACCTACAAGTTTCATCATTTTCGTTCATCACCTTCATATCCATAACACCTACCAATTTCCATCATTTTCGGATCCCGTTCATCATTTTTTTTAATGAAAATGACGAAAATGATTATGTTGGTGCATATTTTATGAATCCCTAGTTCGTATCAATAAAGTATATTCATGTGGTGTTAATTAAATGTGATTTGATTAATGGTTTGCATGTTTATATATTCTTAGTGATTCTATGTGATTATCTTAAGCTCACAAGTACTTAACCATGTGTTGGTGTGAGTTTGGAAGTTTAAGTCTGCGTGGAAAAATCACCACTTTGGTGATCAGGTTCACCACGCACGAAATGACCTCACTACGTGCGTAGTGAGTACCACTTCGCACGTGGTGAGGATGTTGATCAACATGGATTAAATAACACATCCACTTCGTGCGAATTGAGGTCACTACGTGCGTAGTGACTGGCACTTCGCACGTAGTGACTAGTCTGGGCCTATAAATAGTGCTTAATTCGCATATTCGTATAGAGTGAGCCACGAAACTCGACCTTTACGACCTTAAGCCTCGATTAACGCAAACTAGCCCTCGAAAACCGAAATCTAAGTGATAAATACGAAAACCAAGGGCAGCCTAGGCATCTCTGTGTGAGTACTGTGTGTTTGTTCTTCTACTCTTTCTGTGTGAGTCACTGTGTGCCGGACACCTAAGCAGATCCTAGTATCCTTAGGAGGTTTGGGAAATAGAATTTCGCACTATTTCTCATCCTAGATCAGTCCTAGCATTAGGGTGTTTTAGTTTAGTTTAGAACCCCGTCCCCCAGCCGGTCCTACAAAGTGGTATCAGAGCCTTGTGCTTTGATTGATCACTTTTCCTTAGGATTTGTCGATCTAGGTGTTCCTTTAGGCCTGTGTGTGCCCTCTTGCGTCGATTTTAACCGAAAATAGGTCGGAAATAGGTCTTTTGCGTTTAAAAGGTCAAAATTTTTTAGCGATTAGTTTCTTGAATTCCGTCCGTGCGTAGTGGACTTCCACTCCGTGTGTAGTGGAGCCAGTTCGCACGAACTGTCTGTGTGTGTTCTAGATCCTTCGATTGCTGTCTGTGTGCCTCGTGCGAAGTGGTCCTGTAGTCCGCGCGTACTGCCATACGTGCGTGCGTAGTGACTGTTCGCCAATCCGTGCGTGGTGCTCGCAGTCCGCACGAAGTGCTTGTGGTGCGTGCGTAGTTGCTGTGTGCGTCTAGAACCTTCGTTTAAAAAAAAAAAAAAAAAAAAAAAAAAGAGTATAATTTTTTTTTCCGGTCTTCGTGCGTTGTGCATTTCTGTGCTGTCCTGTGTGATCTTTCTAATTAAACTTTAATCCGTGCTTTCTGTGTGGTCTCTCAAAAAATTTTTTTACTCTGTGTGCTTGCTGCTTTGGTTCTCAAAGTCAATCTAAATGGCTTCTAAACAAACCACTGCCTTAAACAACCTTTTACTAGAAACAGAAATGGGCAATATAAACAAAGTGCCGAAATTGCTAACCATGGAGGACTATCCTATGTGGAAGCCCAGGTTCGAAATCTTTCTAGATGGGGTTGACTGTAGATTGCGACGAGCCATGAACGTTGAGTATATGGTTCCGAAATGGGAGGGAAACGTTGAAACCCCTTACGATAAGATGACTGTCGAACAGCAGACCAGTTACAATGCCGAAAAGAAGGCCTATGCTCAACTAATTCAGGCGATTCCCAACGAGATCTTCCACCAGTTTAGAAGATATCGAACTACTTACAGTCTATGGAGAGCCCTTGAGAAGAGGAACGAGGGAAACGCTGCTCTGAAGGAACTAAAAGCAAGTCAATTAAGGAAGGAATTAGACCATTTCATGGCTACAAGAGATGAGAAGATTCTTTCCCTTATTACAAGATACAATTACCTTCTTAGTGAACTGGACAGTCTGGGTGTCACTGTTCCAGAATAGCAGCAAGTAGAGATCTTGGCGAAAGCTTTGCCAAAGAGTTGGAGGCCATTCATCATGATTCTGAAGAATGGTAACGGTTTTGACGGGATGGACCTTAATGACTTCATCACCAAGTTGAAGGAGCAGGAGCAGGAGGAACTAAATCTGGATTCTATGTCTAGTTATCAACAGAACCCCTCACTCTACTACTCCGGAACACCTGTTTCGTCGTCCACCTCGTCACATGCCCCCCTACAGTCTGCCTATGTGACCAACGTGAATGAATCGGGCAGATCTACCTCTGATGCTTCATCCTCTGGGCCATCCTATACTGCATCTTCCTCCGGACTTAATGTCGAACACTTCAAGTATGGAAGTACAGATGAGGTTAAGACACATATGAGCATGCTAAGTGCACTAGTCTCCTCTTATGATGATCTACTGAAGGGGAAGATTGGTAATGCTCATATGACTCAAGAGGACTATGACCAGATCGACGAGGATGAGATGGAGAGACAAGATATCCTCTGGTCGTATGCCAACTTAGTGAGAAGGGCAAAAGCTTATGAGCGAAGAACGGGAAAGTCAATATCAGCAACCAAGGATACCAAACTCGGCTTTGATAAATCTGCTGTGACCTGCTATAACTGTGGTGAAAAGGGTCACTTCGCGCGTGAATGTGAAAAGCCGAAGAATTCGGGACCGAGGTATCCATTCAAAACTGGTTCTGGCAGCAGATCATCTACCTCCACAACCATAAAATCGGAAGCAACTCCAACACCGACTAAGGCTATGGCGGTTGTTCAAAGAGATGAGGGAGTGGATTGGTCTGTACAGTTCGGGAATGCTGATGCTGACATCAACTTGGCGAACGTTCATGTGTTGAACGAAGATTCTTCATCCGAGACCGAAAGCTATTCAAGTGAAGAAGAATCAAGTGCCAGCAATGATGATGAACCAGCCTCGACACCAGCTGCAGAAGAGACACCAGTGAATGTCCGTGCCAAAGAGTCAAATCAAAAGGTGTGCAGCTGTGGTCAACCGTCTGCGGATCAGGTATGTACCTTTGGATTACCTTGTGGTTCGTGTGATGAATATGTAAAACAGATAGTGTTCTTAAAGTCTACTATTTCAGATCTCACATCTAAGTTAGATAATAACCTGTTGATCAAAGGAAGAGAAAATCAATTAAAAGAAAAGAATGAAAGTCTAGGTAAACAGGTTAATGAACTAGGTGTGGCTCTGTTAAATAAACAAGATGCTATCGTGTTTTACATAAATGAAATCGATAAGCTGAAACGGGACCTTGCTACCTCAAAGGTCGATTATGAGACTCTGAGTCAAAAACTCAAAAGCTATTCCACGTCTTCTTATCTTTTTGAGTACATAATCGATCAGAGAGGTCAAGGTACCGATTCAGAAAAGGACAAAAACGTATATTCAAAATGTCCACCACCAGTGTTAAATCAATTAGTGAACGATGATGTCCATTCTGAAGCTGAACCACTACTCACAAAGGTTGATGAATCTTCTGCATCAACCTCAAATGAGGATTTAACGTTACATGAGGATGTGGGTAAGCCTCAGAAGAATGAGGTTCAGCAAGAGGTTACCAAAAAGGCTGAACCAGGCATTAGAGAACTGTTGGACAGTTCCTATGTGCAAGGTCCGTTGATGCATCGTATCCATGATGCACTTCGGAAATTTGAAAATGAGGGTGTAAAGTCTCCTGATATCCGTCCATACCAAGAGGTCAAACAACTACCCAAACATCAAGGGTTAGGGTATCGGCCTCAAAAGGTAACGAAAGGCTCTGTGAAGCAATACCCAGAAAGGGTCTGCTATGTGTGCAGGAGACCTGGTCACCTCAGTTACAAGTGTGATCAGAAGACACATCAAAGCTGTAACAAGAAAGTTGAGATTTTGCAAGAAAATAAAACGTTTCTTAAAAACCATCAAAACTCAACTCTTCCTGTTCAGCATCAAAGGATTCCTAAGTGGACTAACAAACTGTGTGTTCAAATGTCCAAGGAATCAAGTGACAGGATCATCAAGACTGGAACATGGATGAAACTTCCAGTGGTTGGAGAAGACGGGAAACCCATGACCATCCGGGCTTGGGTTCCTAATGTTATCTAACTCATTCTTCTAAGTGAAGGGTGTCAACCGAAATAGTCCAGGTTAAGGTTTCTATGACTGTGTGTCTTTATCATTTTATTTTCTTTGTGCTTATTTTCTGTGTCATTGCATTTCTATTTTCTTAGTTTCTAGTTTGTTTAGTATTTTAGGGGGAGATAGTTAGTTCAGAAAACTTAGAAAATACAAAAAAAAAATCAGAAAACTTAGAAAATACAAAAAAAATCAGAAAACTTAGAAAATACAAAAAAATCAGAAAACTTAGAAAATTAAAAAAAAAAATCAGAAAGCTTAGAAAATACAAAAAAATATATATAAAAATGAGAAGTTGATCCAACCTAGATGGAGAGTGATGGCACACTGGCTATCAATACAAAGTATGTCTTAGTAAAATTAGGACTGAAGGCATATACATAATCCTGAGAAAAATGTCTGAAAACATAGCTGAATCAGATAAGAAACAGATAGTGTGTAAGACATATAAGGAAAGTCTAGACAGATAGATGGTTATGCTGTGAAAATCTCATAAGATTTAAGCTATCGAGACATTCCAAGTCTATAGGTCAAAAACAGTTGAGACTAGCTTAGTTTGATGCACACATCTGTTACCATGCCAAATGTGCTTAGATGACAATGAGCAAAATGTAAAAGAGGGTGAAAAATTGACCCCAATCTGAGATGTCAAGGATCTATCAATGTTTGAATTGTCAAAGAGCATAAAATGCAGTGACAAAAGCTATATTGATCTATTAGTGTTGAATTGTCAAAGAGCATAAAATGCATTGACACAAGCTCAGCAAGAAAAATGTCAAGTGAGGTGAAAAATTGACCTCCATGTCAAAGAGCATAAAATGCGTTGACAAATTAACAAAATCACACAAGCATGGTAGTCTAGGTAACCAAGTTGTGCAAACTACTAAGTAAATCAATATACTGTGAGACTTTGAAAGAGATAGCCTTAACCGTGTATCCAGTCTAGATAATCTGAAAATGTTGAAACAAAATCTGTCATTATCTGAGGAAAGTTAGGTTGACAGACAGAGTTTGAGAGAATATGTTTATGTCCAAGGTTCTGAAATAAATGACTACTAAGTATAGATGTGCTGGTACTGATTCTATCTTGGAACCTTCTCACAAAAAGATTTAATTTCAGTAATTTTATTCCTGCAATTTTCTTAGTATTTTAATTTCTGTTCTTTAGGATTTAATTTGTTAATAGTTTACTTCTGCATTTTCATTTTCTTTATTTTCCGAAAAATACAAAAAGAGTTCTAGTATGTTCTTAATCATTCTTAGTGTTTTGATTAGGGGGAGTTTGTTCTGTTTACATTTCCTTCATCTTACTTTGATGTGTTTTGCTTAAATGTCTATAAGTGATCTTGAAGTTACTGACAGTTTATTGCTGAATGCAGTACTAACAGTAATTAAGGTTCACAGATGAGAAACTCATTACATGTGAGATGGAACCCCACTAAGCACGAGTTACAGCTCACATCGTGCGTAGTGCAGATAAGGGCATGACGAAAGGTATTCGTTTAAAATTCTGCTGTATGAATTTTGCTGTGTGCAAATTTTTGCTTAGTGCATTTTGCTTTGTGCATTTTACTTTGTGGAATTTTTGCTTAGTGCAATGGTTATTGATAGAACTAGGTCTTAGGGGGAGTATGTTGGTGCATATTTTATGAATCCCTAGTTCGTATCAATAAAGTATATTCATGTGGTGTTAATTAAATGTGATTTGATTAATGGTTTGCATGTTTATATATTCTTAGTGATTCTATGTGATTATCTTAAGCTCACAAGTACTTAACCATGTGTTGGTGTGAGTTTGGAAGTTTAAGTCTGCGTGGAAAAATCACCACTTTGGTGATCAGGTTCACCACGCACGAAATGACCTCACTACGTGCGTAGTGAGTACCACTTCGCACGTGGTGAGGATGTTGATCAACATGGATTAAATAACACATCCACTTCGTGCGAATTGAGGTCACTACGTGCGTAGTGACTGGCACTTCGCACGTAGTGACTAGTCTGGGCCTATAAATAGTGCTTAATTCGCATATTCGTATAGAGTGAGCCACGAAACTCGACCTTTACGACCTTAAGCCTCGATTAACGCAAACTAGCCCTCGAAAACCGAAATCTAAGTGATAAATACGAAAACCAAGGGCAGCCTAGGCATCTCTGTGTGAGTACTGTGTGTTTGTTCTTCTACTCTTTCTGTGTGAGTCACTGTGTGCCGGACACCTAAGCAGATCCTAGTATCCTTAGGAGGTTTGGGAAATAGAATTCCGCACTATTTCTCATCCTAGATCAGTCCTAGCATTAGGGTGTTTTAGTTTAGTTTAGAACCCCGTCCCCCAGCCGGTCCTACAGATTAAAATGAGTAAAATTATCATTTTCGCACCTGCTGTTACGTGATATACAAAGGACACAAAAATGATGAAAAATGACGAAATTTATCATTTTCGGCTGCCCCTTATATATCACGTGACAGCAGGTCACAAAAATGATAAATTTCGTCATTTTCATCATTTTCATCATTTTCGTGCCCCTTGTATGTCACATAACAGCAGGTGACGAAAATGATAAATTTCGTCATTTTCATCATTTCCGTGTCCCCCTAATATATCACGTAAACATCAGGTCCCAAAAATGACGAAATTTTATCATTTTCGTCACCTGCTGTTACGTGACATACAGGGGGCACAATAATGATGAAAAATGACGAAATTTATCATTTTCGTTACCTGCTGTTACGTGATATATAAGGGGGCAGCCGAAAATGATAAATTTCGTCATTTTAATCATTTTCGTGCCCCTTATGTATCATGTAACAGCAGGTGACGAAAATGATGAAAATGACGAAATTTATCATTTTCGGCTGCCCCTTATATATCACGTAACAGCAACAGCAGATGACGAAAATGATGAATTTCGTCATTTTCATCATTTTCGTCAATTTTTTTTTCCAGAAATATTGGAAGAGTGGTCTCATTTGAAAGAGGATTAAAAAATAAGAAGATTGGTATAATTTTTTTGCTTAAACTCAAAAAATTAAAATAGTTATGGTCATTTAAATATTTAAATGGTAAATTTTTTTTAAAAAAATGGGCTTTGACCATAATACACTTCCTTGTAGAATTAAATCATATAATTATTATTTAATTATAATAATATTATTATAAATCTTGACCATTGATTTAATTAATATAATGAATTTATTGATTTGATTATATATGATTTACGATTTACGATGATCCGATGACAAAGCTAGGCTATATATATAGTAATTGCTTGACTATTTGTCTTGTAGCCAAACAACTTGGTTCCATTATTGGGATAGCAAATTGATGCTCATTTGCATAATAATGTGTTACAATGATTTTCATATTCAAAGAAATAATTAATTATGGATAATGATAATATTAAAAGTATATACATGCATGATATATGTCGCTGCTGTTGGAGAAAAGAATATTAATATAAAAAGTAAGTACATATTATAATATTAAGTTATATAAAATTAAGCTAGCTAGCCTAATGAGTATTTCTGTTGATACCGGCAAAGTTATATATTAAGGGCTTGTAGTCTAAATATATTAAGTTGTTTGAAACATTTTTATATTTTAATTATGAGTTCTATCTCTTTATTGATATAAAGGGTGCAGATTTAAAAATCGATTTAATTTATTCGTGTGTTTTCTTTTTTAGATAAAAAAAGAAAGAAAAGAAAACGCAATAATAATTAGTTTATAGTGTTCCATTATAATTGACAATTTTCAGGTAATGACTATTTACTTTTATATTATTATCTGTACAAACAAACTAATAACATTCTTTTTTTTTTAACATTAGTTTTTTTTTCACTTAATAAAAAACATTATAAGCTAGCTTATGATAAGTAAGTATTATAATTGTGTTGGCGTGGAATGATTGGGGTTTAGCGAAGGTTAGTGGCGATGGGAATGAGATTCTTTATCGTAACAGCTTGTAAACTCAGCAATTAGGTAAAGTAATATGACTATCTATTCTTTTAACAATATATGTATATGTATGTCTTAAAGTAACTTTTTATGATGCTTGTTTATTAATCGAATGCATGCACTATTGAACTGAAGTACTTAGTGTATATATAGACAAAAATTCAAACGAAAATTGTTTTTCGTACGAAAACTGCATGAATCAATCCGAGCCGTTCAAATTTCCCCTCTTTCAATGTAATTGCCCACCCATTAATTCCTCACATACACTCTGCCACACTTAATCCCCCCACGCTTCACATCCATGAGTTCCACTTTATCAAATCAACGGCTAAGATTGGTTCTCACAGTTCTCGTACGAAAAATAGTTCTCGTTTGAACCGTCCCCTATATATATATATATATATATATATATATATATATATATATATATATATATATATATATATATATATATATATATATATATATATATATTTATATATATATATATATCAATAACGCATTAATGAGGGGTACTTTGGGTAAATCAAGTCTTACAAATTAATAACAGTCCACCGGACACAATTCATCGTTGGGAAAATTATATATATGATCAAAATATCTCTGTTAATGAGTAATAAATTATGTTACAAACAACTTTTGTTTGAAACTTTCCATATGTATGGGTGTGTCTATATATATATATATATATATATAAGAGCGTTAAAACAATACCTATTTTTTGTATGAGAACTGCAAGAGGCAACCGTATCTCTAGATTAAAATAATCAATGTCTACGAATGTTTGATGGTTCATTAATGAGTCATTAATGGCTAATTTATGCAGGGTTTTAAAAAAAAAAAATCAAGCATCACAGATTTATGACGACTCACTCAGACGTAATTCACGGTAGGTAAATATATAAATCATAAAATAAAACCCTATTAATGAGTCGAACATGTCGTTATATGAGAAAGAATATATCCATTTCCGTAAATATGTAGGTTAATATATAAAAATGTACACGAGCATATCAATATAAAAATGTGTAAAAACTCTTATTTCACCTAATTCATAACACATGTAAGAAATTAGTTAATCCATGCTTGATGGTGTTTTTTTACGACTTTTTATTCAAAACATAGCAAAAAACAAATTCAAGTTCGGTCACAAATCCGTCACAAATTATGAAAATTTGCGAGCGATTTGTGACGGACCTCAATAAGGAAATGTTATTTTTAATTTTCGTCACATCCTTTTGCGTCGGATTTGCGTCCTATTATTCCGTCGCAAATATCTCCGTCGCAAATCTGTCGCTATTCCGTCGCAAAAACTGATGACCTGGTTGTGTTTGTTTTGGGCTTAAATTTATCGCAAATCCGTCGCAAATCCATCGCAAGTATGTAGTTTTTTGCGACGGATGCCTGCCGTCGCAAATTTTCGTCACAAATTGTCGTCTTTCATTCCGTCGCAAATATCTCCGTCGCAAGTCTGTTGCTATTCCGTCGCAAATACTGATGACCTGGTTGTGTTTGTTTTGGGCCTAAATTCATCGCAAATCCGTCGCAAGTATGCAGTTTTTTGTGACGGATGCCTGCCGTCGCAAAGTTCCGTCGCAATAGCCTGTTTGTGTTGTAGTGTGTTGTTACAAACTATTTTCCGAGTTCTTTTGCGAAAACCAATTCTATACATTTAACTTTTCCATATATATATATATATATATATATATATATATATATATATATATATATATATATATATATATATAGACAAAAGTTCATGCGAGAACCGTTGTTAGCGCGAGAACCGCGAGAAACAATCTCATCCGTTCCTTGGATATGAGAAGTATCATGGATGGAGAGCGTGGAAGGATAACTACAAGAACCAATCTGAGCAGTCTAATTTTTACTCCTTTAATGTCATTGTCCAGCCATGAATTCATCAGATACACTCTGCCACACTTGATCCCCCTACGCTCTACATCCATGAATTCCACTTTATCAAATCAACGGTTTATAAGATTGGTTCTCACAGTTGTCGTACGAAAAACAGTTCTCGTTTGAACCATCCACTATATGTATAATATACTACATTTATTAAAGTATTTTAGTTGCTTGATAGATATTATTTTCCCCATTCAAATATGCATTAGTATTAGTTTTGTTATTTATGCAGCGATTGAAATTTTGTGGATGGCTTATGTAAATTTCACGGTAAAAGACAAAAATCTAGAGACAAAATCTGCTATTTCCCTTTTAAGAAACGACGGAGGTAGATATGTACGTTGAGAGTGAGTTGTTCACTTAACATGGAAGAAACCAGGGTCTATGTCCCCCTCCATGGAAGAATAACCCCCATAAATTTAGGGCAGTCACCATACCCCTCTTCTGCCACACAAGATTACAAGGCCTAGATATGATGTGAAGTTCATATATCCTTGATGTAGT
Organism: Pulicaria dysenterica; assembly: GCA_947179395.2. Classification (NCBI taxonomy): domain Eukaryota; kingdom Viridiplantae; phylum Streptophyta; class Magnoliopsida; order Asterales; family Asteraceae; genus Pulicaria; species Pulicaria dysenterica. Next base: position 109,846,956 of record OX359290.1, on the reverse strand, counting down.
GATTACTTTCTATTTTTCCTTTTTATATTCCTTTCAGCTAAAAAGAAAAAGAAATTTTAATTCAAAAACTACAAGATTGTATGAGTTTTGTTACCTGTATTTTACAGCGGATCTAATCGAGGTCTTCTAGACCGGAAAAAAACCTCGCGAACCAGCTGAGGTCTGTACGTAAGGACCACAAAAAGGATCCAATAGTGTACTTGGGGTTCGGAAGGATCAGAAAAGGAACCATGATCGATCGACCTTTTAAGACATATTTTTTATTTGGGGTTTAGTGTAAACCGTTGCCTTGCATAACACTACCAAGTTACAAGAACCATCAAATCTATGATGTGAGAACTATCTATTATTTCTGAAAAATAAACCAATGATCCTTGCGAAGTAACTAGTATTCTAATTTTTTCAAGGTTGAATTTGGTTAACTTGAATTTAAAAGACTAAGTTATAATAAAGATCATGTTAGTAAATTAGGATGTAAGCTATAATATCCGTAAAAAAAAAACCTACTTGCAACACTCTGCGTGTTTATTTACATTTATTGAATTCATTATTAACTTAAGCATCAGATGAGTAGTACCGCAACCCATTTGACACTTCAATTTGCTTACTACTTTACACATTAACATTGCATCCATTCCTCATTGGTAAGTCTACCATTCCAAATCGCATGTTTTGCTAAGGTATATATTTAAACATGGAGGGAGGACGCGTATTCAAACAATTAATAATATTTGTTGATATTGTATTCTATGATGTGCTACCATAAAATTTGTTATTGATATTGTTTTTTACATCTTAAATTAAAAAAAGATACATTTTTTATATAATTTTAGATTCTACTCAAGAATATGCTAATGTGTCATATGTTGAAAATGGATTTGAATCCTTATATATGTCAATGACATGTTTTCTAAACGGATAATTGACATATTAAGAAACATGATTTTGATAGGTTGGAATAATATATGAGATGTATGTCTTAAAAATATATTGAACCTAGTTATATCTTTCATTCTCTATGCTTTACATCCTTAAATATTATTAATTATCAACATTTATTATATCCTAAAAAATGTTGTTAAACTTTGAAGTGGTTTTAGATCCCAAGAGGATTTATCATATATTAATTAAAAGGTTTCTTTTGTGAAAATATGTTGTTTTACTTTATAATTTATTTGCATTCTTTTTCGTCCATAATAAGAGTAAAAGTTTATGATGAATTATAAAAAAAACATATAAAATATGAGTTTAAAGCCACTTCAATTATTATTTTTGATTATCTTGTTTACATGATGATTGTATTTATAAAAAGACAAAAATGTGATTCAATGGGTAGAGACAATATATGGTGGGTAGCCAGAAATGACATTCGATGTGATTCAAGTCTTTTAAGTTCATATATGCTCCTCAACAATCACAATTATCTATATAATCAATTTTCCACCAAAAATTATTATTCATTACAATTTTTAATCATAGCCCTCAAGTTTATTTATTTTTATTATACACTCTTAACTAATTTTCAATTTTAACTCTTAAATTTATTCTATTTATACATACTTAACCCAAGTAAATCACTATTCATATTAATTTTTAATTTTAACCCTCAATTTTATTTTATTATACATCTTTAAGTTTATATAAATTACATTTGATCTAACACAAATATTAAATTACATAGATTTAGCTTTTCTCTCCCACTTTAAGTTTAAGGGTTCAATTACTGTTATACACTATTTTAATTTTTTAATTCAACACTTAATAAATTTTTACTTTTTACCCTTCAGTTTGTATATGTTACTTTTGATCTTATAATATTACCAGCTAATGTAGCCACATGTACGTAATATAATCATCAAATACAATAGAAACATGTTAACCTAAGTTTTTTTCTAATCATCAATTATCCACCAAAAAGTACTATTCATTACAATTTTTAATTTTAGCCCTCAAGTTTATTTATTTTCATTATACACCCTTAACCAATTTTCAATTTTAACTCTTAAATTTATTCTATTTATTATACATCCTACACTCAAGTAAATCACTATTCATATTAATTTTTAATTTTAACTCTCAATTTTATTTTATTATACACCTTTAAGTTTATATAAATTACATTTGATCTAACACAACTATTAAATTACATTGGTTTAGCTTTTCTTTCCCACTTTAAGTTTAAGGGTTCAATTACTGTTATATACCATTTCAAATTTTCAATTCAACACTTAATAAATTTTCACTTTTTACCCTTCAGTTTGTATATGTTACTTTTGATCTTATAACATTACCAGCTAATGTAGCCACATGTACGTAATGTAATCAGCAAATACAATAGAAGCATGTTAACCTAAGTTTTTTTCTACGCAATCTAACTTTGAACAATCATCTTATATATTATATTTCGTATAGATTAAATTATTTAGAATATGATTGTTTGAATATCACCTAACGCAACGCGTGGGCTTGATATATCTTGTTACAAGTCAATAGATGAATAGAACACTCCAATTCTTCGATCTAAATCTATACCAAATTATAAAATATTTAACTTTTTCTTTCTTAAAATTTGTAAGACTACTTAAATTTAATTAGTACAAATTTTTCTACTTAAGATACAAACACTTAAAGCAATAGTCTAACCAATCATTGTCTTGATTATCTCAACTAGTTTGAAGCAATTATTTCTTTAATAAATCATTAAACATCACAAAAATTATTTAATTTATCTTATTATGGCTAAATTATTTACATGAATACAATTTTAATGCTATAATATCTTTTTCTCTAATTATTCAATAATAAAAATTGTTAGTTGTTTTTCAAAAACTATTTTAACTAATAATAAAAATGGTTGATTGTAAAAAAAAATTAAAAAATCAGAAAAGGTAGAAAATACATGGATATGTTAACTAATATCGCATTTCACATATAATACCCTACGTTTTAAATCAAATATGTTATCGAGCACAAATTATAGTCATCTTCGCCGCATTACGCGGATACAATGATTGTATATGTTTAAGAGTAGTGGAAACCATAATCATGGAGCAAAAATTATTCATGGATCAAAAATTTGGACCACTTCTTGTTTATAATATCACCAATATTATACATATCTGCATTTCTATAACAATTAATTTTTTATATAATTTTAAATCAAAAGATAAAGTAACCCTAAATCAAATTTTAAATTGTTACTAAGTAATTGCTTCATTTTCCTTTTCCAGCTTAAACAAGAGGAACAATGTAAAATAGAGAGAAAACCGGTCAAAGTAGATATCTTCCCCCATTTTTTACAATATCAGAAAATCTAGTCGATATGATTTATTATAAAATTAAATCCATTGTCTTTCTGTCTACTCCTTTTCTTCTTTTATCTTCTAGAGTGATGCTATATATCCTCCTCCCTCTCACATACATAGATGTCAAATTATTGACTTACAATTTTCAATGTTACCTTTTCTCTCACATACATCACATCAAGAGGGATATATAGATATTAAGGGGGGACATATAGAAACACCCATCTTCTAATCTGCTCAATAACCAAGTTCTTTTTGCTCCATCCCTACCGAACTTTTAGAGAAGTCCACCACAATTGTGGTAAATTTAAAAGAGAAGTCCATCACAATTGTGGTGAATTTAAAAATATGTCCAGTATATAATATTGAGACTTTAGGCATTTGACAACCTTAGCGTAAAAAATATGGTATTTAACAAGTTCAATTTACGTGAATATGACATATACACTTAATTTATAATACCATAAAATATTATATTTACTCCAATTCACATTTTTATTATTTAAAAATTTATTATAATCATTTTAAATCATTTATAATCACAAAAGAAATACTCAATCAACTATTATACCCCTCAAAATTTCAAATGTGAGTAAGAAACAATAAAAGGAAAATAAACTTACCACATAATCAGTCAAAAATTCATATTTGCGAACCCATTCGATTTACAATCAAAAACTCTGAAATGAAAATGAACAATCAAGGAACAAATTCATAAACATGAACAATAAAAAAATTCATATTTTCGAACCCATTCGATGTACAATCACAGTTGATCTACCCCTTAAGGATATATTCCCAAGACTCTATGCATTAGAAAACTAATAAAGAATGTTGCATAGTAGAGAGGTGGTCAAAACCGGAATCGATTGGAAAGGTCAATGGAGGTGGTTAAGACCGCCAAGAGGGAGGGCATTGGAAGAACCGAACTTCATCACTGAAGCTTTAGCTCCAATATTTTTGGTCTCGTAACGTTCAAACTCCTGGTTATGGTCGTTAACAGACAACAGGTCCTTTTTAGTTCAGGCTTTGACAAACATGATCAACTCTAAACTGTTGTCTTGCTTTCCTCTTAACACTATGGAGCTATGGAAAACATGGTTACCATCAAACTTAAATATATGCTGTTGGAGAGCCTTTTTAAATGCGCTTCCTTCAAAACAAAATATTAAGTGGCCGTGGAATACTTTTAGCTGAAATCTTCTGCCTTCTTTGTACAATTGAAGAGGATTCGTCGTCTCACATTCTCTGCTACTGCCCAAAAGTATTGCGAGTCTGGAGGAAAGTTTTTAGCTGGATAAACTTCCCATTTGTCCAATTCACTTCTTTTGCCGAGGTTTGGACCTTCTCAAGATCGGTAGGTGCAAATCTTTCTTCCCCTAGGAGGATCTTTAAAGGGATCTACTTTATTTTAATTTGAAGGGTGTGGAAATGGAGAAACAACCTCCTTCGTACTCAAGACTTGACGACGGAAACTTTGTTGAAGTCCTCTTTACCAACGTTCAAAGTCGGGCTCTCTGCTGGTTCAAGAGTAGGTGTAAGAATCACATTATTAATTGGGAGTGTTGGTCTACAAACCCGTTAGCATTCCTAACCCATGCCTAGAAATTGGAGTTTTTTTTTTATGTTTTTTGTAGTTTTAATTGAGATAAATTGTAAATTGCCTCCTATTTGGAGGCTGGCCTGTATATTTTAACATTTTTTTGTTGTATGTGTTCTATTAAAAAATCGCAAGCTTTTAAAACAAAGCACCCACATAAACAATATGAACATTTGAAGGAGCTAAATCACATGATCAACAATCAAAGCTTAAATCACCCACATGAACAATCCAAACCTAAAACCTAGTTTGCAATTGAAGCTTAGATCACCTACACAATGACATGAACATGAATCCAGATTTTTCCAGGGATCATAAAAAGTAGCAAGAGCACACATCCGAGTTAGGATCTTCCAGATTTTAAGGGAAGCTAGTTACAAAACAATAACAAATGTCTGAGAGGGCTCGGGGGAGATCCTTAGAGGGTTATATGTGCATAACTTGGAGAGTTGAATATATTAGGGTTATATATATCCTGATCAAGGAGTTATGTCTTGCTCAATATATGAGCATGCATATAAAAGGCATATCTCCTCAATGTAAGTGGGTCCGTCATCAGCCACTCTTGAATATATTAGGGTTCTTCTTGTTCATGTTTTGAACTCTATGAACAAAATTTACATGAGCAAATGAAAAGTAAACAAAGGAATCAAGGAATGGAAGTAAAGAGGGTTAAAGAAATTAAGCATGAATCGAAGGATTAGGAATCGATATCTATAAAAGTAAATTTAGGTGGCGCTTGGTTAATGAGGGGGAATAGAAATGGCAAAGGGTAATGGAATACATATGAATGGAATGAGCATTTCCTAGTATTATCGTTACCATTGATATTGCTTGGTTAATATAGGTAATCAATATATACATATATGTGTATGTACATGTGTATGTATGGTGGCAACAACCGTTACTGCTGATGTTGGTTGAGGCAACGATTAATGTTAATTAGTGGCAGCGGATGGTAGTTTATGACGGCGGTGGTTGTAACAAGTGGTTCTGGTAACCGATAAAGGTGGCGATAGGAGGTGGAACTGGCGGCTTCGAAAACAGCGGCACTGGTCTATAATGGTAGTAAAGTTTAGTGATGGCGGTGATAGCATACATCGGTCTATGATGGTGGTAGTGAGTGTAAGGTGGCGGTAGCGGCATCGGTGATGATTTTACGACAAGTTACGATGGTGTAGTGGTTGCGGTGCGACGACCAGTGGCGGAAGGTGATGGTGGTAGCGATATTGGTGGTGTTGTTGAGTGTTGACGTGTTACAATGGCGATATTGGTGGTGGTGAGTGATGGTGGCGGTGATCGGTAGGGAAACTTATATTACAATGAATTCATTACTCTCAATTTACTGGAGAATGCTAATTGATTATATTACATCTAAACAAACAACATTAACTATTATCATTCTCATTTTTTAATTACCGTCTAAAACCCCAATCAAGCACTCCCTTAATATATTATTAATGAAGCATAAATATCACACATTTACTAGAGTGATGGGTTAATTAATTATATGATGCTTTAAAATATTAAAGTTGATCATTTAGCATGATGGTTTAAGAAGTTATAAAGGATGTAGATGATTTCATAAAAATAGGTTTAAAAAGGTTTATATAATAGTCAATTGCTATTATTAATGATTATAAAATTATTTGATAAAATTGGTAATTTGGTTAATATGATATTTTAAAAGATTGGTAATTTGGTTTATATATATAGGCAAAAGTTCAAACGAGAACTGTTTTTCGTACGAGAACTGCGAGAACCAATCTGAGCCGTCCAATTCCCCCTCTTTCAATGTTATTGCACACCCATGAATTCCTCACATGCACCCTGCCACATTTGATCCCCCACTCTCCACATCCATGAGTTCCACCTTATCAAATCAACGGCTAAGATTGGTTCTCGCAATTCTCGTACGAAAAACAGTTCTCGTTTGAACCGTCCCCTATATATATATATATATATATATATATATAGGGGACGGTTCAAATGAGAACCGTTTTTCGTACGAGAACCAATCACAACCATTGATCAAAGAGATGGAGTGTTGAGATTAAAGAGTTGTTAATTGATAACCTTAAACTAATCAAACTTATTCTTAATTAATTAAGGGTAGTTTGGACATTTTTACATTACCCCCACAGTTTTTAAACTAGTATATACATAAAATGGAAATTAGTTAAATTACGAAAATTATACCAAATCAACAAGAAAATTATGCTCTTTAATATGAGAGCGGTCTTGATATATTTTTTCAAAATTTTTTTTTTGTGTGTTTCCTGTGTTTTTTTTTTTCATTACAGCGACATGTGCAATAGTGCAAAATTTTTGCACATGTGCATATGCACAGATTCCCCTAGTTTTTTCAGGACAGATATAAATATGCACATGTGCAAATTTTGCACTAGTGCACATGTCGCTGTACTGAAAAAAAACCCAGCAAAACATTATTTTTTTTCCTCCAAAAAAAATATATCAAGATCGGTCTTAAATTAAAGAGCATAATTTTCTCGTTAATTTGGTATATTTTTCATAATTTAACACCTTCTTGTTTAATAGATATATTAGTTTAAAAAATTGAGGGTAATTTCATAATGTCTATACTACCCTTTCCTATTTAAATTAAATATAAAAGACAGAAAATTAAACGATTACCCAGAAATGGTTCTCAAAGTTCTTGTACGAAAAACAGTTCTCGTTTGAACCGCACCATATATATATATATATATATATAGACACACACATATATGATATTTGTAAATTATATTCGGTAAGTATGATATTTTAAGATTTAATAAAGATATATATATATATATAAATTTTATGTTATTTTAATAGAAGGATAAATGTTATAATTAATATTAAATATATAAAAATCTTAATACGATATATAATAATGAAAAGTATATATATACCTGCAGACCAGTTTGAAAAGCTATTATACTTTTTTTTATAAACAAATTAGAAAGTTTTAAGATATAACTATGGATAAATCTTTTCCCATAAATTATTTGAATCAAAGTTTTGAGATTAGACATTTAGACTTATAAGCTAAAAATTAAATTAATATATTTACACTAATCACTACTGTCACATCATGTCAAAACACAAAACACACAATTTAATACACACGATTCTTAGAAAATCTCCGCACTGAAATAAGTGAGTTTGGAAGATTTTCTGTCGATAGTTTACGTTTCTCCGTTTCATATGCCATCCCTTAATTCAAATAAGCGAATATCAAGTATAATTTCAACAAAATTTATAATAGCTAGCTACTTTAATTTTATCTTTAATTATAATTTATAAATGTATTAAGTATATAAATTAGGCAAAGATACGTATGTAACAAAATTTGTTGATACATAATAATTTATGTATAATTAACTTGTAACATGTATTGTTAAATAATTGTTTTGTTATATATAGATAAATTATGTTTTGTACAAATCAACTTCTATATAAATTAATATGAAATTTATTATATTTTCCAAGCTTAGTATGATTAATTTGTGCTTAATATGCACAACATAATGTTATTTTTTAGCACTTAAACACACGAGTACACTTAAATATTCACCTTTTGTCTTTCACTGTGGACACCAGAAATCACAACTTTAATGTATTATTGACTTATAATGACTTATACTTTATGATATATAATTTATTATTGTCGAGAAACATATTTTTTAAACTCATACACCATTAGAACAATGTCTTTTGTATGATATATAATGTATTATTGACTTATAATGACTTATACTTTATACATAATATATGCAGATTCAGTTTAAAGATAACTATTATTAATTTATAGAATTATGGACAACAAACAATTGTGATTGTTGCAAGCAGCTTAAGTAGGGTATCCATGGTGTATGTTTTTTTTTTTAACAGCCAATATAATTTCATTTAACTCATAATGATTTAAATACACACTGAAATCCACGCACTCACTAAACAGAGCCACACAACATAACTCAACAACCTCAATACACTATATATGACACACTACTCTCACAGCACCGTATCAGCAACCAAATCAGACATACACGACCACAAGCACATCAGTGAACACAACCCATCTCAGCAACCATAACAAACATACTCTATCAACTCAGCAACCTCCATATGCACTCATCAGTAGACTAAACCTCATCAGCAGCCACATAAAACACAAAAACAAGCATCGTCTTTAACTTTACCTCAACTCAGGGACAGAACGAGAACATAATGGCAATGCTATACTAACCGCCGAATCACTAATACCATCTTCAATGATCCGCCCAACATATTGCTCAAAGAATCACCATACATATTACTGTGGTACCTGATTGGCACCATACGTACTTTCCACCTGCACACAAAATAACGAGTTCTGGGTCTTGAAAGGAGGGTTTGCCAAGCACTTCGAAAGATGGCTTCGCAAACCAGAAGGATTGAAATGCCCCCCTTATCACACCTTGAGTACAAACGGTGCAACCTCCTGCACCATCATCATCATAGCCCTACTAACCTATAGTCGTGGCAATACGCATAAAGAAGTGCAAAGTGACGTGTGTGCTTAGACAGTGCCACCAGGTTACACCAAACAATAAAACATTGCCACAACCACTAACCTACCAACACCACCCTTATAACCCCAACCCAAACCAACCCAACAAACCCAACAGATCTGGGATATAGCCCTGACAGCCATCACCTCTAGCATCAGTATCTAAAAACGCAGTATACCATATACTACAGTGGTCCCATCACACAACAATAATCATGGTTCCTTCATGCACAAAAGTCTGAAGCTCGAAAGAAGGATTTACATAGGCAAGCACAATAAAGCCGAGCAAATCAATAGGTTTGGGATGCCCCCCTTATCACCCCTTGGCTCCAAAGTGCAACCTCCTGCACAAAAATACCCCAGAGCTACCCTATAGCCATGGCTACTGATCGTAGGAGAGCAAAGTGTGTAGTGTGTGCATTATATAGTGCCACCATATACACCATCAAAGAAAATGAAGCCATAGCCTCTAACCTACCATCACCACCCTTATAACACCCGCCTGACCCCACCCCAGAATGGAACACCCCACCATCACACACACAGCACACCCTATATAACACAGATCACCCAACCCCATTCCCCACAGCATACCCTATATAACATAGACCACCCAATCCCATCCCCCAAACTCCTCACAAAACGACACACCACACTTGTAGGGACAGTGACCACTCAACCCTCCCACATAGGATACACCCCATACAGGACCGACCGAAAATATATATGCTATCGACCATTCAAAAAACACGACACCCAACCATGATACAAGGGTTTCACAACGTGGCCTCCCTGAAAGCCTGGCCAATCACCACGCACAATAATATAATCTAAGCCACTCTAATAAACCTTCCATAGCTTCACTCCTACCTGCACAACAAAAGAAACTAAAGACCAATCAAGTTAGATACCTTGCCGAAATGTTAACACACTCCCATTCTACATTCATACCCAGGCAATCCACGGAGACACTCTATCCGCCCCCTTTCTAGCCAACATGTCCGCCTCACTGTTCAAGTCCCTTGGGACATACTGGACTTCCCACACCTCAAAACTATTAACCAGGGTCCTAATTCTGTTTAGCACATCGGATACCTCCTGAGGAGGATCCGCTATATTATTGATCATACTCACCGCCCTCTCGGAATCCGAGAGGACCACAACAGTACCAACATCTAACACTCTATTGCTTCTCAAAGCTAACAACCCGTAAAACATAGCTTCCATTTCTGCTACAAGAGAAGGACACATAGCAATTGGTTTTGAAAACGCACCAATCAACGACCCATTGCTATCTTCCCTGAACACTCCACTAATACCCGCTCTACCTCTCAATCCACTCACCGATCCATCCACATGAATGACTAATTTTTTACCTCCCACCCGATTAACACCGACATCCGGACAAGACAACAGGTTGTCTCCCTCTCATAACCCAAGCCGGCCTAATGCACATATCTAGCGACGATCCAGCCACTTTCGGCCATTTCGCATAGCACCATTGACCTACTCTTAGCCAAACCAAATCAACTGCTCTTTCAATATTGATTTGTTTGTTTTTGAAAACAACATTGTTCCTCTCAGTCCATATAGTCCATAGAATCCCAAACAATACCAACATCCACACTTTTCGAATCCACTTACTGCTACACAACTTAGGCCATAACTCAACTAATTCTACAATGCTTTTGGGAACTACCCAAACTATATCTAACCCTCTCAACACTCTATACCAAATCTCCCAAGATATACTACAGTGTAACAACAAATGTGCCGTGGACTCCCTATGTGAACTACACAACGGACATACATCTTCATATTGCCTCAGTACCCCTCTCCTTACAAGTTCTGACCTAGAAGATATACTGTTCCACGCCGCTTGCCACACAAAAAGCCGAACCTTAGGCGGGCCCCAATACTCCCAAAGGACAGCGACTCCTATTTTCCTTTCTTCTTTACAAGCACTATTTATCAGACTACCCACTGAAAAATCACCATTCCTATCAAACTTCCAAGATACTTTATCTTTCTGGGACCTCCTCAAGCACTGAGAATTTAACACTCTCATAAACTCATCATATATATCCCTTTCCCAATCGAAAACCTTCCTTCTCAGCTATATCTTCCACTCCCACCTTGCACTCCTCCATTCTCCAAAGTTACACACCTTGCCTTCTTTCCGAACAACAAGGGCATATATTCTAGGAAACTTAGATTTCAGATCGAAACCTCCACACCACCAATCACCCCAAAAGTCAAACGTATCCCCTAACCCCAAGTTAGCTATAAAACCTTCTTTAACTATATCTTTAAGCAAGTGCTCAGATGAACACATTGACACAATATTCCTCCACATCGAGGACACCTTCCTGTTTGGGACCATAAAACCACTATCCTTGAAAGGAAGATCTCCATATTTACACTTGACTACCCTTTTCCAAGCTGGATGGTCTTCATTCCAGTATCTCCACATCCATTTCATTAATAAAGCATGGTTCTTAACCTGCAGATCACCAATTCCCAAACCCCCATATTTTTTGGGTTTCTGAATTTTGTCCCATGCTACCATACACAAACCTTTCTTAACACTGCCACTTGACCAGAAGAACTGTCTTCTCAACATCTCTAACTTCCTATACACACCAACCGGCATCCGAAATAAAGACATGTAGTACATCAGGAGATTATTTAAGACTGATTTAATCAGAGTGATCTTACCTGCCTTAGACAAAAACCTAGTTTTCCACATCTCTAATCTGCTCTTCACTTTCTGGATAACCGGCTCCCAGAACGACGATCTTTTAGGATTTCCACCCACTGGCAAACCTAGGTAGTTAAACGGCAAGCTACCTACCTGGCACCCTAGTATTTCTCCTACCGACACCAGACTCCCCTCGTTGACATTAATCCCATAGGCGACACACTTCCGTATGTTCAACCTCATCCCAGACATAAGGAAAAACACCCTTAGTACCAAGTACATATTCCTCAACAGATCAATATCCATCTTATTGATTAGCATAGTATCATCTGCAAACTGGATATGTGAAATGGTTATGGAGGAATGTCCAGATACTCTGAAACCTTCGAAGAGCCCTAGGTCCAACCCTTTTCTGAACAAGGCATTGATCCCTTCTGCCGCTATGTTGAACAATAAAGGGGATAACGGGTCTCCTTGCTTCAAACCCCTTTTCATAGGAAACCTACGAGAAGGCGATCCATTGACCAACACAGACAGAGAAGATATCTTAAGGCACCCCAGAACCCACGATATCCACTTCTCCCCGAAGTTCATTTCCGACATAATACCAATCAGATATTCCCACTCAATGGAATCATATGCTTTTTCAAAATCCAGCTTCAAGAGTATTCCTTCATCCTTCTTAGACTTCATCTCATGGATGATCTCTTTTACAATCATAACACAATCTAAAATTTGCCGACCCTTTGTAAAGGCAAACTGATGGTCCCCTAACACCTCTAAAATAACAAAACTAAGTCTCCTAGCCAGTATTTTCGTCACAATCTTATACACACTTCCAACTAAGGATATAGGTCTAAACTCCTTAATAGTTGTTGGGGAATTAACCTTTGGGATGAGAGTTATAAAAGCCTCCCCCAAATCCTTAGTAAGATGCCCATCCACATGAAAGCCCTCTAGCAGTTTGACTAGATCATCCCCCACGAGGTCCCAATGTTCTCTAAAAAAGTGCAGATTAAACCCATCAGGGCCAGGAGCCTTGTCCCCATTACAACTCCAAAGCGCAAGCTTAACCTCCCCTTTCTCAAAAACCTCTCTCTAACCACCTCGCACTCTCATCCGAAATACTTTTAACACCCAACCCCCTAGGCTCTAAAAAACACCCTCTCTTATCAAAGTGTTTCTCGAAAAACTCTGCAATACCTTCTTTCACAGAGACCGGATCCTTAAGAGACCTACCCTCAATTTCTATAGATCCAATCTGATTCCTCCTATCCCTAGACTTAGACGAAATGTGAAAGAACTTAGAATTACAGTCCCCTTTTTGTAGCCAGGTCAACCTAGACTTTTGCCTGGCTTGACCAAATTCCTTCTGTCTCAAATGCCACAACTTATCCTTCATTTGTCTCCATTGATTCCATAAATCCTCATCATCCAGCGTAGCATCCCGCTGGTTCTCCAATTCCACTAAATACTTCTCACACCTGACCATTCTATCCCGCAACGAGTCTTTATTGAATCTAAATTTCCTCTTGATTATTAGTTTAACATTTTTTAACCTAACCGCCAAACTACCCGAACCACCATTCCAGCCCTTCTTCACACACTCGCTAAAGCCCTCCTCCTTAGACCACCAATTGAACATCCTAAAAGGAATCGGACCCCAATCAACCTCCTTCTTTCCTAACACTACAGGACAGTGATCAGAGACCCTATCATCTGTAACCCATTGGAATAAAGTTGGAACCTGTTCCAACAGATCAGCATCAATCAAAAATCGATCCAACCTACTCGACACTAGCTGCATCTGGTTATTACTCCAAGTATATTTCCCATTGGATATAGGTAGGTTCACTAGATGCTCACTCTCAATAAAATCACTAAACTCTCTCATACCACCGTCTATACATGAGCATGACGATCTTTCCTCAGGAATCACGATCTCATTCCAATCCCCACCTAGAATCTAGCACACCCTATGCTGTTCTCTATAACGTTTCAGCTCCTCAAACATAAGTCTCCTTTTAACCCTATCATTAGATGCGTATACATTACATACCATTATCTCCATATTAAGCGACTTACAGAAACCTCTTACGCACAGACTATCCTGACCTTTAAGGACTTCTTTGATGTCAAAAAAGCTCCGATCCCAGAGTGTCACAATACCACCCGCCTTTCCCGAAGCATTAACCCATTCCGAACCTAAATCAAGGCCCTTCCACAGACCCCTACCAAACCTGTCACTATGAATACTAACCTTGGTTTCTTGCAACAACACTATCCTAGGGTTAACACTATGGATAACCTTAGATATTGCTCTTCTTTTAGCACCCTTCCCCACCCCGTTAACATTAAATGACATAAACATCTAAAATATTAAAAGCACAATAACTCAGAAGGTAGGGTTACATACCTTGAATGACGCAGGCATCCTTCCTTAAGCGCATCTTTACCTCCTCCCTTGAAGCTTTCAACTGCAAACCTATATCCGCTATAATCTCTAGAACTATTTCCACTTCCTTATCAGAATCCTCCAGGTTGCAATGCTCACTGGTCTCCCTATGTTGTCCATCAGACCCCGCTTTCTGCCCGCTAACGGTGCCCAAGCACCTTTTCCTCCCTTTAGCCGAGCTCTTACGGCCTTTCAGCTTTTTTATTTTCCTAACACGACCCCCTTTCCTTCCCTTACCACTGTCAAAAGCTAATTCAATCCAATCCCCCGCGGACAAACTCTTATCTTGAAGCAGCTCTTTCCTCTTTACTTCAAAATCATCATCAGATGATAATTTGTCAGTATTGATTTCTCCGCAGACTCTATCACAATCTTCAAATAACTCATTTATCTGAACACTAACGAGGTCATCCTCCTTGCTTAAACCACCCCTACTATTTAAATCTATATTAATCGACCCAACACCTCTTTCCAGCCCACCCTCTTCTACGCAATTAAAATTAACTTCTTCTACTACTTTAGAATTAATTCCATTAAAAACCCCAAGCCCATTTAAGGCTCCATCACTAGTCTGTTTACTGTTTAGTCCAAACCCAATATTAAATTGGTTGCTGATAATAATATCCGGTTTCAAGGGAATATGTAGAATAGAAGCCTCCTTTTGAGACTTTTGCAACTCTGCCGTTTCCTTTCCCTCGATTTCTGCGCAGCCACCAAAAGCATCATCATAGTCCCTCATAAATGCTTCTGCTATTTTTTCCTTGGGACAACCATTCCCACATCCAACGAAATCTGCGCAGCCACCACAAAGTGGTTCCCCATGTAAGTCATCATATTTTTCATCCATCTTTTCGTCTTCCAGATTCATCACCAACTTCCGGTCACCTTTGAAGGAATTATTTTCCGACGAGTCGCCGGCTTCGCATTTCTTCCCTTCGGTTTCAATTACAAATTCCGGTTTGTGATTTAAGCCTGATTCCTTCTTTCCTAACGATGAAGCTGTATCCTGCTTTCCTAACGACGAAGCTGCCGATCTCTCTACAACCATAACACTTTCAGTCGCGATTGATTCATGGTTCGTGGGTAAAAAACCGGACGCACCGTCATCAAACAAAAAGATCTTAAAGGTCTCGCTGTCAATTTTCACTTCAACGAACTTAGGAATTTCGGGTCTCTGAGACCTGATCAACACTCTAGCAACATCAAGTCTGTTTTTTTCCTTCGTATTTCTGTCCACCATGATGTACGATCCCAACTCGTTAGCAATAAATGAGAAGAAACTCTCGTTGAAAGCATGCAAGGGAATGCATTCCATACGGATCCATCTAAGCACGGTTGAATCAACATCATTCTCCTCCCACTCCTTCACCCAATCAAACACTTCTCCAATATCCGCATCATCAGCCACCTTGTTCATGAAAGCCTTCATCGAGTCACTACTTTTGAAAGTCAATAAAAACATGCTTCCACCCATGGTTCTACTGATGAAATCGTGTTTTGCAGCTAGTAATTCAAGATTTCTAATAACCAGCGCAACACCTTCAGTTGATGAAACAAAAACCTCTCCAACCAACGACCACTTTAACCAACTCCGGTCATTTTCCGATGTTATGTAACTGTACGATGGTTTTGCCGTTTTAACTTCCTTGTGACGCACAAAGCTATTTTTTCTGTTTTCTGCCCCAACGTTGTCATCACCACGCTCTTTGTTGAGTAACACGTCCCTGAAGGACACCCCTTTGACTCTTAAAGCTGAGGTTAAATCAACATGGTTCATGTTTCTGATTTGAACCGGCGGCAACTTTTCCCGACCATTGTCAGGTTGAAGATGTCGTTCTCTTGTCTTGGCTTGCCCGATCACAGCTTTGTGTTCTCCAAACTTTTTAGTTTTCAATCTGTACCATAGATCGTCCATCCTCTCACTCAACTGGAATCGAACAAAACCATACCTTTTGCCCTGGAGATTCAATTTCCTTGATAAGTAAACGTCACACAGTTCCCCTTCATCTTTCATTGCATTCCACATGTCTCTTGTTGTCCAATTGTTCGGAAAGTTTGATACATAAACCGATACACACTTCTCCCTCCCCAAACCTTGGTCCTTAAAAGTATTCTTCGACCGTGTATTAACACCTTGGTACCTTATTTGATGGTTGCTTGATGATCCGGTAACCCTATGATAGCTTTGAAACATTCTTCTGGGTACGTCCACCTGTTGCCTTCCAGTTCTTCCATGCCGGTTTGTAACTTCTACCTTTTCATTGATCACCTTCCTTGGCTCTTCTGCGATGATTCTTCCTTTCTTACTGACCCATTTCCACCCGCCGGAGAGAGAACTATCGCCTTCTTCCATGCTGCCAGTCTTCATTATATATATATATATATATATATATATATATATATATATATGGAATATTGATAATATACATGTATTATCAATTTTATCCATGGTGTATGTAAATATAGATAACTTGAAGAAACTTGTCACGTAGAGTTCCAAAATAACACATCGTCCCAAATAAATACAACTAAAACTTTTGAAATTAAATGTCTTTAAATGAAATAATATTTTCACTCTTGTATATTAAACGCTGATATTTATAGTAAATTAATGTCTCATTCTACTATTTATGTATAATTACTCGTAATATTTGGATAGTCATCAAGAATGTAATAATTTTGAGCTGAATCTTTTGTAATTCTTTTAATTTGTATACTTTTATATTTCAAAATAAACTATATTATAATATTTTTTATTTTATAATTTTATTTTTTTGAAATGGGTTCAGTTCACAAATTATCAAATTTTACATATCGATCGTTGTATGTATCCTATTTAAAAGTTATATTTTTACATATTTAACTCTCAAAACTACCTTCTAATGTATTAAGCTTTCAAAGTTTATACATCAAAATTTACATAGTTTGTTTATTGTTTGTATCCAACTTTTAAACTGGATATATCAAATGATTAGTTTTAGGAGTTTAATAACTTAAAAGGTATGTTGGAAACTTATATACGTATAATAGTAAAATATGTAAAGTTGAATAATTTATGCAAAATAGGGGTGGGCATGAGGCGGTTTGGGGCGGTTTTAAGCTCAAACCGAACTCAATCCGCTAATTTTGATTTTTGGATTTTTAAACCAAATGGTTTTGGTTTCTATTGGTTTTGGTTTTGACGGATTCTGTTCATTAACAGTTTGGTTTCGGTTTTAAAACCGAACCCACTTGGTTTTCAACATTAATATCAAATTTATTGTACTAACCTTCATATTTATGACATTGTATACAAATTTCAACCACAATATCTAATTTCTAGCATTAAATTCATGTTTAATAACATACTTCAACACTAAATACAATTTTCAACTCAAATAATTAAAACATAAAAATATTTTGTATTATATAATCTTAATATAAACGCTGATCTGGAAAGAGGTAAACGACAAAAGGAATGAAAAGTTATTTACCTTAATAACTGGACCTTGAAATATTTAATGAGTTTCATTGACTTCTATTTAAAAACTATAAAATTAAAAAATCTATATGATATATTAAATATTAATGGGGTGGTTTCTTAGTGGGGCGGTTTCTAGTTAAAACCCGAAACCAAACCGAACCCATCGGTTTTTGCAAAAAATCGAACCGTCGGTTTTGAAATGGTTTCGGTTTTATCGGTTTTAACGGATTAGTTTCGATTTTTCAGTTTCTATGCACACCCTAATGCAAAATAAACCCTTTCGAAATCATATAGCTAAAAAATATATTTCGTTAGATAAACATAACTTTTAACATATAATTTTGATGCAAATACAAACATTTACAAACAGTAAGTTGTATTAAAAAGGCTAGATGTATAAGTTAGATGCTTAGTCCACCTCGGAGATTCATCTATGCATCTAGTAGATGATTTTACTGTTTGTAGCAAACTAGCAATTTTGCAAATTTATTCATTCACTCGAAATAAAAGTTTTTGCTTGATATGGATATATGTGTGTTTGTATAGGATGTTGTTGATTATGCTTTACCCTCCCTACATATATATTACAACAAAAATTAGGAACTCAAACACGTTATAGAGTTAGAAGTATAATAATCCAAAATATATATAATAATACAAAACTATATATATAATTTAATATTATCTTATATTATAGTTAAACATTATTCATTATATTCTCTCATATAAATAAAAGTAAATTACTTATTTAAGTTAATAACGAGTCTTTGTATATGATAAATTATGGTTATTGTTTTTGATCTTTTTGTTCTTTTGTTCTCGCTCTTGTATGTTGTTGTTTCAGGTTTTTCTTTATGCTTGTGTACTGTTTGAATCTAACTTCTGGCTAGATTGTCGTGGTTGAATAAAATTTGTGAGGTCCTTAAAGTTGGGGTGGTGGCGGAGCCGAAACTTCTTCTCGACATCCTCTTTTGTTGCCGTTCAAAAAAATGAAAAATAAATATGATTCATATACTCACGGTCTCACGCTCCTTTACCTTGTTATGTGTGTAATTATGTGTGTTCCCACTATTAACCCAATTGCTAGTCATGTTGAATTAAAATATTAGGAATATCTTGTTGATAATCTCAATGACAGCGTCATATCGAACATTAATTTATATATAATTAACAAATAATTAACTTTGTCTTCGGACGTTAGATCACTTCTTATTAATTATCACTAATCTATGGTTTAAGTCCGAGGACCCCACACGCTTTCATTACACAATTATTTCGATTAAAAAATTACATTAAAAAATAGTAATTAATCCCACCATCCCCGGCCACAACATTAACCTTTAACTACTTGAAGACTTTTTAAATATAAAATGTTCCTTTCGTTGTTTTGTCATCCAAAGACCATGAATGAATATGATACCAATTAAGACCGCATCAAAAGTTTTATTCAAAAGTCATTTCATACTTTCATTATCAGGTGCTATAGGACTATTAAATTATGTGTTATTATAATATTTAAACTTAGATTAGATCCTTGCAAAACCTACGCAGTTTGTTAAATTCTTTATATAAAAAGTTTTCGTACGAAAATTGTTTGGTACATCTTATATGTTTTTCTTAATCGCGAATTTCGTCTGAATGAACCGTCATTATAGCACAAGACTTGAATGAGTATAATACCATTTAAGACAGTTACAATATGGTACCTAAAGTTTTTTTATTCATATGACCTTAAAAATGTGTTGCTATACCTATTTTTTAACCTGCAACCGGCTTAGCCGGTAAATCCATGATTTTAAACTCATTTCAAGTGTCAGGGTATGGTAGGAATCTTTTCATATTGTTCTAATATGGTACTTCAAGGTTTTTGTACACATCTAAACATCTTCCAAAAGCTTCATTTTTCCTCCATTTTTTGACTTTAATAACTTCATCTTTCCCTTGTACATGACAAATTTAGTTTCATTGTCATCCAAAAATCGTTTGTAGTCTGTGTAATCTTGATTGTAATTCTCATTGACTAATTAGGACAATTCATAATTTAAGTGACTAATTTCATATAAAATTATACCAAAGAATTCCTGCATGTTAGGAATCTTCAACCAGGATTGTTTCTTGTCTAGAATTTTCTATATTTTATTGGTTTCTCGCAGAAGCATTCATTTGGAAACTTTAAATTTGTGTTGGAGTTGAATGACGATGAAGAAGACATTATCACCACCTCAAGAGCTGCAAAATGAACACTTACCCTAATTCTAAAAGCATTCCAGATTACAAATTATGATGAAAGACCTTAAATTAGGGTTTTTACCTGCTGAACATGTAAATTTTGATTGAATGGGCATAGTAACACGTTTTTAACAAGTTTAATGGTCATATGAGTAAAAAAATACTTTAGGTACCATATTGGAACATTGAGACAAGTTTCATGCCATTACGCAACTTTAACCCAATACACTACTCGCAGTTTTCGTAAGAAAAACAGTTCTTATTCGAATATCAAGGTTCTAAAAAACGTAAGGCGTGGCGTGGCGGCGAGGTCAAGCCTCAAGCTTTACGAGCTATGGCGAAGCCATGGCGTTTTTTAAGGCGTCACTTAAGGCGACAATTTTGTATATATTTTATAATAATATATGTCCAATCTATCATTATTAATATACAATTTACACAAATTTACACAAATGAGGAGCAAAGTAACTTATACAAATTAAAAACTACAAATTTATAGAAGTTCAATACACGCGATCATAAAATGTATATAAAAAAGACCATTTTTAAAAAAAATTTAATTTCTGCGCGCTACGCTTTAAAAAACTCGCCATTTGGCGCGCCTTATCCCGCCTTGTCGTACGCCACGCCTAACCCTACCGCCAAGGGCTGTTTCGTAACAGCGGCCTCGCGCCTTGGCGCCGCCATGGCGTGTTTTTTAGAACCTTGTCGAATATATATATATATATATATATATATAGGAGGCTTCATTCGAGCACCGTTGTTAGTGCGAGAACCGCGAGAACCAATCTCAGCCGTTCCTTGTTTATGGGAAGTTCAAGGATGGAGAATGTGGAGAGATAGAGTGCGACATGATGCATGTAAGGAATTCATGGTTAGGCAATGACATTGAAGGAGGAAAAATTAGACGGCTTAGATTGGTTCTCGTACTAAGAATGATTCACAAATGAATTTCTTCCTATATATATACGAGGGTTATTGTGAGAATTAGAAAACATCTTATAGCCACTAATTAGATGTTGATTTGTTAGATCTAACGGTGTTATTATTAAGTTTTTCATTTTCACTTAAATATACGGCTAGAATACAAGCCTTTTGGTACCAAATTGATTCTTAAGTTAAAAAGATTGGTTACAATTCGTAGATATTAAATATTTTTAGTGACACTAAACACTTATTATCTTTAAGTTCAACATATCTTGTTAGTATAATTTGTATTATCTTATTTTTAATTTAATTTATAGTGTGTAAATAATATTATTTTTGAAGGTCAATATAATACAAATGTAATGAATAATATTACATAAATTACTTCAAATGTATTATAAGATTGAAAACCATTTACAACTATCATTGCCTCCTCTCTTTTTAATATTGCTAGATCCCGTAAAAACTCATTACCTCAAGTTTTCAACACCATCGATCTATACTATCACTTCCGCATTACGCGGATAACCCACTAGTATAGATATATATGATTTGATGATAAAATGAGTTTTTAAATTAAATTATGTTTTAGCAAGTTTTATAGAATATATAATTTGGTTAAATCTTTGGTTTATTACAATTAAGGCTTTATGGCCATTTCCTTGTTTCTTAAATGGAGTAAAGGAGAAATAAGAAAATAATTAAACGGTTGAAGTGTGTTTTGTTTTGTGAATAATTTTATTTCTTTGCCGAATGCTAAAATAAAAGTAGTTGACTTTTAATCCTAATTACGTTTAATTTGTTAGTAACAAAACGTTTTTGTATGTAATGATACTTGTTTTTTTATCAAAACAAGTTAATAGTAGTCTTTAGTTTTAATTGAAGTTTTGACATGTGGTTAAATATAATACATGATAACTTAGACCAATATTTGGTTGTTTGCCTTTGTGATATTTGTTTTGGTTTTGAAAGACTTGCATACTACTTACAAACAACTTCAAATGTAACTAATAATAAAATTGGTATTTTATTCATTTTGTGATTGATGGGTTTATGGGGCTCATAGTTCCCCCGAGCCAGTCAAATCTGCGACTGTTAAACCCACTACTCCTGTAGCAATGCATGAGCATCTCACATTGGCGAGACAATGGGGATTCTTCCTCTTTATAAGGAGTAGGGATCCTACTCTTACCAATTGACGTGTTTTAAAGCCGTGAAGGGAAACCCACAACGGACAATATCGTTGGTTGGTTCCTGGTTGCGGTACTAACAATTGGTATCAGAGCCAGGAGCCGCACCAATGTGTGTGTGTGTGCGGGGGGGGGGGGGGGGGATGTATGTTGGGTTTATGTGGCTCATCATTCTCTCGAGCCGTTAAAATCCGCGACTCTTAAACCCACCGCTCCTGTAGCAATGCAGGAGCATCCCACATTGGTGAGGCAAGAGGGATTCTTCTTCCTTATAACGAGTGGGATCCTACTCTTACCAACTGACGCATTTTAAAGCCGTGAAGGGAAAACCAAAGTAGATAATATCGTTGGCCAGTTCCTGGTTGCGGTCCTAACGGAGACCCATTTGGAGATAGCAACAAGGAGTGGAGGACGTGAATAAATGAGACCCTCAAAGAGTCAAAGGCTTCACCATGTGTGCTAACTGCTAAAGTAAGTGAGTGCTAGTCTGCTAGACGAGCGACCTAGCTGGGTGGCTATCCATATGAGATGTTTGTCCCTTAGGTTTGAACGTTCAATAATAATAGTGGCTCGTAATTATCTGAAGTTGTATTCATACATACACGATCTTTTTAAATCTTTTGTTTCCGAAATCATTTGTTGCGCGCTTTTGGTTATGCTTAATTAAATTTTGATCTAGTAATAATGATGAAGTTATATAAGTGAGATCTATGTTGTATCTCGTGATTTCTTCATTATATATATATATTCGCAAATATTATGATCAATATACGACTTGTCTTGATATCTCGTTTATTAGTTATGATTTTAACAAAAATATATGAAGTATTAATGTGTCTACTTACATGAGATGGCGGTGTCTACTTAGAATCTCATTGAACTAGGATAAAAGATAGTTTGATAAGTAGCTTAGTGTTATAGATCACTTAGAAGTGTAGGTTTGTAAACACATGTCTACTCAAATACCTATTGTAAACTTTAGGTCATAGATCATTAGATCCTCAACTATACATCACAAAGAACCTCTGCTAGGATTCGAAAGTTAGTGCAACGATAGTGATGGCGGCCATGATTGTGTGACCATCGTCATAACAATTGGTGATAGTGGCGGATAGAGTGCTACTCCAGCGTGTAAAGAGAATCCGGTGGTTGAGACTTAATTGTTTAATTTTAGGGCTTATGAAAAAGATTGAGAGAAGAACAGAGAGATAGATAGCGAAAGTTAGTTCGGTTTCAGGGTTTATGATGAAAGTTGTTCGGTGTTTGTTCTATGTGTGTGGTATGAGAAACTGTGTGAGAGGAAAATTTAGTCTTCTTCATTAAACCCGGTTTTTAATAAAAAAATTGTGCAAATTGTGCTTTGTTTGACTCTGATTACTCGGATAAAAACCAAGCTCTATGTATACGCAAGAGCCCCGTTATACTAATCAACGTACTGGACTCCATTTAGGAGTGAAACAAAACATGGGTTTCTTTATTAATCCGAGTTTTGGACAATATATATTTTCTTTTATCATTTTTGGTCATAAGGTCTATAAATAAGAATTTTTGGAGAGGTTAAAAGACTATTTATAAGAGTATAGTAATACCAAATAGTTACTCTCTGGTTACTTTTACCTTTAATTTGTTACTTGTAAATTATCATTTTATTAGTCATACATTTTAATAAAAAAAAATTTTAATTATGGTTGCAGTGAATTCAAAAAGATGCAACCATGACGGATCTAATAATTTCTCTTTGCTTTGGAATTATAGTACTGAAATTTAACAGTTAAAATATATATATATATATATATATATATATATATATATATATATATATATATATATATATAGGGGAGCGTTTAAACGAGAACTGTTTTTCGTACGAGAACTGCGAGAACCAATCTCGTCCGTTCCTTGGATATGAGAACTTTATGGATTGAGAGCGTGGGGGATCAAGTGTGGCAGGGTGCATTTGAGGAATTCATGGATGGGCAATGACATTAAAGGAGGGGGAATTGGACGGCTCAGACTGGTTCTCGCAGTTTTCGTACGAAAAACAGTTATCATTTGAACTTTTACCTATGGGTTGAGATCCTCTCATGTTTGGGTCAAACATGATCTATCATGTTCTCTCACAAGCATGTTAGTGGGTCCCTCATTTTAGTCAAGATTGGGTCCCTTTTGTAGGGTCTACTCTCATGTTTGTGAGATAACATGATAGATCATGTTTGACCAAACATGAGAGGATCTTAACCCTTTACATATATATATATATATATATATATATATATAGCTTGTTCATGATTCGGTTATGAAGACTAAAGCGTGCAACTATAATATAAGTTCCAGAAATGTTGGCCTTTTCAACATTAAATACAATGAAATATACTTAATTATTAATTAAACCAAATATATAATAACTATAAAGGATCTAACTATATATTTATTTTACTAGTGAATTAAAAACATGATCTAGTAAAGTCCTTTCTCTATTTAACAATTGAAAATAGAAGTATAATTTATTACTTCTATTTGGAAGTTGGTTACATTATAAATGATTGTGTTCTTGAATAGCTATTTTAATTTATAAATATAAATAATATTTTATACTTTTGTTGGTAGATTTTTTTTTCTTAATTAATTTAAGGTACAACCTCGGATGAACCCTTTTTTGGTATATAATCATTGAGCATTTTATATGAATCAATATAACATATGGTTATCCCCTAACCACAAATTAGTAAACATGTAACATTTTTTATTGTAATAAAGAAATCACAGAATATTTTTCTCTACTTAGCTTTACACATTATAAAATAATAATATAATATAAAAGCCTATATATTGATGCTAAACAACGTTAGGTCAACTGCAGGTAACATCATATTTTCCTTATCTGTTAATGCTTGGGATTTATAATTTGACCACATTAATTGTAAAAGTAATGTACTCGCGCAATGCCTCGGCGAAAAATAGTTTACGTTTTCAAAAATATATTGATATGTTATTCGCGTGATTTAATATTACGAAAAAGTTTCAGCAACATGTTCATTTTTTTCAAATTTTCTTTTATTTGTATCAACAATTTTTTTAATTTTAAAAATAAATTCTAAAAAACATTGAAATAAGAAAAAATATTTATATTTATAAAATAAAGAGGGAGAAGTTAATAAGATTTTGGAAATTATGTGTTAGTGGGAGAGTATATTTTAAATGAATAAAAAATAAAGTAAATTAAGAAAGTTAAATGGCTAAATATTGTGTAGATGAGATTAGTTTAGATAAAAAGAATGGTGGGGATTTTATGTTGATTGAATTTTTAAGAAGTTTTAAGACTAAGAGGAGAAAGAGTGTTGTATGATTTATATAGTAGTATAGATAACAACAAACAAATATTTATAAATTAACTATATTGCATGCATTACTCTGTGATCTTACCTAGCTACTAATAAATCTACAACAAATATATATTTATACAATGGGAAGTCTTATTGTTCTGAATTTGAAGAAGGGTTTATCACATCAAAATATAATAAAATTTGCATAAGTTATAAATGTGTGTAATAAATTTTATTCTATTTGTTAACAAATATAATCAACTTTTATATCCATCATATTATATGTAAATAACTTTTTTCCATATCTTATTGTAAGTTATTATTGTATACAATAAACTTTGTATAAATTATTATTATATACAACAACTTACATACAATAAAAAAATTATAAAAATTAATGACCAAAAATAGATTTCATTGCATACAATGATAATTTATATATTCGTTTCATTTTGATGTAATAGACCCATCAAAGAATATAAAAGTATCAAACATAAAATAAACTAACTATGACAAAAAAAGTTAAAAACCTTATTATAGCAAGTATTGAGAACTTCCTATGTCATCTTAATTCTTTCCTCTGAAACAATCTTATAGTTGTTCTACGAAAGTACGAATCGATCATATATATTCGATCAAAACACACACACACACACACACATATATATATATAGGCACAAGTTCAAACGAAAACTGTTTTTCGTACGAGAACTGCGAGAATCAATCTGAGCCGTCCAATTCCCCCTCCTTTAATGTCATTGCCCACCCATGAATTCCTCACATGCCCCCTGCCACACTTGATCCCATCCACGCTCTCCATCCATGAACTTCCCATATTCAAGGAACGACTGAGATTGGTTTTCACAGTTCTCGTACGAACAACAATTCTCGTACGAACAAAAGTTCTCGTTTGAACCCTCCCCTATATATATATATATATATATATATATATATATATATATATATATATATATATATATATATATATATATATATATATATATATATAAGGGAGAGTTATTGTGAGAACATTTATTTAGATAAAAATGTGTGAACAAATTCTAGTCATCAATTATATGTTGATCTATTAGATCTAACGGTCGCAATTCACCCGTTGTAATTAATGTCCATTTCATGGTTGGTTAATGAATATTAGAAGGGTTAAACGTAGACTATCCGATCAAATCAAATCAAATCAAGGATTATGATTAAGTTTCTCATTAATACCTATATATATATATATATATATATATATATATATATATATATATATATATATATATATATATATAGAGAGAGAGAGAGAGAGAGAGAGAGAAATGTAAGATCAATTAAAAAGAGAATTAAAATACAAAATATAGAGAGAAGTATGAATGTGACATGTGGCATAACTAACAAAAGGTTAGTTTTGGTATTTGACATTTTTATTATCTCTCCTTGTACACGATCCCCAATTTCAGTTTTTAAAAACCTAAACCTCCCCTAATATTTATCGGCTCCATCATCCGCCTACGTCCCTCCTTAGACCATCCGCATCAGCGTGTGAGGGAGGGGCGTGAAAGGCCTTCACGCGGAGGAACACCATCGCCGGCCCATGTGAGCGGCCGCTCACGGTCGCGCTCGTGAGGGTGGTCGCGGAAGTGAAGAGGAGAGGGAGAGCCGTTGGGGTAGCCGTTGGGGGGGTTTTTAAATATTTTTATTATTTATTTAATCCATTTATCCCCTATAAATATAACCTCTTCTCTTTAATTTTTTCACACATATTTTTTCTACATTCTCCTCTCAAACATCTATATTCTCCTCTTTAAACATTTATATACATACAAACATGTCATCTGATTCGTCGGATTATTATGACGAAGATATCGAGATTACTCAAGCGGAGGTAGATTTTCTCTCCGTTTATCGTCAAACCCGCACCAATTTGTTTATTGGAATGTCGAATGCGGTTTTGGATGTGTTGCGTGAGTATGATGAAGTTAGCTCGAGTCAATCATCAAGACGGCGAGGCCCGGATCAATTTAGAGACCGTGAAGCTGAACACGAGCAACTTGTAAAAGATTATTTTGCGGAAAACTGCAACTACAACGACGAATCGTTTAGGCGACATTTCCGCATGAGCAGACGACTATTCACACGGATAGTCAGAGATCTTGAGGGATGGGATACATTTTTTCAGCAGGGTGTCGATGCTAGAGGAAGAATAGATTTAACTCCATTGCAAAAGTGTACATCGGTAATTCGGCAATTGGCGTATGGGACGACCCCTGACGGATTTGACGAGTACTTGAAGATGGCGGATTCAACCGCACGGTTATGCCTAGAAAACTTCACCAAAGGTATCATAACTCTTTATGGTAAGCGATACTTACGCAAACCTTCTTACCATAATATTCAGCGTTTGTATACCGCACATGAGAGTAGGCACGGGTTTCCTGGCATGTTAGGAAGCATAGATTGTATGCATTGGGAATGGGACAACTGCCCAAACGCATGGCGAGGGCAGTACATGAGAGGTGATCATAAGAAACCGACTCTTATGCTAGAGGCGGTTGCATCACATGATCTTTGGATTTGGCATGCATTCTTTGGAATGGCCGGGTCCAACAATGACATAAATGTTCTAAACCAGTCGCCGTTATTCAATGATCTATACAACGGGCGAGCACCGCAGTGCCCATTTGAAGCAAACGGTGTACAATACAAAAACGGCTACTATCTTGCAGATGGGATATACCCTGACTGGGCTACTTTTGTCAAATCCTTCAAAACACCTCTAGATCAAAGACGAGTAAGGTTTTCTACCGCGCAAGAAGGGGCAAGGAAAGATGTGGAACGGGCTTTTGGCGTGCTTAAACAACGGTGGCATGTGATAATGCACCCGACGAGAATGTGGCATACGGATAAAATACATTCAACAATGTACGCTTGTATCATATTGCACAATATGATATTGGAAGACGGAGAACAAGTGATTTGTCCATTCGACGAAAACATTAATCAATCAAACGATGAAGACGACGTAGAGATTAGCGAACAACAATTTGAGGCTAATGTCCGAGAAGTATGAAGTGCGGAAATGCATCACAACCTTCGATCGGATCTAATCGAGCACATTAATCGGCTTCCGAGATGGAACGACGACGATAACTAGTATTTTTTATTTAAATTAATGTAGTTATTTTTTTTTTGTAATTTGAAATTTATAAAATATTATTTGAATTTATATTGTTATTTAATATTTTTTATAGTTATTATGTTTTAAATATATTGTTTAAAAAAAAGAAAAAGAAAAGAAAAAGAAAATATTTGTAACCCAAACTCGGCGTTACATAATTTACAACAGGCTCGACCGACACAAAATACCAGAGTGCAGTTCAAACATTCCCAAAAGCAAACACAACAACCGGCCAACAGCCAAACTTACCGCAACCTGCAAAGGGAGAGTTTATGTGGGGGATTAGCATAAAGCTAAGTGATGGAGATTTAACAAACGAACAGCAGCAGTTACAACAAGTAACGACATACAATCAGATCACATAATTGTCATCAAACAATTATCACCCAGGTCATGCAATCAAGGATATCCAGAGGACCGGCGGTGTTGCAACACCTTCAACCAAATGCCGGCCTAGCATAGGTTTACCGATAGCGTAATACTACTCAGATCAGTTAATCATTTCTAAACACATTAGAAACCTTTAACTGAATTTGATAGCAAACAAGCGCCCAGCCTACAAAACTGTCGCGGCTGACCTCCTTCAAACAACTCAAAGTGTCCAACATCACAGTTGTCCCCGATTACAAAGCACGTATACAGATCAATTCATATTCTCAAAACATAATTCAGCGATTCCTATCATATATCAAGAATCATCAAATTATCGTGCTGAACATTCTGCTCATAGAATCTGGCATAAAACATTGCAACCGTAACCGTTACAACTAGCACAAATTCGTGAGTTAAAAGTCCACTCACCTGCGTCCTTGCCAATCCAAGATCCACACTCAGTTGTCTCATATCACTGAGTCTTTGAGTTCCCTGAGAACACAATATAAACAAGTCAATAACTCAAATCATAGTTAACTCCAAAAGTCAAACCAATTCATCACCAAGTCAAAGCTTATTCATTTAGAATATCCATGTAAGTCATAAGCAGTATGTAGCAGTCAACGAAATATTCATAAGTGTCATCTATTTCCAATTATTCCGCAAATGGGTCAAAAACCCAACCCGTTAGACTTCATAATACCAAACCAGCTTGAAACATATCAAATACCATTTAGGAGTGCTTCATAAATCATATGAGACATATAGAAATCAACGGATCATAAACTCAGGCTATCTAACATCATTTCACGAATTAAGCATGCAATTAGCATATAGAATCCAATCTTGAAGCATCATTAGTAAACCCTCTCATATATATCATATAATCAGAACTTAACTCATTTAAGTTAATCACACAGATCATAAGCAACATACAATTCTTAACAGAACATGTTTCATCATCTAAATCATTCATATATATATATCCTAAATCATGCATGAATATCTCAACATCATACAACAACAAACTGAATTAACATTTGAGTCACTACGCACGAGGTGGATTCACTGCGCACGTGCTGAACGCACTACGCACTGGCTGGACAAACTACGCACGTAGAGAACTCAAATACACTTAACATGTTTCACACACTACGCACGCAAAGGACACTGGTACGCACGGAGTGGACCACACCACGTGCGACCAAAACTCATCGACTTCATCTTCTTCATCAAGCATTTCGTACGAAGTGGAGCCACTACGCACGGAATGGACTTCACTTCGCACGGCTAAAACTCAACTTTTCAAGAACTTCTTAACCAAAACTCGACATACACAACACAGCCTCACCTCTTGCTACAGAATCTATATCTTGATCGAAATCCAGACGTTAACTCTCGCTTTAAGCTCGAAAACAGAATCAAGTTGTGAATGTGTGCGTTAAAGGTTCGTTTCACTCTTCTCCTATTCAGCCAGAACAAAAACAAACGGGAACAAATACACAAATGCTATTTATAGGTCCAAAATTAAAATATTACACTACACAGTGCAAATACTGATATCTGAGATACAGAGACTTAATTAAAGCAGTCATACTCAAACCAAAAACATGCAACGAGGTATTATTTAGAACCCTTTCGTAAAACCAAATCATATGACATCAATATTACATAAAAACATTAAAATTAAGGTTTCACCTTTTTATCTCGCGTTTCAATTAAAATTATCCTATCATATCGAATAAATAACAATTAATAATCAATTAATAAAAAAAATTAAATATAAATTATACACAATTAGTTTACCATATACGCGTAAACTACCAGGCCCATTGAGAGGATGTTACAATTCTCCCCCTCTTAAGAGGATTCCGTCCCCGGAATCTCACCGCGTTTACTAATCCAATAGTTCTTTTACTGATCACTTTTCAAGTCATTCTTCCGTTCAAATATCCAAGGAATCCGACTTTCATCTTCTACTGAATCCTTACTCAAATTATCAGACAGTGAATGTGTATCATAAACACCTGTCATCTCAGCATAAAGGTTAGAAGTAATCATCTAATCATTTACCACTTATCATTGTCAAACTGATCAAATATATATAATGAAGTTATAGCATTCAGTGTTTCCCGGTGCAAATTATTCCCTTTGAGAGTAGTGGATCTGCGTACAGTTTCTGTGTCTGACACAAAAGCAATCTTCTTAGATGTAACCTAAACAATATCAGGACCCGCAAACTATCTCTCATCTGCCACTAATCAACACATAGAGGTTTTGCAGTGATGATCATATAACATTTCGAAAGATATCACATCGACCTTCAAGGATAAGAATTTTCATACACACAATCAATCAATGAAAGGTACAAATCCCAAAATCTAACACACCCCACCCACGCGCATGTAACAAATCTTCAAGTTTCTGAATGGTTCATTCAATCTAACAGTCTGTCCGAGGCTAGAATGTTGGACTCAATCAACTCACATTCACAATTCTCACTGTAGGCTCTTCTAGAAGTTCAGATCAATCAAAGTCTCTGTTGAAAACAGTTAATACTCGAATACTGTGTCAAGAAGCAATCACATCAATATTCAGTTGAATAAATCTGATGCGAGGAGTTGTCTCACTGGTAGCAAGAAAATAACGTTACTCATCCGATAGTCAACAATTTACCCAAATCCTATCATGACTTTGCTGAGTTCGTGGGAGTTTAGTTACAAAAATCCATCAAAAACAGCTCCCAATTTCCATTCTGGTATCTTTAGCAATTTCAAAATTCGTAAAATCCTTGACGTTCTTCTACGACATGAGCATAAATATATCAAATTTCCACGAATTAAGCAACATCTGTCTTCATCTAAGACCTCCCAATTCAACAATTTTAAGGTCATTATTCATTTTCATGCTACATGATGGAGCAGGCGGTTTGGACTTTTAAGTCTCTGTCAATCTCAGATCATAAAATTCTCCAAGCAAAGGCATACAAACACTGGATCATAAGTCTTTAATCCTCGAAGTTTGTCAATCAAATCCACTTTTGTTTATTAAAATTTCTGACTGCACATTTTCATCGGTCAAAACTTTCATTTGAACAATATCAGTCTATCCACTAATTCAGAATAATCCCCATTTACACAAAACAATATTATTATTGACTCCATCGCATTTCCAAGCATAGGCTATTACATTAGCTTTCCAAGGTTGATAATGAAATTTCGCAATCAATGCATCAAATCAATTCTAAATATTGTCTTTGTCACATATTTAATTCTTCTATAGAAAGTACATATCACAAACCCAACTGATCAATACAGTTACACATTTCATATCATATCAATAATATCTCCATAGGGTTTAAGGCAATAAATCGTTATAAACTCCAAGTCATGTAAAGGAAACAATACAATGTACTACGAAATCATCAAATCCATCAGTAGTGCAAAAATAAGGGTCTGACAAACAACCATTTCAAAATCTGAAATACTACTATTCACTGCTTTTTCAAATCAATCTCTTTGCAGGTTAACCAGGTCAACAGGGTTACAATTTTGAATACCTCTTCATCAAATCATTTCTGGTAATTCAAAATCCCTCAAATATCAAACATTGTCATCTGCTATTTTCACTTCAGGCCTATCCTAAATACACTCATACGCAAATTAAGAAGATAAATCTTCCTAGCCAGGTCAGTATGATATCCGTTGTGTTTTAACAATTGTCTAAACATAATATATCATATAACATGCAATTCGACTAGTCAGAAAACAACTCTTATGGCAATTATTAATTGCTCTATACTGGCCCAAACAATACACGTGTAACGGTATATCAAACTCAAGTATAGGTATTTACAAAATGAACTATAATTCATTTATCATCAGTTACCTCTACTTTTAATAGTACTGTAGCATCAGAAGCAGACATATTCAATTATCACATAAGACCACATAGATAACCGAGCATTCAACTCTAAAATCAGATATTATACATAAAGGTATAAAGTTCATCAAAACATACCTGAAATATCATCTTCCGCAATGGCAGCATCATCTACCAAACTCTGAATTGCTCTACCCTTTGGCGAAGAAGGGTTCTTTCTCTTTTGTCTCACCACTGACGAAGATTCCCCGACTGTTCCCTCTACCCCTGACCCTGACCTTGATTTCTTGGCAGAAGTACATTTACCAGATTTATGACCCTCTTTCTGACAATTCCAACACACTTCACTAGGAAACAAACAGCAATCTACCATGTGCCCAAGTAATCCACATCGGATACAACGTAAAGTCTGAAGTGAGCAAGGTCCAAAATGAGAAGATCTGCAATCTCTACACCACTGGAACCTTTTATTAGACCAACTCGTCATAGGTTTAATGGGCTGGCTCCCTTGTTCCTGACTAACATGTCTTTTCCGCTTTTGTGAAATATTACTTTGTTCAAATCTAGAATTCTGTTGCGGAATCATTTCCTGATTCATCATGTCTCTAGCCAATGTATCTCTTCCTAACATAATAGGGTTCATACTGCCACTGTATACAGGCGGTTGATAATCCAAAAATGGCTTATGGTCGAAAGGTGTGATACATCTCATATATGGATAAGGATATACTCCTGGAGGTACAGCTGGATAATCAAACTGTGGTGGTGTCCATTGTGATGCAGAAGCAAACGGAAAGGTAACCGGAGGAATAACTGTCGAAGAGGTCTTAACTTGTTCATTTAGTATAAGAATCCGTTGTTCTAATCCTCTAACAGTATCTTTTAATCTCTGTGTCTCACTTTCCAATTTAGAAATATACTCAAGCAGATCAAGTTCAGATTTAGTACCGGAAATCACAATATAAGTAGATGTTTCCACATTAGGAGTTGATGATAATTCTGCTGGTGCCAGGGTTACAGGAATCTCTGTCGGGACTTCTTTGTCAGTCATCTGTGACAATCACAACATCTCGCCACTTATTAGGTAAACCGTTAGTACATACATACTAGTCACAACACGAAACAAACTCCAATCACTCTAATCCCCACACAAACAAGGAATGTTTGACCAGACTCGAGCCAAGATTTGGGAATTGGACACTCTAACTGTGCACGCATCCCAAACCAGGGCTCTGATACCAAATTGTAACACCGCTATATATATATATATATATTTTTAACCATTCGGAAGCGAATACAAACAACTACAAACCTATTCACATAGGTAGTATAAATATTAAGTAATTAAACTGATACCAAAATATTTGTAACCCAAACTCGGCGTTACATAATTTACAACAGGCTCGACCGACACAAAATATCAGAGTGCAGTTCAAACATTCCCAAAAGCAAACACAACAACCGGCCAACAGCCAAACTTACCGCAACCTGCAAAGGGAGAGTTTATGTGGGGGATTAGCATAAAGCTAAGTGATGGAGATTTAACAAACGAACAGCAGCAGTTACAACAAGTAACGACATACAATCAGATCACATAATTGTCATCAAACAATTATCACCCAGGTCATGCAATCAGGGATATCCAGAGGACCGGCGGTGTTGCAACACCTTCAACCAAATGCCGGCCTAGCATAGGTTTACCGATAGCGTAATACTACTCAGATCAGTTAATCATTTCTAAACACATTAGAAACCTTTAACTGAATTTGATAGCAAACAAGCGCCCAGCCTACAAAACTGTCGCGGCTGACCTCCTTCAAACAACTCAAAGTGTCCAACATCACAGTTGTCCCCGATTACAAAGCACGTATACAGATCAATTCATATTCTCAAAACATAATTCAGCGATTCCTATCATATATCAAGAATCATCAAATTATCGTGCTGAACATTCTGCTCATAGAATCTGGCATAAAACATTGCAACCGTAACCGTTACAACTAGCACAAATTCGTGAGTTAAAAGTCCACTCACCTGCGTCCTTGCCAATCCAAGATCCACACTCAGTTGTCTCATATCACTGAGTCTTTGAGTTCCCTGAGAACACAATATAAACAAGTCAATAACTCAAATCATAGTTAACTCCAAAAGTCAAACCAATTCATCACCAAGTCAAAGCTTATTCATTTAGAATATCCATGTAAGTCATAAGCAGTATGTAGCAGTCAACGAAATATTCATAAGTGTCATCTATTTCCAATTATTCCGCAAATGGGTCAAAAACCCAACCCGTTAGACTTCATAATACCAAACCAGCTTGAAACATATCAAATACCATTTAGGAGTGCTTCATAAATCATATGAGACATATAGAAATCAACGGATCATAAACTCAGGCTATCTAACATCATTTCACGAATTAAGCATGCAATTAGCATATAGAATCCAATCTTGAAGCATCATTAGTAAACCCTCTCATATATATCATATAATCAGAACTTAACTCATTTAAGTTAATCACACAGATCATAAGCAACATACAATTCTTAACATAACATGTTTCATCATCTAAATCATTCATATATATATCCTAAATCATGCATGAATATCTCAACATCATACAACAACAAACTGAATTAACATTTGAGTCACTACGCACGAGGTGGATTCACTGCGCACGTGCTGAACGCACTACGCACGGGCTGGACAAACTACGCACGTAGAGAACTCAAATACACTTAACATGTTTCACACACTACGCACGCAAAGGACACTGGTACGCACGGAGTGGACCACACCACGTGCGACCAAAACTCATCGACTTCATCTTCTTCATCAAGCACTTCGTACGAAGTGGAGCCACTACGCACGGAATGGACTTCACTTCGCACGGCTAAAACTCAACTTTTCAAGAACTTCTTAACCAAAACTCGACATACACAACACAGCCTCACCTCTTGCTACAGAATCTATATCTTGATCGAAATCCAGACGTTAACTCTCGCTTTAAGCTCGAAAACAGAATCAAGTTGTGAATGTGTGCGTTAAAGGTTCGTTTCACTCTTCTCCTATTCAGCCAGAACAAAAACAAACGGGAACAAATACACAAATGCTATTTATAGGTCCAAAATTAAAATATTACACTACACAGTGCAAATACTGATATCTGAGATACAGAGACTTAATTAAAGCAGTCCTACTCAAACCAAAAACATGCAACGAGGTATTATTTAGAACCCTTTCGTAAAACCAAATCATATGACATCAATATTACATAAAAACATTAAAATTAATGTTTCACCTTTTTATCTCGCGTTTCAATTAAAATTATCCTATCATATCGAATAAATAACAATTAATAATCAATTAATAAAAACAATTAAATATAAATTATACACAATTAGTTTACCATATACGCGTAAACTACCAGGCCCATTGAGAGGATGTTACACTGCACACTTATCTACACACCTAATCGTCGATTTCTTGTGTGAAGCGTCGCCAAGCATCTGTGCATCAAAGATTGAAAGGTTTCTTGCGTGTAGCATCGCCAACTGTGCATCTCCATCTTCAATTGCAGGCCACCATCGAGCCTGCTTTTTGATTGTTTACGAAACCATCTGTGCATCTCTATCTTAACTCGAAGGCCACCATCGAGATTGATTTGATTATTAACGAAGTCACCATATGCGCATCACCATCTTCCAACTGTTCTCCGATCGTTGGTCGGTTTCCAGATCTGATGGTTGCTGTGCACCTGCTGTCGATGATACTTTCTTTTGTGATTTACAATGATTCAGATTTATTCATCTTTCTTTCTGAAATTTATTGTGCATCTGTTGTTGTAATTGTTTTTAGTACATGTGAATCTGGTAATTTTTTTATCTGTTAAACATGATGTGTTTTTTTCTTAATTTTTTGCACTTATTATCATTATTATTGAATCTGGGTATATTTAGATTTGGGTAGACATGTTGTAGAACCAAAGAACCTAAATTTCCACCACTATATTTTATATGTGCATTTACCGATTTGCTCATAACTGTCCATATTTGACGGTTATGAATCGTTAGATTTGAAAATTTTTTGTTGACTTTTGATATTAATCTTATGGCTAGGATTTCTCCTTACTTCTTTTATCCTAATTTTCTTTTTAGTTTATCCCTTCCATGTATATATATATATATATATATATATATATATATATATATATATATATATATACATATATAATCAAGCCCCTTAAATAAAGCCTGGTTTTAGACTTATCATTGAAAAAAAGGTCTGTTATAATTTTTAAGGCAACATTCACTACAAGAAAATCAGGCATCAGAAACAGATATCTCACCGACTAAATATTCCATGGGAAATTTTCAACGAATTTCCCACGGATAGCAAATTTCAAAGGATTTCTGACGGATTCTGTGGTAAATTCTTGAGAAATCTGGGAGAAATAGTTTTCCCACAAAGTTTTTATTCAAAGGTTGATTTCGTGAGAAATCTGAGTGAAACACGTACTCTTGTCCGAGGAATTTATCCGACACAAAAGAGATGTTGTATTGTAGTGTTTTCTAACACAATTTTTTATGGACCATTGCACCTGGTTATAAGTCATTTTGTAACTGTACAACACATATAGTTTAATTTTATATAATTTTTTTTCCAATCATATATTTTACAAACACCCATTTTGTTTTCTCTTCTCTAAAATATATGAATTAAGTTAATAGGAACTTGACATATGCATCGATCCAATGGGTAGGGTCGACTTGGGTTACTAGAATGCATAAAATTTAGCTATACCTTTGTGCTCAGTTTATGTGGAGTATGGAATAATTGTGCGTCATTTCATGCCGGTGGAAGTGTGGGATCACTTATCTAATTTTGTTAGAATGCATGCATCTAGTAATGACTGTTATATATGGCTAAACTTAAAGTTCCATAACGTCATTATTAACTTAACTTAATAACACCCAGCAACCGGCTCACGCCTCAACGTCCATAATATTTTGATTATTCTCACTCCGTCACTCGCTCTTTTTCTACCAAACGTTAATTAAGTTTAAAATAATAAAGGATTTATTTGATCCATCATGTCTCTGCATGATGAACAAGCACCGCAAATGACGATGATATATACAGCCTTAACGAACATTCCCATGTAACATAACGAACATAACAAGCAATATTTGAAGAAACATTCGCGAGCTCATAAATTTGTTACTCCGGGAACTGATCTTAGTGCTTTTAAGTCATCGATGTTCAATAGTTGTTAATGGAGAAATGAAGCATATAGATTATACTGGTGTGTTGCTTTGTAAGACAGCTCCTTAATTACGTACGTTTCATGTCGAGTACTTGACTCCATAATTTGTGAACACCACCCTACTGACAACAAGCACAACTTGTTTACTTTTTATTTTTATTTTTGCAATTAGGGATGTAGTCATAATATTTACTCACCCTCATGGTTATGTTTAATGCTCATTATATTTGTATTATATGCTCATTTTTTATAATGGAAATGTCAAACAGTGTTATTCCATGACAAGTTATTAATGTATAATATGTATATATACTTCATGTAGTTAATTTGTTCAACCCGTAATTTTTTATACATGATTTCATTTGTGTTTAGTGAAATCCTCGTGAAAAAAATATTCAAACGAACATGGTATCGGAATCTTAAGGCTCCTTATTCCTTTCTTTTATACTTAATCACCTCTCACCTTCCACACAATCATGTTCGAATTGACTATATAGTACACCAACTACTAATTAAAATTTTAGTATATATGTGAAGAATGAAAAAAAAAAAGATTAATACATTAACTTTGTATAAACGATCAAATAGCAGTTGAACTTAAAACGCGTTTAACCTGAATCGAAATAGGTTGCTAATTGCTATATATCTTTGGTTATTTATTAATTTACCGGTCGGTTATAAGGTTTAGACTACATATATTACAAACAAACAAATTTTAGTCACCAACTCATTTTATATATGTCGCTAAAATATCAATTAAACCATAAACACAATTAACAAAAGAAAAGAGTAGTCTACATACGAATGGAATTAAACCTAGTATTGACATCTTGCTGAACATAAAACCAAAATTTTAAAGTAAGTTTGAATATTAAATTGAGGAAAAATAAAGCAAAAGTTAAGCATATTAATGGGGTCTAATCTAGCAATATACTAATAAGCGGCCCATGTGCCTTGATTATGACTAATATTGTCGTATTATCAACCATGTTTAACTCTCTCTCTCCCCACACACACGCTTTTTGATAAAATATAATAATCAAAACAAATAATAATGGATCTTAATAATGCCGTTAAATCCGTGAAGTTTGAGTTTAACATCATTTGCGTTTGAGTGGGATATAATTTATATATAACATTTATATTGTTATATAATAAAGGGTCTTGATCTAATAATATTGGAGTTTGAAAAAAATTTGTATGTTATACGAAACAAAATCCTAGTTTTACCTTAAGTTTATCCTCATGTTTTAATCTTGATAATAAGTTTATATTTAGACATACTAATTAAACACACTAATCATTTTTCATATATTTTACCACTAACCAACTTGCCATATTATTAATTTCTAAAATTACAAAATCACACTACTTTAGGTTCAAGGCCACTTGCACATCATAATGTCAGAAGAGATGGCCTTTAATTCTTAATTGCTCCAGTTTGTTTGACCAGGTTTTCCCATTATATAACCTTTATGTGTTGCTACTTATCATACACAATACATATAGAATCCACTCTATTTTATTCAAAATAATTTATAGATCTAAAATACATCTTAATCTATATCTAAAAAGTAAATTATGACGAAGTTAGAGGATTAAATTTAGAAAGAGATAATATATCTAAAATATGTGACAATCTATCTATCTATCTATATCTATATATAAAAGACATACAAATTTTTCAAAAATAACTAAAATTGAGACTTAATCAACAAATCACAACCTCCAATTTTAAAATAATTCAATTTCAAAAACAATTTTAGAAACGTTAATGTCGATGATTTCAATTAGAAATCAATTAGGAGGGGGTTATATGAAAATTGTAGGGGTTTTATAAGAAATTGTAAGGGGGCTTTATAAAAATTGTATATTAATGAAATTAATTATAGATTGTTTATAAATTATGTTTAGTAACTTTTGATATATTTTGTTTCGAGAAAAAATAGTTATATATTTACGACCGTCTCATTTTTATCTACGTTTTGATATAACTTTTATTGTAATATGACACTATTTTTAAAATTAGTATATTCATAATTTTTTGTTATACATTAATAGTAGTGAGTAGGTAATTTATAATTTAGCTGAGCGAGTTTTTTTCTTTTTTTATTATGGTGATAAGTTGAGTGGTCAACTTGAATATGTTATTTAAAGTGTTTAGTTATTGATTTTAAAACATTTTCAATCTTATAGAAAGATGTATGAAACTTTTTATATAATAAGGTTTAAAATAAATTGTATTATTAAAAGACGATATATTATAAATTTAAAAATATAAATTCAGAGATATAAAGATAGATGTTTTTAACGGTCCTGAAACTATATTATGTTACTTAGAAATCTAGAACAGTTTATGGGTTTATGCAATGGAAAAAGTCTACTAATTGTCGACTTGGCGCACATGTTATTGAGGTCAAAATCATTTATTGAAAGAACATTGGTAGAATTACATATATTCCTTGAATGAAGATTATTCTATCAGATACAAAACTTCGGGTTAAGTTTCAAAAAAGACAATTTCCTCTGATGTTGTATTTTGCTGTGATGATTAACAAAAGTCAATGACAGTCACTTTCAGAAGTTGGTTTATTTCTCACGAAACATGTGTTTACACATGGTCAATTGTATGTTATCGTTTCACGTGTTAGAAGTAAAAAAAAATTAAAAGTCTTGATTTGTGACATGAGTGGTAATGTTACAAACAAAACAACAAATGTAGTCTATAAAGAAGTTATTCAAAAAAATTAGTTATTTTTTTTTGTTAAAAATTCAGACATGTAAACTTTCGATGATATTTTATTTATTGCATTATTTTTATTTAAAAATTTTAATATCTCACATACACGTCCGAAATACCCGTGCGTGCATGGGTCAATAAACTAGTCGTTAAATCAATGGACGTATATTTGCCGGCTCGTTTTTTTACCGAAAAATTCCTCCTTTCTGCAGAACCCTGGCCGTATTGTACGCCTTTTATGATACACGGTTAATCAATCATCTTTTTTTTTATGAAAAAGATAATCATTATTGATGTCCAGCCCAATACTCTGTGGGTGACCCAGATTCAAAGTTCATAATTTAGGCCATTTTTCTGAACATGCCCACATGTAGAGGTGCACATCTTCGGATTTTAATCATCCGGACTGGATTTTTTCAGTTATTTTGGGACCAGATTTTTGGATTGTAACCAGATTTTCTAGAAAAAAAAGTGTAACCGGTTTCGTACGGATTAAAACCGGATTTTCTCGGACACAAGTGTAACCGGTTTAACCGGTTTCAGATCGGATTAAAACCGTATCGGATCGTATAAAACCGGTTAAATCCACTCCGGTTTGAAAAAAAATCCGGTTTTATAAAAAACCGGTTCGGATAGTTTTTGTACAAAATCGAATATTCGAATTTTTTGTGCACCTCTAGACACATGGTTCATGCAAACAGTCAAACATCTAATTGTCAAAATGGAGAAAAAATTGGAACAACCTTGACAATTTAATAAAAGTTGCCATTTAATGGGCCGGTACTTGTGGTAGAGTCTTGTTAGGAGGCCCACTTCTAAAATTGGGTCATTTTATATGCTGGTCAAATTTAATACCCTCATAGTCTCATACTCTCATACGGTCATACCCAATTTAAAGTCTCGTGTTGCTATCCGTTGGTTTAAGAAAATAAGTTATTTTGTTGATCTATAATTGTGTGGAACGAGCTGATTTCACTCACGTATTGCAGCGGAGTTTTATGATGAATAAAATATAAAAAATAATATTTCAAAATAATTTTTTTAAAATAAAAAGTGAAAATAGGTTAAACAATTAAAATTGTACTGCACCATTTGGTTCAGATTTAATTGGATTTACGTTCTAGTTATTATATTACGTCCAACATAACTATTTAGTTAGTATTATCAATTTTTATGATTGAAAAAAGTTTTAATGAAAAAAGGAGAATAATTTGATATTTTCATTTAAAACGTAAATATTAAATTTGTACCGATGATATTACAAAATTTATTTTTCGGAGAAAATATTAATCACCATAAAATTTATCAAATCATTAAAAAAATATAATAAACGTATAAAATTGATTGTTTAATTAATCTTATGAATTTTTAAAATTAATACTTAATGTAGGAATGTGTCAAGAAAAAAAAAAGTAAAATGTTTTTAAGGCTAGTCACTTAGCCAAAGATGGATTGTATACTTTTATCTCCAAATG
This sequence comes from Pulicaria dysenterica, assembly GCA_947179395.2. Classification (NCBI taxonomy): domain Eukaryota; kingdom Viridiplantae; phylum Streptophyta; class Magnoliopsida; order Asterales; family Asteraceae; genus Pulicaria; species Pulicaria dysenterica. The sequence continues at coordinate 109,804,295 of OX359290.1, read as the reverse complement.
CAACAAAACTACAAAAGAGTAAAAATAAATAAAAACAGTTAAGTAGGAGCCAACAGGCAACAGCCAAGGCTTGAACTTGGGTTTAAAGTCTCAAAGGGATGTGCCTAACCACCATGGCAAAAAGAGCTTTAGTTTCTATCATGTGTTATAAATTTATAAATTATAAGTAATTCATAAAAGAATAAAAAATTGTTGTTCATAAGTCCTCCTAAATGTTATATATATATATATATAATTAGGATCGAATAGTCTTGATCTCAACTCGATTGCTTGCACAGTGCAGACTAATGTAGCGTTTAATCGGTGAAAATCTTCACCAATGTTCAGTTTAGTAAGTTAAAGATGTTTTTAATCTCTAAAAACAATAACTTTTTGAAAATACATTTAAAGAGTTTCATTTTTTTGTTAATAACAGTTGGAAGACATTTTTCCTTGCAGTTATTTTCGTTCGTTTTCATTTTATCTTCTTTTAAAGAAAACCCAAAGCATTCTATTTTTAACAAAATAGTATATCTATAACAAGGTATTTTTATAGAAAAAAATGATAACTACAGTTATAAAGGTTGCTGATAAAAATAAAAGAAACTATATTTTTAAATTTATTTAAATTTGATAAACTTGTTTCATGTATAGAAAATTGAAACTAATTAATAGGTCAGTATGAAAAGTATGAAAAGTTAATTATGAAAACATGGATTGTAATTGTCATTTTTAAAAACTGAAATTACTTTTTTATTCTTATCTATAGCACTTACGGTTGTGGGTATTATCCTCCTTTTTATAAATTGTCTTTTCAATAAACTTATAATTTATATAAAAAATTATTGTTTTAAATTATGCATTATAAAACGTTATGATCTTGTAAGTTTTTTGAGGCTTAACCATGACGTAATACGTCTAACGTTATTAGCATTTAATACAATTGTCTAGCCTGATCATACGCCACTACTGTTCATGGCTGGGTTTAATTAGCATGCGCATCTTAACAGATATATGTAATATTGCTAAAACTATTTTCCAAACATCAACTTGTCGGAGTGGTAGAAGCTTCCATAAATGCTTTGAATGTCACGTGTTCTATCCTTGCATTCTTTTGTCAAATTAGAGTTTATTTTTTCCATTTGAAGGCCGCGTTTGACATTTCAACCACTTAACAGTTCTTTTTGCCTCAAAACTGAAAACCAAACATTCTCCAATTTATCATTTTGTTTTTGTTTTTGTTTTCATGCAAGTTTATTTATTAACAATTACACTTTCCATCTTTCTTTTCTTGTTTAACCTTAGTTTTAATTGTTTCTATTAAGAATTATTTTTATACGAGAGTAAGAATCAGTTTTAACGCTTGGTTAAAATTAATCAATGCCTCACAAATTAATGATGTTTCATCTGAACGCAATTCACTGTTATTTTTTATGTCTTTTATGTATAAAACTGTTACATGCTTTTATATCATGCTTCGTATATGACTTTATTGTTTGAAAAATGATATAATCTCCTACTTTTTCTCCCACTTCATCCTCACTAATTCTCCTTCTTTACTTCCTCCATTGATTTTGACACTTGTATAGATCTTATGAGTAGGAGGATGAAGTAGAAGGATATATCACCTCTCTTATTGTTTTATTGATTATACGTTATTAGTGGATAAAAAAGTTGGTTATAAATCCGCAGCAACTCGCGGAGATACAACTCTAGTTTAGAACATTAGTTGTTGTTTTTGTTGTTTTGTTGTTATTATTATTATTATTATTATTATTATTATTATTATTATTATTATTATTATTATTATTATAAGATTAAATACTTTTTTTTTATTTTTGAATTACTTATAAATAAAAAAATAACATGGGCATCACATGACTCGCAAAAAATAAGTATATATAATAGCGAAAATTAAATATATTTAAATTTGCCTTTTCCAAACACAAATATATGATTAAAATATACAGATTTCAGCTATCAACTACCAGCTTTCAGCTTCCAGCTTCCAAATTCCAGCTAAGAATTACTAGTTATTTCTGTCAAACATACTCTTACTACAATTATAATAGTATATTTATGCCTTTTAAATTTGAAATAGACAGTATTGTAAAAGATATGTTGTATACGTATAGATGGTAGCAAAAATACTAGTCTTATGATATTTTGTTTCTGATCGATACGTAAATCATGTTTATTCATATATATTGAACTCAATTAAAAAAATTGTTTTTGTTAAAAATGAAGACTAATTTGCGAATGAGCTTTAAAGATGGGATAGCCAGATAAGGTAGAACTTTTTTTGAAACATCAACTTATCATATAATTGTTAAGCACTTTTGATCCTTCATTTAACTTTCTTTGTTCGTGCGGTTAGTAACCCTCATGTAACCTGCACACGTGGGCAAGTTTACCAATGTCACTGATGTGCGTAAAGCGTACCAGTTTTTTATTTATAAATTCCGTTATTATTTAGTACGACTACAACACAAATAGGCAAGATGACCTAATCGTATAATAGTATAGAAAATAAGTACGGGTGTCGAACTCAAGGGGAACGGGTATGATTTGATAAAATTATATTAATTTAAATATTAAACTAACTAAACTACTTGCAATAAAATAAAGGGGGATTATGAAGTAAATGAGCTATTAACCAACTAACACCACTAAATAACTAAAAGCACTAAAAGCATGCAAAAGAGACAAGAAAGCAAATAACTCGGAGAATTAAATAATAATGAAGATGTTCCTTTCCTAGATTCAACTCAACTCTTTTCATGGCAATAACTTCATGGAAAAATAAGCTAAAGATACTTATAATATTCATGCATCGATTTCTAAAGTGATTACAATCTTGGTCCGATCATAATCGTCTAATTACCCTAATTAATTACCTTTATGGTCAAAAGTGCAATCAACTAGTTAAATTAGCAATAATTCGATTAATAGGTTAAGCCCTAATCCTAATGCTTGTATGATCAACAAAACATTAAACTAACATATAAATGATCATTATATGGACATCACATGCAAAAGACTCTAACTTTAATTGCTTAAAACATAGGATTTGGTTAATCACTATTCCTTAATCATCTATTGGTCCTAGACAATCAAGATTCAATATTTATGATTCAAGTGGTCTCTTAAAACATAAAAATCAGATTCTAAGCAATAAAAACAGATTCATAAACATGGATAAACATGGATTAGGCTAAACTAAGAACAAACATGAATAAAGTATCAAAAACCATGAATTAAACTAAGCCATTACAAGAGTTTCATCTCCTCTAGGGAGGAAAACAAAAGATCTAGCCTCTAATGTTCATGATAAAGTTCTGGAAATCAAGATATAAGAACACGATGAAGTAGAACATTAAAAACCGTAAAAAAACCGAATGATCTTCACTTTAATCTTCACTTTTGAGCTCCAATCCTTCCAAGCAATTGCTCCAAGCTTCCTATGCTTCTTATTGGTGTTTTATGATGGTTTTAGGTCCAAAAGTCGGAACCAAAAGCTGCCCAACCGAATGGAGATCAAATCAATTTATAAAGCTGTCAAAGGGCCCTTTAGCGACACTAAGTGGTGGCTTTTAGCGACGCTAGCGACCATTTAGTGACAGAATTTCGGAAATTTCAAACTTTGATGCTTATCTTCGAATTTTAGCCTTTTTTATCCATATATATCCTCAAATATCCGAATTTGAACCTGAAAAAGAATATATAATGATATTAAACATATATTTAACATATTCTCATGATTTTTATCCAAAAATAATTAAATATCGCATTAAATATATATATAAAAATCGCGATATCATAATACCTCACACTTGAACTTTCCTTGTCCTCAAGCAAATCACAATTTTATCCAGGCTAAGGTATTTAAATAAATAATATCATTCTTATAAATACTAAATACTGCTGAAAAATGTCAACACGTTTGATTAGATGCAAGTCATCGATTACACTCAGATTTATGCATATACCCGTGTTGTGGTCCTCTCTTAACTTCTCACCATCCTAAATGCATTCTCTTTTTATCAATAACCAATCTTTAATTAAAGAATTTTTTTTCGGTTAATTCACCCCTTAAGAACCCCCCAACCTCAAGACTTATCGCAGATTTCTCAATGTTATTTAACATATGCTTTTGATCTTTTTAAGCTCTTATTATTCCATATAAGCCTATGACTTTCGATGGAACCCATGTAGCGAACTTTCAACCCAACCGATCCCAAACCAGTTGGCTTTAAGTAAGATTATATTTATTAGTGCAAAAAGTGCATAGCAAGAAGGTGACTTTTATGATAATTTCGCATGTGTTAAACATCATGTTCTTTATGTCTTTACTTTATAATTTGTTTTGCATCATGTAAAAAACGAGTTGTAATAACATGTCTTATATTCAACGAACTGTTAGTGATGTATATGATAAATTTGTGTTTCGCATTGTTGTTATGTATAAGAATATCTAGTAAAGGATAAAATAAATTGTAGGTTTACATGCCTAACATTTTAGTATGAAACTAGGAGTTTAAACTAAGTGACTATTTTTTGATGTTTTAAAAGGGGAAGTAGGATTGTATTAAAATGATGATAATGTTTTGCTTAGTAACTTAATGAAGAAGACAAGTTATTCAAATTGTTACTCTATTTTGTAGATTTCACACCTTTTATTTTTCAGCAAAGTATGAATTATAGATTGTCATTCTTTAGATCTAATGGATAAACCAACAACATAGCAATGGAACAAACTATCGTTATTAAACAAATCATCTACGATAAAAGTAATTAAGCAACTACGAATAGAAAAGGCACTAAGTTGATATTGTTATTCAAAGATTTATAGACAACATATGTAGTAAAATGAAGATTTATAGTCATTAATCTATACAAGCCCAAAATGCAACTGATGAAGATAACTAAAATGCAACTGATGAAGATAAAGAAAATGCAAACAAGATGAATATAAAACAAAATGCACTACTGCATTTTAAAATAAGCATTTTAGAAAGAATTTAGATAAAGATGATAACCAAAATACAATGCAAATTAATATGATAACTAAAATGCAAACCAGATGAAGATGATAACAAAAAATGCAAGCATAAATGATAAGCATATCTCCCCGAAGCCATTTGTTAAAATCTTCTGTCAGATTTTTCATGTATCATTGTTTATTTACCATGTGAACACAATAATAAAAACACAATAATAAAAAAGGCATAAAGAAAACTATTTTAATGATAAACACAAATAAAAACATGTCATTACAATTTATAGACAACAATTTAATTTTCATAATGCATAAGAATTAGACCTACTAGTATTTATACAAACAATGTCAACCTAAAAAAACTTACCTTATAATCTTAACATACCTAAACTAAGAAAAACACAACCTTTTTTAAGGTCCTCGCCAATTAACAAAAATAACATCAAAATATTTTGTACAAACCAACCATTGATTGGATCCAAATGCAAAACAGGTAACACTTTATTGAACACCTCAAACTCTCTTCGTATAGGTGTTCAATAATGAATAATTAAAGAAAAAGATACTCATATTGCTTGTTCAAAACCCACACTATAGAGAATAATACAAATAAAAATACCTATTTTATACAATGAAAAGACTGCGAGTGGTTGCCAATGCAATGGAGACTGTTCACCCTAGCTACCGTCGGTGTGTTCAGTGCAAACCTAAAGGGGAGATCTGTAAGGCACCGACATTGGGGTTCTAGGATTTCTCGTTGTCGGCCACCATTGAGAGAGAGAGAGAGGTAGATGATGTCGACGGGCGGTCATGGTGGAGCGAGAGAGACTGACTGTGGCGAAGTTTTTGTGATTCTAATTAATCATAATTAATATATTTATTTAATTTAAAAAGGTATATTAGTAAAAAAAATATTTCCTCACCCCTCTCTCTAATTAATTTTTCTCTCTCTAACTAATTTATTTTATTGATATTGTTTATTTTTTTATTATTTTCCAAATTAATACTATTTTTCTTGAAATTCTTTTATATATTCGACTATTCATTAACGAATCATAACATTTTGGTTGGATTGTTTATCTTTTTTAGTAAAATTACATTTAATATTTGTGTCAATTATAAACGGAAAAAATTAATGTATACCTTTGTTCATGTGTTAACAACTTAAAAGATAAACAAAAGGAGCTTAACAATGTGAGTAATGAACAATTATCTAAACAACCTAGATACACACACAAAAGTTCTATTCATTAATAATATTAACACATCATCAGTAAAAAAAATATAACATGATCTCAAACAAGCTAAATAACCATTTTTAACATGATTGATCACTATTCATTGATGAACAACGATCTAGAACAAAAATAAAAAATCTGTTATCAGATCACATTGATGAACATTAAAACAACAAAGATTATAAAAGCTTAAAATAAAAATGAAAAACAAAAAAAGTGAAAAAAGCAATGGTGGTGGTGGTGGATTGTTATAGCCATTGATGCAGCGATGGTGGCGGTGGCGTCAAAATAGCCGGCTAGAAGAGAGAGGGACGAGTCTAGGTTTTGAAATGGAAAAGATGGAGGGGTTGGAGATTTATTTATCTTTATTAGTAAAATTACAATTAATATTTGTGTTCAATTATGAACGGAAATAATTAATGTATATATTTGTTCAACAATGAACAAACTAAAATATAAACAAAAGGAGCTTAACAATTTGAGTAATGAACAATTATCTAAACAGCGTATATACACAAACAAAAGTTATATCCTTAATAAATAAACCATCACCAGTAATGAGTAATTATCTAAACAACCTAAATACACACACAAGTTTCGTTCATTAATAAAATAAACACATCACTAGTAAACAAAATAATATAACATGAACTCAAACAAGATAAATAATCATTTTTTACATGATTGATCTTACTATTCATTGATGAACAACGATCTAGAACAAAAATAAAAAATTTATTATCAGATCACATAGATGAACATTAAAACAACAAAGATTATAAAAGCTTAAAATAAAAATGTAAACAAAAAAAGTAATAAAAGCAATGGTGGTGGTGGTGGTGGTGGTGGTGGTGGATGTTTATAGCCAGTGATGCAGCGATGGAGGCGGCATCGTCAAAATAGCCGGCTAGAAGAGAAAGGGACGAGTCTAGGTTTTGAAATGGAAAAGATGGAGGGGTTGGAGAGTTATTTAGGAGAAAGATGAGAGAGATGATAGGAGAGAGGGATATCTAATTCCTATATTACTTTTTTATTATTTAATTGATATCCTTAAATTTTGATTTATTTACTAAATTGTAATATTTCATCTTAACAATAAATGAATTAACTATAGGATCTAGATTAATTATCGCACTTTTCGCAAATAAAACACTTTTCGCAATACCAACACACACACACATATATATATACTAGCATATTACCCGCGCAATGCGGCGGCGTCAACTAATTTCTACTCAGTAACATGCTTGTTTTCGGTATTAATCAATACAGTGATAACAAATAATTTTGCTTTGGCAAGTGGTAACATGTCTATTTTTTTTATCTTTTTTCCATTTTCTTTATTATTATTCTATTATCTATTAACTCTTTTATTATTTTAAAATAAATTTTGAGAACAATTAAATAAGAAAAACGATCTCTACTTATAAAGTAGATTAAATTACATGACAATACAGAGCGTAAGTTAGTAATTTGAAACTATTAAAAATTAAGAGATTAAGATTATAGAATAAATTAATTTGAAACTATTAATTTTATATATGAGCTATTTTAAAAAATTAAAATATATGCTTATAAATTCTAATTATATGTTATTCACGGTTATAAGCTCTACTTTATTATACACATTTTTTTGATAAATAAGTTAAAATGTTTATAACATAATTGAATATTTATTATTTGATTTTTTTAAGTATGGAAGGTTTAGTTATTAAAATAGAATATAAGAATCTTATTAAATGCATCTAGTAGCTACTTTATATAATAGTTTCCATTTATATATATGAAGGGTAATTTAGTATATTCAACATACTTAAAAATTAAGAGTTTTTAAGTTGTAAATGCTTTATATAGGAGTAAGATATATATATATATATATATATATATATATATATATATATATATATATATATATATATATATGATTGAACTTTTCCCTATATATATGGAAAAATTCAAACGAGAACAATATTTCGTATGAAAACTTCGAGAACAGTTTGTAACATAATTAATGACTCTTTAATAAGAGTATTTTGGTTATTTATATATTTACAAAATCGTGAATTACTTTCAACTGGATCGTCATTAATGGATGAGGCTTGATTTTTTTAAAATACCCCTATTTAAAGATCATTAATAAGCCTTAATGAGTTATTGTTATTAACGAGTCTTTACCATATTTAACAATTTATATATTTTAACCAAAGTCAAAATTGTTCTATAACTTTTATACGAAAAGCAGTTGTTATATATGTAATATATAATTATAAGTCTAGATTTCTATACAAAGCATTGATTCATTTTAGGTAGTATGTCACAAGGAACTAGGAAGGAAACGTAGTGTTATGCGTACAATGTGTAACACCACAATTTCGAGCCAAATTTTTTTTTTTTAAACACAACGGAAGACTTAATATATACTAATTCAACAAAATAGTAAACTAACAGAGTTTACTGAAATATATACATATCTAGTGTTAGGTTCACATCCGAACCTTTCAAAAGAGTTTAACAAAGTATGCTTAAAAATTGTTGCATAAGACTGATTGAAAGAGATTACAATTCTACTACATATTTCCAAAACAAAATTGGTGTTACAGGTTTACCAAAACAGGGCTCAACAACCTCTTGTAAAGTATCCCACCAAGCAGCCACAAAAATTCACAGCAACCAAAACTGTACAAACCTGCGGGTAACAAAAACCCGTTAGCTGTAAAGCTAAGTGAACAATACATCACACTGAATAAATATAAATCAGGAATCAAATCGAAATAACACATAGTTGCATATATATAAATATACATATCAGATGACAACCACAAACAAATAAACTTCACAATTTCCCTTTCTTTGCTTTCTACGACTAACACCAACATCAACAGCCCTCATTAAATTTTTTTTCTTTTCTGCGATGACTACAGCAAACAATAACAACCTTTGTTTATTTATTTAATACATAGTCATATGAATTTAATCTGCAGAAACAGTAGGTAAGAGATCAAACTCATGGTTCAAACTAAAGCTCCATCTTCTACATCCTTTAATGGAGGTTTCATGCTCCTATCAACAAATCCTTAAAATTTCTATCAAATAATGTATCCATTCATTGTCAAACTTGCTAATAAACATATATAAACTCAAGTAATCAATCAATTTGTAATTTAAATCAACTACTCATAAACCCTAAAAATTTAACCTCTTCTTGTTCTTGCAAGAGTTCATGAGATTACAAGGATTCAAGTTACATACCTATATAGTCTTCACTTGACAGCAATTCACAACTCAAATCAAGTAATATAAGATGATTAGGGTTCTTGAAGAGTTTAGGATAAAGGCAAATGGGGTTTCCAGAAAGTGAAGTAAGGGTTCTTTTTTTTTTCACCCCCTGATCGTACGCAGCACAAACATATCTCATTTGGGTTATTATTATTGTATTTATATTTTTAAATCTTAACATACAATGCTTTACTCAGCATTCATTTTCCTTTAATATTCCTAAATAATAATAATCATTTAAACACTTAGAAATTCAAATAAATCAAAACAAAATTAATTAAAAACCAAATAAATACTACGTACCACATACGAAGCTCCAAGTACTACTAGACCCAGATATGGGGTGTTACAAATCCACCCCCCTTAAAGGAGATTCCGTCCTCGGAATCTGATCGCTCTCGAATAAGTATGGATAGTGGGATCTCATTTCATCTTCTCTCTCCCAAGTCAAATTAGATCCAAGACTATGTTTCCACTTAATAAGCACCAACGGAATAGTTTTCTTTCGGGTCTTTTTAGACGATCTGTCGAGGATCTCAACGGGTTCTTCTACTAACTTCTGAGACGAATCCACACGTAATTCTTGGAGAGGGAGAATCTGCTCATCTTCAACTTTACATTTCCTCAAATAACAAACATTAAAAGTATTATGGATACCCGCTAATTCTGGTGGTAAGTCAAGAACCACTGTCTGTTCATTCACAATCTGACTGATTCTGAATGGCCCAATGTATCGCGGAGCAAGTTTACCACGCTTACCAAATCGAATGACACCCTTCCACGGTGAAACTTTCAAGTAAACCATGTCATCAACCTGAAAAGTCACTGGACGTCTTTTTGGTTCCGCATATTTCTTCTGTCTATCTCTGGCCGCCTGTAGTCGTTCTCGGGCAATCTTGACCTTGTCAGCTGTAATCTGCACAATTTCTGGACCTGAAAACTGTTTCTCCCCAGATTCCAACCAACAAGTAGGGGTACGACATTTCCTACCATAGAGCATCTCATAAGGAGGCATCCCTATACTGGAATGGTAAGAGTTATTATACGCAAACTCTATCAGAGGAAGATGAGAATCCCAAGAACCTCCAAACTCCAACACGCAAGCACGTAACATATCCTCTAAAGTCTGTATAGTGCGCTCGGATTGACCGTCAGTTTGGGGATGATAGGCAGTGCTGTGATTAACCCGAGTCCCCAATTGTTCCTGTAGAGTCTGCCAAAAGCGAGAAATAAACCTGGAATCACGATCAGATACTATAGATAATGGAATCCCATGTCTCGATACTATCTCATTAATATATAAAGATGCCAATTTCGTTAAAGATGCCGTCTCACTAGTCGCCAAAAAGTGGGCGCTTTTTGTCAAGCGATCTACTATAACCCACACCATGTCGTTTCCCCTTTGTGTTCTTGGCAGTTTTGTTACAAAATCCATCGTTATACGCTCCCATTTCCAGGCCGGAATATCTAATTGCTGTAGAGTGCCGTAAGGTTTTTGGTGTTCAGCTTTAACCTGAGCACAGATATGACAAGACTCCACATATTTTGCAATATCCACTTTCATCGTAGGCCACCAATACAACGGTTTCAAATCCTGGTACATCTTCGTGCTGCCTGGGTGAACCGACATTCTGGATTTGTGTGCTTCTGACATGATTAATTCTCTCAAATTCCCAATAATTGGGACCCAAATACGAGACTGCAATGTCTTTAATCCTCGAGAATCTTCTGACAGTTGATCTTTTAATTTTAACATTGTTTCTGATTTCAAATTCCCATCTAGCAAAGCTTCCATCTGAGCAGTCTTTAGTCGGGTAATTAAATCTGAAACAATCTCGAATCGCATAAATTTAATCCCCTCTGAAGATGCTTTCCTACTCAGTGCGTCGGCTACAACATTTGCCTTACCAGGCTGATATCGTATCTCACAATCATAGTCTTTAATCAATTTTAACCAACGCCGTTGACGCATGTTCAATTCTTTCTGAGTAAATACATACTGAAGACTCTTATGATCTGAATAGATTACGCAGTGGGTCCCGTACAAGTAATGCCGCCATAATTTCAAAGCAAAAACAACGGCTGCAAGCTCCATGTCATGAATGGGATAATTCCTCTCATGTGGTTTTAGCTGTCTGGAGGCATAAGCAATAACACGGTCTCTCTGCATAAGAACACATCCAAGACCTGCAAGTGAAGCATCACAATAAACAACAAAATCATCAGAACCCTCAGGTAGGGCTAATACCGGAGCCTCACATAATAACTGCTTCAACTTTTGAAATGCTGAGTTTTGAGATTCAGTCCATTGAAACGGGACATCTTTTCTGGTCAACTTAGTCAATGGTCCTGCAATCTTAGAAAAATCACGTATAAACCGTCTGTAACACCCGGCAAGACCCAGAAAACTCTTTATCTCTGAAGGAGACTTTGGCACACCCCAATTCATAACAGCCTCAACCTTTGCAGGATCAACCTTAACACCTTCGGAGCATATGACATGACCCAAGAAGTGAACTTCCCGTAACCAAAATTCACATTTGGAATATTTAGCATAGAGTTGTTCACGTTTCAGAGTTTCTAAGACTTGTCTCAAATGATCAGCATGTTCAGATGAAGTCTTAGAATATATCAGAATATCATCAATAAAGACGATTACAAACTTATCCAGAAAAGGACGGCATACCCGGTTCATAAGATCCATAAAAATAGTTGGGGCATTCGTCAGACCAAAAGGCATAACAAGAAATTCATAGTGGCCATACCTGGTTCTGAAAGCTGTTTTGGGAATATCTTCATCACATACCCGCACCTGGTGATAACCGGATCGCAAATCAATCTTAGAAAAATAAGAGGCACCCTGTAACTGATCAAACAGGTCGTCGATACGTGGTAGAGGGTATTTGTTCTTCACTGTTCTTTTATTCAATTCTCTGTAATCAATACACATTCTGAACGTGCCGTCTTTCTTTTTCACAAATAATACCGGGGCACCCCACGGTGAAGAACTGGGTTGAATAAATCCCTTATCAAGTAATTCCTGTATCTGAGTCATCATTTCTCGAACTTCTGAAGGTGCTAACCTGTAGGGTGATTTTGCGACTGGATTGGCACCGGGAATCAGATCAATTTTGTATTCAACTTCACGAACAGGCGGTAATCCGGGTAACTCATCAGGAAACAACTCCGGGTATTCCGAAACCACCCGGATATCTGTAAGTGCCTTTTTCTCCTTTCTCGCGTCAATTACATATGCTAGAAAAGAATCACACCCTTTGGCCAGAGATTTTCTGGTCTTCATAGACGAAATGATAGGAAGATCAGAACCACGCCTCTGCCCGCGAGCCACTACATGTGACCCGTCAGACAAAGGAATTTCAATTATCTTTTTACTACAAGAAATTTTAGCATTTACAGAACTTAACCAGTCCATTCCAATAACTGCATCAAAGCCTGATATAGGCATTAAAAGAAAAGACACGGGAAAACAAGCACCCTCAATTTCAATAAAAATTCCAGTCACAGATGTTGTAACAGGAACACATTTACCATCCGCCACTTCCACTTCCAATGGAGTGGATAACACAGAAACAGGTAGTTTCATATTATCACAGAATCTCATAGAAATAAAGGAGCGATTAGCCCCTGAATCAAATAAGACACATGCAGGTGCAGAATTTATAAAGAAAGTACCAACAATAACATCACCTGCAGTCTGAGCATCATCAACTGTCATCTAGAAGGCACGTGTCTCAGCACGAGGGGGTTCCTTCCTCTTCTGACCTGGGCCGGAACCAGAAGCACCAGTCAATCGAGCCTGTTGGTTTTCTGGACACTCATGATACATATGCCCCTCCTTCTGACATTTAAAGCAAACCCTATTCTTCTTTGTACATTCATTAAACAAATTACCTCGCAACCCGCATTTGGTGCACCGCTGTGTCTGTTTGGTGCAGTGCCCATCATGAGAACTCTTACATTTATCACACCATAAAGACTGAAATCGTGCTCTAGCTGCTGACTGAGGTTGGGTACCTGATCCACTAGCTCCCTTTTTCTTGAATTTAGAGTTAAACCTGAAGGTATCTTCTTTCTTAGCAGGCTCTGATTTCTTTGTCTCTAATTGGGCTTCTTTCATATCACCTTCAAAAGATCTAGCAAACTCATACGCTTGTTCCACAGTAGTAGCCATTCTCACATTGTGTCTGAAATTTGGAGGTAATCCTTTCACATAATGCTTGATTTTATCCTGCTCAGTAGGTACCCAAACATTTGCAAATTGCAACTTATCCATAAATTCGGTACTGTACTCCTCAACAGATCGGCTCCCTTTACTGATATTCATAAACTCATGTTTCAGACGATCTAAATTAAAGGAAGTCAAGTATTTATCTTTGATTCTGTTCTCAAACTGCTCCCAAGTCATTGAGTCAACTACTGTCTTTCCCAAAGTTGCTTTAAGAGTTTTCCACCAAGATAAAGCCTGACCCTTGAGACATCCGATGGCAAAAGTAACTCTTTCACGAGGATCCACATTACATGCATCAAATTTATGATCGATTTCTTGTAGCCAATCCATCAGAACATTAGGATCTTCACTTCCTTCAAAATTAGGAGGCCTGGCATTGTTAAAGTCTTTAAATATGGCATATTTCTTTTTCTCTATAGGAGCTCCTCCAGGATGTAATGCCCGTAGTTGTTCTAACTCTGCCTCAATCTGTTGTACATAAGCTTCCCTCTGAACTGCATAGTCATCCAGATTTTGCCGAGGAGAAGGTGGTTGATTGACAGGCTCTCGGTTCAGGTCAATATCCTGTAATCTAGGCATCTAAAAATACACAATAACACAATTGATATAGGGGTTAGTGTTATATGCATTAACACATAAACATAGTATAAAGGTTACATCAAACAAACCAAACCTTGTTGCTGGGATACTTCACGTATTTGAGTCCGGGTTTGAGACTGAACACTCCACAAAATGTTCAATTCCCTCAAACCAGGGCTCTGATACCAAATTGTAACACCACAATTTCGAGCCAAAAATTTTTTTTTTTTTAAACACAACGGAAGACTTAATATATACTAATTCAACAAAATAGTAAACTAACAGAGTTTACTAAAATATATACATATCTAGTATTAGGTTCACATCCGAACCTTTCAAAAGAGTTTAACAAAGTATGCTTAAAAATTGTTGCATAAGACTGATTGAAAGAGATTACAATTCTACTACATATTTCCAAAACAAAATTGGTGTTACAGGTTTACCAAAACAGGGCTCAACAACCTCTTGTAAAGTATCCCACCAAGCAGCCATAAAAATTCACAGCAACCAAAACTGTACAAACCTGCGGGTAACAAAAACCCGTTAGCTGTAAAGCTAAGTGAACAATACATCACACTGAATAAATATAAATTAGGAATCAAATCGAAATAACACATAGTTGCAGTTATCACTGCACAGTTTCAAACAATTGGGTCTCCATTTTGACCCGCTTCGCCAGGAGGAACGGCGGTGGATCAAACCGCACCCCCATTGGCCTATGGGAGTTACCGTTAGCCCATTAACTCGGTACTTAACCTGAGTAGGCCTGCCAATCAGACAACCTCCGAAGAAATGAACATGTTCCCATATTACAAGTTACTAAATACAAATAACTCATAATCTCAAATCTTTATAATCATACTTTAACTGGAAGCAATACAAAAACTGCATCAGACTTTAAGTCCGGAACTAACGATTGCAAACCAATTCAATATTAAACCGTTACCTGGGTTATAATTATTCAATTATAACGTATCACTCACCTTTTTCGAAATTGGAAATATTACTTTCCAAAAGCTCCTTCACGTTGTTGTGGACCTAACATCCACAACAAAACCAACAAGTTATTACTCTTTCACATTACACTCATAGATGCTAAACAATTTATACCATAACCATAATCAATATATAACACATAAATACTTTCTTTAACTTTAATAGAGAGATGATAGGAGAGAGGGATATCTAATTCCTATATTACTTTTTTATTATTTAATTGATATCCTTAAATTTTGATTTATTTACTAAATTGTAATATTTCATCTTAACCATCAATGAATTAACTATAGGATCTAGATTAATTATCGCACTTTTCGCAAATAAAACACTTTTCGCAATACCAACACACACACACACATATATATACTAGCATATTACCCGCGCAATGCGGCGGCGTCAACTAATTTTTACTCAGTAACATGCTTGTTTTCAGTATTAATCAATACAGTGATAACAAATAATTTTGCTTTGGCAAGTGGTAACATGTCTATTTTTTTATCTTTTTTCCATTTTCTTTATTATTATTCTATTCTCTATTAACTCTTTTATTATTTTAAAATAAATTTTGAGAACAATTAAATAAGAAAAACGATCTCTACTTATAAAGTAGATTAAATTACATGACAATACAGAGCGTAAGTTAGTAATTTGAAACTATTAAAAATTAAGAGATTAAGATTATAGAATAAATTAATTTGAAACTATTAATTTTATATATGAGCTATTTTAAAAAATTAAAATATATGCTTATAAATTCTAATTATATGTTATTCACGGTTATAAGCTCTACTTTATTATACACATTTTTTTGATAAATAAGTTAAAATGTTTATAACATAATTGAATATTTATTATTTGATTTTTTTAAGTATGGAAGGTTTAGTTATTAAAATAGAATATAAGAATCTTATTAAATGCATCTAGTAGCTACTTTATATAATAGTTTCCATTTATATATATGAAGGGTAATTTAGTATATTCAACATACTTAAAAATTAAGAGTTTTTAAGTTGTAAATGCTTTATATAGGAGTAAGATATATATATATATATATATATATATATATATATATATATATATATATATATATATATATATATATATATATATATATATATATATATATATATATATGATTGAACTTTTCCCTATATATATGGAAAAATTCAAACGAGAACAATATTTCGTATGAAAACTTCGAGAACAGTTTCTAACATAATTAATGACTCTTTAATAAGAGTATTTTGGTTATTTATATATTTACAAAATCGTGAATTACTTTCAACTGGATCGTCATTAATGGATGAGGCTTGATTTTTTTAAAATACCCCTATTTAAAGATCATTAATAAGCCTTAATGAGTTATTGTTATTAACGAGTCTTTACCATATTTAACAATTTATATATTTTAACCAAAGTCAAAATTGTTCTATAACTTTTATACGAAAAGCAGTTGTTATATATGTAATATATAATTATAAGTCTAGATTTCTATACAAAGCATTGATTCATTTTAGGTAGTATGTCACAAGGAACTAGGAAGGAAACGTAGTGTTATGCGTACAATGTGTAACACCACAATTTCGAGCCAAATTTTTTTTTTTTAAACACAACGGAAGACTTAATATATACTAATTCAACAAAATAGTAAACTAACAGAGTTTACTGAAATATATACATATCTAGTGTTAGGTTCACATCCGAACCTTTCAAAAGAGTTTAACAAAGTATGCTTAAAAATTGTTGCATAAGACTGATTGAAAGAGATTACAATTCTACTACATATTTCCAAAACAAAATTGGTGTTACAGGTTTACCAAAACAGGGCTCAACAACCTCTTGTAAAGTATCCCACCAAGCAGCCACAAAAATTCACAGCAACCAAAACTGTACAAACCTGCGGGTAACAAAAACCCGTTAGCTGTAAAGCTAAGTGAACAATACATCACACTGAATAAATATAAATCAGGAATCAAATCGAAATAACACATAGTTGCATATATATAAATATACATATCAGATGACAACCACAAACAAATAAACTTCACAATTTCCCTTTCTTTGCTTTCTACGACTAACACCAACATCAACAGCCCTCATTAAATTTTTTTTCTTTTCTGCGATGACTACAGCAAACAATAACAACCTTTGTTTATTTATTTAATACATAGTCATATGAATTTAATCTGCAGAAACAGTAGGTAAGAGATCAAACTCATGGTTCAAACTAAAGCTCCATCTTCTACATCCTTTAATGGAGGTTTCATGCTCCTATCAACAAATCCTTAAAATTTCTATCAAATAATGTATCCATTCATTGTCAAACTTGCTAATAAACATATATAAACTCAAGTAATCAATCAATTTGTAATTTAAATCAACTACTCATAAACCCTAAAAATTTAACCTCTTCTTGTTCTTGCAAGAGTTCATGAGATTACAAGGATTCAAGTTACATACCTATATAGTCTTCACTTGACAGCAATTCACAACTCAAATCAAGTAATATAAGATGATTAGGGTTCTTGAAGAGTTTAGGATAAAGGCAAATGGGGTTTCCAGAAAGTGAAGTAAGGGTTCTTTTTTTTTTCACCCCCTGATCGTACGCAGCACAAACATATCTCATTTGGGTTATTCTTATTTTATTTATATTTTTAAATCTTAACATACAATGCTTTACTCAGCATTCATTTTCCTTTAATATTCCTAAATAATAATAATCATTTAAACACTTAGAAATTCAAATAAATCAAAACAAAATTAATTAAAAACCAAATAAATACTACGTACCACATACGAAGCTCCAAGTACTACTAGACCCAGATATGGGGTGTTACACAATGCAAATAAACTAATTAGGTTAAAAATTTATTCGGTCAATGTACTCTTGACATATTATTTAATTATTAATTTAATATGATAATGTATACGTGTTGTTAAATAAATATGGTATTTTGGTTATTTATATAATTACGTAACCGTCTATCTATCCGGTAAACCGATATTAATAAGCGAGACTTGATTTTTTCAGTATACCCCTCATTATAAATTGCCAATAATTCTTAACCCTTAATTAATTTTGATCAATGAACAATATTGATTTTCACATTCTCATATAACAAATGTTTTCATTTGAAAATATTGCTATGTATGTATAAATAGTCTAGATCTAAAACCAACATTAATCTAAGGTTGTCTGCCCATCATTTTTCAACAACTAAAATTGATTCTCGCGGTTCTCTTTTAAAAATAATTTTTAAATAAACTTTTTCTTATATATATATATATATATATATATATATATATATATATATATATATAATATGTATATGTTACCTAGTATATATACGAATTATTATTATTACTATTACTATTATTTATTTGTTTATTTATTTCGATGTAAAATTAATGGTGGGATATTTAGTGCCGGCTTGAAGTCAAACAAGAGGAATGTTACAAAAGTAGGAATTTGTTTGGGAATTATATTGTAGCAACAAATAATTTATTTATTAACGTATGTTTTGGGGTTGATTATATGATGACTATCTACATCTGTGAATGAAACTACGTTCGTCGTACGCAGAGTTCAAAGAAAAAATCTTGGAAGGATTAGGCAAGTCGTGATTAAAGTTCTTAGTAAATTACATAGATACACACGAACACAAACATGCAAGTACAAGAAAAGGATAGCTCAATCGATCAAGTGGCATCATATTTTATTACTAGTATATTTTTATATTATGTTTATCATATCATCATCTAGAACAGAATTAATTAATGTTTAATAAAGGGTATACTATGCTATTTGATTGATTAAGATAATAATTAGGAAGGAAGATATTCGATCTATCCTGTTGCTGGAACATTGTTATGTTGCGTAAGGTACTACATTGTGGTAGCCTCCGACATAATGATACTCGATGAACGAAGAACTATTAATTATTTATTTATTATCTTCTTCTTGGTGGGGCTCACAGGGGATCTTCAGAGTCATACTAATTCATACGAAGTTGTATTAAAATATATATGTCACACACACACACACACACACACACACACACACACACACACATATATATATATATATATATATATATATATATATATATATATATGTGGTAGGGATATATAAAGAAGGAATTAAAAATGAGAAGCCTAGGAAGCAATCTAGGCCTTTGATTAAATTTAATCTAAGGTTAGGATGATTAGTGGCATTTTAGTAAATAAAATGAACTTTAAGTGGGAGGGGCACTAAAAAAAGTGGCTGTAGGGGTATTTAAGTCATTACGCGCGTGAGTGGCAGCCACTCTCCTGAAAGGAGAGTGGGCTGAGTAAAAAAAACCCAATACCCCTTCATACTTTAACCAATCATAACTTTTATATAGTAAACTTTAAAAAAAAAAAAATTGCACCATTAAAAAGATAAAATTATGCTCTTTCATTTAATACCAGTCTTGCATATATTTTTTTATTTTTTATTTTTTTTGAACTATGTTGCACAAAATTTACACTGTGTTGCACCAATTTCGTACTGTAAGGCATATTACTTTGGTGCACGCATTTGGCGCTGTGTTACACAACTTTTACACTATATTACACAACGTTAATTTGTTGCACAACTTCAGAACTGTGTTGCACGTCTTTTTACTGTGTTGCACGTTTTTTAAACTGTGTTGCATGTTTTTTGGGTGATTCAAAAAACTGTAGAAAGTATACATCAAGATCTATAACTTTTATTCTTTAAGTTTTTGACGAATCAAACTCGATCTTGGTCAAAATTACGGTCAAATTGTTGAAAAAATAGAAAAAAACCAAAAAATTCGTATCTTGCTCATACTACATCCGTTTTAAATGATTCGAAAAACTGTAGAAAGTGTGCACTAAGCTCTACAACTTTTATGTTTTAAGTTTTTGACGAATCAAACTCGATCTTGGTCAAAACTAGGGTCAAAATAGTGAAAAAAATAGAAAAACTGTGTATTTGATGTGCAACACAGTGCGAATGCTGTGCAACATATTAATGTTGTGTAAAATAGTGTAAAGTTGTGTAATAGAGCGCAAAATATGTGCAACATAGTGATATGACTTACAGTGCGAAATTGGTGCAACACAGTTTAATATTGTGCAACATAGTTCAAAAAAATTAAAATATGCAATACTAGTATCAAATGAAAGAGCATAATTTTATCTTTAAAGTGGTGCAATTTTTTTTAAAAAAAACTTTAGTATATAAAAGTTATGGTATGTTAAAGTTTTAGGGGGAAAGACACAAATAGGAGGAATACCAAAAGTACCCTTGAAAGAGATGGGGACATGTGTCATCTCCTCCTTGCTTCCTAGACTTCTCCCCCAAAAAAACTTCTTCATTGATCCACGATCTATATATATATATATATATATATATATATATATATATATATATATATGCAAAACAAACAAGAACTGTTTTTCGTACGAGAACTGCGAGAATCAATCTGAGTCGTCCAATTTTTTCTCTTTTAATTTCATTGCCCACCCATGAATTCCTCACATGCACCCTGCCACATTTGATCCCCTCCACGCTCTCCCTTCATGAACTTCCCATATCCAAGGAACGGCTGAGATTGGTTCTCGCAGTTCTCGTACGAAAAACAGTTCTCGTTTGAACCCTCCCTTATATATATATATATATGGGAAGGTTCAAATGAGAATGAAAAATTAAATGAGAATTGGAGACTCAATCTCAACCGTTCATTTTGTAAGTGGAATTCATGGATGGAAAGCGTGGGGGAATCGAGTGTGGTAGGATGCATGTGAGGAATTCATGAGTGGACAATGACATTGAAGGAGGGGGAATTGAACGACTGAGATTGAGTCTCACATTTTTATTTAATTTAAGGTTCTCATTTGAACCTCCCAATATATATATTATATACTTGTTAAATGGATACAAAATAGAAATAGAAGGATAAGTATTCAATGCCTGAATGGGTTGATTAGTTACTATCTCATTCTCACACATGTATAACGTCGTATATTTAAGAGAGAGAAGAGAAGAGAGATGGTATATAGAAGAGATAAGGGGAGGGGTTAGTATGGGACTATGGGTGTTGCCAAGCAAACCCAAGAAACCCAATGAACCCCAATTAATGAAGATCGGGTTAAGCTATATGAATAATCTTAGAGCTTTGGTTTTTTTTTTCTAAAAGACTTTAATTGTCTTAATTAAAAAATAGTTCTAGATTTCGTTTTCCAGGAGTCCTTGGTAAGAAAGAAGAAGTGAAAAATGATAGAATTGAATGAGCGTTGAAGTCAATGTAGCTAGGAAGCAAAAGCGAAAAGGTAATTAAAAAACTAAATATACTACTTGACATACATTGTTGATATGCTGGATGCTTATAGGATTATTTTGTTTTTGTCTATAATTAATATTTTTTTAAAATAAAATCCTATTCCTGCTTATTTAACCTTCCTTCCTCATCTTTTCATCTAACATTCTCCACCCCATTAATTTAGCTAAGTTGTTTCTACCAATACACGGCGGTTTGCATTTTCAATCAAGAACCAACCAACTAATTACTAACCCTTTCTCCACCACCACCGTTAACAGTGTACCTCTAGCTTGTGGATGTGGAACCCTAATGATATGGTGAACTCTAAAGAGGAAGATGATGATTCATGGGAGGTAAAAGCCTTTGCAGAAGACACTAGTAATGTGATGGGAACCACTTGGCCACCACGCTCTTACACTTGCGCATTTTGCAAGAGAGAATTCCGATCGGCTCAAGCTCTAGGTGGTCATATGAATGTGCACCGCCGCGATAGAGCCAGACTACACCAGGCTCAGCTACCTAACTTGAATATATCTTCTACTAATTCTAATTCCAGTACTCTTTTGATTCCAACTCAAGAACTTGTTGCAAATGGTGGTCTATGCCTTCTCTACTCACTGCCAAAAGCTAATTCAAATTTCAACCCCTCATCTTTAAATAATAACATCAAAGGTAATATAATTCCTCTACTCTTCTCTCAATTTCATCTAATTAATATATATCAATATATATTGATAAGTTGATGGATTTTCTAGCAGCAGTGTCCCCTCATAGCTTCACGTCTCCTCTACCTTCGAATTCAAGCTACACAGAAGCATCAAATTCAAAAAGATCATGTAAGAGCACAGAAAAAGTTAGTATTATTAATGACAAGAAAAGGAAAAAGATTGATTCTGCTGGAGTTGAAGGAATTGATCTAGAGCTACGTTTAGGATGCAACTCATTCGGTTATTGATTGAAACACGTACACATCTCATATATAGCATGTTTTTTGTGCGTGAATCTGTACGTGTATTTCTTTCTTGTTAATTTTTCTTCTGATCGAAGCTTTGGTTGCCCTGGGCCGGCCCGTATGTTTACAACTGAAAAGATTCTGGTTTTTTGATCGATCAGTTGTTGGGGTTTATCCAAGAATTGAAGAGATGGATTTAAACTAAAGTTGAATAATGTATGAAGGGATGATTTTGAGGTACTTACAATAATTAAAAATACTTCAGATAAAGTTTATAAGGTTGAATTAGTGTCATTTTCATGTTCAAACTCAATTCATGTAATATGTAATTGTTTCCCTTTCAGGATCCTTGAATAAAATTTTTATTTTATTAATTAGCACTGCATGCCAATGTCATAAATTAATAGTTGATACCAAAGCAGATTAAATTGATTATTACTAGTAGGATAAAATAATTAACTGATTGGGGTTGACTTACCATATACGGTTTCACTCACTTGTATGTGTTAGGTTACTGTCATTGTTATTGAGCTCGATCAGTTCCTCCCACCACCATCCACAATCCTCTCTATATCATTGCCTAGCTCCATTCCCCCTCACCCTCTTCACCAATATGACGGTTACCACCATCTCTGGCCGTCCACAACCGCCTCTTTTCATTCCACCTCTCTCCCTCAAAAGTACCACCGGCCACCACCTTGAATGTGAGACTCTAAACATCACTACCACCTTCAATTTAACCTCCATAAACATAGCACCATCGTCAATCTCAAACAGCTAAATATCACCATCACCGTTAACCTCCAAAAACACACCACCAATGTCGATTGAACCAAAAACCCTAAATACCATCTTAAACCTCCAAAAACACCACCATAATCATCAAATCTAAAACGCCATTCTCGATGTCATCTTCAACATCTGGTTTACGTGCATACCATGCTACCATAAATGATTTGAGGAACACCACCACGGACCTCCGGTCAAAGGAGAGGGGATTCTAGGGGGGAAGAAAAAAGATAAAGATAGATAGATTGATAGAGGGTGTGTATGATTTGAAGAGGTTAAATGTGGTGGTGATGCAACGATCATAGGTGATTGAAATGTCGCGGCCACACATAGTGGTGATGCAAAGATCTAGGAGGTTGTCTTATAAGAGTTCTATTTCAGATCATTTTCATGTGATATGCAAAATTTTGGGTGGTTGTCTAAGGATGCTCTTTAAGGAACGATTTGAAGAGGTCAAAAGTGCTGGTTATGTGGCGGTTTCTAGAGGTTTGCTGCCGGTGACAAGTCTAGGTTAGCGATACTTAGAAGCGATACCTCGTTAATGGATTCGACGATGGTGGTGGTTGTAGATGGTTACTGGGTCGGCGACTATTTGAGCGGTGAAGACCGTGATTGGAGAAGATGAGGTAGTGATTTGAGTCGACGGTGGTGGCCAAAGGTTTGTTCTGGGCAATCCAGAGGGAGAAAGAGATGAAGATGGAGAAATGTGAGGTACGAGATCTAGGTAAATGTAAGAAGGAGAGATTTGTTTTAAAAGTATATTCTTTTTCATAATTATAAATATTAAAAGTAAACTAAAAGCGAGAAAAATGAATAAAAAATATAGACAAGGTTAATACAGTCATTTTATTGGACTAAAGATTAGACCGTCATTGGAACAAAATTTGTACTACTATGATCAATGGTGTAGTTTTTTAAACAAAAAGATTAAATATGTAATTTCATATAAACCACACTGACCAAGTAATAGCGTAACTTGTCTTCGCTAAATTAATAACAACGATATTTCAGACTTTTAGTAGTGATATTTGTCGTCGTTAATATATTTTTTTATTGTAGTGTGATCACTCCATAACTAATGCTTGTGACTTGTGAGTCTCTCGAGTCTCAACCACATGATACATTTCTTAAATATATGGTAATATTGTGCGCTTTTATATAAATAATAATGGGTTTAGTTCGCGTAAATGTATCCAAGTTGTCACCTTTTCCTATTGTGTGTATTAGACTTTCAGATTTACCGTTTAATGTATCACACTCTTAAAAGTTACCATTTAATGTATCAAACCTATTATAGCAGGTCACATGCTGACATGGCACCGGTTACAATGAGGTGGCATCTGACGTGGCATGATGTGACTGTTGACATGGTTTTTTTTATTTAAAAATAGATTAAAAATTAATAAAATTATAAAACTAAGTAAGTATTAAAAATATAATTATAATCAATAAAGTACATCCCTGCGTTTTCATCTTTTCTGATTTAGGGTTTTCAACAGAGAGATTTTGTGTTCAGATGGACAAGATATGGGTTTTGATTTCTGATTTCATCTCCATGCAATTTCTGTTCTTTCTACAAACATGCGATTTGATTTGGAGGTTTGTTCGTCTGTAGCATGGATATGAACCGTACGTCTTCATCGAGGGTATCGATCTTCATCTGGTTTTAAGGTATCGATGTTCATATTCATCATCGATCTTCATCACCGGTTTTGTAGGTCTTCATCGATCTCCATCAGGTTTAGGGTTCATCGATCTCCATCAGTTCATAAGTTTATACCAAAACTCTTCATTTCATGGTCTGTAATCGACGAGTTCTTCAATTGATTCTATACCAGATTTGTTCTTCAACTCAACTAGTTTTTCAATCAATTTCATCGAGGGCGATTTTGCAAGTTTTGATCTCCAGATTTCTTCCACCACCAACGATCAGTTCCGGAACAACCACCACCGTCCAGATCTGCAATTTTGAGGTTTTCAAACGATGGTTCACAGTTCATCAAGGGCGATTTTGCATTTTTGATTTGCTGAGGTATGTATCGATTTAGGGTTTCGATTTATTGCAGTTCATCTTCCTGGCTTACGATGATTCGATTTAGGGTTTTGTTCGATGGTTCTTGTTCCATCATCTGATATATTCCAATTAGGGTTTTTGTTCGAGGTCTGATATGTTTGATTCTTGTTCTCATCTGATATGATTCAATGGTTTTTGTTTCATCTATTCTTCAGATCTGTTTGGGTTCTGTTTTTGCCTTTTAGATTTCAATCTCTTCACTTTTTCTTGGTTTATGTTTATGCTTTAATCTAATGTTCGACTTTGATTTCGTGTTCATAAGATTTCATTCTTGTTGATGAAGATGATCGAATGTTCTTCCAGATCTTCAAAGTGCTTAAGCTTTATTTTGTTTTCATAATATAATAATAATTTACTGATGTGGCAATTGAAATAAATATAAAATATGAATAATTACCGGGTACCTGATGTATACCAACGGATTTTTATCAACGGGTATTAATCCGTTGATAAATTAGTGTATTTCCAACGGCATTACCAACGAAAAATACATTAATGGATTTTTACATTTTACCAACGGGCATCTGTTGGTAAAGCGGTTGGTAATTTTTATTATTTTTGGAGGGAATTTTCCCACCATTTTTTACCAACGGGATTATTTCATCTTTCCGTTGGTAATTGACTCAAATTTGGAGGGAGCTTTCCCGCTCTAAATTACCAACGGGTTTTGTTAATTTTTCCGTTGGTAAAATTTTAAAGAAAAACTAGTAACAACTTCATACCGTTGGTAATTTGTAATTTCCGTTGATAATTTCTGCTTTACAAAGTCTTTTGATATGTCTATTTCTCCCTTTACCCGATTTTTTATATTTTAAAAGATATATATATATCTTTCACAAAATACTTTAGTATTTCAAGAATATAGCAAGCAGAAGTCGTAAGTCATCAATTTTGGATATGAGTATTCTATTAAACTGAACCTACAAGAAAAATTAACAACACTAATGAACACAAAACTTAGTGAGTACGCAATCATAAACTAACAAATAATTGCACACACACACCCTTAAACCTGCAAACTCCTCATAAAATGCCACAAATCTTATACAATCTGCCACTCAAGCTATTATTTTGTCATTCAAGCTAATAATCTGTCATCGAGGCTATTATTGTAACGTTGTGATTTTGAAAATTCACATCTTTTTTAAAACATAATAGCGGATATATTAGACATCATTTAATGCGGGACAACCCGTTAACAAAATATCATCATAAAAAACCACATGGCCCGTGTACACCTTATATGACCTGCCATACACGACCTGCTAAAAGCTACACGAGTCATGTACCATACAGTTCAGCCGACTGTGTTTCCTCACATACACTATTTTGACCCAAAAATCGACCATAATCAATTCATATCAATTAGGGGTGTTTTCCTACACTCCAAACAGTCAAGAACACCAACCAAAACAATAGGAAACATAATAACATGCTTTGATTATTGGTTAAACCAATTGAACACACTAACACACCAGTCTCTTTAATGAATATAATAAATAGAGTATGCCGACCTATGTTGGATCGTTTCGTAATTGTTATCATTGGTTACATTCTGATACATTCTAAGACGCGAGAGGAGCACGAACGACACCTTCGAAAGTATTCGAGACCTTGAGACGGGACCAACTATATGCTGAAATATATAAACCTTTTTTATCCCTACTTTTTATTTTAAATGGTTTATATGAGAAATTACAAACAATTTCATCTAAATCTAAAAAACCTAGTTAAATCAGATTTTAAAAAGTGAAAATCACAATCAAATTGTTTTCATTTTTCTAATGTTCGAACACTTTTTTCATAAAAAAATTTGTTTAAAAGAATTTTATAAAAATTATTAACAAATATATATTCTTTATTAAAAAATAAAAAGAATTAATATGATTTTCTTTTTTCCTTTCCCGCTTCCTTTTCATTCTACCCTATTTTCCCCAAAATTTTCCCGCTTCCTTTTCATTTTCCCTATTTCCCCCAAATTTCTTCCCATTACCCTCATTCCATTTTACCGTTACCTAAATACTTAGACACCAAATCCATCGTTTCTTGTTAACTTATCCCGCCGACCGTCACGACGCCGACCCCAGCCCACCATATCGAGTGCCGACCACCACAGCGAGCAACGACTATCGATTGATTGTTGACCACCGACTACCACAACGAGCAACGACACAAGGTAGCCTCTAATCCTCTGTATCTCGCTGTGCCTAAACCCACGATTCTAAGATTATCGTTTGTCTTACAGCCGACTACAACCTTGAACCACGAAGCCGATTGATTACCAAGGTTGCCTAAAATCCTTTGAATCTCGCTTTACTGTACGAGGTTTTGCTTTAGTGTTGAATGCTGAAATTTGAAGCCAAGGTTCTAATTAGGACCAGAAGTTTATTGCTCTTATTTTTTTTTTCTTGAGTTAAAAGTGCTACTTAACTAGGTTTTAATGAGAGCTTGGATTAGAATACTATACTATTTGCCTATGCTAAAAGTGAGATTTAAGGGACTATTCTGATCATAGGTGACAGATTAAACAAGTTCTGGAAGCATTGTTTTAGCAAAACAGATTGAGATGAGATAGTTTCTATTAATGATAAATGAATCAAGTAGGCAAACAATAGTGTATCTCATAGAAAAGTTTTGTATCTTGTTTTAACCATTTCTTTAGTGGTTTTTTTTCCTGAAAAGGTTTGATAAACTACAAGAGGTACCAATAGTTGCCTCCTTTGAGGTGAGCTTGTTATTTTAGCAATTGCCTCCTTATCATAATGGTTGAAAAAACCACTAGACCTACATGTAATGCAGAGAATGGGATAAAAGAAAGACTAGTTGCAGTTTCCACTAATTTAAAATATATAATACATCTTTTACAGTGATTTTTTTTTCAAATTTAGAATTGATTTTTCTTCATTATCATGTGTTTTAACTTGTTAATAAACTTTAGAAAGTTCTAATAGAAAAGTTGCTTAAATTGCCTGTTAATGGGTATTATAAGAATATGCTTTTATATATTTAAAACTTTATGATTATGGGATGTTTTGATGATCTTATTTTCCAGTTAATAAATTTATTAGCTAGAATATTGATAATCTTATAAATCACTTTGTTGCAAATTTATTTCTTGTATAGCTTGATGTGGCAAGACTGGTTTTGATAGTCAATCACTTGATACTACAATTTATTGCAAAGAATTCTTAAAATGCCTTGATTAAAAACACAATATTCACTTGATACTACAATTTATCTCAGATGGCTGGTACAAGAGGTCATAGTGGTGGTCAAGGGAAGAGAAGTCGTAATGCTACAACTCCCACATCTGATTCCCAAACACCTATACAATGTCAAACTTCCACTGAGGCTGGGGAACGCAAACGTAATGAGTGTATATTTCATGTTCAGCTAATGAGTGTGAAGTTTTTTGCGGAGTCTTGACATCAACTGCACATATTTCATGTTAGTGTATATTTATATAATATTTGTATCAGCCTGTTTGACCGTTACCCAACCTGTAATTCTTCTTTTTAAACTACACTATTATAATGTGTATTTATATGTTTATAAATATGCTGAAATATATAAATTTGTTGAACTTCCTTGTAGTATACAATCTTATTGCATTACTTTAACTTCCTTGGAGATCGAAGAACAAGTACCAAAAGAAGTAGCAAATAGAGTTGCTTCTCATATTGATTCAATCGGGGGAGATTGAAGAAAAAATGATGGCGGAGATGGATGCCAAAGAAGCAAACTTGCTCGCCAAAGTAGAAAGATGAGAAAAGATCGGAGCACTAGTAGGCCTTGAAACACACTTGGAAGATGCCTGGTAATTACTTGTTTTTTGGTGATCACCAAACTACTTATTGTTGGGAGATAATTGACACTTGTATTAAATTTTGTTTTGTGATTTCCAAGCTTTTTGTAGATCGAGATTATTTGGTCTTGTATATCAATTTGTAGTTGCCAAACTAATTATAGTTTGGAAACCCTTAAATTTCGTTGCATTGGACGATTGTAATTTGGTTTGACTTATAAAAACCAATTTATAGATATTTAGTTGATTGTTACGTCAATACGTATGTATAATTTACCAACGAGATATATAAATTTTCTGACGGGCTTTCAACCATCAACGGTGTTTTTGTTGGTAAAATGCGAGCACAATATAAGGTCTTGGCTACCCTAATTACCAACAGGTTATTTTGATCACCAACAGTGATTCCGTTGGTAAAATACCAATGGGTTATAAGGTTTTTGGTTACTAAAATTACCAACGGTTATTTTTAATTACCAACTGCTTTCCGTTGGTAAAATACCAACGGATTCGTTGGTAAATAAATTTAGCCACGGGTCTTTTTCCGACAGACCATTTCCGTTGGTAATCTCGTTGGTAAACCGAATTACCAACGGAATTAGCCTATTTACCAACGGATTTCGCCCGTTGGTATTGACAGTTTTTCTAGTAGTAGTCACCCAATATATAAAATGGTAAGTTTGTAAGGTTTGATACATTAAATGATAAGTTTTAAAGTTTAGTACACACAATAGCAAAATGTGATAACTTTAATACATTTTGATGAACTAAACCCAATAATAATATTATTAAGTGGGTATTAAAATTTAATGTTACATCGTCAAAATGCATAGTACTACGTGTATGCATGTTTACTTTCATGGGACAAAACATCCTCTTTTGTTAAAAGTTTATTTTCCATGCTCAAAATATTAATATTTAATGTTCAACTACCTAAGAAAGGTTGTGTATGTATATGTGGCCAGATGCACAACACAAACTTGAAAGTTGGCAAATATCTTACATGACACAGGCATGCATTATTGTGTCCGTTTCTGATTAGTGATCATGCATGATTAATGTTCCAAAGTGATTATGTGGTTGTAATCCTTGAAAAGCATATTGGGCCGTTGACTCATGCATGGGCGAATCGATCTAATTCTAGTGGCACTGGCCTGGCTATTGACTTTTCAGCCGTACATTGTCAAGCAAACTACCTATTCTTTTAAATTCTTTTACGAAGCATATGTCAAATTCTTTAGGAATATATATAAACAACGAATCTAGCTAGTATATTTACAAATGATCTTGAAAAACTTAGCAATACATAAAGGTATAGTAACCAATTAACAACGAAGTGTGTATATATATATATATATATGGTTTAATTTTTTATCAATGATCCTCACTCGTCCGTTTATTTTGTCGTATCAACTAAGTTAAGGAACTACATACGTGGTTTTGGCCCGGTCGACTTAGAATTGTTACCGGTGCATTAGAGTATATCAAGTATTTGTCAAAATCTTGGACTATGGTTTAGAGTATAACATTTGTCAAGGTATTTAATACAAGTTTGCAAACTGACAGCACTACGGGAAAACTGAGTTTTAACAACGATATAAGTCGCTACTAATACCCCCATAAATCGCTTCTAAGGCTTTATCAGCGACCAGTCGCTACTATTGCCTCTCTTCCGCCGCCACCCAACAATGTTTGCCCGCCGCCGCCTCCCTTCTCTCTGTCGTCCCTCTTGTGTGACGACTTTCTTTCTTTTATTTACCCTCTCGTCTTGCCTTGGGGACGCATTGTAAATAACTTTTTCTCTCCTCTTGCTGTCGTGCCTCTTCCTTTGCCGCCGCTGTAGTTGTAGATCCTGCCGTTGTAGTCGTAGCTCCTACCGACGCTGCACCTCCTGCCGACACTGCACCTCCTTTTTCCCCTGTCGCACTACCTCTTGCCGCCGTCGCGCCTCTTACCGCAGACGCGCCTCCTCTTGCCGCTTTTCTTTTCTAAATAGCTATGTTCTTTTCTACATAGTTTTTCTTAATGTTTTAATTTCTTTCATCTCTTTAATTGTATTTTTTACTCGAGTGTGAGCGTCCGATCTCCTACCACTCTCATTACGGGGGAGTATTAGAGAAATAATGTAATTAGGGTTTTCGCATAGTTGGGTTTGGCTCATTAGGTTTCATATTAGGGTTTCTACACTACCCTTTTACTCTATATATAGTTGTCATTATAATACAGTTTACCTACAGGGTTTTTATTATTCTACAACAGCTATTGCCTTGAATTCTGTAGTGTAGAATAAATCCTTGTTCACAA
This sequence comes from Pulicaria dysenterica, assembly GCA_947179395.2. Classification (NCBI taxonomy): domain Eukaryota; kingdom Viridiplantae; phylum Streptophyta; class Magnoliopsida; order Asterales; family Asteraceae; genus Pulicaria; species Pulicaria dysenterica. The sequence continues at coordinate 109,772,741 of OX359290.1, read as the reverse complement.
GTGGTCAGATTATTATATTTGGTGGGAGTGGTGTGTCCTAATTATTAAAGAAACAAAGTTTTATATAACATATTCACCTACAACATGAGAAGTTACTCTTACATTACATAACTAAGAGTTATTACAATTTCAGTCCTTGTGGTTTATCAGTTATAATAGGTTTGGTTCCTCGATTCGTGAACTTATGGATCTAGTTCCTCTTAACCCGAATTCATCACATTTTTGGTCATTCCCAACTTAAATTGACCAAAATATCCATTATTTCATTCTTTTCCTTTTAATTATTAGTTGATTTTTCTACTAATTTTGATTATAATATTTAATCATTTAAAGATCTAAAAATATAATGTCTCTTCACACATACACTCTTCCTCTCTCTTCACTCTCTCAGACCCCCCCCCCCCCCCCCCCAACCTCCACCTTCTCCGCCCATCACCTTCTTCGGATGCTTCCATCATTTGCAACCTATGGCCACAAACACACACACGCACACACAAGTGAGTCTCTATTGTGACACACACACACACTCTCTCTCTCTCTCTCTCTCACACACACACACACACGTAGAAACACACACTTCACAAAAAAGGCAGATCAAGAGAGTTTGAAAGAGAACACAAATCAAACCTTAAAATGTAACATAATCATAAACTAAGATCTCAAAAGTCAGAAGGGTTAAATCAAGAGAGTGAGTTTGAGGGCTCACATCCAAATAGAGAGTATGAACTCAAAACTTCTAACAATAACACCACCACCACCACCATCACCACCAACACCTCTACTAACTCCTATAGATTTTTATTGATGAATGGGTCCTGTTTGGCTTTAAATTAAAAAGGGGGTTTTTTGTATGGGGGTTTGTTTGGCTTTATAATAATCAAGGGTTGTGTGTGTGAAAATGAAGGAGGTGGCGGCCGTGGAATTTCGGGCGGCATTGGTGACGTTGATTTTTGGTATCAAGAAAGCAGTGTGGGTGGTTGCAGATTAAGGAGTCGGCGGTGGTTGAATACGATGGAGGCGATAATGTGGTAGTTGTAGAAGAAGGTGGCCAGCGGTGGTCGGTGCATCTGTGCGTGTCACATAAAAGGGGTAGAGAGAGTATGTGTGTGTGTGTGTGTAAGAAGAGAGAGGGGGAAAGGGATAGAGAAAAAGAGAAGCATTAAAAGAAAATAAGTAATTAATTCTAATTATATTATTATTGATAAGCATTAGTTTAAGGAATTATAATAAAAAGGAATTGGAAAAATGTCATTTACGGTGTGTTCACGAGTCTTGTAAAAAAAAAAAGGAAGGAAGGATGATATTAGAGAGAAAAGAAAGTAAAGGAATTTACATAACTTTTAATTTTTATGTTCCCTGAGAGAAGAGAAAAGAAAATAAATATTTCTAATTAAAAATTACAGAAAACAAAAATATAACTTTACAATTTTACCCTTATATTAAAAAACCAATTTAACCCCATCATATCAACATAAGTTATCTGCAAGTGCTTAGAGTAAAAGGAGTGGTCACCCCCTATCATCCCCATCACACCGCCACGTCAGCTATTAACTCTCTCCACTCAGCCTGTCACTTGGACTTGTAGTGATCACTATTCACCACACCAAATTATGGGACCCATCTTATTTTTATATTTTACATTTAATTCAATAACACTCTATAAAAATAAAATAAGATTTTTATACTAAAAAAAAATCGTTTGAAAATATAAGGAAAAAACTAGAATTGTTTATTTGACTCTTTTAATAATATATGATTCAAGTAATACGAGAGGCTAAAAGTTAAAAAAAAAACTCAATGGGCTAAAATGACTAGTTGTGTAAAGTTGATGGATTTAAAAAAAATATGTTGATGTAATTTAGGTTAAAAGATTTTTCCAGCCGTCATCTTCTTCAAGCCATCTTCAAAGCTCTGCACTTTATATATTTTTCTGGTTCTTACTCATCTTTTCTTCTTAAATGTTTTTTTGCTTCTCATCTAAGGTTTTTTACAGATGGTTTATTTATATGGATACCTCGAGTTTCAGACCCCACATGAAATCACCACGCAAGCTTTTTTGACGTGGAATCTACCACCGACCGCCTTCCACCACAGCGCTATGGAGTGGGAAGACCACCTAGCTAAACCCCTTCCACTCCGAGCTCTCTTACTATTAAATTAATTAACCACGTGGAGGTGGCTTGCCTCACAATTGACAATGGCTTTCACTCAGTAAAGATAAACTCTGTGAGAATTAAGCTGAAAGACATCCTACATATATGTAAAAATCAATAAGCAGTAATCGGTCGAAAAAGAATTTCTTTTTTTTCCATTTGAGTCAAACATTTAGTTTGACCAAACTAAATAGCAAGATCAGAAACAAAGTGACGACGAAAAACACCAGAGTAATAAAGGTTGAAGAAGTGACAACGAAAGCAAGATCAGAAAGCTACGAGAGAAAAAACAGAGTATGCTAAGGGCAATTGTGGTAATTAGATAGAATTATAAAGATGCTTCATTTCTTTCTCTCCAAATCCTCCCGATTTTGGGAAGAAAGTTTGGAAGCGAAATTGAGCAAAATTCCCCTTTCTCTTCTCCTCATTTCTCTCCAAAAAAATATGTGGAACACGGTTTTATTTTCACTTTTTTCTCAATTCTTTTCCTTTCTCTCCTTAAAGACTTCTCGGGAACACAATGTTAAGATTGAGAGGGATACAAAAATGCAATAAATTCTGGTTGGAAGGAACCGAATCATAAGTATTCACATTCAATGATCAAAACTATTAAAATGGGTAAACTATAGGAACCAAAAATATAGTGAATTATATATAATTAAAGAAGCAAAATAGCTAAGGGACATGTTAATGAACATACTCTCAGTGCTAGCTCTTTGTACCACTGATTTCTATACATTGTGACAGTGAAATTACACTATAAAAAAACATATAGCCAATCCATGTGATAATATATAGCTTTCAAGTCTGTTTTTACAAGTAAAAATTAGAATTTGACATAGTTTGTAAGTCAGGCCGTCAGAGTAACTTGATGTAATTTTGCTCATACTAGTCTTCTGTGAAGTATGTTATGGTGTCTTTGTCCAGCTCGATCGATCATACTTCTAGTATATTCCTCTAGCTAGCTCCTCGAGCTCGCTACTTCTCATGTAAATCATCTTTTGCCGGTCAAATTAAGACAAAGTCTACGAAGAATATATAATATGATCATCGATCCCTACACAAAATTAATGGCGGTTACGTACCGTCATAAATACTGATAGCATTACGAAATAATCAAGTTGTCTTGCTTGGCCACTAGTGTATACGTGGGGTTAATTTCTGCAGCTACAAATGTTGATAGTTGGACCACTAAAAAGTACCTTTCCTTCATTTAATGATAATCAACCCCCTTGCGTGCATGAGATTCTTAATTAATAAACATGTAGCTTAAATTATGCGTAAATTAATTTAATTATTGTTATTTAATTAGTACGTAGATTAATGTCGATTAATTTCACCTGCCATTTGAGACACCTTTGATTTGAAAACCTCCATTTATGGTAAGAATGAAGAGTAAGATGGGAAAATGGAATAATCAAAACCATCTACTATTAAAGGGGTGGACAATTATTTTTTCAACAAAATTAAGTTAAATAAATATGGATATAACTTTTTTGGGACGAATATTTAGGTTTGTTAAATTTAAACTCAAAACCAATTGGCTATGGAGTACTAGCTTGGGACCCTTATTAATAATATTACAAAAGTCACTTTTATCCGATTTGAGTCATTACTTAACACTTCCCTCACGTATGGTGTTTATTTTCCGTCCAACACATAAATGCTTATGAGTTACGTGAAGTCTATGTGTCTTTTGACAATAATTTTTTCTATGGAAAAATATCCTAATAAAGCGTGTAAGAAATATTTATTAGCTATGTATTGTGTTCTATTAATTAGACACTTTTATGTTAAGAACGTACGTAGGAAAAATTACGTTAAGAACGTAGACACTTTTATTAAATTTTCATTTTGAAGAATACACAATTTAATATTAAATTTTATATCTATTAAAGAAAAAAAAAAAAAAAGAACAAACATTACATGGTCTCTAGTGGGGGTGGTCCAACCCGGGTAATAATATGTACATGAGACTATGAGAGTGTCAATTCTGAATGTATGGTCCTCTAAACGAAAACTAAATTAATGGAAGGATATTAACTTTTCATAAATACTTGAAAACTAATAATAGAAATTAGAATATATAATATGTATATCACAAAGGTGAGGTACTAGTGATAAAAGATTTTATTTTTCAGGATGAAAATACCAGAAAAGTCTCAAGTTTAAATCCTAAGAGAACCCAAATGTCCTTTGGCCACGAAGGTTCACGCACCCGCAATGACTTCGAAATATTCGCAAAACATATGGTCGTCATCAAATTAGTTGGTTCACAAAGTGAGTCGGATACCCTACAAGAATTCAAGGAAATAGCAGCGACACGTTTAGCAGCGACAATGGCGATAGCAGCGACACCTCGCTGAACGCGCATCCAAGGAAATCATGTTATTGTTTAACTTATAAGTTACTAATGTACATATTTAGGGAGATGTTTGTTTTAGCTTATATAAGACTTATTTTTCGGGCTTAATTTTTTATTAGTTAATTTTTTTTGAGTTTTTGCTTATTTTCTGACTTTTGAGCTTATTATGAGTTACATCAAGAAGAAAATAAGTCACACTTGTGAAAAAAGCCATTGATAAGTTAAAACAAACGCCCCTTAATAATTTTGTAGCACAATCAACTAGATGTCATGCTTCATAACCCAACATTTAGAGCAGCAATGGAATCGGCAACGACAAACGTAATTCAATCGTTTTCAACCTAAAACGATAATGTGGATGACGACGACAAGAACGGGGACGAAGATAGAGGCGAGTAGTTAATTATATATAATATTATGCTTTGTGTATTAACAAACAACAATTAACTAAAACATATATGTATGTATTAAGACTTTGTAATAGCTTCGTCATTTGTATATAATATTAGTTTTCTGATTGGTGTTATTGAATTATTAATAAAACATGTAAGAATTATTTTTGTAGTGAAGTATAAAAAGTATGAAAAAACCAATAGCCGTGATAGCAGGCAGTACGTAGCAGCGACAGTTAATAGCAGCGATATCAATTGAAGCGACTTATGAGTATTAGTGACAAGGCAATAGCAATGACTCATGTCGCTGATAAAGCCTTTTACAGCAACTTTGAGAGGTATTAGAAGCGATATTTGTCACTTTAAAGATCCAATTTTTGTAGTGTATATAGCTAGGTTAATTAAAAAAAATTGATGCTCGTTTAAAATTGACATTTTTTTGAAAAAAATTGTGTGCCCGCGACATACTTCGCATCTTAATTAGGGGGTCCTTTAAAGACTACTAGTGGCAAAAGAATTTGAAGTCAGAATGGTTTAATTAATAAAAAAAGAAAAGGAGAATATGAGCAACAGATTAAATAAAGCCTTGAAACAGTATAATAACAAAAACCCTAGAGCTGACAATTCATATTACTGTGTGACTATCACTTTCCTTCTTTTTCTCCTTTCTATGCATAATATGACACTAGCTAGCCAGTACTATATAGTATATACATATATATACACACAATATATATGGATCGACCAAGATATGGATAGTGAAAATTTGTTTGGCAGAGAGATTAGATTGTAGGGTCATGAGAAAAAGCACAAGTCATATTCCTTTGCATATATGGGCCCAAAAGCCATGGATAATGATTACCCCTCTCTTGCAGTAACTAAAACGACGCTTCCTAAGTATAGTGCCAAAACCAGAACTGCATATTTAAGTGGGTGAACATGCTGCAAGGGCTAGCTACTTTACAATAATATCTATCTCCTGGCTCCTGCCTGCATGCAGTACGTGTGTTAATAAGTTTAACCTTAGAGAGAAAGTATAACACATGTTTGGAAAAAGTTTCAATCCATCAGAATTTAAGTTACTAGATATATTTCTTTCGGCTTGTTTCAGTATACAAAATGGTATAAAAATAAATTTTTTTTAAAATGACATTGTTTAATTATGTGCGCTGGCTACTCGCTAGAATTTTGTTTTGTTTGTTTTGTAATAGATACCATTCTTATTTAAACTTTCTTCACATTTTCATATCCAAACATTCTCCACCATTTAATTAATGTTCTTTCGACCACTACAAGGTGGTTGTTGTCCTTGAATTTTTGTCGACAACCACCAATTAACCCTAGCCATCTCCACCTCTGGCCACCACTACCGTTGTGATATACTTGTGGATGTGGAACCCTAATTCGGTGACGGTGACGGAATCTCAAGAGGAAGATGAGTCATGGGAGGTGAAAGCCTTCGCAGAAGACACTGGAAATGTGATGGGAACCACTTGGCCACCACGCTCCTACACTTGCACATTTTGCAGAAGAGAATTCCGGTCAGCGCAGGCTCTCGGCGGCCACATGAATGTGCACCGCCGTGACAGGGCGCGCCTCCACCAAGCACAACCTAACTCGCAAAACCCTAATTTATATTCTTCGTCTTCAAATCTCTTGATTCCAACTCAAGAACTTTCTGCAGATGGTGGTCTATGTCTTCTCTTTTCCTTACCTAGCCCTAATGCTATTTATAAACCTCCATCTTTAAATAATATCAATTCCCATCTTCTTCCCATTACACCTCATCATAATACTGAAAACTTTATGAATTTTCCGTCGGTTGTGAATCCTCAAAGCTTCAACTATTCTTTCTCAAATTCAAGCAATAATGAGGCATCAACATCAGTAGATCTTAAGAGCAACAAAAGAGTTAGTTGTGACAACAAGGAAAGCAACGATTTGGTGGTTGAAGGTATTGATCTAGAGCTTCGTCTCGGTTGCAGCTCATCAGCTTCTTGAAATATAAATATGGTGTGATTTTTTTTGCCCGTCGAATGTGTGAGTTTTTTCTTGTTTAGAAATTAACTTCAATCTCTTTCATTTTTCATATGAAAAAAGTTGTCTTTTCTTATTGTTGTTTGTGATTATCGGAGGATATTGTATATTAAAAAGAAATAGAATGATTGATTTTTAGTCGAATAAGAAAGGGATGACTTCGAGGTGAATAATTAAACTGATCATCCTATCATAGAAAAAAGATTTTACTAAGGGAGTGTCATTATCTAGTGCAGATTTGAATCATTTCATGGTGACATTTATCGCAATATTCTATCGATCGATCTATGATGCATTTATATCTATTAGTTTTACTGTAAATAAAAATTAAAATTCAAGATTGATTTCAATATATAGTACTCTTAACAATTTATAATTTTGATCAAGTTCTAAATGAAAAGATTAATCTTTGAGATGAATGCTTAGTAATGAGTATTGACTAGCTTAGTAATGAGTATTGACTCAGACAAAAGATTAGTTTCATCTTAGAAAGAAAATGTAGATCGATTGAGATAACTAATTAGAAAGAAAAGGAAGTTAGCGGGCATCGATTTTGAAAGAGTTTTGTGATGGTTTTCTTCCAAAAATCATTCCTCGAACATCAAGCTAGGCGCAATATATTTGAAGATGGTAACATACATATCTTTCACGTTAAAGAAAAGCTAGTATACATAGAGCGAGAGTACTCGAGATAATTTGTAAAGAGAGCTGAGATGAAGAGAAGGTTGATTTTGAAGCTTAATTAATGGTGTGGGTTGTGTCACCAGGCTTATTTGCAAGTAGCTGTACGTGAGCATCGATCCTATGTGAACTTAGGGGCATTTCATTGTATGAATTGGAAGAAATCTTGGTAATTTCTTGACATGTTTTTGGATCCAAACGGGTTTGACATTGAGCATTCATGTAGATATAGATAACTTTATGCATTTCAATGCATCCACGAAGGAAACCCGTATCTGATTAATTTTTGTCGACCTGCTACGTTGTTGTGCATCAGGAGGTCGCCTTCGTTTGTTATGCATCAACTCTGGAGGTTGCCATCGTTTGTTGCTATCCATCTATGCTTTTCTTTTGAGGTGATTAAATATTGATTCAAGAATGTTTGATCTTTGATGGTGATTGTACATCAGAATTCTTATTGATTCTTGGTATCCATTATTGAATTTGTTTGTGCATTTCTTGTTGATACTTGGTATTCATCAAGCTTAGTGTGAATTTATTTCTTATTTTTAGTGCATCTGCTGTATTATCTGTTAAATTTGTGCAGATCTGAAAATGATTGTTGCATCAGTGGTTTTGATGATTTTTTTGTTGTTGTTCATCAGCGTACTTCTTGTTTTTGCAGAAAATCTAATTGTAAAAATTTTAATTTTTGAATTGTTGATGGTTGATTATGCAACTGCAGGAAATGGTTAATAATTAAAAGACTATTATGCTCTTTACTGTATTTTTTTATAATTCATATAAAAAGAAAAAGCCATTTTTATAGGAGCGGTTATAGGAAAAACGAATGGCTGAGATTTCTCCTTACCCTTTGTATCCTAATTCTCTTTTTACAATATCCCTACCCTATATATATATATATATGGATTGTTTACTTGATGAATTTTAGGAGGTAAGTTGAATTAATTTTGATTCTAGAAGCGATAAAGTAACGTTTTGGTTTTTGTTTCAATGTTAGACTACAACTTGGATTGAAAGTTAACTATGGAACTCCATGAGCTTTAAAAGTTCATGGAGCTTTAAATATTACGTAAAAAGTTCATTTGAGCTTTAAAAGTGTAACATCCCGGCCAATATTTAAGGACGTAGTGGTCTAGTAGTTTAAGAAATTTATTGAATACTGTTTATATAAGCTAATTCTATTTTTAAATATCTTACTTTTAATTTGATTTATGAGGTGTACGTTGACTAAACTTGTATAAAAGTCATGAAATTTTGGCGTATAAAAGATGGTAGTCTAAGCTACAAGACGTTGATATGTGTGGCAGTTGTGAGTATTAATTTGGTTTTATTAGCTTATGGTACTAGCTTTTAAGCTTAAGTTACCATCTTGTACGATATAAGTATATTTTAATTTGGAGTTTAAAAACTCCTTAATCCTTATTGACTAAACTAAAGGCTAGGCTTCAATTCACGTCGATTATAGATAGGAGAAAGAGTTGAGCTCTTTGAGTTTTTGAAGGAAACTTGAGCAATATTGGTGATTGAATGAAGATGATCAAACTCAATTTTTGCAAAACTTAAAATGGGTATTGATAATTTTTTGTTAAATCTTTTATTGCTTAGGGTTGCTAGAGTTGAAGAATCTCTCCAATTAAGTGTTTTCTTCATGAGATAAATTATGGCTAATGTATTTGTTAATGAATTAAGAATTGGGTTGATTTGTGTTCAATCCCTTTAATGAATAATGATGTTCTTGACTTGGGTTTTTATGATATTGTATCAAATAAATGATTAGATATATGTTTATCAATGGTATTTGAAGTCCTTTGATGTTATTTTAGTCGCCCGGGATTGACTTATAGTTGGTCTAGACATGGATTGGTGCTTGTTTTAGGAATGTTTACAATAAATTTCACGAACTTTGGTAAAGTTAGGTTGTGGACGTTATTTGGGTAGTAGATTACAATACGAACCTAATTTACAAAAATTAAAGATGTCGTTTATAACACTTTTCTTATTAAAATTTTTATACTTAAAGTTATGGAAAATTAAAATCAAGCATTGAAAAATTGAGTATTACAAGTTTTTATCAAATCACTAAATTTGATAGTGTGAAAGCTGTAGTAGAAATTACATTTATATATTTGTGTAGACAAATTATCTAAATTTTTACACTTGTAAGCGTGAAAATTTGAAATTATTATAAAGTTACAAAAGTCCACGCTTTCAATATGAACTTTTTTAATAATTTATTTTTTACTAATTTACACATTTAAACACACTTTTAAAAGAATCTAGGCGCTACATGTTTATAAATGTGAAGTTTTTTATACTTTTTGTAGCAATCACTACAAAAAAAAGACCATTCAGTGGCACACAATTTTAATGGCATTTAGTATTTGTGCCACTAATTGTAGGTTTTTAGTGACACTTTGTATATATGCCATAAAAAACTAGATAGTTTAGTAGCATTTTATATTTTATGCCATTAATTTAAAAGTAAATAATAACACAAATATAAAATATGCCATTAAAAGTTTTCTATCAACTATTAAAAAACAAAGAAATTAATAAATAAACAAATTAGTTTTTGATTCTCCCTCCAATCTACATTTCACTCATTTCTATCCCGCTTAATTTTCCCTCCCATTGAAAATTTACATTCCCTCCAAAGTCCAACCCATCGAAAAATACATCTGCCCTAAATGTACGTTTCCATCCTCTCAGTCCCTCTTTCGATTGACTACATAGACCAAACCTTGAGAGTTCAGACTCGCTACCGCTGACTACCATTGAACTAGCTACCGCCGACTACCACTGAACTCGCTACAGCCGATGAATTGAGCAAAGAAATCGACTTATTGATTCTAGGTACATGTATTACAGCTTCTTCTTCAATCGACTTTGCTGCTGCCGACAAACATTCCGTCAATTTTGCTCACGTCGCCTTCTTCAACTAATTTCAGGTCTTGACCATTTGCTTCTCTTCACCTTCAATCGACCCCTTTAGGTTGCCAAAAGTTGCTTAACCTTGGTATCCAAGGTCTTTTAATTTCAGGTATGTAAATATCCAGTTGAGTTTGTAATGTTTAATCAGTAATCTGCAAGATCTGTAACTGATTTTAATTTTAGTAATTGATATTAATTTCAGAAGTCGATTTTAATTTCTGGATGCTGCTAATTCTTCTTGATAAATCTTGAAAGACTTCGAAATTGTTGTTTGATCTTTGTAATCGATGTCTTGATAAATCAATTTGTGGATGCTGCCAATTCTGCTTGATAAATTTTTGCTACCGATATCAGTATGCTTTTAGTTTTTTTTTGTTGCAGGTGATTGCATGCTTGCCTTTGCTATGAATAACAGTATCCTATACAGGTGTGGTGAGAAATAATGAAGTCTGGGCTGTAGGGACCAATTCGTTTGTCGGTTTCCTTCTTCAGGTGTGTAAAAGCTGTTGTTTTACTCTTTTGATTAAGTAATTGATTTTAGTAATTTGTTGTTTAAGAGATTTAGAAATTGTTGGGATTGAAGTATGAGATTGAGAAACGTCATCATATTTATGTGGTAAATATTGATGCTTTTATATACTATACATGTGTATGCATTAGTACAGGGGATACTAAAATTCTTCTTTTGTTTCTTGCATAGTTTTTTCTTAAATGCACAAACTCATTTGTATTGCATAAGAGGTTGTGCATCACTTCCATCGACTTCAACAAATGAACAAGGTACATCTATTTGTATAACAAATAATAAGTCGATTAAATGATGCAACGAAAAGTTTACATCTCTCACCCATCTTTTTCCTTTTACTTGCCATTGTTTGCTCTGAATCAAACACATCATCAGCTGGTCTCTTAATCACGAACTCAGAAACTACAAATATAGGAATTTTGGTCCATTTGTACCTCCATTACTTCTAGAGGATACTAGTCGTTGATGCCTCTTCAATAGGAACACAATATAAGATGTTTTCTATTATGATGGAGGAAGGGTGCTAGTTATTAATTTTTAACCAGCATAAGATGTTTGGTCCTGTTGTTAATTCTGGTATATTTTTTCTGTTTTGTAGTTTATTAGTTTTTAACCAACTGTTTAACATTCCATTAATGTGTTCCTTTTTTATGGGTCGGGTTGGGTTCTGCTGGTGGCTGCTGTTTTTATTTTTATTTTTTAAGCGGGTCGGGGCAGGTAATCTGTAGCTACTTCTTTTTTATTGAAATGGGTCGGATTGGGTCTCAAGTAATGAATATTGAATGGTTGGTTGTTTCTGACAAACTTTCTGTTTTTTAATTTATCATATGTTCGGGTGTTAAGTGTTATGAATCAACATGAACAGATGGTTTTTCATTTTATTGATCTGTTGTTGCTAGTGTTGCTCTGTTGGTGGTTTTTCATTTACAGATTAGATTGGGTCTGGTGGTGGCTACTGTTGCTCTGTTATATTTATTGACGGTTGTTTTTTCATTTACTGATCTGCTTGTGGCTGCTGTTTTTTATTTGATTATTCTTGTAGATTTTATGTTTGGTAGTTTATTAATTTCTAACCAACTATTGTGGGTAATAGGTGAGACATAAAACAAGCTAATGTGTAGTGCTTCCTTTATTGTTTATAAAGTTTAGTTTATCATAATATTTTGTTTTGTTTACTGTCTTTTTTAGGTGTTTTTAATTTATCATAATGTTCTTTGTTTACTGTGACTGTTTTTCATTTCCTAATATGCTTGTGGCTGCTATTTTTCTTAATCTGAACTTGTCTAGGTGTTCCCCAAAAGCTAAGAGGTTATACTCAAAAGGCTGAACTCGTTAAGGTAAATATCTATTATCAAACTTAATAACTATTTACTCGTTAAGGTAAGAGGTATATGTATTTCTTTATTCATATATACAAGGAAAAATGATCAATTGTCAATATTAAAAGGTCTTTTTTTTCAGGGAATTGCTAACATCATTGCTAAGAATGAGTTAACACACAGATCATACAGCTTGCATGAAGATTGAGAAAGAAGTTTACGAACATAATAAAGTTTTGAGCTTTTAATCTAGGATTTGTTAGTTTTATGTCTTATGTGATATTTAGACTTATTTGACAATTATTAGACATTTGGTTCCAAACATTTGGAATATTTTGTGAAGACTATTAATTTAATTTGAGCAATGTGTTGTGATTTCTATATTTTATAGTTTTGTTTTTATTTTATATTATAGTAAAAAATTAGTTTTAATAATAGTGACATTCAAATGGATAACACAACTTTTGTGGCATAAATTATGTGCCACTAGAAGCATTATGAATTCTCAAATAGCAATAGTTTTTATTGGCACAAAATTTGTGCCACAAGAGACTTTTAGCAAATTGTGGCAAAAAAAATGTGCCACTAAAGGCCTAAAAGTCTGTAACGGCACATCGAAAAAGTGCCACTAAAAGGCTTTAGTGTTAGCGTTTCTAGTGGTACTTTTTTTGTGTGTCGCAGATTCCCAGAGGGGTCTTTAATGGCACTTTTCAGGTTTTTTGTGGCACTTTTTGTATGCCATTAAATGGCATTTTTTTTGTAGTGAATCTCTATGTTTAAACTACTTTTTATAATTATGAGTGTGACAAGATTTTAAACTTTAGATAAAATGACATATTTTTTTGTAGTGTAACTTAGGGTGGGGTAAATTATTGTAAACATCACATATAATCATCCATAACTCGGATTTGAGCATATTATATTGTGTCGGAAAAGACTAGTGTAATTAAAGTTTTCTTTAGACTCCATAGGTCAAGTTAGTATCTGGGTCAAAATGTTGATACAAGTAGCTAACGTCAAACTAGAAATATATTAATTTATAGGTATACTTAATAAGGTATGTTTTGATAGGTTTCTAATAGGTTGTATACTTAATGAAATGATGAATTATACTTTTGTAACATCGTGATTTTAGAATACGCCTAGGAGTTTGCTATAATTTTCAAAAGAGTTAAGGTATAAAGGGTTGACCGGTACATGTGGTCAAAAGATAAGAAAGTCATGAATGTTGCCTTCTAAGTCAAAGTTTTTATATTTACCAAGTTATAATTGGGTATCAGGTATTTACACTACCAAGTGATTTGATATAAAAGAGTGGCTAAAAAAAGTACTCACTTTTATAGTATGTTAGTATGTATGTCATAGAGAGAGAAAAGTAAAGACAGAAAGTAATTAAACTTGAAGATTAAAGGAGGATTAGTAAGTGCACATAAGTGTGTGTATCTTAGACTGAGAAAAAAGGTTAGTTTCTTGCTAATTAGTGTTCTTAAGTTTATAGGTTCAAATAGAATTATTAGCTAGAGTTAAATTTAGGGTTACATGTTTAATCTCGGCTATCATTGTGTTAACACTACTAGTAGAATCCTTAGAAATCATTGCATGCTGATATAGTTGATTACATTTGAATCTTTGTAAAGAACAATCTGTATCTAGTCAATACTACACTAGCGGTTCTTTGAATACAGGCATATACAAAGGTTCACATGGTTGTATTAAAAGGTACAATTGTGTCAAGAAGTGAGTATGATTGTATCAAACCCTAGATAGATAGCTAAATGGAGTATGTCCTCGGTATGTTGTATTGAATTTGTATCGGTGAATATGACCGTATTAGGAATGCTAGATGGGCATATTAATTAAACCCTAATTTGGTTTAGTGTTGGATACTAGTAGGGAAAGAGTGTATATTTAAAAATATTATTATTGTTATTGTTATTGTTATTGTTATTGTCATTATTATTGAGCTCAATCAATTCTGTAACGACCAGGATTTCGAGGTAATAAATATATAATAAATTTACTTTCGTTGATTTTAATTGGACTATTATTTGAATGTTGGAGTCGTAATTAAATATTATCGGGTGATTAGTGACTTAAAAGTTATATTTTTAATAAAACAAAAGAATAGGGACTTAGGGGTTATTTAGAGAAACACTAGGGATTAAAGGATTAATTTCTATTACGGTCTGTTCTCGAGTTTTTAAACGAAGGGAAGGGAAGGGATGGAAATGAAAGAAAGGAAAGGGAAGGAAATAAAAACTCCCCCTCCCAATCATCCCAAAAGTGGGAGGGGAGTTTTTAAGCATAAAAATGGTGAAATTGCCCCTCCTAGCCCTTTCCTTCCCCTCCTAAAAAAACTCAAGAACATGATTCCTCCTCCCAATCCCTCCTAGCCCTCTCCTTCCCCTCCTTAAAATAACTCGAGAACAGACCGTTAGGATTTAAATTCTCTTTTGGCAGCCTCATTAGAAAACCTACGGCAGTTTTTGGTGGTTCTCTTCTCTCTCAATCTGGCAATAAAGTAAATAAGAAACTTGGTGTTTTGTGAAGAGGGTTGATCAAGTAAGTGCAACTAATCCCTAAGTATTCATTCTACGTAATCTATATTAGGATTTTAATGGTTGAATGTGGTTTAATTAGCCTTAGGTGATTAATCTTGACCCTACATAATCAAGCATGAAATCGACAGCTTTGTCATATATAAAAGAGATAAAATTGATCTGCTGTTTTTGTGGTCTAGAATTTTGATTAATGTTGGAGTTTGGTAATTATGAATTATTAGATTATGGTGAATTAAATATGAATCTTAATTAAAAAGGATATCAACCTTTGATGGTTTTTTTTTAGTTGGTATGCGTCGGCTGGAAGTAGGGTGAATTAAATTGGTTTATAAGATGGTGACTTAATTACGATGGTAACTACAATCTCATCTTGGAGAGCTGTGAACTACGATTAGTAGTAGGTGGCACTACAAGAAAATAGGGCATTTGCGGCGACAGCTTTTTGCGGCGACACGTGTCGCCGCTAAAACCTCACTAAAAGACAAAAATGTGGGCCACATTCATCAAACTACAAGGCGTCGCCGCTAAAACATGTTTCCCTCCACCGAAAACCGTGGCGGGATTTATTCCCTCCTAAATTATTCAGTGTCGCCGCAAAAACCTATAAGTCGCCGCAAAAAACGTCGCCGCAAAAGGCTTTTAATATTCTGTATTTAATTTACAATTTTCTTTATTAATTAAAAATGAGTTTCGCCGCAAAAAACCTTTAAGTCGCCGCAAAAAACGTCGCCGCAAAAGGCTTTTAATATACTGTATTTAATTTACAATTTTCTTTATTAATTAAAAATGAGTGTCGCCGCAAAAAGCCTAAGGTCGCCGCAAAAAACGTCGCCGCAAAATCAATTACGAGATATAGGGTTTATCCTTCATTCTTTCTGCCATTACTTACTCATACACAGCCCCTCTCTCTCCCGAAGCTCTCTCTCGCCGTCGCCGCCGTCGATCGATCTCGTCATCGATCTCGTCGTCCCGAAGCTCTCTCTCCTCTCACCGTCGTTCCCGTTCCCGTTCCCGCTCACTGTCGAAACCGCCGCTGCCTCCGCCGTTCGCCATCTTCTCCGTCGCCTGCGACAGTGGGTTTAAGGTAAAAATCCCTATTTTGTGTTTATAAATCTAGGTTTTAGTTTTAGATTCTTATTTTTTTTGTTTTTTTGTTTGTTACAAGTTATCTCCTCCTCCTCTACTAGCAGCCGCCGCCGACCACCTCCTGCCGCCGCCGCCGCCGGTCGGAATCCATCTCGATTTTCACTCCTTCCTCTGCCTCCGTTGACCTCCTCCACATTAAGGTATTTTTTTTATTATTTGTATATTAATATTATATATTAATGTTAATTAGTTTAGGTTATTAATGTTATATTAATATTATATTAATGTTATTAATGTTATATTAATATTATATTAATGTTATTAATGTTATATTAATGTTATATATTAATTAGTTTAGGTTATTATTAGTTTGTGTTAGATTATTATTATTTTTTGTTAGTAATTTAAATTATTTAATTGTTAATTAGTGGTAATAATTGATTAATCTAAGGCTATTGTTAATTAGTGTTTGATTGTTAATTAGTGTTAGAATAGTGTTAGTTATTGATTAATCTAGTTGTTAATTTAAATTTAGAATGTTAGATTATATTTAGTGTTATAATGTTTAAGTATTGTTAAATAGTGTTAATGTTTAAGTATTGTTAGTATAGTAGTAATGTGTTAATTAATAATTTATATGTTGATGTTAAATAGTTTATATGATGATGTTAAATAGTTTATTTGATAATGTTTGATTATTGTCTATTGTCAATAATGATAGATTAGCGCTAATTACTTTTAATTTTTAATTATTGTTAGTACACTAATAATGCTAGAAATTAGATCAATGTTAGATTATTATTTATTGTTAATGATGTTAGCTTATTGTTATCAATTGTTAATCTTTAATTAGTGTTAATATTCAAATGTTAGTGTTAATTTTTAATCTTAGTATAATAATAATGGTAGTAATCATTTAGCTTAGAATGCCCGCTCGAAATTGATTTAGAAATTAATTTCGGGTTGTTCCCATGTTGGGACTGCTATTTGAATACCTTATCTCATTTAGGATGTGAATGTTTGTTACATGGTTGTGTGTTTAAGAAAGTTTCGATTGTCATTTGCTCTATGCTTCCCTGGTATATATTTCTTTATATACTTGGGAGCTAAGGGTAAATGCTGCCGAATTTTTCTTAAACAACCGATCATGTAATATGTATTCACATATGAGGTAAAGTATTCAAAAAGTGGGTTAGGAAGGCCACCCTGCTACAAACCACTCACAATTTCTTAATATAAAATTTTAATACATGATTTGTATTCTTAATTAGTATGATATGCTTTGAACGCTGATATGACGATTGATAAGAGTTGGACTACTTTAGCAAACCGTAATTGTCGTGAATTTTTTATTGGTCTTGACGCATTCCTCGATAGGTGTAAAGACTACGTAAATAGCTATGGTAATATTCGTTGCCCGTGTGATTATTGTGATAACACCTGTTATCACCCGCTTAGGGTACTTAGGGTTCATATACATGAAAACGGGTTTAGCGAGGGCTACAGGATTTGGAGGTATCACGGAGAACCAATTGTTCATCGAGCATCACGTGAAGGTCTTGGTCAAACGAATAATGACTTGCATGATTACATTCTTGCAACTACATCACGTGACGGTCTACTCAGACTGAATGGTATGTAGAAGACCAATACATTCTTGCAACTCAAGCAAATCAAGTCTTTTACCTTGATGACCCGTCAAAAGGCCGTCAAAGAGGTGATTCCAGCCAACATTATTGGAAGGTCGTTCATGAGGTAAATCATAGGAAGATCTGGGACCGGGATATCATTACTGAAGGCGACGAAGATGTTATACATGACAGCAATTCATCAGATCTATCATTGTCTGCTGATTTGGATCATTTGACTTATACGAGTTTGAGTATAGGTCAACCAACGGAAGTTGAACATGTTCATTTACCCGAACATGCTAATATTGTTGATGATAGTGATGATGACATTGACGACTATGATAATGAAGATTCTGATTCTGAACATGAATGTGAACCACATAATTGTAGTAGTGATGAATCTGATTAATTTAAATTAGTAATTGGTATTTGTAAAAAGATACTACTTTGAATTGTTATTTTTAGCAGGTTTTTTGATTTATATAATGGTTATTTGAAAAATAACATTAATGCTACTTTCATGGGCTTGTTTGTATATTTGTATTTTTTTTTCAGATGGCAGCTGTAACTCGCGGCCATGGTGGTGATTGTGGTGGTGATTGTGGTGGTGATCCACCTGATGGTAACTGGCAACCTTCTTCTGGTGCTTGTGGCGGTAATGGTATTATATAACTTTGAAATTTTTTTATAGGTTAATTTAATTACGTGTATTCTTAACTTGTTTGCTTGAAATCGTAGGCAGCAAGAAAGGGCGTGGAGTAGCCCGAAATGTAGAAATGAGAAAGGCGTGGAAGAGGAACGGGAAACGACCACTTCCAATCGAGTTTGATGATATTAGATGTAACAAAACTTGGAGACCGGTCGGAGTTAATGCCGATTACTTTACGAGTTACGCGGGGACCTTGGTGAGAGACGACATCCCATATTACTTCCCGTCATGGGAAAAAGTCCCCGTAGAATTGAAGGCAGCGATCGTACCGAGCCTTGAGGTTTCACTTAAGTTTTTTATATATTGTATATTTGTAAAAAATATACAATAAACTAACTTTTTCGTATAATTTACAGACTTGCTTTGATTTAAGGCACCATTATGACACTCCACACCGTTCTTCGATCTTGACGGGAATCGATAAGATGTGTGCTGAGATGTACAGAGACCAAAAATACAAGTTTAAGCTTCAATGGTTTCAGAGAAGAGGGGGGGTCTCGCAGGCTCAACGACTGCGTCAAGACCCTCCTCCTAACATGGAACTGAGTGAGTGGGGTTTGTACATTGACTATTATTGTGGGGTAAAGACCGTTCAACGGTCAATAGCGAACACACAAGTAAGAGCGCAGCAAGTAAATCAAAGCTTGCATGGTCGGAGATCATACTGTCAGTATCGATTCGAGAACGTAAGTCTATTTATCTTTAAATCTTAATTTTGACATAGCGTGACCCGGAAAAATGATATATTTATACTTCATACTGTCAGTATCGATGACCTAGCTTGATTGAACAGTACATGTTAAACCATTCACACAATGGCGTCTTTACATCCGAGTCTCTTCAAGAAAATTATGTAAGTAATTATTTATACTTCATGAAACTTATGTGTTTAAATATATATAATTTGATTTTAATTGTTTTTATATCTTATTCATACACAGCGCCGTATGGTTTTCTTGAGAGACGGTCAAGTCGGGAGCCAAAATCCGTTAAGCGAAGAAGAAATCTTGAAGACGGTGTTGGGTGAACGCCGAGGACATGTTCGTGGAATGGGAAGAACATTAAGTTCTTCATCCGTATCTGCTGCACAATCTACCGCACAATCTCAGCCTACAGGGAGATTATATACACAAGCAGAGGTAGATGTCATACTTGCGTCTCATTCTTCTGAAATCCAGCAGGTCCGAGAGGAGATGCATACTAATTCTCAACGTACAGAAGCAATACTTGAAGTATTACGTTCGGCAGGTATGAATGTCGATATTCCCTCCACTTCCCGACATGAACCAGGCACCGATTTGGCTTCTCGTGATGAAGAGTCTAGCGATCATGAGGATTAGACTATTAGTTTGTTAGGCGACGTTGTGATTGTCTAAAAACGTTTATGTTAACTTTTGTTGAAACTATTGTTGTCAATCTCGGGACTATTGTTGAAACTATTGATTGATATGTATGTTTGTTTATATAGCTTAAAATATGTTACAGTTGTTTTGAGTTCTGAAAAGCAGGTTTTTGAAATTGCCCGGTTTAAAATGGGTGGAAAACGCAAAATACAGCAAAATGCTGGAATTTTTTTTTTTACCTTTTAGCGGCGACATGTCGCCGCAAAAAAGCATTTAAAATTTAATTAATTTAATTAATTTTAAATTATATTGTCGCCGCAAAAGGGTAAAACGTCGCCGCAAAAAGATTTATTTTATTTTTTAAATTAAATTAAATAAGTCGCCGCAAAAGGGTAAAACGTCGCCGCAAAAAGATTTATTTTATTTTTTAAATTAAATTAAATAAGTCGCCGCAAAAGGGTAAAACGTCGCCGCAAAAAGCGATCCACGTGGCACTTGATGGGTCCGTTGTATGACGTCGCAAAAAGCCACAAATGTCGTCGCAAAAAAGTTTTGGGTACGAGATATTTGCGGCGACTTTTTTGCGGCGACATTTCGCCGCAAAAGCCATATAGCGGCGACATTTTGGGTTTTAGCGGCGATTTTTGTCGCCGCAAAAAGGCTTTTTTTTTTGTAGTGTGGTTAGGAAGCTGAAATGTGATTTCTTATTGGCTTGTGGCAATTACGATTAGATTTAACTAGTTTATTGACCCGTATACGTACGGGTATTTCGAAAGTGTATTTGAAATATTAGAATTTTCAAATAAAAATAATGCAGTAAATGAAATACCACCTTTGTGATGAGAATATACTAATTTTAAAAAAGTGTCATATTACAATAAAATTTATACCAAAACGTAGATAAAAATAAGACGGTCGAAAATATATAATTATTTTTTCTTTAAACAAAATATATCACAAGTTACTAAACATAATTTATAAACAACTTATAATTAATTACTTTAGTATACAATTTTTATAAAACCCCCCTCACATTTTCTTAAAACCCCCTCATATCTTTTATAAAACCCCTTCACAATTTTCATCCAACCCCTCCCAATAGATTTAAAATAGAATTCAAATTTTCTCCTATCCACGATTTTTTAATCTTTCCAAAATTGTTTTGAGAATGGAATAATTTTGAAATTGAAGGTTGTGATTGGTTAATTAAGATTCAATTTATGGTTATTTTTGGAAAATTTGCATGTCTTTTATATATAGATATAGATAGAAATGATTTATGGGGACTTAGGAATAAATCAAACAAAATATATACAAAAACCAATCAAGAAAACCCTATTCTCCTTAGAAACCGTATTGAACGTGTGTGTGTATGTCGATTTCAATCAGCTGAAGATCGGAAGCGATTAAGTCCTTCACCACTAACCGGTGATCAACTTCATGATCCAATAATCGATCAAAACTTCGGGTATGGTTCTATACTGTAACACCACTTTTCTAAAATAGCTTTTAAAATTCATTTGCTACATATTAGCACTCTAAAACATCAGAGTTTGCGGAAAACAAGCTTACATCACTTTAGTGCTAACAGTTTCATAAAAAGTAGTGTTATGTACTCTTTTCAAAAGCTTGGAGCTATCCAACTCTTCAAAGCACTGGGCCTTACCCTCGCTGGAATCTGGTTACCTGCATGCACAACATACTTAAACATAAGCTTTCGCTTAGTGAGCATACTAACTGAACTGAATGAAAACATATAAAGCTTAATTGAACTCTTTTCAGGATGTCTCACATCCAATCTGAACACCTGCAAAACTATTCAAACTGTTAACTGGTCTCGGGGTAGAACCACACCTCGGTGTAATCAAACCCCTGACACTTTGCTTGGGTCTAAGGATCTCAATATACCCCATCTCTATCTGTAATGCTATAATTGGGTGCTACTGTACCTTTAAACAATAATCTTAACTCATTACATAAACGTATCATAACACAGATATCATATCGTTCACCTTGTGCATATATGCATACTGATCATACTAAATACTGTAACATAGTGTTACTGAACCTCACTTAATCACATCACATATCAAACATACAATTGATATACTATTCACTCGATGCACATACGTATGCTAATCTGACTAAAGGTAAGTACACTCACCTTAGTAGCAGTTAATAATACACTTTTATGACAAAGGTGGCAGTCTCTTATTGCCTATAAGCAATAAACATCGTTAACTTCTAAGTGTTGCTGCAATGAATTGGTTTGACTAGCAAAAGTTTAACTGAAAACAACCTCCTACGGCCGCAGCGGAAAAACCCTACGCCCGCAGGAGACAAAATCACCAAAATCTTAAAAACACCTTCCTACGGCCGCAGAGAACCTTTCCTACGGCCGTAGAAACAAAAACAGCTAAAAACTTTAAAACATGTTCCTACTCCCGTAGGGAATAATCCCTACGGCCGTAGGGACAGTCGGTACAACAGACTTCTTACTCTGCTCATGAACAGCAGCTGAATCCAACTCTTTTTCATCCAATACTTAATTAAACTCAGATTCAAACATACAAATGAGTTCTATTACATCATTACTAACTTTCTAACATGAAACTTGATACAAAACAACACTAAAACAAACTACATCAATCTATTTTCATGGATTCAACCTATGAATCCATTTCATGACCTAAAACTTCAAATAAACATGAGGAACTTCATATATACCTCTTACTTCTGAATTACTATATGATCAACTTCAGCTATCAATCTTTGATTTCTTGCTCAAAATCGCAACAACAGATGGTGATGTGTGTGTATCGTGAGTGTGAAGTTGGTTTCCTGTTGGTTTGATTTCAAATGAGTCAAATAAGACTCATATTTATCCCTACTTTCTATTATTTACAAAAATGGTCCTTTGACTTCCTGAACTTTCTGAAATGGCATAAAAACCCACTCAACTTTAAACAACTAAAACATATAACACATAAACACTTAATATTAGTTTAAGATAATACATAGCGAAAACTTTCGAACCTTGGGGCGTTACAACTCTTCCCCACTTGGGACGATTTCGTCCCCGAAATCTACTGTATAATTAACTGTGCATAAACTCATGTTGAATGCTACCGTAGCGCACTAGCGGTAGTCTTACATCTCTTCGTCTCTGAATGCTACTGTAACTCTACCTGCTACCAAAGTAAAAGGTCTACTGCATACTGAGTATAAATCAAGTATCACATACACAACACATCATAATTACACCTAAGTGTAATCTAACCCTTTCTCGTGTTTCTACTGTATCTTTACCATCTCATCTGTCTACTACACAACTCTCAACTTTCTCTAAAATATAGCCACCGGCTGTTCTATACAACTAAATTTCTCATTTCTTGTCCCGTCCTGCAGAGGGATAACTACTGATATATCTGTTACATACTTACATGGGTAATCATACATATTATGAATCTGAGACATCTTTACTAGAAATTCTAGCCTGTATACTACTCTCCCTACCCTTATAATAATCCTGAAAGGACCAATAACTACTGCCTTAGCTTACTTTTCTTTCTGAGTTTGATCACACACATCCACGATGATGCTTTTAACAACACATAGCTTCCGTTTTGAAGCTCTACTAATAATCCCTTCTTAGTCATGCTTATCTTGTGCAGCCCTAAGCTGCTCATATATCTGTTACACTATCTTTACATTC
The DNA here is from genome assembly GCA_947179395.2 of Pulicaria dysenterica. NCBI lineage: Eukaryota > Viridiplantae > Streptophyta > Magnoliopsida > Asterales > Asteraceae > Pulicaria > Pulicaria dysenterica. The sequence goes on along the minus strand of OX359290.1, from coordinate 109,749,289 downwards.
GATCGTCTTCTCAATCCTTTTATTCTGATCGACCTCATATCAATAAATAGGAGTTCTACACTTCCCATCATACATCATCTGCTACTCTGACATGCTAATACTCAAACATAACTGTGATCGTCCTGGAATTCTATTAATGTATATACGTATCCCAACTGCCACTGAAGTCCATTATACACTCTCTCCATCCCTACAAAGGTGAAATACTGTACTAAGATATAATTTAGTTCCCATATCTTTCTGAAATTTACTCCGGAACATAGAGATAACCAAGTATCTCTATCTAAAATCATTATACTGTCATATTATATCTGACTGCTACTTCTTTCATACAAATATTTTCCATTCCTTCTGAATAATCATTTACTTCATTGGAATAAACCGTACCCCCATATGAATCTATTAATCACTACTCTAATGGCATCGGCTTCTATATTGTCCTCTTTTCCAAATTTGAAAAACTAACGACTGTACTTTTCATAAAGTTTCTGGTGTTATGCCCTGACCTGTAAACAAGTCAAATCATTCTCAACCTACCTTACTCTATCGCACTTTATTCTTGACTACTAGAAATTCTTGTTCATGTCTCCGTACAAACTTGGACACTTGAACTTTGAGACGCTCTTTCTTCCGGTTTCACCCTTTAACTGCTTCATTTTGTACCACTTTAACCTGATCAAGTATCGGAGTGATACCTAACATTCTTACTTGACGTATCTATATATGACTTTCTGCTAAGAGCATCCTTAACCACATTAACTTTACAACTGCTACTAGTTTCAAACCATGAGTCCAGTAATTGCTTTCGCGTATCTATAGCTTCTATCTCGTCTGGAAACGTGACCACTATATTCTCCCACACCTTATGCTTCAAAGTATAGTATACTATTTTCTATTCATCTTCTCCCTCAAACCTTGCATTTGAAGAACCTTGAGTACAACTTTCCCTCACTTAACATCTCTACAACTGTTCTAAAATGGACACTATACTTGTGGGGAGTCGTATTCTGAGAACTTCCTTGACTCTATCATCTTCTCTAACCTTCAAGTGATGGTACTCTAACCTCAACTCTATCCTTGAAAACCATTTCACACTCTAAAACTGATCCAACAGATCATCTACTTCTTAAAACTGGGTACAGATTCTTGTCTATAACCTTATAGTGTCCTCTGTAATCTATACACATTTTGACTATCTATTTTTCTTTATGACTACCTGTATTAATGCGCCCCACGGTAAACTAATGGATCGAACGAAACCCTTATCTGTTAACTTTTACAGTTGAATCATCAGCTTTTACTTCTTTAGGGAAGTCAATCTGTACAGTACCTTAACTCTTTGGTTATATTTCTGGCATTATACTAGTACTGAATTCTGCTTATCGAAACCCTAGAATTACTGGTAATTCTTCTAGAAATACTTCTGAGTAGTCATCACTACTGGTATCTCTTAAATCTACTATGACTGTCTTTTCATACTACACTCATCCACATAAGCTAGACAAGTTTACACTTGTGCACTATATACCTTCTCATTTTTGCTGATAAGCAATTGGAACAATGACTCTCTTACTATCACCTTTGACCAATAATTCTTCCCTACTTGGGGTCTGAGCCCGCACAGCCCTCTAATCTCTGAGTACTTGAACTTGCTATTAACTCAATTAATCAATACTAATAACTGCTCAAAACTCTTTCATCGCGATAGGTATACGTTCCATGGAAAACTAATAAATGTCTATCTCTTTAACCTTGTACCTACCTGTATTATTTACATTAGTAGTCTCATCCTTTGTTGTGTCTACCTGGTAATTAGTTTTAACTTTTACTTCTTAAACCATAAATTGGAGGGCTCTGCCCTTAACCAAAGCATCTCTACTTTCTAAAACTTACCCTCGTTATAACAAAGTAGGGGTAACTGATTCATGACTTCCTCTCTGTAATCGATAGCTTAAGATAACGAACTAATTGTATCCAAATTGTTAAACTGGTAGCATACTTGTAGCGGCTATGTCAAATATTTGGCCCTAGGCTTACTTTTCACACTTCGAATCTGAACGGGGAAGCTAACCCTTCACGTTGTAGTACAAACGCTGACATTTTACTTAGCACCCTTACCAGCTCAATCTTTCTCTTTCAACTGACTATTCCCTACTTTCTTAACTAATGTTCTCTTTTCCACGTAAAACTTATCATCTCTCCTACTTCATTACAAGAAACTGTCGTTAAGCTTTACCCATATCATTTCTAAAAACTTCTAGGTGATGTCATTCACCAACTCTATCGTCTGTCATTAAACTTGAAATTCTTTTGTGATCTGATCTACACAAGCTTCTAGTACGGCGATACTTTAAACAATTCTTTGAACTAAGGCCATGTCATAACCTCAATCTGTGCTTCTAACTTTCTCTACAACAACATGGTCCACCAGTCTTTCACTGTCTCAAATAATAAGTTTGATGCGTACATAACTTTTCTCCCTGGCAGACACCCACTGATACAAGGAATCCAATCTCGTCTCTACTAACCATCACTATTCACAATCCATTCTATAATCTTCCCTCCAACGAGGTAGTTCGCACGCTAAACAATCTTTACACATCTACCCCTACAACAGGTTCTTTCTTAGCTTTAACTCTTACTAATGCTTTAACCGTAACCTATACTACTGTGTCCACATACTGCGATAACATAACTTTCTTTCCTTCTAAAACTTACTCAACCACTTGGTTGATAATGTCTAAAACGCTGCATATAGGACTTTACTCTACTTTATCACTGCTATCCTCTTTACTAAACTGATCTCAAGATCTTGCAATTCCTCTGTAACAACTCCCTCTCAAGGGTTACCCGTAGGTCTACTGGTTTAAAAATAAGAATTGCCTCTGAAACATAGGTTTTTGGTCTCCTAAAATATATTAGCCTCAGGTTGATATATCTAACTCGTATCAACTTACCACATACTATAAACTCATGATCAGATATCTTTAACATATATTACCAAACAACTTTCTCTTTTTCTCATAATAAGGTATGTAATATTATTAATACTACATATATCTCATATTTTGTTCTTGTCTTATTCACACATACTGTACTGTCACGTATCACCCCTCACTTGATTCACAAGGTACTGACATGTCAATCTTAAGCTCAACTGCGTATCACATGTTCTTTAAATACACTGGCCAGGCGTTGTGAGGAACATATTATACACAATTGTTCTTAATACCGTCATGGAATACCCCGATTCACAAGCTTAGGTTACGTATATAACATATTCAACTACACATGCAAAAACATTACTACTCATGCTCAAACTGTAGAACATATAACAGTTCATAACTTCTTACTACTGTATGCTCACCAAAGTTACTGCCCCAAGGATAGCTCCACTTTATCTCAAAACCAGGGTTTAAGTTTAGACATCACACTCATGTGTGCCCAAATCCCTTAAACATTGGCTCTGATACCAAGTTGTAACACCACTTTTCTAAAATAGCTTTTAAAATTCGTTTGCTACATATTGGCACTCTAAAACATCAGAGTTTGCGGAAAACAAGCTTACATCACTTTAGTGCTAATAGTTTCATAAAAAGTAGTGTTATGTACTCTTTTCAAAAGCTTGGAGCTATCCAACTCTTCAAAGCACTGGGCCCTTATCCTCGCTGGAATCTGGTTACCTGCATGCACAACATACTTAAACATAAGCTTTCGCTTAGTGAGCATACTAACTGAACTGAATGAAAACATATAAAGCTTAATTGAACTCTTTTCAGGATGTCTCACATCCAATCTGAACACCTGTAAAACTATTCAAACTGTTAACTTGTCTCGGGGTAGAACCACACCTCGGTGTAATCAAACCCCTGACACTTTGCTTGGGTATAAGAATCACAATATACCCCATCTCTATCTGTAATGCTAGAACTGGGTGCTACTGTACCTTTAAATAATAATCTTAACTCATTACATAAACGTATCATAACACAAATATCATACCGTTCACCTTGTGCATATATGCATACTGATCATACTATAGTGTTACTGAACCTCACTTAATCACATCACATATCAAACATACAATTGATATACTATTCACTCGATGCACATACGTATGTTAATCTGACTAAAGGTAAGTACACTCACCTTAGTAGCAGTTAATAATACACTTCTATGACAAAGGTGGCAGTCTCTTAATGTCTACAAGCAATAAACATCGTTAACTTCTAAGTGTTGCTGCAATGAATCGGTTTGACTAGCAAAAGTTTAACTGAAAACAACCTCCTACGGCCGCAGAGGAAAAACCCTACACCTGCAGGAGACAAAATCACCAAAATCTTAAAAACACCTTCCTACGGCCGCAGAGAACCTTTCCTACGGCCGTAGGAACAAAAACAGCTAAAAACCTTAAAACATGTTCCTACTCCCGTAGGGAATAATCCCTACGGCCGTAGGGACAGTCTGTACAGCAGACTTCTTGCTCTGCTCGTGAACAGCAGCCGAATCCAACTCTTTTTCATCCAATACTTGATTAAACTCATATTCAAACATACAAATGAGTTCTATTACATCATTACTAACTTTCTAACATGAAACTTGATACAAAACTACACTAAAACACACTACATCAATCTATTTTCATGGATTCAACCTATGAATCCATATCATGACCTAAAACTTCAAATAAACATGAGGAACTTCATACCTCTTACTTCTGAATTACTATAGGATCAACTTCAGCTATCAATCTTTGATTTCTTGCTCAAAATAGCAACAACAGATGGTGATGTATGTGTATCGTGAGTGTGAAGTTGGTTTCCTGTTGGTTTGACTTCAAATGAGTCAAATTCGACTCATATCTATCCCTACTTTCTAATATTTACAAAAATGGTCCTTTGACTTTCTGAACTTTCTGAAATGGCATAAAAACCCCCTCAACTTTAAACAACTAAAACATATAACACATAAACCCTTAATATTAGTTTAAGATAATACATAGCGAAAACTTTCAAACCTTGGGGCGTTATATATACGTCCTTGTTTCCGTCGATGGTCTAGAGTCGTGGTGATGGTGGTTAGTTGATTGAATGAGGTTTTTCGGCAGGATTGAATGGGTGGTCACGGGATGGGGAAGTCGATTGAAGCAGCTAACGGTACGTAAATATTTTTCAACCAATATATATGTTGGTGGTCGATTGATTTAAGATGATAAACAATAAGCATGTATGTGTAATTAATTTAGCAAATGGAAGAAAAGGTGTATGTTGGAGGTGCATTACAATAAATAGACAGAAAGGATAAGATCTAAGTAGATGCCTTATAGAAAGCAACCAATTTTGTGTGGGTGTGTAGTCATGGATCAAACAAGAGTAAATAGTTCAGAAGCATGTTTGTGTTTAGGGCTAGAAATCGAACTAAAGAAGGAAACAACAGCAAAATCCGATTTTGGCTCGTGTTGTAAATTACTTGTTAGACTAGAAAAAAACGCAGCAACTAATATTCGATTTGGACGAATTTTATGGACCAATATTTGAGCTCTATGCCATGTTTTCATTCTTAAAGGTTCCCGGTTGTTTCATGATCTCGTTTCTACTCGGACTCGGCTGTTCAATACTTTTTGGACCACAGGTGAGTTCAATATTTTACAAAACCGAATACAACGACAAAAATCTATTTTCAATGATTAAACAAATATGTATATGATGGTTAAATGTACAATATGTGTATTATTTGCAATTATATGATTATGTATGCTTACAAGGTTGTTTATGCATGCTACGATTAATTTACAGTTTATATGATTTATATATATACATGAACTGCTGGTCGGGGGTAGTAACCTTACATGCTCGCTCACCTATGGTATAGGGACCTATTAGGTTTGAATGACCTTATATGTAAAAGTGCTAGCCACAAGCGGAGTTGCGGGGTTTTCAAGATAACCTTTGCAACACATGGTAAACGGACTCAGTTAAGTTCGGGTACTGGAGTGATGTAGGCCGATACGGTGGGCTAGATCATACATCACGTGGGTGTAAGGAGGAGATGACGGTGGTTCCGACTGTACTTACATCTGAACGACAACCACTACAACACAAACAGGCTATTGCGACGGAAATTTGCGACGGCAGGTATCTGTCGCAAAAAACTACATACTTGCGACAGATTTGCGACGGATTTGCGATAAATTTAGGCCCAAAACCAACACAAGCATGTCATTAGTATTTGCGACGGAATAGCGACAGACTTGCGACGGAGATATTTGCGACGGAATGAAAGACGGCAATTTGTGACAGAAATTTGCGACGGCAGGCATCTGTCGCAAAAAACTACATACTTGCAACGGATTTGCGATAAATTTAGACCCAAAAACCAACACAACCGTGTCATCAGTATTTTTGAATTTTTTGAATAAAAAGTCGAAAAAAGAAACCAACAAGCTCGAATTAATTAATTTCTTATATGTGTTATAAAGTGGGTGACGTTAGAGGTTTTACACGTTTGTCTATTAATATGCTCATGTGCGTTTTTTATACGTTCACAAACATGTTTACAAATAATGATGTATTGTTTCTCATACAACGGCTTGTCCAATGAGGCATGTAAGTACTTTTAAAATTTGTGTGTGTTTATACACTTATATAATAGTGTACGAAAGAGAACATGAGTTTATTTCAAGGAAAAACAAAATTAAAAACTAAAAATAAGTTGAGGTCTGTCACAAATCTCTCGCAAATTTTCATAATTTGTGACTGATTTTCGATCGAACTTGAATTTCTTTTTCGTATTTCTTGAACAAAAAGTCGTAAAAAAAAACAAAAAACATGGATTAACTAATTTCTTATATGCGTGTTATCAATTGGGTGAAATAAGAGGTTTTATACATTTCTCTATTCATATGCTCGTGTGCATTTTTATACATTAACATACATGTTTACGCACCAATGGGGCTTTGCCTCAGTGGTACCCCCACTCGTAAATGCCTGGGGACCCACAGTTGGTGGTCATATTTGGAACAGTTGACCAGGGTTCGATCCCAAACCACTGCGTGGTAGCATTTCAGGACAGAGTGTTTGCCTGGGGCGTTCCTATGGGGTCAAGGAGCATCGGTACTACGGTACACGGGGTCAGATGTCTCCGCCGAAACTCATCTTTTGGAACATACATGTTTACGGAAATTGATATATTTTTTCTCATATAACAACATGTTCGACTAAGGTGTCATAACATTTTTTAATGTGTGTGTGTGTGTGTTTATATACTTATATAATAGTGTACCAAAGGGAACATGAGATTATTTTACGGAAAAACGATTTAAAAACAAAAAGTTGCAAATCTGCAAAATTTGCGACGGACCTTGAATTTGTTTTTGTATTTTTTGAATAAAAAGTCGTAAAAAGACACCAACAAGCATGGATTAATTAATTTCTTATATGCGTTATCAAGTGGGTGAAATTAGAGGTTTTATACGTTTGTCTATTAATATGCTCATGTGCGTTTTTATACATTAACAAACATGTTTACGGAAATTGATGTATCATTTCCCTATCAATATAAACCCGAAATTGATTTATACATCATTAACTTTTTATATTATATAAAAATTAAATTTTTTTATCTTACGATTATAATATTTGTTTGATTAAGCATTAAATTTAGTGGTCTATAATATGCCTTCACATTTTTTAAGGGACCAAAGTCATTTTAATTAGACACCACCACCACTATACACTCCATCTCCTCACCATCAGCAATCCGCCTTAAATAATATAAAACAAATCAGGGCCATTTATTTGCTTTGGGATAATATAACTCTTCATCTTTCAACCAATCAAAAGAAATCACACAGATTGAGATTTAGAATATATATAGCTAAAAGCACACTTTATATAAAGAAACTAAAAGCTGGACTGTTGGTTCTCTACTTCCTTACTGCCATTGAACAGAGACGACAACCGTCGTCAACTTGTCATCTTCACTGATCTCTATCGTCGCCAAATCCGCAGTACCTGACATCCCCACCACGAAGGACCTCCAGATCTACACTCTAACGCCACCGTTATCTTGGTTCGGTCTTCATTCTTTGCCTCCCTCACTCCTCTCCGCCGGTAACACTGCTGCCCCATCATCATCTTCACCTATCTCCATCACCGCTAGATCTGTACAATCGCCATCTCCACCATAAAGGACCTCCATATCTACCTAACGCCACCATTGTTCTCGATTTGTAGCTTTTTGTATGTTTGTGTTGTAAATAATTGTTATACCGATGCTAAATCGATTGTTCCATCGTCAAATTAAAGCTAAATATATGTGTGTTGTAGTCTATTGAACGTGTTAATTTGGAGCTTAAATGGTTTGTTAAAGTTGCCATTGTTAATTTGTTATTATTAACTCTTGTGTAATATTTATAAATAGTATAACTTATTTTTTATTTAAATTTCCATGGAGTAAGCACCTGACATTTCAATTGTTTAGTGAACCTAAACTCCTAGTGTTATTCCTGCTCTGAACTTTTAATTTAACATTGAAATCTTGATTATTTGTTGCTTCTAATGGAACCTTGAATGGGGCTGGGATCGGGGGCAGGGATGGGATGCCAAAACGGGCCGGTTGATATTCCTATAATTGCGACGGAATTGCGACGGATACGACAATAAACCTTGAATTTATATTCTCACGCAAATCTGTCGCAAATAGGTCCCAAAACTTATCCGTCGCAAATCCGACACAAAAAAGCCGTCGCAAATGTATCCGTCACAAACCCGACGCAAAGGACATCTGTCGCAAATCCGTCACAAAATCATGGTCGACGCAAATCCGTCGCAAATAATCCGACGCAAATCCGTCGCAAGGTTATTTCCGATGAGTCTTTTTGGCACCGCTGATTTCCATCGCAAATCCGTCGCAAATGACCTTTACCGACGGTTTTGCGACGGAATTTGCTGTCGCAAATGGGTCAAAATGTGGTAGTGAACGCGGTACTTGTACCTGCACCGTCGGAGTAGCGAAAGCATCGTCTAATGTACACTCATGCATGGATTGGGAGTAGCTACCCAATCGATGCATGGGTTGCGTAGCGTGTGATTAGCGAAGGGTTACCTAGCTGGCCGGGGCCCAATGGCTAGGGAAAACTTAGCGGGTAGATATACGGACTACGATATGCGGTATATGGTTTGCCATGCGGTATGTGGTTGCTATGCGGTACGTGAATTATTATATGCTACAGTTGTTTGACCCATATACATGTTTTATGTTATGCGGGTTTCATAGGATGGGTCAAACACACGTGCGGGTCGGGTATGGTTATATTATAATTTTAATGTTTATTTTTAGACACTTATTTTTCGTATTTTGTATACTTAACTCTATTGACTCACGAGGCGTAAGCTGACACTTGTTTCTATAAAATGTGTCTTGTAATCGTGCAGGTGGCTTAGAGGTGTGGCTTAGTGAGGCGGGTTACTCATGGGTAGTTATTTAGTTGACAGTTGATACCAATGAACAACTTGATATTTCTTTTACAGTTTGAATTGTGTAACGTTTTTTAACGGTTTGAACACGGTGTGACACAGTGGTACTATCGGTTTACTTTTGTTATATTTATGGATTGAGACTTCCGTTGCTATTAGTTATTAAATATTGAAAATTTTTCATTAAACGGTATTTTCGGAAATCACGGTGTTACAAATTCCTCCCACCACCATCCACAATCCTCTCTATATCATTGCCTCGCTCCATTCCTCCTCACCCTCTTCACCAATACGACGGTTACCACCATCTCCGACCGTCCGCAACCGCCTCTTTTCATTCAACCTCTCTCCCTCAAAAGTACCACTGGCCACCACCGTGAATGTAGGACTCTAAACATCACTACCACCTTCAATTTAACCTCCATAAACATAGCACTATCGTCAATCTCAAATCCCTAAATATCACCATCACTGTTAACCTCCAAAAACATACCACCAATGTCGATTGAACCAAAAACCCTAAATACCATCTTAACCCTCCAAAAACACCACCATAATCATCAAATCTAAAACGCCATTCTCGAGGTCATCTTCAAGATCTGGTTTACGTACGTACCATGCTACCATAAACGATTTGAGGAACACCACCACGTACCTCCGGTCAAAGGAAAGGGGATTCTAGGGGGAAGAAAAAAGATAAAGATAGATAGATTGATAGAGGGTGTGCATGATTTAAAAAGATTAAATATGGTGGTGATGCAACGATCATAGGTGATTGTAATGTCGCGGCCACGCATAGTGGTGATGCAAAGATCTAGGAGGTTGTCTTATAAGAGTTCTATTTTAGATCATTTTCATGTGATACGCAAAATTTTGGGTGGTAGTCAAAGGATGCTCTTTAAGGAACGATTTGAAAAGGTCAAAAGTGTTGTTTATGTGGCGGTTTCTAGAGGTTCGGTGCCGGTGACAAGTCTAGGTTAGCGATACTTAGAAGCGATACCTCGTTAATGGATTCGACTATGGTGGTGGTTGTAGATGGTTACTTGGTTGGCGACTATTTGAGCAGTGAAAACCGTGATTGGAGAAGATGAGGTAATGATTTGAGTCAACGGTGGTGGCCAAAGGTTTGTTCTGGGCAATCCAGAGGGAGAAAAAGATGAAGATGGAGAAATGTGAGGTACGAGATCTAGGTATTAGAGAAATAATGTAATTAGAGTTTTTGCATAGTTGGGCTTGGCCCATTAGGTTTCATATTAGGGTTTCTACCCTACCCTTTTACTCTATATATAGTTGTCATTCTACAACAACTATTGTCTTGAATTATGTAGTGTAGAATAAATACTCGTTCACAAGTAGTCAGATTTTTATGTTTGGTGGGAGTGATGTGTCCTAATAATCAAAGAAACAAAGTTCTATATAACATATTCACCTACAACATGAGAAGTTACTCTTACATTACATAACTAAAAGTTATTAAAATTTCAGTCCTTGTGGTTTATCAGTTTTAATAGGTTTGGTTCAATGTTTCGTGAACTTATGGATCTAGTTCCTCTAAACCCGAATTCATCACATTTTTGGTCATTCCCAACTTGAACTAACCAAAATATATTTACCCATTATTTCATTCTTTTCCTTTTAATTATTAGTTGATTTTTCTACTAATTTTTTTATTATAATATTTAATTATTTAAAGACCTAAAAATATCTCAATATGTCTCTTCACACATACACTCTTCCTCTCTCTTCACTCTCCCATATCCCACCCCCCCCCCCCCCCCCTAAACCTCCACCTTCACCGCCCATCACCTTCTTCGGATGCCTCCACCATTTGCAACCTATGGTCACACACACACAATTGAGTCGCTATTGTGACACACTCATACACACACACACACACTCTCTCTCTCTCTCTCTCTCTCTCTCTCTCTCTCTCACACACACACACACACGTAGAAACACACAATTCACAAAAAGGGTAGATCAAGAGAGTTTGAAAGAGAACACAAATCAAACCTTAAAACGTAACTGAATCAGAAAGTAAGATCTCAAAAGTTAGAAGGGTTAAATCGAGAGAGTGAGATTGAGAGCTAACATATAAAGAGAGAGTATGAACTTAAAACTTCTAACAATAACACCACCACCACCACCATCACCACTGACACTTCTACAAACTCCTATAGATTTTATTGATGAATGGGTTTTGTTTGGCTTTAAATTAAAAAGGGGGGTTTTTCATATGGGGTTTTGTTTGGCTTTATAATAATCAAGGGTTGTGTGTGTGAAAATGAAGGAGGTGGCGGCCGTGGAATTTCGGGCGGCATTGGTGACGTTGATTTTTGGTATCAAGAAAGCAGTGTGGGTGGTTGCAGATTAAAGAGTCGGCGGTGTTTGAATACTATGGAGGCGGTAATGTGGTGGTTGTAGAAGAAGGTGGCAAGCGGTGGCCGGTGCATCTGTGTGTGTCACATAAAAGGGGTAGAGAGAGTATGTATGTGTGTGTGTGTATGAAGAGAGAGGGGGAAGGGGAGAGAGAAAAAGAGAAGCATTAATAGAAAATAAATAACTAATTCTAATTATATTATTATTGATAAGTATTAGTTTAAGGAATTATAATAAAAAGGAATTGGAAAAAGGTCATTTAAGCTTGAGAGGGATAAAAAATGCAATAAATTCGGGTTGGAAGGAACCGAATCATAAGTATTCACATTCAATGATAAAACTATTAAAATTGGTAAACTATAGGAACCAAAAATATAATAAATTATATATAATTAAAGAAGCAGAATAGCTAAGGGACATGTTAATGAACATACTCTCAGTGCTAGCTCTTTGTACCATAGATTTCTATACATGGTGACAGTGAAGTTACAATATAAAAAAACATATAGCCAATCCATGTTATAATATATAGCTTTTAAGTCTGTTTTTACAAGTAAAAAATAGAATTTAACATAGTTTCTAAGTCGGGGTAGAAAATTTTCAAACCCAAATATTCCATGAACAGCCCTAATTAAGTTGATGTAATTTTGCTCATACTAGTCTTCTGTGAAGTATGTTATGGTGTCTTTGTCCAGCTCGATCGATCATACTTCTAGTATATTTCTCTAGCTAGCTCCTCGAACTCGCTACTTCTCATGTAAATCATCTTTTGCCGGTCAAATTAAGACAAAGTCTACGAAGAAAATATAATATGATCATCGATCCCTACACAAAATTAATGGCGGTTACGTACCGTCATAAATACTGATAGCATTACGAAATAATAAAGTTGTCTTGCTTGGCCACTAGTGTATACGTGGGGTTAATTTCTGCCGCTACAAATGCTGATAGTTGGACCACTAAAAAGTACCTTTCCTTCATTTAATGATAATCAACCCCCTTGCGTGCATGAGATTCTTATTTAATAATCATATTATATATATATATATATATATATATATATATATATATATATATATATATATATATATATATATATATGAAAAAGTTCATGCGAGAACTTTTTCTTAGTGCGAGAACCGCGAGAACCAATCTGAGTTATCCAATTTCCACTCATTCAATGTTATTGCCGACACATGAATTCCTCACATGCACCATGCCACACTCTATCCCTCCACGCTCTCAATCCATTTAACTTCCCATATCCAAGGAACGGCTGAGATTGGTTCTCGCGGTTCTCGCATTAACAACGTGAGAACGAATCTGAGTAATCCAATTCCCCCTCTTTCAGTGTCATTGCCCGCACATGAATTCCTCACATGCACCCTGCCACACTCTATCTCTCCACGCTCTCCCATCCATGAAACTTCCCATATCCAAGGAACGGCTCAGATTGGTTCTCGCGGTTCTCGCACTAACAACGGTTCTCGAATGAACCCTCCCCTATATATATATATATATATATATATATATATATATATATATATATATATATATATATATATATATATATATATATATATATATATATATATATATATATGGGAATGTTCAAATGAGAATGGGAAATTAATTGAAAATGGGAGACTAAATCTCAGCCGTTCATTTTGTAAATGGAATTCATGGATGGAAAGCGTGAGGGAATCGAGTGTGGCAGGGTGCATGTGATGAATTAATGGGTAGGCAATGACATTGAAGGAGAGAAAATTGGAAGGCTGGGATTGAGTCTCCTATTCTCAAAAATATTTATGTTCTCAATTGAACCTCCCACAATATATATATATATATATATATATATATATATATATATATATATATATATATATATATATATGATGCTTTATTTGAAAACCATTTTTATTTTAAGTATCGTAAGAACCAATCTTGACTCTTATTATATACTGGTTGCAATAGCGATTATTTACCCTATGGAAAATTGTAAAAGAGAATCCCAAACTGGTTTTGATAGCACGCAACAATCTTCTTCAAATTTCCATGCACGTATACGTACGTTTGTTTTTTACAGATTACAAGACTTAAACAACTAATACTATGTAATTAATGATTGATTGTGATGCAGACTTCTCTTGATATTTTCATGCTACCTTCGTCTCGGAATTATCTATACTATATTATAAAGCATTTATATCAAATACTTAATCTCTTAATTTTTAAGTCACTTAAAATATGTTTTGTAAAATATATGTTTCACAAACAATTAACATAATCAAATCAATTCTTATGTACTTTTATATGCCGTCACAAATCTCAATCGTTTTCTGACTCTTTGGTGTAGTAAAAAACAATGTGTTCTAATTTAATTACATTCGTACGAAGATGACAAGTTGTCCGACATCATTTTCGTATGCCTATTCTTTTTAATATGACATGTTGCCGAAAGGAAATTATCGTCAATGTATATGTGTATCTTTTGTTTTGCCGCCGCCGCATAACGCGGGTAACATGATAGTTGTTCTCGCTTAAATTATGCGTAAATTAATTTAATTATTATTAGTTAATTAGTACGTAGATTAATGTCGATTAATTTCACCTGCCATTTTAGATATCTTTGATTTGAAAACCTCCATTTATGGTAAGAACGAAGAGTAAAATGGGAAAATGGAATAATCAAAACCATCTACTATAAAAGGGGTGGACAATTAATTCTTTCAACAAAATTAAGTTAAATAAATATGGATATAACTTTTTTGGGACAAATATTTACGTTTGTTAAGTTTCTAACTCAATACTAATTAGCTATGGAGTACTAGCTTGGGACCCTTATTAAGAAAAATTACAAAGTCACTTTTCATCCGATTTGGATTATTAATTACTAAACACATAAATACTTATGAGTTACGTGAAGTCCATATTACCTTTGATAATAATTTCTTCTATGCAAAATATATCCTAATAAAGCGTGTAAGAAATATTTATTAGCTATGTATTGTGTTTTATTAATTAGACACTTTTATGTTAAGAACATAGGCAAATTACGTTAAGAACGTAGACACTTTTATTAAATTTTCATTTTGAAGAATACACAATTTAATTCAAATTTTATATCTATTAAAGAAGCAAACAAAAAAAAGAACAAACATTACATGGTCACTAGTGGGGGTGGTCCAACCCGGGTAATTATATGTACATGAGACTATGAGAGTGTCAATTCTGAATGTATGGTCCTCTAAACGAAAACTAAATTAATGAAAGGATATTAACTTTTTATAAATACCACTTGAAAACTAATAATAGATATTAGAATATATAATATGTATATCACAAAGGTGAGGTACTAGTGATAAAGATTTTATTTTTTATGGATGAAAATAACAGAAAAGTCTCAAGTTTAAACCCTAAGAAAACCCAAATGTCCTTTGGCCACGGAGGTTCACGCACCCGCAATGACTTCGAACTATTCGCAAAAAAGATATGGTCATCATCATACTAGTTGGTTCACAAAGTGAGTCGGATACACTACAAGAATTCGCAAAACAGATATGTCCAAATGGTGCGACACGTTTAGCAGCGATATTGGCGATAGCAGCGACACCTCGCTGAATGCGCATCCAAGGAAATCACATTATTGTTTAACTTATAAGTTACTAATGTACATATTTAGGGGGGTGTTTGTTTTAGCTTATTTAAGACTTATTTTTCGGGTTTATTTTTTTATAAGTTAGTTTTTTTTCTTCTTTTGCTTATTTTCTGACTTTTAAGCTTATTATGAGTTACAACAAGAAGAAAATAAGTCACACTCGTGAAAAAAAAAACCATTGATAAGTTAAAACTAATGCCTCCTTAATAATTTTGTAGCACAATCAACTTGATGTCATGCTTCATAACCCAACATTTAGAGCAGCAATGTAATCGGCAATGACAAACGTAATTCAATCGTTTTCAACCTAAAACGATAATGTGGATGACGACGATGAGAACAGGGACGAAGATAGTGACTAGTAGTTAATTATATATAATATTATGCTTTGTGTATTAACAAACAACAATTAACTAAAACATATATGTATGTATTAAGACTTTGTAATAGCTTCGTCAATTATATATCTGTTTGGTGTTATCGAATTATAAATAAAACATGTAAGAATTATTTATGTACTGAATTATTAAAAGAATGAAAAAAACCAATAGCCGTGACAGCAGGCAGTAGCAGCAACAGTCAATAGCATCGACATCAATAGAAGCGACTTATGTGTATTAGTGACAAGACAATAGCAATGACTCATATCGCTGATAAAGCCTTTTACAGCAACTTTGAGTGGTATTAGAAGCGATATTTGTCACTCTAAAGATCCAATTTTTGTAGTGTATATAGCTAGCTTAATTAAAATAAAGTATATGTTCGTTTAAGATTGACTTTTCTTTGAAAAAACTTGTGTGCCCGCGACATACTTTCGCATTTTAATTACGGGGTCCTTTAAAGACTACGAGTGGTAAAAGAATTTGAAGTCAGAATGGTTTAATTAATGGAAAAAGAAAAGGAGAATATGAGCAACAGATTAAATAAAGCCTTGAAACAGTATAATAACAAAAACCCTAGAGCTGACAATTCATATTACTGTGTGACTATCACTTTCCTTCTTTTTCTCTTTTGTATGCATAATATGACACTAGCTAGCCAGTACTATATACATATATGTATACACACACAATATATATGGATCGACCAAGATATGGATAGTGAAAATTTGTTTGGCCGAGAGATTAGATTGTAGGGTCATGAGAAAAAGCACAAGTCATATTCCTTTGCATATATGGGCCCAAAAGCCATGGATAATGATTACCCCTCTCTTGCAGTAACTAAAACGACGCTTCCTAAGTATAATGCCAAAACCAGAACTGCATATTTAAGTGGGTGAACATGCATATATGCAAGGGCTAGCTACTTTACAATAATATGTATCTCCTGCCTCCATGCAGTGTGTTAATAAGTTTAACCTTAGAGAGAAAGTATATGTGTAGCTAGCTGCTCAGGGTAAAAGTGGTTCTTTTCTTTTTCTTTTTCTTTTTCTTTTTCTTTTTTTGGTATCTTTGTAGTATACAGTAGTTGTACTTGCAATCCTGACTCTTTCCCTCTCATAATTACGTGGAGATTTCTTTTTATCTTTGGGGTATATATGTCATGCATGCATGGCCGCAGAGTTATAAATTATAAAAATTAAATGCAAATTTTCAGTTCTATATATAATCAAGGGAACCGGTGGACTCTTCAAACACTCACGAATTGAAATCCTTTTGAGAAGTGTCACCAGATAGTAGCTAGTAGTGACAACCGAAACATTAATAGTCATTGAAGGGTCATTTTATAAATAATTAAGGCTTCCACTTGATCGATACGCACATATATTAGGAACGAGCAGAGCGAGGTATATATAGGATTTAAAATGTGTGATGTGAATTCGTCGTATAAAAATCTATATCAAACTTCAATGAATTCCCACTCTTGAATTCAATCTAAACTAGGCTGCGTTGCTATATTAATTTAGTTCCTTACTATTCTAAAAAATATCGATATATGTTTTATGAAAATATCGAACATCAAATATTATTTCTGGAAAAGCAATTTATAGATAAGCAAACAGCTAAGAAACGTAGGTAGATAGGACCTTCACGTTGCAAGTACGTATGGTGAGAATGGTTTGGTCCCCTCCTATTATGTGCTCCCCTATCTTTGCATCATTTTCCATTAATGATATGATATACATGATAGTTACCACCATATCTCAGAGCTATGAAGAGATCTGTCCATTTTGGTCCCCTCTATATATGACTTCTAGTCTTATATCATATATACAATAATTATAAATAGTCTTAGCTCTTAAATCAGTCTTATCGTTGTCGTTTGTCTTATCGTTGTCGTTTACTTTAGTAACTAAAAGATCAAAAAGTGGGACTTCTTATGAATTCAAATTCACATTATAGCTTTTAAGTCGACCTCTAAACCTAATTGATTATACCAAAATAGTCAAGCATTATTAGTAGACAGCGCCGTCTTATGGGGCCGGCCGGCGTGCAATATGATTGGCCATCGTCCACAACCCATGACTAGTAGGAGCCTTTTATGTTTACATATATTCTATATTGTATATATAAGCCCATTTTTATTTAGCCCGGAACTATATTTTGATCGGAGGAAGAAAAAAACAGGAAGGCCACCGTACGCATATAGATTTCACAAGAAATGAAGGACTAAAGTAGTGAAGTAGTTACCTTCAATATGGTGCCGAATTAAAGGAGCTCAATAATGGAAATGAATAGGTAAAGCGAGAATAAAAAATTCAATAATGAAATCGTTTGACAGTTTGTGGAAATAAACTCAAAAAATGTATCAATTCACACTACTAGAAAAATTGCCAATGCCAATTGGCGAAATCCATTAATAAATAGGCTAATTTCGTTGGTAATTTGAGGTTTACCAACAAGATTACTAACGGAGATAAGTTCATTTACCAACAAATCCCTTAGAATTTTACCAACGGAAAGCCGTTGGTGATTTAAAATAGCCTTTGGTTAATTATTTTAGTAGCCAAAAACGTTGTGTTAGGTTTATGAGGCTCAGCGTTCCCTCGAGTCGGTCAAATCCGCGACTCTTAAACCCACCGCTTTGGGTGGATCTTACTCTTACCAACTGACGCGTTTTAAAGCCGTGAGGGAAAACCCAAAGCGGACAATATCGTTGGTCGGTTTCCTGGTTTCGGTCCTAACATGTTGGTATTTTACCAACGGAAACGCCTTTGGTGATCAAACTTAGTTGTTGGTAATTAGGGTAGCCAAGACCTTATATTGCGTTCGTATTTTACCAACGGAAACACCGTTGGTGGTTGAAAGCCCGTCGGCAAATTTATACCATCCCATTGGTAAATTATACACACATATTGACGCAACAATCAACTAAATATTTATAAATTGATTTTGATAAGTCGAACTAAATTAGAATTGTCCAATACAATGGAATATTTAAGGGTTCACCAAGTAATCTCAATATACAAAAGGCTTTGGAAACGGCAATCACACAAAAAAAATGCAAATATCAATTATCTACCAACAATAAAAAGTTTGGCAATCAGAAAAAAATAAGTAATTACCAAGCATCTTCTAAGTGTGGTTCAAAGCCTACTAGTGCTCCTGATCATTCTCACCTTTTCTATTTCAGTGAGCAAATTTGTTTCTTTGGCATTCATCTTCGCCTTCACTTTTTTCTTCAATCACCCCTGATTGAATCAATATTATATGACATGCAATTCTATTTGGTACTTCGTGAGATGGTTGTTACTTCATATATAAGAAAGAGATAGCACATTGACTAAGAATCCTTTTAACGTAGTGGTAAACGCATTGATCCAACCATTAGTGTCAGAGCCTGTCATGTTGTTCAAATCTCATAAAAGGTGTTTGTGTGAAAATTGTTAGTGGGTGGATGGATGTGTCATTGGTTAATTCCTCCTCCATAACTCCATATTGCTCTTTGTTTACAGTAGCTATAACGACTATCCTTAAGTATTGTGGGTCCATGGTATGAAGTATCCTCAAGTATTGTCATTGGTTAATTCTATGAATGTCTATGAACGATAGAAAGGAGCACAGGAACTGCTTAATATGATTGCTTAATTAAATTTGGATTATTTACATTGTTTATATACCTATAAGATATTTTTATAATATACATTATAATTTAGAGAAAGGTAATTAAAAACAAAACTATTACAAAATGGTAAAATAAACACAACTTAGTACTAACAAGTATACTACCAAAACAAGATATCCTTAGTTATTTACACTCCAATAATATTATATATATATGGTTATTTCAAACGAGAACTGTTTTTCGTACAAGGACTGCGAGAACTGTTTTTAGCGCCATTATTGACTCATTAATAGGGGTATTCTGGTGATTTATGTATTTACCCAACCGTGAATTGCGTCCAGTTGAGCCGTCATTAATTTGCGATACTTGATTTTCCCAAAATAACCCTCATTAATACTTGATTAATGAGTCATTAATGAAACATTAATAGGCCGTCAAAAAAACTTAGTCATTGATTAATTTTAGTTAAGGGCTAAGGTTGGTTCTCATAGTTCTCGTACGAAAAACAGTTCTCGTTTGAATCCTCCAATATAACTAGACATTATTGTATTTCAAATATCAGCTGAAATTAATAAAAGAATTCTTTTAATCTTTAAGTAATACTTGGATTGCGCCCTTTTTTCTTTTACACAAAACAATCGTATATATAGCTATGTCAATATAAAATTATAGGGTTATAACTACCCGTGTGTTTACACGTACATTAAACTAGTTTATATTATAATAATGTGTAACTTAATATATTGGGAAAGTATCTATAGTACTAAATCTTATGTAGTATATATATATATATGTGGGTTACATATATGTACTTTCAATTTTGTCATCTTTCCATTAATTGATCTCTTCAATCTAAATTTCTTTTTTGTATATTTAAGTCACTACACGAAACAGATGCAGACCTTTCCGATGAAAATTTTCCTCTTAAATCACTTAGAAAAGATTGTACATTATTATGAATTTTGGACCAAAATGATCTATCCTTTAAAAATACCTTGTTGGAAACACATGCATCGCAATGAATTTATAAAGAAATTTACCGAAAAGTCCGTATTAGCTCGATGGAGGAGGGTTACGAGGATGATCAAATTGTTGATGAAGTAATATCCTAGCCATGGTTGTCAATTGTTATTGCACCTCTATAGTTTGTTGTTCGTTAACACACTCTCTTCTTCTATTTCATGATGTGTTTTCTTTATCGTTCATCATTGTTACGGTCTCTTTTAACTCTTGTATCAATAATTACTACACATGCACTAAATATGCCTCATTAACACCTAAGTAATATTATGATAGACCAAATATTCAAACATGTTAGTATCTATTACAACTCCTGCATTTTAATCGATCCAGACACTTGGCCCATTAGAACTTACTTCACCTCATTTTTACTCAATATATTCCACAAAAACCCATTGCCATATGATATGGCCCATTTATAAGAATGTATATCATTGCAACTTTGCGAGTCATAACATGTCATGTTACTTCACCTACCGCTTAAAAATACAACCAAATATGACAAATTTATATCCAATATTATTCATTACACAAAGTCACAAACTTATGGTTAGCCCATACCACATATGACTCATTACTGTATATTACAACTCATTTTAACTAGGTATAACACCTTACTACCCTCAAATAATCAATTCATACCCAATATAAATTAATCGTACCTCACTCTGTTTCTATAGTGAGTATTTTTGTCTATATTGTAAGGATATCATATGCCACATACAACCATCTCATCAACGATTTTGTGTACAATACATCGTTCATTTGAAAAACGCTATCCAAAAATTATCTACAAAAGAGAGAAGAGATCGAGTAGCAAGAGATACACAAAAAAGACATATGGAGTCGGTTGCAACAATATTCACGAGGAAAGGGAGAACCAATATTGATTCTTTATTAAATTAGATCAAAAACTCATTAATGAAGGGGATTTTGACAATCTAATAATGAATTATCTACGATCACCAAAATACCTCTATCAATGAGCATTAATGTTTATTACAAATGGTTGTCACCGTCTCGCATTAAGAACGGTTCTCAAATAAACTTCGTCATATATATATATATAGGGGAGGGTTCATGCGAGAACCGTTGTTAGTGCGAGAACCGCGAGAACCAATTTCAACCGTTCATTGGATATGAGAAGTATCATGGATGGAGAGCGTGGAGGGATAGGGTGTGGCAGGGTGCATGTGAGGAATTCATGGGTAGGCAATGACATTGAAGGAGGGGGAATTGGACGGCTTAGATTGGTTCTCGCGGTTCTCGCGCTAACAACGGTTCTCGCATGAACTTTTGTCTATATATATATATATATATATATATATATATATATATATAGGAATTTCAAACGAAAATTTTTCATGCGAGAATCATTCTTGGTCATTGATTTTGGCTCATTAAAGACACATTAATGAGAGGTATTTTTAAAAAACCAAGTTTATCTCATTAATGACTCAATAATGCACCCATTGTTAACTCATTAATTACGCATTAATGAGGGTTATTTTGTGAAAATCAAGTCACACTTATTAACGACGTCAATCTGGAAACAATTCATAATTAGTTAATATATAAATGACCAAAATACCCATGTTTCATTCATGATGTTTTGATTTCGTACGAGAACTGCAAGAACTATTTATAACATCATTAATGACTTATTAATAGAGATATTTAGTCATTTATATATTTTTCCAACCGTGAATTACGCCCAGGTGGACCATAATTAATGTGTGAGACTTAATATGCCTGAAATACCCCTCACTAATGTGTCATTAATGAGTCAATCATTAGCCGTCAAAATTATTAACCATTGATTTATTTAAATCAAGAGATTGGTTCTCGTAGTTCTCGGACGGAAAACAATTCTCATTTGAACCCTCTCACATATATATAGGATGGTTCATTTGAGAATCGTTGTTATTACAAAAACTGCGATAACCAATCATGATTATTTATTATAATAGATCAATGACTAATAATGTTAATGACTAATAAACAAAAGTATTTTGAAAAATCTAGTCTTATTAAATAACTCATCCAACTCGACATAATTTACAGTTTGATAGATATATAAATACCAAACTATCCCTATAAATGAATCATTAATGATGAATACAAATAATTATTACAGTCCTTACATAAGAATTGTTCTTAAGTAAATTAATCAATATATACATATAAACATTCTTAACAAACTAGTAGGGAACGAGTCGTGTTTACCCGCGCGTTTCGGTGGGATTCTAGTATAGTACATTGTTAGTGAGAAACATCATTTATAAGTTACTCTCGTTTTTGTATAGTGATAGGAGTGTCTCAAGAGGCTATGGTCAGCATATATAGACGGATAGACCCATGTTAAACTTTATGGTAAGTCTATATTAGGTCCACGAATGGAAGATTTTCTAAGTTTGAAAGACATAGCCGAGCCACTCTTTAATAATGGCTCCAAACCAGAAGGAAAGAACGACGAAGAATGGGCTAAGATGAATAGAAAAACTGTGACTCAGATCCGACAATGGATTGACCATAGTGTGTTTCATCATGTCACACAAGAGCAGAGTGAGTATAGTCTCTGGGAAAAGCTAGAGAGTATGTACCAATCAAAGACGGCTCGAAATAAGACGTTATTGATGCGAAGATTTGTAAACCACAAGTTACGTGTTGGTACTTCTGTAACGGAGCACACGAGTCAGTTCCAGGATCTTGTGAACCAGCTAAGCGCTTCAGGATGGGTTCTCAAAGATGAGGAACAAGCAATATTGATCCTTAGTTCTCTACTTGATAGCTGGGAGACCCTTGTCGTTACTCTTAGCAATTCCGCTCCCAACGGCCACATCACAATGCAGATGGTGACATATGCCTTGTTAAACGAGGAAACCCAAAGAAAAGAAGCCGGGACAAATCAATCATATGCCCTCGTGTCAGAAACTAATGGGTAAGGCGGAGGCAGAAGCGGAGGTTGAGGTCGAGGTCAAAACAGAGGTAGAGGTCGTGGTCAAAACAGAGGCAGATCCCAAGCTCGAGACAGATCACAGTCACGAGGAAGGTCAGTTGATAATAATAATTCATGGTTTGAAGGCTATTGTAATTATTGTAGTAATTATGGCCACAAGAAGAGGGATTGTTGAAAGTTTCGACGAGATCAACCCCAAACAAGCCAAGAGCCAGGCAGAGAAGATGGTGAGACCATGGTCACCATGTCTCCAGAGATTGCACTCGTTACCTCCGGAGATGAAACATGCTTACATGTCGGAACTCAAGATATTGAGTGGGTGATTGATAGCGCCGCATCATTTCACGCCACTCCACATCGGGATTTATTCACAAATTATAAATCCGGTGACTATGGTGTTGTAAAGATGGGCAACACGAGTTTCTCGAGCATTGTTGGCTTTGGTCATGTGCACATTAAAACCAGCATCGGATATGCGCTAGTGTTGAAATATGTTCGACACGTTCCAGATCTGAGATTGAACATCATCTCAGGATTAACTCTAGATTTGCAGGGCTATGAGAATCGATTCAAAGGAGGTGTGTTGAAGTTGTTGAAAGGATTGATGGTCATTGCCAAAGGACATATCTGTGGTACTCTTTATAAAACTCATGTCAAGTTGCATCATTCAAGTCTAAATGCAATCGAAGAAGAAACGTCTCCAAATCTGTGGCGTAAAAGGTTGGGCCACATGAGTGAGAAGGGATTGACGACTCTTGCAAAGAAGGAGGTTATCTCATTTGCCAAAGATGTAGCCTTGGATCCATGTGAGCATTGCCTGTTCGGGAAACAACATAGAGTTTCCTTTAGCTCCACAAGAAAGAACCGCTCTGAGTTGCTGAGCCTTGTCCACACTGACGTATGTGGACCTATTGAAGAAGAATCTCTTGGTGGAAGCAGGTACTTTGTAACATTCATTGATGTGCATCTCGCAAGGTATGGGTTTATTGTCTTAAATCAAAAGATGAAGTATTTGATCGCTTCAAGAAGTTTCATGCCATGGTATAAAGAGCTACGGGAAAGAAGCTTAAATGTCTCCGATCTGACAATGAAAGCGAGTACACTTCCCGAGAATTTTCAGCATATTGTGCTGAGCATGGGATCAGACATGAGAAGACAGTGCCACGGTCCCCACAACAAAATGGTGTAGCCGAAAGAATGAATCGCACCATTGTAGAGAAAGTTCGATGCATGCTTAGTATGGCTAAACTGTCTAAGCCTTTTTGGGGCGAAGCTGTGCTAACAGCCTGTTATCTTAAAAACAGGTCGCCCTCAGTTCCGTTGAACTTTGAAGTTCCGGAGAAGATATGGTATGGAAAAGATATTTCATACTCGCACTTGAAGGTGTTCGGGTG
Source organism: Pulicaria dysenterica (assembly GCA_947179395.2). Classification (NCBI taxonomy): domain Eukaryota; kingdom Viridiplantae; phylum Streptophyta; class Magnoliopsida; order Asterales; family Asteraceae; genus Pulicaria; species Pulicaria dysenterica. The sequence continues at coordinate 109,724,398 of OX359290.1, read as the reverse complement.
CAAGGCATTTGTGCATGTGTCTAAAGAGTTGAGACAGAAGCTTGATCTCAGGTCGACTCCATGCATCTTCGTAGGTTACGGAGATCAAAAATTTGGGTACCGGTTGTATGATCCCGAGACGAAGAAAGTTATTAGGAGCAGAGATGTAGTATTCCATGAAAACCAGTTTTATGAATCTACTTCATCAGCCAATAAGAACCAAAGTTCTCATGTTTCAACAGATGTTCCTATATCATCGCACATTCCTCTAGACAATGAGGAGGTGAATGGTCCCAATGAGCATGGAAATGATGATCCTATAAATGATCATGTTGAAGAAGTTCATGCTCAGGGGGAGCCAGAAAATATTCAACCTCATGTTGTTGCAAACAATGTTCAAGTTCGACGTTCCGCACGAGGGTTAGTGCCACAAACTAAGTACTCGCCGACAAAATACATCCTCCTTACTAGCCAGGGGGAGCCAAAGAGCTTTCTAGAAGCTCAATCTCATCATGAAAAGACTAATTGGCAGAAGGCCATGGAAGATGAGATGAATTCTTTGCAGAAGAATCAGACATACGAGTTGGTGAAACTTCCACAGGGAAAGAAACCCTTGAAGAACAAGTGGGTGTTCAAGATTAAGAAAGATGGAAAGGAAAATATCTTAAAGTACAAGGCAAGACTCGTCGTCAAAGGTTTCCAACAGAAACAAGAAATTGATTTTGATGAGATTTTTTCGCCAGTGGTGAAGATGATGTCAATCCGTGCTATACTCGGATTGGTTGCCAGTCTTGATCTTGAACTCGAACAAATGGATGTGAAAACTGTTTTTCTCCATGGTGATTTAGATGAAGAAATATACATGGAGCAACCTGATGGTTTCAAATCCCCAAAGAAAGAGCATCTTGTTTGCAAATTAAAGAAGAGCCTCTATGGTCTTAAGCAAGCCCCGAGGCAATGGTACAAAAAGTTTGACTCGTTTATGGTCAAACATCAATACACAAGAACGATTGCAGATCATTGTGTGTACCAGAAGAAGTTCCAAGATAGAAAGTTCATCATCCTTTTACTCTATGTGGATGATATGCTTATATTAGGCCAAGATGCAGCCATGATCAACAAGTTGAAAGATGATTTGTCTAAGTTTTTTGACATGAAAGACTTAGGTCCGGCACAACAAATTTTGGGAATGAAAATTGTTCGTGATCGCAAGGCAAGGAAGTTATATCTGTCACAAGAGGAGTATGTTGAACGTGTGATCAAAAGGTTCAACATGGAAAATGCCAAGCCTGTCGGCACTCCATTAGCAAACTACCTCAATTTAAGTCACAAAAATTGTCCTTCTTCAGAGAAAGAAAAGGAGAAGATGAAAGGAATACCCTACTCATCGGCAGTAGGAAGTCTAATGTATGCAATGGTTTGCACGAGGCCCGACATTGCTCACGTTGTTGGTGTTGTAAGCAGATACTTGTCAAATCCAGGAAAGGATCATTGGGAAGCGGCCAAGTGGATACTACGATACCTTAGAGGTACATCTAAAATGTGTTTGTGCTACGGGGGAGAAAAACCAATTCTGAAAGGCTATACAGATTCTGATATGGTAGGAGATCTTGATAGCAGAAAATCAACTTCTAGTTACATTTTCACTCTAGCAGGGGGAGCTATTTCGTGGCAATCTAAGCTCCAAAAGTGTGTAGCGCTATCAACAACAGAAGCCGAGTACATTGCCGCAGTCGAAGCTGGGAAAGAGCTCCTTCGGCTTAAACGCTTTCTCCAAGAATTAGGTTTCCCTCAACAAGAATACATTATTTATTGTGATAGTCAGAGTGCTATTGACCTCAGCAAGAATTCAATGTACCATTCTCGCACGAAATACATTGATGTCCGCTATCATTGGCTTAGAGAAGCCATTGAGAAAGAAGAGTTGAAGCTTTTGAAGGTTAACAACAATGACAACCCCGCAGACATGTTAACGAAGGTGGTGGCGTATGATAAACACAAACTATGTGTTGACATAGTTGGACTAACGAATGATCGACAAAGACTGGAGGGGGAGATTTGTTGTATTGTTCCAACCTCCATTCTAGACTCCTCAATAGTCCTCAACAACCATAGCTACCATATGAATAGTAACTCTTGCTTTGTTGAAGAAAGAGTGCACCAGCCAAAGACTAACTCACCTTGCCATGTAAAACCATTAAATGCTACGGTGGCTAGTTTGTCTATAAATAGAAGGTCCATTAGTTGTAGTAAGTACCAAGAAAAAGTTAGTTCCTCTTAGTGTAAGAGTCGAGAGAGAAAAAGGGTCGGTTGTTTGTAATAGTCGAGTGTGAGAGTTGCTCCTCCTATTGTAATTCTATTCCCGTGGTTAATAGAAGAGTTTTCCGCTCCCAACAGAGAATTGACAAAGAAGCGGTCAAATGTAAAAATTGACAAAAAAAAAAGAGAAATAGAAAGAAAAACACAAAGAAGAAGAACAAAAGAATCGAACTTGAGCCTCTTTGAATATAAAAAAAGCACCAACCAACTTGGCAAAAGTAATTATTGATTTATCTTTCACATATCAAATAAAAATAAGATATGTAAGTTAGTGTTCATTAGTCCTAAAAATGTTAGATAGTATAATGAGAGCAATGGCTGGTAGTCAGGACATACCTTGTAGGGGTTCCTTGTTGCTACTTTCTGATACTGAATATTTTATGCATAATTACTCTGTTAATATCATGTTTTTCGTATTCATTTTTTATAATTATTTTGGTGATTGCAAGTTATTTGGGCTAGGAGCCCAAATCATTTTAAATTAGAAATTGGGTCCAGAAATAAAAATACCATGAAAGTCTACTGGGTCGAAGATAAAAAGAACAAAATAGAACTAATTAATTCTATTCGTGGGACGCGTCATATTGCACTGGCACATACAATAAAGAAAAGAAGAGAAAGTCGTCAGCTGGGCTTAGCCCAAATTAAAAGGAAATTCTAGGTGGATTTTTGAACTTCAGTTTGCGTGGGAAAGAGATAAAGAAAGAATTTTCTCAAAATAGGCAGTGGACTCGTAAGGAATTTACTATAAAAATAGTTTTCGGTTGAATTTATATATATGTATATAGACGAAGCCAGGAAGGTTCTTTTGAGAACCAATTTTAGTGTGAGTATCGTTAGAATCAGTTTTAGCTATTAATTTGATAAGTGGAATTCATAGATGTAAAACTTGGAAATCAAGTGTGGCACGGTGCATGTGATGAAATAGTGGGTGGATGATGACTTTGAAGGAGTGAGAATTAGATGTCTCAGATTGGTTCTCGCAATAAAATTGTTCTCAAATGAACGTTTTCTTATATATATATATTCAAACAAGAACTATTTTAACTGCGAGAACCAATCTTAGCCTTTGATTAAAATTAATCAATGGCTCAGTTAAAAAATTATGCAAAATCCTAGCCATTGATTAATTTTAATCAAGGGTTAAGATTGGTTCTCTCAGTTCTTGTACGAAAAACAATTCTTGTTTGAACCCTATATATTGCATCAACATAGAACCCTATGTTAAACAAAGAACCTAAAGAACCAATCATAACCATTGAATCATCAAAATCAAAAGATGAGATTTAACAATAGCAAAACTGTAATTATCATGTATTAATATAGGAAGAAAAGGGCAAACATGGAAAATCTCCCCCTCTCAACAACCCATGATTTAAAAAAAACACTCAAAAACTTTAAATTATCATAATTTTTTAAGTTTTGTGAATTTAAAAAAAAATTATACCACTCTTTTAGTTTTTTAATCATCTTTCAAACAATATCAATCTTCCCATATTTTTCTAAAAAAATTTTAAAATGAAAATTTTGTTTGCATTTTGGGCAGCATATTATGTTTTGTACGGATTTTGCATTTTGAGTTCGAATGTGTAATTTTGCATTTTGGGCTACATTTTCATTGAATCATGTGGATTTGCATTTTTCATTTTCATAATTTTTGTATTTTGGAAGCATCTAGACGACTTGCATTTTTATATTTTGCGTTTTTTTTTTCATTTTGCATTTTGCATTTAGGTTTTACGGATTTTGCATTTTGGGTTTGAATGCGTAATTTTGCATTTTGTGCTGCATTTTTCATTTAATCATTTTTGAGTTTGCATTTTACATTTCATAATTTTGCATTTTATAAGCATCCGGATAACCTGAATGTTCATATTTTGCATTTTTCAATTTTTTACATTTTGCATTTAGACTGAACCCAACTCAAAATGCAACCGCCGCACAGGATTGTTCGATTGTCGATCGATCCCTGTTTTTTCGTCGATCCCTGATCTCCGCCTCCACAGATTAGGGCTTTGCCATCTGATATGCGACCGTCGAACACCACAGCAGCGAAACCACTTGTGATGCCGTCTCCGACCACCGTCGCCAGCGAACCCACGTGTGAGTTGTCGATGCACATTCCCAGATCTGAATGTATTTATATTTTTTCTGAAATCATCTTTTTTCATCTTCTTTTTCAATGAAAATTGTTCATTGAAAGTTTTGGTTATTTGTGTGCATAACACTGGATGCACCTTAAGAATTGTGCATCTTATGTATCATGTAATCATTCGTCAATTTTATTTGTATGGGGTTTCAACTTCTGTTAATTTGTCATTGACGGAAATAAGTTGTGCACCAATTTCTATGTGAATTGTGTTCATCAGATGTTTTTTAATTTGAATAATGGTTGTGAATCAAGTTTTGTGTTATTTGTTGGGTAAAATTGTCGATGTACAATCTTTGATTGTTTGATGGAGTGTGTTTGTTTATAATTTGTTTTGTATTCATCACACCTGTGCATCAATTCTGGAAAAGAAAACGATTCTAAAATTAGTTGCCCTAAATATCAGGAAACTGAATTTTTAAAAGGTCAATTATACCCTTTAGTAAAAATTTTAATAATTTATAAAATAATGAAAAAACCATTTTTTAGGAGAAAATGATTGGCTGAGATTCCTCCTTATTCTTTTTACATTAATTCTCTTTTTACAGGATCCCGACCCTATATATATATATATATATATATATATATATATATATATATATATATATATATATATATATATATATATATAACATATTGACACAACAACACTTTGTTACGTATATGGGGCTTATCGTTTTCTCTAGCCAGTTAAACTCGCGACTCATAAATCCATCGATCCTGTAGCATTGCGGGAGCATCCCACATCGGTGAGGCGAGGGAGATTCATTCTTCCTTATAAGGAGGACGGAGTTTAATCCTACCAAATGACATGTTTTAAAGCCGTTTGGGGCAACCCAAAACATACAATATCGTTGGTCGGTTCCCTAATTGCGATCCTACATTTGGTATCAGCTGGGGGCCGCACCAATGTTGGGGGGGGGGGATGTTGAGTATACGTGGCTCATCGTTCCCTCGAGCCGGTCAAAAACGCGAATGTTAATCTCACCGCTCTTATAGCAATGCAGAAACATCTCAAATCAGTGGGACGAGGTGATTCATTCTTCCTTATAAGGAGGGTGGATATTACTCCTACCAAATGGAGTATTTTAAAGCTAAGAGGGGCAACCCAAAACGAACAATATTGTTAGTTTGTTTCCTAGTTGCGATCCTACAATTACTTGCCAAAGAAGTCAATAAAAGGTTAATTTTATAAGAATCTTATTTGTTTGAAAGATTTATTTAGAATCAGGTGAGTGAATTAAGCATAGCCTTAGAAATTTCAAACTTTCTCGAATCCGTTAAAAAAACAACTCGAAGATGGTCAGTCATTTCTTGTTGTAGCAAGTTTTCGATCAACATGTTTGATGGCATCTAGCTCCAAATTTGTTCAATCCTTGTAAGTCATGAAAGACGGTATTCACTGTTTTTTAGTAGCAATTAAACATGACCAATTTGGTTTTAATGGTATCTTCTAATGCTATAATCTTTATGATAGCTATTTGGTAGTTGCATCATTGCATTTATTGTGCTTCTATTCTAAATCCTCTACATCCTAAAATGTTTGACAACTGGGCACTGACCCATTGTAACTCCTGCATATATATCATGGTATTTTATGATTGTCTAAACTATATGTAGTATTCTTTTTTATTGCAATAGAACGGAGAAATTATGATGCCAACCTAAAAATACGATGGTAGTAAGTAGGATGGCAAAAAAATCCGATCCTAATAGGAAATTTTGAACCTGAAACTTTTGGGGCAGGATTGGGATGGGTAAATAGATATAGGACCGGGTATGAGATTTATATTAAAAAAAATTCACAGATTTGAGACGGTTATGACTTTAGTCAATACCCACACAATTACTCAATCACATTTACCCGATCAAGAACCATTTATATTTTATAATATATAGTTATATTACAAACACATTATGATTTTAAAGTTTTATTTCAATATAGTTTACAATGGTTAAATCGGCTATGTGCCTGTGTATGAAGTTGGTATGAAGTAATATATATGACATTAACTTTAAAATTAGTCATACAAGTTTTTAGTTATTAACTTTAATAGTAGATTTTCTTTGTTAATTTATTTTTAAAATTGTAGAAAATTGACATAAAAAAATTTCTACTTGTGATACTAACAACGCGTGTTAATAGAGAATGAAAAATACGGATATTTCATTTGCTTTTTATGTAATTATTTGATTTATCTAATTATCAAATTTAGATATTTCATTTAGTAGTTGGATACCTTATACAACAGGAACAGATATGACACATTAAACTACATAATATTTACTAAATATTAATTTCTTTATTAATAAATACTGTTCATCTACAGTGTTTTTTTTAGGATATTATCTATCTAAATTAAAGACTTTTCATCTATGGTAAATGTAGTTTTCTCATAAGGATTTTTTTTACAAAAAAGTTTTATCTCAAAATCTAATTTTTTAAACTTAATATTTAAAAATTTACAAAAAAATTATATCTCAAAGTCGAATTTATTAAACTTAATATATGAAAAACTAACTAACAAAGTTTACCTCAAAATCTAATATAGTTAAACCTTCTACGGTTGTATGACACATGGTTGATTTGTGTGACGATTAATAGTGGATGAGACTCAGTTTTGTATATTTTCTTGGGGTTTTTAAGTTTGATTTTTCAATAGATGTGTATTTTAAAGTTTGTTTATGTAAGTATATCAATTTGATACAGAGAGAAAGGAACAAATCTTCCACCTTATATATACAAACAACACAATTAAATCTATCTCGCGAATAATTTAGCCAGGATTCTTGGTTGTTTAAATATAATAAAGTTAAAATTGTTGATGTGTTTTCGTTCAAAAGTATTTTACATATTCCTATAATTTGACATGCTATTTTATAAACAAATGTGTCTCAATTATGTTACTATCAATGTAATCTTTATGTATACTTCTCGAACTTGCCATAAATGTTATCAATGGTAGATAATTCATACTTCTAAATTTTGTTAATTTATCATTCATGTTAAATCTTGCGGATTGCTGGGTGACACATACTTTTTGCGTGAATGATAATTGTTTATATGAGTAAGGAGGACATAAAGTATCAAATTCATAATCTAGAATAACGTTTATGTCTAACTCGAGATTCTCCTTCAACGACGCAATACGCGAGTAAAAAAGGTGTTGGTTTCTATATATTATAAAATGTATTCGTTGAAACCCCGGACGCCGCAACCCGCAGAAATCAAAACCTTGTAATTTTACAAATTATAATCAAGTATGAAAAAATCATACATACCCATCTCATACTCATCCCGATACTATACCATTCCTAGTAGTAGGATTATTTACGTTAATAATAAGGAAAGATATATTAACAAGGAAACTAAATAACCGCATTAGCCATTAATCGGTATATTTAATTATGGAGAATTTGGTGATTTTGTAGTGTGGATTTTATTGTAAAAAAAGATCGATCCCACACTCCAAGGTTTGCCACATTCTGACGAATCTTTGGTGTTTGTTTGCTTTCGACAGCCATTCCTCACCAACAATTTCGCTAAAATTTAGAAATTTGGTGAGTTGGAGATTGATCGGTGAATCTTGTCCTCAATTCTTCGGTATCTCTCCCCTCACATCACAGGTTCACATCTCATCTTCCTTCTCATATATATGTGCGTTCATCGGAGGTCCAACTCACGCTATCCTATCTCTCTTTGTGGCTCTCAAATCTTCAAGATTTCAATTTCACACAAACCCTTTTTATTTGCCCCCTTTCTTTCTCTTACTATCAACCCTGCTAATTCGTCAAAAAAAGATTCCACTTTTTAGAAAAATTCATACGTTGGATGCTAATGGGAACTCACCGTTAAATAACACCCATTTGGTATTTTTCTTTCTTTTTAAGTTTTTCAGTCTCTGTAATGGGCATTGAGTTCAAAACAGAGGCAATCTTGTAGAATGCCCATGATCATTAGTTGCTAATTACATCTGTTTGATGCTCATTTGGCATCCTTTATCAAGAAATTAATGATATTTGCGTTGTTTTTCGGTGATTTTATTTCAGATACTTCGAGTTGTTGGATCAAGATTTGATCAGGTTATCTTTCTTTGATCAATCTCTCGGGGGTTTATCAGATTATCTGCAAAGGTATCATTTCCGTTTCAATCTCTTCATTAACTATAAATGCACTTTTTTGGTTGCTTTACAACACTGAATTTGGTATTTATCAGTATGAAGTTAATGCTTGGTCTGTTTGCAATTTGTAATCTTCAGATTTTATTGTTTATTTAAGCATTTCCCTTAGTTTTTGAGGTGAATCTTTAATTGATTGTATGTTGAAGATGACATATGTTCTTAGTTAGTCCCAACAGATAATGTTTAACCTAGAGGTTGTATGGACCAGATTAAAATTCAGATTTGCCACTAAATATTTCACTTAGCTAAGTTACATTTGGCTTTTGAGCCTCAAATGAGTTAGATTTCCACATCAGAATCAGTAAGAATTGTTTTGGCTCATAAAAGAAGTTAATGAATACATCAAATTTGGACAAATTATATATCATAATAGTAGTTTGTGATGAATATATGAATATCACAACAGAACTTTGTATACTAGGGCTGAATTTTCAAGTCAACGGTTGAAACAGAATCGTGTCGATTTTGACCTCATACAGTAAGATGTATTGGTGTATGTGATATAAATTTACAGATGGGTGACGTGGCAAAGGACTTAACCGCTGGAACCGTGGGAGGGGTGGCTCAGTTGGTAGTTGGACACCCTTTTGACACTATCAAGGTCAAACTCCAAAGTCAACCCACCCCGCTACCCGGTCAACTCCCTAAATACTCTGGTGCAATAGATGCTGTTAAACAAACATTATCATCTGAAGGTGCAAGAGGCCTATACAAAGGCATGGGTGCCCCACTTGCCACGGTGGCAGCGTTTAACGCTCTCTTGTTCAGTGTTAGAGGTCAAATGGAGACCATCTTAAGGACCGCACCTGGTGCACCCTTGACCGTGAACCAGCAGGTCATTGCTGGAGCAGGTGCTGGATTCGCGGTTTCCTTCTTGGCCACCCCAACTGAGTTAATTAAATGCAGGTCAGTGCTTTTATCTTGCTTTTAAAAGTTTGAACTTGATAGTTTATTTATGGTGCAACTTATTTCTTGGGATTTAGATTGCAGGCCCAAGGTTCAGGTGCAGCTGCAGTTGCAGAAGCTGGTGCAGCCGCCACAGCAGCGGTGAAGTATGGTGGTCCAATGGATGTAGCAAAGCAGGTCCTGAGGTCTGAAGGAGGCATTAGAGGTCTCTATAAAGGATTATTTCCAACATTTGCTCGTGAAGTTCCTGGGAACGCCACTATGTTTGGTGTGTATGAGGCACTGAAACAGTATATTGCTGGTGGGACTGACACTTCTGGGTTAGGCCGTGGTTCGTTGATGCTGGCAGGTGGCTTAGCCGGTGGTGCGTTTTGGGTTTCGGTTTACCCAACCGATGTTGTTAAGAGTGTGATCCAGATTGATGATTATAAGAACCCAAAGTATTCCGGGTCAATTGATGCTTTTAAAAAGATTCTGAAATCTGAAGGGATTGGAGGTTTGTATAAAGGTTTCGGACCTGCAATGGCTCGAAGCGTCCCGGCTAATGCTGCTTGCTTTTTAGCCTATGAAATCACAAAGTCGAGCCTAGGCTAGATATATAGGCTCGGGCTCGAGTCACAATTTTTAACATTCATTGTACCGAATACAATTATTATTTTTAACGCATTGAAATAGTTTTCTCTACGGTTAAATATACCTTATTATCAAGTACTAAAGCTTAGGGTTAATTTAACCGCTAAACTTTTTATTTAAAAATGTTTTAACTCTTAAACTTTTTAATGAATGTTAAAATAATTAATATTTTTGTAGTATTTGATTAAATACTTATTCTTGTTTAACCTCATTGTTTTTATCCCTAACCTAATCCAAAGATACCTTCTACCGGAAAAACCTGTTACCATCCTTTCAGGATTAAAAAACCCTATCATGTCATGTCATGCCCTAACATGATCAATATATATATATATATATATATGTGTGTGTGTGTGTTTAGAAAGCAGAGGTGATAATCGGGTCAATCTGAATGGGTTTAAGGTTAGCTGGGAATGGTTAGTCGCGTTTTTCTTTATATAAATTCATCCGAAACCCAACCCTATTAAGCTTCAAGTTCATGTCAATCGGGGTTCGGTTTATATAGTCGGATTAATGATTAAATTAAGATTTCTTTTAATAATTGTTTTGGATCTTCATATGAATTTAAAATCTTAATCATCCATTTGTTAATTTTAGCATTCAAGATATATTAGGCTTGGAAGTTGGAGGCTGAGCAGTGTGCTGGACAATTATGGAAATGTAACATAGGTATATATATGCAATTGTTTAATAATTAAACCAAGTATGCACATGTTGTTTTCCATGGTTTTGTTTTCACCAATACATATATGATATTGTAACATATGCTTCAATAGTGGTTTGCTGTGTTTTTTTCCTATTTGTTTCTGTTTGAGTTTTGATCCTCCTGTTTTAGGAGTGTTTGTGCTTTGGGCCTGTAGTTATAGGTTCAGTTTTTTAGTTTGCTGCTTGCAAACTCCTTTTATGAACCTTGTAATTTTGTAGCCGACTTTAATCCTATTGATGATTTGATAAATAATAATAATAATGCCCATTGCCCATATTATTTATATTCATAAGCATCGTATATCTCCAACGTACTTCTTAAGGATCCTTTTTATTACAAAATGACATTTAATGACATTTCTAGTTGATAAACTGTACGTATATAAGTAATGGACTTTTCTTTATTTCATTTGTGTTCGTGGTTTCCTTTTTTTTTTTTTTTTACAATATGTTGGTCTTACTTACTGTCGGGACAAAAGAAGACTCCATCTCTAAGTGTCATAACGGATGAAGACCCAAGAAAAAATTTAACATAATTTTAAAAAATAGCATTAACTATATAGTCATAAAGGAATAATTAACCTTTAGAAATATAAACAAAGTTAGAGAACTTAGTTTGATATTATAGGATGAGAAATGTTCAATATAGTCCATAATTAATTCATAGTCCTGAGGGATAAGGGACTAATTTTAGCCTTTGGATCAGCCTCATCAATGGTTCAGATTGAATTTTAAATTTTTGGGCGGGGTGGCTTTTCGTAATTCACATGTGATGTTTTTACAATCACATGTGATTGTATACTGAATCACATGTGATTGAATATTATAATTTCAGAACTATGTTTTTATATTGAGTATATTAAACACAATATACAAACTATTTAGAAAGTAATAGTTTTCACAAAATCTAAGGTATATGTTGCAATAAAGGCTGGAGTCATCAGCCTTGACTTTGTCTTTCCCTAAAGCACCTCAAAAAGAATCAACAAAACCCTACCCATAAGGAATACAAGAATTTTTAAAGTCTAAACCCTGAATCTAGCTAGTATAGAGACTAAAAACCCTCATGCTTAAAGAGCACATAACTGCATCACTTGCTAAACCATATATCACTTCACAGTAAAGTAGTTATTTAAGCCTGCCTTATGTAGTACACTATGAACAGTGGTAGCTTTTCAGTTGGCAATTAAACAACAAGTACTTCCTATCAAATATAATATTATTGTATTAAAACTCTAAATTCTGCATTTGAATAATAATCTACACGGTTCACTACAAAAAAAAAAAAAAACTTTTTGCGGCGTCAAAATTCGTCGCTAAAACTCCAAATGTCGCCGCTACAGGTTGTCGCCGCTAAAGTTTCGTACCCAAAAGTTTTTTGCGACGACATTTTTGACTTTTTGCGACGACGCACAACGGACCCATCAAGTGCCACGTGGACCATTTTTTGCGGCGACATTATTTTTTTTGCGGCGACACGTTTAATTTAATTTAAAAAATAAAATAAATCTTTTAGCGGCGACAGTTTATTTAAATTAATTAAATTTTAAATTATATTTAATCATTTTTTGCGGTGACATGTCGCCGCTAAAAGTCTAAAAATATTTTTTCAGCATTTTGCTGTATTTTGCGTTTTCCACCCATTTTAAACCGGGCAATTACAAAAACCTGTTGTTTCAGAACTCAAAACAACTGTAACACGACATTTTAAGCTATATAAAACAAACATACATACTAATCAATAGTTTCAAAGTTAATATAAACGTTTTTAGACAATCACAATGTCGCCTAACAAACTAATAGACTAATCCTCATGATCCCTAGACGCTTCATCATGAGAAGCCAAATCAGTGCTTGGTTCATGTCGGGAAGTTGAGGGAATATCGACATTTATACCTGCCGCACGTAATGCTTCAAATATTGCTTCTGTACGTTGAGAATTAGTATGCATCTCCTCCCGGACCTGCTGGATATCAGAAGAATGAGACGCAAGCATGACATCTACCTCGTCTTGTGTATATAATCTCCCTGTAGGTTGGGATTGTGCGGTAGATTGTGCAGCAGATACGGATGAAGAACTTAATGTTCTTCCCATTCCACGAACATGTCCTCGGCGTTCACCCAACACCGCCTTCAAGATTTCTTCTTCACTCAACGGATTTTGGCTCCCGACTTGACCGTCTCTCAAGAAAACCATACGGCGTTGTGTATAAATAAGATATAAAAACAATTAAAATCATATTATATATATATATATATATATATATATATATATATATATATTTAAACACATAAGTTTCATGAAGTATAAATAATTACTTACATAATTTTCTTGAAGAGACTCGGATGTAAAGACGCCATTGCGTGAATGGTTTAACATGTACTGTTCAATCAAGCTAGGGGATTCTAGCGTTTCCGGGTCACGCTATAAACAAATTTAATAAGTATATATTTAATAACGATTAATATATCATATAAATGGGTCAATCATTATACCAATAAAACGGGTCAATCATTATATCAACATACTATGTCAAAATTAAGATTTAAAGATAAATAGACTTACGTTCTCGAATCGATACTGACAGTATGATCTCCGACCATGCAAGCTTTGATTTACTTGCTGCGCTCTTACTTGTGTGTTCGCTATTGACCGTTGAACGGTCTTTACCCCACAATAATAGTCAATGTACAAACCCCACTCACTCAGTTCCATGTTAGGAGGAGGATCTTGACGCAGTCGTTGAACCTGCGAGACCCCCCCTCTTCTCTCAACATGGGAACAACCGGAAATTAATTTTTAAATCAATTTCGAGCGGGCATTGTGAAGCTAAATGATTACTACCATTATTATTATACCAACATGGGAACAACTAATTAATAATCTAACATTACAAATTAAAGATTAATACTACCCTTGAAGATTAAAAGTAATTAGCACTAATCTATCATTATTGACAATAGATAATAATCAAACATTATCAAATAAACTATTTAACATCGTCATATAAACTATTTAACACATTATTAGTATACTAACAATACTTAAACATTATAACACTAAATATAATCTAACATAATAAATTTAAATTAACAACTAGATTAATCAATAATTAACACTAGTCTAACACTAATTAACAATTAAATAACTAAAATTATTATCAAACAATAATTTTAATCAAACACTAATTAATAATAGTCTTAGATTAATAAATTATGACCACTAATTAATAATTAAATAATTTAAATTACTAACAAAAAATAATAATAATCAAAACACAAACTAATAATAACCTAAACTGTTGGGAGATTTGCTAAGTCATTGAAACTGTTGGACATGCAAAGTAAAACTGTTAGAGTAATCAGTGAAAACAGTTGTATCTAACAGTTGTTGCAAGTTTTACAACTGTTAGTACTAAAAGATCAGAACTGTTAGTTCAGTTATACACAACTGTTAGAAGACCTTAAAACGAAGACTGTTAGAAGAAATTCAGAACTGTTTATTCAACAAACAGTTGCTGTTGAGCTATTAATGGAAAATGCTATCTTTGTGATTTGAAGTATATCTCTATCAAGTTTGAAGATCATCAAGATTATCTCGGAAGATAGAAGATTGCCTAACTGTCAACTATTCAAGGAGGATCAAGAGCCTATATATACTAGAACTAGATTATTGTTTTATACGGCAATTCTACGCATTCATATTTTATTGTTAATTTATTTTTCTAAAAGTTTGTTGATCTCTAAGTTTCATAGAAACCTAAGAACAAGTTGTGTTCTTCGTCTAACAAAAGGGTTAGATTAGAGGTGTTGGTGAATATTGTAATCATCATTGGTTATTAATAAACATCTTGAGTTTGAAAGTATTTTCTTGTGTTGATTGTTGAATTGTTCTTATGATAAAACCTTAAACATCAATTAAGTGTGATTCCGCAACTTCTTAGTTGATTGTGATCAAACTGAAAGATTATCTTTAAACAACTCTGATTTAATTCTAAAAGGTAATTCTTGTTATTGATATTTGGTAATATCCGATCCTGACATAAACTAAGTAACATTAATATATAACATTAATTTATAACAATAATATACAAATAATAATAATAAATACCTCAATGGGGAGGAGGAGGTCGACAGAGGCAGAGGCAGGATTCCGACCGGCGGCAGCGGCGGCGGCAGGAGGTGGTCGACGGCGGCAGCTAGTAGAGGAGGAGGAGGAGATAACTTGTAAAAAACAAAAAACAAAAATATAAGAATCTAAAAACAAAAACCCTAGATTTATAACAAAAAAGGGATTTTTACCTCAAACTCAAGTCGCCGGCGACGGATAAGACGGCGAACAGCGGAGGAAGAAGGGTGGTGAGAGGCGGCGGCGGTTTCGACGGTGAGAGGGAGCGGGGGCAAGAGGCGTTCGACGACGGTGGGATGGTGAGAGGCGGCGGCGGTTTCGACGGCTGAGAGAGCTTCGGGCAGCGGCGGTTTCGACTGAGAGAGAGAGCTTCGGGAGAGAGAGAGAGACGGCAGCAAGTAATGGCAGAAAGAAAGAAGATTAAACATGTAGGACCGTTGGGGGACGGGGTTCTAAACTAAACTAAAACACCCTTACGCTAGGACTGATCTAGGATGAGAAATAGTGCGGAATATCTATTTCCCAAACCTCCTAAGGATTCTAAGATCTGCTTAGGTGTCCGGCACACAGTATCACACAGATTAGAAGCAAGAACAAACTCTAAGAACTCACACAGAATGCTTAAGACTGCCCTTGGATCCGAGATTAACACTAAGTTTGCGTTTTTAGTAGGCTTAAGGTCGTATAAGGTCGATTATGTAAGGCTCCCGGTTGATTTCTAGCGATTTCTGTTGATTGCTCGATTACCCGCGAACATATGAAGTTCATCAGTATTTATAGTGTAATTAATTTCACTACGCACGTGATGCAACGCACTTCGCACGTAGCGAGTCCAGTACGCACGTACTGGTTGTTTTAATGATAATTAATTTAACTTTAACCGACCTTCTTCACTACGTGCGCACTGAGCTCCACTACGCACGTAGTGAGCCTGACTTCGCACGTGGTGATCTCTCACACAGACTTAAACTTCCAAACACACATCAACACATGATTAAGTACTTGCAAGCTTAAGATAAACATAAATAACCACTTAGAACATATAACAATGCAAACCATTAATCAAAACACGTTTGAATTAATAAACTATGAATATATTTTATTGATATGAACTAGGGATTTACAAATATGCACCAACAAACTCCCCCTAAGACCTAGTTCTATCAATAACCATTGCACTAAGCAAAAATTCCACAAAGTAAAATGCACAAAGCAAAATGCACACAGCAGAATGCACACAGCAAAATGTACTAAGCAAAAGTTTGCACAAAGCAAAATTTATACAGCAAAATGCTAAACGAATACCTTTCGTCAAGCCCTTACCTGCACTACGCACGATGTGAGCTGTAACTCGTGCTTAGTGGGGTTCCATTTCGCATGTAATGAGTTTCTCATCTGTGAACCTTAATACTGTTAGTACTGCACTCAGCAATAAACTGTCAGTAACTTCAAGATCACTTATAAACATTTAAGCAAAACACATCAAAGTGAGATGAAGGAAATGTAAACAGAACAAATCACACTAAGAGAAAATAGAACATACTAGAACTCTTTTTGTATTTTTTTTTTTAAACAGAAACGAGATAAAAATGTAAACTATTAACAACTTATTTTTGGGAATCTAAATTCAACTATTTAAAGACTTAAAAAATAAAAGACAGAAATGAAAATAACTGAAATTAACTCAGAATAAATTTGCAAAAGAAGTAAATTCCTGAAAATTAAATCTTTTTGTGAGAAGGTTCCAGTATGGAGTCAGTACTAGCTCGTTTATACTCAGTAATCATTCATTTCAGAACCTTTGGCATAAACATATTCTCTTAAACTCTGTCTGTCAACCTATCTTTCTTCAGATAATAACATATTTTGTTTCAACATTTTCAGATTGTCTAGACTGGATACATGATTAAGACTATCTCTTTCAAAGTCACACAGTATTTTGATTCACTCAGTAGGTTGCACAACTTAATTACCAAAACCACCATGCTTATGTGATATGTTAATTTGTCAACGCGTTTTATGCTCTTTGACATGGAGGTCGATTTTTCACCTCTCTAGACATTTTTCTTGCTGAGCTTTTGTCAATGCATTTTATGCTCTTTGACAGTTTATCATGATAGATCAATGTATCTATATCTTTTGACATTCTCAAAATTGGGGTCAATTTTTCACCCTCTTTTACATATAGCTCAATGTCATTTAACACATTAGGCATGGTAACATGTGTGTGCATCAAACTAAGTCATTCTCAACTGTTATTGACTTATAGACTTGGAATGTCTCGATAGCTTAAATCTATGATTGATTTTCACATGCATAACCATTTATCAGTCTAGACTTTCCTTATATGTCTTACACACTATCTGTTTCTTATCTGATTCAACTAGATTTTCAGACAGTTTTCTCAAAAGTATGTATGTGCCTTCAGTTCTAATTTTACTAGACAACTTTGTATTGAGAACCAGTGTGCCATCACTCTCCATCTAGGTTGGATCAACTTCTTCCTTTTTTTTTTTTTTTTTTTAATTTTCTGATTTTTTTGTATTTTCTAAGTTTTCTGAACTATTAACTATCTCCCCCTAAAATACTAAACAATCTAAAAAACTAAGAAAATAGAAACGCAAAGACACACAGAAAATAAACACAAAGACAAACGAACAATTTAGTCACACAGAAAATAGACACACAGTCACAAATACCTCATACTTGATTATAGCGGTTGACACCCTTCACATAGAAGAAAGAATTAGAAAGCATTAGGAACCCAAGCCCGAATAGTCATGGGTTTCCCGTCTTCTCTAATCACTGGAAGTTTCATCCAAGTTCCAGTCTTCTCAGCAGCATTGCTGAACCTGTCACTCGAATCCTTAGGCATTTGAACACACAGTTTGTTAGTCCACTTAGAAGTCTGATTGAGCGAAGATTTTCTTTTGCTAACAACTTCGGGATTTTTAGATTTTCTTATGGTATCCCCGTTTGTCCTTTGATGCTGAACTGGAAGAGTTGAGTTTTGATTGTTTTTAGTAAACGTTTTATTATTTTGATAAGTCTCAACTTTCCTGTTACAGCGCTGATGTGGCTGCTGATCACACTCGTAACTGAGGTGACCAGGTCTCCTGCACACATAGCAAATCCTGTCTGGATATTGCTTTACAGAACCTTTCGACATCCTTTGAGATCGATACCCTAACCCTTGATGTTTGGGTAAGATTTTGACCTCTTGGTATGGACGGGTATCAGGAGACTTTACACCCTCCTTTTCAAATTTCCGAAGGGCATCGTGGATACGATGCATTAACGGATCTTTGACATTAGAACTTGCCAACAGTTCTCTCATTCCTGGTTCAGTCTTTTTAATTTCTTCTTGCTGGACCTCATTCTTCTGAGGCCCACCCACATTCTCGTGTAACTTTAAATCCTCTTTTGGGGTTGATGCAGAAGATTCATCAACCTTTGTGAGTAGTGGGTCAGATTCAGAGTGAACATCATCATTCACCAGTTGATTTAACACTGGTGGTGGACATTTAGAGTATAACTTCTTGTTCTTTTCTGAATCAGTACCTTGACCTCTCTGATCGATTATGTACTCAAATAAGTAGGAAGACGTGGAATAACTTTTGAGTTTTTGACTCAGAGTCTCATAATCGACCTTTGAAGTAGCAAGGTCTCGTTTCAACTTATCAATCTCATTTATGTAAAACACTATAGCATCCTGTTTATTTAACAGAGCCACACCTAGTTCATGCACCTGTTTGCCTAAACTTTCATTCTTTTCTTTCAACTGTTTTTCTCTTTCTTTTATCAACAGGTTTTTATCTAACTTAGATGTGAGCTCTGAAATTGTAGACTTTAGGAACACTATCTGTTTTACATAATCATTACAAGAACCACAAGGTAAGCCAAAAGTACATACCTTTTCCTCGGATGATTGACCACAACTACACACCTTTTGGTTTGACTCATTGGCACGAACTTTCACTCGTGTCTTTTCTGCAGCTGGAACCGAGGCTGGTTCATCATCAATGCTGGCAATTGATTCTTCCTCACTTGAGTAACTTTCTGTCTCGGATTGAGAATCTTCGTTCAACACATGAACATTTGCCACATTAATATCAGCACCATCATTCCCAAATTGTACTGACCAGTCAATTCCCTCGTCCTTTTGAACAACTGCCATTGCCTTAGCCGGTTTTGGAGTTGATTCAGACTTTATGGTTGAAGAGGAAAATGATCTACTGCCAGGACTGGTTTTGAAAGGATACTTCGGTCCCACACTCTTCGGCTTATCACATTCTCTCGCGAAATGACCTTTTTCACCGCAATTATAGCATGTTACCGCAGACTTATCAAAACCAAGTTTGGTATCCTTTGTAGCTGATATTTGCTTTCCTGTTCTTTTCTCATATGCTCTCGCCCTCCTGACTAAGTTAGCATATGACCAGAGGATATCTTGTCTTTCCATCTCATCATCATCGATCTGGTCATAGTCCTCTTGTGTCAGATGAGCATTACCAATCTTCCCCTTCAGTAGATCATCATAAGAGGAGACTAGCGCACTTAGCATGCTCATATGTGCTGTTACTTCATCCGCACTCCCATACTTGAAATGCTCGGCATTGAATCCAGAAGTAGACACAGTATAGGATGGCCCAGAAGATGAAGCTTCAAATGTAGATCTACCAGATTCATTTACATTCCTCACATAGGCAGATTGTAAGGGGGCATTTGAAGAAGTGGATGACGATACAGGTGTTCCAGAGTAGTAGAGAGAAGGATTTTGTTGATAACCGGACATGGAATCCAAATTTTGTTCCTCCTGCTCTTGCTCTTTCAACTTTGTGATGAAATCATTTAGATCCATCCCGTCAAAACCACCACTGTTCTTCAGTATCATAATATATGGCCGCCAGCTCTTGGGCAAGGCTTTTGCCAAAATTTCCACCTGCTGCTTCTCTGGAACAGTAACACCCAGACTGTCCAGTTCACTAAGAAGATGATTATATCTTGCAATGAGAGAAGGAAGTTTTTCATCTCTAGTAGCCATGAAATGATCTAATTCCTTTCTCAATTGACTTGCTTTCAATTCCTTGAGGGCGGCATTTCCCTCATTTCTCTTCTCTAGTGCTCTCCACAGGCTGTGGGAAGTTTTATATCTTCTGAATTGATGGAAGATCTCATTTGGAATGGCCTGGATTAGTTGAGCATAGGCCTTCTTCTCTGCATCATGACTGCTCTTCTGTTCAACAGTCATTCCATCATAGGGGGTTTCAATATTTCCCTCCCCCTTGGGAACCATATAATCGGTGCTTATTGCTCTCCGAAGTCTACAGTCAAGGCCATCGAGGAATATTTCGAACCTGGGCTTCCACATAGGATAGTCTTCCATTGTTAACAGTTTAGGTACTTTATTGGCACTCCCCATTTCACTGTCTAATAATAAGTTGTTTAAAACTGTTGTCTGTTTTGATGCCATTTCAGTAATCAAGAGCTGAGAACACACAGACTGAAATTAGGATTTGATAGACCACACAGATTCAATACGCACGGAGTGGGAGCTACTACGCACGAACACGAAGCACTACGTACGGACTGACACGAGGACACACAGATGCTCCTACGTACGAACTGGAACTCTACCACGCACGGATTGAGAACCTAAGACGCACGGAGTGCAGATGGTACGCACGAAGCAACAAAATAATTTTTTAAAGACAAAGTAAACCACACGTACAGATTCAACTCGCACGAACTGGACACACCACGCACGCGTTGAGGACCTACTACACACGGAATGAACACACAGCTTGACGAAGATTCTAGATGATCTACGACACACTACGCACGTACTACGGGCACTACGCACGGGTTAAAGACTCACTTCGCACGGGTAAAACTCAAACAGTTAACGTAAAAACACGACCTTTTTAACGCAAAACGACCTATTTTTGACCTACTAACCGGTTAAAAACGACGAAAAGGACAAACACACAGGCCTAATCGACACCTAGATCACGAAATCCTAAAGGAAAAGTGATCAATCAAAGCACAAGGCTCTGATACCACTTTGTAGGACCGTTGGGGGACGGGGTTCTAAACTAAACTAAAACACCCTTACGCTAGGACTGATCTAGGATGAGAAATAGTGCGGAATATCTATTTCCCAAACCTCCTAAGGATTCTAAGATCTGCTTAGGTGTCCGGCACACAGTATCACACAGAGTAGAAGCAAGAACAAACTCTAAGAACTCACACAGAATGCTTAAGACTGCCCTTGGATCCGAGATTAACACTAAGTTTGCGTTTTTAGTAGGCTTAAGGTCGTATAAGGTCGATTATGTAAGGCTCCCGGTTGATTTCTAGCGATTTCTATTGATTGCTCGATTACCCGCGAACATATGAAGTTAATCAGTATTTATAGTGTAATTAATTTCACTACGCACGTGATGCAACGCACTTCGCACGTAGCGAGTCCAGTACGCACGTACTGGTTGTTTTAATGATAATTAATTTAACTTTAACCGACCTTCTTCACTACGTGCGCACTGAGCTCCACTACGCACGTAGTGAGCCTGACTTCGCACGTGGTGATCTCTCACACAGACTTAAATTTCTAAACACACATCAACACATGATTAAGTACTTGCAAGCTTAAGATAAACATAAATAACCACTTAGAACATATAACCATGCAAACCATTAATCAAAACACATTTGAATTAATAAACTATGAATATATTTTATTGATATGAACTAGGGATTTAAAAATATGCACCAACAACCCTATATCTCGTAAATGTTTTTGCGGCGACGCCTTTAGCGGCGACATAAGACTTTTAGCGGCAACATGTATATTTAATTAATAAAGAAAATTGAAAATTGTTTTAATAAAATAAAGAAAATTAGAAAAGCCTTTTGCGGTGACCTTTTAGCGGCGACACACTAACATTTGCGGTGACCCTGAATTTTTTAGGTGGGAAATAAACCCGCCATGGTTTTCGGTGGGGAAAAAAGGAGGAAAAAATTCTTTAGCGGCGCCACGTGTCGCCGCAAAAAGTCTTTAGCGGCGACATCTTTTAATCAGATGGTTGTGGGCCCAATTTTTGTCGTTTAGCGGGTTTTTAGCGGCGACATTTGTCGCCGCAAAAAACTTAAGTCGCAAAAAACGTTTTTTCTTGTAATGGTTGTGTAACAATCTACAAAGCCATGTAGCACTAACCCTACACGACCATGGACAGTTACATTGCCAGTGTTACACTACAGTTCTACATGGTCCGTGCCAAGTTGAATCGGGCTATGTAGACCTATACGTCCTGTGTACTGGCTCCCTATTCCTACAAGGTTAGTCTTCGAATATAGTCAGTCTACTCAACCAAACATCTATTGTTCTAACTCATTTAGTCTCTAAAAAGCATTCATTTATTATCCGAGTGTTTCCTACACTCAAAACAACTTATATAGTTGTTTTTACACATCAAACATCAATTAATCATGCTAATTCTATTAATTACATCAAATTACCTAGACTTAAGCCTTAAACTTAACTTAAACAAGTACAAAAGTCTTTATACATGTCTTAATTTGATTTGTAGTAAGGTAATCTTCTAAATCCAACCTATAATAAGCTCCCTTCTTCTTCCCAAATTCACCACCCAACACTCTAGTTCTTTTCTTCTAATTTTTCTTCTTTATTTTCAAATTAACATGCTATTTGTATATACATGCAACTATAGTTTATTGACATATGCAGTCTCTAAACTATTTTATCATAAAACTTGGCGATTTCGGTCCCTCTACTTTCATAACACGTAGTTATAGATAAATAATTTCATAATAAATTTATATAATTAATAATAACTTCAATTTATGTATTTCAAACCTCTGAGTATGCACAGTAATGGCTTCTAATTATGAAGATGACAATCATCATGATTATTCTACCGATGTTATTCATGACAGTGAAAGTGTTTTAGTTAGAGATGTTGATTTTAGAACTTAGGGCATTAGTAAACTTAACACTCTAATTAAGGGTCCTTTCTTGTTTAATTTCAATTATGTGACCCTACTCTAGCTTATGAATAATTGTAATGATGAAGACCATGTTGTTTACATTACTTCTGGAAATGATCTTGATATTGGGGTGAATGAAGTGTTATAACTTGTTTGATTGTGGTTTCTATATACATGATCGTACGTAGAAGTGGAAACATATAAAACCTAGCTTGGATTGGTTGGTAGTTTTTTTGAAATCTGTTTGTCGTGGGGAATTACTTTCTGTTATTGGAAGGGATGCAAACAACCAAGTGTATCTAATAACTTGGGTTGTGGTCAATATTGGAAACAAATAAAACTAGAAATGGTTCCTAGGTTTGCTTCAACGTGTATCCAATAACTTGGGCTGTGGTCGGTATTAAATAAAGAACGCTAGAAATGGTTATATGCTTCAAATTGTATAATAAAAAAACTTGTAAAAAACAAAAAACCAATCCACCACCAAAACTAGTTAAACCAAGAGGTAGACCTAGGATCAATATTTATCTTCTAGCAAGTATTAGGCCTAAGGGGTGAAGATGGCAGAGGTTAAATTAGGTGATCGGGTAAGTGCTTAATTATTTTTATATATAAGTATTTTAATGGTTGAATTAGTTTATCACTTTTTGCAAGATATTGATGGTGTAGTAAGACCGGCATGACGATTAATTAGGGGTAGTAACCATTTGTAATTAAGTTAATGAATTGGGTGTTCATGATGGAAATCAAATAGGTGTTTATGATGGTGATCAATTGGCCGGGGCTTCTTCATTGCGATAAAATAGTTAAGAGTCAAGTTATATTAACAAGTCCAGATGACTATGATCATATGAGTTATAATTGCTATGCATATTTGGTATATATACTTGGATTATTTATGATAGATTAGTACTTTCTTGGGTACATGTTTTGTTTAAGGCCACATATTTTTACGCAAATATTATGGTTGTTGCCATTATCGGTGATAAGAATGTTTATTAGTTTATATTTTAGTTGTTGATATTAACAAAGTGGTGGTCTTATCTTTTTATGTGGATATATATATCAAGGAAAATCATCGTTTTTTATTGGAAGTTTAATATATGATGCTGATTTTTGATAATGATGCAAGAATCAAGTGAGTTTGCTGTGAGATGCTAGCTTCTCTTCTTTCTACAATACGTTAACGGAAATCAAGTGACAAACAATTTATTCTAGCAAACTTAAGATTTGAAGCATTCGCTAATTAATAAGGTTTAGAGGTTACAATATAACGTTGGGGTTAATAAATCGTACGTGTAGTAACCTTGAAACTTGCAAGGCACAACTTATTCACGTAAAGCTTTGATTTATTCATTCTTTTGACTTCGCAACAAACTTTGCCCTTAAAGATCTATTCATTTGGGTCAGTCAAACAGAGAAAAAAAGGGAACGTTTTTAACTTTTCCAAAGAAACACGTTTGTAAAGGCACATATATATGTGTGTATATATACACATTTATGTTACTATCAGTCACACGTACGGGACTGTAAGAACTGTAAGAAAAAAAAAAAACAAAAATGGTTAAAAGGGATGATCACTTACAATCTCAGTCCTCTCTACCTCTTCTTTCGAAACCGGATCGCATGGATTCTTTCGTAAGCTGGTTTTTGACGCTTTCCCATTGCATGTAGCTACATCGATATCGATTCAATCTTTTGTTTAGAGTATTAACGAGATAGTCTTAATTTGTTTTCTGTATGTAGTTGAAACATATCACAAAGAACCCGAATATATCTCGATGGCGGTATATTTTTTCATTTGGTAGAAAGAACAACAACGAGTGTGTACCGTTGAAGGCCGCTATTGTGGAGGCCAACAACAAAAGCTATTTGCTTGATCGGATCGAGTCCCTCGAAGATCGTCTTATCCAGGTTTTCTTTCTTGATTCTCCATGAAATATATATATATATATATATATATATATATATATATATATATATATATAGAGAGAGAGAGAGAGAGAGAGAGAGACTGAATTATAACGTATTCTTCTTAATTGTGTTCTATTTGGGAACCAAATTTCAGCTTTCATTAGAGATTGAAACCCGAAGAGCGTCACGCATTTCGACAACGACATCAACTCTTTCTGGGGCTCGGGAATTACCAGTTTCTTCGTACCCGGTTTTCAATAATCCGAAGCCTAAATGCAAGCATCATGTATCTTCATCAGATATCCTCCCGATCAGTACTACTGGTTGTGAATTACAGGTACGTAAAATGTGATAAATTTCGTTCGAGTTATATATATACATATACGATCACGGTTCGAGCTGAGATATGCATGTTTTATGTAATGAATAGAATGAAGCAGAAACACCGGTAGAAAAGCAGAAACTCAAGCGGAAGAATGGAAACAACAATGAGGAGGAAGATCAGAAGACATTCAAGAACGGGAAGAAAAAACCTCACAGTTGGCCACATCTAAAGTTATTAGGTTGCTAGCTATATATAACTACTGCATGCATCGCACGTTTCTTTACATTAAATCTTTGATTTGTCTAATTTCGCTTCTTAATTAACATTTTAATTTGTTGTCTGTTTATTTATATAAAAAAGATCTTTTAAAAAAAACATGTATAAATTAATTTTCAAAAATAAAAATAAAAATAGAAAAGATAACCCACCCGGTTTCTCAGCTAAGTTCCCTCCACAACCTCCATAAATATAGGAGACAAACACACACTCACACATTCGCTTGTCCAGAATCATTCAGGCAAGTCTTCTGATGTGTTGGATAGATCAAAGGTGACCGCTACGTCTCTTTTTGAGTTCCTTCCTGAGTTCCTTCGGGTTTCCTAACCCGAGACCTAACGCGATGATTCCTTTCTTTTTTTTCCTTTTGGTGTGTAAGAGAGAGTAGAGAAGAAATAGATTGGGTTGATTTTAAATATATTATACTTGGTTTTCGGGTAAAAAAGAGAAAAGAAGAAAAAAAATAATGTGTCGTGTGTCATTTAGGTTAAAAAGGATGATAAATAAACAATACTTGTGGTCTTGCAAGTCACTCCAAATTAAGGTGCCCACAAAAAACTATCTAAACATTTTGGTATACTTGATTAGGACTAAACATTGCTTTTCTTTCTTATTTACCAAATTCACTTGTTAGTAACAAAGACTATATATATACTAAACAATCACCCACTTAATTAGGTTTTGTTACCAACGTCTAATAAATTACACATAAATCAACACTACTACTAAAACTACTTTCTGCACCCTCTTTTATTTAGACCCATTTTATAAAAATGTAATATAAAATGGAGCTAAAACTATGAAAGAGACACTGAAAATGATGGAAGAAAATTCAACCATATATGTTTTCTGAACGGGTACTTTTAGTCCCCTCCCCCCCCCCCCCCCCCCCAAAAAAAAAAAATTTAACTCTCTTAAAACCGGGACTAAAAACCATAAAAAATCGATAATAAAGGTGTATTTTATACTAGTGGAATGTACCTTGACCGCTTGAACCATGGCATAGTGTATATATTCCTAATATATAGTCTAACAAAATCTATAACAATACACTATTACTGTCTAAATCAATAGTCAGTCTTTTAGCTACACACTTCTCGTTAGTCATTACTCTAAATTTTCTAACAGTTATTGTTTAATTAAATGTTTACAAGTTTTTAGATAACAGTAGATGTATACTGCCTAATCGATATGTTGTGACTATTTCCAAAACATATCTCTAACTAGCTAGCTATCTTAATTAGATCCCAGCATAAAATCAGAACTGTTAATCTTTCATATGGGAACATATACTCTACCGGTTAGACTATTAGTTAATGATTCATTTTAAAAGTGATGTTCGGAATTTTTACCATAATGATTCAAAAGTCTTCATCTACAAAAAAAAAAAAATTTATCTCTTTAAATCAACAAAAGTACATAAAGATGAATAAACAGAATTTTCATCCAACAAATATTGTTTTCAGAAATATTTTTAAAAACATATTTAAAGCTCAAGAAACTTACAAAATATGATTGAAGAGGAGTGTGATGGCCGACATCGATCATACTACTTTCTCAAAGTTCCACATATATGAAACTAAAAGAAATAATATAAAAAAAGAGAGAAGGTGGATTGGTGAATACAAGTAAATAACATATTTTATTAGCAACTTGCATGTTAATGCGTAACTAATTAATTAAACAGCATATATTACTCCATTCATGTGGTTATTTTGTTGTCCACTACACACTACCAGTATTGGAACTTTCTATCGGATTAATTTTTCCTTGAATCATAATTCCTAATAAACTCAAATAAACAGTGTTTTTATACACACTAAACCTAAATAAATAGTGTTTACATATAGACATATTTAAGCCATAAACAAAGATAATGCTTGAGATGCATATCCGCTAATACGTCTTCGTAGTTGGACTGGGAAAGTAGATGCTCAAATCGGATCTAAAATTTAGAGATCTAAATTAAACTTCACACACAACTACCAAACTCTCCCAAAATAAAGGGGGATCTACTGCTTACTACTCATGGCCGGAACATCCGACCTATATGCTTCTCGGTTATAAGATTTCACATGAAAGAAGAGCATGTATAGTAGGTAATTCATCATCCTTAGTAGCTTGAGCAGGCTCCTCTATGGCTTAGATATAGCCATGAAGTAATTTCACTTCTGAAGCCATCATTTAAGATGTAAGTTTTGTTAAAGCAGCAAATCGGATTCCTTCTACAATCGTGTAATTTACTTTTCAAATTTAATATTTCGATCGTATATGTCTGGAATCACGAAATCCGAATTGAGATAATTATAGAAGTGTAAGATCAAAATTCTTGGCACAGAAAATTGATCAGAACCAGAGAGAACTTAGCCGTATGTGCCAGATCAAAACCATAGAAAACAGCAGAACCCCATTTTGTGTTCAGGGGGCGTTGCCCCCTAAACATTACCGAGATGAGCTTAGACTAATACAAGTGTGTATTCCACACTCTCTTTACTTGTTTTAAAACAAAGTTCAATCCCCTTAATACAAATGTATAAATTCCATTACACTAAATGAACTGGTGGCACTAAAATGACCAACAAGTTTTCTTTGGGTAAATTAAGTTTTAGGGAACGAGCCATAATAGATTTGGATAATTTGTTTTACTTGGAGAACTTTGTTGCTGAATGAAGTATATGAAGTAGTTTATTATAATTATTCTTTAAGCCTTTTGGGGGAACATTTGAGATTGTTTAAAATTTAAATTTCAGATTGTTAAGTTGATGAATTTATATTACACTTCATGTTACATATGATATTGTGTACAAGTATTTGTGACATTTTTATGACAATCAATTTTACGGAACTTATCAGTATTTCAAATGTGAATTTCACATTTAAAAAAAAATCAATCTACATTAATATGTGGTGTCGATTAAACAGGAAGAATCAATTTTTATATATCATACAAAAATCTTTTGACATTAGTAATAAGTAATTTTTAAAATATTTTAATTATACAAATATGATATATATATATATATATATATAGGGGACGGTTCAAACGAGAACTGTTTTTCGTACGAGAACTGCGAGAACCAATTACAGCCATTGATCAAAGAGATGGAGGGTTGAGATTAAAGAGTTGTTAATGGATAACCTTAAACAAATAAAACTTATTCTTAATTAATTAAGGGTAGTTTGGACATTTTTAAATTACCCCCGCATTTTTTAAACTAATATATACATCAAACGGAGAAGTGTTAAATTACGAAAATTATACCAAATTAACGAGAAAATTATGCTATTTAATTTGAGACCGTGCTTGATATATTTTTTCAAAAGTTTTTTTTTGTGTTTGCTGGGTTTTTTTTTTCTATACAGCTCGAAATTTGCATTAGTGCAAATTTTACTGGGTTTTTTTCTGTACAGCTTGGAATTTGCACTAGTGCAAATTTTGCACATATTTACTTGGTTTTTTCAGCGCAGATGTAGATATTGAAGGGTTTTGAACCTGACCAAACCACCTATGACACAAACCTTGTCAATCCTGGGTTTGATTCCACTGGTTCAATCTTAAAAGCGGAACTGGATTGAACACAACGCTCTAAACCACAAAAAGGGTTAGGATCCTTAAAACTTTATATAATCAACATAGTTTCTTACAAACAACCCATAGAAAATGTTACAAGAAATATACCTGAACAAAACCTTTAGGATTGCTAAAGATAGTCCACCACTACTACACCTCCGATTGAACTGGCTGCTAGACCGCTCCTGGATCACCAAGCTTTCAACAATTCTCGAAACTGAGAATGTACCGTGTCTTCTTGCGTCGATCACCAAGAAACCACAAACCACCTTCGGGTGTTTTGCCTTTGTTCGACTTCGACGAAGAACAAGAGAGACCGAGAGAGAGAGAGAGAGAGAGAGAGAGAGAGAGAGAGAGAGAGAGAGAGGAGAGAGCCGAGAGGGAGAGCGAGATCGAGAGGATGAGGGAGAGAGTTATGGTGGCTAGGGTTAATCCCTTGTCTCTTATGTCTAATCCTTAAGGCTTAAGATATATATAAGGATTAGATTGGACCTAAGCCCTTTTAATTAAAAGCCCACTGGTTTTAATTAAACTTTCATCTCTTCTCACTTTGACCCCCTGGACTTTACTAGTTAATTAATTAAGTATTAATTAACTGGTCCGTTAAATATTAAAACTTAATATTTAATTCTCTTTAAATAATAAATAACTATTTATTATTTATTTCCTTTCTAATAATTAATCCAGACTGATTAATTATTTATTTCTCTCAATAATTAATACTACTGATTAATTATTTGTTTATCTTTTTAATAATTAATCTAACTGATTAATTATTTACTCTTTCTCTTTAATAATTAATCTAACTGATTAATTATTTCCACACAGATTTATGGTGAAATCCAACTGTTCTGAATTGGGTGTGTAGCAGTGTGACCCTTTAGTCTCTTATAACATTGGATACAATGTGCCCATTAATTATCTTTGCACATAATCTAACAGACTCCCACTAGTGCAAATTTTACTGTTTTTTTTTCTGTACAGCTTGGAATTTGCACTAGTGCAAATTTTGCACATATTTACCTGGTTTTTTCAGCAAAGATGTAGATATGCACTTGTGCAAATTTTGCACTAGTGCAAATTCCGAGCTGTACTGAAAAAAAAACTCAACAAACATGAATTTTTTTTCCAACAAAATATAGCAAGATCGGTCTTAATTTTGACAAAGATACCTTTTGATGCTCATTTCTTTGTTATACTTTACAATACCATAAATCATTTCATGATATCAAAGCATAGAAGATCCGATCATCTTTAAAGCTACAAAATATCCAAAATGAAGTTTGTACAATCAGTTAAAGGTTCAAAATGAAGTCTGTGCAATCAGTTAAAGCTGCAAAAAGTTCTTATCAAGATAACAAATATTGGTAGGATTATAAACCTCACAAACATCAACTCATTTGAAAAATACAAATTCATGAAATTAAGAACCTATAAAATCAGAAATGTGGAACAGATTATATGACACCCAAACATCAACTCATTTGCACTACAAATCCACGAGAGTCAAAAAAACCCACATAAACTTAAATATGAATCACATTGATGAGTACCTTTTATACTCCATGGAGCGCGAAGAACAATCATCCATCGATCTATAAGCGATTATGGTTGCAACTCGCAAGTGTCTATTGACTACAAATTTAATGGTTGTTGTTACTCCGCAATGACGTCGCTTCCATAGTTATAAAATCCAGAGGAAAAAAATGCAGGTTGCAAATTTTGTAAGTAAATCGACCGTAGGTACCAAAATCACTTTAGCAAAAGAGATCTATATGGTTGAAGGATATAGCTGGTCACGACAAGATGGCGGCGGATCATCATCGGAGGATTTAAATAGGTTTTCTTCATCAACGGTGGATAGAAAAAGGTCTACGAATAAATATTTATATAAATATTTGCACAAGTGCAAATATTTTTGCACGCACAAGTGCAAAATATTTTTGCATATACTGTTTTTTAGTTCCTTTCATGTCTCACTCCCACCACACATATAATCACACACAAAAATACGAATCAATAAATATTTTTGCATATAAATGTATGTTAACTCTAGATTGAAATTTTATATAAAATATATCAACAGGAGTTAGGGCCTTTGATTTTGTGTGAGGCGAAAAACAGAGTATAGGCATTATCTTAAAGAGTTGCATCATATGTATATAGATCTAGAATATAGAATCATTAATTAGTTGGTTTATCATCATATGTGAGTCATTAGCTGTTTTTTTAACAGCTCAAAGTTACTATTATTAATACCCTTATGGATTGTACAAGTTATCTCAAAACTACTTCACCAACAAGTACAACTTTTAAAGCATAGATTACATCTTCATACACACCTACTCATCATTTTACTTTGAAAGAGGTCCACAAGAATTTGCAGAGAGCATACCTCTTTTTCTGACAGCCCTCAATTAATAATATGTTATCTCTTTTCTTTCTTCATACTAACCATCCACTATGACCTCGTTGATTCAATCACCAGCAGAATGCAATGTGTTCATTCTCACGATCATCACCATGAACATATTCATGCTCGTAGTTACACAACCACTGCAACTTAGTCCATAATTCCGGCCTCGTACGTCTTCAATCCTCAATCAACAAATCTGGTTGGATTTTATAGAATCATTAAATCTCTTTGATAAATCGTTGCAGCAGCATATGGAATCATTAAATCTCTTTGATAAATCTCTGTATATTGTAATGAATATAGAATCATTAGATCTTTTTGATAAATCTATGTATAGATCTAGAATATAGAATCATGATATGTGAGGCGAAAAACAGAGTTGCAGTAGCATATGGTGTCGGAGAACAGTAGAAGGTAGATGGCGACGGGGTTACAGTGATCCGGTGTGGTGTAGGCCGACAAATCAGAGCTTCAACAGTGATGAAACGAAATGGAGCAGGAGGTTGAGATGGTAGCAAATTATACAAATCGGAGCTTCAACAGTGACGAAACGAAATCGGAGGAGGTTGCGGTGGTAGCGAATCTGCCGGTGAAGAAGGTTGGTGGACGGTGGCTTGAGAAGGAGTGGATAGGTTGAAGATGGGGATGTGAAATGGGTTTTAATGTCTGCAACAATTTTTAATGGACTTATATACCTTTTTTAATTTAAGAAAAACTTTAAAGACAACAATTAATTTGATTGGTCCATATTAGTTCTCGCAGTTCTCGTACGAAGAACGGTTCTCGTTTGAACCGCAGCCTATATATATATATATATATATATATATATATATATATATATATATATATATATATATATATATATATATATATATATATATTAAATATAAAAAATAAAATTGAGAAAAGTGTCCGGTGAAGACACAAATGAGGCGGCGGATTTCCCATTTAAAGCTTCAGAAACCAATTTTACCCTAAAAACTTAAAATATAATTACTACGTATAATTTTTTTTTATCTTAGTCTTAGATTTTTTTTGTCTAACGGTCCAGATTTGATTCCATGTTTTTAATCTATTTAAGTCTTAAATATAATTACTTTATATATTGTATGATTTGTGTTAAATAAAGTCAATATAAAAAATATAGTCTGAAATTTTAAAATTCAATCACATGTGAGTCAGTATACAATCACATGTGATTGTAAAAAGATCACATGTTAATTACGAAAATGTCACTCCGTCTAAAATTATAACAATCAATCTGAACCATTGATGGGGCTGATCCAAAGACTAAGACTTGTCCTTTAAGACTACGGATTAATTATGAACTATATTAAATATTTCTCTATATTATATATATATAATATTAAAGTGAACTTAAAGTTTGTGTTAGACTGTATGATATGGGTGTTAGAAGAGGGTCGGGGGTTGACCTTTTAGATATACAAACTAAAAAATTATATTTTTTTTCTGGTAGATATTTATATTTTATCTTCTTATTTATTAAATAATAACCCACAAATTTATTTTGTTTCTTCTTTCTTAATTTTAATATTTATCTGGATATTAAAAGTAGAAACATACATAGAATTACATATAAAATAGGCTAAATGTCTAAAACTCATGGATCACATTAACTTTGGAAAGTAGAAAGGAAATAAAGATAATATAAAAAATATATAATAAAAAAAAGTGGAAATGAAATTAAAAGCTTTGGTTGGTTGCCTTGCCTGGTTGGACCAGCCAAAGAATGAGGTGGACTCTCCCTGCTTTTGACAATTACAATTCACTCCCCTTATCTATTGGTTAATTACTGTTGGGACCCTTATTATTTTACAACTAAACTCAAAAAGGACTTCAATTGCCGATTTGGCTTATCTAAATAGTAATCTTCACCTGAGTTTGCTTTTTTCATGCGTTGGTTGCCTTTTTTATAAATATGCGCGGCCAGCGGGGTGGCTAATGCCTCATACATCTTAAATAATAATTTCTTAAGATAATAAATTATGCTAAATGAATATCAAGGATTAAAACGTTAGAAGATTAAGTATGTATTGGAAAGTTGCTTGATGAAGTTTGTATTTGTTTCGGCTGCTACCCCACATACAATTTTATTTTGGGTTTATGAATTCTAAAGAGGAGTTCGAGAGTATTATGCTAGAAGTAAGAGCACATAACTCTATACTCTCTGCGATACCATATCCGATAGATGATACCAACAAGATAGGTTGGTAATTTTCGACACAAACACAGATTCCGATACATACTGAACACGATATATGTTGATATAATTTTTTTAAATGACAAAGATATATTATTAGAATTAATTTAAAACTTGTTGCGTAAGGAAACATGAGTAACGAAAAAGTAATTCGAGTTTATGTTATGGCGGTCTTCAATAGAAGCATTACACATTATTAGAATTAAGTCTCATGGAGAAACATAGAGAATGAAAATGGGATCTACACATGGTGTTCTCAAATCTATTATGATAGTGTTGGTGGTAACTACGAGGATTTTGGACGAAATATTGATTCCATGGAGATATATTACAGTTTTAAAAGTTATGTTCAAAGGTGTGTGTCCTAGGTGCAAAATCTGGTGTGCGACAACTAGTACTTCTCTTTGCTACGTGGTCTCCACCAAAGGTCTTTACTTAGCCGTTTATTTCTGTAGTGATTCTGGACGAGATGGTAAATGTTTTTCGCCAATGACATTGTCTTGGTATCATAAACGAAATGGGAGCTGAATAAACGGTTAAAGCAGGAGGACAACATTAGAGGACTCAAGGCTTTGAAGTGGCAGAGATAAGACCGGATATCTTTGTTATGATTTCAGCAAAACCAAATCTAAAGACGCCGAAGAAATCTCCATAGGGGAACGGAGTTTGAGACCCCATGAGTCTTATAAGTACATGGCTCCTTGTTACACAAGATAAGGAGGATATATAGATGAGAATGTTACCAACCATATCTAGGTAGGATAGCAGAAATGGACAGGAGTTTTATGCCATAAAAATACTACCCTTACAACTAAAAGGAAAATTAAGTGTTTAGCGGGTTTTTAGATGATAAAACAAGTTTTGAGATGTAATAATATATCTTCCTATTTATAAGATTAACACAATTGTCAAAATCAATAGAAGAGGTAAAGAAAGAGAATTAGTGAAACTCGTATGTCATCTTATTATAAGTATGAGGATGAAGTAGATGAAAAAAATAGGAAGATATATATATCTTTGACAAGTGATAATTTTTGTAACTATAACCGTGTTATAAAAAATCAAATAATTTATTTTATAACACGCGAATCCAAATAAAGAAATCCTCAACTCTAATAGTTTTTTAATCGTTAACGAAGTGTACAACCATTGGTTGTCAAGTTCGCATTAAAATATTAACCAAGAAAATAGTTATATGTATTTATAATGACTAGTTTAAATACCCGTGTAAACACACGGATACAAATAAAATTATTATTTCATATTCGTTTATTTAAATATATAATTGTCTTGTACGATGAAAGAAAAACATAATATGAAACTTTCTCGAAAACTAAAATACTTTTATATTATGGTTAATTAAAACTCTATTTTAAATTTAAATAAGATAAGGTTAAATATTAATATATATTCAATACATTTAATACATTATGTTAAATTTAAATTATATAGTACATATATATCTGACTTATTAAAAAATTTCTTGCATCCATTGTCTTCATTAATATGCATAGACCACGTTAGAAATAAAACCAAAAAATATATACATGTATATATATTAAGTTGTTTTTATGTTTTAGTTATATATTATTATATTATTAAGTTGTTTTAATCTTGATAATATTTATTCTTGATTTGATTAAAGATTATCTTTATCTTAATTTGTATTAATTAGTCATATTAAGTTGACTCTAAAAAGTCAAAATCAAAAATTTAAAATTAAAGGAATGAACGTCTAAGATTAAATATATTACTAAATGAAAGGTCTAGATCATCTAATAATTTTTTTCAAATTAGTCTTTTATATATATTAAAAGATTGTAATTTTTCGAAGTAAGCGTTATCCATCATACATATTATGTTTTTAGGAAGCAAAGTGTCATTGTAACATCTACTTTATTTTATATTAGGAAATATAATTAACGTTTAATACACTTTATCGTATGTAAGTTACTTATAATAACATCGACATTTAAAAAAAATATTTTCTAGTTTTTCTTCTGATTATAGGATTTGTGACTTCTAGGTTTTTATCGATCATTTCAATCACCTTCATCTTCCAAGATTTCAACAATCAACAAGAATCACAAGATAAGAATCGGCTAAATCGTTAAATGATGAAAGAACTAATATAACGATGTTGCAAAATGAAAATTTGTGAGAGCTACTAATGCTAATCTAGAATTTTGAAAGGAAGTTTTTCCCGGTTAGGGCTTCTCCTAGGACGTCTACTCTTTCGCTCAGATGTACACAATTTATCCGGTTTTACCTATATCTCTTCGAAACATACACTAATCATCCCTAATTAAAACACAGTATGATCGAACCCTTAACCTCTCGTATAAGAGATAATGTTTTACCCACTGATCTAGAGATTGTTAATGATAATCTAGTATATTGATACCTAAACTTGTGTTCCTATTATACCCCCTTACCATATAAAATTGTTATCCTGTTATGCCCTCACGCTAACGCTCCAGAGTCGCAGTCCATCTTTTATAAATTAACTAAACAAATCTAGTCCTTATCTATCCCCCACAAACCCACTTAACATTTTCTCTCTCCTCTAATATCCATTTCTCTCTCTCTCCTCTCCCTCTCAACTTGGATTAGAATA
The DNA here is from genome assembly GCA_947179395.2 of Pulicaria dysenterica. Classification (NCBI taxonomy): domain Eukaryota; kingdom Viridiplantae; phylum Streptophyta; class Magnoliopsida; order Asterales; family Asteraceae; genus Pulicaria; species Pulicaria dysenterica. Next base: position 109,688,049 of record OX359290.1, on the reverse strand, counting down.
GAGTCTCAACTCTCAACAGATCGATGGAGAAAGGCGATACCTCCTCCACGCCGGAAGAAGACAAACCACCTCCACAACCGCCTCAAACCACCACCATGAGCGTCCACCACCTGTCGGCCCCACCAGGTTTGACGGATCATGAGTTCAACCAGTTGAAACCTTTTATAACCGACTTCCATACCTACCGACTCACACCTTCTCAATGTTCCTCCCTACTCGCCCAACACATCCACGCGCCGGTCGACGTTGTGTGGTCCGTTGTCCGCCGGTTTGACAAGCCACAGACCTACAAACACTTTATCAAGAGCTGCACCGTGAGTGATGACTTTACAATGACGGTGGGGTGCACGCGTGATGTCAACGTCATCTCGGGCCTCCCCGCAGCCACCAGCACGGAGCGGTTAGATTTGTTGGATGATGAGAACCACGTGATGGGGTTTACGATCACAGGCGGTGAACACCGGTTGAGGAATTACCATGCCGTGACCACGGTACATGAGGTAATCAAATCACCGCCAATCACGGTGGTCTTGGAATCTTATGTTGTCGATGTGCCGGAGGGAAATAGTGAAGAGGATACAAGACTTTTTGCTGACACCGTGGTCAAGTTGAATCTTCAGAAACTGGCGTCAGTCACCGAAGCCATGTCACGTGATGCCGACGCCGGCGGCGGTGGCGGTGGAGGCGGCGCCTACATCAGGTGATTTCAATCCACAACCCCAACCCCAAAAAAGTCAGGAAAAGAAAAAAAGAATCCACCAAAAATTTGTCCTTATTTTTCATTGAATGCAAATATTTGTGAGTTTTTTGGTTTAATGTTTGCAAGGAATTTACCAAAAGCACCCTTTGCCAGTAACGAGGGGTTGCTAGTTTCAATTGTATATTGGGGGTGTTTTGGCCAATGGAATGTTTAATTTCGTAAATATTGTTTTCTCTAGTCTTTTTAATTTCTAAAATTGTGGGTCGAAGTTGTTCTACACACATTGATTAGACCCCTCATTTGTTTAATCTTCAACGGTTGGTATTGATTTTTAAAGTCAAACTATGTGTTATATATTTAGGTTTAAAAATAACATAATCATAAGTAACAAGTTTTGAATTTGTTAATTAATAAATTATTAATAACCTACAATAATGTAATATAATGGAAACTTATATCTATGTTAAGCTATAATTATGGTGCTATGGCATGCTAAAAGGGTTTTATTAAGGGTAAGTTTACAAAAATACCTTCAACTTGTCATCATGTTTGCTCAGATATATATTCTTTAAAATTTTCAATTATATATTTTAGTTATATAAAAGATTGTATGTTTTTATTTTTAAGCAGCCTACCATTTAGAGAAAGAAAGAACAGAAAATAACTGTAATAACTGAATTTTGAAACAGTGAAATTACCAAGACACCCTCACAAGCCTAACAAAAATAGCAATGCTGTTAGTTTTACCACTTTGCTGGATTTGTAAATTGTAACGGCTTATAAATGAGGCGCAACATCTACAAGAAAAGATGAGGAAAGTGACTCGATGATGTCAGCAATATTTTCGTTTCGCCCCCTTCCACTTTAATAATGCCTTCTTTCTGCATGTCATGGTTGATAGCTTGTCATTTTACACCCTTCAACTTCGAAAATGACTTCTTTTTGCCTGTCATCTTTCGGAAAAGTTATTCCAATGGACAGGCTGAAAAACTTAAATAATTTTAATCAAACAATGCAAGTATAAGGGTAAAATATTGCATGTTTTAATTTGTAAATATCTCTCTCTCCTCTCTAGTGGTAACTTGGAATTAAATTTCCTACTGATTCAAGTAGTTATAATTAATTTCACAAGTAAAATATATAAAAGTGTAAAAAATATATATGTAATGGGTAATGATGTTGTTAATCGCCAAAGGGTTTTGAATCCTTTGCCTCTTTTACTATAAAAAAAATAAGATTTCACATATGTAAATACAAACAAATTATTCTAACCAAATACCAGACATAATGTATAATCTTGTAAAATCTGAATCATTTAACAAAATAAAAACTCTATAAAAAATCTATAAACCAAAGACACTCTAGAAATTATCCTTTTTCTACGCAAACTGTATCAAAATACAACGAATTTTGGCCAAGCTGTCATCGTATACCATCAACCTTTTTTTTTAATTAATAATACAAACTTTTATAGTTTTACCATTGTGTGTAATCGGTAACCTAAAGTATAGGTAACCAATCATTTTGATTTTTTTAGTTTATTTTTAATTTTAAAATGATGTGTTCTTTAAGATATTCATTTGTGTTTATCACTTCATCTTCATGTGTTCTTAATCATCTTCACTGAAACTAAGATTTTGCAACATGAAGATCTGGTGCATACAAAACCATAAACTTGAAGATCTCTATCACACATATGAAATTCAAACCAGTATCTAAAAAGCATATCAAATCACAAATTTACTCATGTTGACTCAAATTTACAAAAACTCAGATAAAGATGAGTAGATCGATTGCCCTAAATGTACTCAAATCCCATTTGTAAGTGGGTATTGTAATCGATTTAAAGAAACCCTAAAATACACAAATCGCTTATGAATATGGGTAGTAGATAATTAGCCATAAAATCTACTCATTTTGATACGCCCTATAGCAGGACATGGGCTTAGACTTGTATTCAACTTTTAGAAAGGTTCATGGATTGTTTGACTTGCAACAAAATCAAAAGAATTTAATTAACAAAAAGAAAATTTATTTGTTTCTTTTGATAGCCTAAATGCATTTTGATGTAATCTCAAGTATCTGATTTGTTTGTTTCAACCAACTTGTAAACAATCAAATCAATTAATTAAGACCTTTTTTCTTTTTCTTTTTTTACACTTTGTAGAATGATTGGAGGACATTTCATAATGCTGTGGAAACCATATATATATATTATATAAGTTGTGTGAGTGGGGAATAATAAGAGATGGAGATGAGTGTGACATGGAGTATGACAATCATCATCAACCACATTGTTCTTTTGCTATTCTGATTTAACTTTTTATGTTTAAAAATGGGTTGGTATTGGTCAATGCTTAATAATTAGCTGTACATTATTATTATATATCCTTCTGGTACTCATTTTGTCACCAAAGCATAAAAAGATAAGCATCCTCTAATGTAGGCATAATTAAGTTCCACTGCTATCCTTTAAGTTTGTCCTACATTCAAACAAAGACTCAAATTCTCATTACTTCAGTAAAAAAAATCTTTTATTTATATTTATATAATAAAAGAGAAGTGAAGAAAGACGGAATACTCGAATAAATAAAATGGATGACCAAGACCCGTGTTAGACACAGTTCCCTTCACATGTACTTGGCATCTATGTGTCATGGTACAAACTACAACTAGTATATTGATGGAGTTAACTTACTTGGCTGAAACTTTATCACAACTTGAACATGTTAGATCTCTGATACACGAACTCAGCAGCAAAAGGAGAGCGGAATGAAGGGGACGATTTTTGGAGCCTAAGAATCACGAATTCTAGCAGCGTAAAAGCGATTATGAACCTTAGTATTTGTAGTGGTATAATTAGAATAGACCGGTTAATTACAAAAACCATACCATGTCATATCTTGGAAATTTGATTTGCGAAACTAAATCACAAGAGTCAAGAACTGAATTGCAAGTTTGTATAATTTTCAAAAATACAAACTCAAAATCTAGATGAAAACCGAAACCCAACCATAGCAAAACAAAACTACACAAGTTCAAGATTTTGGATTTACATTTTCGTCCCAAAGACGCGCACAAGCACAAGTTTCGCACATTTAACCTACGAAATTAAAATTTTACACCTCTGCATGCAGGTACGATCGTAAATATGATCTTGCCTTTCATATATTAATCTTATAACACTCTGCACATGGTTTGCTTGAGATACTACTTGAAACGCCACAATTTTCAAGCCAGATTTTTTTTTTAAAATGTATAGTACAACATGCGGAAGCTATCCCAGATAAGAAATACATTTAAGTATTTTACAAACATTTAATATAATATAAAACCCATAGTATTACTTTGAAAACATATCCGGGCTCTAGATAAAACATCAGAGTGCGACAAGTGTTCCATTAACCAACCACGGGCCAAAACCTGCAACAATAACTGTGAGGGGGTTAGCATAACATGCTAAGTGAACGCAGATACAATAAGTACCAAGACATGCCACAACAACACGCGTTCACATATAGCTACAGCAACTCATCTCTAACGGGTCACTAACGGTTCTAAAGAACTAGTCAACTAACTATCACAATCAAAGAACAGACGGATACAAGACCCAATAAGCCAACAAATACACAAATCAAAGTAGTAGCACGAGATGTGTCAGCGTGTCAGCCACAAGTACTGGTTAAGCACTATCTACTGTAGAATCAACACACCACCCGACCCACTACTACTACATACGAGCCAATCATACCGAATAACGATGATCTAAGCCGAAGCCGAACCATACTCCAAAATCAAGGCCTAAGCCGAAGCCGAGCCATAAAATCTCAAGAAGATCGGGAAGTCCCGTCGGACTATTTCGATAGCCCCTAATACTCAGAGACCCAGACGAATTCGTAGAATAAATCTGCCCATAGCTGATTTCTTACCAACCATATATCGCAGTCTACGCCGCCCCTGGTTGATCACTAACGCATGTGCACATGACTCAAACAAATCAAATCAAATCAAATGATTGACCTCAAGGAATTACCACAACTGACAACCAGAACGTGACCCAACACTAGACATTCAACTCAACGAATCCTATTGGGTTAAATGGTAGCAACTGTCAGTTATCAATGTCTAATAATAACCACTAAAGGTAAGGACTCGCCTGAACACCATATATTAGCTTATAATAGCAATCTAAGTCCTAAACTACATATCAAGTGAAGCAATTACACATATAACAAATCAAGCATTCAAACAAATTATAACCATAACATAATGCTCATCCGAATTGCTATCACATGGATTAGAGACAAACTGTACCCACACTCACCCGGAGTCCTGCAGCTTTAACTCAGTAGTCTAATGTCACTGAGTCTTGATCACCTGACAATCAAATACTAAACTAGTTACTATTTCAATATAAAAGTATATATATCATACTTAATTAACCATCATATAAATGAGCAACTTGGAGTATCAATTTATAACTCACATTAGAGGTATAATCATCATATATACAAATAATATCCAAGTTTGACTTTCCAACAGTCAACATAATTCAATCTACCAATATCCAAGTCAATTGAGTCATTAGCGACCCATTTAGCATTAATCACAAACTAATAATCAAGTCATCATGCAATTGTACTTAATTTGACTTTTACATGCTAATTTGACTTTCTAATATTCAAACATGATCATTCGGCATAAATCCGATTCACACTTAATCTATATACATTTTATTAACAATTGTATTCATTGATAGGTCAAAATACTCACTAAAGTCAAATTATCCCGCTAACGGGTCAAAACTCACCCAATTAGGCTAATTCATGTAACCATTATTAAACACATCTAAAACTAACATACAACATGTTTTCATAAGATACATAACACTTAAAAACCAAATCTTACATAATCCAAGTTAATCTCAATTGACTTCTTAAATTAAAGTATACATATAATGACGTTTATCCTCGTATATAACTGTTGGGGTTCGTGGTACACAGCAACGGAAGCATGCAAGGTCAAAAACGAATTTTCAAACATAAACAAGACCACATGGTGAACCCCATCAATGGATCTAACTCTACAACCAAGTTCTGCAACTACAACAGAAAGAGAGAAGAGATTTTATACCCCTGATGTCTCTGGAGTTGATGTAGATCAAGAACCGAGCTATGGCACCTTCCTTGCTCTATCGAAGTCCACCCCGGGAAAACCGTGATCCACTCGTACTAGCGAGCCATCGGGTGTCCTACACCATATGGAGACACCTTCTGGAACAACAACACTAAAGAACTCCAGGACACTCTCACTTCAAGCTCTCTCTTCAACACCCATAAGAACTACCACTATAGGTTTCATATGTGTGTGTGTTTTTCACCAAGAACTACTAGAGTGTAAAATGAGAGAGTGCATGTGTTTTTATGAACCTCATCTGCCCCCTGGAACTCCCAAGGCCGGCCATAAAGAAATCCAAGCAATCCACATGCATTGGTGGAGAGTGGAGGTGAAAGGAATAAAGTTGTAATCTGCCAGACGGGTTAGCGCCGCTAACCGCCCAAACGTAGCGCCGCTAACCACTTAAGGTTAGCGCCGCTAACGCGGCCAAGTTAGCGATAGCAGGGTTTAGCGCCGCTAACCCTTCCTGATTACCAACTATCTTTAATTATTCATTTCCAACCCTCCTTTTTAGGTTGTTGTCAAGATCAACCCCCGGCGTGTGACCCGATAGGCCCATACATCATCGGTAGTGATCAACTGGCGTACGTGTGTCAGTGGGCAGACTCCAACAAACTCCCACTTGCACATGACACACCGTACCCAAAGTATCACAGACAAGGAGCGGCCTCTAGTAAGACATCCTGCCCCCAAGTCAGTATGGGTTTTGTCTTCAGCACAAAAAACCAATCTGCAACCCATGTGAAAAGGTCCTATCGATAAGTGATCAACCATCCTTTTGTTCGCGATATCCGTGTGAACACGAGACATGGTACTAAGTCATTCTCCGTTCGTTCACGATTATGTTTCCCGATAGAGATTAGTGGTGACCAAAACATACAAGTTGCAATCAGATTCTTTAATCATTGCACACTTGAGCACGGCCGTGCATTTTGGTGTCAGCGACCAATCATCGAGGGCCCAGGGATATCTCTCTAAACAGAGGAACAAATTCCTTTGACTCACACTGCCCACCACAGTGATCATACTTTGCCCAGCTGCTCCCTTTATAACAACCAGTTACGGACTGCGTTTGAAAACAACTAGAGCAAAGCAAACCAAAGTGATGCAGCCACGTGTATCTCCAGTCTGAGGATGAACTGATATTATCATCCTGATTTACTCATGACAAGTACCACAAAGTAAAATCAGATGTGGGTCGTCCAGTCACTTGAAACACTTTCAAGTACAGGCGAAGAACTGCGTCCCCGTGCCCCAATCCCCATTGGACACATGACCAATTACTTCCCTCAATCTTAGTTCATACTTCCTTCCCATGAAGAATGACCGACTGTGGACATTTAGAATGTTAAAACATTCAGGGAAGAGGTAAAACATGCAAAGTTGGAACACAATAAGGCTTACTGAGAGTACCCGCTACACGCGCATTACCAAACCCTTTTGATAATCGATACAAGCAGAAGCACAATATTGCTTAACGTTCCCCAAAAGAAAAGCATATCAAAATATTACTAAAACGAACTTAAGCCAAGTATATGCAGGCCCTAGTCTGATAAAAATCACTAACCCGCTACTATAGCTTAGTTAACGGATCCGCCACCATTGCTCTCCGTGTGTACTCTGATAATGATCGTATCCCTTCTCCAACCAACCACTTCCAAAGTGTGCGTTGATGGGATTATGATCATTTGTTCAAGCCGTTATACATGCATTGTCTTAAAGGAATCCAATAAGACAAACAACGCTTGGATCTAAAATTTAATGTGCATGAGCCATCATACTCTCATAGTTTTCATAAAGATCTCTATAGAGTTATTGATGCTCTAAAATCAAAATCTTATTTGCTTAAGTCATTGTACTCTCATAGTTTTCACAAGGATCTCTATAGAGTCACCAATGCTTTAAGAATAAAATCTTATGTGTTAAAGTCATCGCACTCTCATAGTTTTCACAAGGATCTCTATAGAGTCACCGATATTTTAAAATCAAATCTTATGTGATTAAGTCATCATACTCTCATAGTTTTCACAAGGATCTCTATAGAGTCACCGATACTTTAAAATCAAATCTTATGTGATTAAGTCATCATACTCTCATAGTTTTCATAAAGATCTCTATAGAGTTATTGATATTTTAATAATCACATTTACTAACGACACAATATTTGTAGGATCACAAACCCAATCAAATTGGAGATTATCCCAAAACATAAACTATCACCCAGAGTAATAAATTACTCTCATATCTTATGATTAACAAGAACATATCTTAATATTTCTTGTACTTCATAAATTGCTTTGTTAATCCTCAATGGACGTATAATTCTTGACTCAAGCCAAAAATGATCAAGACATTATCTCCATTATTGCATATGTCCAAGACATATCACATAGGATAACAACAGCCCTCCCACTAGCTCTGACATCTATCCAAGTTTCATCGTTGGTCACTGAAAACTCAATCGCTTGATTTTCACAACACGAAACTTAGATGTTTGTTGAAGTTCAAGGCAATCCTTTTCATGTTTTGTAGATATTACATGGATACTTTTAGATGTAAAGCACCTTCGGACAGTGTTACCAACACTTCCTCATTGAATTCCTATTACGGAATACGGTCTTTGCATCAAGCAGCCATGAAACGGTGTAAGTGTCCGTGTAAACTTCAACATATTCACTGGAAGAATGTCTTCATATGATACCTTCCACATGGTCAATCATCATGAAACCAATTCCAACCGGTCAGTATTTGAAGTTATCTACAAACTAATCCATGCAGATCTTATATCTAAAAGATCTATTTACACCTTACTGGACTTATCTAGGTGTTGGATTATCCAAGCTCATTCTTGAAATCCAGCATGGATTATAGCTTATCTCATTACCTTTTTCCTTATCTTAGTAGACCCAAGGTCCACTACAGATTCCGGTAATTGATACATACACAATGTATTATCAATAAGTCATCGTCCTCATGTATGTAATACATTTCCGGCCTTATGATGACTATTACCAGACTTATGAAGAGGTAATATCATAATGCCAAGTACTTCAACATTGCCATGTTAAGTTCCAATCATTACTGATTGAATGCTAGTGTCAACATCAGGTCATAATTTAAATTACACGTTCTTCCACAGGAATGCTTCAGTTGTTCATTTCCCTTTTCGAGTAACTCACCTCAGTTCTCAAAAGGTTATGAAAAGAACATCCAAAACTCAGAAGAACATATTTAAATGTATTAGCATCTTTTTAAGTTCATCCATCTCCCACTAAATGTAGACAAGATAACTTTAATCCATGAGGTAGATAAGCAAAGCTATCTTTCTAGTCTAACCTCCATGGTTGCTAATTTGACCATCTTTGTTGTAATAAAACAAGAACATTGCCAGCCACTACTTAAGTACACCCATCTTTTAGGTTACTCAAGTCTAATCCATCAAAGGGAATCATATCTAGTATGTTCCTTTTCTCCACTTGGCGATCCATGTAGAACATGTATCCCAGGAGAGTTAAATTATGAGATATTCTCATAATTCTTTTGATGAATAAGGAATCTATTATATCTCAACATCTCATAAGACTTGAGTATTTTAGTTTCCTTTTTGCCCTCTTCACATGTTATGAATTTGTTACGGGTGAGCTTTGAATACTTCTCAAGTTTCAAACACTTTTCTAATACCCTTTTCTTCTTCCTTCATAGGTAAAGGTAACAAATTTATACTTAGTTCATCCTTATGACTTTGTTTGATTGCACCTTATACGTGAAGTGCAAGCGTAGTCCAACAAACTTTTATTCCTCTCACTTCAACTAGTGAAGGAAGTCATAGGTATTTAACTTTATAAGCAAGATTCAATCATTAACTAATAGCTCAAAGCTAAAAGATTCCAAGTACCTATCCACATGGTGCTTGATAACGATAATCTTGTTTATATGGTTAAATCACCAATGTTGTAAGGATAACTAATCAATGATCATATTATTACTTCTTAAGCAAAAGCTTATTATTTATGCCACGACATGAATAAACTTTGATATAAAACTCTAAACCCACAATAACATAATTCAAAGTAATATTCATCGTCATCAATAGCATAGAAGATACAATGCTTCTTGCCACGCAGGGCGTAAAACATCTATCTAATGAAGTAATAAATTAGCTGGTAGGAATGACAAGATCAACTCTTCCAATCCTTTTAGCAAGAGATAAGCACACAAGCTTCTCTTCACTTCTTCCAGCTCTCCATGCATCATCGGCCTACTTCGGATAAACACCTACACTTTGCAACAAACAAGTTTGTGACAAACGTGAGTGTTTTGACTAGCGTTCAAAAACCTAGTCTTTTGAAGTAGAAGATCAATGGAGTATAATCATGAATGTACCTGAAGTCGAGGAGCTAACGTTCTTCCGCTTTAGGATACTTAGCTCATTCAGGCACTTAGGGCAGCCGTGACGGCGCCAATTTCCAATTTCCCCACAAAAATAGCAAACTACCCCAAGTGAAACGTTATCTTGAGGCACAATCTCATTTGCCTCAACTTCCACATTTATGGTAGGCTTAGTCAAACCAAGCTTTCCATTTGAGGTCAGTTTCTTCTTCTTATGTTTTTGATTCCCAGTAGCCTTAGCGGGTGTGGACGAGATTTGCTTTCCTTTGGCCATGTTCAACTCAGCAGCCTTTAACATGCCATGAAGCTCACTTAAGGACCATTCCATATTGTCTTTGAGATATTCCATGACGAACTTCTCATAAGACGTGGGCAGGGATTGGAGAACCAAGTTCACCATCAAATCCCTCCCTATGGGAAATCCAAGTCTCTCCATTTGGTCCATGTACGCCTTCATCATAAGGACATGAACACTTACATCCCCGCCTTCCTGCATCCTACAACCGACTAAAGCCTTAACATACTCAAAAAGTTCTTGTCTAACTTGTTGCGGGAACATGTCCTTTAGCTTGTTAATCATGTCGTACGCACTCATATGCTTGAGTTGCTTTCGCAGCTCACAGCTCATAGTCGACAACATGAGACAAGAAACATCTTGTGTATCTCTGACACGCTTTTCCCATGCGTATCTTGTGGCCCAGCTTGCATTGGTAGCAGGTGGCTCCGGAAGAGGCTCCTCAAGGACGTGCAACTTTGACTCGTGTTGAAGGACAATCCTTAACACACGATACCAGTCAACGAAGTTCACTCCAATGAGTCTCTCCCTTTCCAGGAACAAACGAAATGAAAGTTTTGATGTAGTGTCGTTAAGATTTTCCATCTAAAATAAGAGTACGAGTTTTAGTAAGTATTGATATAATCCTCGTTATGATAATTACCCACTTGATTTAAGAAAACCAAATTATCTTAACAAGGGCTAAGAACCTACAAAATACTCCAATCCATGACGGGTATGCCGCGGATCACTTCATGAAGCTATTTTAGGCAGGTAAACGATTTACCAATTGCAATCCGAGATCGCAACTCTTAGACACTTACGGGATCCTAGGTACTCGCAGCACCCATTTGGCATGTTTGATCCCTCTCACACCATTCCTCATTAATCCACTTTGATAGCTCGGCTAGAGCTCGACAACTACCAAGGCGTTTTAAGTCTTGGAATTGTAAATCAACCGTCAAGATACACGGTGGTACTCTAGCCCAATGGCCGGCTCGGCTAGAGCTCGACAACCGACCCTTGCGAGTTGCCACACGCACCTTCCACACAGTTACACAAAACCGGCTCGGCTAGAGCTCGACAACCGATCTTGCTTCACTAGATTCGGGTGGTGTCATCTTACGGATGGCGTGAGATTTACAATTTTGAAAAACGGGATTTTGTTTTACCGGTTAAAACGATTTTAACCAATTCTTGTCTATGTGGCGCGCGGAGTTGTAAACAAGTTAAAAACTCTTTGGTTTTATTATTTTGAAAAGTTTTCTAGCATGCGAAGATCCTAAACATCCATGCAAGAAACAAAACGAAATAATAACAACCACGCATGTAATATAAATCCGGTAACGAGCCAATCCTATGAGCCTTGCCCGTGAGCCAACGGGCAAGACTAAGTCATCTAAGGACTAGACCGAATGACTTGATGTGTGCTCCTCCCACTCGATCCATTGCGTCTCCTATCGACCTCCGGATCCAAGCTTGCCAAGACACCCTCCATGGTTCTTGATGGTTGCTTCGGTTCTCCTTTTACAATTTACAAAATTTAAAAGGAAATGGCATGCAAGCCACAATATCTATTCTAAGCTAATACTACAAATTACAAAGAATACGAAATCGGCATGCAAGCCGTTAAAATATACAAACCAAATAAATTAAATTATTACAAACCATTATGTGGTACAAACCACCAAATGAATGAACAAATTAATTTAAACAACCAAACACATCACATAGGTCTCAAAGGCTCAAAATGTTACCGGATACGCATACTACAACCACATACAAGAAATCACAAACTACACATGGTGTGCCACACAAAACCATGCAAATCTTATATGTCTTGGTTAAGATTATCAAATCACTCAAGGCACAAATAATCCTATGTACATATGCATTAGGAATTTTAAACAATTCAAAATTCCATAGTCATATGTACACAATGTAAGTATATGCAATTAACCATTTTCATGCCTAAATGTTAATCCACATATAAATACATCAACCAAGACATAAGGCAACTTTAATCTAAACACAGCTTAAATCTGGAACAATTCCAGCAAGTACAAATAGCCCAAAAATCCAACAAAATTGATTTAAGGCAAAAACCATGCATTCTGCCAGTAAGGGGTTAGCGCCGCTAACTATAACGAGTTAGCGCCGCTAACTCAGTTTAGCGCCGCTATCGCGAGACGACATTAAAACAAGTCAGTTTAACAAAGAGAACTGTTGACTCCGACTTTAGCGCCGTTAACTAAGGTTTAGCGCCGCTAACATTGAAAAGTTAGCGCCGCTAAACACTGGACAGAACCAAAAATCACATTTTTCGGATTTTCTTGGCCATCTAGTGCAAAACCAGTGTAGAGCTGGCTCTGATACCACTGTTGGGGTTCGTGGTACACAGCAACGGAAGCATGCAAGGTCAAAAAACGAATTTTCAAACATAAACAAGACCACATGGTGAACCCCATCAATGGATCTAACTCTACAACCAAGTTCTGCAACTACAACAGAAAGAGAGAAGAGATTTTATACCCCTGATGTCTCTGGAGTTAATGTAGATCAAGAACCGAGCTATGGCACCTTCCTTGCTCTATCGAAGTCCACCCCGGGAAAACCGTGATCCACTCGTACTAGCGAGCCATCGGGTGTCCTACACCATATGGAGACACCTTCTGGAACAACAACACTAAAGAACTCCAGGACACTCTCACTTCAAGCTCTCTCTTCAACACCCATAAGAACTACCACTATAGGTTTCATATGTGTGTGTGTTTTTCACCAAGAACTACTAGAGTGTAAAATGAGAGAGTGCATGTGTTTTTATGAACCTCATCTGCCCCCTGGAACTCCCAAGGCCGGCCATAAAGAAATCCAAGCAATCCACATGCATTGGTGGAGAGTGGAGGTGAAAGGAATAAAGTTGTAATCTGCCAGACGGGTTAGCGCCGCTAACCGCCCAAACGTAGCGCCGCTAACCACTTAAGGTTAGCGCCGCTAACGCGGCCAAGTTAGCGATAACAGGGTTTAGCGCCGCTAACCCTTCCTGATTACCAACTATCTTTAATTATTCATTTCCAACCCTCCCTTTTAGGTTGTTGTCAAGATCAACCCCCGGCGTGTGACCCGATAGGCCCATACATCATCGGTAGTGATCAACTGGCGTACGTGTGTCAGTGGGCAGACTCCAACAATAACAATATTCACCATGCTTGATTATTCAGTCCTTCTAGCACACTTTGTTATGCATATACAACTTACTAGTAACAAGGAATCACACTACGAATCAAAGCATGACAGAAAATAGCCAAAAAAAACCACAACAGGGCCGCTCGCGCCACGAAGAAGGTCGAACAAACCAGCCGGGGCTGTTTTTTTTTTTTTTTGGTGTGTTCTTGCTTCAAGTTTCAAACCCCAAATTCATGGCAGCTAATATAATCGACCTCCACTTGTTTTTATACAATTTATAGCAACAAATAACATATATAAACATGATTCTAACTCATTTTAACAACCTTAACATCAAAATTATCATAACCCATTTCATCTTCATCTTCTTCATCCTCCATTAATGGAGTTTCTAACTTTCTTTACCAAAACAACAAATTAACACAAAATAACTTATAATTTCAGCATATAATCCACTAATAAACACATATAAACACAAAACAACCTTCAATTTATGCTTTGGATCAATTTCTCATAAGGCCCTAAAAATCCATATTCCCCCATTTGCAAGAATTCATGAAGAACACAATAAAATCAAGTCACGTACCTTCAATTTATCTTCAATCTTGCACTTAATCAACAAAATATGATGATTCCATGATAGATTTCATGATCTTCAAGTGACGAAAGTGTGTGTACTGTGTACGTGTGTGTGTTCCAGAGAAGAGAAAGGGAGAAATAAAGTAATGACTCACCCCTTTATCACTTAATAGCTTGACACATATACACACACAGTGCACTTATGTGTTGTCTATCTCACAGTTAATTATTTAAGCAATTTTATTTAATTAATTATTTTCCAACGAGGTATTACTCCCTCGTCTAAGAACGAATTCATATGTACAACTTAACACATAAACAAATTAAATCATATATTTCCATTTATTACCTCGTGGCCCTAATTAATTATTAATAATTAAATAAATCACATATTTATCATCTTATATTTAAAATATTCATTTTAAATATTATTTTAATCAATGTACTTACTACCTTCCAAACTTGTAGTACAAGTGGGTCCAAACTGAGGGTGTTACACTACTCGTGCTTCGAGCATAACAACTTTTTTGTTTTTTGTTTTCAATTAATAATATGTAAGATAAATAATTATGTATAAATCTAGTGAATAGCTCCTAAATCTACTTCAAATTGGTCCATAACGAGACTCAAACTCATTTTATCTTGTATATCTTCCGCTTATGGTTCCATACATTTCACAATAGAATATATATATACAAAATATACAATAATATAAAAAAACAATCCTATACTGCATACACATGATTACTAAGCAGAATATCTAAAAATAAATTACTTATAAACTATACATGTTCAAAACTTAATAACGATGTAACAAGAGGAGTTATGACTGGATGAATTTACAACACTAGAGCTATAAACGCTTCAACAACAATATTCTTGTAATACTCTCCTCTCGCATACGACTCGTTACTCGTATTTATACTAACTAAACACTGTTCATCCAAAACATTCTCAAATCTCACATATGGTCATTCTAACGTAATCCCCAACTCATTCATCCGTGCTTTACTTGATCCTTCTACAAACCTTTAAAACCTATTTCTTGTTAGTGAAACCAGGGACTAGTTCATTACTGATTACAGATGTGGTATCAAGGCATGCTGGCCTTGCTGCTCCGTAGTAAAAAAAGGCCATAATCTTTGACAACTCATCTGCTGTTCTTGCTTCTGAAGGAAAAAAAAAAGAAGACACTTCATAATTAGTTTACTTACAGAGTTACAGTATTACATTGCCTGATAAATTTATTACATTACCTTTCTCACGGTATAAGATTTTCCCAGTTTTTGTAAATATGAGCTCGGGAAAAACAGAAACTCCCAATGTCGATACTAGGTCACACTCCACAACGGCGTCAATTGCAACACACTGTTACATTAAAAACATACAATAAATGGTTGCTGATATGTGGGCATACAGTATATACATTACACACAAACAAATAATACAGACACATGTATATATGTATATAATAATTCTTGTGCATACCCTTGGTGATGGAATCCTGCAATCCCATATGAGCTGTATTGCTTTCTCTAACTGATCACGAATCATTTCATTTTCCTTTGGCCTGTCGAGATATAAAACAATCTTAATAAGTAGTGTTACTGGAAAGAAGAAAAAAAACAAGATAAAAGCAATCATCTTAACTTTGTGAACCTAAACAGATTATATCAAAAGCCTCACAAAAAGATCTATTGCAATTTTGTTTTTGATCATTTTGAGTTTGATCAGTCACATTTCAATTGATTTTTTTCTAACAAGTGACTTATTTGTTATTTCTAATCATTCTCTCTTTTCGTGCAAGCCCGTAATCCAGTATTACAGTGACCAAATTTAATTAAAAAAACAAAGATAAAAGTATTTACGCAAAATCTTGAGATTTCGTCTTTGCATTTGTTAGATAAACATGCTGATAAAGAGAAACACAATCACAAAAGAAGAAGAAGAAGAATAGTTATAAGGTAGGCTGTAAATTCATTAACGGAATGGAAGGATTACAAAATCAGAGAAGAAAGGTTTCTTCCCTGCCCAAGCCAACAAGGGTAGAGGAGTCCTCACAATTTGCATACCTCACAATTTTCGTGCAAGCCCGTTGTTTCTTAGTCGTTTCTGGCAAGAAATCTTTCGTGCGCAGGGAACGGAACTGCGTATGAGTTCTGCTTATCACCCGGAGACGGACGGTCAAACTGAGGTTATTAATCGATGTTTGGAGACGTATCTCCGGTGTTTTGCTATTGACCAGCCCCGTAATTGGTCAACGTGGATCCCATGGGCAGAATTTTGGTATAATACCACGTTTCATGGGTCAATGGGTATTTCCCCTTTTGAAATCGTTTATGGTCGCCGACCTCCATCTGTTCTTCATTACATTCCTGGTGAAATTCGTGTTCAAGCAGTTGCTCAAGAATTACAGGATCGTAATGAGGCTTTGAAACAGTTGAAACAGCATCTGTTGGGGGCTCAGGTTACGATGAAAGAACAGGCAGATAAGAAACGCAGGGAGGTTCATTTTGCTGTAGGTGAATGGGTGTATGTTCGTCTCAAACCATATCGTCAAACTTCAGTGGCTGCACGTATCCATCAGAAGCTGGCAGCAAAGTTTTTTGGCCCTTTCAAGATCGTAGAAAAGCTTGGTCCTGTTGCTTACAAGTTCGAGCTGCCACCGGCATCACGAGTTCATCCGGTGTTTCATGTTTCCCTCCTTAAAAAAGCAGTTTCTGCTCCTGCTGCCTCGACTTTACCCCCTGAATTGGAGCTGGACCTGAGTGAATTTACTGTTCCTGTTGCTATTTTAGACCGTCGCACTGTTCAGACCTCTCAAGGATCAGTTGACCAGTTGCTGATTCACTGGAAGGGTCAATCAATTGAGGAGGCTACTTGGGAGGATGCAACCAGTATTCACAATCAACTTCCTACTACTAGTCTTGAGGACAAGACTATATTTGCAGGCGGGAGTAATGATACAAATGCTGAGTCATTAATTAATAGTGCTACAAGGCCTGAAGTGGTACATGTGTATTCTAGAAGGAAGAGAGGGGCATTTCAGGAAAGTGGCTAGATAATTCTGTTAGAGGAGAGAGGAAGAATAAATAGAGTAGGATAATGACGTTATTTGCATGTTATTGAGTATTATCTTGTATTGGCTCTTAGCTTTTGCTTTGAGAAGGGATTTTCCCTGGATTGTTATTCTATCTTTCATCAATTCAGTCCTCAATCCCTCTTTTACATTCTATAGTATCTGTTTTTGTTCTTTGATTCCTAACATACTTGAACTTAAACACCAAAATATATTAATGAAGTTACGACTCACAATCACTGGAGAAGATTATTCTTGAACAGCAGAATATGATTCATCAACAGCAACAGTTACGACTCACAATCACAAGTTGATTTCGAGACAGTCTCTTGCGCTTAAGTACAGTCGATTGATCGAATGAAGATGATAATGGGATGTTACGACTTACGAATAGGTGGGGTTCAAAGTCGAGTCTTCAACTTTTACCGCTCGAAGAAAGACCATTTCTGCCGCTTTGATCTGCTAACCTAAATATTTACTACCGCAAATTTTTTTAAAGCCCGTTAGACTTAATTAAAAGCCCAAACTAACTAAGCTTCCCTAAAGCACGCTTAAGCGCTGCTTAGCGCTTCTTCTAAAGTGGCAAAAAGCGAGCGCTTTTTAGCAATTCAGGTAATCGTAATATAAACAGTGAACAACTAATAACAAAACACAGAACAAAGAAGAAGAAGATCTGTAATTGATGTTTATAGATTGAAATCGAAATACAAAGGATAGAACAATCATCCACAATTGAATGATCCCAGGGTGAACCCTCTCTCAATCGGCCAAGCCGAAGAGCCAATCTCTACGAGACTAGTACGTAAAATCCTTCCTGCCTTTTCTCCCGATCTTTCCAACCCTAAATATAAGCAAACTTCTAACAACTCTAGCTTATTTACCCTTTTTCCCCTTCTAGTTTAATACTGTTTAATTAATTACCAAATCCCTATCACTTGTTCACTGTTTATATTACGATCTTCATCAGAGAATGACCAGGCTGGATGTTTATCGTATGTTCGATGGCACAGCGAGAGGGAAGGCTCGTGGGGTCTTTAAAGAGAGATTTGAACCACATAAGAAGTGATACAGATCGTGAAATGTTAGTGACAAGTACAAAGGAGCCTAAAACATTACGTGTCTATACTAGGAGGACTAAAAATGGTAATATGCAAAGTGGCTAAGGTTAGTTGGAGGTGAGTGGGGAATAAAGGGGAAGGGGAGATCTGGGTATATTCATTCTGTGATATCTTTCTCTTTCTAGTTTGTTAGGCTCCAGCTTCATGGCTGTGAGAGAGGGCTAGGCCCTGGAACCATTTTCTTAATTGTAATCAGTTCTTCAATTTTGCAATTACATCATCTTCTTCCCTTGAATTCAGTGTTATTACTATTACCCTGTTTTGGGTTTGTATCACTGGTCCGACCTGCCACCGATCTGCCGCTGTGTCTCTCTCCTATGGAAACCCGTTCTACTCTGTCACGTTTGGACCAACATGATGAACAAATCCTCCGTCTCCAGGCTGATGTTGCTGATCTCAAATTGTCGTTTGAAGCTGAGAAAATTGAAAATTCTGAGTTTCGCAAGGTGATGCTCGGATGGGTCAAACAGCAGGGAAAACCACTTCGTGAGGGCAGCTATGTCATCAATTCCGGAGAGGATGAAGGTTTCTTCGATGGGGAGAAATCTCCTAAAAAACAGGGTGATGTTCTTCCTTGGGCAGTAAAGAAGGTAAAATTACCTGAGTTCTATGGATTTGATCCCCAGGGTTGGATTCAAAAGGCTAATCTCTATTTTGATATAAACGGTACTTCCTCCCATCTTCGTCTGGCTCAACTCAGTATGTCTGGGGTCGCACAACATTGGTTCACCATAGTCACTCAAGTTCATCCTTCGATTACTTGGAATCTCTTCCAGGTTGAATTATTGCAGAGATTCAGTGGATTAGAGATCCAAAATCCCTATGAACAGCTTGCCACCATTAAACAAACCAATTCCATTTATGACTACATCGACGATTTTGAGTACCTGTTGTCATTAGTTCCCAAATTACCAGAATCGCAATCGATGGGGTAATTTATCGCAGGATTACGTGAGGAAGTCAAGAGATGGGTTCGCTTACATCGTCCTCAATCGCGTCTGGACGCCATGTATTTGGCCAAAGACGTTGAGGAAATGCTCCGGCCATCGACAGGTAACCTATCGCATTCTCGTTTCCGTTATCAGCAATCGCATGGGGTTAGTCCACTGGGCCAACCGGACACTCGTCCTTCTATGGGCCGTGGTGAGGTGCGTGGCCCAATCCCTTCCAGTCCTTTGGATCAGGCCCAGATTCGTAAGTCTTCTTCGAGTCGTTCCATTGGTGTTGTTCCGTCGGAGGGCATTCAACGTGATAGGGGTTTTCGCTCTTTGAGTCGTACCGAATGGGAAGAACGACGGAAAAAAGGGTTATGTTTTCGGTGCAATCAACAGTATGGTCCCACTCATAAGTGCCCTGAGGGTAAATTGCGGATTCTTATTCTGGGAGACGATGAAGATGAGGGCGATTTGGGAGATTTTGGGTGCGTTACTGCGTCGGATGACCTGGGTCCAGTGTCGGAAGACCTTCTTCCTTCTGGTATGTGTGTGATTTTGGAATATTTTGGGGTGGCAGCTAATGTCTCTTCTGGTGGAAAAATGATGAAATTTGGGGGCTCTATCAGTGATATTCCAATCTGTGTTCTCATCGACAGTGGTGCAACACACAATTTTATCTCTCGTAGTTTAGTAACATCTTTGTCTTTGCCTTTTGAAGATTGTTCAGGTATTTTGATCAAACTAGGAGATGGGCATAAGGTTCTAGTCAATCAACAGTGTCTTAACCTTCATATTCGTGTTGGTACTTATGATTTCACTATTGATGCTCTTGTTTTTGATATGGGTGAAATCGATTTGGTGTTGGGAATGGCATGGTTACGTACACTTGGGGATGTGATTCATAACTGGGAACATTCTTGGATGAAGTTTCATCTTCATGGGGCTTCTGTTTTTTTTTGCAAGGTTAAAAGATCAACGAGGGGTCTTTTGACTCTTTGCAACATTGGTTACGAGTTTCTGATGGATTGAATTCTCAGTTGTCATCTGAAGGGGGTCAAACTCAGGGGTGTGATTCTCAGTTGTCTGTTCCTCAAACTCTACAGCTTCAACAATTACTTGATAGTTTTCCTGCTGTGTTTCAGCCTCCTTCGGGTCTACCTCCAGCTCGAATTCATGACCACGTGATCACTCTTGTATCCCCTAATGACTCTATTTCTGTCCGGCCCTATCGTTACCCTCACGTCCAGAAAACAGAGATAGAACGTCAAGTGCAGGAGCTCTTATCCCTTGGAATGATACGTCCTAGTAAGAGTGCGTTCTCTAGTCCCGTGATTCTTGTCCGTAAGAAAGATCAATCGTGGCGAATGTGTGTTGACTATCGAGCCCTCAACAAGGCTACGGTGGCGGATAAATTTCCGATTCCGATGGTGGAGGAGTTAATTGATGAGTTACATGGGTCTCACTATTTTTCTAAACTCGATCTAAAGTCGGGTTACAATCAAATTCGTATGCATCCGGATAGTATTGAGAAGACGGCATTTCGGACCCACGACGGTCATTACGAGTATCTTGTAATGCCGTTTGGGTTAATGAACGCTCCCGCTACCTTCCAAGCCGTAATGAATGATATTTTTCGACCGTTGCTTCGAAAAATAGTCGTGGTATTTTTTTTTGACATTCTGGTTTATAGCTCTTCATGGGATCAGCATGTGCGTGATTTGGGACGGGTGTTACAGATTCTGGTGGATAATCAGTTTGTAGTTAATCTTCCTAAATGCTCTTTTGGTCAATACTCTGTTGATTATTTGGGTCATGTCATTGACGGGAATGGAGTGGCTATGGATCCTAAGAAGATTGAAGCGGTGGTGGCTTGGCCGGTTCCTAAAACTATCAAAGGTTTACGTGGGTTCTTGGGCCTTACGGGTTATTACCGAAAATTCATTCGTCATTATGGAAGCATTGCAAAACCACTAACTGATTTGACAAAAAAAGAAGCTTTTCGGTGGCATGACGAGGCTCAGCGTGCGTTTGATCAGTTAAAGGCAGCTTTGGTTGCTGCTCCGTTGTTGGCGTTGCCCGATTTTTCTATTCCTTTTGTGGTGGAGTGTGATGCGTCGGGTAAAGGCATTGGTGCGGTTTTAATGCAACAACTCAAACCGGTTGCATATTTTAGTAAGGCGTTAAGCGAGCGCAATCTCGCTAAGTCGGCTTACGAGAGGGAAATTATGGCTTTGGTTTTAGCCGTTCAACATTGGCGATCTTATTTGCTGGGGGCTACTTTTGTGGTTTATACCGACCAAAAAAGCTTAAAATTTTTGTTGCAACAGCGTATTACTAGCCCGGATCAACAGAATCGGGTGGCTAAGTTGCTAGGATTTAATTTCGAAATTCATTACAAGCCGGGGCGAGAGAATAGAGCTGCTGATGCTCTGTCACGGAGAGCTGAAGAGGGGCAATTTTCTGCACCGTTGTCCACACCTTTATGGCTGCAAGGGGCTGATTTGATTACTGAACATAAGGCTGATGCGGAAATTTCTAAGCTGATTACATCGTGTGCAGCCAATCCTAATGCTCATCCGGGCTATTCAACCAACAATGGCATTTTATATTACAAAAATCGTCTTGTACTCCCTCGTAATTCTAAATTTATTCCTGTTCTTTTAAAGGAATTTCATACTTCTGCTTCTGGTGGTCACTTTGGTTATTACCGTACCTATCGGCGGTTGGCAGGAAATTTATATTGGCCAGGTATGATTGAATGTGTTAAGCAGTTTGTCCGGGCTTGTGATGTTTGTCAGCGCTGTAAAGCAAGTTCGGTTGCCCCCGGAGGGCTGCTACAGCCTCTAGACATTCCTGAGGTTATATGGGAGCATGTGTCCATGGACTTCATTTTGGGGCTGCCTAAGTCTAAGGGCTATGATGCATTGCTAGTTGTCGTTGATCGTTTGTCGAAGTATAGTCACTTTATCCTTCTGAAACACCCATATACTGCTAAGTCTGTGGCTGACATTTTTGTTCGCGAAGTGGTTCGCCATCATGGGTTACCAAAAACTATCGTTAGTGACCGTGACCCGTTGTTTTTAAGTCACTTTTGGCAAGAGATATTCCGTTCTCAGGGGACTGAACTTCACATGAGTTCCGCCTATCATCCTGAATCAGATGGACAAACAGAGGTCATCAATCGTTGTTTAGAGACTTATTTGCGTTGTTTTGCTGTTGATCAGCCGCGCACGTGGTCTCTTTGGATCCCTTGGGCTGAGTTTTGGTACAATTCCACATTTCATGAATCATCGGGGCGTTCTCCTTTCGAGGTGGTCTATGGCAGAAAACCGCCTACTGTTACTCAATTTTTGCCTGGTGAAATCCGAGTTCAGCAGGTTATAGAGGAATTACGTGATCGAGACGAAGCTCTTAAACAGCTTCGGGTACATCTGTTGCGCGCTCAGGAAATTATGAAGGCGAATGCTAATAAACATAGACGGGATGTCAATTTTTCGGTGGGCGAGTGGGTTTATGTGAAACTCAAGCCTTACCGGCAGTTGTCGGTGGTTAATCGTATTCATCAGAAGCTAGCTCCTCGTTTTTTTGGTCCTTTCATGATTACCGGGAAGATAGGACCAGTGGCGTATCGGTTGGATCTTCCTCCCACATCTAAAATTCATCCCGTGTTTCATGTCTCCCTTTTAAGAAAGCAGTTCAGGGGCCCATCGAGACTGTGTTACCTCCTGAGTTAGATCTTTCTGCTGCTGATCTGGTTACTCCTATAGCCATTCTTGCTACTCGTACAATTAAAGTTCATAACCAAGATATGGATCAGTGGTTGGTGCAATGGAAGGGCAAACCGTTAGAAGAAGCTACTTGGAAAGATGTTGTGGTCATTCGAAGTCAATTTTCAGATGTAAGTCTTGAGGACAAGACTTTAATCGCAGGGGGAAGTAGTGATACAGATCGTGAAATGTTAGTGACAAGTACAAAGGAGCCTAAAACATTACGTGTCTATACTAGGAGGACTAAAAATGGTAATATGCAAAGTGGCTAAGGTTAGTTGGAGGTGAGTGGGGAATAAAGGGGAAGGGGAGATCTGGGTATATTCATTCTGTGATATCTTTCTCTTTCTAGTTTGTTAGGCTCCAGCTTCATGGCTGTGAGAGAGGGCTAGGCCCTGGAACCATTTTCTTAATTGTAATCAGTTCTTCAATTTTGCAATTACATCATCTTCTTCCCTTGAATTCAGTGTTATTACTATTACCCTGTTTTGGGTTTGTATCACTAAGGAGAGAGTCAAGTTAAAGCTCCTATTGGGGGGTTAAAGGGAGCTAGTTAGGGCTAACTGCCATAGCTTGTAAGCATTGACCAGCCACTTCAATGAATTAGAGTAGAGTGGAGTGGAGAGTTGATGCCTTGTAGAGTGATCAAAGTATCCCGATCCCAAAACCAAATCTCGTGAATTTGCCAATTAAAGATAACATCCCCAAGCCTACTCAACCAAGCGATACCCAATATAAAGTCTAAGGGACCCAAATCATAGACCAAGGAATCCACGAGGCACTGAAATTTGCCAACATGCTTAATAACTTAAATACAAATATTTAACTAACTTCTCCTCATCTATGATCACCACCCTACACGTGGTGTTTCCTCTTTCTAGTGTAAACTTTATGGGTTGTCTTTACTAGGTTGTTGAACTGAAGGCCAATGGATTGTTCCCATCACACGCCTCCTTAGATTTCTATATTTAATGCTTACGACAATAGATGATTAATCAATTTTCATGATAAAAGGTATAGATGATACTTTCTACTGAATGGATCGATTTGGGTAAAGTCTCATGCTTAAAAGAGGTACAATAGGTAAAATAAAAATATACCTAAGATCAAAAGAAGGTCAAATGAGCCGACTGGGTAAACGTCGCCCAAGTGTATTTTAATGCATACAAACTCCTCAATAGATCTATTAAAAAGCATTGATAATTACTGTAACAATTGAAGTTTAATACACATTTAATACACTAATTTATGTAAAATAATTTGGATAAAAGGTGTTGAGTAAAACTAACCTAACATGACCCGTTCTGATAAGTACCAAACAGTTACCCACTTTGACCCAAACCCACACAATTCCACAGCCCGCTCACCCATCCATTTTGCACCTTTAATCATATATTCAAAAAGACTAATAGTCTATAATCATCTATAAGAAGTCAAAAAATGCCATAGACAAGCAACAATCACAATTTTGCATATATAAGTCTAGTGATTTTAGTGGAATATGAGTTGGCAATTTTGATTGATTAACTTGTGTAGGTCAATTTGGCTCATGGTTTACCTAACCACTTAAACGGCCCATTTCTCTAAAAGGATAATGGGTCAAATTGCTCAAACGGGTTGAGAGTTGCTTATATGCTCAGTGCTAACAATTATTATAATAGAAAATCAGTTTATTATTGTAATGACATAGTTTTTGTAACAATATTTTCCAAATTAACTATGTATTTAAAAATGCACAAAAAAAGTTTGCGTCAACTAGCAAAACTCCTTCAACTAGTACTAAAAGCAACCCAATGTGACCCGTTAAGCAACCCATTGGCCTGCCCATTTTCCCACCAAGAAAACAGAGTGCACAGACTAACCTTCTGTAACGATTATGCACAAGAACAACCAACGGGCTAAGATCACTGAAAACAGTTTCCTCCCATTCGGTAGAAGTAATATCCTTTATGGCCCGGATATCTTGCCAGTTAATTTCATCATCACTGTCATAACCTTCATCGTCTTCTTTTTTGACGTTTTTTATAGTCATTTTATCGAAAAATTGACTAAAATTGAAACCCCGTCCATCAGCATCTTCAGGCCAATCGGGATCTTCTTCATCTACAACAAGAGGATAATCAGCCAAAAGCTTCTGCATTTTTTTTCTTTTTTCTTCAGGATCAAATTCTTCTTTAACCTCGGGATTCATTTCAATCATTTGTCTGATTCTTTTCCTGAATTCTTTCCTTTCATCCTCGTCCATTTCATAATCATCATCATCATCATCACAATCTATGGTTTCTTTGACTTTAGAAGCTCTCAAACTACTTCTTCTCGAACTTTTCCCCTGTTTACACAATCCAATTGGAATAAATTATACTAAAAATTTGCATTTGGTTTACCCAAATAGAAAATTGGACCAGACTTGCCCTAAATTATAATTCATAGTATTACTTTGTAACAAATTACTTAACAAAAAAATTCAAATTACAAACAGAAAACATGTACCAGAAAGGGCGATCTTGTCAAACGGACGCTTGTAAAAGAACTCTTATCGAATGAAAGAGTAGCTTTTAATACATTCTCCTTTGCATATACAGACTGGGAAAACGAAACCAAACTTAATCCCGTACAGTGCAACGACATTGGGTCTCCCTACCAGCTGTTCTGCCTGTAGCTTCTGGGGTATTCACGTTGCTACAAATTGATCCAATTCAACTGTAGGGTTTCACTTGAAAACCCTATATATAATCAAATACAAGCAATTAGGGGAAGAGAACCGATATATCCACCAACTATTTGTTCTTACTTCATTCTCCTAACTACTTAATGTTTACCATGTGGAATGCCCTATTCTCTTTCAATGCTCGCAATCTATTGACCGGGTACATAAAGCAAGTCCGAGACAAGTAACATAGCAATTGATTTCAAACACACAATACACCTAAATACTAAAACCTCAATAGGAGAAACAGACAACCAAAACCTGATATATGTCGCAGAGAAGGAAGGGGGAATCGGAGGTCGATAGTCGTAGTGCTACGCAGAGGTTGGAGAGCAAGCGCAGGTCAAATGTTTTTGAGGTCTTGAAGATTTGGCGAGCGATTGAAGAAGATGAAGTCGACGGCAGTACTGTTGGATGAACCGATAAAGTCGACGCCGGAGTGTGGAGGTCTTGTAGGTTTGCAAACGACGTAATTTTATCACTTAATTAAACCACTCGTATGGCATGCCGGTTGGTCATTCCAGTTTACGTCATCTTATTTTAGTTACAATGTCTAATGTATTAATGTATAATCTAAACCCTAAACCTATTCTTCTTATTTTATAAGATGTACTAGCTTAACAATCCGTATATAAATACGGAATTACGGAGATTATTAGAAAAAAGTTTAAAATATTCATAATTTTAAAGGTTATTAACATATATATTGTAAATAAATTGTAAAACCTTGTCAAATTATATTTGTGACAACTCCTTGGCTCGACTACTTTTTTAAGGTAAGATGGTTTACATTCTCAATAAAAATGCTTATCTATAAAATGTCAAGTGGAAGAGATATACAAATGGATATAAAATCTTTTAAAAGATGGGTAAATCAAGTAGAAATTAGAAATTCATACATTATCATCAATTTAATGTCTTAATAAATAACATTCGCCGTTTATTTGTAGAGTTATCTTTTTCATCGCAAATTAAAACTTTTAAACCATTTGCAGTATTTACTTGAGAAACCGCAACATATTGACTTTTAGTGAACAACACAAGAGAACCTCAAGAAGGAGTTCGGCAAGGACATCACCCCTCTAGAGCAATTCCAATATAATTAAAAAAGCATAAATTGGTTCCCAAAATAAGAAGTAGCATAAATCGTATATTCAACTTCGAATTTTTATAATTAAATCCAATTAGTATACGTGTTTATATAACTAACCACAAAAATATGTAGATGTATCTACTAAATGATTTCATATAATACTTTTGTTAAGATATATAAATATTAACAAACACAATCACCTAAAAATGATCAATCAACATATCTAAAACAATATTAAGTATCAAACACTATAAACAACCGAAAAACATATACATAACATATAATCATATACATGTAATGTTTTGATATTAATAATCAAAGTTGGTAATTTGTTTTAAACATTGAACAACAGACAAAAAAACGCATACTTGTTCAATATAGAACTTATTTATTGGCTCATCCAACTTGCGGTCGTGCATACCCAAAAAACAAATTGATTAAAATGTCGTTAATCAACATATCTAATACTTGAACTATGGAGAGATGTCTGAAAAGGAAGAACGAAAATAAGCCGTCAACTATAAAAGGAGATTAGGATTTGACATGCAAGAAAGGGTCATATAATAAAATCAAATTAAAAGTGTATTCTTATTTAGAATACAGGTTACCCAATTAATGACAGGATCCGTGTGTAATTTTTTGTTTAGGATATTGTGACGTAAGCAAACAATAAAAAACAAATTGTGATTAATAAAAAGATTTGATTTTCACCTTTAATCAAGAAAGAAAATGTCAAAATCCCCAAGCATATAATAAAAATTAAATTTTAATTAATTAAATGGTTTTGAAATAAAAATCAATTCTTAATTAATTAAAAGATTGTGATTGGTGAAATCACATTTAATTAAGGCAAAATCTCTAAGCATATAATAAAAAGTTTAATTTTGATTAATAAAATGGTTTGGATTGGTGAAATCACTATTAATTAAGGAATATGATGCCATAACCATTTTCCTTTAATATATAAGATAAGATATAAAGATTAGAGAGAGAAAGAGAGTTGGGGAAGGAAAAAGAGCAGAGAAGAAGAGATATATAGAGAAAAGAGAGAGGAGTGAAGGTCCGATTGGCGAACTCGAAAGTCGAAACCAATTAGGTAAAACGAGGAGGGCGTGTGGGTGTTTTGGTTGAACCCGATGATGTACCCGAATTTAACGAGTGATCGAGGCTATACAAAAGGCCTTATATGAAAAGAGTATAGAACATCTATCTATTTTTTGTAGTTCTATACCTACAAACACTTTAGATTAATGGTATGATAGTAATCTTATCATTTAAAATATTTAAATGTTTATGCCTATGAGTACGAGGCCTTGTAGCCATACACATCCTTTTTCTATATAATAAAATATAAAGAAATAATTCATTATCTATATCTATATCTATATATAAAAGGCATTCAAATTTTCCAAAAATAACCATTAAATCAATCTCAATCAACCAATAGGAACCCTCAATTGCAAAATTACTCAATTCTAAAAATAATTTTGGAAAGATTTAAAACGTGTTGGCTAATTCGAAATTAAAATTTAGATTAATTGGGAGGGGGCTGGATGAAAATTGTGAGGGGTTTTTATAAAATATGTGAGGGCTTTTAAGAAAATATAAGGGGGTTTTATAAAAATATTATATTAATGTAATTAATTATAATTTGTTTATAAATTATGTTTTGTAACTTGTGAAATATTTTGTTTAGAGAAAAAATAATTATATATTGACGTCCGTCATTTTTTATCTACGTTTTGGTATAAATTTTACCGTAATATGACACTTTTTTGAAATTAGTATATTCTTAATTTTTGGTTATCCTTTAATAGTAGTTGATAGGTTTTTTTTTTGTTTAGCTGAGCGGATTTTTTTAAGATTATGATTATGAGCTGAGTGGTCAACTTAAATATGCTATTCAAAATGTTTAGTTATTGATTTTAAAATATTTTCAATCTTATTAGAAAGATGTATGAAACTTTAGGCATGCAAATTTTTCAAAAATAACCATTAAATCAATCTCAATCAACCAATAGGAACCCTCAATTGCAAAATTACTCAATTTTAAAATCAATTTTGGAATGATTTAAAACGTGTTGGCTAATTCTAAATTAAAATTTAGATGAATTGGGAGGGGGCTGGATGAAAATTGTGAGGGGTTTTTATAAAATATGTGAGGGGCTTTTAATAAAATATGAGGGGGTTTTATAAGAATATTATATTAATGTAATTAATTATAATTTGTTTATAAATTATGTTTAGTAACTTGTGAAATATTTTGTTTAGAGAAAAAATAATTATATATTTACGTCTGTCTTTTTTTATCTACGTTTTGGTATAAATTTTACCGTAATATGACACTTTTTTGAAATTAGTATATTCTTAATTTTTGGTTATCCTTTAATAGTAGTTGATAGGTATTTTTTTTTTGTTTAGCTGAGCGGATTTTTTTAAGATTATGATTATGAGCTGAGTGGTCAACTTGAATATGCTATTCAAAATGTTTAGTTATTGATTTTAAAATATTTTCAATCTTATTAAAAAGATGTATGAAACTTTAGGCATGCAAATTTTTCAAAAATAACCATTAAATCAATCTCAATCAACCAATAGGAACCCTCAATTGCAAAATTACTCAATTTTAAAATCAATTTTGGAAAGATTTAAAACGTGTTGGCTAATTCGAAATTAAAATTTAGATGAATTGGGAGGGGGCTGGATGAAAATTGTGAGGGGTTTTTATAAAATATGTGAGGGGCTTTTAAGAAAATATGAGGGGGTTTTATAAGAATATTATATTAATGTAATTAATTATAATTTGTTTATAAA
This sequence comes from Pulicaria dysenterica, assembly GCA_947179395.2. Lineage (NCBI taxonomy): Eukaryota > Viridiplantae > Streptophyta > Magnoliopsida > Asterales > Asteraceae > Pulicaria > Pulicaria dysenterica. The sequence goes on along the minus strand of OX359290.1, from coordinate 109,658,230 downwards.
TTATGTTTAGTAACTTGTGAAATATTTTGTTTAGAGAAAAAATAATTATATATTTACGTCTGTCTTTTTTTATCTACGTTTTGGTATAAATTTTACCGTAATATGACACTTTTTTGAAATTAGTATATTCTTAATTTTTGGTTATCCTTTAATAGTAGTTGATAGGTATTTTTTTTTTGTTTAGCTGAGCGGATTTTTTTAAGATTATGATTATGAGCTGAGTGGTCAACTTGAATATGCTATTCAAAATGTTTAGTTATTGATTTTAAAATATTTTCAATCTTATTAGAAAGATGTATGAAACTTTAGGCATGCAAATTTTTTAAAAATAACCATTAAATCAATCTCAATCAACCAATAGGAACCCTCAATTGCAAAATTACTCAATTTTAAAATCAATTTTGGAAAGATTTAAAACGTGTTGGCTAATTCGAAATTAAAATTTAGATGAATTGGGAGGGGGCTGGATGAAAATTGTGAGGGGTTTTTATAAAATATGTGAGGGGCTTTTAAGAAAATATGAGGGGGTTTTATAAGAATATTATATTAATGTAATTAATTATAATTTGTTTATAAATTATGTTTAGTAACTTGTGAAATATTTTGTTTAGAGAAAAAATAATTATATATTTACGTCCGTCTTATTTTCATCTACTTTTTGTTATAAATTTTACCGTAATATGACACTTTTTTGAAATTAGTATATTCTTAATTTTTGGTTATCCTTTTATAGTAGTTGATAGGTATTTTTTTTGTTTAGCTGAGCGGATTTTTTTTAGATTATGATTATGAGCTGAGTGGTCAACTTGAACATGCTATTTAAAGTATTTAGTTATTGATTTTAAAATATTTTCAATCATATTAGAAAGATGTATGAAACTTTAGGCATGCAAATTTTCCAAAAATAACCATTAAATCAATCTCAATCAATCAATAGGAACCCTCAATTGCAAAATTACTCAATTTTAAAAACAATTTTGGAAAGATTTAAAACGTGTTGGCTAATTCAAAATTCAAATTTTGATTAATTTGGATGGGGCTGGATGAAAATTGTGAGGGGTTTTTATAAAATATGTGAGGGGCTTTTAAGAAAATATGAGGGAGTTTTATAAGAATATTATATTAATGTAATTAATTATAATTTGTTTATAAATTATGTTTAGTAACTTGTGAAATATTTTGTTTAGAGAAAAAATAATTATATATTTACGTCCGTCTTATTTTTATCTACTTTTTGTTAGAAATTTTACCGTAATATGACACTTTTTTGAAATTAGTATATTCTTAATTTTTGGTTATCCTTTTATAGTAGTTGATAGGTATTTTTTTTTGTTTAGCTGAGCGGATTTTTTAAGATTATGATTATGAGCTGAGTGGTCAACTTGAACATGTTATTCAAAGTATTTAGTTATTGATTTTAAAATATTTTCAATCTTATTAAAAAGATGTATGAAACTTTAGGCATGCAAATTTTCCAAAAATAACTATTAAATCAATCTCAATCAACCAATAGGAACCCTCAATTGCAAAATTACTCAATTATAAAAACAATTTTGGAAAGATTTAAAACGTATTGGCTAATTCGAAATTCAAATTTAGATTAATTTGGAGGGGGCTGGATGAAAATTGTGAGGGTTTTTATAAAATATGTGAGGGGCTGTTAAGAAAATATGTGAGGGGCTTTTAAGAAAATATGAGGGGGTTTTATAAAAATATTATATTAATGTAATTAATTATAATTTGTTTATAAATTATGTTTAGTAACTTGTGAAATATTTTGTTTAGAGAAAAAATAATTATATATTTACGTCCGTCTTTTTTTATCTACTTTTTGGTATAAATTTTACCGTAATATGACACTTTTTTGAAATTAGCATATTCTTAATTTTTGGTTATTCTTTAATAGTAGTTGATAGGTATTTTTTTGGTTTATTTGAGTGGATTTTTTTTAAGATTATGATTATGAGCTGAGTGGTCAACTTGAATATGCTATTCAAAATGTTTAGTTATTGATTTTAAAATATTTTCAATCTGAAAGATGTATGAAACTTTAGGCATGCAAAATTTCCAAAAATAACCATTAAATCAATCTCAATCAACCAATAGGAACCCTCAATTGCAAAATTACTCAATTTTAAAATCAATTTTGGAAAGATTTAAAACGTGTTGGCTAATTCGAAATTAAAATTTAGATGAATTGGGAGGGGGCTGGATGAAAATTGTGAGGGGTTTTTATAAAATATGTGAGGGGCTTTTAAGAAAATATGAGGGGGTTTTATACGAATATTATATTAATGTAATTAATTATAATTTGTTTATAAATTATGTTTAGTAACTTGTGAAATATTTTGTTTAGAGAAAAAATAATTATATATTTACGTCCGTCTTATTTTTTTCTACGTTTTGTTATAAATTTTACCGTAATATGACACTTTTTTGAAATTAGTATATTTTTATTTTTTGGTTATCCTTTAATAGTAGTTTAGAGGAATTTTTTTGTTTAGATGAGCGGATTTTTTTAAGATTATGATTATAAGTTGAGTTGTCAACTTGAATATGCTATTCAAAGTGTTTAGTTATTGATTTTAAAACATTTTCAATCTTATTACAAAGATGTATGAAAGTTTTTGTAAAATAGGGTTTAAAATAAAATGCATAATTAAAAGATGATATATTAGATATTTATTTAAATCTAAATTCAGGGATGTAAAGATAGTTGTTCTTGATTGTCCTGAAACTATATTATTAGTATAGGTAGTTAGTAAATGTAACACTAAAATATGAAAATAGTGAATATGGGGTTGTTTTGCATACAACTTATACGTGAAACTTTCAAAACTACGTCATTTTAATTCAATCCTTTAATAGTAAAACTTATTTTATCTTAACAACCCTAAAATCACGTTCATTTTTAATTGTGAAAATTTAAACGTATAATTCATCAATTTAATTAGCTGATTTACTTCTAATTACTACATTAATTTCACTTAGATGCAATCATCATCTTCATATCCTGTTATTTGTTTAACATTGTTAATATATGAAATTGTAGTTTAACGGAAACCTATGTATTATTTACAAAATAAAGGGTTACATCAAATATTGGTAGTTAATAAATAATGAATGAAGAAGTCTTAGTATTATGGATAAACAAGACGTAAGCATGGAGGAAGATATACGCATGAAAACAAAAAATTAGAGACAACCATGGGTTGTGATTTGATTTCAATAGAAGATGGCAGAGGCATCGGAGGAGAAAGTCGATGCCCTGGGTCTATTTCTTTGGAGTATAAATCGATCTTAGATAAGTCAAGTAGGTGTATCGTGGGTTTGTTACATTCTAAAAGAAATCATGTTTTTTTAGATAATCTATGTCTTTTTTAAGGATTCTCATCTAAGGTTTTACTTTTCTTCAAAAATATAAATGTTAATTTTTTATACACAAAACAGGAAAACTATTCATGATTTTTTTTAAAATTTAACACGTGAGTCATTATTTTTTCTCCTTTACTTGGAAGGTGTACGGAAATTCGGTTTTAGAAGTGGAAATGCAATTGAGCCTATTCAAAAGATAAGATATATGTTTATTAGTAGCGGATTTAAGCATGCAGATGAGTTATTAGTTAAGTGAACTTAAATCATCATTTAGTTATTAGTTATGTGAACTTGGATTTCCATTTTCTCTAGATATGAAAAACTTTTAGTTTTTCTTTATATCTGAAAATGATTACATCAGATACAAAACTTACGGTTAAGTTTGAAAGAAGGCAATTCTCTGATATTGTGGTTTGGTACGACGATTAACAAAAGTCAAGAACATCCACTTTCAGAAGTTGGTTTATCTCTCAGGAAATTTGTGTTTACACATGGTCAATCGTATGTTGCTGTTTCACGTGTTAGAAGTAAAAAATGATTAAAAGTTTTGATTTGTGACAACAATGGTAATGGTACAAACAAAACAGCAAATGTAGTTTACATAAAAGTGCTTCAAAAAACTTAGTTATTTCTTTTTGTTAAGAATTCTGACATATATAAGTTTTCGATAATATTTCATTTATTGCATTATTTTTATTTGAAAATTTAAATATCTAAAATACACTTTTGAAATATCCGTGCGTGCACGTGTCAATAAACTAGTTTAGTATTATTACTATTATATCGGGTCGGGCAAAAAACATTGTTCACAAAGTCGTTGCAATTGCTACAAACATTTGTTTTACTGCAATTAAAAAGCACTATATTTTGAATAAAAATATGTTGATTAAAAACAGTACAATAACTTTACCGAATAAAAATGAAAAATTTATGGCCCATGCAGGTCTCGAACCTGCGACCTTCGCGTTATTAGCACGACGCTCTAACCAACTGAGCTAATAGGCCTCTATGTTAATCCGGTAATTACTTTTAATAAATTATTATTATAACGTATTCTTCTCCAAAGAAACCCTAATTTTACAGCAATCTTCGCCTCCATCTTGGTTCCGTCCGATTTACGACAGGTTCTCAACTCTCGTTTTCTTTTAACATGCTTTCACGAATCGATCAATTGAGAATGTTCTATGTAAATGATTGATTGATCAGTCTTTTGTTCTGTCCTCGTCATTATATTTTCCTTCCCTATTTCTTTCTTCTTGATTTATGTGGCACCATGTTTTAGTTTCTTCTCCAATCATTTTGTTATGAACTGAAATTATAGATTACCCATTCTCCTTTCTTACTTCTTGACTCAGTTGACCAACACCATGAATGAATATATACTGTTCTGCTCAATCCTTTTGCCATTTTGATTGACCATTGATGTTGCAGGTAAGGTGTTTGATAAAATGTAACCATTGATTAATACTTCCAAAATCCATCTTCATGTAACAATTTTTTAATACTACCGAAATCCAGGTTTGACTCTGCACATACTACCATTTATATAATAGTTAATTTAATAAGTTTAATGAGCAACTGTATTTGATTTGTCATTTTATATACATATCAATGACTTGGCACCTAACTTTGTTGCTTAGGTTTTATAACTGGTACTAAGAGCATCAACAATGGGGAGATTATAGGAGTTGTATGAGGGTTGTATGGGGGTTGTATGGATTGTGGAGGGGGTTGTATGAAAGTGGGGTTGTATGGGGATGGAACGGTTGTATGGGGAGAAAGTGGTCTTTTTTTATTTTTTTTATTTAATTAATAGTGGACCCCACCTATTATATATATATATATATATATATATATATATATATATATATATATATATATATATATATATATATATATATATATATATTATCTATTTTTTATTTATTTTTCTAATATTATGTATATTTTAATACACTTTTTTTTAAATAATTGATTTTAATGTATTTATTTTTTTTAAATTTCGTAATAAATATATATATACACTTTTTATTTATTTTTTAAAATTTTTTTACATGGATCCTAGCACTATGTCGGAGGAGGGACGAGACATTTGGAGGAATCGTTGTGAAGAGATCAAAATAAAATATAATCTATAGGTATCGTCCTTTTTAGAACGCATGTTTAATTATTTTTACTTTTATTGTCATCTTTTTTATTATTAGGTGTTTAAGTATTTTATTTTCTAGATTTCGTAATTTTTAAGATGTATTTTTATTCTCGTACTTTTTATTTAATGAACGTTTAAATTCATATTTATTATTTAAGTATTTTGTAGCTCTATAAATATTTTATAAAATTATATGTGTATATATATATATATATATATTTATATAATGCTGATGTGGAAATCCATTAAACTATGTGGAGTTTAATGGAGTGTGAAGTTTAAAGGATGGAGTTGTATAGATAGTGGAATGCTGATGTGGCAATCCATTAAACTCATAGAGGGTTGTATGGACTGTGGATGCCCTAAGTTGTATGAACATAGGCCTTAACTAAGAGATGATTCGTAGCACCTATTTTATTAGACTTGGAGACGACAAAAAGTTTCTGTAAATATCAACTAATACCACACGATAAATTCACTAAAATACATAGTTTTAAACAAATTAAGGTCATGGTAAAAATATAGTTTTAGATGCTAAGCAACTTTATCCTGCACAAGGTTAACTTTAATTGGTCCAAAGATTCAGAACAAAAGACAAGAAGTTTCTATCTTTCTAGTTTCTAAAAGTAATCTTTGTATGTTTTCAAACTCAGGTCTTAAATTTTGCCAAACACAGGTGGGTGAAGATGCAGAGCTGTTAGTTTGAAGATAGGTAAATGGGTTTAGGTTGGAAGGGGTTACAAACCATCTGGATAAAAAAAATTATGTACGTTATATGCGGTCCATAAATTCATCTTTCTCTTTACATGCTTATCTCAAGAGAATGGTACACTCTACTTACAAAAGTAGGTGCTTTCTGATAGTTTTCCTGAAATTAGGACAATCTTCAAGCTAGAAGATAAACTCTACACCCAAGATTAATGTGTAAGAATGTAGCTACTGTTTTTTCTAGATATTGCTGTTTTTGTTAAGTGTGTTAAAGATGTGTATGTATGCACACTGATTATCTACCTTACTGTACACATTTCTTTGCTATTTATCTGCTTGCTGATCTATTTTGGGGATTGCTTGATTATATGTTTCTAATTTGGCTTCTGAAGGTTAAAAGAGATGAATGGTCCATGTTAAGGCTGATTTCAAGTCCATGCCTAATTGTCTATTGAATCAATTTGCTCGTGCAGCAAGGAAGGTTTGTATTAATAGTCCAAATCTGAATTTGGTTTGATGTTGTAGAGGTTTGCAATGTTCGATACATTGTCATAAATTGTTATATTTTTGTATTCTTAAAGAAAATAGTAAAGATATTGCCTTTCAAAAAAAAAAAAAAAATAGTAAAGATATTTATATATTGCTTATATGGTTTAAATTATATGTAGAATAAGTTTCAAGAGCAATTTCTGATCTGATTCATTTATTTACTCAATTTGCCCTTCAGCATTATCAAGATTCAACAACATTGATTTGTTCTCGAGCGCATCAAGATTCAACATCATCGCTGCCCTTCACCATCACTGGTTCCATTTCTACTCTTTCTTTTTAAAATTAGGATTATGAGATTATTTCTGAAATCTGAATGATAAGTGATGTTTGTTGATTGTGTTCAATGATGTTTATCGTAGACATTCATCATAAAACAGTCACCAGCTTTGACTAAGCGAGAGTAGATCTTTAATTTCTGAAGCCTGAAGGTCATCTCTTCAGAGGCGGCGTATCTCCGACAGCATCACTTCACACTGAATCAAGCTTGGGTGGAGTTGAAAAAGATCCGGCAATCCAACAAAAAGGTTAGGGGTTTTATAATGGAATGTAATTTGAGACGAAAGTATTTAATAATAATAATTAATCTTCTGGATTGTTAAAAAATTGGCGGCAGTTAATTTTTTTTGGGAGATGATGTGCACACAACAAACATTTGTCATACACAAGAAAATATATGTGTCTGGACACTAATACCCTTAAACATGTGGATGATAAAAAAAGTTCACAAATTTATAAGGGCAAATATCATTATTGTTGTGTATGGCAAATGTTTGTTGTGTGCAAATCATCTCCCAATTTTTTTTCATAATAAATCATATGTTAGTTACCAAATGTTGTTTTTTTTATGCTAATGATGTTTCTAATGTAAATAACTTTTAAAATTCTTCGTTTATATATAACCATCTTTTGTATTAACATATCTACGTACCATATGTAGATATTTTGCTTATTATATATAATCAAGTTACATCAAAACTTTAGTTTAATATCGACCCATTTTTTCTTTATTCGCAACACAAAATTACAAAAGTAAGTATGAAAATGTGATACTTGGCTGATTTCCTTTTATTTATTTTATTTAGCATTACATTAATCGAATTAATTTTATATGTTTTTATTAGTATTTTTTAAACCGTCTCAATTTTTGTATATACTTCAATATAATTTTTATAGCATTAAAATATTTATTAGATGGTTATATAACACGTATATAAAAAATAAAACTCGAAACGTTTTGAAACTAAACCAAATAGCGCTTGCAATACTGAAATTTATTTTCTATGCTTTATATGAAAATTTATGCTTAAATAATAGTTTCTATATTTTGATCGTCCTAAAACCCGCTGCAAAGCGCGGGTGTACTATGCTCGTTGTAATTCTATATCTTTATAACTTCATTTTCTGGTATCATTTTTTAGTAATTTCATTCTATGTACCAAATAAACCCTTATTTTCATCCTCGAAGTATTAACAGTTATTTGAAAAAAAGTTCATAAATGTTGTTATTTATCAAAATATTCTTATAAAAGTATAAAAGCAAAATAGTATGTCACAAAATATAAATTAAAATACGGGAATACAAAAAGGTAACCTCGTCTAAAGTAGTGTATGAGACATTTGTTAACCTCGTCATTTAGCAATATCAATAGTTAAATAAAGGGTTTAATATCCAAAAGTATGTCGAACTTATTACTTTCTGTTATTATATATACCTAAATCTCAAAATTATCATTTAGTGTATTGAACTTTCTATAACTATCAAATTATGTATCATGTTACCTATATAACAGGTAATCTTTTATTTTTTTAATTAGTTTTTATTTCTTTAAACTCCATCTCAGACGCCATGTCATTTTTTATTTATTTTTATATCTCTAAACGAGAACATGAAGAACACCAAGAACACCATGAAGAACAAAGATCTGAACCAAGAAAACGAAAACCCTAAAAGCGAAAAAACTAAAATCAAACAGATCGCATATGAAATCTAAGGAGAACCTGAAACCAATAACAAGAACAACAAGCATTAAGAACAAAAGCCCAATAACAAGAACACCAAGAAGAACCACAAATAAAAATAAGAAAACTCACATATGTTGTAGTCGCCTAAATCGAAAGAGCCCCAAATCACAAATGAAGAAAACCCCAAATCGGAAGCCCTAAAATCAGTTGAATTATAAACAATAAAATAACGATGGAAACATGGTGTTCTTGAAACCTTAATCACCAAATCGAAATGGAAACATTAAAAATCGGACCTGATAGTCGGTGGTGATGGTCCAGATTGATGTGAAGTCCATATCTTTTATTATTATTATTATTATTATTATTATTATTATTATTATATTTTCAATTATTTTAAAACAAATAAATTACATGTCACCATCCAAGTCAGACGTCACGTTATCAAAATCGGCTCCACGTCAGCGGGTGACATGATGTTACCAAGTTGGATACACTAAATATTAGATTTTTGAGACTTCGGTAACTAAACGCTAGTTTTGAAATATGAGTATACACAATAGCAAAAAGTAACAACTTTGATACACTGTCAAATTTACCTGAATGAGCAACACACTATTTGACCAATGTGATCCCTTAAGCAAAAAATTTCAGTCTACTTAAGTATTTCTTACACATAGATCCCCTTGACCAATTTGAGTGTTTCTTACACTCAAACAACTTATTTAGTTGTTCTAAACATATGAAACATTAAGTTAAGGGCAAATTGCCGAGAAAGGTAACTAATATATCCAAATTTGCCAATAAAGGTAACGTCTATTTTTTCGGGCCAACAAAGGATTATTAATTTCAATTTTTGACAAAAAAGGGAATCGGTAACCTGAAGTCCAGGTTACCGGTTAACATTAAAATGAGGTGGCAAGCAAATTGTGATGTGGCATTGTTTTTAATTAAAAAAATTTAATATAATATACATAATTTATACATATAATAAAAAATCCACACACTCTCTCTCTCCCTTGTATCTCTCAAACGGCGGCAAAGGCACCACCACCACTCCAGGGTTCCACCACCACCACCACTCCACGGTTCCACCATCTCCGTGTGCGATCTATGCTCTCTCTCTAACCTCTCGCACCAAACCACCAGCAAACAACACAGATCTATGCTCTCTCTCTTCTACCTTCTCGCACCGTCGCAGGCACCAAACCACCACCAACCACTTATCGCTCAACGGTGGGTTAGAGGGTTTAGTTATGTGAAACCACCACCGAAAAAACCCCAAAAGATCTGGGTTCAGATTTGCCACCGTAGTCCATCGCCACCGTAGTCCACTGCCATCGTCTTCCCGCCGCCACCGCGTACTCCTACACCACCGTTCTCTCCAGATATATGCGATTTTAGGGTTTTTGTAAGTATCTCGAAGATTTTAGGGTTTTTGTAAGTTTAGGGTTTTCAGATCTCGACGAGATCTCTCTCTCTGTTCTTCGAGTTTCATCTCTTTCTCTCTCTCTTTTTGTTCTTCAAGTTTCAGATCTATGTGATTAGTGTGCTTGTGTGTGTGATTATTGTGTTCAAGATCGTGACTTTGACTCAGATCTGTGTTCTTATGCCTGTTTGAGTGCTTTGAATCTGTGTGTGTTTGTTTGTTTGTTGGTGTTTGAGGAATCAAGAACACAAATATGTACGGCGACGGCAGGGTGGTTCATGGCGGCGGCGGAGGTGGTTCATAGCGGAGGTGGTTCAAGAACACTGTTGGGAATAAACAAGCGGTAGAATGAAGGATTGCTAAGATAACTATGAAGAGATAGAGAGAGAATCTCGTTTCACCTTCAAAACACACATAGTTTATTTCATGTAAGTGTGGCAATCCTTACAATTCCTTGTGTAGCACAAGGCTTATATACCTATAAGGTATATTTACAATAAGCACCCTCAACTATTGTTGAACTTCTATTCTATTACAATAATACAGTTCTAACAATCTCCCCCTTTGGAATGGAATAGGAGTTGTAGTATAAAATGAATAGGAGTCTTGATCTTTTCAGCATCTTGAGGGTCTTCTGCTTATTGTCTTGTATCGCTCCGGTAACCTAAGGCATTGATCGCCTTAGGTTATATAATCAATTTAGCATATAGAGGTTTTCAGCAGATGGATCTTTGAGCATTGATAGCATCAGCGGAAGCATATAAGGATTCATCAACAGGAGAGAATATGTTGCTTACTCCCCCTAGAATCACGAACGGGGAAACCCTCCCCCTACAATGCTGCTCTCGATCCTTGTTGATAAGATTGGGGCGAGAAAAATATATTTATTTTTACTTTCATCTAAGTACTTCTCCCCCTAGACTGAATACCTCGTACAATATGTCTCATGCAGTAACCAACTGAATAAATCTTTATATCTCCCCCTCATAATGTCCAAAGTCTTCATTGGTCATCATGAAAAAATGTTCAGTTGTGAAGTATCAGTCTATTAATTTCTACCACTTGTGAGCCAAAATGGATCGTTGAGGAGTGTATGTAGATCAGAAGTGAATACATCAACCAAATCGAAAATCTGAGAAGTCTCGTACAAGAGTATCAACCTAGTCCGGATCACAACAAGTGACAAAGAGAACGAAAGACAAGTGGATGCAAACGAACTTGGGACGGATAAGGATTCTATAGTAAGAAATAAGCGTTAAGGAACACAGGGAGCTGAAATCATATTCAAGCCTTTTCAACCTGTACGACTATAGAAAAGGTGACTTTGAACGCATAACGTGAACAGGGAGTCGGATACATCCTTATTTGAAAGCACACACAAATCTATCAAACTCTTCGAAAACATGTAGTAAACGGATGTTGGTTAAGACAATCAAGTAACGATACATGAATTCTGAAAGATAAGAATGACAAATGAGAATTCAGAACTGACTGATAAAAGACTACCAAGATTCTAAAGAAACAAGGAATGGATGACCAAAATCTGGTTTTGAGACCAGATATTGGTGACACTAAGAAAGAAGAACCAAAAATCAGTTAGGAAAGGGCAGGATGACTAGACATAGGGTATTAGGAATTAAGTTTATGGTAGTAATGACCCAAAGCTAACCCAAATCTAGAAACATCAGAATGATAACTGAAACTTTGAGAACTCCTGACTCAGTCAAAAAATCCAAACACTTGACTTAAGAATCAAGGTGTCAAGATAAATTAGTCAGAACGACGACGGGGGTTCGGGGGCAGCGCCCCTGATAGCGGGGTCCAAGGGGTGGCAACCCCTGGCGGGGTCCAAGGGGCAGAGCCCCTGGCTGGGGTCGAGCCTGTTAGAATCGCATGCGATTGGATCAATGCGATTGGATCTATGCGATTAAATGTGATCGAATCGCATGCGATTGTATCCAAGTGATTGGATCTGGGATAGGATCTGCGATTGAATCGCATGCGAATGGTTATCGGGTTGAATCGCGTGCGAATGGTTTATAGGTTGAATCGCGTGCGAATGGTTATCAGGTTGAATCGCGTGCGAATGGTAATCAGGTTGAATCGCATGCGATTGGTAAATAGCATGCGATTGGAATTCAGTGCGGCTGATAGAACCTATACTTGGCCAAATTCAACTCGATCGCATGCGATAGCCCTATAGTGCGGCTGATAGCTCATGGATGCGGCTGATAGAGAGTGGATGCGGCTGATAGGGTCTTAGAAGTCACTATCAGATCTGTTGACCTTACTCTGAACCCACTTGTACCTGATTTGATCTTGACGTGTGCAAGTTCCACACTCAAACTCAAACACCCATACCAGCACTTGATTTCACACACAAACACCAAATTATTGGTGTTTTTATCCTTTTTGAAATCAAAATCCCAGATCTGAAGTGTTCTTCAATTTTCCAACTGTTCTTGACAAAATTTCAGAAATCTTTAAACTCGAGCAGATTAAAATCGATTTTCTTATGGTTGATTCAAGTAACATTTTCAACCATTTCTCTTTTAAAATCCGAACCAAACCCACGTAAAAATGATGCCTTCGTAGATGAAACAATAAATTCAAGGCATCAACAATAAACCCGAGAAAACTTCGATTTTTCTGCTTTTTCGTGTATAGAACAGTTGAGTTTACCTTTTTCGATCAAAGAACAGTAGATGTTGCTCGATTCTCCAACGATAACCCCTATTTTCAGATCATAAATAGCATCTTGAGTTGAAAACCCGTATGATCGGCCCCTTTTTCTTCGATGAACAGCCCCTTTGATCTTCAAACTTTGATTTGTTGATGATAACACTCGATAGATCTTCACTCCTTTGGCTCTGATACCACTTGTTAGGGATAAACAAGCGGTAGAATGAAGGATTGCTAAGGTAACTATGAAGAGATAGAGAGAGAATCTCGTTTCACCTTCAAAACACACATAGTTTATTTCTTGTAAGTGTGGCAATCCTTACATTTCCTTGTGTATCACAAGGGTTATATACCTATAAGGTATATTTACAATAAGCACACTCAACTATTGTTGAACTCCTATTCTATTACAATAATACAGTTCTAACAAACACCATGAATCTCCTTCAAGAACACTATGAATCTCCTTCAAGAAATTAATAATAAATAATTATAATTCAAAATAAATTCAGAATAAATTAAAATTAGTTTAAAAAGATAATTTATAATTCATTAGTAAGAAATTAGTAGTTAATTAATTGCTATAAAACATTAATTAGTAGTTAATTATTATTAGTTGTTGGTAATCTATTATATAAATAATTAATATTGTTTAGAAAAAAGTAAAAAAAAATAAGTAAGGATGACATGGACTGCCAAATATGCATCAATGTTTACTGATGTTGATGACTGGACTGCCATGTATGCAGCTACGTCATCTGTAACCTGCTGACTGGGTGGTCAGCAGGTTTAAGAGGTCATTTTACCTTTTTTTGTCAAAAATTGGAATTTACAGTCCTTTTTGGTCCGAAAAAATAGACGTTACCTTTATTGACAAATTTGGATATTTAGGTTATCTTTCTTGGCAATTTGCCCTTAATTGAGGATTTAGCTAAAAACATGAGTTAAACACATAGAATTGCATTTGTACATACCTTAATCTTGAGTTCATCACTTGTAAATCCCAATTTCAGTTACGAATCAGTTCTTCATCCCTTATTTCTTGTTCCATACTCTTCTAGTGGTATTTTATTTAATTTTCATTTATAAGATATATATACATACACACACTTTGGGTAAATGACACTTCTAGCAACTGGACTTATAAGTTTACTCTTGACAATTTCAATCTCTAAACTTTATTTGACACATAAACGCATGCACACACGCACACAAACACACTTTTAAATATATATTTATATAAAATAATAATAATAATAATAATAATAATAATAATAATAATAATAATAATAATAATAATAATCTAATCTAATATATATAAAAGACTAATTTGAAAAAAAATTATTAAATGATCTAGACCCTTCATTTAATAAAAGATTTAATCTTAGCCGTTAATTTCTTTAATTCTAAAATTTTGATTTTGACCTTTTAGAGTCAAATTAATATAAATTAGATAAATAACCCTCAATTAAATCAATAATAAATATCAATAAATTATAAACAATTGAAAAATTAAATATTCGTATATTACATCTATTAATTGGATAAACATCATAACTAATTGATTATTGCTCTTAATTAATTAAATCTTATTTATGTAATATAAATATTTCAAAATATTATATTAATCATATTATTAGTTTTATCATTTAAAATACATTATCTATCTATATCTATATATAAAAGACATGCAAATTTTCCTAAAATAACCATAAATTGAAACTCAATCAACCAATCACAATCTTCAATTTCAAAAACAATTTTAGAAATAGGCATCGAATTCCAAATCTAAATTAATTGAGAGGGGCCTGAATGAAAATTATGAGGGGTTTTATAAAACTTGTGAGAGGTTTTTAAGAAAATGTGAGGGGGTTTTATAAAAATTGTATATTAATGTAATTAATTATATGGTGTTTATAAATTATGTTTAGTAACTTGTGATACATTACGATCGTCTTATTTTTATCTACGTGGTATAAATATTATTGTAATATGACACTTTTTAAAAATTAGTATATTTTTATTTTTTTGTTACCATTAATACTAGTACTTCAAAAAATTTAGTTATTGTTTTTGTTACAAATTCTGACATATGTAAATTTTTGGTGATATTTTATTATTTTTATCTCAAAATTTTAATATCTCAAAACACTTCTGAAACACTATTACACTTATTTTACTATATTACCTCTTATAATTTATACAATCAAATTTTATACTTTTCTTTAAATATCCCCGTGTTTTTACACGGGACAATAAACTAGTAATAATAATAAAGTAGTAACTAAAACATGTATTTCGAACTTTGGGAGTACGTTACACTAATCTAGTTAGTATTAAAATAAGCATTATCACTAAAGTAATAATTATTAAAATAATTATTGTAGATAAAAATAGATCGACTAAGATCTAATCTTGATTTTATTCCGAATAGAAAACCTTTGATATTTGGTTCTAGTGAAAATTGTTCAAAGATTTGGTGAATAATTAACATAGTATCGATTATGTGATTTTGGATCTGAATGCTTAGATAACTATACTTTTTGATTTATTCCACAATAAGGGTAACCACACATTTCAAGGTCAAATTAAGTTGTATTCTTAATATATAAAAATTAAATCTTAGATCAAAGCCATATTAATATCCTTATTTAAAATGTTTGTGACCAGAAAACATGTAAGATATGTATTACTAGAAACATATATTACGTTTTATAATATTATATATTACTTATATTATAATATTAGTATAAAACAAGAAACAATTTAGCATCTAATACTAAGCGCGCTTGAACATACATATTCTAAGGTCATAGACTTGGTCAATACATTAAAAAAAAAATTAGACATTAAGATTACATGTGGACTAGCATAATTCAAGTATATCAACCCAAAATTAGATAGAAAGAATGGAGCTAGCTCTTTTTTATAAAAAAGATTTTGGTTTGTATTCATAGGGTTGGGAAATCACCCCAGTACTCTCATCTCCTTTACAATTTATTTTTCTATCTTAATTTCCACCATGTTAAGGTACCACCAACAATCTTTGTAACCATGTATCTAATCTGCCTACGTTGTCAAAGCATTCCAAGAACAATTTCAAGTGACGACTTCACAGATGGATGTGGGGTTGAACAAATGTCTCTCGTCATGGCCGGCGGCGAGGAGGTTAAACGAACTTCACCTCCAAAACTGGTTCATGGATCATCAAGAAAGTCTAAAGGCAATCAAAGTGGGATATAATTGTGCTGCCTTCAAATGGAATATTATTGAATAATGACAGGAGCTTTAAACTAAAGGATATTATTAATAAAGAAGCTTGTAAACCGAGGTTAATGCGAAGCTCTGGGATGAGAAGAGATTGGAGTATGGAGGATCTACGACAAATCATCAGTATCGTATGAAATGGTAAAAATAATGAATAACATCTTACTTTTCTAAAAGTGTCAATATAAGTAATTTACATTTTTATTACGCTAATAGGTTACCTACTTTGTAGCATTGAACTATTAAAGTAAGCAAGAACTAAAAAATTTCGATTACGGTTTTGCCTCTAACAGGAATTTCCACCATTAAATTGTCACCAAATCTTGGCGACCCGACTGAAATTCTTTTTTGGTGGTGATTGTGGAGTCTAATTGATCTAATGTCTGTTGTCCTTGCGGTGGTAGTTAGAGGTGCACAAAAAATCCGAATATCCGATTTATACGAAAAATTATCCGAAACCGGATTTTGTCAAAACCGGTTTTTTTAATAACCGGATATTATAACCGGTTAGGAGAGAAAAAGGGTGACCGGTTTTTTTACCGGATAAAAAACCGGTTATAAAAAAACCGGTTTTTATCCGGTTTTTTATCCGATCCGGGAGCTGTTAAAAAATATAGCCGTTTTATAGCCGTTGGTGAGGTTTTTTGACCGTTTTTTTCGATTTTTTTTACAATTTTGCCACCCAAAAATCTTATATATAGTGTGGATATGTTATGGGTTGAATCTCACTTGAAGTCTTTCATATTCTCTCAAAGTTTTATACTTTTTATCACCAAAAATCACTTTTTTTAGATTTATTTCATGGCGGGTGCCGGTGGTAGTAGTAGCATGCCGAATACGGGAGCATCTTCCGTAGGAGGAAACCCCGATGTGGTGAGGATTCTCGAGCATAATAGAAATAAAGAAATTTGGGAACATTTCGACTTGTGCGAGATGTCCAACGGTTCAAAAAGGGCTCGGTGCAAACTTTGTCACAAGTTTCTAGCACCCGAAGACAACTCTACTTTGATGGCTCATATTACCAAGTCATGCAAGGCGCTAAGAGCAACATCCGATGCAACTCAAGCCAACATGACGAATCAAGGTGGTGTTTTCATTTACGACAACGACAAATTACGAGACACTTTTACGAGGTTCGTGATTACAAAAGCTTTGCCGTTTGACCACTTTGATGATCAAGATTTCACCGAAACCATCCAAACACTAATGCAACCGCGTTACACCGCTGTAAGTCGTACTACCCTTAGGCGTGATGCAATAAAAATGTGGCGTGCGGCTAGAGAAAAAATGATTTTAGGATTCCAAGAACACCGTTATGGTGTGTCACTTACATGCGACGTTTGGAGTTCTCCACATAACACCGGACATTCTTTTCTAGCCGTCACGGCACATTGGCTAGACCAAGATAGTTGGCAAATGATGAAACGTACAATCGCGTTTGAGATATTTGGTGAACCACACACCGGCGCAAATTTATTTGCGCTTTTAAAAAGGGTGATTTGTGTTTATAACATACAAAACAAAGTTTTTTCGATGTCGTTTGATAATGCGTCAAATAACACAAACGCGGTTCCAAGATTAAAGATACTACTTTCACCGATTTTAGACGGTGCGTTTTTTCATACTCGTTGTGTTGCACACATCATCAATCTTTCCGTGCAAGCCGGTTTAGAGGTTATTGACTACAAAAGAAAAGAATTTAAAGAAATGATCAAATCGGTTTTTTGCTCCAACAACAAACGATTAAATAATTATAAACGATTTTGCAAGTCGGTGAATTGTAAAGCTTTGGGTCCTAGTTTGGATTGCCCAACTCGTTGGAACTCTACTTGGTTGATGATGCACAATGCCTTAAGGCAAAGAGACACATTGCAAACTTTTCACAAAAACTTGTTTGATAAAGGTCTTGTAGCACACGAGTATCCAAATGAGGGTTGGGAAATTATTTCAAAACTACACGATTTACTTGAGGTTTTTAAAGACGCAACAACTTGTTTATCCGGCGTTTATTATCCCACTAGTACGTTGGTGCTTAACCAATTGTTTTTTATGGCTAACAAAATTAATGACTTTGAGTTTGAAGGTGAAGAGTTGAAACTCGTTGGGGAAAAAATGAAAGAAAAACTTTTAAAATATTTTAAGGAAATTCCCCCGGTATTTACTTGTGCCGCCGCTTTGAACCCTTGTTTAAACGTTGGTGGAGTTGAAACATTAATCGAACAAATTGCATTTTCTTTTAACCTTACCGAAGATGAGCCCGATTTTATAACTAACCAAACCAATTATTTCAATAAATGTTTTCGAGATATGTTTGAGATTTATTTGGGTAAATACGGGACATCTAGTGTCATTCATGATAAAATGAGAGCGGAATCTAGTAGACGCCAAAGTAATGCGGGTTTGTCACTTTTTAACACGATTATGAACTCTCAATCCAAGAGAGCACGTGGTGCCACCCCAAGTAGTGAGTTGGGGAATTACATGTCAACCAATTTTATCGCAAACTATACATATGATGATTTTCAAACTTTTGATATTTTGGCTTGGTGGAAGGAAAGGGAATCACAATTTCCGGTTCTAGCCGCCATGGCCCGTATCCGCAAGAAGATCACGGTTGAGTCCCGAATCGGTGGAAGTGTGTATTTGTTTAAAAGATTACTTGGATGGCACGGCTAGAAGACAAAACGTGACCACACTAGAAGACCCAATTGACGTCGAGTTGGAATCAAACATACACAATGAAGAAGTGGAACTTGGAATATCATCTCCCGACGAAGAAGACGATGAAGAGGAGGCTATCGAACGGGTTGTTACGTAGGGGTGATGGCGATGCCGAATCTTCTCCCTAGCTTCCCTCTTTTAATTTTAAGTTTGAATGTTTTTAAGTATTTTAAATTAAGATGTTTGGACGTTTGTAATTTGGATATTATTAATTAGGAAGTTTGTATTAAATATTGTAATTTCAATGTTGTACTTTTTAAATTAATCAAAATTTAAATTTTCTTTCATATTATGTTTTTTTATAGTATATATTATAGGAAATGTATTAAAAAAAACTCAAAAAAAAAAAAAAATAGTGGGCTGCGCAGGCCGGTTTTTTTATAGGATAAAAACCGGTTTTAAAAAAATCCGGTTAATACTATATCCGAAACCGGTTAATATAGTATAGTTTTCCTACCCCAAAACCGGTTATTACTAAACCGGTTTTTTTCGAAACCGGTTTTTTTTGTCCAAAAAATCCGATCCGGATAATACTATAACCGGATATAGTATTATCCGGTATATGTGCATGTCTAGTGGTAGTTGTGTTGTTCTTGTCCTTTATAATCTGGTAACAATGACGGGTCAAACTTTACCATCACCATTAATAAGGAGTTCTGGTTAGATCAACAAATCTGATGATGATCCAACAATGAAAACTCTAGCTGTAGATAAAATTGTAATAAAACATTCAAGTACTTATTTAACAACTCATGAGAAAGTAGATACATATTTTAATAATAAACAAGTAAATTACCTAAACTAATAATTTCAAATTCACATGGTAATAAACTATAAGTTGATAATTATATCACTCTTAACCGTTTCTCTTTTTAATTTCCTCCTTTTAACATTTTCATTTAAATGAAAATCAATTTACAACTTATTTATTATTTTACTCTTTCTTATTTAAATGAAAAAGAAAATGACTAAAAATATAAATTAACTATTCGGATTGATTTATACGATTCTCACAATAAATTATGTTTTTAAATATACCACTTTTATATCTTTGTTCATGAAGCATGATTAATAGTCATATGATGAAATTCAACATGAATTATGTAGGTGAAACGAATGGTGAAAATGCCAACTTATATTGCGCTTGTTCAATGGGCCTTAAACTCACTTGACAATATGAAACTAAACCCACAAAAAACAACATATTAAGAATAATAGATAGATGGGATACTCACATTTAAAAAATAAAGTAACTTTTAAATCTTCATGAGACAAAGGTTTTCACCTATGTTTTTGAAACAAATTATTCCATTCCATTTTGTTTGAGGCTGACCGATTAAAATGTATGCCTCATTTTAAGACATACTCACCAAATTCAAACTCATTTAGAAACTCACAAGTCACAATGAAAGGGATTTACATATTACCGATCATTTAATGGATTAATATAACAGAGATAAGATATATGCTTCGTGTAATATTTAATATAAGTAATTTCACACTTACAAACACTTAAAATAAGAAATATATTAATTTTTTTTAATATTTTACTCATTTAAGTGTGTGCGCTTATAAAAAGACTTATAATAGGTGTTTTTAGCTACACGCAACATTTTCCTTTACATAGTACTAACAAATGTGACTATAAGAGATTAATAGACTACTAATAAGTTCACAACAAGTTCACAAATCACAAATCACAAATCCCAAATCACAAATGGAGTAAATATGCAATTGGGGAAATAAAAAGAAAGGATTATAAGAACTTATGCACCTCACGGCTTGGTGAATGCCTATGAAGGTTATTTATTCTATTTACCAGCCTTTTTGGATTTCCGGGTAGAATCTACCGGAGTGGAGTCTTGCACTTTCATGACGTGATCTACCGGAGTGGAGTCTTGCACTTTCATGACGTGAACTTCCAAGAAGCCTGATACAATTTGTGGAGCCTATAGAAATTGATGAAAGTGAGGAACATATAGCAAGTGTTCCTATGGCAGCTTCCAGCTTCCAATTTCAGTCCTTCTAGTCACATATTGAGGCATTAAGTTGGTATAATGAAATTTTAGACCACTTACAATCTAAAGGTTTCAGTTCAGAGTATTCATCATTTTTGGAAAGTGCAAATTATTTAATCAAGCTAGCAATTCAGGGAAAACACCCCTTTCAGTCTTATCCAATTTTCTATCTGTTAAGACTTATCAATAAATCAAGATGTCAAGTTGAGACTTGACGCCCAATCGTTTTGTAAGAACAATAAGATATGAGATTTTAATCTTTTAGAAAGAACAAGAAGATTGAGAGTAAAATATCAATAACTATGAAGCAAGTAGCCTTAATATAAAATATAAACAATATTGATTCCGGTTGTTCGTGTTTTTGTGATTGGTTCGACGTTTGTTCGTGTTTCAGATCTCGGTGCTGTTTCAGTCGTGGTCAGTTCGTGGGTTCGTGTGGTTCGTGGGTTCGTGGTTAGTTCGTATATTGGATTTTGTTGCAGTTTTAGATCGTGGTTAGTTCGTGTGGTTCTTGGTCCGGGTGGATCGTGGTTAGTTCCAACTATTTTGGTCGGTTCAGTTAATCTAATCTCGGTGCAGATTGTTGCACTTTCTTGTTCGGTGTCTGTATTCTGTTCGCATGTAATGGCTTAGTTGCCATGCTGATTGTACTTGGTATTTGTTGGTATTAATGGTATTGGCCTTTCAAAAAAAAATTTGATTCCGGTTGTATTTTATCTAATACATAATAACATTACTTAAATGCACATAATTACCCTACTTTATGGACTTTGTACAAATCTATCTCCTGTAATTACAAATTAAACAGACTGAAACTTCTTAATAACTAGGAACTATAAAAAACTACTACTATCATGTAAATTTTCTTGTTATATCTACATATACTTCAGTGATATATATGACGTGTCATTTATTATTTTGGTCGGGTTAATAATAAGATTTTAGTATACCCTTTATACAATTTGTTATTACAAGTTCAGAAAATAAAAGCATATCAAAACTATCTTCTATCGTCATATTTTATTTGATTTATTGCCGGGTTTTATATATACCTGCATACGATAGAAAATCTATAAAACAATACTTTTGGGACCATCAAAATCTATTAATTAAAAAAGTTATTATTTAATCGTAATTTAACAGTTACTAATTATATATTTATTAAGAGTTGTGGTCCTTTAACTAATCATGAATGATAAGCTTAGTCATTTTATTTAAAAAAAGAAGCTATAAGTTTCGTCATCTAACTACAATTTTGTTATATCTGGAGTCCTTTTTAACGATGTTTGTTAATTAAGTCTGTTAAATTATTAAATTTTACATTCTACCGTTACCCTCTCGTCTCTTATCTAGTTTCTCAATAATAAAATCGGGATTATTATTATTATAATTAGTATTAAACCTAACGTCACCCCTACCACCGCTTCCCTCCCTCTGCTGGAGAAGGCCGCCGCCGCACCTCCACCTCATCGGAGAATACCACCACCGGCCACCCACCATCTTCCCCTCGACGCATCACCACCACCACCACCACCTCCGGCCACCCACCATCTCAGCCCTAAACACATCAACCCACCACCTTGCTGGCAAAGATACCAAAGCCATCTCTGTGGCAACAATAGAGCCGCCATCGCCATCTCCAAAAAGTCACCATCGTCATGCTCTCTAGGTGTTTGTATGTGTGTGTATAAATCTAAGGTCATGAAGAAGATGATGAAGATGTGAAGATGTTCGTTTGCACGTGTAGATCTAGGTGTTTTATTTTAATTTCTTCTAAAGATTTACGATTTAATTGTCCTTTTGAAGATGTAAATCATGAAACCCCTTTGCAAATCTAGAGTTTTACATATATTTAAGTTTCTGCTCACCTTCTCCTTGCCTGATTAACCACAACCAAATCGAGGGTTTTCTAGATTTTGAGTTTTTGGTGGTTATAGGTGTGTTCTTGTTGGTGGTGGTGGTGGCTGGCTGGAGTTCATCGGAGGCAAGGAGAATGATAGGTAGAGTGAGAGAGATATGCGATTTAAAATAGAGGCATCATCAGAGTTGGTGTGTCTCGTGCGATGAAGGGGGTGGTGATGATGGCAACGGCGGAGATGGACGATGGCTCTAGGTTTTAATGGTTTTTAGAGAGAAGAGTTTGAGAGAGATAAATGAGACATGAGAGAAACTTGGGAGACCGAGAGAGAGGGAGAGTGAATTGACATACTTAAAAAATTTAATATTATTAAATATATATTTAAAATCAGTTAAAATTAAAGTGGCTAAAAAGACTATAGGGCTTAAGGGCCCTTCACCCTTGTCTGCATTGCACATGAGTAGACTTAATAGACTTAGGGTATGTTTGGTTGAACGGGGAATAGACAAAGGATTGGAATGGTTAGAGGAATGAAATAGTTCATTACCATTCTATTTGCATGTTTGGTTGTTTTCTTGGAATGTAATGAATCATTAATGTAATATGTTTAGTAGAGTGAAATAAACATTCTAATGGAATAAAATAAATAAACAATGACCAAAATGTCCTTGTATTAAAATATAACTTAAATTTAAGTAATTTTATACATAAAAAATAATTTTAAATACACTTTTGCACGTCTAAAAAATATTGATAAATATCAAAACTTCGAGATTATCATTAGTACGACATGTAAGAAAAAAGATATTTTTTTATTAAAATGATCTTTACATACGAAATTTAAACAAAAGAGAATATCTTTTACTTATATATTTTTATTGAAAACAATACTTTATTTATCAATATTTTATATAAATTTCTAAATGAATTTTACTTTTGACTAGTTAATAATTTAATAAAAGTATTAAAATCAATAACTTATTATAAGAAAGATTAAGCATAAAAAAATGAAAAAAACTTAGTTAAGAACATTATAGAAAATATCTTTTTTAATAAATTTTGTAAATATCTAGAAAATATTTATTAATGTTAGTAAAAAAACTTTAAAAAATAAAAATTAATCAATAAAATCTATTCCATTCTATGGTGGAATGAGAAAAAAACAACCCTCCCCTATGGAATGAAATGGAAGGAATCACATTACACAAGTAATGGGTATTCCTATGTGCTAAACAAACATGTTTTTTTTATTACGCATGAATGAGTTATTCCATTCCTTATCTCATTCCTTCATACCAAACACTGCCTTAGTTAACAAAAATCGTTAAAAAGGACTACAGATGCAAGAACATGGTAGTTAAAGAATGAAACTTGCAAATTTTTTAAAAACAACTAAATTACAATTCTAGGTTAGTTGAAGAACCATTTATGAAATAAACTCATTAACTTGTACGATTGGTGTATATATATATATATATATATATATATATATATATATATATATAAACTCATTAACAACGGTTCTTGCATGAACCCTCCCCTATATAGACAAAAGTTCATGCGAGAACCGTTGTTAGCGCGAGAACCGCGAGAACCAATCTAAGCCGTCCAATTCCCCCTCCTTCAATGTCATTGCCCACCCATGAATTCCTCACATGCACCCTGCCACACGCTATCCCTCCACGCTCTCCATCCATGATACTTCCCATATCCAAGGAACGGCTGAGATTGGTTCTCGCGGTTCTCGCATTAACAACGGTTCTCGCATAAACCCTCCCCTATATATATATATATATATATATATATATATATATATATATATATATATATACTAGCTAAACGACCCGTGTATTAACACGGGAATGATATAAGACAATTTTAATATTATATTTATATACTTTTATAAAGTACGAACACGTTAAAAAAAACATATATAGAAATATTAAATCTCATAACAAATGATAAACATTACAGAAGTTTGCAATTCATACATAAAATTATCATTAGATTTTATGTAGAAACTCTTTATAAACAACATTCATGGTTTTATTAGTAGGGTTGCCTTTATCATCGCAAATCAAAACTTTTAACCCCTCCTTACTCATCACGCGAGAAACCGTAACATGTAGCTGCCCATGAGTGAAAACGGGTCGTCTCAAATACAATCCAACATTTAATAAATATTGACCTTGGCTTTTGTTTATCTTCATTGCAAAACAGACCAACAGAGGAAATTGCCTTCGTTGGAACTTGAATGGTATTGTAGGCTCTGATAGAATCATCTTCAATCTTGGAATATGAGTAATGTAACATTCTTACCTGCAATTATTTTTGCTTCAACCACATGTGCACCAAGTCGAGTAACTTGTAATCTTGTTCCGTTGCAAAGGCTTTTAGACTGTTCAAGATTATGAAGCATCATTACGGTCACACGAACCCTTTAAAGTTAACTTGTAGTTTGGAAAGCCAGATACTTTTATTGAATTTAAAAGGTCAGGTGACCCGATTCTTCAAATGTATCAGAATCTTCAATTGCACACATATTGTCAGAGCTATAATATGATACCTCCTCACCATCAATCTTTGAAACCATGATTGGATATTAATACACTCGACATCCTCATTTGTGAGAGCCAAAATTGCTGTTTCCTGGAGAAAATTTATATCATAAACATTGTTGTTAATGGATGGATATATGAAGTTAATTATTGATTCAACATGATCACCATTTGATTTAATCAAAAAGTTATCAAGAAATTCAATTTTAGCCTCTCAATCGTTTGAACCACCAAGATTTCTTTCACCAATTTGTAATATCCAATAAGCAAAACCTCTTTATTAGATTTTCTGCATGTGGAAGATATAAGGGTACTAACATGTAGTCCTGTGTATCATTTCATTTTCTGTAAAACCTCTTTATTAACAACATTCATGGTTTTATTAGTAAAGTTTCATTCGTCACCGCAAATTAAAATTTTTAACCCCTCCTTGCTTTTCACTCGAGAAACCGTCACATAAATTGTCCATGAGTGAAACATGTTTTTTAATACTTTTTATAAATACTCTTTTTAATCTATATAAAGTTACATAACACGTCTAAAAGTTTTTATTATAATACTAATGTGTTTCCCGTGATAGAGCTTTATCCCGACATTGTAAAGACATAAGTAAAATATTATTGTTGATGTTATAATATCAAGTGCTTTATCGTTATTTTTATTAGCTAATTATATATTTGAATATTTGAAATGGTAAACTAAATTCATTAAAAGTTAAATAATGATGACATCCATCTAAATATATGCAAATTAGATCACATAAAAATAAGGTTCTAACATATAATAGATTATGTCTATACATACGTAAATCGTTTAAGTGAAATTATTTTTCAATTAAATATAATTGAAAACACAAGATATCACTGAAATTTAAATATCCATGTAATAACTTTTATTTTATGTACTAAGATATTAGTTAAAAATAAGAAAACTTAGACATTAAATTTTTTTATATAAAATTCCAAGTTGTATGTGTAGTTACAAAACCCATTAACATAATAGTTATTTCCCTACCCAGTAATTATGTAGAATTATAGTTTATGCAGGGTTATTTACTTACAACTAACAATCAATTTAAAAAAAAATTTAAGTGTTAGTGGTAGTTTTATAAACAACTTTATGTCACTACCGTTGTTATAGTATATTTTTAATTCTTTTTATCGAAAAACCAAGAAATAAGTGATTATATCGACTTTTATTATGTAGATGTAATAAATATAAAAGACGAATAAAATGTCTAATAATTATCTACACGTTGCTCTTGATGGATAAAACAATCAAAATATACTAATTTAAAAAAAAAACTCATATTCCGATAAAATTTATATCAAAACGTAGATAAAAATGAGCCGATTACAAATATATAATTATATTTTCTTAAAACAAAATATATTATAAGTTATTAAACATAATTTTCTAACAAATTATAATTAACTACATTAATATACAATTTACATTAAACCCCTCACATATTTCACATACCACCCCTAACAATTTATATAAATAACCCTAATTTTTTCCTTAAGCTTTTCAAGCAATAGTGACGTCATTTTCCTATTTTTTTTAATTTTTTTTTAAAATCCAAGGGATGTGATTGGTGGAATGTTTTTAGGAAAACAAAAAAACTCTTTTCTTTTAATATATTATAATATATATATATATATAGGCAAAAGTTCAAACGAGAACTGCGAGAACCAATCTAAGCCGTCCAATTCCCCCTCCTTTAATGTCATTGCCCACCCATGAATTCCTCACATGCATCCTGCCACACTTGATCTCCTCCACGCTCTCTATCCATGAACTTCCTATATCCAAGGAACGGCCGAGATTGGTTCTCGCAGTTCTCGTTTGAACCCTCCCCTATATATATAGTGGGAGGTTCAAATAATAACCTTAAATTAAATGAGAATGGGAGACTCAATCCTAGCCGTCAAATTCCCCTCTTTCAATGTCATTGTCCACCCATGAATTCCTCACATGCACCCTGCCACACTCGATTCTCTCACGCTTTCCATCCATGAATTCCACTTACAAAATAAACGGCTGAGATTGAGTCTCCCATTCTCAATTAATTTCTCATTCTCATTTGAACATTCCCCTATATATATATATATATATATATATATATATATATATTAAAGATTGTATTGTTAGTTTGGTCCATGTGGGTTGTTAAAAATCACTGATTTAGTCTTTTGAATTAAAAAAAACTGAGATTGTCTCTCGAATTGACAATTTGTCACAATCTCAGTACTTTAACCATTAAAAGTAACGGGCTTTGGTGTTAGAAACTTCAAAATGACTATTCTACCCCTTTTTTTTACATTACAAACTTAGTCACTGTGGTTTTCAATATAGTTTCGCATTTATTTCTTTAGTTTTTTTCAATAATTTATGATATATATATATATATATATATATATATATATATATATATATATATATATATATATATATATATATATGAAGAAGTTCCATCGAGAACCATTTTTATTACGAGAACCGCGAGAACCAATCTGAGCCGTCCAATTCTCCATCTTTTAATGTCATTGCCCACCCATGAATTCCTCACATACACCCAGCCACACTTGATCCCCTCACGCTCTCCATCCATGAATTCCATTTATCAAATCAACGGCTAAGATTGGTTCTCGCGGTTCTCGCACTAATATCGTTTCTCAATGGAACCCTCCCCTATATATATATATATATATATATATATATATATATATATATATGTTTGTGTGTGTGTGTGTGTAATGTTTATTGTTATGTTTTTAACCTTTTTCAATAATTTAATATATATGTGTAATAATAATTATTATGTTTTATTCACACTGTTATTATCATTATTTTATTAATTATAATATGTATCATCATATCATGTTATTGCATTACAACCTTTACCTTTTATTCGTTTTTAATGGTCAACGTTTTTTTTCTAAGTTTCAATTATATAGAATTATAAATACCTCTTTATTTTAACTTTATTTACAGAACTTATCTCTTGTGTTATCCTCTATGTATTTTATTCTCAAGATGCATACAATGAGTTTTTCTATATCAAATGACACGTGAGACGCAAGAATTCTCTTTTTTTACTTAGTTTACTAATAATAACTTTTATATGTATGAATATACAATTTCACGTTAGATTTTACAGTTAACACTAACTTCTTTTTACAAACTAGAACACACGAGTTTAAAGAAAAATAATAATTTGTTAAAGTATAAGAAACAAACTTTATTTAAAACCAGATTGTGAATATAATAAAAAAATCTAAATTAGGATATAATCAGACTCTTGAATTAATGTAACCCATTATTAACTAATATTTAAAAAATCGTATATTCTTATGTTAAGGATAATATAAGATGGAGATTAAAATAGATTAGTTGTACTAAAAAATTTTGAGATTAAAAAGGTATTTATATAATTAAAAAAATAAATATAATGTTGACCGTTGAAAAATGATAAATAACAAAAAATTAAGCGTAGTATATAATATTGTATTATAACACTAATTCTAATGGGTTTTGTGCAATAACAAGTATAAACTAAAAACCATAAAAATTAAATAATAAGAATAAAATATAGTTATAAGTATCAAATTAAAGTGTTTAATATCCAAAAATATACCGAACTTAATTTTTTCTATTGTGTATACTCATCTTTCAAAACTACTATTCAATGTATCCAAGTTAGAAAAGAAGCACATTTGATTTACTCATTTACATGCTATACCCTTAGTAGGTTGCACGTGTATATTATTTTATTTTTTCAATTAATTTCTTAAGCCACATCATCTTTGAATTTCCACATCATCAATCAAATTTCACTATTATTTTTTTATGAAGATATGAAGGCATTCCTTCATACGGAAGAACATTCATACTCATCTTCAAGAACAATAGTAGCTGATCTAGAACATTGCGGAACCTTGAAAATTGAAACACAAAATCACATCTTCAAGAACAATACTAGTAGATCTAGAACAATAAAGAACATTCATACCCATCTTTAAGAACAATTAAGCCATTATGGAATAACAATCATACCCAAGCAAGAAACTTAATCACATTAGTTGAATCAAAACTGAAACACAAAATCACAAAACTCAAATGAAGATCTGGGTAATGAAAATCGAAAATACAAAGTAGATAAAGAAATTAGATGAAGAAATTACCTTCGAAGTCACACATGAAAAAACCCCAGAAATTAAACTCGTAAATCGAACATTGCCTTCGTGCGTAACCTAGATCGATTGAGAATCCAAAAATCGTAAAAAACCCTAAAATAGTAAATCAAACATTGCCTTCACGCCTTCATGTCGCAGATGAAGTTGTAACTCGATTAATCTCTTGATGAACCTTAAATCGAACGGAAAACATTCGCTGATGAACCCTAAACGATGAATCCCTTGATAAAGTCGCGTTCTTGAAATCGTCCACCGTTCTTGAAGTTTCGTTCGAAACCCAGATATGTAGAAACCCTAACTCGCCGGAGAACCCAGATCTATCGAAACCGTAACTCACCAGAAGAACTCAAGGTGGTAGTCGATTGAAGAATTAAGTCGGAGACACCGTTATTATTATTATTTACTATTATTATTGTAATACCCATATTTCCATTCTTGGTATAACTGATTATACATGTAAGTAAAATATATTCTTTGAATATATTAGGAACGTTTTTGCTCTTAACGTAAGGTATTATACATGTAAGTAAAATATATTCTTTGAATATATTAAGAATGTTTTTGCTCTTGACGTAATAAATATTCATTGGCGAAAAATTACCATTTTACTGGTTGGTAAAACTTTTGGGTCAATTAGGTTTTTGGTAAAAGGTAGAAAGTAAAATCTAGAAGATTAAGTGGAGCATGATGAAAGACTTGACATATATAATCACTAGCTAATTTTAATGGAGAAGATTAAGTGGAGCATGATGTAAGGCATGATGTATATAGCACGAAGCTAAGTACTATATATACATGGACAATACTTCTCATTTGACACACCATATTCTTATATCTCTCTAAATTCTCTACATTTTGGTGGTGAATTGTCAAAGATCGGAGTGTCGTTGTTCTGTCCGCAAGAATTACGATTCAGATCTAGCGTCAAGTTTTTAATCATCTAAGAGAGTGTTTCCGGTATACTCGAGGATATTCCGGATTATTACTGTGATAGTCTATTATTATTCTGAGACTACTGCTGTCAAGTGAGTTATCACTAACTTACTCATTATGATACGATATGTATATGTTGTAAGTATATGTTATGTGAAGTTATGTTTAAATAAATTGTTATATGATGTTACATGATATATGTGTTATGTGTTATATGGCCGAACGGATTGGTTAAGATAGACTTGACAATCCGAAGGTGGCAAGGTTGGTTTTTATAACCATAGGACAGGTTGGTTTTTATAACCACCGGAATAGGTTGGTTTTTATAACCATCGCAGATGCAGTTTGCATCACAGGTCAGGTGGACCATATGTGGTAGGGTCAGATGGACCGTATGTGATTATGTGTATATATGGTATTATGCCTACGGTATATGATATCCGTCATAAGGTGTAAGTAATGTGTTTCTCACTAAGCTTTATGCTTACCCGTTGTTATGATTATTCTTTTCAGGTACTTCGGGTAAGGACAAGGGGAAGTCTCCGGCTTGACAGCAATGTTTCCGCACTTTGATTTTATAATGTTTTTTGTAACGTCGGTTTGTAACTGTTTTGTACGTTTGATGTTGTATTAAAATATATTTTTGGTTTATTGTTTGTATTTTGAAACTTTTACCGTAATACTTCACAGGTCGATATAACCAGCAGAATGGTGTCAAGAATAGTCGTTTCGGCTTGGTTGTGGATTTTCCGAAAGGTCATGTACCGAAAGGATCCTGGCCCCCGATCGACCTGCCTGACCATTTAATTTGGTAGTCAAAAGTGATGTGTTTAGTAATTGTTTTAAAAAAATAAATTTTTTTTGGGACGTTACAACTATTATTATTATTAATGTTAAATAAGAAAATCCATGTCACCTGCCATGTCAACCGTCACATCACCCATACCCCTTGCCACGTCACCCATAACCTGCTATCAAAGGTAACGATACATTAAATGATAATTTTTGAAACTTCGGTATATTGAATAGTCGTTTTGAAAAATAGGTATACACAATAGTAAAAAGTGACAAGTTCGGTATATTTTTTGATACTAAACCCTAGAATAAAAAAACTATATATAGACATATACACACATACATGTATAGAGTAAATTGTTAAAAAAATGTTAAGGGCTAAATGAGAAACTATTAGAAAACCACAAGGACTAAGTGTGTAATGTTAAAAAGGACAAAATGGTTATTTTGAAAATTATAACACCAACATCTTTACTCTTAATGACCAAAGAACTGACCTTATAACAGATTATGAATTTGAGAAAGCATCTCACTAACGTTTTAATTTAAAAGACTAAATTAGTGATATCAACCAAATCATTGAGACCAATTCAATAATTCACTTTTTATTAAATGAAGGACCGGTTTTAAAAGAACTACTCAATATCTTATTATACTTTTTGACAAATAGGAGTCTTTTCAATAAAAATAAATTAAGTTTACAAACAAATATGGTGTCATCATCCTTAATCCCAACTCTCACATTCCTTAATTAAGTTTAACACTTTTTACATTAGGTATTTATTAAATTTTACGTATATTCCATGGACGTGAGTTGTTATTTTAATTTTCAAAATTTCATATCTTAGATGAGTAGATTTTATATATTAAATATTAAAACTATATGTCAATCTTATCTTTATTTCAATCTCATTTTTATTTGAATGGTATTTTCGTATTTTAGATTTTAGGTGATTTTATATATAAAAAAACAATATTTTAACCTATATCCATTATGGAGAATAAAAAAACTTCTTCGTTATCTTCAAAGAAACCTACGTTCAAACAACTTTTAAAAAAAAGACGGGTGATAAACACTTCATATGAACATTTTGCAGTTATTTTATTATATCTCTTACAATTTCACATCATCAAATTTTATATCTTACTTTAAACATTCCATGTGTTGATACACAGGGTAAGGAATTATTAGTATAATATATTAGGCAAAAGTTCAGACGACAACTGTTTTTCGTACGAGAATTGTTTTTAACGCTATTATTATCTCATTAAATGGGGGTATATTTTTAATTTATATATTTACCCAACCGTGAATTGCGTCCGGGTAAGCCGCCATTAAGTTTTGAGGCTTGATTTTTCCGAAATAACCCTCATTAATGAGCCATTAATGAGCCGCCAAAAAATCTTAGCCATTGATTAATTTTCATCAAGGGCTAAGATTGGTTATCGGAGTTCTTGAATGAAAAACAGTTTTCATTTGAACTCTCCTTTACTATATTAAATACATGCGTAATACACAGGTTAGTTTAAAGTTAAATATTTACTGGTTATAATTAAAAGAATTTAACTAGTTATAAAATATTTTAAAATGATAAAACTTAGAATTTTGTTAAATATGATACTTTAAAATGTTAAAAAGGTTAATATGGTATTTATAAATAATAGTAGACATTTATAAAATTTTAAGATTTATGAAGAACATATATGAAATTATCGCTAATAATTTTGATTTATGAATTTTGAATTTTAAAATTCATAAAACTGAATTTTCATCTAAATAGATGCTTTATATTTAAATTTATCAAAATGATAGAATTGTCTACTAGAGATGATTCAAATTAATCTTTTATTTATATTTAAATTAGATGGTTAAAGATACTTTACATGAGATAAAAAGAAATTACTAAAAATGAATATTCTTATATTTCAACAAATTATTAATTTAGTATCTCGTCCTCGAATCAAAACCTGTAAGAAGTACTATCTTAAAAAGTTTATTGATTTATCGAGTAATAATATATCGATTAGTATAGTCCCCCTTTGGTTAAAGTGGTTTCACTCAAATTTTACGTTTCTTGTATACGAGATTGATATCTAGAAAATTAAACTGAAACATGTATTTTCGTGGGGGCTGCTAAGCAAAGAAATCAACGAACAAATATTTCAAAGATCTTCATTTAAAAAAGTTGTACGGTATCTATTGTAGGATTGTGATGTTTTGAGGAACTTATTATTTGCGCTAGCTTTTGAGGAATTAATTATTTAAACCAGTTGATCGAACAAATAATTTAAAGATCTTCAGTTAAAACCTCTAAAAATACCCTATATCAAGCAATAAAATTATAAATAATGTTTTCATAATTTTCCCTCAATCTTGTTTAGATTATAATACTACTATATAAATCATTTAACACTCTCTCTCATCTTAACTTTTAAGAACTTCTTAAAATTATGTCAATCTCTAATCTACACCCTTCTTTTTATCTAAATCAATCTCATCCACTCAATTTTTAACCATTTCTCTCTCCTAATAAATTTTAACTTTATATTTATTTAAAATATATTATTCTACTAACACATCCACCACTACTAGAAAAACTGCCAATACCAACGGGCAAAATCCGTTGGTAAAAAGGCTTATTCCGTTGGTAATACGGCTTACCAACGGGATTACCAACGGATCTTGTCTGTCGGTAAAAGACCCGTGGGTAATTTTTTTTACCTACGACTCCGTTGGTATTTTACCAACGGAAAGCCGTTGGTGATTTAAAGTTTGCCATTGGTAATTTTGATGGCCAAAAACCATATAGCCGTTGGTAATTTACCAACAGAAATGCCGTTGGTAGACATAATATATCTGTTGGTAATTTAAGTGGCAAAACCTTATAGCTTCTTGTGATTTACCAACAAAAAATCCGTTGGTGATTAAAAACCTATTGGTAAAATTTATATCCCGTTTATAATACCGGGGCTAAAAACCTTTCAACCACGATTATAAACTCAAGTTCAAAAAAGATTTCAATAGAGTCTGAATATAAAATAATTATACAGTTAATTAAACTTTTAAATAATTAAACATATAAATAAAATGTATACATCAAACATGTTTCGAATCAATTCTAACAATTGAAATAATAGTCTCCATTAACTCAAATAGCACTTCTGGTACTACTGCCATTTTCTAAACAAAATTTAACACCTGATGTTATTTTGGTTTTCAATGATTATAAACCTACATATGTGATCTTTCTTCTTCAAGTGTATATTGAGCAAGGTCAGTTGTTCATATTGTAACTCCAGCAGCAAGTGAACCCAATTCCAATTCGTGAATGCAACAGATCCCAACATTTATAGTTCACTGGTCTGCACAAAAGATTAAGAAACGATGAATACGCAATATATAAGAACAGTTTTACTTGAAATTTGCATAGGATTTTACAATTTCACTCCAGTAAAGAGCGACTAATCATGTTATGGACTCTTTGAACCTAAAATGGTGATCATTCAAGCAAGCAATAGATTCATAAAATACTAGAACTTTAAACTAAAAACTAAGTGTGGAAATAGAAACTTGATGTGCATTTAAGATTAATGATCTCATAATCTAAAGTAGAACCTAATTCCGCTAAATTAATCCATAAAAGACCATCTATTGTAAAAGATGTATTAAACAACACAAATGACCAAAGCATATCTATCTTCTTATCCTAGCACTCTTTTACGTCAATGGCTTTAAGCATATCTATCAACGGCTTTAAGATGTGTCTTTGAGTAGCAATAATATACAGAATGAGTTTTAATGCAAGACCAAAAAGACCAAATGACCAAAGCAAGAGTGCATAAACAACACAAATGAAATTGCTCAAAAAAGAGGTATACCTGCATAAGATATTATCTTCACAATCAGACTTCAATCTTATAAGTAGGACACAGAGCCTAGAATGAACAAAAAATAAAAAGCGAACGGTTTATGAATAATCAACAAAGCTAGCTTGTACCAATTAAGGCTGTAGTTTGACTAATAAGTAAATGTCAGGATCGGATATAGATTATATCAAATAACAAGAACTAACTTTAAATAATCAATCAGAGTAAAATAAAAGTTAATCTTTAACTATGATCACAATCAATTAAGAAGTTACGGAATCACACTTAATTGATTAAAGAAGGTTTTAAACAAAGATTAATTCAATCAAACAGTAGTTTTATTAACCAACCAGAATGATTACAAAAGCAAACTTCACCCCCAATCTAACTTATTCTGTTAGAC
Source organism: Pulicaria dysenterica (assembly GCA_947179395.2). Lineage (NCBI taxonomy): Eukaryota > Viridiplantae > Streptophyta > Magnoliopsida > Asterales > Asteraceae > Pulicaria > Pulicaria dysenterica. The sequence goes on along the minus strand of OX359290.1, from coordinate 109,622,754 downwards.
GAAGAACACAGACTGTTCTTAGGTTTCAACAAGAAACTTAGAGGCTAAAACACTTTCAGAAAATAAATAACAATAAGAACAAATGCTTTGAATAATGAGATCAAATCGTCGTACTAAATTGATCATCTAATGAAGTATATATAGACTCTTGATCCTCCTTGAATTGTTGACAGTTAGGTAATCTTCTATCTTCTGAGATAATCTTGATAATCTTCAAAGTATTTCGAGATATCTTCTAAGATAGGATTTTCCAAATATAGCTCAACAGAAACTGTTTAATGAACACAACAGTTCTTTAGTCTTCTAACAGTCTTCACTTCAAGGTCTTCAAACAGTTGTAGATGTTTATACTAACAGTTTTCAACTGTTTTCATATTTTCAACAAACAGTTTTAAACTGTTTCACCAACCTTTACCAAACAATTCTCATTTTTATACTCAATAACTTAAATTATTTCCCAATAATCTCCCCCTAACTTAAAGTATTGAACAATACATTTAAGTTGTTGGTTTGATCATAGACAAATTGATATAAGTAATGAGTCACATTTCTTCTAATCTCCTTTTGAATCTGTTCAGTAAGTCTTCCTTCTGTTTTGAGTCTCCATGGAATTTAGCTTTAACCAAAAACTCCAGCTTAGTCTTGTGATGCTCAATGAAATTCAAATCAAACCACTCATGCAATGTATTTCCCATTACCACGTAATACGTCCTTGATCTTGCATATACCTTCACTGCCTTTATGGGAAAAGCTTCCTCTGCTGTCAGTTTGGGCATAATCTTCAATGGGTTGCAAATGCTTGTAAGATATTCCATTAGAATCCTGATTCCTTCATTTGAGTCACTAAAATGCTTAATTCCATATGCATACAATTCTTGTACATCTTCTGGTGATATTCTTGTCATCATTTGTACAAAATTGTCATACATCTCAACAGATCCATCTTCCCTTGCAATAGTAATATAATGTTTATCACTTGCTTTTTCTTCAAACTTCCATTCAACAACATGATACTTTTCACCTAATTCTTTTTCCAATTTGTTAATCCCTTGCTGAACGTCTACTGTCAGTTTATCTTTCAAAATTTTGTGAACCACAGCAGCTTTGTTTGAAGTGGGAAGTTTCTTGGTTGGCTTAACTGTAACTGTTTTATCTTTTATTACCCTTTTTCTTTTAACTCCCTTACCAGCAACTTCCTTTACTATCTCTTCCTCATCAATCTGAGCAGTAATCTCATCAGCCAGCTTCTTTGCTATCTCAAAATCAGACTGTTCTTGTTCTCTTAGCTCAGCTGCTAGCCTTAATGCAAATTCATGATCACGCTCTTCTTGTTGCTGTCTTGAAAGCTTGAGCTTAGGACAAACAACAACAATTTCTTTACCTTTGCCTGAAACAGGAGGCAACTTTGATTCTTTCTTTCCTTCCAGGATGACTATCCCTTTATACCCTTTCTTTGGTGGTAAAGATTCTAACGTAGCAACCTTTCCATCAAGCCATCCATCATCAATTTTCTGTGCCATTCTAGAAGAACTTATTCCCAGATATTGAGCACTAATATCAACCAAGTAGTTCTGTTTAACTGTTGACCAAGATTTGAAAATCTCAGTGCTTGGAACATCTACAGTTGATACCATCCTGTTGATTAGCATCCTATCAACACTTGAAAGCTGTTCTTCTTCTTCTTCATTAATCGCTTGGACACTTGCAACTGTTAGTTGATTTGAAGTTACAACTGTTGGTTGTTGTGTTGCAACTGTTTGCTCATTTGGAGCAACAACTGTTTGTTTATCCTGTGGAACTGTCTGTTTAACTTCTTCCTGCTTGGATTTTCTTCTTCCTTTAACTTGAGCAGTTGACGAGATTTTCACCAAGGATTTGGGTTTAAGCAGCATCTCATGAGTATGAAGAACATTAGTTGCCTTCTTCAGATTCTCATCAAGAAAGTTCAGCTGCTTATCTTGCCTTATTAGCACCTCATTGTGAATTGCTACTACCTTGAGTACTTCAGTTGCCTTCTCCAACTGTTCAGTCAGTTCTTTTATCTTCTCATCTTGAGAAACTATCCTTTTGTTTTGAAGAGCAATCTTTTTCTTTAGGTGTAAATGAGCAGCAAGGTAAGGTGCGAAGTTAGGATCCGTCAATGCATGTTGTTTCAGTCTAGTCTCAATGTCAGTTAGTGTTTCCACTGTGACCATATCATTGACATTTTTCACTGGTGGTTGACTCCCCTGAGTATCACCATCAGTACCCCTCTTTTCTTGGTTCTGGGGATTACCAGAAACTGTTTTACTAGTCTCTGTTGCCATGGTTGAGGTCTTAGCTATGTTGACACTGTCCTGTTTATCCCTTGCGAATAAAACAGTAATGTCAGCCTCAAAGACCAAATGATCACCCCCTTGAGAAATGATCACCTCCTCATTGTGCCTGGGAGACAGCACCAAAGGTTCCCTTTCGATATTCTGCACAGGTGAATGCACCTGTGCAGGGCTAACAGTTTGGGGTTCTCTAACTGTGGTGGAAGGAGCACCAACAGTTTTCCTCTTCTTTCTAAATACTTTTAGTGCAGGGGCTTGTGTTATAGCTTTTTCAAAAGTAGCAGATAGAGGATTTTGAGTATCGTGAGCTGTGGGTTCCAGAGGTGGTGGTGTAGCAATAAGTTGGGCTTCATGCTCACCCCTGGCAGCTCTGTTTCTTGAAAGAAACTCCACCATTTCAGAGAGTGGTGGAGTTATGGCACCAGAAAAATTCTTGCCATTAATCAACAATTTGCTCAATGTGGAAGCCACATGAGCAGAGGGAATAATGACCCTCTTGTGTTTTTTTAGATTTGGCATCAAAAAGTTTAACAATACTTGCACAAATCGAGGATACATCAAAAAGAGACCATACTTGGTCCCTAGATGTTTTACCATACCATTAAATATCAATTTTGAAAAATTAAAACATCTGTTGTTGGCTAGACAGATGAGTGCGAGAGCAATGTTGCTCCCAAACTCATTCCAGCCTGTTCTCTTAGGGCTTATGCACTGCTGGAGAGTATGGATAATGAACTTCCAGTGTGCGCAAAACTGCCCTTTGTAGAAGGTACCCTTACCCCCAGGGCCCTCATACCCAAGTTTCAGTAACTCGGTGTGTAGATATTCTAACGCAACCGAATCAGAATACTCACCATTAAGATCATTCAGTTGTAGTGCATGGCGAATAGTGTTTTCGGTTATAGAAACCTCCATATCATCAACAGTTGTAGAAATCTGTTGCACTTCATCAACTTCTTGTACTTTGGCATTCTTCCAGAAGTTCTCAATATGTGAGGTATAGATCGTGGGGTTGGCAGTTAGAGCATAATGAATGTTTGATACCGTGAGATAATCAATCATGACGTGGAAAGCGTCAAGATTTTCTGATTTTTCAAGATAAGCGATCACATTGTGCTCTTTGACAAATGGAAGAGGAGACATTTTGATTTCGATCTCTGAGAGTTGTTGAGGGTTAGGGTTTGTTTCTGATCGAAGTTCGTTTTGGACGTGTGAGTTGCTTGGTAAGGAGGGAATTGCCTTATATATGTTTCGAATGTTGAATGCAATTCAAAGTTTCCAAAATTCTGCAAAGACCAAAACACCCTTTAATAGCTTAACAGTTGACGGACAAAATAAACTAACAGTTGAGAAACTGTTTTCATAAGATGTAACAACTGTTATTCAAAAGTTAACTCCCTTAGATGACAAATTTCTCCCCCTCAGTTGCACATGGACCTTGTCTAACAGTTGCCGAAGCCATATGCTAACAGTTGAAAACTGTTAGTATTGAATGAAACAGAAATGTGCAACTGTCAAACAAACTTTCAGCTCACATATATCAAATGCTGAAGCAATAATAATAAATCATTAGAGAACACAGTCATTAACATAAGATATATTTTATTCAAGATAATCACAATTGAGCTACAATAATTTTGAGAAAACAATACTGTCTTGTGCTATAGATCTAAACACAGCTTATAAGAACTGTCTTAACTCCGAGATCTACATATGACAAATTATCGATAACAGTTTGTATCATCAAATCTGAACTTTAAGGGAAGACAATCATCATCACATTCTTGCTCAAGAATGTCTTCGTTATTTAAGAATCGAGTTCAGAATAGCCTCTACAGTGCCGCCATCGCCTTACTGAGAAGCCTGTCTTCAAAGAATGGTCATGTAATGCATAAGCCATTGTTGGTACTGCTTATCTAATTGTGCAAGGCCGTCTCGTAGGTGTGGGAGAACAATGATCTACACTGTAAGTGTAGACAACTTTCTCCGTTAACTGTTGACAAGCCTTAGACAATTGTCAAAACATACTACCTACCAATGGGTGTGCAGTAGACCTTCTCATCATATGCATCACCAGAGACGATTGTCATAATTTGCCTCGTGGGTGTGCAGTGGAACTAGTCATCTATTACAATGACTTCCACTGCCTCATCATCTGAGGCCCTCTGGTGGTTACGAGTATTATATCGTCGAACATTGAACCACACTACGGAGTTTGTAGTGCCTGCCAGGTTCAAGACGAATCTTAGACAACATGGTGTAGGCAATTCATGGAAGAAAGTGAAATTTTCAAAATCACCTCTTATACGAATATGATCAATTGGTTTATTTGGCCTACGTGGATCTGGATGTTGTGTCAAGGTGAACCTATCTCGATCATCATGCATCTCAAGAACACATGATGAGTATTGCCAAAGCTCATGCATTCTTACAAATGGGGCAGGGATGGTTACATAACTTTGTCTAACATTAATATCTTTGAGGGTTATGAGAAAGAAGTTAGTAGCCATTTGCAGAGAGAAGTGTGTGCAAATGTAGGTGCGATTTGCGAAGGATGAGTGCAAGGCTATTTATAAAGAAACTGGGAGGCATTAATGTCCATTAATAGTTATTAATGACCATTAACGTCCAGTAATTTCCATTAATAGCATGCAGTGACTTGTCATATCAAATGCACTATAGAACAAACAAAATGACTCACCTTTATCAGTTTGGAACTGTTGATTCAAGAAAGTGAATTTACCTTTACCTCATAACAAGGACAGTCACGGGTGTGAAAACTGTTTGTGAGACAGGTCAGCAGATATGTCCAAAACTGATGTGTGAAATTGCATTTCCCTCTCTGAATACTTAAAGGATAACAGTTGTTAGAAAACGTAACTAACAGTTGCAAACTGTTAGTGTGAAAAATATGGAATAATGAACAACTGTTAGTCCAAGTTAATCATTCCAATGTTGGAAATCAAAAAGTTGAATCTGCTCACATCAAAAGCTTTAGTGAACAAATCAGCTAATTGATCATCAGTATGAATTTTCATAACTTGGATTAATCTCTTTTCATTGCAGTCTCTTATGAAGTGAAATCTGATTTCAATGTGCTTGGTTTTAGAATGCTTCACTGGATTATTAACTATGCTAATAGCACTGGTGTTATCAACATAAATAGGAGTATTTAAGAAAGACAAACCATAATCCAGAAGCTGATTTTGGATCCATAACACTTGTGAACAGCAGCTTGATGCAGCAATGTATTCTGCCTCAGCTGTTGAAGTTGAAACTGTTGTTTGTTTCTTGCATTGCCATGAAACCAGCCTTGATCCAAAGAATTGACATCCTCCAGAGGTTGATTTTCTGTCCACATTGGCTCCACCATAGTCACTGTCAGAATATGCCACCAAATCAAAAGGTGAATCTTTAGGATACCAAAGTCCCAGTTTTGGTTGGCCTTTGAGGTATCTAAAGATTCTCTTTACAGCAAACAGGTGTGACATCTTCGGACTGCATTGGAACCTGGCACAAACACAAACAGCAAACATTATATCAGGTCTAGAAGCAGTTAAGTACATTAATGAACCAATCATTGATCTATAGAGGTGTATATCAACATCCTCCCCCTCAGAATCTGCTCCCAACTGTTTGTGTGTTTCCATAGGAGTACTTGCCAGCTTCACATCTTGATAGCCAAACTTGTCCAATATGTCCTTGACATACTTAGATTGGCTTAGAAAAATACCAGTTGGCTTTTGTTTGACTTGCAATCCCAGAAAAAATGTGAGTTCACCCATTGAACTCATCTGAAATCTTTTGTGCATAATGACTTCAAATTCTTTGCACAAGCTGTCATTAGTGGATCCAAAGATTATATCATCAACATAGATTTGAACAAGCAAAATCTCTGTTTTAACAATCTTTGTAAACAATGTTTTGTCAATTGTGCCTCTCTTAAAACCATTCTCAAGGAGATAGGATGATAATGTCTCATACCAAGCTCGAGGAGCTTGATGTAGACCATATAGGGCTTTATCCAACCTATATACCTTGTCAGGGTACTTTGAGTCTTCAAAGCCAGGGGGTTGACACACATATACCTCCTCATCAATAGTTCCATAGAGAAAAGCAGACTTAACATCCATTTGATACACCTTAAATCATTTGAAGCTTGCAAAAGCAAGAAATAGCCTAATGGCTTCAATCCTTGCAACAGGTGCAAAAACATCATCATAGTCTATTCCTTCCTCTTGTGTGTAGCCTTGTGCAACCAGTCTTGCTTTATTCTTGATAACAATCCCTCTTTCATCTTTCTTGTTTCTGAACACCCACTTGGTGCCAATTACTCTTTTGCCTCTTGGAAGCTCAACCAACTTCCAAACTTGCTGAATTTGAAATTGTAAGAGCTCCTCTTGCATTGCCTCTACCCATGAAGGATCTTTCAATGCCTCAATTGATTTCTTTGGTTCTATTTGAGACAAAAAGCAAGCATTCACGTCAAATTGGGCAAGATCTACACCACTGTTTTCATTTTGCAGCATATTCCTTGTTCTGATAGGAGTGGTTGGATTTCCAATTATTTGTGATATTGGATGAATCTTGTGAACTCTTGATGTAGGAATGTTTTCTTCAGTCAGTTCATCCCCTAGATTAGACAGATCAAACTCACATTCACTTGAATTTTCAGCGTTATCACACACTTGATCAGCAGAGTCAGTGTGGTGTTGAGGATCATGAGATTCCATGTCCTTTGAAGATTCAGCATCTATCAATGGATCAACAGCATTTGATAACTCTTGTTGAAGCAGAGGAATGACGACAAAGTCTTCAGTAACTTTGTTTGAACCAACAGTTGTTGGTTTTGAGCTAACAGTGTCAAAACTGTTCGGGCTTGTTGAAGCTGTTTGATGATTTTTACCAACAGTTGTTGGTTTTGTTGAAATACCTGTAGCTGTTTCAGTAGAATACTCAAAAGAAAGAGATTTAGACAATGCATCAATATCAAATAACCAATCAGGTCCATTACCTGCAATATTGATCCTATGCTCATTGAAAGAGACATTCATACTCTCTTCTATGATTCTAGTGACATTGTTAAAAACTCTATAAGCTTTACGTTGAGTGGAGTATCCTATAAAGAAACCTTCTTCAGCCTTACTCTCAAACTTGCCTAACTGTGATTTGGTATTGAGGATAATGCAAGGACAACCAAATGGTTTGAAGAAGTTGATTAAAGGTTTTCTCTTGAGAAACAACTCATAAGGAGTTTTTCCTTTTGACTTGACTACTTGTACTCTATTCTGAACATAGCAGGCAGTGTTCACTGCTTCTGCCCAGAATGTCATTGGAAACCTAGAATCAGCTAACATGGATCTAGCAGCCTCTATCAAAGTCCTATTCCTTCTCTCAGCAACTCCATTCTGTTGGGGAGTCCTATGGGCACTGAACTGTCTTTCAATACCTTTACTTTCACAAAAACTGTTTAGTTCATTGTTCTTGAATTCAGAACCATTGTCAGATCTAATGACTTTCACCTTTAAATCAGATTGATTTTCAATTTTAAGAATAAGAGACTTAACTAACTCAGCAGTTTCATCCTTAGTTCTAAGAAATTGAACCCAAGTAAACCTGGTGAAATCATCAACTATGAATAAACAGTAGGCTTTCTTCCCTATACTCACTACAGAAGTAGGACCAAAAAGATCCATATGCAATAGTTGTAAAGGTGCAGTAATGGAAGAAGTCTCTTTGGACTTATAAGAAGTTTTGTGTTGCTTGCCTTTAAGACATGCCACACAATGATCATCACATGAGAACTCTTTTTGGGGCAAACCTCTTACCAAATTGTTTTTAGCTAACAAATTCATGGTTTTAAAATTCATGTGACACATCCTCCTATGCCAAATGGCAGACTCATCATGAGATGCTTTGGAGAGTAAACAGCTTAACACATTCTGTTTAGCAATCTTTTGAGGATCAAGACAATATACATTATCTTTTCTAGGTGTTCTTAAAAGAACATCCTTCTCATTTAATTTAAAATCTTTTGAAAGAATAATGCATTCTGAATCTGTAAACAAAACTTTGTTTCCATTGTCACAGATTTGAGATACGCTTAACAAATTGTACTTAAGCTGTTCAACAAAGAAAACATCATTAAATGTAAGTGTACCTGCCTCAACAGCTCCTTTACCTGTGATTTTTCCTCCCTTTGGATTTCCTCCAAATGCTACAAATCCTCCAGAGATTCTTTTGAAATCCTTCAAACATTGTGGATTTCCAGTCATATGCCTTGAGCATCCACTATCCACATGCCAAATTCTTCCTTGATTCGTCCTATGAATGCTCTGCACAAATACAATCAGTTAGTAGCAGGAAGTACCCAGGCCATGCAGGTCTTGGGTACACCATTCAAGTCATAATACTTAAACAGAGTTTTGTTCTTTTTGATTTCATCCAAATTAGATTTCTCTAACTTGTGTGAAGAATACTTTGTAAGAACATGTGGTTTCCAACTGTTGTGATTAACAGTGGACACCTTTGAACAAACAGCTGGTGGAGTTGGTAAAACAGATGAATCACCTTGTGATTCCTTTTGATTTTCAGTTTGAAGAACAGTTTTACCTTCTCCAGAATCAGTTTGTTTTTGAATTTTCATCCAAGCCAAACCAGCAGTTTTTGGTTTTGCTAAAACAGTTTTGGAACTGTTAGTTGGTTTGGATGTAACTGTTTTAGAACTGTTTGCCAGTTTTGGCTTAGCAGTCTTAGAACTGTTGATCTGTTTTGACTTAACAGTTTTAGAACTGTTATTCTGTAGTTTGGGACTTTTGTTTTGAGTGCCATTGGTCTGTGGGTTATAGTAACAATCTTGAACTAAATGATTAGATCTTCCACAAATGTAGCACTTTTTGGTTTTCACAATAGGTAAACCAGTTCTTTGTGACCAGAATTGGTTCCTATTTCTTTGATTTCCTCTAACAGCTGCAGATTGAGGAAACTTTTGGACACCATGTTTTTGACATGTGCATGCAGGCACTTCAGTATGCCTTTTCTTAGATTTGGGTTTAGCCTGAGGTTTTGCAGCTTCCTTCTTCTTCCTGGTATACACAACTTCACCAACTTTCTCCTTTCCTTTGGCTTTGGTACTAACAGTTGGGCTTTTTAGCTTAGAACTGTTTGGGTTCTTGTTGGAACTGTTAGTGTAAAGATGGGGACTATTTGTAACAGTTATGGAACTGCTAATAGAGTTAACAGTTTTTGAGGGTTTTGGCTCATTGGTGAGGGGTTCAGTGGATGCTTTTACAAACACCACAAGTTGTAAAGATGATTTTGTGGGAATGGGCTCACACAGGATGTGATTTTCATATGGAATACCTTCATCCTTCTTCACAACTTCCTCATTATCTTCAACACTTACTACTGACACAACTTCATCTTCATAACTCTCAAACTTTGGATCAGCTGACTTAAGTTCATCTTCCAAAGGTTCATTAACATATCTGTCAGCTACCTCAGACATTGGAGTTATGTAGTTTTGGTTGTATGGAGGTGGGGTTTGTTTGTATCCTAGACCAGTTTTCACCTTGTTTCTCACTTGAGATTGTAGCAGAGTCTCAAGCTTAAGGTTTGCAGCCTTGAACATTCCAAGATCAATGTCCACACCCTCCAATTTCTTTGTGAGTTCATCCACCTTGCTTTCTTTTTCAACCAACTTCTTTTTCAGACTATCAATCTCATCTTGAAACTGCTCTTTCTCCCACTTATGATATTTTCTATCATAGTCCATTTGCAGTTCATTAGCCTGATAGTCTTTAATTTTCTTTTCAAAATCTTCTATCACAGCAGTATACTCATACCTTCTATCCTCCATTTTACTTAGAGCAGCACATACTTTCTTATTGTGTTCTCTAAATCTCTTAACAATAGCTCTACATTCACCAGGACATAGTTTAGAAGATACCTGTATGTCCTCAGATTCTGGAGAATCCATCTTGATGGAGGAGTCAGTCAATGCCATCAAAGCTTTGTTGCTGGTAGCCTCCTCTGCTTGATCACTCCAATCAAATCCATGGCCTTCTTGTGAGACCAATGCTGAGGAGGTATGGTTCTGAGTTGGCCTCTGACCTTGATTCTGAACTTGTCCACCAGATCTGCATTCTCTTGCAAAGTGGCCAAGTTGTTGACATTTGAAGCATCTAACCTTTGACTTGTCAAATCCAGCCTTGCCATCAGCTCTGAAATTCATGTTTTGCCTTCCAGTCCTTTTAATGAATCGCTTGACTCTAACGGTAAGCATGGCCATCTGCCATTTGAGATCCATTTCCTCAAGATCATCAGGGTGCACTTGTTCAAGATCCTCATTGGTGAGGGTTGAATGTGCATGGCTGGCAAGAAAAGCTTCAAGAACTGCATCTGGAGTATTCATATCTAGTCCAACAACAGAACTAGTACCTGCACCACTATCAAGAGAGTTAGTTAATGAATGGTTTGATTCCATACCTGAGGAAGACAGGAGAGCAGCATTGTGGCTAGGGACTATAGTTTTTCTTTTTCCCTCTATCTCTCCCTCAAACACTATCAAACTATTATAGAGGTCATCTAACTCTATGTCTTCAAGAGAATCCTTGGTTCTCCATTGTGCAGCAAATACAGTCCATTCATCACCTAGAGACCTAAGAAACTTTCTATTTATCTCATCTTGATCAAGCCTAACCTTAGCACTCTCCAGTTGACTCACCAGTTTGTAAAACCTATCAAAGATTTGGGTGATACTCTCATTCTTCCCACTGGTGAAGTTCTCATAGGCTTGTTTAAGAAGATCTCTTTGGTTTCTCTTAGAACTAGCATTCCCAGCAAACCTCTTCTCCAGAGCATTCCAAAGTTCATGAGCATCATCAAATTTCTTGAATTGATGTTGATACTCATTGGGAATTGCAATCTGAAGGATGCTGAGGGCTTTCATCTCAATCATTCTATCCTTCTTTTCAGCATCTGTCTTTGGAGGTGGTTTCTTCTTTGGTTTTCCATTCTCATCCAGTTCAATGGGATTAGTAGGAACAGTTTCAATGATTTGCCAAACAGAATAGTCCATTAGTTGGACATGCTGTTTAATTCTTAGTTTCCACATCTCAAAATCAGATGGTTTGAGCATGGGAACACGAATGTTGGACCCTGATCCACTGTTATCAGAAGAACCTCCCGAATCCATTGAAACAAATTGATTTAAACAAAAAACAGTTTTGAAAAATAAAGCAAGGTAAAGCAAAAACCTTCAACTGGTGATCAAAGGAACCTTAATGATAAGGCTCTGATACCACTTGTCAGGATCGGATATAGATTATATCAAATAACAAGAACTAACTTTAAATAATCAATCAGAGTAAAATAAAAGTTAATCTTTAACTATGATCACAATCAATTAAGAAGTTGCGGAATCACACTTAATTGATTAAAGAAGGTTTTAAACAAAGATTAATTCAATCAAACAGTAGTTTTATTAACCAACCAGAATGATTACAAAAGCAAACTTCACCCCCAATCTAACTTATTCTGTTAGACGAAGAACACAGACTGTTCTTAGGTTTCAACAAGAAACTTAGAGGCTAAAACACTTTCAGAAAATAAATAACAATAAGAACAAATGCTTTGAATAATGAGATCAAATCGTCGTACTAAATTGATCATCTAATGAAGTATATATAGACTCTTGATCCTCCTTGAATTGTTGACAGTTAGGTAATCTTCTATCTTCTGAGATAATCTTGATAATCTTCAAAGTATTTCGAGATATCTTCTAAGATAGGATTTTCCAAATATAGCTCAACAGAAACTGTTTAATGAACACAACAGTTCTTTAGTCTTCTAACAGTCTTCACTTCAAGGTCTTCAAACAGTTGTAGATGTTTATACTAACAGTTTTCAACTGTTTTCATATTTTCAACAAACAGTTTTAAACTGTTTCACCAACCTTTACCAAACAGTTCTCATTTTTATACTCAATAACTTAAATTATTTCCCAACAGTAAAACTTATAAACTAACACTGAGGGTTTATGTCATTCTTTTAAAATGTAGTTCAAGAATTATAAACTCGTTATTGTAATAACTTAAACTATATACACGTTGCACACACAGTTTATGAATAATCAACAAAGAACTACATGATATCATATTCATAAGCATACCCTTTCTAACTTTTAAACCAGAGATTGTAGAATACAGTTACCTCAAACCTGCTTTTGATATTTTATCTATAGCAAAAAAACAAAAAAACACCTACAAATTTGACAAATAACTCACATGTGCAGTATTATATGAACATCTAACCAAAAATCTACAAGTGCTTTCTTTACCTTTGATTCATTTGCATACTAGAGTCAGAAAACACATGACAGATGCAAAAGATATTACAACTCTTTAACAAACAAGAAAAATGTGAAATTGATATCAAATTCAAGCGAAAACAATAAAAAGAAAATAAAATGGATCAGATGATTACCTGGAATGCAGAGCACGTAGGTATGAAAGATCTGTGTTTCTTGGCAACATATCTGAGAATACACAAGTGAAGAAACTCATAAATCTCCAAAACTACAAAGAAAACAGGAATCCGAAGATGTATGAAACAGAGAAACCACAAATCGATGGATGGTCTGTACATAATGTTGTATATAAATCAGATCTGAAAAATAAAAAAATAAATACTTATGAATATACGTCAAGAGCAGAGAAAGATTTCATGTGATCGAAATCATCAGGTAATGTCATCGTTGTAAACTGTATGTCTGTATCACCTAAATCAAGAAAACAAAGAATAAATTACCAGTTGCATTACATCGATCAGCATTGTGAAGAAACAGTAACGAAGAAGAATTTATAAAAGAAAAAACCTCCTAGAAAATATACCACAAGAATGAAGTGAACAAACCTTTGAACATAAGCTTCAAATCCCAATGTGAACAGAACGACGAGGAGACGAAGCTGGACGGAACGACGAGACGATGAAGCTACACGGAACGACGAGGCGATGAAGGTGAAGCCTCAAATCGAAAACCCCCAAAATACAGATAAATCATATCACAGAAGGGCGGCGGCCTGAGGCGAAAAGAAAAGCAACAGCAACGAGAGCGGCAGCGGCGGATGGCAATGGTGCGTGAGGAAGAAGATAGTGGCGGATCTATTGTCATCTTGTCTGCGTGAGGGACTTTAGGGCAAAAATTGGGGGGAAATGATAGAGATTTGGGGACATTTGGGGGAAGGGAGATATTTAGGGGGGAAGTGAAACAATGTTAATAAAATATCTAATTTTAAAATCAAACAAAAATTAAATATGACTTTTATATATCTAAATAATATATATTACTATATACAAATTTCTATTAAAATATGTAATCTAAAATAAAATTTTAAATTTAAATATAACTTTTTATATTTTGTGTAAATTTATATTAGTTTTTTTAAATAGCGAAACATACACTCTCGAAATTTAAACATTATTCGAAATCATGTATTCAGTACGAGAAGAGCTGGGCTCACAAACTTATATAAATATATTAGTGAGTTATATGGTTGAACTAAATTTTAGTTAACTAAGTTTTTTGACAAACTAAGTTATGAATTGTTTGGTTTTTAGATATGAGATCTCGTTTGCTTTGTAAAATTTGAAATAATGTAATTGATTTAAATTTCATCAAACGCAATGTAGCATTGAATTTGATTTCAATTCCTTCAAAACACAGTATGACAAACGTTTCTTAATATAGTTAATTAAAGATTTATGGTTATTAAGTTGTTGTGAATAAAAAATGAGAGCAATTTTGTAAAATTTTCTCAATCTTGCTAATGTTCTCCATGAGAAAAGTGTTCTCTTTATAATCTTACGTTATATACATATGTATACTATACGAATGGAGAGATAGATATATATAAAAAGATTTTGTAAACCAACAATTACCAACGGGGATTTACACATTACCAACAAGACTAAATTGTTGGTAATCTTTTTTAGCAATTTACCAACGGCAAAATTGACAAAACCCGTTGGTAATTTAGAGAGGGAAAGTTCCCTCCAGATTTAAGGTAATTACCAACGGAAAAATGAAATAATCCCGTTGGTAAATAAGTGTGAGAAATTTCCCTCCAATAATTGTGAAAATTAGCAACAACATTACCAACGGATACCCGTTAGTAAAATGTAAAGTCCGATTTAAGTGTTTTCCGTTGGTAATGCCGTTGGAAATACACTAAATTACCAACGGAATAATGTTCGTTGGTAAAAATCCGTTGGTATTGGCAACTTTTCTAGTAGTGCACCCACATCAATATAATTTTCAAAATATTATTATCTTCTCTATTCTTAATTTATAAATAGAAATCCTTTTTTATTTTATAATGTTTTTTTAGAATTTATTTTTAAATTAATAAAATAGTTTATACAAATATAAGATAAATTGAAAAAAACATCAGACATGTTGCTACATTTTTTTCATTAAATTGAATTACGCGTTACATCCTTGAAAACGACATGTTACAAAAAAAAACTATTTACCGCCGTAGCATTGCGCGGGTACACTGCTAGTTGATATAAATTTCTTAATTTATTTTTGTTATTTATATTAAATATGTATTTTATCTGTTTTTACTTAACAACGTATTTTTTTCAAATTTAAAACGGTTATTATTTAACTAATCTCTCTTTATAACATATTTAAAAAGAATATGTAAGTATTAATTATCTATGAATACTTACTTTATTTAATAATTTAGATTTTATTTTTTGACTTCAAAATATAATTAATTTTTCATCTTAATTTATAGTGTTCATACTTAATATAAAATATGGCGAGTGATATTATAAGATCTCTAATGTAATATCACCAATATTTACTGATCATGTATTATACTTATGATGATATTAATATTTTTTTATCTTTGTAGCATTTACTTATTTGGTAACAACGAATATTAAATTATATGTGTCGGTATCCTGTTAAAAGTAGATTGAATGAGTGAAAAACACGATATTATCTCTTGGTTATATAATCATAATCATAAGATCAAAGACAAAACAAGATGTGGTATCTTACGTCACATTTATTTATGACCGTGCCGGTGAATACAAATGTATTGAAACAATTAAAAATCGGGACTCAAGTGTCAATTTCAATTGGTAGGTTGGTATTTAAAACAACTTGATTGATGTGTGTATAGTGTACCAATTTTAAATTCATAAATCTGAGTTATTTAATACGATTACAACACAAATAAGCAAGAGAACCTAATCGTATCTTAGTATAATAAAATACGTACGGGCGTTGAACACTTTGGGAACGAGTATAATTTTTAATATAACTATACTGATTACATATTAAACTAAATTAAACTACTAAAAAGCAAATAAAGGGGAATTTGGGAATTAATCACCAATAAACAAATTTTAATCACTAACAACCTAAGAAAACACTAGAACAACCCAATAAAATTGGAAAGTAAACAACTTTGTGTTTAAACAATCAAGATGTGAAGTATTTCCACTTAATCTTTAGAATTCTCTTTTTAGTCTATTAGATTTCAATTAAAATGCAATGGATCTATATGTAATCATATACCGATTACTAATATGGCTAGATCTCATGTTCAAAATGAGAAAGAAGGTGTCAACAACCAAGCCTGCTGTGGAAGCGTCGGCTCTATTTTAACGGCAAACATGACAACAGAGACGTGGTATCATGATATGAAGAGTCATAATTGTATTTCTGATACAAGTCCATCGGTGATTATTGCTACAATTAGGGTAATAAGGTCAATTGTTTACAGGTTATATTTAAAATAATTTTAAAAATAAAATTAATTTGGTTTAAATATATGATTTTTCCTTAAAATGTTATAAAGAGTAAATATGATATTTGTAATTTAAGTGAGCAAATATGATATTTTAAAATTTAATAATGACATATATAAAAATTTAACAATAAAACTATAAATTTAATCTTGATCAAGAAAGTCAAACTTTGAATTTGGTGGTAAAATTAAACAATAAAAATTATTACTAAATTCTTTAAAAATTATTACATAAATATAAACTATTCTTTTTATTTATATCAGAAGATAGGGGCACTATCTTCATCTAGGAATTTAAATGCTACAAATGCATTACATAAAAGGCTTGTCCAACTTATAACTAGCTTGTACCTTAAGGGCTATATTACAATTAAAGCACTTAATGAACATAGAGTTAATTACAAAGATGGTCCCTGTGGTCTTGCCCAAATTTCACATTTAGTCCTTTAAACTCGAAAATTACACTGGTAGTCCTTATGGTTAACGTTTTGTTTCACTTTTAGTCCTTTAGACTAACTGGTGTTAAAGTTGACCGTTAGTCAAGGGCTATTTCAGTCTTTTCCCACTTTATCCTTGTTACCAAACATGGTTTTTAATTTTATATTCTTTATAATTTTATTTATTATTTATTAGAGTTAATTACGTATTACCCTTCTTAATTCCAATTTTCCAAACAGTTTATTTATCACCACCACCGGATTCCTCGTCCACCACCACCCACCACCCATCACCACCCCGTTTACGAACGAAACTGTTAATAAAAAACACCCCGATTCTTCAACAATATGATACAGAAGATTATTCATCGTACAAACAGAAATAGAACAATCTGATAAAGAACCATTGATTATTGTACATTATCAAGATGAAAAACATATTTGGAATCAATGAAAAACAAGAAACCCCCTAATCAGATCTGAACCTTAAACTCACCTTTTGATTTAAACCCATAATCAGATCCGAAACCCCTAATCGACCTTCAATCATCGACATTTAATCATCTGAAACCCCTAGTCGTGCGGTGGTGGCCGGCGGCGGTTCAGATTTGTGGAGCGGCGGCGGCTCAGATCTGTGGTTCAGATATGTTTTTCAAGCACAGCGGCGACCTGTGGTACCCATCACGGTTCAGATCTGTAATAGAAGGCAACAATGGTGGTCTGAACTCATGGTCCGGCGGAGGTGGTGGTTTGAACTCCGACGGGTTTGACTACTTCAGATGGTGGCGGTGGTGGTTCTAACTCCGACGGGTTTGAGTTCAGATCTGGAAAGAATGAGAGATGAGAGAGAGAGTGTTCGGTCTGAACTCATGGTCCGGCGGAGGCGGTGGTGGTCTGAACTCTGACGGGTTTGAGTACTTCAGATGGTGGCGGTGGTGGTTCTAACTCCGACGGGTTTGAGTTTAGATCTGGAAAGAATGAGAGATGAGAGAGAGAGTGGTCAGTTGGAGAGTGGTTAGATGTGGTGGTGGGTTCACGGTGGTTGTTGGAGATGGTGATGACGACGGCGACTCTTGGTTCAAATATGGAGAACGGCGGCTGTTCACTGAGGTGGTGGTTGCACGGTGGTTGTTGGAGACGGTGGTGACGACGGCTAGTATGGCGGTGGTGGTGGCCGGCTGATCGAAGTGAGAGAGAGCGCGCGGCGGAAGAGGAAGGCGGCCCTAGGGTGGCGGTGGTGGTGGCCCGTCTAAGGTGGTGATGGTGGTTGTTCTTTTGGAGAGAAGAGAGAGTAGAGAGATGAGAGAGAAAGAAGGGGAGGATGATATAAGGAGGGTTAAATTAAAAGGTGTTTGGTAACAAGATTTAGGGAAAAGGTTGTTTGGTAAAAGGTATAGAAGCAAATTAGTGTTTGGAAACTGTTTTAATAGTTATAACTTGTTTGGTAACAAAGATAAAATGGGAAAATGACTAAAATGCCCTTTGACTAACGGTCAACTTTAACAACAGTTAGGCTAAAGGACTAAAAGTGAAACAAAACGTTAACCATAAGGACTATCAGTGTAATTTTCGATTTTAAAGGACTAAATGTGAAATTTAACGCAAACCACAGGGACCATCTTTGTAATTAACTCATGAACATATTATCATCTATAGATGTAGGTTGGAATTAGTCATTTCTAAAAGTGTGTTCATATTAAAACATAGTTAAAATGGACAAAAAAAGTATAAGAAACATTAAATATAAACTAATACTGTAAGTTATAATTTATGTTTAGTTAAATGTATTCTTAGAAGTTAGAACACAAATTACATAGGTGTGTTGTTAAAATAAGTTTGAAATTAGTTGATAGCAGGTAACTTTTATTTTTATGTGTATATCTTTGCTATTGTATAATGTATTTGAGTAATTTTTTTTGAACTTCTGTATTTGAGTAATTGTTAAGATTAATAAATAAAAATTATAAGTTAAGTAATATGTCGCTTTATATATACACCGTTTGAATAAAATAATAACATATTATAGATGAAGTACGTGGTGGCTAGAATGTTAATTTTGAAACCTTTATTTAAAGAACTTCTAGCTTTTTTTTTATCTAAAAAAGGCTTATACATAATTATTTTAGAACAAAAACTAATTGTTCTAAAAAGTTTCGTACCAAATACAACATAATTTTTATATAAATTTTATATATGGTTTTTTATCTTCTGTAGTATACATCTTTTTTCTTATTGTTTTTTGATTAAAGAAAAGTGTAAATTTTATATAGTGACGTGATTTAGTCAAAGGATAAAGATAAATGGTTGATTGACTTGAAACATGAAACGGAATCGTTAATGAATTGAAGAACCAGACTGGTTGACAAGCCTAAAGAAAACAAGTTAGTAACTATAGATAGCTTTATAAGCTTAATAAATAGGGTGTGTAGATTGGAACACTCGGATGTAAAAACAACTTTTTTGCATGAAGATTTGCAAGAAACAATTCACACACGTCTCAATTAGAAGAACATCTGTGTGGACGTAGAGGCTCGCTCAATGTACAACTTTTAATATGAACATTAGTTACTTGGGAAAAGGTAACTAGTTGTTTAAAGTAATCATATCAGAACCTTGAGAAAATATGTGATACGTTGTGATGTTGATCTCTTACGTCTAAGAGACGAGTTGTGATAGTGAAAAAACTCTTGGATTGAAGGACAATGAGTGTATGTATGTTAGATTCGTTAACTTTCAATCAAACCACTATACACCAGGGTCACAATTTCTCCGCCTTAAAACTATTTACAGACTTGCACCTTTAAATTCTTACTTGATATTATATAATTGCTTTTGTTGTGCAATAATATAATTTTACAAGTGTGCTAAAAAGATAAAATAAATTTTGAATTTTTTTAAATGGTCATAAAAACTATTCAACATCTTCTAGTTTCTACACATGTTATCTCAAAGTGGTAATCTAAAAACACACTTAGCATGACATTTCAAGTAGTCATAGTTGATGTGGGTCCCAGATTGATACTACAACAATAAATGTTTGTAAAGAGGTTGAATACAAACTTTAGTTTTATAAATTTTAAGACATACAACTATACGTTTATATAATTTTTATTGATATGAATAAAGAATTACATGAACTAGATGCGGAAAATCTAAGTTCAATAAAAGGTCACAACAAATGGTTCAGCACATGAATCAAGCTATTAATAACAACTTATGTGAGGAAGTTCAACACATGAACAAGTTTATTTTTATACACAAAATATTCTAACTCTAAAAATGTGTTCTTTGTTTAAAAGTTTTGAACTTGCTTCTAAAACTATGCTTTGAAAAATTTGTGTAGATCTTAACAAATTGGGTAATTTGCATGTCCAACATGCGGTTGTATATATAGAGTTTTGGTGTCCGGTCTTTCAAAGGAGGTAGGAGACAAAAAGGATAAAAGATAATAATAGTATAATTGAAAATGTAGTGGTGGAAAGTTTATTCACTTTAAACAACACAATGCTTTCTCCAGACTTGACTTTATCAAATATGGAGTTGCCAAACATACTTAGTTGTTGAAACAAATCTTCAAGATCTTCTTCTTCTAAAGTATCTTTCTCATTTTTCAGAGGATAAGATCGATCTTTTTTGTACCTTGGTAGATCCAAAAAGTGCTTATATTACAAAGACAGATCTAAAAGCATAATAGAACAACACATATCATGTCTTTGACTTAAGAACAAATAAAAAGTATACACTGAGCTGATATTACACTTTCGTGACTCAACTGACAAAATGTACTAAACTACAAGTATAGTTTTGCTCAGCCTAAGAAACATAAAAGACTCGGCTACTAACATTCACTCAGCTGATCATAGAAATGCTTAGCCGATCAAATATTAGACCAGATAAATGAGTAAGCTAACCAATCTAGATGATAAGTTGATCAATGATCATTCAGAGTGATAAACTTATGAGAAATAGACTAAGTAAGGTTAAGGTTGCTTACCTGATGAAGGATGGCCTCAGCTGATTGAATTGTAGACTCATCTAATCACTTTCACAGCTTAGCTGATCAGAGTAATCCCTCAGCTGATAGTTGTAAACACTCAGTTGATGGCTTCTACACTTGTCTTTTCTTCTCGGATGACCTCAGGTGATGTCCTTCGGCTGATACTGAGTACTTAGGTGATCCTTAGCTAATACTTTATACTTACATAAATATTTCAATTCAGATTCAAACAACACATATTATGAAACATTCTAAGTCTAATTGTGGTTTTGTTAACATTAAATCCTATGTATTTCAATAGACATGTTTGATTATTGGGTTGAAGTAATTATCTCTCCAACAGTTAATTGTACAAATCCTAATGAAGAATGTTCAACAATTGGAAATGTATTTTATTCGTGTAGTTAGAAATTCTGTTACACGTTATGGTTTGTAGATAAAAGCATATCACATAGATTCGGTAAATACATATATAGAAAGTGCAGTGTCTGAGAAGTTGAATACAATAAAATGGTTGTTGAGGTATTGACGACACTATTTATGTTGGAGTATGTTAATTACAAATTGGTAAATACATAGATATGTTATTTTATTAGTTAATTTTTTTATGGATATGATTATGTTTGTTTGAATTGTTTTATATAATTTAATTATACTTTATTACATGTTATATGTTTTAGGTTTTTTAAAGCTTATTTGTACGTGTATGTGTTATTTAAATAGTATTTGTTTAAAAGAGGGATTGAATACATAGATACTTTAAAAAAAATAAACAAGTTAGAAGTCACACAATTTACTTTCGTAATAAAAAATCACATACATAAGGATGCGAAATTTCCTAATACAATAAAAGATGACAACTAACAAGTTCTAACACATAGAACTAGGCTAAAATCTAAGACAACTAATGTTTTAAAAACTTCACCCTCTAATCTCTTAACTTTTTCTTTGAAGAATTTCTTGCTCAATAATGGTGTTAAGGTCTTCTATAAGTAGAGATCAGAAGATTGACTTTGAAGGATTAGTCATATCAAGCACAAAGTTAGAAAGGAGACACATATTCTTTATAAAAGCATATCCATCTTGTTTAAAATCTTGGTTAACTAAGCATGAAGTTGTCACGCACACAAGTAAGCAAGATCTTCGAGATCATATATATTATTTAACCCTTTTTTTCAATTAGATTCAAACTCTATTCCCTAAGTCTTACTTTGCAAGACTTAGAATTTTAGAACATTACATTAAGAAAATCAAATGTTATAGTGAACAACAAATGTTTAACCTTGAAAAATAACTCTTACATAGTTACATAAGACATTACAACCTAGCAACACATGACCTCACTAACTAGATATGGGTACACACAGATGTGCAAAGATACAAAGTGTTAGGACCGTTACCAGGGAACCGACCAACGATATTGTTCGCTTTGGGTTTCCCCTCACGGCTTTAAAACGCGTCAGTTGGTAAGAGTAAGATCCACCCTCCTTATAAGGAGGATGAATTTCCCTTGCCTCACCAATGTGGGATGCTCCTGCATTGCTACAGGAGCGGTGGGTTTAAGAGTCGCGGATTTACCCGGCTCGAGGGAACGCTGAGCCCCATAAACCCAACATTCCCCCCCCACATTGGTGCGGCCCCCCGGCTCTGATACCAATTGTTAGGACCGTTACCAGGGAACCGACCAACGATATTGTCCGCTTTGGGTTTCCCCCTCACGGCTTTAAAACGCGTCAGTTGGTAAGAGTAAGATCCACCCTCCTTATAAGGAGGATGAATTTCCCTTGCCTCACCAATGTGGGATGCTCCTGCATTGCTACAGGAGCGGTGAGTTTAAGAGTCGCGGATTTACCCGGCTCGAGGGAACGCTGAGCCCCATAAACCCAACACAAAGCTTATGAATGCTCAACTAAGTGAGATGATTGCTCATCTAACTACGGACCGCACTTAGCCGATCAAATCAGATCAAGTTTGTCAATCAACAGAGTAGACATAGTGTTCAACAACATTCCTGAACCATTGCTATGAGACTAACCAAGTATACGTCTAATCTTAACAATACATGTTAAGAGTAATCTAAGATGGTTTTGTGATCATCAATCTTATAGGTTTCAACAACTAGTTTGGGTTAATGAGTCTTACTTATTAGATCATGTGCATTCATGCTTCTTGTCCTTGCCACATAAGCCCCACGTCATTTTTCCCTTCCATCCCATTACCCTCACATCTATCCCCCTTAACTATTCTCTTTTAAAAATATATATAAAAAGAGAGAAGAGAGATAGAGAGAAGAGGAGGAGAATGCAGAAAGTGAGCGTGAGTTTAATCCTGCTGATACCCTCACTTTCAATTTAAGGGTGGAGGGCGATGGTTTATTTGGGCGTGATACGTGCCTACCGCACCATCTCGTGGGATGGATGCACTTAGCCCTTAAGGTGATTGTGTGGATTCAAATTTATCTTCCCAACAGAGTAATATACGTGTAGAAGGCAGTCTCAAAGTGATACTATGATCGGTGGATATCTTGATGTTGGTTTGCTAGAGATCTTGATAAAATAAATTTCTATCACAACTTATGTATTTGTGAGTTGCAAGCCATCCATGCGACAAGTTCTTATTGAACATCCATGCGAGGCGTTATTAGAATGTTATGTGTGTTGAACATCACCCCCATGATGACATGTTAAATGCTTACAAAATAATGTTTATGTTAAAAATTTGAATTCAGTATAGGAATTAATGAATTAATATATAATTCTTACTTTTAATTTAATTATGTTTAGGATTACAGAACTTAGAAAGTTAGTATACACAGAGACAAGTTCTTATTGCGATGTTCGATCGATCTACCTGTGATGAAAGAATTAAGTTGTCCTTAAGAGTTAAAATCCTTTTATGTTATAATCAAATATAACTTATCATATTATCTCTTATATATTCGAGTTGGTCCCTCATTTTAAATCAATAATAAAAACCTCTTATATTTGGAACTAGTTGTTGAGTTATGTAGGAAACACTAAATATCAGTTACATTCTAGCCGACATGGTAACCGAAGAAAAGTAGTCTTTGAAGTCAAGTAAATGGAGATTTGAAATTTTATCTAAATAATTTCTTTTATATTTGTTGTTTGTAATTTTTCTAAATAATATAATTCTTTGAAAAACAAACTTACACATTCACTAAACTTATTCCTAAAACTATTTCACTGTCTACAGTAGGGCTTGATCCCACAACATTTCAGACAGTACTACGTAACCACTAAATACCGCTGAGCAACGAGTTATATATATATATATATATATATATATATATATATATATATATAGGAGGGTTCAAACGAGAACCAATCTTAGCCATGGATATGATAAGTGGAATTCATGGATGTATAGCGTGGGGAGATCAAGTGTGGCAGTGTGCATGTGAGGAATTCATGGGTGGGTGATGACATTAAAAGAGGGGAAATTGGACGGCTCAGATTGGTTCTCACAGTTTCGTACGAAAAATAGTTCTCGTTTGAACTTTTGCATATATATATATATATATATATATATATATATATATATATATATATATATATATATATATATATATATATATATATATATATATATATATGGGAGGGTTCAAACGAGAACTGTTTTTCGTACGAGAACTGCGAGAACCAATCTCAGTTGTTCCTTGAATATGAGAAGTTCATGGATGGAGAGCGTGGAGGGGATCAAGTGTGACAGGATGCATGTGAGGAATTCATGGGTGGGCAATGACATTAAAGGAGGGGGAATTGGACGGCTCAGATTGGTTCTCGCAGTTCTCGTACGAAAAATAGTTCTCGTTTGAACTTTTACCTATATATATATATATATAGTCTTTTGAAAAGCTTTCTAGTTCCTATTTGAAAAGCTTTCTAGTTCCTATTTGAACTTTTGACACTTTTACCTATATATATATATAATATATATATATATATATATATATATATATATATATATATATATATAGTATTTGAAAAGCTTTCTAGTTCCTATTACACTAAGTATAGTCTTTTGACTAGACGAGGAGGTTAGTTCGTAGAGTGAAAGTGTCAAAAGTGCGGGGTCATACGTCGTATTTATAGTTTCCACATATTATGTATATCAGTATATGCCATGTTTGACATTGTAAATCAATTATAGTGAGACACAACATACTATAATAAATAGCTTTTGAATTTTAACTTACAATCATACAAGTCTGTTTCGGATTTACTATGTTTGACATTATAAGTAAATTATAGTTTAGTAAATAACTTTTTGAATCGTAACTTAAAATGATGTATTTTTGTTTCAGATTAACTACTCAGCTTAGTAATTAGTTTTAGAGAGATTTAAAGTTTATTATGTATGTTTTTGTTAACTTAATAATGTCTCAAACTGAGTTTAGACATCCTAACAATAAGTATAAATTGCGAAGAAAAGTTCTATAACTCAGATTAAAGACTTTCAAGCTGAGTTACTCAGCTCCAAAGAGAAGCCAGCATGGATATTTTGAATTTCAAAGTGTTAAAATCCTTGTTATTTATGCAACCGTATACTCGAGAGTTAAAATCCTTGAAACAGTTTGAAACTTATTCAAAGTCTTGTTGTTGGCTTCTCTTCCCAAGTAACCTAACTTGAGAATCTTCATTTTGAGTTGTAAACTTATGTTCGTTTTCAACTTGTACTTGCAATTAGTAAACTTAAACTTCGCTTAAGAAGCCATTTAGTTAACTAGAACTTATATATAAACTCTATATACTTCTAGAACTGACCACTCAGTTTGAGATGACTAATTACTTTAAAATAAACTTACATAATTTAAAGTTACAATTCATAAGTGATCTATTAAACTAACTTTTATCTCATCAAATCTATTTTATTGAGATCATTTGACTAACATTAGAGCACATACCCTCACAAATTTAATGACATCTTCATTAGAAGAAGATGAAACCATAGTTTTACGAGTTATGTATTTGTTACGTAGAATCTTGTGGTTGTGTAAGGATTGTAAATTAATTATGAGGTGTGGATCATGTTGGACGATTGTTGTTCACTATAACCTGCAACCCGATAGAAGACGAAACACTTTAATCACTTCTTGATACAATTAGATCAAAAACTCTTCGGCTACTCCGCCTCTTCTTACTAATAGTTTGTTAACATATGTGTTACAAAGTATTTTCAACATAACTAAGAATTTTAGTTTGTTAACACATATGTTGCGAAGTATTTTGGAAGTAATTTAAATGAGAACATTCATGTCATTCTAGTTTATATTCTTGCTTATTCACATACTTACAAGATTAATATTAATGATAAAATCAAGAGATGAAATCAAGAGAGAGAATTGATGGATTTTATATGTTACAATTTGGTGGTTAAAATGATAAAATATGAAACTAAGATTTAGTAAACAATAAATAGAATTATTCAGTTTAGAACTAAGAGATTTGGTGTAGAGATAACGGAAAAAAGTGATCCCAACTGAAACCTGAGCACAAAATTTTTGGGACTGATAAATTATTACAAGATCAGGTATGTGATATCTTTTTAATAATCTCGTGAATTTTGAAACAGATATAGTTTTAATCAATGTATGTACAATGACCAGACTTCATTTACCTGGCCCCAAACCATAATATTTTTATAACACATAATTATATTTCTATCGTATTAAGATTTTAAAGCTTTAGCTTAATAAATGTGTGCGATGTTGGTAATAAAGTAAATATATATGATATTAGAAGAAATAGTGAATTCTAAATGTCACAATATCAACATAATTGTCAAAAATCAATTAAGAGCATAAGGAAATAGAATTAATAGATTTCATATGTTATCTTGTGTTGACTAAAAGGGTAAAATAAAAAATTTATACATCTTTGATCCTCCTACTATTTTTTCCTATTTTTTCCTATTTTATAATCCTACTCATCATAAAAATATAAAATAACATGTGAAAGTCACTAATTCTTTTCCTCGCATTCTTTATTGATTTTAACACTTGTGTTGATTGTTTGAGTAAAACAATAAATACAAAGAATTAGTATAAGGATATATATGGGCTGATTCGGCTCCCATTTTTTAATGGTTAAAGTCATAAAATAACAACCTACTTTTTCATAATTATCTATGTATGTAACTTACATTTTTATTACCTAAATAGATAACGTACTTTTTCAAAATTATCTATGTATGTAACTTACTTTTTTATTACCTAAATAGGTACTTACTTTCTAATTAATTGTTAAAATAGATAACTACTTTAAATACAACATGTAAACATCTTATGTCATATTTTTGTGTGGAATGTACCTTGTTTTTTTGTTAAAATGTGTTATGATGCCAATAAAATACAAATTATGTATCAAATAAAATGTTTCAATACACAACTAAATAAACAAAAATGTTGTGTAAATGTTGTCATCGAAAATTTTATCCAAAAAACCAACAAAATGCCGTCAAACACACATAAATTGCCACATAAATGTTGTCAATGTGCTTCAAATGGGTTGTACAACTAATTGATTGTACAAGTCATTTTTTTCTCACTAAACCTTTTTAAGTTTTAACCGGAGAATATATAACACGTAAATTTTTATTTGAAGTGGTAAAAGATTTCAAAATAAGTTATCTACATAGATAATTTTAAAAAAATATATTACCTGTATAAATAATTTAAAAAAATACATTACTTATTTAGATAATAAAAAAAATTAAGTTAACTAAACTAAATAATTTTATAAAGTAGATTGTTTATGGGGAAATCATCCGTAATGTTAACATTACGCAACTTAGGTGATGTTACACTCACAATCTACTTTAATGAAGGGTAGTTTAGTCATTTCAGTATATACTCATTTAAATGATTTGTGAGTGTAATATCACCTAAGTTAGGTGATGTTAACATCACGGATCATTTTCCCATAATACCCTTTTCTTAATTCACCGTGTATTGGACCAAGAATCCCGATAATACCCTTTGGGTCGGGTAAAAACGTGTGGATAAATCGGACCCTTCTTTTATAATTCCTGGAAACCACATAATTCCTTCGTCACACACTTATTGACCCACTAAAATAACTCACATCTCTCACCCTTTCTTTCATATCCACTCCTCACACTCGTTTCTTCCACGTTTTCTTTTACACACACATCACACCATCTCCGCCGCCGCCGACCACCACCACCACCACCTACCAACCTTGAGTTTCCCCCCCTGGTTTATGGAATGAACGATTATCGTCTACATACCATGACTCACTGGACTCCCGACGACAACGCATCCATGATGGATGCGTTCATCTCATCCGACATGACGTCTATTTGGGCTAATCCGTCCAGTACGCCGGCAACGACCGTTCCTCCGGCCTCATCATCTGCTTCCACCTCCGCCAACGGGGGTTCTCAGAAGATCGTCAACGACTTTAATCAAGATACGCTGCAACAGAGACTCCAGGGCCTGATCGATACGGCGCCAGAGTCGTGGACTTACGCTATCTTCTGGCAGACCTCCGTCGTCGATTACTCAGGTCCTCCGGTGTTAGGTTGGGGAGACGGATACTACAAAGGGGAGGTCAACAAGCCAAAAACGACGCCGTCCGCGACTTCTTTGGCTGAGCAACAATACCGGAAGAAAGTTCTGCGGGAGCTCAATTCGATGATCTCCGGCACGCAAGCACCGGAAAATGACGCTGTTGATGAAGAAGTTACTGATACTGAATGGTTCTTTCTCATCTCCATGACCCAATCGTTTATGAACGGCAACGGGCTTCCCGGTCAAGCGGCGTTCACAAATCAACCGGTTTGGGTTGCCGGACGGGAAAGGTTGATGGCGTCTCACTGCGAGCGAGCTCGTCAAGGTCAAGATTTCGGCTTACAGACGATTGTGTGTATTCCTTCCACTGATGGGGTTATCGAATTAGGTTCAACGGAGTTGATTTTTCAGAGTTCAGACGTGATGAAAAAAGTTAGGGTTTCGTTTAATTTCGACAACGGCCGAGAGGATATGATGCAAATCAACACGGATCAGGTCGCCGGAGGTGAAAACGATCCGTCGTCGATATGGCTTACAGATCCGGTAGCTTCATCTACTGTGACGGCTGACGTCACGACAATTAAGGATTCCGTTGATGTTATTGGCTCTCAGACCATCCCATCAATCGATTCTCACGTTCCGAAACAACCGCCGTTCGAAAATCCTAGTTCGTTACCTGAAAACCCTAGATCCGTTGTACATAATCCAAATCGTGATTCCGTACAAAATCAAGGATTCTTCGGGAGCAGAGAATTGAATTTCTCTGATTTCAGATCGTTCGACGGAGCTACCGGCGCCAGAAACGGGAATACCTCGTACACCAAGCCGGAATCCGGTAAGGTCCTGAACTTCGGAGAGAGTAAACGGACTTCTACCACCAACGGCGCTCTATTTTCCGGTCAATCTCAGTTCATCGGTGCAGAGGAGAATAAGAACAGCAAGAAGAAAAGATCTCCAACTTCTTGCGGCAGTAACGAAGACGGCATGCTTTCCTTCGTCTCTGGCGTGCTTCCGTCATCTAGTACCGTGAAATCCGGTGGCGGCGCGTTGACTGGAGCCGATTCTGACCACTCCGATCTCGACGCGTCGGTAATCCGAGAAGTCGAGAGCAGCAGAGCAGTTGAACCGGAGAAAAAGCCACGAAAACGAGGGAGAAAGCCGGCTAACGGCAGAGAAGAGCCGTTAAATCACGTGGAAGCAGAGAGACAGAGGAGAGAGAAACTAAACCAGCGTTTCTACGCCCTACGCGCCGTCGTCCCAAACGTCTCCAAGATGGACAAAGCCTCCCTCCTCGGCGACGCCATTTTATACATCAACGAGCTCAAATCGAAGCTTGAAAACACCCAATGCGACAAAGAAGAACTTAAAAACCAGCTTGATTTACTAAAGAAAGAACTCCTTAGCAAAGACTCCCGCCAGTCATCTTCCTCCGCCATCTCTCTGCCAGAAGACATGAAAATGGCCGCCGCCGCCGCCGCCGCCGCCCCTACACACACCCAAATCCCGATAGCAGATCTGGACGTAGATGTTAAGGTCATCGGCTGGGACGCCATGATTAGGATCCAAAGTAACAAGAAAAACCACCCCGCCGCCCGTCTTATGGCGGCGTTAAAAGAACTGGAATTAGAAGTCAACCACGCGAGTGTGTCGGTGGTGAATGATTTGATGATCCAACAAGCCACTGTGAAAATGGGTGGCCGGTTGTACACTCAAGATCAGCTCCGGTTAGCCTTAACAAACAGATTCTCTGATACGTTGTTATGAAATCACGGCGACCAGTGAAGCTGTTGCTTAGGAATTTTCTGTTTTTTCTTTTTTTCTCGTTTTTAATGTAACATATTGTTATAATTAGCATATTCCGTGTATGTTGTTTAGCGTAACGAGTGCATTTTATGTAAGTGTCTACAAGAATGAGGGCTTTAGACTGCTCTCTTTGTTAAATGTGTAATCAAATAAAATTATTACTAGTCTATTTGGTTACCAAAACTACATTTTTTTATAGTGGTTTTGTTAAATGTATAATAATTATTTAAATGTATAAACATGTTTTATTAGGGTATAATTGTTTAACTAAACGAGTGAGGCTTGTTATGTATGAACAAATATTACTCGGTCTCCGGCAAAGAAGTAATAATAACGAATGCATGTTTCATTGAATTAGGGTGGGTCTCTCTTAAAAAGGTATATGAAACATCATGTTAAATGGCTGCCTATTCTATCAACATGCCATGTCTTGTGGTAAAGGAAACACTTGTGCCTAAAAATACATGTTACCATGGATGCAGCCAACTTATCTACACACTTGTTTCTATTATTCAGTGTTACTTCAGTTTGCCAAACATTTAAACCATTTTTTCATGGTTTTCCATATACATTTATCATTTGGTCTCGGTATTAGCGAATAGAAAAACACATAAGATATTGTTATACTCGCATACTTTTTAACAGTTTAATATTAATGTGAGTGTGCAACATCAAATTTTAGATACTTTTCACCCGAATTAATATATGATTTACGTTGTTGGTAACAAAGTAAAACATTTGCACCACTTGATGTATGTCTGTAAAAAAAAAAAAAAAAATTTACTGCGTGTTTATCTAATAAGATCAAATGAATCTGAAGCACACAAATAATAAGCTGCCAATAATTAAATGATAGAAGAAGGCATTGAATAAACGTGCAGTGATAAAGAATGGTGAGAGAAGGGTCGGGCCCCCATATAAAATAAAAATGTCGCTACCAAAATAAAAAAAACACGTTGCGTTTTAGGCCCGCCACAAATAATTAATTAAAAGTCGTTAGATTTTTTTTATGCCCCTCCCTCATCAAATGAGGAGTCAACCACTGAATCCATCCCATCCTTTAACAATTGTGTTTCAAGAACAATATCAATATTCACGCTTTTTTTTTCTTTTTTGTTCGGAGGAATAACGATGGAAGTGGTGGGCTTTCACCACGTTGTGGTATGCGGATGCCGCTACATTACACGCATGGAGGATGGCTTGAGTGACGGTGAGCATACTGGATAGACGGTGTGCTCGCTTTTATACACATACTTTGGAGATGTATTGTTTTGTGATTAAATACGATTATTTGATTGTTATTGGTCTAGACTTAGATTAATATATGTACTTACTAATAATCTCATTTGCAAGCATTTCAATTCCTTTTTCATAAACCTTATAACAAATTAAACTACCCAATTTATTAAAATAAAAAAAATAAGAATATGTTCGATTATGAGTTGATAACTAGAAAGAAGGACCTAGATAATTTCGGGTGTTGACCCATCTATGTCAAACATTTGAGTATAGTTAGATTTTCACCTAGATTTGCTAGTTATCTCTACTTATTAAGATACTTTTAAGTATTTGATAATGTAAATTGAGACTTTACTTATCTACATTAGTTTTTGAAGCCAACATGCTCACTTACTCTCTTTTCATTTGCTCGACCTTATAGCGTTTTGTTTAAATTATACTCTTTACGGGATATATCAGTATATGGTACTCATGATCTTTTGACCTACTTACAAATCCATGAAGGAGATCCACCACCACATAAACTCGTGTAAAGTAAAGCTTTGCATTCATAATGCTAGGAGATCGATGACGAAAGCTTCTAGTATCTTTGCGGCATGTAACTAATTATGTGATTTGTTTTTGTAGTTTTATAAAGACTTCACAACAAGTGAGCATGCATTTGCCAATATAACAAACTTTTAGTTTTATTGCTTTATGTTAGGTCCTTAATGTTGTGTTTAATTTATTCTACTAAAGTAAGTTAATATTCTATTATACGTATTTTTGTGGCCGGTGCTCTTGTTTCTCTCACACGATACATACATACATACAAGAGTTTAACATAATTATCGTTGATTGCTTCAATATTCGTTTAGTACTTGATATCACGAAACCTACGCTTTAATTAATTAATGCCGGCCAATACGTCGAAATCATGGTTCACATCGAAATGTCTTGTGGTTTCAAGGACACAATCATGAAATACATATCGTGGAAACATGACAGCCGTTGAAATGAATGTTACATTAATGTTAGTGCTTATTAATATTGTGTCATATAACAGATACATCAGAAAACTACTACCAAGGAAAAGCTGATTAGATCTTATGTATATATTAATTAAATTAAATTAAATACTCTTGGTTTAGTGGTATTAAAATTTGAAAAAAGAATGTTCTTTAATCTTAAGATTGTGGGTTCAAGTCTTGATAATAAATGTAGGTGTGAAATTATATGGGTGTATCTGCTTAGCTTTTCTTAAAATATGTATCTCTTAGACAATTATCCGCAAGCGCATCCATGTGGAGCTTAATCAAATTAACTTGAAGAAAGACTAACCAACTAGAATAAACATTTAATTCTTGGTTAGTTTTTAATCATATACTAGTGACAATAGTAGTAGTTACTAATTAGTTGAACATGTTGTCTAATAATTTTTTATTTAAACGTGACAGACTGATCATCATAAATCTAATTCCATATTATATCTATGCGCTACTTAATCAACCATATTTAATAATGACATTATGTACCACAATCCTTATTAGGTTACTGTGTAACATCTCATAAATAACCGAATTGAGATATTATATTATCTGATAATATTTGATGCCTTGTGGCTTGTGGTTTCATCATTGGTATCATATCTGAAATAAACATAATGTGCTCTACCCTATAACAAATGTGATACCTCCATTACTATAATTGTCCTCTACCATTATTACACGGGCAAATTGCCAAAAAAAAGTAACTAAATTATCGTAATTTCTAGGTAAAAGTAATGACGACCAATTTTATCAGGTTAAGAAAGGATCGACCCTAAAGTTCAATTTGTAACAAAAGGGAGTATCGATCTATAAGGCTACCCGTTGTGGGACAAACCCGCCAATCGGGTGGGACGCGGGTACGAGGGGAACACCACCTCGGGTACCCTCAACTCGCCGAGTACCTAGCCCCTCCGGGTTGTGAGACTCGCTTGATTTTCAAATACCCCCCCCCCCCTCCTACCCACCAACGGCTACTTTAACGGTCCTTTTTCTTTTTTCTTTTTTCTTTTTTTTAATAATTAATTTAAAACTATATAAATATCATTCATTCCAACCATTATTCATATCATTTTACACTCTCTTTTCTCTATATTTTCTCTCTATCTCTCTCATTTTTATATTTTTGAAATATGGATTCACCCACCGAGTCAATGACGACTGATGAATTTATCGAGCGTCAACGTACGGTTGCAATTGCCCTTGCGACAGAAGCGGCACGCCTAATTTTTGGTGATGACGAAGAAACCTCGAGTAGATAAAGGAGAAGGCCGGCGAAAGATAGAAATCGTGTTGAAGGACACGAGCTGCTATATCGCGACTACTTTAGTGACACCCCGGTATATGATGAAGAAATATTTAGACGATGGTTTCGGATGAGCAGACGACTATTCACACGTATTGTTTACGATCTCGAGCAAAATTATGAATTTTTCAAGTTGGGATATGATGCAAGAGGGCGGATAGAGTTTACACCGATTCAAAAGTGTACATCTGTTATCCGACAATTAGCATACGGGACTGCTGTCGATTCTCTTGACGAGTACTTGAGGATGTCGGAGAAAACATCAAGGGATTGCATATACACTTTTTGCGAAGGTATCATTCATCTCTATAAAAGAAAATA
Organism: Pulicaria dysenterica; assembly: GCA_947179395.2. NCBI lineage: Eukaryota > Viridiplantae > Streptophyta > Magnoliopsida > Asterales > Asteraceae > Pulicaria > Pulicaria dysenterica. The sequence goes on along the minus strand of OX359290.1, from coordinate 109,588,930 downwards.
CCTACGCAAACCTACTTTTAATGATGTTCATACATTGTATGCGACCCATGAGGCCAAACACGGCTTTCCCGGTATGCTTTGTAGCATAGACTGTACTCATTTGGCTTGGGCAAATTGTCCGACTGCATGGAGAGGTCAATATATGAGAGGTGACCATGAGAGACCGACAATTATGCTAGAAGCGGTGGCATCTCACGATTTGTGGATCTGGCATGCATTCTTTGATGTTGCCGGTTCCAATAACGACATCAACGTTCTCAACCAGTCGCCAATATTCAACGATGTGTACGAGGATAAAGCTCCCGATTACCCATTTGATGTAAATGGAGTAGAGTACAAACACGGATATTATCTTGCTGATGGGATATATCCAGATTGGGCAACATTCGTCAAATCATTTACATTACCACAAGACGAGAAAAGGAAAAAGTTTAAGACCCGGCAAGAATCGGCAAGAAAAGACGTTGAACGGGCTTTTGGTGTGCTTAAACAATGTTGACATATTCTTCATAACCCGGCACGACCATGGACTCAGGAACAACTAAGAAATATATTATGTACGCGTGCATAATATTACACAACATGATTCTTGAAGACGAAGGATCCACGATTTATGATTTCGATGATGACGACCTTGTAGCGGATGATATTCAAGCACAAATCAGTGAGGAACAACGGGCAGAAAATGTTCGACAAGTCACTAACCGGGAGACTCATATCAACCTTCGGTCCGACTTAGTCGAGCACATTTGGACTAATCAAGAAGACTAGTTGTATTTTATGTATTTTATGTAATAGGAATTTAAAATTATGTACTTTTTTTTAATATTATCGTATTTTAGGAATTTAAAATTATGTAATTTTCTTTCCCCTCTTACTTTTATTTACATCTTACAAGAACACTATCCTATATATATATATATATAAATATATATATATATATATATAGACAAAAGTTCATGCGAGAACCGTTGTTAGTACGAGAACCGCGAGAACCAATCTAAGCCATCCAATTCCCCCTCCTTTTATGTCATTGCCCACCCATGAATTCCTCACATGCACCCTGCCACACCCTATCTCTCCACGCTCTCCATCCATGATACTTCCCATAACCAAGGAACGGCTGAGATTGGTTCTCGCACTAACAACGGTTCTCGCATGAACCCTCCCCTATATATATATATATATATATATATATATATATATATATATATATATATATATATATATATAGGGTGAGGTTCAACAAAGACCCCCTTTAAACATAGATACCAAAGTCTCAATCTCAGCCACTCATTTAAAAGGGCAAAATAGGAATTGAAACAATTTAAAAAAAAAAACCCACGCATCCTACAGCTCAAATTCAAATTCAGTTTTTTTTTTTTACCCCTTAAAACTTTAAATGATCATAACTACTTCAATTTTTTTAGTTTGAGCAAAAAAATTATAACAATCTTCTCATTTTTTAATGCTCTTTCAAACGAGACCACTCTCCCTATATTTCTGGAAAAAAAAAAATTTTGACGAAAATTATATGAATGACGAAAATAATCATTTTCGGCTGTTGAAAGAGAGTAACACCTACCAGTTTAATCATTTTCGTCCATCACCTTCATACCCATAACACCTAACAGTTTTCATCGTTTTCGGACCTCTGTTCACCTTTTTTTTTTTTACGAAAATGATGAAAGTTGGTGACGAAAATGATATGAAAATGACAAATTTTTATCATTTTCGTCACCTGCTTTTACGTGACATACAGGTGACGAAAATGATATACAGGTGATGAAAATGATAGGGTGAGGTGACGAAAATGATGCAGGTGACGAAAATGATATGAATGACAAAAATAATCATTTTCGGCTGTTGGAAAAGAGTAACACCTACCAGTTTAATCATTTCCGTCCATCACCTTCATACACATAACACCTAACAGTTTTCATCATTTTCGTGGCCCCCTGTATGTCACGTAACAGCAAGTGACGAAAATGATAAAAATTCGTCATTTTCATATCATTTTCATCACCTGCTTTTACATGACATATAGGGGGCACGAAAATGATGAAAAAATCGTCATTTTCATCATTTTCGTACCCCCTGTATGTCACGTAAAAGCAGGTGACGAAAATGATAAAAATTCGTCATTTTCGTCATTTTCGTGCCCCCCTGTATGTTACCTAAAAGCAGGTGACGAAAATGATAAAAATTCGTCATTTTCATATCATTTTCGTCACCTGCCTTTACATGACATACAGGGGGCACGAAAATGATGAAAAATCGTCATTTTCATCATTTCCGTGCCCCCCTGTATGTCACGTAAAAGCAGGTGACAAAAATGATAAAAATTCGTCATTTTCATATCATTTACGTTACATGCTTTTACATGACATAAGGGGGCACGAAAATGATAAAAAAATCGTCATTTTCATATTATTTCCGTCACCTGTATGTCTTGTAAAAATGATAAAAACTGTTATCATTTTCGTCACCTCACCATATCATTTTCGTCACCTCACCCTATCATTTTCGTCACCTGTATATCATTTTTGTCACCTGCTTTACCCTATCATTTTCGTCACCTGTATATCATTTTCGTCACCTATATGTCACGTAAAAAGCAGGTGACGAAAATGATAACAATTTGTCATTTTCATATCATTTTCGTCACCCGCTTTCATCATTTTCGTAAAAAAAAAAGGTGAACAGAGGTTCGAAAACGATGAAAACTGTTAGGTGTTATAGGTATGAAGGTGATGGACGAAAATGATTAAACTGGTAGGTGTTACTCTCTTTCAACAGCCGAAAATGATTATTTTCGTCATTCATATCATTTTCGTCATTTTCGTCAAATTTTTTTTTTCCAGAAATATAGGAAGAGTGGTCTCGTTTGAAAGAGCATTAAAAAATGAGAAGATTGGTATAATTTTTTTGCTCAAACTCAAAAAATTGAAATAGTTATGATCATTTAAAGATTTAAGTGATAAAAAAAATAAAAAAAACTGAATTTGAATTTGAGCTGTAGGATGCGCGTGAGTTTGGACTTTGGGATTCAATTCCTATTTTACCATAATACCCTTCCTTCTATAATTAAATCTTATAATTGTTTACTTAATTACAATCATGTCATTATAGATCTTGACCATTGATTTGATTAATATAATGACTAAGATTGGGACTTTGGTATCTTTGTTTAAGGAGGGATCTATATTGATCCATTCTCTCTCTCTCTCTCTCTCTCTCTATATATATATATATATATATATATATATATATATATATATGAATACTTTGCCATACTACATTTCCTAGTAATGATCTGATTTTCTTATCCTTAAATTGCTACATATGGTTCTATTGTTTTCTAATTTGATATCTATACTTGGAGTTTAAGGACTATATATTTGTTTCTTCACTGTAGTTCTAGAATCAGGTCCATTTTTCTTTTTTAGTAATTTTAATTTCCCTAATCAATGTTCATATATCATCAGACCATCTTGTATTTGCACTTATGTATTGTTGCAGATGCAATTACTCTTTTGCATTAATCAGATTATTATTTGAGGCTGATCATTCACTTATATTTATAATTTATATTTATATTCTGTTGATAACAGAAATTATTGTTTGGTTATGTCAAATCCTTGTTATGTACATGTGTTATCTTATAATTTCTACTAACACCTACATGTACCATATCAAGATTGTCCCCGCAAAGCTATTACAATTTAAGAAATCTACTCTTGAATTACCTATATAGCCCTCTTAATTATTTGTTTACAAGCACAAGTTCATTTACAGGCCTCTTACCACTGTAAGTTCCTGTTTGTTTTACCGTAATGTAAAGGAATGTAATGGAATTGAAATCAAATTTTGTTATATATTGCGTTTGGTAACATTATTTAGAAAGGAATTATATTATTTGAAGTATTAATATTCTTTTAGGTAGAGGAATGTCATTCCATAACTAACATGGATGGAATTTAAATCATTTTCATTCATTCACATTACGGTGAAAAAAACGAGACCTAAACCTTTTCACTCTAACCTTCATCATCAACTTGAACTTTTATGACTACACACAAACTTAATGCCCGTAAGCAAAAATCATCTTACACTTTTATGACTACACACAAACCTTTATGACTACACACATTCATTGGTTACATATCACTATAATAGATTTAATATATGACTCTTAAACACAATAAATAAGCTAGAGCACACCATGCACAATATCAATTTCTTATTTTATAACAAAAAAAATTTCTCGTCAATCTTTATCTCTTATAATAAAGAAATTACACATGTGAAATGCGCGTAAAGTAGAAAACTGCGAACAATTGTCTTCAGCACAAGTATGACCATTTTAAAAAAATATAAAAATAATAAAGTAAAATAGTAGTGATTATCAAAAAGTGAAAATAATAATAACGTAAAATGATATTAATAGTAAAAAATGTAAAAAAAAGAGATATGTGGGATAGTAGGATCGTAAGATCGCATACAATCTTACGATCTCACATACGATCTTACGATCCTGAGAACGATCTTACCTATTTTCGATCCTAAGTACGATCCGGCATGTTTTTGAATTGTAGGATCGTACGATCCTACGATCAAGATCGCAATTTTAATAACAATGCTCTATACTATTTCCGAATATAATATTTAACAAAAATTTTAGTTTTAACATTATAAAATATTTATGATAATAATTTATTTAATTATAATCAATAAAAACATGATTTTATCACACATAATTGTAATAATAATGATATATTACTTATACAAGAAATACAATCACATTTATCTGTATCGATACCACATTTCTACCATCATGTATGCCCTCCCCTAGTGTCAACACTTTGACTGCTAGTATAGATGTTGACGCAGTATGTCGTCATTTTTCAAATCTTATAAAATTACTAAAAGAAAAGGCTTGCCTACATCATCAATCCCTTTCATAAAAAATCTCCACCAATCACAGCCCTTGATTTTTTTTTTTAAATTTAAAAAAATCGGAAATAGGGGAATTATTACGTCACAATTGCAAAAAAATCCTTAAGCCCTTCGATTCCTTACGTATATTTTGAATGTATTAGAAGGGTAAGGGGTGGTATATGAAATATGTGAGGGGTTATTAAGAAATTTGTATATTAATGTAATTAATTATACGTTGTTTGAAAATTATGTATAATAACTTGTAATAAATTTTGTTTTGAGAAAAACTAATTATATATTTGTAATCGACTCATTTTTATCTACGTTCTGATATAAATTTTATCGGAATATCAGTTTTTTCTAAATATCAATATTTTTAATTGTTTTATCCATCGAGAGCAACGTGTAGGTAATTATTGTACATTTTATTCGTCTTTTATATTTATTCCCTCTACGTAATATAGTTGATATAATCACTGATTTATTGGTCTGTCGATAAAATGAATTAAAAATATATTATAACCAACGGTTAGTGGAATAAAGTTGTTTATAAAATCTTAGAGATTTTTAAAATTTATTGTTAGTTGTGACTAAATAACCCTACAGAAACTATAATTCTACATAATTACTGGGTAGTGAAACAGGTATCATGTTAATGAGTTTTGTAACTACACAAACAACTTGGAATTTTATACAAAAAATTTAACTGTCTTAGTTTTCTTATTTTTTATATAATAAATTGATACATAAAATAAAAGTTATTACATAGATATTTAAAATTCAGTGGTATCTTGTGTAGTTGCAATAAACCACTATGACAACTGTTTCACTATCCCGTATCTAATTTTTTTCAACGTGTTAATACTTTTTAAAACTATATAAATTTAAAATTAACTTATATCATCCCCGTGTTTATACGCGGGTCGCTTAGCTAGTTACTATTAATATATATTAACTATTTTAATATATTTTTATTAACATTTAATATTTATCATCTTGTAAATCAATACATGTAAACATCTAATCTAGTTATATATTGATAAAATTTGAGTCTTACACGATCGTGTTTATAAAACTTCTACTAGAAGTAATATATTTAAATGGTAAAATGATAAAATTAAGATCTTAAGAACCATATACTAAACAAAGTTCTAGATTTAAACAAAGTTGTATGAGGTAATATGAAGACAAACTTAATTATTAAGATGGAGTTTAATATATTATCACGCGCTACAGGATGGGGTGTATGTTTCTAGTGGATCGATATAATATCATAATGATAATAATAATAAAATATTGATTAATATTATATATATATATAATATTTTAATACACGTCAATGTCACGCCTAACTCGTGTCCTACTAACTTATTTGAATATAATTACGACGTAGATTATAAATATTTTATATAGTGTTATCAATTTACAAGCATAAAATATATTTCAATATATGTTAGTACAGTTAAATGAACTAGACTTAGCAGAATAGGGAGTTTAAACGTATGTTTCATAATTTCAAAGTTGTGATTCTGGTCATATGTGATAAATATTATTAGGTGTGATATTAGAAGAATAGTTGTGTTTAGCTGTTATATAGGTTATTATAGATCCAATGCATACCATATATTGTTCTCGGTAAAACTACCTAGAAAAGTATAAATTAGATAAATATTTTAAATAACTAAAATTTGAGTAATTGCATGATATATTAATACAACAAGAAGTTAATTTGTATATCGTGGGGAAAAACCTAAATGAGTTAAGTAGTGCTTATTTAGATTCGTAAGGCCAAATTTTCAATATTCTTTATTTTAAATATTATAGTAACTTGATAAAGTAGTAATAGAGATTACATACATGTATGTAGACACAAGTATCTATAACGGTTTAAATAGATATTAAGCAATTTACTCTGTTTGTCTAAAAAAAAGTAATTCACTCTAGTTCCTTCATTGATTTCATCAAGAGCTTGGTTTAGTAATTTTCTCGTTTGAAAGACAACATAAATCTCTTTTAAAAAACTTGACATTTTTTTTTTGTAAAATTATTAAATATTGTAGAATAACATGATTATTATTATACATTGCGTTTACATTCAAGGATTGGATTTAAGAGACTATCCAACTAGGTAAGAGGAATTTTCCCCATTAATTCTATGGGATTCATTTGAAAGCTTGAATGACGATCTCGTCTTAATATTATTTTCTCTTAGTTTTGGTAGTTTGAAGCAATAGTTGTTTCTAAGAGTAAACAAAGTAGTAATCAAACTTGGCCATGGTCACCTCCAAGCTCCATCATGGCCGCGTGGCCTTCTGTGTGAATGGTGGTGGGCATGATGAGAAGAATACCACGTACAACTCTAGACATATTTAGCTTTTGTAGTTGGGTTGGATTCCTCGGATGTAAGGTAGATAGCCACCCTCTTCTAAAATACACACCACGTTTAAGATATCTAACTAGAGGAATACTTAACCATCTAGTATTAACTCCAAGCTACAAGATCTTTTTGTTATCGAGATAGTAACATTAATTTTCTTTAGTTATCCACCTACACCAGCTAGCACTTGTTTCTCACCACTATCGACTATTACTATATGATCTTTTATCGCTTCCAACTACCACCTGTTGTCACCATCCACCACAATCACTCCAACTATCTACCACCATCAACCAATGTTATTGCTATCAAGTGCCACCTTAAGTTAATTGTTAGAAAATAATTGTGATTTTTCTTTAGTACATATTTTTTAAAGGGTAGTACCGTAGTAGTTTTATAAGGATGAAAATTTTCTGATAGTAGAAATTTATACAAGTAAACTTTTCGTAATATGCTACTAGCTAGTGTTTGATTTAGCTAGATGTAAAGTATAGACAAATTCATAAAGATTCTTTCAACCAATTGGTTAAGATTTCATTCTACCTAGAAGAAGGTACCGCTATGATATGGGGTTGGTCTATCATTTAATTTTTTTAATATGTAATTATTATTATTATTTAGCTATATGTAATAACTTTCCTCCATTTTTTTCTATTAGTTAGTAAGGTTAAATGTGAAACCTAGCTAGATGTGTTGGGAAATTGTGAGAAGTAAATTACTATGTAGCTAAATGATGAATTAAGCGGTACAAGTATAAAAATGATATGGTTGTGTGATGAAAGTAGTAAGCTTCAAATGTTACATGTAATGTAAGAGTTACAAACATTTTGAAGTTAAAAATAATATAGAAAAATTTAGTTCAGATAGAAATTCACCCAGATACATACATTAACAAAAAGAAGTCCAATTTGGTTCCTAAGAAAATGAATATATTTCTGTGGCGTCTCTTTAATAAAGCTTTACCAACCAAGCTTAATTTAACTCTTCGTGGAGTTCATCTTTCTGATGTTTCTTGTGTCTTCTGTGGATCTCATGATGAGTCTTTTTCTCATTGTTTTGTTGAATGTAATGTGGTGGACATTATTTGGAGGAAAGTATGGGTATGGTGGGATAAAAAGGTTCCTAGAGCGGCTACTTTTCTATCCCTCATGGAAGCTATTAACAAGGAAGGAGAAAATCTATATGTAGATCTTGCTTTTAGATCAGTGTGCGCAACTGCTGCATGGTCTATATGGAAGTGGAGGAATGCTACTATTCATGCAGGTGCTGATGAAGAAAGGAAGATTAGGAATTTGGACATTTTCTCTAGTATTCAAAACACATCAGCTCTTTGGTTTGAGGGTAGAAGGCATGATCTCAATATTGTTTTAGATTCATGGGTTTCTAATCTTTATAGTATTTTTATTTAATTTTGGGCTCATTGTATTGTTTTGAATATTTGGCTTCTTTGTACTGTTCTTAAGTCTCAAGCTTTGAGGCTTTGGTTTTAATGGAATCACTGGTTCATTTGAGGAGGTGATGACAATGCCGAAGTTCTCTCCATCGAATCTTTTGCTGTTCAAAAAAATAAACAATTTACCACGCTCCGATCAACAACTACCGCATGGTGGTGTTGCTTGAGTACACTGTACACCGTGGCCTGTGGTTGATGTTTTACTTTACCATGTTTCAAAAACAGAAGTTTGTATTATTCTTTTATTTAAAAATTTTTCTTATTTCATCATCGTACTCGCTAGATTATTACATATGGAATTCACTTATTTTGTTTCTTTACATCCTCTCTTAAGTTTACACTTATCTTGATCTTATTAGTAGAAAATAAATAGAAATATAAAGTAAAAGTAGAAAATATATATCCACCTATAATATAACTATGCACTCTAGTAGAAAGCAATTTTGAGTTAGAAAAAAACAAACAAAAATAAAACAGAAATTGTTATGTATGAATAATTTCTGTTTAATACAAATCAATATCCAAACAAAATAGGAGGATCACCTCACACAACAAATTTTAGTAATGCACAACAATATACAAGCAGTTATTACACATAGTACATGTTGATGTTGCATAACATTGTTGTGCATGAACCACTTTTGTTGTGTGAGGATCACCTCCCAATTAATAAACTGATAAAGCATCTTTATCGGACATGACGCGTGACGTGTAAGAGAATTCACTTGCATGATTAATTTCCAATCCAGGTCAAACAACCATGGAATATTATTATTAATATTAATATATTATTAATTTAGTAATTAGTAATAATCAATAGTGTCTCTCTTGTATTCCCTACTTTTAGTGAATCATTTCTTTTTAACAAACATTTAAAATTAACATGAAATCGATCTTCTGCATGTGCTTTTTTAACATCACGACTAAACACAAACAACCTCTAAAGTTATTTTTATTAGAGTTAATTACAAAGATGGTCCCTGTGGTTTGATGAGAATTTCACATTTAGTCCTTTAAACTCGAAAATTACACTGGTAGTCCTTATGGTTGACATGTTGTTTCACTTTTGGTCCTTTAGACTAACTCCAGTTAAATTTGACCGTTAGTCAAAGGGTATTCTAGTCATTTTGCATCTTATCCTTATTACCAAACAACAGGGACCATCTTTGTAATTAACTCTTTTTATTATTATAAATTTGAAACTTATATGATGAATAAATTCAGAAAATAAGGATTTAATTGGATATCAAAATAAAAGATAAAGTAAGTGGATATCTTTTATCTTTTAATATAAATCAACAACAACAACGATACCCAATCCCGCTAAAGCGAGGTATGGAAGAGGTGAGATGTAGATAATCGTACATCTACCCGTAGGTAGAGAGATTGCTTCCTGAACAAAGACCTCCAGCTGCTTAGCAACATAAAACAATAAAAATATATGAAAAAAATGTTAAAAATAATAATGAAAAAAAATAAATAAACAGATAAACAACCTACAATATGGGCACAACCCACCATTATAAAGAAAGACAATAAAAAACCAAAACCTAAACAGCCTTAGGTTCAATACCTATGTTAGCTATTAACATAAGAAAAGAAAGTCGAACCAAAATTTATAGCCCTATGATGTAAAGTGCAGTCTCTCTTCTACCTAATCCTGGATCCTAATCTTCCTTCTCCATGAGCGCCTATCTAAGATCATGTCCACCGAGAGAGAAAGCTCCCGCAAGTCCGCTCTAACTCTATCTTCCCACCTCAGAAAAGGTCGACCACGCCTCCTAGTGCCCTCCACTGTAAGCGATTCTGCTCTCCTAACTGGTGCTGTAGGAAGCCTCCTTTTAACGTGACCGATCCACCTCAATCTCCCTTCTCTCAACTTGTAGACAATAGATGTCACTCGTAATTCGTTTCTAAAAACCCCAACAGGAATTTTATCTAATAACGTCTTCGCACACATCCATCTGAGCATCCTCATCTCCGCCACTTCTAACTTCTCCGCTTGCGCCTTTTTCAGGGGCCAACACTCTGATCCATATAACATGGCAGGTCTAACAGCTAGTCTGTAGAATTTCCCTTTAAGCCTAGGCGGTACTTTCTTGTCACAAAGCACTCCTGACGCCGCTCTCCACTTCCGCCACCCTGCCTGAATACGGTTGGAGACATCTTCCTCTATCCTCCCCGTTCTGTGTAAAATGGATCCTAAGTACCTGAAAGACTCCTGGGGTCTCAACGTGTGCTCCCCTATACATATATCTTGGCTCTCGTCGATATCGGTCTTGCTAAAATTGCAAAAAAGATACTCAGTCTTACCTCTACTAATCATAAGTCCTGAGTCCTCTAACGCAGCCCTCCACTGTTCTAATCTTCTGTTTATCTCCTCCTTTGAATCAGAAACTAAGACAATATCATCTGCGAAAATCATACACTATGGGATGTCTCCTTGGATAGTGTTTGGATATCTTTTAATATAAATAAAAGATTAATTTTAATCAATGTACAATCCTATGTATTCATTTTACAAGTTAATTTAATTAGACAATTTAATTATCCATCTTAATAAATTTTGAAATTCAATTTGGACTTTCTTTAGTCAAATTTGGATTCAATAGTTTAATTTAAATCATAATATATGTGAAAAAATTCCATTTATGTGCTTATTAAATAATAAAATATTATATTTGCCCATCCAATATATTACAAATATCATATTTATCCTTTATAACATTTTAAAATATCAAACTTGATCATATTTTTAACTTTATCATTCAAATATTTTATAATTATTTTAAATTTGTTTAAATTTATAACCAATAAATACTTAATCATATTGCTCATAATTGTAACAAGAATAATCGATGACATATTACAAGAAATACAATCACATCTTTTTGTATCATGTTACCACTTCTGCCGTCACGTTTTCGCTCCTTCTTGCGTCGATGCTTCCACCATAGGTCGGGGTGTCGACGCTGCCCCTCGTAGTTTTTGTAATTTTCATTTATTTCTTGTTTTATAATTATTTAATATATTTTATTAATGTTTAATATTTATAATTTATCAAACCAACCCATATATCAAACATGTATCTTATCTAGTATTCTATAAAAAAATATCTAAATAAATCAAAAGTTAAACCAATATCAAGATTGAAATTACCTTTTTCTTAATATTTCTAAAAGATATATGATAGTATGTTTTAAATTAAAAATACCTTTTTCTTAAGTACTTATTTTATATAAATAAATTAAATATAATCAATACAACTTTAACCTAATTTTGGTGTCTTTATCAACTCCCATGCATGCTAGGATAAAGGCGGAAAAGGATACATGTGTGTGAGAGATCTCCAAACTTTGCTCGTACCTTTTTGTGTATACTTTGGCAAAGCTAAAGTCATGGGTTTGATTGGTCAAGCTGAAGTCGAACTTTTTGCTAGGAGACTTAATTGTAAGATAGGCAAGTAATCTCTCTATCATTTATCTTTGTCTTCTAATCGGATGATCCATGAATAAATGTGAATCTTGGATTATATATTAAACTAGTTTTCTGTAAAACCTCGATATTGAAGTTTAATTTGTTTTCTTTTAAGGGATAAAGTGAAATTACTTAAATTAGTGTTGGGAAGTTGGGACTTTGCGGTATATTACTTTTCCCCTTATAAAGCTCCTATTAAGATTCACAAAAATTTGAAGGGTCTTAGAGCTAACTTTTTGGGGGATAAAAAATGGAGTTAAAAGATATCCTAGACATCTTGAGATTTATTTTTACTTGAAGACACTAATGGAAGGTTGGGGTAGGAAATTTAAAATCAAAAATTCAATAGGAGGCATTTATGAGGGGATGTAATTCTTCAAACTCGTGTACAAATAAGTAGGGTCTTGTTGACGTCCAAATTCAAATTTTCTTCTTTTATTATTTAAAGAAAGAATAGAATGCCTAAGACCATCCGTTATGGTGGCGGGTTGGCCTCCGAGTTTGTAGCGGGTAGCCAAAGGAACACCGTTACGGGTGTCCTTGACTCGTAGGGTTCCAATTCATCCGGGTTCCACAACTCGCTGAAACATTCCCCACCCCCTACCCCCACACCCCCACACCCCCACTATCTACCAATCATACTTTAACTTTATTTATTTATTTATTTAAAGTGAAAGGGAAAGGGAAAAGGGGGAGTATAACGGGTGTAGTGAGTAAGGGAAAGGGAAGGGGAGAAAAAATGATGTGGCACTGATGTGGCAGTGGGTAAGGAAAGAGGAAAGGGGAAGTATAACGGATAGCCTAATTGTGTTCTTAAAATCCGTTCGAGTGAATGATGTAATTTTCCTCTTTCATGTTTTTAACTTATTTTGTATTATTTCTAGTATCTTGCTAATCTCTTCATTAATGGAAACTTTTACTTGTCAAATAAAAAGTTTTACATTTCAATATTTTCATTTATCCTAATGAAAATTTATGTTTCCTCCAATTTTATTATTTTGCATACTCATAATTGATTTGCGTAATGTAAATAATTCTCCATTAGCGTCTTATCTCTTAATTTTGACACTTATTCTAATTAATTAAGTAGAAAAATAAGTAGGAATATTAGTAAGAATAGCATTGCACCCGCGCAATGCGGCGGCAATAACAATATTTTGTACTCGATAACATGTTTGATTTAAAAAGTAGGGTATGGTATGTGAAATGCAATGTTAGTCAACATATCCATCTATTTTCTACCTTTTCTGATTTCTTTACTTATTTTTTTACAATCAACCATTTTATTAGTTGTTAAAATAGTTTTTGAAAAACAACTAAAAAATATTATTATTGAATAATTAGAGAAAAATATATTATAGCCTTAAAATTGTATTGATGTAAGTAATTTAGCGATAATATGATAATTAAATAATAATTTAGCTTAATAATTTATTTAAGTAATAATTGTCTTAAATTAGTTAAGATAATCAAGGGAATGATTGGTTAAGTTATTGTTTTAAGTGTTTGTATCTTAAGCAAAAAAATTGTACTACTTAAAATTAAGTAGTTTTAAAATTTTTAAGAGAGAGAAAGTTAAATGCTTTATAATGTAGTATAAATATATAGAACTCCTCTTATGTAATACCTTGTGAATATGAAGGAAATATTTTTAGTCAAACATACTATAAATAATAATACGGAGTAACATATATAACATTGATTTATACACAACAAAATATATCCATACACAACAACTATAACCAATTTAATATCGCATGATACAAGTTAATAATACGTAGAATTATTTTACATAAATAATTATATCTTGCAAAAATCATTTCCTAACATATAGTTTGAAATATATTTCCTAGCAAATAGTTCAAATATAAAGGGTGTGTTTGATACAACTAGATGTGACTGAAGCGGGGCTAATTTATTGATAACATTGTCAAACCAAATCATAAGCTACTTGAAAATAATTTTATTTTAAGAGCTTATAAAAATTATATTTTTAATAATCCTCACAAAATTTTAGCACCCAAACTAAAGGACTAAAACTTATAAAAACTAAAACCCAAAACCCTATAATTCTTCATAAACTTGTTATCAAACACAATCAAACATACATAGAAAAGACAAATCAATACAAAGTATGCATTATGCCAAATCCAATGCTTTTGGTTAGGCATTTTATGTCTTACACGGTGAAATAAAGTGGTTTTTCTAACATTGAATAATTAATGCTATCTAGTCTATTTCTCGTCCTCCTCGTCAAATATTCTGACGCGTAGCATTAATGTACAACTACTCTTTAAAAACTTTCTATTATGTAACCGTAATTGAGTCTCACAACTTTTAAAAAAATCTATAAACATTTACCTACCTGGGTGTATTTAGTAAATGTAACTATTAGTTACAGCAGAAAGTTAATAGGTGATAGTTTGAGTTAGAAATTGTATCTATTATTTATATATTTGTTTTAAAAGATAGCTATTATTTGGATTTGAATGATGTAAAATGATAAAAAAAAAAGATAAATAATAAATATAAGAGGAATTGTAAAACAATCAAAGATAAAATTTAGATAATCTTGTATATAAAAAATTTTCAGCTTCTTTTAAAAGCAAATTCAAGAATCTTTTTATTTTAGAGCATTATGGGTATGTTTGGCGGAAGTCGCTGGTAGCTGTAGCTGGAAGCTGTTAGCTGATAGCTGTAAGCTGGAAGCTGATAGCTGGAGCTGGAAGCTGTTTATTTTATTTATATGTGTTCGGAAAATTAGCTGGTAGCTGGAGCTTAATAATGTAAAATGACAAAAAAAGACAAATTACAAAAATAGGAGGATTTATAAAATAATTAAAGAGGGTATTTAGGTAATTTGGTATATAAAAAGTTCCGGCTAGTTTTAAAAGCTACTTCAAGAAGCTTTTTGTTTTAGAGCTTTTTTATTTAAAAAAAGCTTCCAGCTTTTTCATCCGAACATGACTTGTAGCTTTTTCTTTCAAAACAAAAAGCTACCAGCTCCAATAAGCTTTAAAAAGCTTCATACCGAACATACCCTATGTTTATACAAAGTTTCCTATTTTTTCATACAAAAAAGACCTGTGGCATTTTACTTTGACATAAAAAATAAACGGCTATAAAAAAATGAGTACTAAACACACCTCTAATTCACATCTTATGTTTTTAAGAGGATTTGAACCTCAACAATTAAAAGACCGAGTACCTTTGTCATCTTCATACCGCTAATCAAAAGAGTCACTCATTTTTTAGTTGCTAGTAAACTGAAAGACGCGTATGTCTCAAGACATTGCGAGTATTAACAACAAACTTAATAAATCTGATTATTTTAGTTATTTTTATTCACTTAGATTAACAATTATAGTAAATTAAATTATTAATGGTGAAGGTTAAGGTAATTAGACCACAGAGCAGCCCTATTGAGTGGAAAGGGCACTTAGGCTCTGGCTCAAGGCGTGACCAAATAGATGGCATAATATGTTTTTTTTTTTTTTTGAAAGACAATATATTATATAAATTAAAAGCTAGCAAGATGCTAGATAATACAACGACTCAATAAATAAACAAGAACATTTACTACGAACACATAATCCAGCAAATCTAATGATACCCAATATTAACAGACGAATCCAATCAACCTATCTAAAATTCACAAACCACATAGGGCAGTCACCCGGTGAACTCGATCTTATCCAACCTCGACCTTAACGTTTTCAACGAACTCCCCGAACAAACAACTAACAAAGATCACACCGTCTAACCAGGTGGTGGAAATACGATATTTCAGAGCAGATATAGTGGACTGTCCCGAACAGTTGGAAACCACGAACCATGAACCGACCACGAACCGACCACGATAAACACGACGCGAACCCAAACCACTCGAACTACGCATTTTCCGACCAAGAATCTTGAAATCTAAGACGACAATTGAAACCACGAAACAAATAACTACCTAGAATGTGAACCTTGACAGGCCGAAACACTACTATAATACCCATCAACGACCGGAAATTGACCCACAACCACACCTACATCAGCTGGAAACGACGCATCCATGAAACGCGAAACGAACAACATCCTCGAACAGGAACCACGATCGGCAGTCGGAAAGACAATGACCGCCGGTAGCAGTCTATAACAGCCACAAAGGGGAACCTTTTGAAAATAAACGATCTGGGTCTAAAACTGAACATAAACGATCCACGAAACTCGAACCATAGTACGAAAACTTGAAAGAACAGTGGTACACGAACCACAATCTGAAACTTGAACTTTGAAATTGTGAAAAACAACCTGTAACTCGAACCACAATCTGAAACTAAAACAAGATCCGTGGCTTGAACCGGGGTCTGAAACTCGAACCACGATCTTACCTGAAACTAAGATCCGAAGCTTGAATAGGGATCTGAAAACTCGAACCTTGATTTGAAACTAGAACACGATCCGTAACTTGAACAGGGATCTGAAACTCGAACCACCATCACGAACCACCTGAAAACTCGAACAAGAGATCTGAACCTCGAACCACGATCTCGAACCACATCCGTAGCTTGAACAGGGATCTGATACTCAAACAAGGGATCTGAAACTCGAACATGGATCTGAAACTCGAACCACGATCTGAACCGAAACCAAGATCCGAAGCTTGAACAGGGATCTGAAAATTCGGACCACGATCTAAACTAAAACAAGACCCATAGCTTGAACAGGGGTCTGAAACTCGAATAAGGATCTGAAACTTCTGAAAATTCTAGACCAAACGATCACTTTTTACAGGAATTTCAAACAAAAAAGGAAAACGAAAGATGAGGGAGGAGGTTCTCCGGACCGCCGGCTAACGCCGACGGCCAGAGAAGAAAGCGGCGGCGGCGGCTAAAATAGGGTTTTCTGGTTGGGAACGCTGAGGACAGAGAGATTATTTGGATGGCATAATATGTTTAGTCCATTAAGTACGTAATACTAGGATCGTTAGATATTAAAAAACACAATAACGTAGAGAGAGAAATAACCATGTCTAAGTAAGCGGTTAGCAACTGAAGATGAAAGATGGATTGTTAATTGGTCAATACCCAAAATCATAATCCTTGGAGATAACCTGCAAATTCCTAGTAATTGAATGAGCAAGAGAGACAAGGAGTGCGACTCAGACTTGTGTTATGTAGTATGTGCAACTATTTGACGTTTGTGTGTCTGTGTGATGGGCTGAGCGACCCTAGGACTGAGGGAAAATGGTCGGTGGACGACTCCACACTCACGACTAGTGATTTCTAATCTAGTATGTTATTTTTCTTTATTTCTTCATAGATTCTGATTTCCGAAATTCTGATTTATGGATAGTCTTAATTTGACCCACGGGGAATTAGGCACAACCTCTTTTAGGCCCATGTTCGCCTTCTTTTACCCTTCTCATTTGGGCAATCAGATGGGGTGTGTGGTGATGTGTGTTTTACGTACTAGTTTTAAATTTACAAAATCTGAGTTTATTATATACTAAAAACGATACAAATATGCAAGAGAACCTAATCAGTTTTCTTAGTATAGTGAATAAGCACGTGTTCATACACTTGGGCAATGAGTATGATTTGATATTTAATTATACTAATTAAATATCAAACTAAATTAACTATTAAAAAAACAATTAAGATGGATTTTGTGAAATTTGCACTTTCAATTGAACTTTACCACTAACAAACCTAGAAAACACCTAAAGCAATACAAAGGAACAATAAAGGAATGGACTTGGTAAGATTTAACTTATGCATGAAGACTTTCCTCCCTAAATTTGGTTTCACTATTTTCAAGTTGGATAATTTCAATCAAACATGTGCAATGGATAACTTATTATCATCTACCGATTTCTAAAGTGATTAGACTATTGATCTGATTATCTAACCTTCTAATTATGTCAATTAACAACCTTTATGATCATAAGATACATTAATAGGCACAATTAGTTGATTTTGGTTCGAGTCAAGAACAACTTAATCTTATCAAGATTCAAGTTAAATAAATAGATTGATCCTCTAATTTATGAAAACTCAGTTTATAAACAATCACAAACAGGTTCCAAAACATATATTAATCTTGATTAAATAATACTTGATAAATACATAATAAAAGTATCTAATTTCATGAAAATTAAACAACTTTACAAAGAGTTCATCACCTCTAGTGAGGAAAATAGAAATCTAGCCTAACATATTCATAGCAACACCCTGAAATTCATTCAAAAACATTGAGAATAGGGACGGAACGAAAAACCGTATGAACATATGATATAAAGCCAAGAAATCTTCAATCGTAAGCCTTGTTCTCCAAACTAATCTCCAGTCTTCCTTGAGTGGCTTCTAGAACGTTCAGGGATGCTTTTAGAGATTGAAAGTTTTAAAATTTGGATTGTAACCTTTGGAACAGATATGGATTGTGTTATATATAGTTGAGAAAAAACAAGCCTGACGCGTCGCGTCAATGCATCGGACGAGTCGCGACCACTAGAATCCTCTAGTAATCCGATTTCCTTTTCAGACTTTGAAATCCGTGTATTATACTCTCCGACGTGTCGCGATCTCGATCTTCAAATTTTCACTATTTTTGTATTTTTCTTGATTTTTCTCGTTTTAGCTTCAATTAAAACTCAACTCTTGTCTTTCTAATCTAAAAACTAAATAAAAGTTTAAAAAAATACCGTTTTGAACTATTTAAATAATTTTCGATTAAAAACACCCGGAAATCGCGTATTATATATAATTAAGAAAAACGATATCAAACAAGTACATGATTAATCTTTGTCGAAACTTTAGCCATTTTACTTATTCGATAGAACAAGATTGAAAGAAAACAAAAACACAAGTTGCAACATAGAAATCATCCATCACTCACTCTTGAAAGAAAGGACGAATCGCCCCCGTGCAATGTATCAAGACTAAATTAAAAAAAAAAGACACGTTTTACATAAAGTGAACGGTAAAGAATATATTATAATTACTATTAGTTATTTAGTTATACTTAAACTAAAACGTGGATTCATTTAAAAACTAATAAAAAGAAAGAAGGATTTAATAACCGTAATTATGCTTAATACAACATGAAAAGACGAATGAAAAAAACAGGCTTCACGTACGTCATTATCATTTGCAATATGACAAGATTAAAAGAATCAGATGATTATGCGATTACCTTAGCCTCATCCTTGTTTTCTTAGATCTGGCGCATCGGAAGCACGGGTAGGCAAGGGCTGCCCCGACCCGAGCCAGCACACCATCGCTCTTAGGCGGGTGTGCACGGGCTCCGAGCTCGAACGGGTCTCTCGACTGGCGCAACATTTAATTTTTTTTCTTTTTCTTTAATTTCCAACGGTAACTTTTATATATATATTATTTTTTTATTTTTTTCTTCTCCCCCTCCTATATATATACCATTTAACCCCAATATTTTTTACACACAAAATCCCTCCTCTTCTTATTTTCTCTCTATTTTACAACTCTCATATTTTTTTTTTTTAAATATGGACAAAGGGAAACAAAAACAAGGCTTCAAAACGCCATGCCGCACGTCAAAATCCCGAGGTGGAAGTAGTCACATTTATTTTATAAATTATGTATGTTTATTACCTTTTTAGTCGAATTTATGTAAATTCCGTTTATGAAATATTATTAATTATTTTATATTTTATAGTCTTTGAAATAATTATATTGTTTAAATTATTCTACTAGTTATTTTATATTTATAATAATTAAATTTATGTTAATTGATCATAGTTGAAAAAAATAAAAAAGATAAATGGTAAAGATAGAGGGATAGAGAGGATTGGATGTGGGGGTAGAGGGTTAGAAAGAGTTGGAGGTGGGAATTGATGTAGATGCTGATATGGGAGTGGAAACAGGAGGATAAGTAATGCACATGGTCTTAACATGTCTAATCATAAGAACGAGCTTTACTTAAAAATCAAGAACTTTTGAAAGTTTGTCCAAAACGAATCCGGTTATTAATTTTGATGACAGAGATGATCGATGATGTACCCTTCAACGTCCCATAACTGCGAAGAGCTCGAATGTCCAAGTGTAAAAAATTTATAAAAAAACATTCATCAATCGTATCGCAACATATTTTTATTGTATATAATAAATATTTATTATGTATAAATCTGCGGCTATCTGGAAATTTATAAAAACGTATCATATACTTATAGTGAAAGTCTACTCTAAGATATTCCATAATTCTTCTAATCTCAAATCTAATGATTCCTAATGAAGGAAGTGAGAGAAAGTTCCCATGTTCTTTAGAAATCCTCCCATATGTCTTCACAGCTTTGTACTGCTAGCTAGTCTTCTAGATGAATTAGGTAGGAAGTTTCTTATAACGTAATCATTA
Organism: Pulicaria dysenterica; assembly: GCA_947179395.2. NCBI lineage: Eukaryota > Viridiplantae > Streptophyta > Magnoliopsida > Asterales > Asteraceae > Pulicaria > Pulicaria dysenterica. Next base: position 109,568,306 of record OX359290.1, on the reverse strand, counting down.
TTAATTGAGAGACGATATATTCTTATATTTACAAGTTCAATACTAGTATTAAAATCATTAAGGTTTACATATTATTTTATGATGAGTAGGAGGATAAAGTAGAAAGAAAAAATAGAAGAATATATCATTTTTCTTATTAATTTAATACAAAAACATTTTTAATTTGTTTTTGTGAATATAAGTTTTCATTTGCAAATATTACTTCACGTCTATAATCTATGATCTCCATTTTTTCAAACAAGATTCGCCTTTGCTTTACTTAGCAGTTAGAATCGTTTCTCTATATGAAAAATATTTAGTCTATCAGTCAATAAGATTTGAAGTTAAGATTTGTTATATTCATAATCATTTAAATAAATAATATTATAATTATTTTAATGTTTATCTATATTATATTATAAAACATTTACCTTTCTCTCTCTTAAGATTGTTAAGACTACTTAATTTTAAGTAGTACAAGTTTTTATGCTTAAGATACAAAACATTAAAGCAATAGTCTAACCAATCATCCCCTTAATTGTTTCATCTAATTCAATGCAACTATTACTTTAACAAATCATTAAGCATCACAATAACTATTTAATTTATTTAATTTTGACTAAAGTATTTACAATCAATGCAATTTCAAGGCTATAGTATTTTTTTCTCTAATCATTTAATAATAATCTTTTTTATTGTTTTTTAAAAGCTATTTTAACAACTAATAAAATGATTGATTGTAAGAAAAGTAAAGAAATCAAGAAAATAGAGAAAAAACATGGATAGGTTGAATAACACTGTATTCCACACATACCATACCTTACTTTTTAAATCAAACATGTTATCGAGTATAAACTATTGTCATCGCCGCCGCATTGCGCGGATGTAATGCTAGTTTTATTTAAAGAGTATGTGAATTAACAGGACATGAAGTTAGGTATTGTTAAGTGAATACTTTATTTTCTCCTTCTATAAGATGGATTAACTAAATGAAGGTTATTATTGGTTGAATTTAAAATTTAAAAGATATCGTTTATATGCATGAATTTCTCTTCAAATTAAAAGATTTCATTAGGATTTTGTTTTTTAGGTTGGAGTCAAACACAACGTACCTAACATGTTCTCTTATATACAAAACAATGAACCCTTATTTAAAACGATAATTATATCTCTTCGTACGACTTACTTTTATATTTATAGAAAACATAATTGACCATATTTAATTCAAAAGTTAATGTCATTGAATAGCATATTATTATTCAAAATAGTTTGTGTAGGTTTTTTTTTATCCAAATAGGTTTTTTTTATCGGCAAATGAGGGCACTTCCCCGCCTCTCCAGTGAGGGTTCGAATTGGTTGATGGCGGGTTTTCAACCGCTAGCCTTGTTATTTGGCTGTAACCAAGGTTCGAGTATCACACCTTCACTCAGTGAAGGAAAAACCCCTAAGGGAAAACACTCAACCCACTGTATGCAGCAGGATTTGATCCTCCAACCTCTTGCGAGGAAGGAAGGTTTTATCCAAATAGGTAGCTTGTTTTGTGATAAACTGTAAAATTAAGTAATGACTTAAATTTTATGATAGGAGTTTTGGCTCTAACTGAAATTCCCACAGTTGGATCAGCGAAATTCCTTCATAGATTATTTGAATTTTCCGATTAGAGTTTAGCTCTATAAAAGGATTCTCTTGTTCCAATAGAATATTTATACTTGAGACAAAAGATTCGAAACTTTATTAACCGAATATTGTATCAAAGTATCACATCATCTTTTTTGTGAAATCAATGGGCATCTAATTTCAGGTGTTGTTAGTCGAATCTCTTATATATTGATCTTACTCTCTCGTATCATCAAAATTCAAAGTATCCTCAATGTCAAGAAAACGGTTGTGCTTTATTAAAAACTAGCTAAGCGACCCGTGTATCAACACGGGGATGATATAAGTCAATTTTAAATTTATATAGTTTTAAAGAGTACTAACACTTTAAGATAATTATAAAACATAGATAGGAATATAAAATCTCGTAAGAAATGATAAACATTACAGAAGTTTAAAATTCATACATAAGATTATCATTAGATTTTTTATAGAATCTCTTTATAAACAACATTCATAGTTTTATTAGTATGTTTGCCTTCATCATCGCAAATTAAAACTTTTAACACATCCTTACTTTTCACTCGAGAAACCTCCACATATAACTGACATGAGTGAAAATGGGTCGTCTAAAAAACAATCCAACATTCGATAAAGATTGACATTGGCTTTTGTTTATCGTCATTGCAAAACAAACCAAGAGAGATTGTTTTACCCGTAGATAACGTCTTGAGATCGAAGGCCTGCAGATAAAGTCATTGAAAAGTTTTACCCGTTCTTCCATATCCATATACAAAGAAGACTCTGCCTTTACCTTTAATAACAGCGTTTGTAATTTGTTGATACGTACAATTTTGACCATCGTTCATTAAAGAGTATAGACGATCGTGTTCTTCTTTTAGTTTATCCTTATCATAAGATAATTCCTCCTGATCCAACACGTTGCAAGAATCATCAATGTAGTTGAAATTTGGATATGGCATGTTAGGTATATCTTTGAGGCTCATAAAATGACTTTTCAACATATCCTCCAATTTAGCCAAACAGATGTTTTTTTATCACATCCTCATCTAGACTAAGATCTGTCATTATATATAATTAATCAGTATATGAAACATGACAAAAATACAAATACGATAAACTAAATTTATTAAAAATATAAATGAATTTGGTCAAGAAGTAAATATAATACATGGTCTTTGTAGTTCTTGACGGCGTAGGTAAAGAGAGTTTGTTAGTGGGACGGTTAATAGTTTAATAGTTTATATTTTGCAACATGTCGTTTTCAAGGATGTAACGTGTAATTCAATGCCACGAAAAAAAATTCAGCAACATGTCTGTTTTTTTTCAATTTTTCTTAAATTTGTATCAACTATTTTATTAATTTAAAAATAAATTCTAAAAAGTATTTAAAAAATTAAAAATATTTATGAATTAAGGAGAGAGAAGTTAATAAGATTTTGAAAATTATATTGATGTGGATGGATAATTGTATTTGTGTGAGAGAGTTTGTTAGTGGGAGAATATATTTTAAATAAATAAAAAGTTAAAGTTTATTAGGAGAGAGAAATGGTTAAAAATTGAGTGGATGAGATTAATTGAGATAAAATGAAGAGTGGAGATTAAAAGTTGATATAATTTTAAGAAGTTCTTAAAAGTTAATAGGAGAGAGAGTGTTAAATGGTTTATTTAGTAGTATAGATTAAAAATAAATTCTAAAAAGTATTAAAAAAATTAAAAATATTTATGAATTAAGGAAAGAGAAGTTAATAAGATTTTAAAATTATATTGATGTGGGTGGATAATTGTATTTGTGTGAGAGAGTTTGTTAGTGAGAGAAAATATTTTAAATAAATAAAAAGTTAAAGTTTATTAGGAGAGAGAAATGGTTAAAAATTGAGTGGATGAAATTAATTGAGATAAAAAGAAGAGTGGAGATTAAAAGTTGACATAATTTTAAGAAGTTTTTAAAACTTAAGAGCAGAGAGAATGTTAAATGGTTTATATAGTAATATAGATAAGCAAATTTATCTTAAAATTATGACAAGTGTGCGAGACTGCGAGCCACCCGAGAAGCAAGACATTTGTTGTTTTAGACTAAGAAAATGCTATCTTGTTTTGGATATATAAAAACCCTCGAATCTATGGACCCCATTTGGTTTATGGAAATTGTAAGGAACTAGAGTATTTATTGCCGGTGTTTCGTAACGGGAAAAACTTTTATTTATTGCTATTGTATTTTGAAGTATGATTTTTATGAAGACATAAAGCTTTTATTAAGATTGATTTTAATTTATAGATTTTTTATTAAACAATTTATAAATTATTTTACCGTAGTTAAACTTATTCAACTTATTTTATTAAACTTATTCAACTGCATGTAAAATTCAAATCACATCAATAATTTTTAGTTATATAAATAAAAATTTAAATAAAAAGAATAATTTTATTCTAAATAAAAAGGATAAAAAACAAAAAGGTTGATCTTGAACTAAAACGAAAAAAATGAAAACGGAAGAATTAAAAAAGAAATATTAAGTCTGAAATTGCTAAAATAAATTTTAAATTACATTCAATCAATTAATAATTTAATTATTATACTTAATAATCTAAAGAAAAGTAAAGAAAGAAAAATTAAAAGGTTGAAATAGAAACTCTCGAAAAAAAAATCTCAAAGGAATAATTTATTATTAATTTATAATTAATAGAGAAAGGGAAGTAAGGATAAAAAAAGAGGGGTGGAAATTAAAACAAAAATATTGTTGATGCCATGGGTTGAACCCGGGTCCTATAAACCCCAAACACTACAATCCAAAACACTCCAAACCACTCCGCCAAAATCAATCTTGTTTCAAATTCTTGTTTTTAAAAATATATATTGTAAATTTGTTTTTCCTGATAATTGTATGGAATCTATAATTGGATGTAACAAATTTCTATTTGTTCTCGCGTTGCGCTAGAATAAAAACAAATTAATACATTATATCATTATGTGCATCTAAAGTGTTTACTTTTAGTGTTGTTGTATGAAATGTATTAAAATCCTTTTTTCAAAGAAAAAAACAACTTAAATTTTAACGTTTCTGACTAATTATTTTAGCTACACAATTAGTAACTATGAAACCGTTTAAAAAATATTTCAAACGATTATAGCATCGTCTATTTCCTATCTACCACTATAAATCATCCATACTAGTTGGTCGGCTTCCCTAGGAAAACACCTTAGCTTCCCTAAGATGCTTTCCTCAAAATTGATTTTGACATCGTCATTTCCCCAGCCACTACTATTACAACCAACACAAATGATTTTAACCCTCCTTAGTACTCAACAACAACGATGAATAACGATTATTTCTGGCGACTATCCCACTTGACAAAATATATATCACTTTTTAATTAAAATAAAAATAAAAAAGATTTTTTTATTGTAATTATGATAAATCAAAATGGACAAAAAAGAAAAAAAGGAGAAATGGGGTGCAATATATATACATATATTAGTTTAAAAATATGGTGGTTAATGGATCACGTGCCAAAATATCATGAGATTTTAATATCTCATGATATTATGAGTAATTTACCAAAATAGCCTTCAAAATCTCATGATAATTTGCTTCTTTACTTTGCTAATTGATATATAGTATAATTGATATCGATAATTTTCTAATTTTTAGAACATGTTTGGTTCGAGAGATTTTACAAAATTTGTATTTTAAATCCCTTAAAATCTCATGTTTGATTGAAAATAAGAAGAAAAGGATTTTGATTTCAAATCTCGTAGATGTGAGATTTCAAAATTATTTGGGAGAGGTGATATTTCTAAATCCCTCATATGTGAGATTTCAAAATTTAAACCTGTCTATCCAACAATCCACTGTCGCCTTCACCGTATCAATTGACACTTCACTATAGCCGTCATCGCTGCCATAATCAACCACTGCCATAAGTGTCACCGGCATCACCATCGTCTACCAGTTATCTTTATTTTAATAAGATTTGTTATATTATTTTAAATAAATCTGAAAATAAGAATATACTTCAAATATATATTGAAAAAGTAACCATGCATTTTCATGTTGTTTTCAAAAGAGAAGATAAAAAGAGAAAACCATTAATAATAGAATGATTAGAGCGATCGTAAAAACAACACAGATTGTAAAAATGAAACATATATGTTATCATTTTATTTTTCTTATTGTTTTCTTTCTACTTATCTTCTTCTTGTTAACTAATTTTCTTTTCGTATCTAATCTATTGGTTTTAAGATTTGCTATGATTAGTGAATAGCAAAATAAAAAATAATTAAAAATAAAAATAAGAGGGCTCTACTAAGCCGAATAAAGTGGGCCCAGTGGGGTTTTTAATAGATTCAATGTACGCGGTTGTTAGTTGTTACTACTTACTTTGAAAAGATGAAACATCAACATGAGTATAACAAGACTCAGAAATTGGCAAGTTTCAATGGACAAAAATGTTAGGGTTCTATTCTATGCAAAAAGTAGTTTACTTTTCACATACAAATATATTATGCACAAAATATAGTGTGTTGACAATATCTACATAAAGCGATATTGCAGTCACAAACAACTTTGATTATTAAATATGTATTCAATATTGGAAATTGGTTCTTTATGTACAACTTTGATAATATCATACAACTACTATGTTCACATTTGAAAATGCATAGTCTAAACATCAATGAACACAAACCGATTTGTTCGCAAACAACTTTTATTGTATCAGAGTCAGGTTTACCTGTGATTAGTCAAAAATCATAAAAGCTCCATGTAACTCATAAGTATTCAAGTGTTAGGCGTGAGGAAAAAAGAATGTCACACATGGAGGCATGTTGAGTAATGTCACACATCAAACAAAAATGACTTTCGGATGTGTTTAATAAGGGTACTAGACTACTCTACTTATAACCGATCTTACATAATGTGCCTATGGCCCGCATCTTACTTATGCCATGGGTTTAAGGGTTTAAATAAAATATTTAAAGTTATCCAAAATTATATATACATATTAAAGTACAGGACTACAGGGGAATGTTTAAATAACAATGAGAAATTTAATGAGAATGAGAGATTCAATCTCAGTCATTAAGTGGAATTCATTGATGGAGGACGCGGGGGATAGAGTGTGGCAGAGTGCATTTAATTAATTTATGGGTGGGAATTAACATTGAAGGAGGGGAAATTGGACGGCTGGAATTGAGTCTCTCATTCTCATTTAATTTAAGGTTCTCATTTGAACCTTCCACTTATAGTACATAATTTTTTCAGATATATGAACGGTAACTTATTTGTAATGTATTGAAATCTAAATCTTTATAGTTTATATACATAATAAAGAGCAACTAAAATGATAGTTGTTTAACAGATGGAGTGGTAAGTTCTCTTTACTTTAAGGTGTTATATACAAGTTCAAGTCTTGGCTTATGCATAGTTTTATTTCTATTTTTTTTCTTTGGGGTCCAGAATTGCCTCATTAGTTACTATCTTAACTTAATTAGTTTTTATTGTCAGTTTTAATGCTTTACCATCATGCGTCATAGCTATTGCAATGTGATTCTCTCTTTCATTCTATTTAAGCAATTTGTTTCACATATTTATATGTTTCCATTATAACTTTTTTAGTTGTATACGTTTAAAATTTATCTATATGTCGATATAAGTTTTATCTAATAAAAGCGTATTTAAACTTTTTATATATAAAACAAGATTGTTATTTTAAAAACTAAAATCATATTTTTTATTCTTATTCATGAGTCATGACCATAAAATTTTACCCCGTTGTAATGCGCCGGTAAAATCACCTCGTTAAACATATGTATGTGGCAGCCGTGAGATTTTATTTGGGAGAGATTTTAATTTCTTGGGTTTTCATTAAGAACCAAAAATATTTTTGGTAAGTTTTTTTTTATTATTCGCATGTTTGAGGAACGTTTTGATTATTTGCGTTTTTATAACTTTATCATACTTTTCCCATATATTAAAGATGTTAAAGATACGACTTTTAAAAAAAAGTTTCTATCTAGCTATCAAAAACTTAAATTGACGGTTAATAACAATGTATAAAAAGTGGTGTTTGTTTTAGTTATCAAATGCTTGTTTTTTATAATGTCGTTTTTCGACTTATTTTCTATCAATCAATTTATTTTCTTATTATAAGTCTATTATGAATTATATAATTAATCTTGTGAATATTTAAGTGATTGTTAAGAGCGTGTAGGTTTATTTCAAGAGAAGTTATTGCGGCCAACCCAAATAGGCACTTTGCACTTTTTAGGCAAACTAATGTGACGTTTGGCTCGAACAAATGAAATGGCCAAACAAAAGTCATTCTGGTTGCCATTGCTTTTTCATCACTTTATATTAATAATTCTACGTTCGATTTTGGGATACATTATTTATTTTGAAAATACAATTCATTATATTATCATTTTATATAATAATAGCTGTCGTTTAGATTAGTTTAGGGATGGCAACTTATGACATAAAACAAGAGCGAAAATAAACGAATTTAGATCGAACGATTTACGATCATAAATAGATCGATCTAGCTAGCTCTATTAATAACATATTGTAGATTGTGTTATATAACCCTTAGCCCATATAATAACATGCAATGTTTATTACGTGTTTACAGCCATCTAACAATCCGTTTGTTTGACCAACTTGTTTATAACCCTCAGACTTCTTTTAACCTGTTTGATAAAAGAATTATGTATGTGACACTATAAGAAAATTGAGAGTATCAACGACGGTTTTGCCTATGTTACGCTGCAAGAAAAACTATGAATTAGTGGTGACGCTTAAACTAGCGCTACAGATGATTTGCGATAGTGTCTCTAACGCTAATGACTTCCTTGCTAAAACTTACTTAAACCAAGTTTGACCTAAATTTGACTATGACTCGCCTAATTCAGCTAAGCCACTTAGGTTGTAGCCTGTGGCTATTGGCTATTGGTCATGGGTTCAAGTCATGTTAGAGATAAATGGGGATATATTTAGGAGTCTTTAAACCAAGTATGAGTATGAATGACCCTTTTAGACTAAGGTTGACCATGATTGACCTGATCTTGACAATAATTCATCAATTTGAACAAAGTATGATCTTGATGAATCAATCTCAATCAATAATCATATTAAACTCCCTGACAATGTGATTGATGATATGGATATGACCAGTTTTGACGTTCAAAATAAATTACATTAAACTACTTTGACCATATACCTGATTAATATTGATCATGATTGACTTGTTTAAGTATTTTACGACACTTTTCTAACCAACTATGACTTTGAATTACCCTTTTAAAACTAGTTTAACCATGATTAACCCAATGTTTTGATTCACCTGATTAAACAAAAATAAACTTTCATGGGTTGTTATTGACGACATTGGCTTCGTTAAACAAATTATGACTTATTCAAACCAAGTATGACTTTTATTCACTTGTTTGAAAGAATATATGACTTGTTTAAAACATTATATTTAACAGAATGTGATTGTCTAAATAGACACCCCTCTTTTATTAATTGACACCCCTAACTAACTCATTTCTATTCTAACCAAGCTTCTATCCTAACTAATTTTTGTCTTAACTAAAATTGTCTTAATTTGTAACTTTTGCTTTTTTTTTTAAATATTATAATTTTAAAAAATAAAATTATTTTGGTATTTAATTTTATATTTCATATATAATAACCAAATAACAAATTAGGAGGTTTTAAACTTAGCTTGTTAATTATAAGCTTATCAGCTATTATCTAATTTATAAAAACTTAAAACTAAAAAAAGTAAACGGAATTTATGAAATATATATAAAAATAATAATTAAATTAAACTGACTTACCTATAACTGAGCTTATTAGTCATCAAAATAATTATTGTATTTATGATTTATCACTGTTTCCATCATTAACTTGCTTGTATAGTTGTATCGTAACATTTTGTATTTATTTTTAAAAAAAAAGAAAAACTACTGTAGATGGGGTGATGGTCTGTTTGGACTTTAATGGGTTATGGGCCGGTTACGCATCCATGTTTTGAAGAGCGAACTTAGGAAAGTTTGTTACTACGTTTAGAATCCATGTTTTGGATGAGTTTATACAAAATAATTTTATAAACTAAAAACATATTCTATAACTCTCAAAACCCTATTCGATCTTTACTAAATAATAATTAATAAGAAAACATTTCAATTTTTAATAGAAATCATAGCTATAGAAGACTTTTTAATCTCAAACAAGTAAACTTGTCAAGCATTGTTTACTAAAATGTCATAACAAAAACGACAAAGAACATGTCTCAAAATCTTAAAAGTTATAAATAGTAGTTAAGTGAGTAACATGATCAGTTAGAAGATTAGTAAAGAGAATACAAAGCTTTAGTAGAATGTTTATATAACAAAATGTATTTTTCTTAATAATTATAGAAGTATGATAAAATCTATATCAAAATATAGATATTAAAAAGACAGTCAGTCATAAACACATAATTATTCTTACACCAAGCATTATGTACTAAATGTTATAAGAAAAAAGGAAATAACTACGTAAATAAATTCAAAGAATATAAGAACAAAACTAATATAAATTAAAGTAAAAGCAAAACCCGTAACAAACTTTGACGCTTAATTCGGCGATAAAATTATTTGTTTTAAATAGATGTAAATAATATTAAAACATACTTCCGATTAAAATGGACCTTAATATTTTATGGGGTTGTCTATAGAGACACCCTATTTTTACTAATTGACACCTCTAACTAATTTCCTACTTAATCTCCTAACCTAATTAGTGTTGTTGTCTTAAACTATTTTGTCTTAACTTCTAATTTTTATCTTTTTTAATGTATTATTATTTTAATATTAAATATGTTTTATCTTTTTTAATGTATTATTATTTTAATATTAAATATGTTTTATTATTAAGTCCATCCATCATATATTTTTGAATAAGAACCTACCAATTGAAACGGACAGTTGGTTTTTTTGGTGCCACTTTTTCTACTTGTTTCTTTAGATTGGTATTCCCGGCCATGGTCACAAATAAGCGTGACATAATACACCACACCATTTTTTGCCTTTGATCTTCTCATTACGATGACATAGCCTAGAGGTAATGCCGTGCTGTTTACCCATTCCATCAACTCCTCATGTGACACGAACACCTAAAAAATAAATAATCTTTGTTAACATATAATATATTTTACGAGGACAAAAATACTATCATAATAAGTAATATACCCGATCAATCGAAAATGGTGATGCATCATTAGAGATTTTATCATCTTCATTTGAGTTAACCATCTTTTCTGTAAACGCTGCATATCACAACAAAAATTAAAATACTAAAAATATTGATTTAACATAATTAAATCAAAATTAAAAAATTTCAAAAATTAAACTACAATAAATAATAAAAAAATTATATTTTTTCACTTCATCACTTTTAAACACCAAGCTAAAAAAATAATTAAATTAATATTACAAATTAAAAAAAATTAAAGTTAAATCTTAAATCTCCCCTTCCCAATAAAAATTAAAATGTATAGCTTTTATAATAAAAATTTTAAAAAATTAAATGTTCCCTTCCCCCAAGAAACCCTACATATCATCTCATCTTCTCTCTCACTCTCCATATCTCTCCCTCACCCTCTCCCTCTCCCTCTCCCTCCTGCCAACAGCCTTCCCCCATCGACAATCGCCGCCGGCGTCGGGTTCGTAGTCGGGCAAACGACCGCCGCCGCCTTGACCTTCGTAACCTGCCATCCGCTGCTGCAGCTCGCTCTGCCGCCTTCTTCACGGATTACCAACACCACCGCCCTCCATCTGCCGCTGCCTTACCGCAGCCGGTTCGCCATCTGCAACTGCCGCAACGGCGCTGCCGGTCCGCCGTCTGCCATCGCTGCCGCCGTTGTCTACCATCTTCGAATTCAAACATGTATACAAGGAAACATATAACTTGATTACCTTCTCTAGCATCGATCTAATGTTAATTACATTCATCTAATTTTTTATTTATAGATGAAGATTTAAAAGATAATACTTATCCCTTATCATATAGGATATAATTTTTAAACTTTAAAAAAAAGATTTTGATTGTTTGTATCTTATGCATTATTACTTGTACAAAATTCAAATTTGCTTATATTTAGGGAAGAAAAATCGGACCATCTATTTGTTTGAAATTTTTTTTGACTTTTGTCTTAAGGGTGTCTTTTAGATTACTTAGTGTGTCTATATAGCAGCACCCTATTTTATTTAAGGTGTCTTTTAAATATTTTAAATTGGGGTATCCATATATCAACACCGAATATTGTAAATATCTAATTTTTTAACCAAATTTTGTGCAAAAATTAAAGCACGTGTTGTTCGGACAATCGGACGTACGAAGTACGAAGAAACCTGTCCTATTTTTATCACCGAAATAAACATCGATATTACACAATTGTTTCCTCAGTTAGTATGATTAGTAAAAGGAAGGAAAGTAGGCCCAATGGGCTTTAGAGTGGATTCAATGTATGTACTGTAGATCATGTTGTCATAGAACATCTATCTGTACCTTTCAGATAGAGGTGCACAAAAAATCCGAATATCCGATTTTGTGCAAAAACTATCCGAACCGATTTTTTATAAAACCGGATTTTTTTCAAACCGGAGCGGATTTAACCGGTTTTATCCGATACGATCCGGTTTTAATCCGATCCGAAACCGGTTACACTTTTGTCCGAGAAAATCCGGTTTTAATTCGTACGAAACCGGTTACACCTCTGTCCGAGAAAATCCGGTTACAATCCGAAAACCCGGTCCAAAAAAACCAAAAAAAATCCGGTCCGGATTTTATCCGATCCGGATCAAATTAAAATCCGAAGATGTGCACCTCTACTAGTTTCAGAGTATGTTTGAGATGACATACTGAACAAAAGATCAGATCATAATACTAGTAAAAGTATATAATCATAGTGTTGTAAAATAAATATATCGAATCATGTAGAAATAAAATACGAATAAATAATAGAAAATGAGAATACCAAGAATTAACGTGGAAGAACCTTTTACGGAAAAAAACCACGGGCATAAACGATGATATCACTATATAGATAAAATATGAGGATGGTTAAAAGAACGTAGGTAATCAAACGTAATCTAAACCTACGAATAACAAATAATAAAAACTAATAAAATATAAACTTGGTTATTGCCAACAAAAACACAGAAAAGAAAACCAAGCAAATCTCTCTCTAGGTGATATGTAACTCACGGATGAAAACCATCATCAAATAATGTGTATATTATCAACAACAACAACGATACCCAATCCCGCAAAAGCGGGTTATGGGGGATGTATAAATGTAGACAATCATACCCCACAAACAGGGAGATTGCTTCCTGCAGAGGACCTCCGGCCGTGAAAATAATGTGTATATTATAATGACCCTAATTAGATAAGGCTTTGAGCCGTATGAAAGAAATTAGGATTGGATAATTCTTATCCAATTTCAAATATGGCACCACAATATATATATATATATATATATATATATATATATATATGTGTGTGTGTGTGTGTGTGTGTGTGTATGTGTGTAAAAGTTCAAACGAGAACTGTTTTTCGTACGAGAACCGCGAAAACCAATCTGAGCCGTCCAATTTCCCCTCCTTCAATGTCATTGCCCAACAATGAATTCCTCACATGCACCCTGCCACACTTGATCCCCCCACGCTCCACATTCACGAGTTTCACTTTATTATATCAACGGCTAAGATTGGTTATCGCAGTTCTCGTACGAAAATCAGTTCTCGTTTGAACCGTCCCCTATATATATATTGTAAAACCAATAATTTTAGATTAAAAAAATATTATACTAGTACTTTGGAGGTGAAATAAGACAGGTATGTGTAAACCCAATTAAAAATACAAAATATGGACATTACCTTATCTTTCAAAATTGCCAATTTATTATGATAAATTTAAGAGTATTTTCGTAATTGTATCTTTCTATTATGATATGAAGTATTTGTGAGATTTTGAATTTATCTTCAGATTATATAAATAATGAAAATTCAGAAGAAGTTTATGTAGAAATAGTGGTCATTTAGTAGGTAAAGGTAATAATAGGTCGTTTTGGAAAGATTGGTGGTTGGGAACTTTAAGTTGAAAAAAATATAGAAAGGAGGTGATATATCTTACTACTAGGTTAGAAACCCGTGTATTACACGGGTTGATTACAAATAAATTATAAATAGTATAAAACTATAATAAAAATAAACAATTAAAAAAAGTAAATAAAATAATAGGCAAATTTAATGAACTTTTTTATATATAACATTAGATGTTTTGTTACACTCAATATTTATCTAACATGTGTATTACAGAAGCTGCAAATCTAGTTACTATTAGTTGGCTTCCATTTCCTCAAGATTTATACCAATTACTATTTGAAAATCCGTCCAACAGCGGTTTGATATGGTACCTGTCACAATATCAAAAGAAGAAATAAAATATTGTCAAACTTATAGTAATAGACACTAATGCATATTACATACTATGGAAGCATTTTCGTTAAGGAGCTCAATCCAACACTTGTGACTACTTATAGTCATGAATGTCGTTAATTAGATTTTCATTACGTTTGCTCTTTTTGGCACTATAGGTAATCTGTTTAGTACTATTATTAACAGAATCAAGAACTATATTCCAGATCAATGATTATAAATTATCAAGCAGAAATCATAAAAAAACATATCTTAGAAGGATCAAAGTAAATTAATTAGCATACCTGTTAAAGATATGCAATCAAGTCACCGATTATGAGTCAATTATGTCTTGAGCATTTCACCCAATTGAACACCTTATATGCAATCTTTATAACAATCAAATTATCTTAACTTTTTTTGGAATGATAAATTAGAATCAAATTGCAAAGAAAACGTTAAAAACATAGTCTCTAATAGATTTTTTTTATGCTTCGAAAACCTAAAAACAACTTTGAGGCATATAAGTATAAAACCCAGGGTAATGGTGTACCTATCTTGAAGACAGAATCGACAACAAAGGAATCTGAGAACACAACGAACAGAATCAAGCAAATGCCTAATTTCATGAGTTTCTCCGTAAATTCCTTTCATATGTCCTTTAATTCACCCTTTATGAAGCTTGAATTGATCCACTCTTCTAGCAAACCCCTCGAGTTTATTTCCCACATCCTTGAGCACAAAATCAGTAACAATATACCTCTACTTGGTGATCACACTACGCATAAGATTTCCACAGGAAAAGGCTATCATGTGTTGTTTATATGTTGCACAATAACATTAATAACTAATGATTAGATTAATACTTTTTTAGATACAAATATTCCCTATTAAAAAATCATAAACATGACATAAGGAAAGATGACTCCAGCTATACATAAGCAGCCTAAGATAGTAGTTTTATTAAACCTCATTACACACATAATACTTATAAACCAAGCAAGAGATGTAGTAAATAACAGATCATAATGGGAAAAGATCTGAACTCTTTTTTACCATGAAATTTTGTTGACCATTCAATCAAAGCCTTATCAACCCACCTGAGATAGAAGTGTGCAGTTTCCAACATCATACTCATCATGAACCATCACCAATCACCTCCTATGGTCACCTACAAAATAACAAAAAACAAAGACAAACCCACATACTCATATAATTGCTACATCTATATAAATTGCACTTGAAAAGCTGTCAATGTAAATTAATTAAAAATTAATAGGCTACAATGATAAGTTGAATCTATTTGTACTTCACTACCACCTTTGTTAGGAAGGTTTGTTTGCTTTGATTGAGAAAATGATAAGAAAAATATCAAATATAGTCCATCAACACTTCTAAACAGTAAAGTAAAGCAAAAGAAACATACATAGATTAATTGAAAACCGATGTGGCTTCATAGTCATTTCATCAAACAATTGGTGGGCATACATAATCAACATAAAAATTTAAACAATTTTAATTGGCTTTCAAAACCATTAGAGATTGAACAACAAATTCAGAAAATAAACAACAACATAAGAATGTTATACTAACTTGTATATTCGATGAAAGCTTATGGTGAAGCATTAGTGGTGTGTGTTAATTGATTTAAGAGATTAAATGCATACATTTTGCAGAATTTATACATCAACAAAAGGAACTAAAACAATAGAGAAGTGAATAAATTAGAAAAAGACGTAAATAGAACCAAAATTTCAAGATGAAATCACGAGAGGCAAGGAAATCACAAAGAGACGAAATCGTTATAACTTACAAGTTACAAGACATCCATCCATCATTCGTATTCTTTCAAAATCATCGTCTCAATCAGATTTTGTTCGGGGTTTATTCGAAATTATTGTCGTTGCTCACTCCATCCGATCGTCGTTTACATGTCCATGAAAGAAGAAACTAAGGTATCGTTTCAAACTAAGCATCGTTCTCCCTTTATTTTCTGTAGAGAAAGGCGGAATAGAAGAGGCGGAACCCTAGTTTGTGAGGGACACGTGGCAAATTAAGGGAATGAGCTAGTGAGCGGGAAAAGAAGAAAATGATGCTCTAGAAATGTCATGTGTCCCCTATTTACTCTTTTATTAGAGAAGAGAGATTTATCATTCTAATTTTAATAGTAATTTAACAATTTGAATAGAGTATGACCTTGATGGATCAATGTTAATCAATAATTATGTTAACCTAATTTGATCATACTAATTATCAATATTGACCATGATTGACTTGTTTGAATATGTGACGAGAATTTCTAACCAACTATGACTTTGAATTA
Source organism: Pulicaria dysenterica (assembly GCA_947179395.2). Classification (NCBI taxonomy): domain Eukaryota; kingdom Viridiplantae; phylum Streptophyta; class Magnoliopsida; order Asterales; family Asteraceae; genus Pulicaria; species Pulicaria dysenterica. The sequence continues at coordinate 109,551,921 of OX359290.1, read as the reverse complement.
CCCTTTAAAACTATATTAACCATGATTGATCTAATGGATACCATGATTCACCCATTGACCTTCATGGGCTGCTATTGACCACATTGGCTTCGTTGACCAGATTACGACTTTTACAAACCAAGTATGACTTTTATTCACATGTTTGAAAGAAATATTACTTGTTTCAAACATTATATTTAAATAATATTGTAAATATCTAATTTTTTTTTAACCAAATTTTGTGCAAAAATTAAAAGGAACGAAAGTAGGCCCAAGGGCTTTAGAGTGGATTCAATGTATGTATTGTAGACCATGTTGTCATAGATAGATAGATAATTAGATAGTACATCTCACATATGTACCTTTTAGATCCTAGGCTTCTAGTCTAGTGATATGTGATAATTTAGGTTTGGTGTGCTTATTGTCTAAGGTCATGATTTCGAGTACTGTTATGAACAAATTTGAATAGATTTAAGAACCGTTCAAAAAATATATCTATATGTACCTTTTAGAGTTTGAGATGACATACTGAACAAAAGAAAGACTAGTAAAATGTAATAAAATTTTATTTGTACATTCTTTAACCATCTACTGCATTACTGTACTTTTATATCATGAACATTGTAAAACCAATAACCTTAGATTAAAAAAATATAATACGTACTTTGGTGGTGAAAATTGAAAGAGACGGGTATATATGTATAAAACCAATTAATATATATATACAAAATATGGGAATTACCTTATATGTCAAAATTGTCAATTTATCATGATAAATTTAGGAGTATTTTTGTAATTGTAACTTTTTCTTATGATATCAAGCGTTTATGAGATCTTGAATTTATCTTGAGATTATATATATAAAATGAGAATTCAGAAGAGATTTGTGCATAAGTAATGGTCATTTACGTTGCTCTGTCTCTCTATCGAATCAAGAACCATTGTAGGTAATTTCAAGGCCGGTCCTACGTATTTTGATGCCCAGGGCGAGATAACAAAAATATGCCCTCTTGATTTTTTTAAACAAACAACATACTACGTTTCAGTGGTTTGTAACCTAGTCAAGCTAGACGGTTTATCCCGTGTCGATGTTCCAAGATTAAGGACTACAAATCAATGATAAGAATCCACACATACTAAGGTACTAACCAAGATGTTTTTAGTTTTCCAAACAAGGTACTTTAAGAACTTGCATATAGAACCACTAGTGTAACAAAAAAAAAACCAACTTGAAGATTCAAGAAGAACAACAAGATAATCTCAAGAAAGCAAATCATCTATAAATCCCTCTGATTTCTAACGCATTCAATGACCCCTAGTACTCTAATTGATCTTCAAGATTGAGGGAGCAAAAGTATGATAGAAAATCCCTTAAGGCAGTGTAAAATCATCAGTACGCCACTTAGTTTCTCCAAAAGAAGGCTCAATATCTAAATTCAAATCCAATCCTACTAATAACAAAAGGGGGTTCGACTAAGTCTCATGAGTAAGAAACTGATAGGATTGTTAACTTAATTCTTTAAAAGATCAATTTAACATCAGAAGTGCATATGGAATTGACACTAACATGTAAAATAAATCATTACCCCAAAATTTAAGTTCTCAGCTTCATTTTTCTATAAAAATCATCATACTATATAAGTTCCTTTGTCAGCAAAATCATTCACTAGTGTAGAGCTAAATACTACAAATTTGTCATACTCCATAAATTGGAAATGAGAATTTGATAATTACAACTATCCATAAATTGGAAATCAAAATTCATGATCCATGAAGATTAGTTAATGAAAGACATACTAGATTTACCAATTTACCACCATGATGTTATATAATCCTTGTTATCTAGTGTTATTTATCTGAGTAGAAACCCACCTCCAAGGCTCCAACAACTCCTGACAATCCTATAACTTGGTTCAGCAGGTCAAAAATTCTAAAACGGAGCATAGAACCTCAACTGGAATACAAACAATTGCGAAAATCAGATGATGAATATAATCATAGAAAACAATTTCAGAAATCATAAACTGTAACACCCTCTTTGCCGACCTAGACTAATTAAGGTAATTGATTAATTAATCTTGGGATTTTATTTGTTTATGTGAATTATTTGTGATTATGTGGATATTGTTATTTTGTGATATTATTTTATTTAGATAAATAATTTCTTTTAAATAGATATTTGAGTGGGTTTGGGTTGAGTATGGGGGTGACCGGTTTGGTGGTATAGTCACCAACTATATCACCATACCTTATTTCTTGTAGAAGTAAGCAAAGTGTGTTTGTGTGTGTTTCTTTGGGTTGCTCTCGGCCGAGAAGAAAGAAAGAAAGAAAGGAAGAAAGCAAATCAACTTCCATCTTGCTTGCATTATAGTGATTATTTTAAATCATCTAGAGGTTAGATTACTGATTTATAGTTGGTTATTTGTTTATATATTCGGTTTTGATATATATATATATATATGAATACAGATTGTTTTGATGATTTGTTGATCTTAGGATGAATGTATGTTAGATTTTGATGATAGATTATGTTCATTGTATGTTTTGAATGATTTCTGGAAACATATATAACTTGTATGCATGAAATCAGTAACATTTAAGCTAGAAATAGATTTTATGCATGAAGTTATGATTCTGTCGGATTTGAGGTTTGAATGACTCGGAATCCGATAGAAGTATCGGAATCCGATTAAATTATCAGTGATGCATTAACAATTCTCTCGGAATTGCCATTTGACTCGGAATCCGTTAGAAGTTTACTCGGATTTGGCCCTAACTCTTTTATCGGATTGTGACTTTATCAGATTGTGATTTTATCGGATTGTGACCTTATCGGATTGTGTATTTTATCGGATTGTGCCTTTTCTCGGATTTGGAGTTAATCGGGATTCCCTATTTCTATCGGAATTGGACTTTTACTTGGAATCCGCCTTTGCTCGGATTTGAAATATGATTCTATCATCATTGGGTATTTACTCGGAATCCGACTGTAATCAGATTTAAACTTAGTCGGAATTGATGATTTGAAGATAAACATGATGTGTATATCTGTTTGGGGTTTATGTATGATGAATATATATGTATAAGTGTATATACATGAGATCATGAATAAATATGATATTTATTATTGGATCAGTATTATGAATTGAATACTGACTTGGGTTACTTCAATCTCAGGAACTGAGAAGACTCGGTGAATTTAGTCATCTGAGTGTGCCAAGGTTTTGAAGACTTTGGTGAGTGGATTTATATCTTCGGATATACATGATATGATATCCTATTTGATGCTCTTGTTTGGATTGTATATACATGTTAATTTGGAGATCAGTTTTATGCTGGGCCTGTTGCTGTGGGATTTACAGTATCTGATCTTGATGTACATTTATGTTACTCAAGAGGGCTGATACTGTTTTCCATATTTGCATGGCTATCGGTAAACCTTGGTTTTGGCCGACCTTGGTTGTAGGTGCTTGCAACACCACCGGTTCTCCTGGGATTCATGAGCTATTTGGGTTTAGGCATATTTGTCTTGTGTATGTTTAGATATTTGTTCCCTCACTTAGCTTTGTGCTAATTCCTCACTAGATTGTTTTGCAGATTCTCCGTGGTGAGCTTGATGCTTTGGGCTGGGAAAATAGACAGACCTTACTCTGATGTCAAAGTATTTTGTTAGAGCCTGTTTTTGTATTAACACTGTAAAGGTCTTTGTACATCAAACAAGTTAAATCTTTTTGTATCTATTATGTAATTAAGATAATTATATGTAATTAGCTTTCGCGTGCAGTAAATTATATGTTTAAAAAGTACAGTGTTACATAAACCATAAAAACATTTTTGAAATCGATACTTACCTTCATTTGATTTTTTCAATAATAATTTCCATCTTGAGAACTCAAATGACATCCTCGATTGTTTCCCCAATTGGAAGTCGCCCACTCGTCACGAAGCGTCGGCCCTCTCGTATTCCACCATTGACTGCCCCCTCTGGCCCTCCCGTTTGTGGGCGTGATTTCTGCCCCAGCCTGGCTGAAGAGTCGGTTTCCAAGCCTTCTCTCGATTTCTCCGCAGCTGCCCTCGGTACTAGTAGTACTATTCATCGCCATTAGGAGTCACCAAGTCAGCCAGTAGCCATCTTCATTGGGAGTCATCCGGTCGCCTTTTTCTGCTTCTCCGCCCCTTCGTTTTCTACTGCCTGGGAGCTCCCAAAGTCACAGTATATTATTTTTACAAAGACCAGGTACATGTTGGACTGATATTTTGATGCCGGCACATTGCTGCCTTGGGCCTGCACACGGGCCGCACAGGGCTTGGGCCGGCCCTGGGTAATTTACGTTGCCCCCTAAGAACTCATCCCATTCCCACTTGGATACGGAAAAATAAAACTTTAACACCTTATGTATTAAAGTTATGTGCTACCGATACCTATCATCATAGTAATTTTAAGTTGATCTCGAAGTTATTCGATCAAACCATGAATTCGGACCGTTAGATGTGACAGATAACAACAATACTAAATATAAAGATATAATATAATCTAATTATCTCGGGAACTATCCAAAATTCCAAATCACCTCAAGCAAAACTCATACGATTTGAACCCAAACTTGTTCTTTAACCTGCAATTTAACCTCCTTGTAAACTATAGATCCATATTGGATGAGTTTTTGATTGCGAACGAGTTGGTAAGATTTAGTTGAGAAAAAAAGTAAATGAAAGCTTTTACATTCAAAGTATACTTTTGATAAACGTGGATTGGGATTTTAAAAGTATGGAACACTTTCATTCATATCCTTATAAAAATTACAAATTACATATATATTTTTGTAAAGTTTAATATTACTTCAATATTTTTAAAAACCTTAAAAAATATCATATATATTGAAGTAATATTAAACTTTATAAAATCCCACTCTCATGGACATATCCCCGTGGAGATTAAAGCGAAGGCCAAGATTATCGAGGTGAAAAGGCCAAGGGGAATCGCCGCCATCCGTTAAGAGACCGGAAAACCGATGTTGAAGGTTAATGCTTGGTTCGGATCCTGGAAGACTGCCGCCGCCGCCATCCATGAAGAGAACGGAAAACCGATGTTGAAGGTTAATATTTGGTTCGGATCCTGGAATACCGCCACCGGCGACACCTGTGTTACGCTCAGTCACGTTGGTAATCTTATCACCGCCGTGACTCAAGGGTACAGCTGTACAAGTATAAAAAAAGGGTTTGTGTATGCTCACTTTCTGATCAATACTATCATCACTTACAGCAATTCGGCGATTTAAATTCGTAACTTTCTCGGGGAAAAGAAGGAGAGGAAAGTCGATTTGCTTGATGTTGCTGTTTTCAGATATGAGAAACTAAACTTATACTCTTATCTTATGCTCTAATAAACCATAAATGTCATGTAAAGAAAAAGAAAATGTACAGAGCTTATACCCAGGGCCGGTCCAAATATATTTGGGGCCTTGGGCGATAATAAAAAGGAGACCCCTTAAAAAGTGAAAAAATGGCTCCAAAACTAAGGAAATTTACCACACATGGACAAACTAACGCATAAAACAAGTAACATCACGAATTAAAATCATAAAGTCAATAGGGATAACAAAATGTACATAAGGGCAATATTTGACACACTTGGAGCAACGAATGAATTTAAGATACCCATAGATTTCTTCAATACAGATACTACATATGGTCCACCTATCCGTGAAATCTTGAAGTAAATAAGTATACTCATTAGTAAAAATGTAGTAAACTATAATTATTTAGCATAAACATGTAATACCACTTGTTGAAAGGTATTTTCATGCTAGAAAATACTCATTCAATATGTATTCCTAGAAGTTGACAACCCAAGTCATAAAGAAATGCAAACAAACAAGTCAACGAGCATTAAAATATCAGATTGCCTTCATGTTCATCAGTTCATGAAAATATAGTATAAGGCAAAAAAGATTGACTGTTATATTGACTATTGAGTGCTAACTTGAACAATGAGGGAAGAAAATTGTTGTATTAACAACACCCCCTAAACCATTAAACAGAAAGAGCAGCAATGCAATTATACAAAAGTCTTATACGGAATCTTTTTTAACCTTAACAAATGCCTATACTGTCATTTAACCAAGATTTAGTTTATTAATTCCATATTTTCATACAACATTCGCATAAAGATTTATTTTTTGATAATTTAATATAACAAAGCATACATATAAAGCAATACATACTTTTGAGTTATCAATAGTCTGAAGCATTTTAGACATCGACCTGATTGTTCATTCCTGCTAGAAACAAAAAAAAATCAGAAATTTCGATCAATGGTAGGGACAGAAAAGGTAATACATACTTGCATTAGTTGTAATGAATCAATGCGAGAGATAGTATAATCAGAAATTTCGATGAACATTGAACCATACCAGATTTCGGGCTTTTTTGATTTTGATCGAGATAGAGAATGAATCGTGATTTTCTTGAATAGTTGAATGTCTTTGCAAGTTAGGACTTGCAAAGAGGAGGAACCGAGTATTTCAGGAAACGAAGGGCCCCAACCCTATTTCCAATGGCGTCGTTCTTTTTCCAAAGCATTTCGCCAATCGGCATTTCGAGTTTCTCGACAAAAACAAAGACGACGTCTGGAAGAGCGCCCATTCTGCCGTTTTTTTTACACGAACGCATACAGGCTTCTTTTGGCTTTAATGGGTTATTACTTCTAATTTTACTGGGCTTACATTTATATATACATATGGACTAATTTTTCAAAGTGGGCCCCAAAATTTCGTGGGCCCTGGGCGGCTGCCCTGATGGCCCTGGCCCTGGCCCAGGGCCGGCCCTGCTTATACCATGCGAATTAGGGGTGTTCATTTTCGGATATCCAAATTTCGGATATCCGAAATTTTCGGATAGTACATTTCAGTATCCGATATCCGTATCCGAAATTTCGGATATCCTAATTTTGGATATCCGATATTTCGGATACGGATATCGGATAATCCGAAATATCCGGAATTTTAACAAGTAAATTTCATTTTGAAACAACAAAAATCGCAGCATACTCCAAAATTGTCCACAAATTCATACAAGAAAACAAGAATAATAAACAGTTAAAAGCAAAATAATACAACCAAAATCATCACAGATTCATACAACAAAAATCACATAATTATAAACAACCAACACAAATTCATACAACAAAACAACAAGATTATTTGACTGTAAATTGTAAACAGTCAAAATCATACATGAAGAAATAAAGAATGCTAATGGGAAATATATCAACAACAAACTTAATTACAAATGGTTGATAGGGTATTTTAAAGTTTAAACTTACTGTGAAGGAGATGAGATAATATGCAAATCACCAAAATTTCAAGTTTGAAGTTGACCTAATCGAGCGATTGACAAAGAGGCGGAGAAGGAGAAGTCGAGTGCTCGAGATGGAGAAGGGGCGTTGGTCGCCGGAGACTTCTGCCGTCGCTCGTCGTCTGCGTCTCGGTCGCCGGAGGCTTCTGCCGTCGCTCGTCGCTTGCGTCTCGTCGTCACCTACTCGTCGCTCATTCTCTGCCGTCGCCTGCTCGTCGCTCGTTCTCAGCCGTCTCCTGCTCGTCGCTCGCCGTCTGCTCGTTCGCCGGTCAGTGCTTGGTGGAGCCGGTAGCCGACGTCGTTGAGAGGGTCGGTGAAATACGGAGAAGAGGAGGCGAGGAGCAGACAATCGGTGGCTGCGTGAATGAGGGCTAGGGCTTCTTTGCTTCTTTATTTGTATATTATTAATATATAATATTAATTTAAAAAAAATTAATCGGATATTTCGGATATCCGAATATCCGAAATTTTAAAAAAACACTATCCGAATCCGAATCCGAATCCAAAAATTCGGATATCCGAATTTCGGGTATCCGAAATTCCGGATATCCGAATTTTCGGATATTTTCGGATCGGATTTTTCAGATATTCGGATTTCGGATCGGATACGGATATTTTTGAACACCCATAATGCGAATCGAAGAAAAGGAAGATGAATTTGAGCTTATGCCATGTTTACTAGAAGGATGTAATAAGAAATATGATTATAATAAATGTTCAAGTAGTCAACATAATTCTGGAACTACGAGGTAGAAATATGTTACGTTTTTAGTTTATGCTTGGATATTATGTGAGAGGAAGAAGAAGATTGAGTCAAGTAGTCGACATAATTCTGAAACTACGAGGGTGGGGTAATTTGGTAACTCAACATTTGTTTAGTTATTTGATAATTAGTTTTATATATAAAATCCATTTAATTTGTATTAAATCATAATTCGGATACATACAAGAGTTTTGAAGGTTTACAATAATATTAAAGTAATATTAAATTTTATAATAATATATATGTAATTAACAACTTTTATAAGGATATAAATGAAATTATCTCTTAAAGTATATATACGGGACTAATGGGGTGAGGTGTTTGGAAAGATATATTAAGGTGGGATGTGGTTTAATTAATTGAGATTGGAGTGGATTTTTGTAACTCGTATGGGAAATTAGTAGGTAAAGATAATAATATATAGGTCATTTTTGGAAGGATTGGTAGTTGGGGAATTTTAAGTTGAAAGAAATGTATAAAGAGGTGATATATCATACTACTTATTATCTTACTCACGATCAATATAACTGTTATTGTATCGAAATCAATCGAGGATATGAGAAAAGCGAATTGGTTAAATCTACATGTCATATTGTGATAAGTAGAAAAATAAATTAAAAATAAATAGTAGGATGATATGTATTTTTACACTAGTTGAAGATAGCAATTAGACTAACCTAAAGGCTGTTACAAATTTGTTACATAGTTGTTACAGTAATTAGCTTTCTTCTTTATAATAGTGAAAGGTGATGATCATACTGAAACTCTCTTCCTAGTATATCCTTTTTTCTGCTGTTCAATATATATATATATATATATATATATATATATATATATATATATATATATATATATATATATATATATATATATATATAAACTGCATCAATAAAGAATCATGTGTTAAACAAAGAACCAATTTGAACCATTGGATAATCAAAATCAATTGATGAGATTTAACGATGACAAAACTAATTATCATGTATTAAAATAGGAAAAAAAGGGCAAACATGGAAATTTTCCCCTCAAGAAACCCACAATTATTTGAAAAAAATACCCACAAAATCTTTAAATTGTCATAACTTTTTAAGTTTTGTGAATTTAAGCAAAAAAATTATACAAATCTTTTAGTTTTTTAATTCTCTTTCAAACAAGACCACTATTCCCATATTTTTCTAAATTTTTTTATAAATGCAAATTTTGTTTGCATTTTGGGCAGAATGTAGTGTTGTTATGCGGATTTTGCATTTTTGGTGTTTGAATATGTAATTTTGCATTTTGGTCTGCATTTTCATTGAATCATGTTGGGTTTGCATTTTCAATGTTCATAATTTTGCATTTTGAAAGCATCTGGATGACCTGCATGTTTATAATTTGCATTTTTTGATTTTTTGCATCTTGCATTTAGAATGAAACTCAGCTAAAAATGCAAAATTTGCATTTTCAAAAAAAAAGTTTCAGAAATATATCAAGTCCGGTCTTGTTTGAAAGAGAACGAAAAACTGATTCTAATGATATAATTTTTTTATTAAAATTCTTAGAAACGAACGAGTTATGATAATTTAAAATACGTGGGGTTTTTTTTAATTTGGTTGTTGATGGAAATGGCGTGAGTTTTTGTTTTAAAAAAAAAAAAAATTCTTTTATGCCTCTAAACAATGTGTCACGTATCACAATAAGGGGGTTCCTTTAAGTTCTATGTTTAAAAGAAGTTTTATATAACCTTACCATATATATATATCTTCTAGTATATATAAAAGACTAATTAGAAAAAAATTATTGGATGATCTTGATCTTTCTTTTAGTAAAAGATTTAATCTTAGCCGTTCACTCATTTAATTTTAAAATTTTGATTTTGACTTTTTAGAGTCAAACTAATGGGACTAACCAATTTAAATTAAGATAAAGATATCTCTTAATCAAATCAATAATAAGTAAAATAAATTAAATAAATTACAATCCAAGAAAAGATACATAAATGATTATCACGTCCACATAATTGATAAAAATAATAAATAATATATATATCAAAGAATTAATTATCGGATTATTTGTTATAATTTTCCATCATTTTATTAATTTTTAACATTATATAATTAATAAAGATAATATAAAAAACTAAATGATTTAATTATATATTAATGAAACAAACTCACGTCAACGCTTCTACCACTGGATTTAGTATTGACGTCATCTGTCGTCATTTTTTTAAATCTTATTTTTCTGTGTTTTATAATTATTTAGTATTTTTTAATTAATTTTTAACAATTTTTATTTCTAAATCAATCCGTGTATCACACGCGTATTTAATAAAAGATTTAAATCAATCCGGTTATTTTTATTAAATAATCTGAACCCTTCATTTAATAAAAAGATTTAATCTTAGCCATTAATTTCCTTAACTTTGAAATTTTGATTTTAACTTTTTAGAGTCGAACTAATATGAATTAGATACTTTTGATTTTAAATTAAATCAGCACCGTCTATTTTATCAAAAAATAAATTCAATTTTGACTTTTAATAGATAAACATTAATAGATATAATCTAAATATTAGAAAGTTAAATTTGATATATTCGTGAAATATTGATATGTGTTTGTATTATTTTATTTTGAGATAAGATTTATATGCATGGTATTTATTATTAATATGTATTTAAACACGGTGTATTATTTGTTTGCACTTTTTGTATGCTTTACAATTATTTAACAATATGAAAACATTTAAAATTAACTTTAATCATCCCCGTGTTTATACACGGGGTTTTAAACTAGTATATATATAAAAGACTTACCAATTTTCTATAAAATAACTATAAATTGAGTTTCAATCAACAAATCACAGCTTCAATTTCAAAATCATTCAATTTTTAAAAACAACTTATATAAAAAATACAATCACGTTTTTTCGTATTATGATACCATGTTTCTGCCGTCAAATTCGTGACGATGTTTTCACTGCTGGTTAAAGTGTTGATGTTATACGTCGTTATTTTTTAAAATTCTTATTTAATTTATTATTGATTTTGTTTCCGATATAGGTAATAAATGTAAATATAGTAGGCTATAAATTATAATCACTATGTATTTGACTATTTGGTATGGCAATGTAATCGTATCTAATGTTTGCATTAAAAAAAAAAGATAATTTAGTTAGTTAACGAAATAACGGGAACGAAATAAGCCGTCGCAAAATGTGGTGTTGAAGCATGAACTCTCTCTCTCTCTCCTTCATTCGTGAGTGGTGAAACGAAATCTGTGAAAATGGCGGCTTGTTTTCCCTCCCATTTTAAAATATCAAAACCGCGTTGAAATTCATCCCAACTACTTTCAATCTCCCCCAAATTTCCAATTGCCCGAAAATATTTCCCCCTATTCTTATCCCACCAATTTCTATTTCAAACCCTAGATAAAAGTTTACTATTTCCCCCAAATCCCCAATCCCAATTTATAAACCACTTTCAAAAAACCCTAATTCCCAGTATCACTCCACTTCAATTTTCTTTTCCGATGGGTGATTCCTCGTTCACGCTGCTACAATCATCTAGTTTATACTCAAAATCGATCGCTTCCAATTGTCCCCAAACTTCGAGTTTGCCTACACAAACCCTAGATCGAAACTTGAACTATCGTCGTCCGAAACTGGATACTCACGCTAGTGCACATATGTTGTTTGATAAAATAGCTCAAGAGACGGAAGAGAAATCGGATGATGATCCCAAGTTATTCGAATTGACGAACGAAAACGATACGACTCCTTTGATGTCCACCGAAGTGCTTGAAGATTCTGACGAACCGTTGGCATCATCCCCGGTCGCTGAAGCTAATACTCTCTCTGAGTCCCTCAGTCCTCTCCTTGTTGACGAAGGCGCTAGCAATATTGATGATGAGACTGAGGCGTGGATTTCTTGCAATAAAAACGAATCCGAGTTTTACAGGCCGTGGCCCTCAGTTGCATCGAGTTCTTCTGCTTGGTATGAAGATGCCTACGAGAAGCCGTCCATGGTGGTATGCTGATTTGTCTCCAAATTTTTCTTCTTCTTATTTTTCAGATGTTCACCTGTTTGTTAAGTAATGATTATTGCTATCCCAGCTTGACTGTTGCTATATATTATACTGAATACTTGCTTGATTCAGTTCACATTTTAAATGATAAATGCATTGCTTTTAGTATTGTTTCTCTTCGAGTTGAGGACTTTTGGGTTAATTTCAATGGTCAAATGAGTTAATTCGGTCGTCTTAGATTGCTATAAGTTTAAAGAAATTATCAATACTATTCTCTCCGCGACGAAGACTGCCCAATTTTTCTATCTAGGTCATTTTTATGGAAATCCTGAACTTAAACTCCCTGTTTTCTCCATAGCAATCATTACATTATTGGTTGTGAAGTTGTTTGAAAAGTTTTTATTTCAATTATGTTGTGGTAAAATGCAAACTTTGGTTTTTGGTACGTCTTATTATCAGTTGCCTCGACTAGTTTGTGTCTATAGTTTTCAGTGCTGTAAAACTCGGCCTAGGCAGCTGACTAGTCTGCGACTAGTTGGTAGTCTGCCATAGACCTTGGCGGATAGTGGCTACTTAGACTCATTTATTTTTGTAAAATGCAAACATTGATGGGTTGGCACCTGGGTGCTACAAGTTGCATTTTTGTTTGTGTGTGTCTGTTCTGTGTGAATTTACATATGCAAAGTTCCTTGCACTCTTTAACTTGGTTGATCTAATTTTTGAACTTGCAGGGTGCAGGGCTTGTAAATCTGGGCAACACTTGCTTCTTCAATGCAGTTTTGCAGTGTTTTACACACTCTGTGCCACTTGTTCAGGGTCTCTATTCATATACTCACCCAACGCCTTGTGATTGTATGTCCTAAAGCTTCATTGTCTTGTATACTTGTTTCAATTTTGCTATTTTCCAAGTCAATATCATAAAGTGTGGTTTTGCAGATAGCAATGAACGGTTCTGCTTGATCTGTGCTTTGCGGGAGCACATTGAACTTTCACTATCGTCAACCAGAAAAACTTTCAAACCTTGGAAACTTGTCGACAATTTGAGTTGTATCCTTTGATTTTATACAATTTGTACTAGTTTTTATATGTGTTGAACTCTGCATTTGCTGGTTAGTATTTGTTCTTTGCAACATGTTTGATTCATTTGCAAATCTTAACCTCACTGCTATCAGATTTTTCATCATCATTCCAAGGAAATCAACAGGAAGATGCTCATGAATTCTTGCAATGTTTTCTGGATAGACTCGAAAGTTCTTTAAGCAATTTGAAAACAAAGGATGCAGCTCACTCCTCACAAAATGAAAATTTAGTCAAACAAGTATTTGGTGGTCGTGTTATTAGCAAAGTAAGAATTTGATTCCTTTCTCATTGACTTTCCTGTTTCTCCAGATGTTATATAATTTATATTTACTTACTTCTTTTGTATTAATTGTTGTTTTTTATGAATTCCAGCTAAGTTGTTGCAACTGCAACCATGTATCAGATACCTATGAGCCATCAGTTGATCTCAGCTTGGAGATTGAGGATGCAAATAGTCTTTCAACTGCGCTGGATTCATTTACAAAAGTTGAACACATTGAAGATGAAGAGATGAAGTTTACGTGTGATCAGTGTAAACAAAAGGTGTCCATTAAGAAACAACTTATTCTGGATCAGATTCCTCCTATATGTGCTTTCCATTTAAAAAGATTCAAAAATGATGGATCTTATGTGGAGAAAATAGACAAACATGTCGAATTTCCTCTAGAGTTGGATTTGCAGGCTTATACATGTGGCAATAAGAGTAATGATGTGAGTTCTCTTTTTCTATTCCTTTATTTTTTTGAGGGAAATTTGTTTCATAAATGTTCTTACCATGCTATTGCTCTCTTATTTAGGTGGATTTGAAGTATGAGCTTTATGCAGTTGTTGTACATGCTGCTCTTACGTATAACTCTGGTCATTATTATTGTTATATTCGTCCTGCACCTGGTACATGGTACAAGTTTGATGACTCAAAGGTACAATCTTTTTAGTCTGCTCTTTTGGGTCTAATACACTGATTCTTGTTTGTGATTGTAAAGGCATAACTTGAGAATGACATTTTCCTTTTATTTTATTTTGATAGGTGACTAGTGTTTCTGAAGCTTGTGTGCTTTCAGATGAAGCATACATTTTGTTCTACGCAAGGCAAGGCACACCTTGGTTTTCAAACTTTTTGGAAACGTATAAACCTTCATTGGATCCCAACTTATCAAACACTTCACCAAAATCAGTACTAGAGAATGTGGATCACACATCTGCATCTCTTAACCCACCCAATATACATTCTTGTGACATTAATCCATCCAACAATCATCCTTCACAACCTGATGCTGTGGTGCCACTCGTGCCAATTAATCATGTAATTAAAGATAACACACCGCTGACCGTTAAAGAATATGGTTCTAACCACAGAGTTGAAGCCGAAAAGAATACAGGCACGCATGTGAGTGATTCAAAAACGACATTTGATATCGAAGACATACTTTATCCATCAACACCACCAAGATCTCCTGGAGTTGATAATTCTGATGATGAGAATTCAGGTGTGATATTACTTAATCCCGGTTTTCTCTGTACAAAAAGAATTATAATGGTGTAAATTAGATTAAAAGAAAAAAAATAACACAATAACTGGTTTTGGTGTTTAGGGGGTGATGCAGAAGTGGTTTTTGCTGCAAAACCTGAACAACGGAAATTTGTGGAGAAAGCATCATACAAGAGACCAAGAAACAAGGAATTTGAGGATTCTGCAAAACTTGAAGCGTTGAGACAATGTAAAAGGATGCCTGGTGCAAGGGGACACCTGTTAATGGCTGCACTTGAGACACACTCAAAGAGCGAAAGTTTACCGAGTAAGAGCAAGAAAATGGTATCATCTCCAAAAAAGATTTACAGCAAATCGAGCTCTCGTTTTAAGCATCACGATTCCTCATTCTCACGTAATTTGGCTACAAGTTTCCGTTGAAGGCAAGTCGTGAATGTTGAAATATAGGGTTTTTGTTGTGATTTCGGGATATACTTGGATTAAAGTGTTTTTGTTGATTGTTGGCTTACTTAAGCTTAGATATGTTAATGTTAGATTATGCTTATGAATTAGTAATGAGGTTAATTTGAGAGACTGCAAGTGAAGCAACACCAGATGCTAAAATAATCACTACCAGAATGTGGTATTGGTTCATGTTGGTAGTCGGTGCGTGGCACATGGGTGGGACCATATTTGGTCCGTGTTTATTCCACCATCAGCTTCTCTTTTTCAATGTAAATCCAAAGGCCCAACTGTGTTCATATTGATTGTTATCATTATCCTTGCACACACACATATGACTCATATGACTTGATTATTCAACACGTTGAATTAACTTATATTTTGCATTATTGGATATACATATTTCTTCTATTGAGAGTTGAAATCAAATATTAAAGACAAATTTAGGATTTTTTTTTGTCTTTTTCTACATTAACTTAAATGGGTAATGGGTTATATAATTAATTGTACATAAAATTATCAATAGCTAAGCTTGATGAAGTGGTAATGGTGTATTGCTTGATGTTGGAGCCCTAGGTTCGAATCTTGGCTCATATTTCTTTGGTTTTTTTTTTTTGTGAAGTGTGGTTTTTCTAGTGACCAAAATTTTTTAATTTGTTTTTCTTTGTTTATCATTACTATTAGTATTAAATATATTTTTTTTGTTACATATCGCCTTAATCGTATATCGTCAACTAAATTGATTTGTAATATAGAAACATATAGTTGTATATATAAAGTCAAATGACAAAAGATTATATAATTACACAAACAACTATATTATAGTGTGTAGCTAGTAGTATTATGATAAGATTATCATATCTATAAACACTTAAGTGAGTAATTGTCCAGGTTTTAAATAACGTGAGATGTGGTGTGGCGGAATGGTCAAGCCTCAAGCTTTGGAAGCCACGGCGAGGTCATGGTGTTTTACAAGACGTGATTTAAGGTGACAATTTTGTATATAAATTCTAAATTATGTATATAAAATTTATACAAACAAATGTTAAAACCACATGATTATAGGTTACAAATATAGTTCATCAATTTTTTTGTTTGTGGTATATCCAACTATTCTTATAACTGAATAACTATATATACTCGGCTTATATGACTCATTACCTTTTAACACACCAAAAAATACGGCTTATAACAAGTAAATGTATGTTAAGCAATACCTTAGCGTACGCCAAATCTTACGTCCAAATCTTGGACCATGTGTTGACGGCATGGTCAAACCATGACGCGAAACCATGATAAAGCCATGACGAACTTTTTAAAACCATGGTAATTGTACATATTTATTCCCTTTCCTACATTTATTTTTTTTCTCCACGTTATGGATGAAAATACCGATATTAGTCATTGATTAACTTTAATCAATTATTAATATTGGTTATCGTATTATATTATGAAAAACAATTCTTATTTAAACTTTCAATATATGTATATATATACATTCCTTTAACTTTATTTGTTAATTTAAATACTATGAAAAAATGACTAGGAACTAGTTACGAATATTGATGCAGACTCAGCATTAGTGTGATAGATGAAATAGAAACATAAAATTTTGGGAAACAGCAAAACTCACTTCGAAATAATTTGCTTAATTTAATTAGTCGGGTACTTCTCTACTAGACCACTAAGAATGGTCATGATAAGTGAAGAGCCTTTCTTTTCGAATGTGGTTAGCCCACTTTAAGTCTTTAACTAATCTTAGAGACTAAACACTGCCCGATTCCTATATATATATATATATATGTAATTACCAATTTCATGCAAATTACAAACAGCTCGATCTCGCTCACTTTAATTAATTGAATCATGGCTGTTCACAAAGTCTCAAGTATGGTTTTCTTGGTGTTATTGGGGTTGGGCATTAGTGTGGCGACTAGAGCTCTCTTCACTGTTGAAGAGAGCATTCCTTACATACATGGTGGTATAGTAGGAGGTGGTGGTGCATGTAGATTTACAAAACTACTAATGAAGGAATGCTCTAATTTTATAAAGTTTTGTAAATCTACATGTTATTAAGTTTTAGAAAACAATATACCGAATATATGAATTTTATAAAGTTGCTAAACAAATTCAGCTCTAATTATCATCTCAGCTTTCAATTATAATATCAACTATTTTCGTCAGAAATTCCAATGCTCTACAGAAATTAGTTGGGTGTTTAGCATCGTCATTTGAGGTATTTTGAAAAGAAGATGGTTTGAAATAATAAATATTTATATATAATGAGACGTTAGTTTTCTACTTATAAAAATAATTAATTACTCCACGAAAGATAAACACTTTTATAACAATTTTACAAGTTAGTAAAACATAATCAATTTCAAAAGTGGTAACATTTGACTCATTAAATTTGTTTTACTTTTATACTTTCTTTACGTAAATCTATTTCAATCTAAAACAATTTTTCGTACGAGAATTATTTTTAGAGATAATTTTATTCATATCCTTAGAAATTTTAATAATTACGTACATATATATTCTTGTAAACTTGAAAATTAATATATATCCTCATAAACTCTATAAACTCTCATTCATATCCAATCTCCTATTTTAAACATAATTAAATCTTTTAAAAATTTAATATATAATCTTTAATTTAGTATATTGTTTTCTAAAACTTAATAACATGTAGATTTACAAAACTACCCAAGTCTCAAGTCGACTAAATATCTCGATTAAACCTCGTTGAGCCCTATACCCTCTCTGTTCGTCGATGAGCCCTAAACAAATGTCGAAGCCGTAGGGTGAGATGCCCAGCAAGCTATTTTCCGAAAATCCAAGGCACACGGTGACAACCCAGTGGGAGAACAACGTCAAACTTTCCAAAAGATTCCTTGAAGAAACCGTAGATTAATTGATCAACTTGAACCAAACAAAGTAGAATTCCCATGACATCAAACTACCAATGAAATCAATTTAAGGAGACTCATTAATTAGCAGTATCATAGTTCACAGATACATTTAATGGTGGAGGGGGTAGCGGGAGAGGTGGTGGTGGTGGTGGTTACGGGAGAGGAGGAGAACATGGAGCTGGATATGGAGGCGGGGCTGGCAAAGGTGGTGGAGCAGGGTATGATGGTGGAGCCGTAGGAGCTAGGTGGAGGTGGTGGTAGTGGAGGAGGTGGTGGTGGTGGAAGAGGAGCGAAAGGCGCAGGTTATGGTGGAGGTGAAGGAGGCGGGAGTGGTTGTGGACATGGTGGTGCGAGTGGTTATGGTGGTGGAGCGGCTGAAGGTGGAGGCGGAGGTGGTGGTAGTGGAGGTGGTGGAGGGCGAGGAGGAGCACATGGCGGTGGTTATGATGGAGGAGAAGGAGGTGGGATTGGTGGTGGTGGAGGACATAGTGGTGGGGGCGGTGGAGGAGCCGGCATAGGAGGAGCAGGAGGAAGTGGATATGGTAGTGGAGGAGGGGCTGGAGAGGGTGGGGGAAGATCATATGGTGGATACATTGGAGGAGGAGGAGGAGATGGTGGTTCAGGTGGCGGAGGTGGAGGTGGTGGTGGTGTAGTTGAGCATGGAGGTGCTGGTAGTGGACATGGAGAAGGTGGTGGACATGGTGGCTATATCCCTTAAAGAAAATCAAGCTAGTCTTGTAATCAATTTCAAATTTGGACGATGTGTCCTTAATTTCCTGGATAATAAGTCGACCGTAAGAAAGTATGCATGCATGCATCAATTTGTGATCTTCTTGACGTATACTTATGAATTTAAGTGTTGATGTTTCCTTTATTACTAATCTTATCTATCGTATTGTTTATCTTGAACTCATTTTATGACTTACGTATTTGATTCTTATAAATATGATGATAATATATAATAACAGTATCTATAAATAAATACACAT
Organism: Pulicaria dysenterica; assembly: GCA_947179395.2. Taxonomy (NCBI): domain Eukaryota; kingdom Viridiplantae; phylum Streptophyta; class Magnoliopsida; order Asterales; family Asteraceae; genus Pulicaria; species Pulicaria dysenterica. The sequence continues at coordinate 109,532,908 of OX359290.1, read as the reverse complement.
AAATACATACATTCACGGTTTTATATTTATCAAAATCTATCTTTGAGACCTTAAAATTATGATATATAACAAAATCAAAAGTCAACATGATATAATTATTAGGTTATAAAGATTACAAATATTAAATATTAACTAAAAATATTAAATAATTATAAAACATGAAAAATAAGTTAAGAAATACAACAAATGACGTTTACACCCAGACCAGAAGTGAAAGTATCAACAGTCAACACCATCATTGTTAACCACATATCTCTATCGGTAAATGATTAACACTATCGAGTTTATGATCCACCACCACCACCACCACCACATCCTTCTTCCATTGCCTCTATCTAAGACATTGCATTTCAATTACTCCTCTTAATCATGCCGCTACTGTCTCAAGTAGTCTTGGTATTTAGAAGACTTTTAAGGTCTGAAATTAGTTCTCCTATGTAGATTTCCTCACTCTATAATTTGGTTATGTTTCTGATGCAATCATAGCAAATTAGGTATTCAAGTATCTCTACTAGTTTGAAACTCAGAATGCTCTAATAATACCGCTTACCGTCCACCAAGAGCATAGGTAGACAAGTAGTTACATGTCGTTTTTTATTAAATTCACATATCTATCACGTTTTATAAATATTTAATTTGTTTATTAATATTATAAACATGTATCATTTTTTTTAAATTAACCTTAATATATAAGTCCAATTTTCTTTTTTACCAAAGTGAGACTTTAAAAACCACAATTTCTATAGCATCAAAAAGGTCCACAAAATAGTATGTTCGTATACATTTTGAGAGAGGTTGTTTTTTTTTTACAAATAGTTAATAAATAAATAAATTAAATTGAATCTACTTAAAACCTTTATAATCAAATCCGCTTATAACCCTTCCTCCGGCCTCCGGGTTAAGAAAAAAAAAAAAACAAGAAAAAAAAATTTAATGATCAAAGTGACTGTTTCCCATAACTTCACTTAAAATGTTAACAAAAGTTCAATTATGAGATTAGATTATTGTCATAACATCAATTAAAATACTGATACATACAATTGTAACATCATTAAAAAAAATTACGTTACTGTTTTATAGAATTTATCATTTACGTTGCCATTATAAATTTTATGTGAGAATATATAAGGAGGATGTTTCCGTTTAGGTTACCCTGAGGTATCAAACGATCTTTTTTTAAATGTACGGGGTTTAACTGGTATACAATATTCTCTTGATCGCTTCCGAAACATCTCTTAACCATTCCTAATTGAATCTCTAATATGATTAGAACTTTTAACCTCTGCTATGGAAAACAAGTGTTCATATTACCGTATTACTTGATGCAAACCATTGTATATGATATTTAGCTGCACCGAACAATTCGAAGCCTGATGCATATTTAGCAATATATATATATATATATATATATATATATACCATTTGTTAGATATGTGCACAAAAATTATATATACTAGCAATCCGACATGAGTCACTAGGATTGCTTTTGGTCATGCACCTGCCGTCTAAGATCGTAAGTGGAGATTTTTGAAATTTTTGCTTCACTCCCTCTTTTCATAACCTTTTGCTTTTTTTTGGCATATATATATATATATATATATATATATATATATAATGCGAGAACCATTCTTAGTGCGAGAACTGCGAGAACCAATCTGAGCCGTCCAATTCCCCCTCCTTCAATGCCATTGCCCACCCATGAATTCTTCACATATATGCACCCTGCCACACACTATCCCTCCACGCTCTTCATCCATTTAACTTTCCATATCCAAGGAACGACTTGGATTGGTTCTCGCGGTTCTCGCACTAACAACGGTTCTCGTATGAACCATCCCCTATATATATATATATATATATATATATATATATATATATATATATATATATATATATATAGAAAGAAGTTCCATTGAGAACCACTTTTAGTGCGAGAACCGTGAGAACCAATCTGAGCCGTCCAATTTCCCCTCTTTCAATGTCATTACCCACTCATGAATTCCTCACATACACCCTGCCACACTTGATCCCCCACACTCTCCATCCACGAATTTCACTTATCAAATCAACGACTAAGATTAGTTCTCGCAGTTCTCGCACTAAAATCGGTTCTCAATGGAACCCTCCCCTATATATATATACTAGTGAGTTTTTTAGGCTGTGCAACAAATCACAATGACAAGTGAATTTTCTAAGCAAAGACTATGCGTGAAAATGATACATTTACATTAACTTAATGTAGTATAAAATACAACTACTTAAAGGAGATCATACCTCGTATGAAACTAACTAAATGTAGTATAAAATACACTTGTACATTTGGTATAGAAATCGGGAGCTATCCACAGATACTTATACCACCTTCTGACTCATATTTGTAAATCTATCAGAACATCACTACAAAAAGTACCACAAAGCAAAATTAAACGGTCTTTCCTTATATGGTATGTATGCAAATGGTTTAACCCATAGCAAGTAATTACTACGCAAATTCTCAACAGAAGCCACTTGTTTCTACATAATACATTAGTAAGATGTTATACCTTCTCAAAGTTGATCCATAGTTACATCATTTATCACTAATAATGAACTGAAACGGGCAAGGCAAATTGACCGCACATACATATCTTAATTTTAAACAATGAAAGTCTAATTATAAGGATGAGAAAACAGAACTAATTGACCTGATGCACTGAGCACGGACCCTATAAATAAATATATATTCTGAAGTTGAAATTAGTTGTTTGTGTAGGTCTTTTCCTTTTTACTAAATAAGCTAAGCATAAAAGAAACTATTCAATATAGAAGAAGCCAATGCAACCATGAAATCCAAAGTTTATATACCAACTTTAACCTCATAATCTAGAAACCCATGTTATATTTTAGTTAAACTATAAAACAAAGCTAACACTTGTGTATGATATTTTAAGAACTAATAAAAATGTAAGAGAAGATAAAAAAAGAGAATAAGAAAATTACAATTAAAAATAAGCAGAACAGAAGATTATAGGCAAATGAAGCTAAAAACATAAAATTAGACCAAAGTTACCATTAGATGCTCCTGCTTAGTTCTTAGGATGTGAAAGCAACAGAGAATCAAGAGCCGCATCAATGATAAACCTCAATCATATGGCAAAATGTATTTTACACGTCTTCTCCTCTATGTTGTAGAAGCCATCATTCATAAATCTCAGTTGTAACAACAACAAAAAAAAGAATCTGGAAAGGTTATATCAACGCTTCTTAGTTTCTTTAACTACATGTTGTTTTAAGCACTACCACGTATGTAGAAACTTAATTAAAGGTAACTATCTTGGTATAAAATGCAGATATCGAACTTAAAATATACATAATTGGGAATTGATGTTTTTTAACAAATATACCTCTCTGTGTCTATATACTAATGACAACTGTTTTATGAAGACTGAATGTTAAGTAAAGGGGAGCTCAATAAGAACATATGCAGTATTGTTTTATCCTAAGTCCTAACCAGTATAACAACAATGTTATGAAATTTTCAGATTCGCATACAAGACATAAAAGTAGAAGAACAGCTCAATAAAATTTTAAAAATTCAAGAACAACTCATTCAAGCATTTTATCGAACACTTGGTATGCACTGTATCTAACACTTGTTATGAAACCAAAAAAACATATGTCAAACTTACCAAAATGAAGATAATAATGTTAAACTGATGGGGAAGAACGGTATAATTATTATTGTGCAGGATAACATACTTTGAAGTACAAGATCGAGAAACACAGTGGCTTAGAAGACATGGTGTGAAACAAAAACCCAAAAAATTAATGCTTTCCAGATGGAGAAATCCACACGTAACGTTTCTAATCGAATGGAAACCTAAAAACCCGTAATAGACGTTTTTAATCGAGCGAAAATCAGTTCTTGATATGAGTTTTGTATATAGTAATGTTACCTGTTGTAGAACTTGAGAATGATGGTGCGGGTCTCCAATCGATCATGAAACAGATGAATGATTTATGAATTTACCTGGAACTTTTTGATAGATAATGCAGCAAGAAGATGCAGAAAGCAGGAATGGTCAATTCTCAAGGATAGCATGTGAAGATGAAAAGAATGGAGGTAGGTGAAGCAAAGCAAAGTATGGCCTGACCTTGTCACAGTTGACGGAGGAAGATGGAAAAAATGGAAGCTGTTGAAACAACTATCGTGAACAGTATGAACTTATTCAGAGAACACGTGTTGATTTTTTAGGGTTATAGTTCTTTTTATATAGAAGGTAGATATATATATATATATATATATATATATATATATATATATATATATATGGGAAGGTTAAATGAGAATGATAAATTAATTGAGAATGTGAGACTCAATCTCAACCGTTCATTTTGTAAGTGGAATTCATGGATGGAGAGCGTGGAGGGATAGAGTGTGGCAGAGTGCATGTGAGAAATTCATGGGTGGGCAATGACATTGAAAGAGGGGGATTTGGACGGCTAGGATTTGAACCTCCAACTATATATATATATATATAGGGGATGGCTCATGCGAGAACCGTTGTTAGTGCGAGAACCGCGAGAACCAATCTCGGCCGTTCCTTGGATATGGGAAGTTTCAAGGATGGTGAGCGTGGAGGGATAGAGTGTGGCAGAGTGCATGTAAGAAATTTATGGGTGGGCAATGACATTGAAAGAGGGGGAATTGGACGGCTCAGATTGGTTCTCGCACTAAGAATGGTTCTCGCATGAACTTTTTCCTATATATATATATATATATTGGGTGAGTTTATATATAGAACCTCTCTTAAACATAGAACCTAAAGAACAATCATGGTAATGACACGTGACACTTAGATTAAGGGCAAAATTAAAAAATAACAAAAAAAGAAAAAATCAACTTTATAAATAAAAAACCCCACTCAACTTTAAATGATTATAACTTATTCGTTTTTAAGAATTTTTGCAAAAAAAGTATATAGTTAGATTCAGTTTTTCGTCCTCTTTCAAACAAGACCAGACTTGATATATTTCTGAAACTTTTTTTTGAAATGCAAAGTTTGCATTTTGAGCTGGGTTCATTTTAAATGCAAAATGCAAAACCCGAAAAACGCAAAATATAAACATGCAGGTCATTTAAATGCTTACAAAATGCAAAAATTATGAAAATGCAAAATGAAAATTCAACATGATTCAATGAAAATGCAGTCTAAAATACAAAAATACACATTCAAACCCAAAATATAAAATCCGTACAAAACACTACATACTGTTCAAAAAAATATAGAAAAATATGAGAAGATTAATCTTGTTTGAAAGAGGATTAAAAAACTAAAAGGTTGGTATAATTTTTTTGTTTACTTCACAAAACTTAAAAGCTATGACAATTTAAAGTTTTTGAGGGTTTTTTTTTTAAAAACGTGGGTTGTTGGAGGGAGGATTTTCCATGTTTGCCATTTTCTTCCTATATTAATACATTATAATTACAGTTTTTCCATTGTTAAATCCCATCCATTAATTTTGATGATCCAATGGTCCATATTGGTTCTTTAAGTTTCTTTGTTTAACACATGGTTCTTTATTGATCCAAAATATATATATATATATATATATACATACATACATACTAGCATCGTACCCGCGTAATGCTGCGATAGCAAACCGTTTTTGTTTTGCAACATGCCACTTTCAAAATATAATGGTATGTTATTCACGCGATTCAAATCACAAAAATGTTTTTTATTTCTAGCAAAATGTCCATTTTTCTACTATAAGGGTAATATGAACATTTTTACATTTCCACACTTTTTTAAAACTAAAATATACATCAAAAGAAAATGTGTTAAATTACGAAAAATGTACCAAATTAACGACAACATTATGCTATTTAATTTGAGAACGATCTTGCTATATTTTTTTGGAAAAAGAAGTCGCATTTGCTGGTTTTTTTTCCCGTACCAGCTCGACATTATGCACTGGTGCAAAATTTGCACTAGTGCATAACTACACATGTGCTGAAAAAACTAGGTGAATCTGTGAAAATTTTACAGTTTTGCAAATTTTGCACTAGTCCACATGTCGAGCTGTACTATAAAAAAACCCAGGAAACACAAGAAAAATTGAAAACATATCAAGACCGGTCTTAAATTAAAAAGCATAATCTTCTCGTTAATTTAGTATAATTTCCGTAATTTAACACCTTTCGGTTTGATATATATATATATATAGTAGTTTAAAAAATATGGGAGTAATGTAAAAATGTCCAAATTAACCTTAATTAATTAAGGACAAGTTTGATTAGTTTAATGTTATCCATTAACAACTCTTTTATCTCATGTGATTCAGTATACAATCACATGTGATTCAATATACAATCACATGTGATTGTAAAATCATCACATGATAATTACGAAAATGTCACTCCGCTCAAATTTTAAAATTCAATCTGGACCATTGATGAGGTTGATTCAAAGGCTAAAATTAATCTGTAAGGACTATACCTTAAGTATGGACTATATTAAACATTTTTCATTGATACATATCAAAATAAAGAGCGAAAATAATATAGAATAAGCGGATTACAATGTCTTACCGGAAGCCGTCTCATGATCCTACTATGACTATCTACTTTTTACTTTCTCGTAAACTAGTTACTTAGAAGCAATTAAGTATTGTTGTTAACGTACGAGGATGTAGAGGGAAACAATATATTACATATGACAATATTTATAAAGGTTAAGATATTTATACTACTATATAAATTATACAACACTCTCTTTTCTCTTACTATTAAAACTTTTTAAAATTTAATCAACAATACATCTCCACCATTCTTTTTGATTAAATTAATTTCATCAACTCAATTTTTAACAATTTCACTTTCTTGATTTACTTTAAAATTTTTATTTATCTAAAATATACTCTTCCACTAACACACCCTCTCACACAAACACAATTATCCACCACATCAACATAATTTTCAAAGTCTTATTAACTTCGCTCTTCTTATTTTATAAATATAAATCTTTTTTCTTATAGTGTTTTTTAGATTTTTTTTAAATTAATAAAATAGTCAGATACATATATAAAAAACATTGGAAAAACGGACATTTTGCTGAAAACTTTTTCATGACATTGAATTATGCGAATAACATATAATTATATTCTTAAAAACAACATGTTACAAAACAGAAATTATTTATCACTGTATATTACACAAATACAATACTAATATATATAACCACTTATATTTCACCTAACTCTATCCATCAAATTACATAGAGATTGTTTGTTTGTTTGTTGATTGGAGCTCCACTAGATAATAAAGCGCGTAGCCCATGTGGGATATGACGTGGTGAACAAAATATACTGGATTCGTCATATTCTTTCGCAAAACACGTAAACTTGATAATCTTGTCAATAATATATATATATTTTTTAAAACTTCTTTTGAAAATGAGCGTTTTGTATTTTTCAAATTACACTTAATAATACTTGTATTCTTGATATATATAACTCACTATAACATTAGCATGTTAGCTTATAATAATATAGTTATAATTAAACGGCTCTTGTCAATAAATTCATAACTAATTTCACATCATCATTATTACTATTACTTGACTCATAATTTTGACACTCGATCGGTCTAGCTATCTCATTTTATCTTGAGCTAATGTATTTTACTAAAATGCGCCTTTATTTTATAGTTATATCGGAAGTTGTACCAAGTAATATACGATAGTATTTAATTGGCGAAGTGGCTGGAGCCTTTATCTCATACTTAATTTTAAACCTCTAATTTCTTCAATTCCTTCATTTGTTCATAAATAATTTTTAACACTAAATTTAAGCAAGAAAGACTTTAGGGCATGAGCCACCTATCTAGCTAGACCACACCGTCATAATCAATTTAAACAACCCAACATTTAACCCGTATTCTGTCCATATGAACCTATCTGATTAATACTTCAAACTCAGTTTGAAAAGTATTTAAACATCATTTTAAACTATTTTTAACAACAAAACACAAAACTTTAAAGATTAAACTGCTCAATTTACTGATTTAATTAATAATTAGAAACCTACTTCTAAATAAAAGTTGACTTGAGTTCTAAATTTCTAATCCGTTACGAGTTTTAGTCTCAATCTATGATTCATTTCTAAATCCAGTACCAAGCGGGCCATTTCCAAAGTTTAACATGAAAAGAAAATCATATTTATTCTAATAACAATATTTTTTAATTAATGTAAGAATACGATCCGTTTACGAGTTAACTAATCACAAGCCCAGGACAACCATTTACCTTACGAATAGGCTAGAGTCATGAGGGGTTGATCTTATAAGCATAAGTCTTTAAAAGAAAATTTTGTTTACTCCTAGTATTCGAACTTTAGGACCCCACCTAATTTCATCTATGAGACCATCCGCATTGGAGCCATTAAAGGCCTTCGTGAGAGGTCTTCACGGTGAGAACACCATCGCCCCATCTTGTGATGGGGTGGCTCACGGTCACGGCCGTGATCATTGTCACAAAGGTGAGAGTCTTTTTTTTTTTTACTATGTGAGGAGATGTGTGACAGGGGTTTGTATGATGTGATAAGAGAATGGTGGGGAAATGATGTGGCGCTAATGTAACAGATAAAAAAATATGTAAAAACATATGCTGAATGCTGATGGTCTGAAGGCCAAATTAATCTTACCATGGACTAAACTGTCACCCTTACGGTTTTGATAATACATTATTTTAACCGGGAAAGAACGAACTCTTCCTAAAAAAGCAACATTTAAAATGTTTGTAGATTAAAAACCATGTTTACATACTAATTAAAGTGATAAAGAAGATTTCAGCTTATCCAAATAATTAATATATATATATATATATATATATATATATATATATATATATACATGTATTCTGCTTTCTAATTATATCTATATCTATACTATATTATAAAACATTTAACTTTCTCTCTCTTCAAAATTTTAAGACCATTAATTTTAAGTGATACATTTTGTTTTGCTTAAGGCCAGGAGCATCCATTACGAGATGGAGCTCGTGAGCCCTCTTCACACCTCTTCAAAGCCGCGAAGACCATCACCGTCTCTCGTGAGGGTGGCTCACCGATCGCGCACACGACCCGGGTAACGCTCGTGAGGGCTGGCTCGTGAGTGAGTTATTTGTTTTTTTTCTTTTTCTTTTTTTCTTTTTTGTTAAGTGAAGGCATGTGATGGATGCGGGGTTTGTGTGATGAGATGAGGGAATGGCGGGGGAATGATGTGGCGCTGATGTGGAGCTGACGTGGCTGTGTGAAGGGTGTGATGGATGCAGATGGTCTAAGATACAATCACTTAAAGCAATAGCCTAACAATCATTCCCTTGATTATCTCAACTAATTTAAGGCAATTATCACTTTAATAAATCATTAAACATCACAAGAATTATTTAATTTATCTTATTGCTAAATTACTTACAAATACAATTTTAAGACTATAATATCTTTTTCTCTAATTATTCAATAATAATATTTTTTAGTTGCTATTCAAAAACTATTTTAACAACTAATAAAATGGTTGATTGTAAAAAAAAAGGTAAAGAAATCAGAATAAGTAGAAAATACATAGATATGTTGACCAACATCGCATTTCACATACCATACCCTACTTTTTAAATCAAACATGATATCGAGCACAAACTATTGTCATCGCCGCCGCAATGCGCGGGTGCAATGCTAGTATATTATATAAAGCATTTAAATGTTGTCTTAATCTCTTAATTTTTAAGTAAGTGTAAATAACTATTATACCCCTCAAATCTCACAACAAACTATCCCCATGAATACTAATTTACACGTCCTCCCAACAAGTATTTTTAGAAACACTTTTTTAAAACTTTTATTGGCAAACTCACATATGCAAGGAAAGCCAATCAAAAAATTAAAAATATCAAACCAAATGGGAAAGATTAAACCGACGCTATATATAAATTTAATTCCTACCATAATTTTCATATTAAAGAAAAACATAACATCTGCAACAAATAACTACAACAAGTTATTTAAATATCAAAATAGAAACAAGGATTGCTCTGTCAATTTATATTTAATAGAAGATATCATAGAGTAAGAAATAACAAATGATATTACAAATGTCACAGACAATATTTTCATTTACATGAAACATTTGCTATATATCAACATTATCATCAGTTAGTTACATTACCATCTAAATGTGTCTATAACATTATCATAAAAGTACAAATAGGATGCACAATTTATAAAAAAATGGAAGGGTTTAACATGGGTAAAATATATATAAAACTTATTTGTATATCATATTATACATATTATTATTTTTGTAACTATATTCTTACATTATGAACCATTATCTTCACATTTTATCGTATGAAATAAGGGGAAAATATCAAAAAATTTTTTTTTGATGTAAATCATATCTAAACACATGTATTGGGTAAGTGGTGTTTAATTAATCTCAAGTATACACTAAATGTTTTTCTAAGCACACTATATAAGTAGTGATTTATGCATGATATCCTCTAAAAAATAGGACACTATCACATATTAAGGCTTATATATAGTATTCAAAAGTATACTTTTTTTTATTCACATATCTCAAAAATGGGTGAATTAAGCAATTATAGCATCCATAGATCTTTTTCATAAGTGGGAACATGTGTAACACTTACAACATCCTCAAGGCATCCCTTTTTATTTGGGAGAATTTCACTCATATCCTTGCAAACTTTTAATATTACTTCAATATCCCTACAAAATTTAAAACTACATATATATCATTTTAAAACTAATAAATTCACATTTATATCCAAACTTATTTTTAAATCAGGATTAAATCATTTTAATGTTGATAAACTTATCTAAAATTTAAAATACTTTATGATATTACCAAACTATCCTTCTCAATTGATGGTTCATATCCTTGATCATATACCTACTAAACAAATGCCTTTTCTTCTTCTTCATCCCAAGTTGCAGAGACATCCTAATTGTCCTCTTGATCTTCATTGAAACAGGTAGCTATCTCCTTTTCTGTAATCTATTTATTTTTAATGGAAACTTCTAAAACTAATGTTGTAAGTTTGTATCTTTTGATTTTAGTATAACGCCTATATTTGTCCATTCGTAAATTTTATAAATATGCGTTCGTATTTTTTAAAGTATTTACACAACATTTAGTCACTTAATACTTCATAATTACTTCATCGCAATATATAATGTCTTTTATGGATGTTGGTAGGTGTTGTTGAGTGTTCATCTTTTAGGTTGTAGTTATGATGGTAGTCTTGAGACTGTAATATTGTATATGAGACTGTTTTGTTTGGTATAAAATGAAATGATTTAACTGTTCAAAAAAATTAGGAAACACTGTCTTCTGTTCTTACAAGTTGAATGCCAAGATAAACAATAAACAACTAAAAAAAGTTGACAAAAGAACGAAATTCGGTTGATACAATCATTTCTCTTTCTGGATGAAATTTGCTGGCAATTGATTTTCAATCACCTCCTGTTACGATGGAGAAGAAAAGGCGTTGTATTTGGGATGAAGAAGAAGAAAAGGCATCTGTTTAGTAGGTCCATGATCAAGGATATGAACCATCAATTGAGAAGGGTAATTTGGTAATATCATAAGGTATTTTAAATTTTAGATAAGTTTATTAACATTAAGATGATTTAATCCTGATTTAAAAATAAGTTTGGATATAGATGTGAGTTTATTAGTTTTAGAAGGATATATATGTAGATTTAAATTTTGTAAGGATATTGAACTAATATTGAAAGTTTGTAAGGATATGAGTGAAAATATACCTTTTTATTTCTATTTTTAACTTGAAATCAGTAATATATTACAACAATTTATACTACATTATAATATATTTGACACTTTCTTCTTCTTTACTTAATCCATTAAAAGTTTAACAAACGAAAATTATCAATTTATTCCTTAAATAACCTCCATTTCTCTCTTACTTTATACACTCTCCAATAAATACACTATTGCATAAGTCATAAATACACTTACCTACCCCCAAAAAAATTAAGAAAAGTGTTGTATTAGAAACTATTTGCGGAATATCATATCCTATATTCTATAAAATAACATGTTATCGGATATAAACTATTTGTCGCCGTAGCATTGTGCGGGTACCATGATAGTATATATGTATGTATCCTTATTGGCCATGGATTAAACTCATTTCTTTATTAATCGAATTGGTTTATGCATATATAATTGACCGTAACGTTTAATTAATCACATAATTAACTAATACGAGTTTGGGTGGATAAATTATATGGGTTGAGTTGAATATCCATTTTATACTCTTTCATTGATCGATCATCATATTTTTGAAGTAGAAAAAATATATAGTATACTTATCAGGATTTAACCCCTAGCTAATATATATATATATATATATAGTTAGGTTCAAGTAAAAAATATATTAAGGTAATAAGGGTAAGGAGAAATGTGAGAACGCCATGTGTCCTTTTAGTTAAAAGGATAATTTAGGAAAATAGTTTTATATCCTAAATTTATGTACCCCATTTCTCTCTCCTATAACCCCCGTCTTCTCTCTCTCTCCTCCTTTTACATTCATGAACAATAACCCCACGTCTCCTCTCTCCGGGCGTCGATAGATGCACATCAAACCCTAATCTGCCTCTTCGTTCATTCATCGGCTGCTTCTCCCCCGATCTCCGCCGAACCACCATTTAACGTCGTCGGCGACAACAAGGTGTGAGGGTTACGACCCACTGCTCAAAGACGACACCATCTATCCATTTGTCTCGATTGGGTTTCGGTTTTCTTGATAGCCGCCTCTTAGGGGTTTCGGTTTCTCGATAGCCGCCGCCTAGGGTTTGCTTCTTGTCGCCGCCTATAGTTTCGGTTTTATTGATAGCAGTCGCCGTCGCTGTTCTCCGCCGCCGCCGATAGCCACCGCTGGTTGCTCTCTGGTAACGTTCATTTTCTGGATAGTCTCCGCCTCTGTTCTCGATAGTCTCCGCCGCCTCTAATTCATTGTAAGTATTCATCATCTGATCAAGGTTCATATCTGGTATGATTCATTTGTTGGAGATCGCCGGTGGCTTGTGCATCAGATTTAGTACATAGTATATTTGAGTGTTGTATTAATGATTCATGTTTGTAAACATTCTGATTCGATTTTTTTCCTGTATATTAGTAATTTTTTGTTAAATTTTTGATGTAAAATTTTGTAGTTGGTATGAAAATTTGTAAATGATTATATAAAGTTTGTTGTGCATCAATTACTATTGATGATTTCTCGATGGTATCAATTTATTATTAATGATTCGTGTGCATTAAATAATCTTGATGTTCTTTTAGTTGAATTTTTTAAATTTTATTTGTGCATCTGGTGAAGAACAATGTGCATCAATCTAGTTATGGAAAATCCTAGAAAATTTCAGCAGAAAGTAAATAAATTAAAAACAATGCTGAATTTTAAAACTTAATGGACAATAATACCCCTAACTGTTTTTTTATATTTAAAAGAAAAAGAAAAAAACCTATTTTTAGGATCAGATTTGAAAATTTGGATGACTGAGATTTCACCTTACATTTAGTAGCTTTATTTTCTTTGTAGTATAACCCTACCCTATATATATATATATATATATATATAACCAATAAACATGCTTGAAATGGCAAAGATAAATATTTCTTTTTGGGATAATTTCTTATATACCCTTAATAAACATCAAAATATCTTATTTACCCACCTTAAATACAAAATATCCTATATACCCTTATTAAACTTCATAATATCTTATTTACCCATATCACTATTTTTACTAATTTTTTAATAATTTATAATCAATTTAAATCATTTTAAATTATCTATATTATTTAAAAATTGAAAATGACCATATTACCCTAACCTCAAAATCATGTACTCTTACCCTATTCTTCCAATCGGTTATACACGTACCGACGTACGACTGCTCTCACATCGATCAATCTTCCCAGGCCGCTGCAACGCATCCTCACTTCGATCGCCTCCATTCACCGTCGACTCAGCCGGCCGCCGCACTGCCTCCCATGGTCGCCGCCGCCGCCACACTGCCTCTCTTGGCCGCCGCCGCTGACTATAGAAACCGCCGTCCCTTCTTCACGTTTCCTCTTCGACGGGTCAGGTATGTATGTCGACATATATATTTAGTTTAACTTTCTGTTTGCTGTTTGCTTTTGGTGGTTGATCATTGTTTTTGTTTTTATTATTGTTTTTGCTTTTATGTTGAACCGATCATCCCTGGAAAAGAATTATATTAAATCAATGGAAGATTTTTGTGCATTGGAAAAGAATTGAATTAAATCAATTGAGAAAGATCTCATGGAAATCTAGGAATGGAATTAAATCAATGGAATTAAATTGATTATTTAGGTGCATCGAATGGTGTAACTGTAGACGTGTCCTTAGGCTACTGTATCGACTAAGGTGTGTTGTGATCTGTTTTTATGATGTCTATGCATGATGTGTGATAAGAGGGGTGCACCGAGTTAATTTGGTTGGATGGAGCTGCTGTTATGCTATTATAATGATGCTTTGTTCATGTCTTTTGGAGAGCTAATGGTTTCACTATTTTCCTTGAGGTTGTACTGCTGCTGTAGGTTGCAAGATGAAGTGGTTATATTGTGTTTTGGTATGATAAAGTTCTAATATGTTCGTGAGATGGGTAAAGTGGTAAAAGTGGAGTTGTTGGGTCTCGTTTAATAGTTTTTGAGGTGTGGTAGTGTAAATATATTAGTTCAAAAAGAAAGACCTGTTTGTATATATATATAAATATATAACTTGGATAAATATGATATTTATAAAGTTTAGTAAGGGTATTGGGGATATTTTTAAAATAGATTTAAAAGAGGGGTATAATAGTCATTTAATTATATTTTATAATTATAATTCTTTTAAAATGATTTAAAATTAATGAAATTGGTGATTTGGGCAAATAAGATATTATGAAGTTTAATAAGGGTATATCTTTACTACTTTATAAAGCATTTAGCCTATTTTTTTTAAGACTTTTTTAAGTTAAGTAGTACAACACATTTTACATATATTACAATATATTAAAGCAACATTTTCTAACATTGAAGTTATGAAAATTAATTAATTGTAAGTTACAAAACAAACTAATTAATTACATTAATTTCAAATTATTGTAACCAATTATTATGATTTATTGCATATTAAATTGAACTCAAGTTTAGTTCAATAATTTATTGCTTTAAGGTATTGTAAGTAATCTTTTAGTATTGTACTACTTAATTAAAATAGTTTTCAAAAATTAATAAATATTTATTTAAGGTATTAATTTTTTTTTGTGATTGAAATAATATTAAATTCAACATAAATTTTGTTAAAAAAAGATTTTTTAAAGTATATCTTGATTACTTATCTTAAATTTAGTCGTTTTAAAATGGTTTTAATATAGACAACACATATTATCGATAATCACACTCGTTTTCTTTTAATTTTACTTCAAAAGTTACATATTATCCCAAAAAACATATTTTACCCCGCCGCATCGCGCGGTTAAAACACTATATATATATAACACTGTGATAAACTGAGTCGAGGCTCTGATACCACTGTTGGGTTTTATAGGTCACAATTTATACTTAAATTGTCCTGATTCACAACCAAACTGGTTTAAACCAACTCAGAATTGTACAGATATAACACAGTTATTATTCATTAAAACGGAAATAAAACTGGCAGCATTAACTGGGGAGGGCAGCATTAACTGGCAGCACTAACAGTGATGAGATCAACGGCTCAGATTTGGTCTCCCGTACTTTTTTTATTTCCTGGTCTCTTTTGAACCTCCCACTATATATATATATATAGGGTGTGGTTAAACAAAGAACCTAAAGAACCTCCGTGGTGATGACATGTGACACATTGTTTAGGGGCAAAAAAGGAAATGAAAAAAAAAAAATTTATGGGCGCCTACACAGCCTCAAGCAAAACCCCTCAACAAACTTAAAAAAAAAACCCCCACTTACTTTAAATGATCATAACTCGTTCGTTTTTAACAATTTTAACAAAAAAATTATACCATTAGATTCAGTTTTTCGTCCTCTTTCAAACAAGACCGGACTTGATATATTTCTGAAACATTTTTTTTTGAAATACAAAGTTTGCATTTTGAGCTGGGTTCATTCAAACTCAAAATGCAAAATCCGTAGTTTGCATTTTGAGCTGAGTTCATTCAAGACCAAAATGCAAAATTCTTAGATGCTTGATTCATTCAAGCCTAAATGCAAAATGCGAAATCTGTAATTTGCATTTTGAGCTGGGTTCATTCAAACTTGAATGCAAAATGAAAAATCTGTACTAAACATGCAGAATGCAAAAACATGCAGAATGCAAAAACATGCAGAATGCAAAATGCAAAAAACATGCAGAATGCAAAAAACATGCAGAATGAAAGAATGCAAAATGCAAAATGCAAAACACATGTAGAATGCAGAAATGCAAAAAACATGAAGAATGCAAAATGCAATAAACAAGCAAAATGAAGAATGAAGAATGAAGAAAGCAAAAAACATGCAGAATGCAAAAAAAAATGCAGATTGCAGAATGCAAAAAACATGTAAAATGTAGAACGTAAATTCATATAAACATGCAAAATGCAAAAAACGAAAAACGCAAAATTTATGATATGAGACAAACCATTTGCGACGACTGCAAGGTCATTAGCGACGACTTTGCTTATTTGCGACGACAGATTTAACTTCATCGTCGCTAATTTCTGATCTGAGACGAACCTTTTGCGACGACATTCAGCTCATTAGCGACGACATTCAACTCATTAACGACGACATTCAGCTCTTAGCGACGAGCTGCCAAAATGCAAAAAAAAAAGTGTTTTCCTGTACAGCTCCAAAATGCAAAAAAAAATTCATTTTCAAATTTTTTTTAGAAAAGTATAGTAAGAGTGATCTTGTTTGAAAGAGGATTAAAAAACTAAAAGAATCGTATAATTTTTTTGATTAAATTCACAAAACTTAAAAATTTATGGCAATTTAAAGTTTTTTTGGGTTTTTTTAAAAAAATCGTGGGTGTGGGAGAGGGATAATTACATTTTTGCCCTATTCATACTAAATTAATACATAATAATTACAGTTTTGCCATCGATCAATCCTATCCATTGATATTGATGATCCAAAGGTACAGATTGATTCTTTAGGTAATTTGTTTAACACATGGTTCTATATATATAGCATTAACTGAGGAGGGGCAGCATTAAGTGGCAACATTAATATTTTGCAGCATCAATTCAGTCATGAAATATAACTGACAATATTAACTGGGAAGGGCAGCATTAACTGGCAGCACTAACGGTGATGAGATCAACGACTCAGATTTGGTTTCCCGTACTTTTTTTATTTCCTGGTCTCTTTTCAACCCCCCACTATATATATATATATATATATATATATATATATATATATATATATAGTGGGGGGGGGGGGGGTTCAAAAGAGACCATTATATATATATATATATATATATATAGTGACTATATATATATATAGTGTTTTACCCGCGCGATGCGGCGGGGTAAAATATGTTTTTTGGGATAATATGTATATATAGAGTGTCGTTATTGTAAAAGATGTGAAAATGTAAAAAGGGTAAGAGGAAATCCTAACTGTCGGATTGCCATAAAATGTCAATTTTCGTTGGTCAAAATTGATGACATGGAAGGACGGTTAGTTTGAGACGCGAGGGCAAAATTAGAATAAAATGATCAATTCAGTTACCCTAATACCGAGAAATATGCTACGTGGCCTCTAGCAATCACGATTGTTTGGAAAACGAAATTCATACGATTAGTTAAATAGAAGACCGTTTTATCAGAAGGAAATGATTCATTGAAAAGAAAAGATACGCGCACTTCACTTATGTTATTAATTTAATATACAATAATATTGAAAAATGCGGAACTTCATTTATTTTAAAAATTGATGACTGCATATTAAATAATTGGTGAATTATCATATATTTCAAAAATTGAAGAATGCCCAACTTCATAATTTATTTCAAAAATTGATGATTGCGTAGTAAATAATTGATGGATTATCATATATTCAAAAATCGATGAATATATTATTTTGTTCGATTAAAATGATGAACACTGGACATATTCTTAAAATAATTTATAAGGAGACATGAAACAGAATTAAACCAATATAAAGAAACTAGAGAGTGCTCATGAAAATCAGAAAGAATATTGGAGAAAAGGATAAAAACAGAGGGGAATACTTACCAACATAATATGGATTAGTTTGACTAATTAAATTTTTTTTAAATGCATTTATAAACGATATAAAAAGTCTAATTTACCCTTTTATAGTTTTTGCCACATGTCATCTTGTGAATGCCTTTTACACATTTTACATTAATTCACTTTTTATTTGAACCAAATTCCATATGAGCTAAATCTTGGCTTGATCTATTTTAAATAAAATGATATTTAAAAAAGATTTAACTTAATTTTACCTCATAAGTTAATGAGATAGCTTAAGAAACAAGTCACCAAAAAACTCTCTTCCCCTCTACCTGTTGCTTCGGCCGACCACAAAGGAGGAAGAAACCGAGTCGGTTTTTTTTCTTGTTAGACGCACACTCACACATACAAACAAACAACTTGTTTTGTTTGTGGTTGCTTGAGTAACTATGATATCATATTTTTCTTTTATATGATTAGTTTTTAAGACTATTAGATCTTAACCCTCTTTCGGATTTTTGGGGTTAAGTTAAGTTGATCAACTTCCAGTAACAATCTTAACACTTTTAAAATTGTACAACTCAAATAGCATTTTTTACAATATGTTTAAGCAATAATCTTAAACACTTTAAATGTTTTACAAAAAACTCTCCTGAATTTAATGACATTTTAAATGCTTTATAAAAAAATGTCAGAATTTAAATACATTTTAAATGTTTACAAAAAACTGTCCTGAATTTAATGACAGGAAAGGCGAGATGTCGGAGGGAGCCAGGGAGAGAGTATTTTAAAAATTTTTAAAAAGATTTATATATTATATAATATATAATTAAAAAAATATTAAAATATCTAATTCGGTTTATTCGGTTTGAAAATTCCTAAAATCGTAACCGAACCGAAAACCGTTTATGGTAATCGGTCTCGGTTTTTAAACCGAACCGAAAACCGAATTTGAAAACGGTTTCGGCTTTTTCGGTTACGGAGCGGTTCAGATTACAGTTAAAGCGGTTTATATCCGAATTTTGAACACCCCTATGTCGACAAATGAAACTATTTTACCCCGCCGCATCGTGCGGGTAAAATACTAGTACTATATAGGATATTTTGTATTTAAGGTGGGTAAATAAGATATTTTGATGTTTATTAAGGGTAATAAGAAATTATCCCTTTCTTTTTATGATAAAGAATTAATTATATTATAAAAATACTACATCAAGTTGAAAAGTCTTGCTGGTTAATATTTATAAGATATATAGATGAAATAGAAACTAGAGGTTATATGCACTCTTGTAAAATTAATTAACCTTTCTACTCAGAAATTGAATTTTTCAATAGAAACATAAACATTTGCGAAACAGCAAAAGCTCACTATAATGTTTAGTTGGGTATCTTGAACTGTACCACTAAGTAGGGTCAGAAGTGAAAAGCCTATCTTTTCGCATGTGGTTAGCCCACTTGAAGTATTGTCGTAGAAACCAAACACCACTGCCCAATGCCTATATATATGTAAACAGTTTCATTTATATTACAAACAACGATCACACTGACTTAATTCACACCATGGCTATTCATAAACTTTCAAGTGTGGTTTTCTTGGTGTTAGTAGGGTTGGGCATTAGTGTGGCGACCAGAGCTCTCTTTACTGTTGAAGAGAGCATTCCTTACATACATGGAGGTATAGTGGGAGGTGGTGGTGGTGGAGGGGGTAGCGGAGGTGGTGGTGGTGGTGGTTATGGTGCAGGAGGAGAACATGGAGCTGGATACGGAGGTGGGGCTGGCAAAGGCGGTGGAGTAGGGTATGGTGGTGGAGCAGCAGGAGGTGGAGGTGGAGGCGGTGGTAGTGGAGGAGGTGGTGGTGGAGGAGGAGCGGAAGGTGCAGGTTATGGTGGAGGTCAGGGAGGTGGGAGTGGTAGTGGACATGGTGGTGCAGGTGGTTATGGTGGTGGAGCGGCAGGAGGTGGGGGCGGAGGTGGTGGTAGTGGGGGAGGTGGTGGAGGGGGAGGAGGAGCACATGGTGGAGGTTATGGAGGAGGGGAAGGTGGTGGGATTGGTGGTGGATATGGTGGTGCTGGAGGAGTTGGTGGTGGAGGTGGAGGAGGACATGGTGGTGGAGGTGGTGGAGGAGCCGGCATAGGAGGAGCAGGAGGAAGTGGAGGAGCCGGCATAGGAGGAGCAGGAGGAAGTGGATATGGTAGTGGAGGAGGAGCTGGAGAGGGTGCGGGAGGATCATATGGTGGATACAGTGGAGGAGGAGGTGGTGGTTCTGGAGGCGGTGGTGGAGGTGGTGGTGGTGTAGGTGAGCATGGAGGTGGTAGTGGAAGTGGTGAAGGTGGCGGGCACGGTGGCTATATCCCTTAAAGAAAATCAAGTCATGGAGTCGATGTCAAAATTGGGCAATGACTCCTTAATTAATTTATGAAATAATAAGATGATTATAAGAAAGTAGATGCATGCATGCATTTGTAATCTGCTTGTACGTACGTGCGTTTATGAAGTTAATGCGTTTGTTATTACTATCTAGTTTATCGTATTACTGTTTACTGTGTTATAGATTTATATGTCGCTATTATCAATTAAGAAAAATCATAAAACTTTTTCTTAACTATCAATCTATATCTTCTTACTTTTTAACAAAAAAAAAATATATATATTAGTAAACATGAATAAAATTTTCCACCCAAATCATTTCTCTTTTGTTACATTATAGAACATGAGAAGTATAAGTTTTTTTTTAATTCTATCCTTCCCCTTCTCTTTCAAATATTTATTTTCTCTACAAAATAAAATTTAGGTAATGTTTATATGTTTGATCTCACCAGCAGTGGCGGATCTAGGAAATCTGTTTAGTGGGGGCACTAACGTATAAAACTTGGTATAAGAAATTGAAAAAAGTAAATCTGTTATAAATACTAAAACGGGTCAGGTTTTTAATTATGCGGTGATTTTTATTTTCACACTCATGCTATATAGTGTTTTCTAAATCTATATAGGTATCCAACAACTTGCAATAAATCTCCACCATCCCTTTTAATAACGTATCTCACATTACCCACATTGAAATTTGACAGATCAAAGATATTCATCAACCTCTAACTCTAATCAGAAACATACACGAAGCTGCATATTCTCTAGGTCCAATCAATGACTTTTATCCTAATATTTAATTCAACCAAATTAAAATTCATTCGTTTAATAACGTAACTTCATCGTTCACCAATTCAACCAAATTAAAGTTCATAATTCATAACAACTACATAATTTTAACCAATCAAGGAAACATTATGCAATATGGTTAAAATCGAACACCGATAACTACAAGTGCACAATTTCACATATTTATATAAACAATTTCGTAACTTAATATCTAAAAACAAGAAAGTAACAAGCCAACAAGGTTGCTTTGTGCTAGCATATCTTTCTTTTCTTTTTCAATCTATCATAGTTTTGGGGGCCTCATATAATTTAATAGGGGGTATTAGTTTGAAAATTCAACATATATATACTAATTTTTAAAGATTATTAATAGTATATATTACTTCCTTAGAAACCATTGGGGGGCCTTTCCCCCCTCTTCTAACACACAGGATCCGTCAGTGCTCACCAGCCGTTGTAATGACCGAATATATAGGTATAAATAGATTAATAAACAATTTAATTTTGGGTTTTGTTCATGCAAATGTATACAACTTATCATCTTTTAATATTGTGTGTAGTAAACTTTTAAACTTATCTTTTAATATACTCAACTTGCTATAGCAAGTTACATGACGATGTGGTATAAGTTTTGTTGACATGGCGAGTGACATGCTTCTTGTCTAAAAATAATTTAAACTTAATAATAATAATAATAATAATAATAATAAATAAATAAATAAATAAATAATGTGGTGAAATGAAGGGTAAATTGTATAAATTTATGGTTGAAATATAAATATGTTAAGTACGGGTTAAAATAAACTACACAATGAATGGTAGTTTTATATGAATAAATATGTTTGTAAGTAATAATATTTTTTTAAACGGTTAACACAAGCTCTCTCTTTCATATCTATGCCCATTACAAATCGCGAGTTCTTAATAATCAAAACAAGGAGGATATAGACCTTAATATCGCTAGCTCAGATGAGCTTTGGGTTGTGTGAAAAGCGAAAGCTAGGTATGGGTTAAAAATGAGAATTGAAATGAATAGTAGTTTTATGTGAACGTATAAGTATATATACGATAGTATTTGAATGGTTAACACATACTTTCTAATATAATTCAATGTGTATGACACAAAGAGGAAGATACACATTCTTAATACACCTTAACTAGGATAAAACCTATTGATTTGTAAATAATAGTAAAATTGTTATAATGTAAAATTAACTTATATAAACTTAAGGGTTAAAATGAACTTTTATGAAATGTTGAAATTAAAAATATGAAATGAATAGTGTTAATTTTTAAAATTTATCGTAAGAGAATAATGAAAGGGTAAAATTGTTATTTTAAGAAGTTTTTAAATAAAGGACTAGGACCTAGAGGATAGGGGTGTGCAACTTTTTAAATGAAATGATTTAGTTTGTAAGATTTTTTAAGAGTTAATTACATAGATCGTCCCTCTGGTTTTGAGTGAGTTTCATATCTAATCCATTAAAATCGAAAATTACACTGGTAGTCCTTATTTGATATGTTGTTTCACCCTTAGTTATTTATCCTAACAGACGTTAGTCTATGACGTTAACTCTCCCCACATGCTCCTTACATGAGGGTATTTTAGTCTTTTGCCCACTATCCCTCTTACTTTTTCCAACTTCCTTTTATCACATCCTCTCTCGTTATCTCTTACTCTCTATTCTTCAAGACCTCATCTTTCAATTCTTTCTATAAAACCCTTTGCCTCTCACACCACCACCGTCACCTATATAACAGTCGGCCATCACCGCCGCCACGCCACCACAACCGCCGACTATTATAGGCGCTTCACCACCTCTATTGCTATCTCTCTACCCCTCTTCGATCTGCACTAGCAGCACCCCCATTCTCTCGTTCTCTTCGATCTTCCCTTGCCACCACCAACGCATAACGACCCCCATCCCCTTGACTGCTAGCCACCACCACCGCATGACCAACACCACCCTTTCTCTCTATTCTCTCTCTTCGATCTACACTGGGCACCACCAACGCACAATCACCTTCACCCATGAAATCAATAACCGCCGTATATATGAAGAAAACACCACCACCGCCGCATATATGAAGAAACCACCACTATCATCGTCGCTCACTTCCACAGCCGCTACCATTACACATCGAAGCAATCTATTTAACAGCCGCCATTGTCTCTCACTTCCACAGGCGCCACCATCAAGTTCAAATATGTTTCGAACCACTATCAAGGTTTTTTTTTTTATCTTTGTGTTGTTCATATTTGTTTCTAAGCACTTCCACAGGCGCGGCGCCACCATGTTTGTTCTTAATTAGGTTTTTATTTTTGATTTTCATCTGTGTTGTTCTATGTTCTTGCAGATTCAAAAGTAAAAAGTGATACTATTATCTGTTCTTAAACCCTGTATTTATGAGTATTTGGATTTGATTTTCATCTTTGGGTTTTGTTCTCGAACCGTTGATTTTCATCTTTGGCCATGAACATATATATACTAAGCAATTCGGAAAGTTGTTGATTTATAATTAAGATAATTAACAAGTTAATTTAGGAATAATCTATATTTTTTTATTTTATGAACTGTTAAAAATAAATTAAAGTAATTAATAGGTTAATTTAGAACAAAAACCGAATTTATTTGTTTATTGAATTAACCTAATTTTGTTTGAATACATTTAAAATCTTTCATTTATCAACAAAGGAAGAGAGATAGTAGGCAAAAGACTAAAATACCCTCATGTGAAGAGCACGTGGGGAGAGATAACGTCAAAGACTAACGCCTGTTAGGATAAAAGACCAAGAGTGAAACAAAATACGAACCATAAGGACTACAATAATTTTCTATCTTAAGGGTTAAATGTAAAACTAACCCAAGACCACAAAGACGATATATGTAATTAACACGTATCATTCACCACTAACATGTCTTTTCAAACTTTCTAACCCTCCCTCATAACCACTTTTTTAAATCCTTAGAAAAGAAGAAAAACGAGAGAGATACAATGAAGAAAGAGAGAAAGAGAGAGGAGAGAGATCATGGGTTGGAGAACCACAAATGGGTCGATTAGGGGACCGGGGGATGGTGTTCCAGTGCAACCCTTGTCTCTCTTACATGATAGTTGCGGACTTGCGGATGGTCTTACTCTTACTTTAATTAAAATGTTGAAACGGTGTATGTATATATAAATTACACAATTCTAAAAAACGTTATTATTTTTTTTAAATTCTCATTTGTTTTAGCGTGCATATTGTACGTGTGTTTATGTGAGAAAAGAAATGTGATGCAAACCACTATGTATGATATTTGCTTGTCGAAACATTCTTATACGAGAACTACTTGAGTGAAAAAAAGAGGTGGAAATCAAAGTTACGACGGAGTAAAAAAACAAACTATTATATATAGGGGAGAGATAAACTAAAAAAAAATTTACACTACAAAATGTAAGGAATAATATCAGCCATTAGATCAATCAAAAGTCAAAGTTGAAAAGTCAAAAATAAAAACAGGAACTAAATTAATAAAAAAGGTATATTAGTAAAATCAAACATAAACCCACATCATCAGTTATTAGTTACATTATCTACATACTAGTTTCTTTTTTCACACATCAAACCCAACAAAAACCCTAATTCTTGATGCATGATTTTAACAGTCTTGATGCATGATTAAAATCAACAAAAAAACCTTAAAATTTTAATGCACGTAAAATTCCGAAATCATAAACTGATTCACTGTGAATACCAAGAAATCTGATGCACAAATTAGAATCATAACACATATAATCTATTTTTAAAAAGTTAGAAAATCAATACAAAATATTAGATGAACAATATTCATCCAACAAACTACATTTTGAGTGATGCACGTGTTCTACTAATGAATTAACAGAAATAATCAATGGACAAAAAAAAGCTTTTGTTCTAGTAATCAGAGAGATTATAATGATCAACAAGATAGAGAGGCTACTTATTGTGGTACAGATTGTCGCCCGTGGTGCAAATATGAACACCGGAGACGGTTGTGGTGCAGATTCGGTGGTTTTCTGCTGATTCTGCAGCGGTACAACAGCGGTTGTGGTGCAACATCGGTGTGATGCAGCAGCGGTGGTGTTGCATCGGCGATGGTGGTGCAGAGAAGGATTAGGGTTCGCGTGAGGATGCATACACGACGGTAGAGGGTGCAAACACGTCAGCGGACTTCACATGGAGCAGTGGAGGATGCATATGCGGCGGCTGACTTTACATGGCGGTGGACGGCGGCGCCTTCAAAAGGAGCAGCGATGATTTGAGTTCGCATAGGGGAGGGAGGCGGATGAATAGGGTATTTTGCGTGAGGACTGAGGGGTAAGGGGCAGGATTTAGAGAAGAACGTGGGGTAGTGGATAGAGGAGAGAGAAATTTTATATTTTTTTCAAAGTACCTAATTTGCCCTTTTACCAGTTATGCCATGTGTCAAGCCTACATTAATTCTTCCTACATTTTGTATCTTGATTCTCTTTTTATTTGATCCTGATTATATATATATATATAGAAATAAGATCAACTTAGTCCCCTCCCTTAAACATAGTCCTTGAAGTCCCATTCCTAGCCCTTGATCTCGTTAGTATGCATAAGGGCATGATCGACAATTTGCTTGTTCTTAAATCTGGCAGTTACCATTCACGTAACAGTTTCCTAATCTCACATTCACTTTCGTTTACCAATATTACGACTCCAACAGGACCGACTCAAGTCTTTATTGTGATTTGTATTGCTTTGTTTCTTATTCTAGTACCATCGACGACGATAATGTTTCATTCGAAGTGTTGATGCTGTTTTTTTCTTCTTCATTTCTAGTGTTGATTGACTTATTCACATGTTATTGGTATGTTTACTTTTGATGTTATAGATATGCTATATGTTTTTCTTTCTGTTAGTATTGAGGATACGCTGTTGAACGAAAATGATAAAACTTGTAGTTGAAAGAGATAATGAAAATGATGATACTTGTAGGTTTATAGATCTGTTATATGTTTTGTTTCTTTGTTTTCTATTGTTTTTATCATTTTCATATTTATTTTCTTTTTGATCTTTATTAACTTGTAGTTTTCTTTATTCTTACATGAATTGTCATGAATTTGATATCAATGCATAATTTCCATCATCATTGTTTACATCATATATATCCATACTTGCCTTTTCATCATTTTCGTCATTTTCAAAAAACAGTTCTACATATTTTATAATCTACATCAAATTTTCATGAATTGTAGATGATTTGTTAAAATTACCATAATTTGAATTGTCATTACCTATTTACATGAATTTGTCATCAATGTCTATATAATTTTCATCATTTTTATTATCCCTGTTAACATAATATATCTATCATTAATTGCCTTTTCATCATTTTCGTTTCTTTGGGTTGCTGGTTGTTTGTATGAAAATGATATACGATACATGTTCTGAATTATTATTAATTTTTCATGCATTTTCTGTGTTTGGTTTTTAGTTTTGGATTATGTTCCGGAAACTCTTCAAAGTGACGAATCAAAATACTAAATTTTTGAAAGTGGTCTTAAATTGTTGAATAAAAAAGATAGCACATGTATTATCAAAATGTTGAACCAAAATGCTAAATATTTGAATCCCATCATGTAATAACAGATCACATGCATCATGTTTTTTCATTCTCGTTGGAAGTGTAAGAACAAAAAGCTATTCATTGATATAGCTTATTTGAGGAAAGAAGTGGAAGAGCAGATTGTGATGGGCAAGCCTATACTCAGAGACACCAATATGATAAATATTATTTTACCAGAAATCTTTGGATTAATATTTACACAACACAAATGATATAAGTTGATTATACAACCAAAATGATGTAATTTAGCACTACAATGATGTAAACTATGATTTTATACAACCAATACTAAAGTGTAAATGTACTCAACATGATGATTAAGTTTGATGTTGTCATTAATGAACAAACAAAACGTTGTCAATTGTGAGAAAATGATGTATATTATGGATGAGAATTTTTTTAACAAATTAACTTTCAATTTTAGGTTAAGAAATGCAATTATGCTGTAAGTAACGTCAGGTAAGTGGATTTCCATCAAAACTGTAAATAACATATACAAGCAAGACATTTGTTTTCTAAATGATACAAAGAGAATGCAAACGATTAAAACCATAAATTCCATCACAAAAGCATGTCAGTTGACTCAAAATGACAAATATTGTTCATGCAGTAGTCTTTTTATAACATTAAAATAATGAGCGTAATGTACACAGCCAAAATGATTTTAATAGGCTAGCTAAAGATGATGGAAATGGTAAATAAGTTGTACATAGACATCATCAATGTTAGAAAGATTGTAATAGTATCACAACTGTATGTAAGTAGACTCATAATGTATCAAAATGATAATAGTTAAATCATTTATATCAGAATGTTTGAAGTAGTAATCCAACATTATGTATCACACTATAATTTATCATCCAAAGAATGTAAAATGTTCCCGATTAGCATATTCATTAATTATATCTACTTAATTTCAACTCCTTAGCACTATATGAAAATGATAAAACATAAGTTACATGATATGGTTATGTTAGTTGTCTGTGAAAATGATTTTAAAGCTAAAATGATGAATAACCTATATCATGGTATAAAACTGCATAAATCTATTCCTAAATGTAGCATTTTCATAGTACTACTCCACAACATCATGTAAGTGGTATCAAAATGATGATTGGGGTTTTTCAACAATTTATGATCAAAATTGTAACATCATGTAGTATCACTTAAAACCATAAATACCATCATACAAGCATTTAAGTTGACTCAAAATGATAATTTTGTTTATGCAGTAGCATTTTTATAGCATCAAAATAATGAACATAAGGGTACACAGTCAAAATGATTTAACGCACTGAAAATGATGAAAATTGTTAATAAGTTTTATACATGTTCAAGATACATAAAATTGATAAGATATCTACTTAATTTCAGCTCCTTGTTACTATATGAGTGATAAAATATAAGTTTCAAGATATGGTTATGTTAGTTTTCTATGAAAATGATGTAAAGCCTAAAATAATGAAAAAACCTAAAATGATGAATAACCTACATTATGTATAAACCTGTAAAAAATATATTCATGTACTTCATTAGTTGCATTGTAGACAATAACAACAGTATAATATCCTTCTTCTTCAGCCCTAATTTGATCATTCATTGCATTTCCGAGAACTTCAGGAGTTTGAATGCATGTTGCAATCTGATTAAAAGGAGCATTTTGGTTCATCAATGTCTTTTGCCCTGCATTTCCACTCCCAGATGCATTATCTATAGCTAGCTAATTTCAACTCCTTAGCAATATATGAAAATGATAAAATATAATTTTGAAGGCATGACTACGTTTTCATCATATTCGTCATCTTCATCATCTCTGTTTGCTCTGTATCTTTTATAATTTTGGATTGCTCTGCATTTTTACCTCTATATGCTTCTTCTTCATCCAAATTTATCACTTTCTCATCTGATGGCTTAACAGATCATGTCGATTGTGATGTAATATGCATTTCGAAATCAAGTTAAAGAAACGTTAACTTACTTTTGGATAGAATGCTAATAACAGAGACTGTCGATTGCGATGATTAAGACAAAAAACGTCTGTGAAGATGTGAAGAACGATATGGACGGGGGTTCAAATTTTGAACGTGGGTGTTAGTTTCCGTAATACATGCTTTTGTAAACGGAAAATGTATATTTGTTTTTTAATGTTGACAATTATACCCTTTTCATTATATAAATTAGAGTTTTTTTAGGATTAATTTTATTGTTTTCTCAAATTAATCATATCCATCCATCTTAAGATCTAATGGTTAATATTGAGACTTCAAGGACTATGTTTAAGGAAGGGACTTTATTGATCCTAACCCTCTATATATATATATATATATATATATATATATATATATATATATATATATATATATATATATATATATATAGTGGGAGGTTCAAATGAGAACCTTAAATTAATTGAGAATGGGAGACTCAATCCCAGCCATCATAGCCCATACATGAATTCCTCACATACACCCTGCCACACTCGATTCCCCCAC
Organism: Pulicaria dysenterica; assembly: GCA_947179395.2. NCBI lineage: Eukaryota > Viridiplantae > Streptophyta > Magnoliopsida > Asterales > Asteraceae > Pulicaria > Pulicaria dysenterica. Next base: position 109,503,369 of record OX359290.1, on the reverse strand, counting down.
GCTTTACATCAATGAATTCCACTTACAAAATGAACGGCTAATATTTAGTCTCTCATTCTCAATTAATTATCATTCTCATTTGAACATTCCCATATATATATATATATATATATATATATATATATATATATATATATATATATATATATATGATGAGGATAATAGTGACAGAAAGTGGGAGTGAAGCAAAAACCTCAAACATTTCCACTTATAATAAAAGACGGCAAGTGCCTGCCGAAAAGCAATAATCTTAGTGATCATTCATGTGGAATTCAATGTCAAGTGTGGAAAGGGAAGTAGAAAAGAAGGCTTTTCTGTGTATATATCAAGCATATTATTCCTTCATTGATTTAAGCCGTGTGTGCTCCACTACATATATAATAAAGTGCCCAGCCTATGCGGGAGATCACATGGCGATTCAACTTAACATATTGATTTGGTTTCATGGGTAGGAGTGTAGGACCACCCGGTTAGAACCCATGTACTTATGATTATTGGATTGACCAACTTCTTTGGCAAAACCTAAGTTAGATCCAAGAGTTTAAAGGGGTTTTGGTAGAACCTAACACCTTAACTTAGGGTTATTTATCAAGACTGCAAGGGTGTAGTTCTGAAAATCCCAACTCAAACCACAAACCCAACGTGTGGCCGTGTGCCAGTGTGGGAGGTAAATTGGACTCCTTGAGCGATAATTGATCGAGGGTGTCAAACCTATCTATCGAACACCCTTATTGATTAAGACTACAATATTACCTCCACACTTATCAACTTATCTAAACGTCTTTAGACCTCCGTAATTGAACTTTAAGTCCAACTTGCTCTTTTCAATTTATCTAATACATAAAAACCTTATCAAACTACATTTTTTAGTTGTAAAGATGTTTGTTATAGTGACGCCTGATGAATTTGGTAAAAGATCACTTAGCTCGAATTATTCAGATTTTGTAGCACAATCTTTTTACTCATATAATTGTTCTTATTTTTTGGTTAAGTTTGCCACCTAAAATTTAAAATAAACACAATTTAAAAAATTGATGAAGTGTACTCGTAAATTATTAAGTCTTTTGGTCATTTAAATACCTTTTAGAATAAATTAAAAATAGTAATTTGCTTGTTTCTTTGAAGATTTGTTATTTGGATAAAAAAAGTACAAGTTTAATTTCTTCCAATCCAATTTTCTTTAACTTTTGGTTCCACTCTAAACTTGAAATCTCTACATTACTTATTTATCTTTTCCTACTATTTTTTATTTTTAATTATTAATTAAGTAGTATTTATTGATTAAATAGTTTTTTAATTAGAATTAACTTTAATTAGTACATACCCCCTATATGTTGTATGTTATGTTACTATATATTAGAGTAATTAGTATATATTGATTTGGCGGCGACATGTGTCGCCGCAAAAACGTTATTTTCTTGTAGTGATTGTACATTTTCAATTACATTATAATTATTAAACTAATAAAACTTATCATTTGATACATCTAGTTTAAAATTTCGATATATACGTAATAGTAAAATATATAAAACAATATATAAGATATTTCAAAATTTCTTTTACTTTATACAAAACTACAAAAACATATTTTATAAAAATGGATATAATCATTAAAAGGTAAGAGGGAAAAATTAATATTTTGTTTCTTATTACAAAGACTAAGACAAAATTGAACGGAATGACGTAATAATGAAATAGATATGAAAGGAAAAAGGAAAAAGGGAATAAAAATTAGAAAATAAAATAAAAAGGAGATCTTAAAAGAGAAAAGGAAAAAAGTTTGGAGGTATTAAGAAATAAAAAATCTGTACCATTTTATAAAATATTAAAATTTTTGTCTTAATCTCTTAGTTTTAAATAAGTTTTTAATTATTTTATCTTTAAAACAATTAAATAAAGTAATTATTTGTTGAAGTTAATGACAATTGTGTATATCTCATTTCAGTAACTGTAGCATTCAAAATAAAAAGTATTTAAAAAATCAAATCAATACGAATTAACATAATAATTAAAAAATTAATAATTAGACATTTCATATTAAATATTCTATCATATAATAAATATTTTAAGTTAACTATTAATAACTATTAACATATATTTTAAACAAGATACACACCACCAATGTTTTAAAAGGGAATAAATTATCGAAAAAAATATTTATCGCTGCTGCATAGTGTGAGTAAAGTGCTAGTGATTATAAAAGTAGTGACACACTTTTAGTGCAATTGGTTGTAGTACCATAGGCATTTCAGGTTTATAACGGGAGAGAGAGAGGTAATAAGAAAACTTATAATTCTTTTTAGAAAGGCAGAGGTAGGAAAGAGATGTTGAACCAGAGGCGATAGTGATTTTGAAGTCGTGGAGGTGATTTATTGAGGTGTCAAACCAAAAGCAGAGTCATTGAACCATTGGCTGCTATGGAGGTTTGATGACAACGACGGAGCTTGAAGTGTCGGTGATGGATGCATCAATTGGACGCGGCAATGGATTAAACGTATGACTATGCCTCGAATGGGGTAGACATATATATAGAGTGAATTGAAATGACCGAGATGAATGCATAATATTGATTAAACATGACTCATCATATTCTCACATATATGTTCACCATATTTGTAGTTTACTCTAACTCATAGTAGTGATTGGTGTGTCCATGGTTGGTTCGATCAGTTTGACTAGTTAACTGTTACTATGTATTAATTTTGTCTCTATTTTTTCTATCGATTTTACTACGCCACCACTTAATTTTATCAATATTTTTTAGTAATTTAGGATCCGTTGGAAAATAATTTAGTTACTAAATATATTTAATTTTTTTGAATGATTAAACATATCAACATTTTAGTTTTCTTATTTGAAGTCTGGCCTCTTTTGCTTACAAAGTTGTGTAACGTTTGTTCATTGTACGTGTGTATTTCTTTTATTATGGTTAATAACTTTGTATTAGACTATGAATAATAAATTATTGTTCAAGGTCGTGTTTATGAGTTGTCTAATTAGAAATTGCATGGTTGGATGTTTGGAAATACTTGTAAGTCTCAAGTTCAAACTTTATAAGCAACTAAATTTTTTTCTTATGGCTCGGATGTTCACCTTCGTTAGATGATTCGGGCTATTCAGAAAGCGTCTACATATGGTTAGTCGATTCATAAAGCGCGTCGCATATCTAGGTTAATTAAAAAAATCCTGAATTTAATTATATTAACATATATGATCTAATTTCACATATTTGTCATGCAATAATTCAGGTAACTCAGAATTCCATGCAACTTGTAGCATAGGAAAGAACATATATAGATTACACACCAACACTTATTAAATCCGTATATAAACACATAAGAAGATTACAAATTGATGATGCATCACTTACATGCATCCAATTTTTATAAAATAACTTAAAACATTCATGACACACATCCTTCAATGTTCCAATCTTATTATATATCATTAAGTCTTTAAAGGGTTTTTCAAGGGATATACCCACCATGACCACCACCTTCACCTTCACCACCTCCACTACCACCTCCATATCCACCTGCACCACCACCACCACCACCTCCACCACCACCTCCTGAACCGCCACCACCTCCTCCGGCATATCCACCATGTGATCCTCCAGAACCTCCACCAGCACCACCACCGCTACCATATCCGCTTCCACCACCACCGGCGGTTCCTCCTCCTCCTCCACCACCACCACCATGTCCACCTCCACCTCCACCTCCGGATCCTCCAGCACCTCCATATCCAGCGCCACTCCCGCCTCCCTCTCCACCCCCATAGCCACCACCATGTGCTCCTCCACCACCTCCACTACCTCCTCCCTTACCACCACCACCACCTCCACCTCCAGCAGCCCCACCACCATACCCTTCACCACCTCCTTCACCAGCTCCACTTCCATATCCTGCACCATGTTCCCCTCCTGCCCCATAACCACCACCTCCACCACCACCACTACCTCCTCCTCCACCACCTCCTACACCTTCAACATCATATGAAAGACCCCCATCTTTGACACTCAAGAGAGCTCTAGTAGCTACACTAAGACTCACACCTAATAGCACCAAGAAAACCACACTTGAAAGTTTATGAACAGCCATGGTGTGAATCAAGTGAGTGTGAGTTGTTTGTAATATGCATGAATGAAATTGGTTTGATATATATAGGCATTGGGTGGGGTTGTTTCCATGAGCACTACTTAAAGTTTCTAACCATCTGCAAATAGAAAATTAGCTCCATATATAATAATAGTGGTCCACGTGAGAAATACACTACTAGCTAGAAAATTGAAAATAATTTATTTTAATGTGCTTATGGTTGTTTCGCACGATTTGATAATTCTATAAATTAACCAAGTAAGTCTAGCTAGCTCTGGTTGAGATGTTAAGTTATTTGTAATAATGTAGCCATATATAAGTAGGTTATTGAAGCCTTAACAAATATATAAGTCGTTCATTTCAGTTCTTTATAATAAATAATACGAGTATACATAGTATTATAGTAAAATTTCTTTTTCTTTAAACAAGTAGGTTGTTGAGGTCTTGAGGATATTTTGTCTAATTATAACTAATAAAAAATATCATGTTTTTCCACTCTAGTAAATTTACGCGGTATCACTTCTCTGGATTTAATAATGTCGTATATCAAAATCACATTAACGATCTGTTGTCAAGTTTTGGATGTAAAGGGAAGCACAACAAGTAATTAAAGAGAGATAATTATATACTTATAGGGGAGAGTTCAAACGAGAACTGTTTTTCGTACGAGAACTGCGAGAACCAATTTAAGCCGTTACTTGGATATGGGAAGTTCATGGATGGAGAGCGTGGAGGGGATCAAGTGTGGCAGGGTGGGCAATGACATTAAAGGAGGGGGAATTGGACGGCTCAGATTGGTTCTCGCAGTTCTCGTACGAAAAATAATTCTCGTTTGAACTTTTGCCTATATATATATATATATATATATATATATATATATATATATATATATATATATATATATATATGTTTATTAGTCGAAATAAAAGTGAAAGAAATAAAGAAAAATGGTTTTATTCTGTATTCCCTTGCTAGAGAGTAGAGACAGTACAAGAAAAATGTGTCATTATATAGTACTTAGGTCCCGTTTGATTCACCGGAATTGAAATTGGCAATTCCTAAATCCTACTATGTTTGGTTCACTGAATTCTAGAAATTGGAATTCTGAAATCCCTCCAATTCCACAATTAAAGAATTTGACCATTCTATCCATAATCCAAAGGAATTAAAAAACTTTCCACAGGATTTCACTTATACACCCAAACTTATACGCATTCACAGTCGACCTTGCTATCAATCTCCGCTAGAAACATCAACGATACCTCCGCGAACCAAATACGCGAAGGAACCAATTCCATTGGAATCCTTCCAATTCCAAATTCATCCAAATTCAATTCCTTAACGAATTTCAATTCTAATCAATTTCATTCCGCGAACCAAATGGGGCCTTAATATATTCTAACCGGAAAAAAAAAAAGTTTCTCGGCAAAGTGAAACTCCTTGCATTTGTCCTATTGGGCTATTGGGATTGAATGTAACTAACATACATTATTCATACTACTACGGCTTGGCTGCTATTGCCACTGCTTACTAATGTTATTCACTACTATTACTACCACTTATTGAGTTATTGCTGTTGCTATTACAAGCACTAGTTAATTTAATATTTATTATTTTATTTATTGTTAATACAAGTATGTATTATATATACGTAATTTACTAAAAACAACACGACTTATAAATAAATTTCATTGTATACAACCTATAACATAAGATAACTAAATGGTTTCACTACAACCGAAAGGACATGTAGTGACAGAAATCAGCAAAAGTAGAAAAAGCGTCGCTAAAACTGTTCAGATCTTATCCCTCTGAAAGAAAAACCGTCACTAATAAAGGGGTCGCTAAATGTTTTTCCCTACACTGGGTATCTGTCAGTATGGTCCACACCTATACCTAGGCTTTATTTCTGTAACAAAAAGGCTGTTGAATCCTAGCAATTCAATTACTTTTACTGACGGAAATCCAATATGTCAATAAAAAGTGTGAAGAATAAATTCAAAATTCCTGGGATTTTATTTTAATAATATTAGCATTTAAAATGATTAATAAAAAATGTATTAATAGAATCAATATCAAGGACAAAAACAAATAAAAAGCAATTTTAAAATGACAACCAAATAAAATGAAATAACTTTTCAATCAATATCACCATCAATTGAATCAAGCATTAATACAAAATGTATTAATCTCTAATAATTCCAACTTAATCCTTTATGTTAGCAATTGTCAACATTAGTAAAATGAAGCCTTAAGACAAAATTAGCAATATCAAATAATTCGAACTCAATCCCTTAGTTTAGCCGTCGTAACTTGTCTTGATAGCATCATCCTGAAATATAAGCAAAATAAAATGATCGTTAGCAACTGTAACAAAGTGAAAACAACAAAATAAAAAAGTTTTTTTGTTTCAGATTCTATAATTCATATAACTAAGTGCTGAAATGAAAGTAAAATTGGGCAAATGACTAAAAGATGACGAAAACTATAATATAATCCCACGTAATTCAAAAGTACCCATTTGAAACTACGCTAAGATCTGTAATTTGGATAACCCTTTAAAAACAAAAACATGCACTAGGATAAACAATTACAGTGAAATCCTAAATACCGAATATCCAAGATGTTGCAACAGTGTATACCTATGCAAGACTTTAACTGCACATATGAGAACACAGATTGTTTAACAACCAACATAAGAATCAACAGGAACATGACTTTTTTCCACATAATGTTTATATTATGTTGCAACTAAGATGAAAATCATGAAACATGATACCTAGAGTATAATTTTACCTAAGTCAAAATTATACATGTTGAACAAAAGCAGATGTCAGATACTGCATATTAGAGTCATCCATTTTGAACAGAAGCCCCCCTACAATTGATTTACAACATAATCAGTCCCCTAATTTACTAAAAAAATCATTTTTTCCACATAATCACAAATTTGAACATATTTAGAACCTGGGGTGTACTCAGATTGGGAGAAAGGTGCTCCTGGAATTAGTGAACATATGAAGTTATCTGCATGATCTTTGTAATCATGGAGTGATTGGAGCTTTTGAACCAAGAATGCCTATCAATTAACACAATATAACAGCAAAGCAAGTCAGTAATTATATAAAAAGGTAAGATTTTTAATAATTTTATTGAGGGTGCAGCAAACCTTGGATAGAAGAACCCTGGCACCAGCATGCTTATTGTCCCACCCAAAGGTTATTATCAGTCTCAGCAACACCTAGGGTTTAACCATTGGCTTGAACGTAGTTTAGGTATTTTGGGATCCTTGTGGCTTTGTGTAACCATGCTGCTCCCCATAGCAATTCATCCTTCATTTCATTCACATAAAAACATAACCAAAGCATTAATTGGTATTAATTAACTAATTAATTATCTTAATAATCAAGAATCTTTGTTAATTAATTAAATACCTCGTATCCAGAATAGGAGCAATAACAAGGGCAAACAAATTTCTTGAGCCCCTTGCTGTAGGAGCCTCTGTACTTATCAGCAAACTTGAACACCTGTTGTGACATAAATATTGGTTGAAGTTACACTATTACCCTTGAGAACTGAAACAGAGGATACATGGAGAGTTTTATTTATTTACCCTAATTGCCCTTTGAAGTAGAAGCTTAGAGTAAGTACTGTCAGACTTCCTGAAAACTAAAGAAGCAGAAGCAAGTGTAGCAGCTGTCTCAGCAGCAACCTCTGTACCAAGGGTATTTCTGTGAATCTTCACTACTGTTCTTGGTGTGTCCATATCTTCAGGTCTCTCCCAGCAAGCATGGTCCTTTGTTGCATCACCTACCTATTATTAAACCAATAAAACGTTTTACTAAAATGAACAGAAAATAACAAGTTTCCATATGATTTTAATTAAGTATTACTAATGTACCTGAACATATATAACATCTGGTTCTGCAGTAGCTTTAAGTAAGTAATCTGTAGCCCAACGAATGGATTTAAGTAAGTAATCTGAAAGTTATAATTCTCTTTTTTATCATGCAGACGTATCAAATGCAACTAGATTCCATCAATTAGTCACCAAAATATCACATGTAACAAGTAATTTATCTAAAATCAGTAAACAAATGCAGAGAAAGTGAGAATTAAGAGAAAAACCTGGCAAAGCAGACTCCTACGGTGATTGTTGAAGAAGTAGCACTATAGTAAACAAATACTGATGAACCTAAATGACTATCGAACCCAAAATCAGAGTGATATATCAATTTTAACAAATGATTTAACTAAAACTAGTAAACAGAGGGAGATAGACGGAGTTATTTGAACAAACCTAATTGAGCCCTAAATCAGAATCGTGGAGATGATGCGGCTGGAAAGCAACAATGTAGATGCGCAACTGGAAGTCTGGAATAATAGATGCCAGCGGTGTGTGGCTTTCGACGGCGTGTGGCTTCCGGTGGCGAAGCCTAATTGAACCCTAAATCAGAGTCGTAGAGATGATGCGGTTGGAACAGGATGGAGCTAGCTACAATGTACTTGACGCTGTTGGAACAAGAGATGCCAGCGGTATGTTTATTCCGGTGACGTTTGACTGCCGGCGAAACGGCAATCCACTCTGAAACTTACTCGTCGATCGCTTCTACAGTGGAGGAGGAATAGAGATGAAGTATACGATAGGGGTTTTCTCTCAGGTCCAGGGAAATTATTTTGCTTTTTAGTTTTATTTTATTTTTCTTTTTTTTTAATAAGATTTTACTACCCTTTTTTTCCGTAGGCAAAGACTCCCAAATTATATCTAGCTACTTAATGGGTTTTCTGTAGCTAAAACCGTCCGTCACTATATGTCCAATATGTTGTAGTGTTTCTTAGGTCTTTTTATTTTGTTATGGTTTATTGGGTATGTGAATTGTGTTTATAAGTAACCATGTGTTAACATCCATCAATATAAAATACAGAGATGTTCGTCTTTTCTTGTCTCTTAAGCATCCAAACTTCGATATAATAGAGTATCCAACCAACCTATCCGTGTTCCTTTCTTTTGTTCTTGTTTATTCCGTTTTAGAACCTTTGAGTAAGGCTCGGTCCATTCTAAAATCCGAGTCTGCAGATGATGTGATTTTGGAACTTGAGATTAGTGGTCACAATTCTGAAACCTCCAAGCAGTTTGCTCAATTATCTCATCTGCAATTTCAACGATCTTTAAGGTTTGCCCCATCATCTAGGAACAAATAGAGCCCCCCCCCCCCCCCCCCCCCCCCCCCCCCCACACACACACAAGAGTTTCATTTCAAGGGTTTAGTTTGCTCCAAAAGCTATGATTTTCAAGGGATTTCAAAAATTATGTACAAGATCGTATCCTTGTGGCGATCAGCCCACTAAAGTTCTAAGAAACCCCAATACACACACAATATGTACACACAAACACACGAGAGTAAAGGAAAACAGTTGTGTAGGGAGAATATATCTAAGCTCTTGAAATCTTGATTTAACGACTATAAAAGTAGATGTATCTAGTATATTTATCTACTCTTTCTATCCATTTGTTAAAATAATTAAAAATGTTATTTTTTATTATGTTGATGTGAATTAGAAATAAATGCATTTTTGTCAGCTTTCTTAGATTTTCTAGAAATCTCCTTATACAGTGCGAGAAAGATGTTCTATGTGTGAACCTTATCCTATGTGTGTGTGTGTATATATATATATATATATATAGGCAAAAGTTCAAACGAGAACTACTTTTCGTACGAGAACTACGAGAACCAATCTGAGCCGTCCAATTCCCCTTCTTTTAATGTCATTGCCCACCCATGAATTCCTCACATGCACCCTGCCATACTTGATCCCCTCCACGCTCTCCATCCATGGACTTCCCATATCCAAGGAACGGCTGAGATTGGTTCTCGCAGTTCTCGTACTAAAAACAGTTCTCGTTTGAACCCTCCCCTATATATGTGTGTGTGTGTGTGTGTGTGTGTGTGTGTGCGTGTGTGTGTGTGTGTTTTTGTGTGGATATCCTACATAACCCATTTAGATGCACCATGCACCCTAATTAATTGTTTATTTATAATTCATTTATAAATGAATCAAAATTTATTGAATTAGGTCACTGAGATTGTATTTAGGAAATGTCTGATTAAAGACGTTGCAACCCTCACTCTTCATCACATCTAGTCATCTACTATAATTATCATGTTAACTTTATATCCGTACTTAGTCTTGTAATGAACATTTTTACTATATTGAATTTTGAAACTTACCTTATTTATCAATTTCATATTTAGTAATAATACTTATTATAAAATAAACATATTATTATTAAGGCAGGTGTTATAGTTTCCTAGATGTCATTTGACATAGAAATATCAACTAAAACATTTGGGACGGTAAAGGTTGGAGTGCAAACAAATCGAATCGAGCTCGATGTTGGTTCAAGGGCTTTATATTGAGCTCGATAACTTGACGACCATTCATACTTGAAGCTTGAGCTTGGCTTGTACAAGATACTTTTTTACTTAATCTCGGCTTGAAAAGCTTGAAATAATATCAAAGATTAAATTCAAATAGAAATTACTAATGATATTTACTAATATTTTTATGCATAGTACCTATATAATGTAGATTTCTTTACATAAGTACTCATATTAAATATATGTTAGTATTAGATCCTCATATATACATATTATACAATGATCAAAAAGCTCGCTAAGAACTCGAGTCGAGCTCTTAGAGGCTCGAGCTCAACTTGTTTGCACTCCTAGGATGGAGGATTGTAAAGGTGAAAAGGGATATGATGGGGATCATGAAGGGCTGATAACTCTCTCTTTTTTTCTGTTTTTAAAATTTTAATTCAATAAATAAAATGTTAGGTGAGTCATAGAATACTAGTTTCAACTTTCAACTACAATCACATATACATATATTATCAATACAAAATTGGTTCTAAAGTACCTAGAATTCTTATATGAGGTAGCACAATAAGTAAGGTCCAGTTTGTTTCACCGTAATATGAAGGAATGTAATGGAATTGTAATCAAATTCCGTTGTATATTGCGTTTGATAACATTATTTTAAAAGGAATTAAGTTCTTCGAAGTGTTAATATTACTTTAGGTAGAGGAATGTCATTACGTAACTAACATGGATGGAATTAAAATCATTTCAATTCATTCGCATTACGGTGAAACAAACAGGGCCTAAGTAAAATATTGAAATGATCCCGTGCTTTAGTTCAATTAATTGGTTTGATCAATGATCCCTATTATTCGTATTTTATTTCTGATTTAGCTCTTAAAATAGAATTGTGTCTTTCACACGATTCTCTTTTGTCACAATCTTTCTTCTCCAGAGCTTTTCAGACTTATACGTTTCTGCTGTAGTGTTCATAGGGCTTTGTTTCCTCATGATTATTGGTGTTTGATTCAAATTGATTGTTGGATTTGTTAAGTTTGGTGTTTCTTTGGAGATTGGGATTGAAAAAACTTGATTTGGTTGTGTTTAGAATCATTAAGATCGATTTGCAGGTTTAGAATCGCCGTTGTTCAACGTAATTTTCTTCAAGCCATTTGGTGCTTCAAGCCATTTGCATTTCAAGCCATTTAGTGCTTCAAGTCATTTGGTACTTCAAGCCATTTGGTGTTTCAAGCCATTTGGTGCTTCAACGTTTGTACTTCAAGCCATTTGGGGTTCAAGCAGTTTGCTCCTCAAGCCATTTAGTGCTTCAAGCCGTTTGCTCTTCAAGCCATTTGCTCTAGTTTGCCCTTCTAGCCGTTTGCCCTCCAAGCCATTCACCTAGCCATTCAATTCAAGCCATTCGTTCAAGTCATTCAATTCAAGCCATTCGTCAAGCCATTCCATTCAAGCCATTCGTCAAGTCACTTACTTTAAGCCATTTAGTTCAAGTCATTCAGTAGTAAGCAAAAGTGATCTCGAGCTTTTGGACTTAATTTGAACAATTTTTTCATTCACCTTTAATTTTCACTCCAAGATCCGAGTTTTCAAGTATCAACATTTTGTTCATGATGACGACTACTGACAGTGATCATCGTTCTTCATCTGCATCTGAGGTTAGTACTACTAATTCCCAATTCATCGATATGATTCATGTTTTGAAAAATCAGATTTCACAATTAGAAAATGATAAAGCTCATTGTCGAGTCTTAGAGGCTAGATTAGACAACAATTACAACGAGTTAGTTCAGTGCAATCGAGAACTGTCAACAGCAAATGATCAGTTGTCTTATGTACAAAGTAAGTTGAAACTTTGCGAAGAAAAAGTTGGATATCTTACTGAAGTTAACTCTGAAATTACTGTCAAATTAAGGGATGCAGAAATTAAATGTAAAGATTATGATGCTGAGCTTGATCGATATGTTAAAGAAAGAACCCAACTGTATTCTAAAGTTAAAGATCTGGAAGATAATCTTTGTAAACGTGGTCAATCAGAACAGACTATATTTTTGAATAAACCAAAAGACACTCAATTTTACGATGTAAAAGCGGGTCTAGGTTTTGAAAACCCAAAGAACTTATCTAAAGTTTGTCGTGCTCAATTTTATGAATTTGAATTTATGGGTTGGGGTTTCACCGATTTAATGAAATTCACAGGGGCTTCAGAAGATGATGAGTTGGAAATTCCAAAAAGAGCAAATAAAGATAAAATGCAACTTCCGTTTGACTACACTGAGTTAAATAAAAGTTATGAAAAGCCTGAAACTTCTTCATCAACTGAATCTCCAACTACTTATTCTTCTGAAGAATTTAATCAAAAATCAGAAAATCTTTCTGAAAAACCCGAATACTCGGATCTTTATATTCCAAGTTCTATTTTGAAAAAGAAAGTTTCAGATCTTCAAGAAGAATTAGCAAAACAAACAACAGATTTCACTAATGAAAGAGTTATTCTACTTGATACAACAATTTCTTTAAAATACCAACTCACTTCCGCTGTCAACCATCAAACGGAAAATGTTTCAAACTCTTTCGTTGACAAAGGTAAATCTGTTGTAGAACAAAGTTTTGATGATTTTATTGAGTCTGATCTTGGAGACAAAGTCGTTAATGATCAATGTAGCACCTCTCAGCATAATCAATACGTTAAATTTCCTAACCAAAATTTGAAAGTGATGACAGAGAAAACTCTAAGTAAAAGGCAGGCCAAGAGAGCATTGTGGCTTGAGAAAAGAAAAAGTTTTCTACAAACCAGGAAAAGACACTTTCAAGAGAAAAATCATTCTGGTTCTGGTAGTTATAACAACAATTTTGGTCATGTGCATGGAACAACTTTAAATGCTAGAAATAGTTCTCGTTGTGCAAAGACAAATGAGTTTGGTTTTGATTCCAGTGTTCATTCTCATGCTCATGTTAGGAAGTATGAATCTTCTTCTTTTGTTGGTACTTGTTGGGACGCTTTAGATAAGCCTGATGTGAAATATCCATTTAAGGTGTATTCTATTAAACATCTCATAAGGTTATCTAAGGAGAAAATTTGTACCACTCCTCAAAGAGTGAACACATTTTTGATCAATCAGAAAATTCAAAAGGAGAAGTTGAATTCTGACTACAAGTGGATGCCTAAAAATGAATCTGTAGTTAATTCTCCTAATCTACCTAAACCCAGACTCAAATAGGTACCAAAATCTGTATAATTTGTTTTGCAGATAAGCCAAGAGACATTCTGGAACACCACAGTTACACTCTGAAGAATATCGTGACGTCAAAACAACTGTGTGTTCAATATGCTAAGAAGTTCAAATCTCATGGCTTGGAGAAACAATAGTGTTCCCTGTTGTTCATCACACACATCATTGTGTCCAGTGCCAGCCCGAGGGGAGCACAAGTCTTCAGGACCCGCAAGTTTTATGCATGCTTGTAGGGGGAGTAATTCAGAAAAAGTTTCACAAAAAAATTTCTTTTGTTCTAGTTTCATATTTTTGAAAATCCAAAAACATTGAAAAATGAAAATCCAAAAATTTTGAAAAATCAAAAACTCCAAAAACAGTATAAATGTTCAAAATTCCAAAAATATTTTGTTGTTTCGATCACCCGTGCGTACTGTGTTTAGGCAGTTTCTTTACTCATATGGTCTAGCCAGAGTCGGACAGACCTGCCCAAGGAGCTTCCTAATTTATAGAAGTGAGAAAAAGAGTGTCCATTCAATTTTGAAAAGAGATGTTGAGGGAGAAGTTGAAAAATATTCAGAGAGCTGAGGGTGAGAGAAAGGATCAAAAGAACAGAAAGATCCTCACTAAACAGTGTCAATCTGGGTAGCCGCATCTACTACTGGTTTTATACTGGTATTGAAGAAGACATCATGGACCCAGTAATGCAATGCACTAACCCCACCCAGCTACTCAATTATCTTTTAAAAGATGATTGTTTCAACTTAACACGAAGATTTTTCACATACACTATTGACATCTTATTTGGAGATTGTTGATATTGAAAATAGGAGAACAATTGCTCCGGTCCCCAATTTCTTTCGTGCACTCATTGAGTCTAGAGCCAATTGCTATATCATTCTTGTTCCAGGACACTCAGTGGAATCATATGCCTGTTTTTGTGACGGTGCCGGAACATCTTGAGTAATATCTTTATGATATTTACAGTGATAGATGGAAATCCTACCAGTGCTAACCTCATGCCAACGCTGAACGTAGGTCACTCAATTTATTTAAACTGACGTGTTAACGGGTAATCTATGTGATCCCGGTGTTACAATGGATGCGTTATTTGTCATATTATTCTTATAGAATCATGCCAATATCAAGCTGATTGCAGTTTACAAGTGCATGATGATCATGATGGATCCTGACCATCATGAGGGGGAGAATCAAGTTACAAAGTGTTACAATAGATGATAAAGTTGATTTTGAGAAAGTTTAACAAAAGTGTATAGTTGAATACAAAGATGATTCATGTGTTGAGGTGAATATCAAGTTAAGGGGGAGCTAATATATCATGTCCAGTGTGTCTTCTCAATCGTTTCTTACATTTTAGGGAGATGAGATCGTTATTTCCTAAAAAGACAAGACAAGACAAGAACAGCTGACAAAGTTTCAATGAGAAGAAGACAACTGTTCACAAATTTGAAAAGGAGCAAGGTTCTGGAAAAATTTCAGATTTCAAAGATCTTGAGCTACTTTCGAGGGGGAGCAAATTTTGTTTAAAATAAATAAATTCAAAGGTGCTAAAACAGCTAATCTAACCCTCGAGTAATATCGGTGTGTAATCAAGAAATATTATTCTCGTGTAATGCTCAAGATTGTTCCCGTGAAGACAAAAGAGATGATTATGGTTGTAAATTCTGATAAGCCTGTGGCTTCTACTGCAATCTCTAATAAACAACCTGATCACTGCTAACGAGTCTTTGAAGATCTCATGAAGACTCAAAACTTCAAAGAACGATCTCCTAAACGTTGAATGCAGAAAGAAAAAGAATCTCTGCATATTCTCAATGGGGAAGATTATTTTGATGCTTAAAAAGTTTATTTTTGTTTATTATACTTAATTGTAAAATGGACACAAAGGGGGAGAATGTTAGAACTTAAAGTTGTGTCCATTTATATTTTAGTGAAGTTTAGTTTATATATGACATTAGTCATAATTTAGGGTAGCTATTGTAAATACCCAAGGGGTATAAGTACAACTTTGCAAACCCTATTCTAATCAAGCTTTCATTCGACGTTAACATTGTGTTCTTGGCCGTATCCGTTTCTCTCACGTACGCATCATTGATATTATCAAGAACTTATCATTGTGTATTGATTGCTTCAAAGTTTGATTGATACTTGATACAATTGTGACCTACAAGAAGTCGTCATCCTCGTCATCTTCACAACCATCTACCAACACCACCATCAATCGATTGAAGGATAAGTCGACTGTCTCCTGTCGTTCGTTCATCAAACCCAGATCGATGAAAATAATTGATTTTTCAAACCCACTTCAATGTTGATGCTGGAATTGCCTTCAATGTTAAGCTTCGAACCCTTAATTTAGCCTATATATATATATGTTTGCTTAACCATGGAAATCCCTCAACCTTCAATGTAATGCAATTTGCTGAAGTGACACGAATTTGCAAGTAAATTGCATAGTCTAAGACAAATCAAAATTGAATGATATTAATTTTAGCCGAAGTGGGTGATTGTATTTTGAAGCACATTTTAAAAAATCGAAGTCTGAAGGGAGAAAGAGAAAAGAAAGATAGCATATAGATTAAGCACAAACCATATATAGAGCCACCACAATATACAAAAGCATTGCGAAACCAGGATCAATGTTTTCATATTTATGCAATCTTTGATTTTATTTATAAATGTTAAACTATTAATTAATAGCTTCTCTATGATATATATATATTTTTATTTTTAAGAAGTGCAAAACTGAAAAGTCATACAAACAGTATTTCAATTTAATTACCAATATGTCAATCCCAGAATAGTTATTGATGGCAATTCTCTTTACTCATAACTCACATACTAAGGTGCCTATATGATACATTTTTACTATTCTTCTACGTAATTAATTGATTTTTCCAGTTAAGGTACAACACTCTAAAACTAATATTTAAGTAAGTAAAACATTTATTTTTATAGATAAATCAATTTCTTCGTAAAAGAATCACCTCCTTTTTTGCAAGGTCCTCGCTCATGGCCGCCCGTCGAATTTGTTCTTCCTTTAGTTCGATGAACAAAAAACCCGAATTTCATCTCTGAAACTCCGATCTTCAGGCCTCAAATCCCTAATCACATAATATTTCGCCAATTCCTCCGTGTACGCATCAAGCCCTCCTTCCTTACCATTCTTCCGCCACATCTCCTCCGCGAAACTCCGGTGAGCGTAATACGCCTCCGCCTCCACAACCACACCGTCTTCCGATCTCAAAGCAATCGGAAGCCTCTCGTAATGACCAAGCGTAATGCCCTCCAGTTCGTCCAGTCTCCTGAGACCGGAATCTGAGACGGAGTATAACTCTCCCGGGATCCGGTGCGGACTTGATCCGGGGAGATTGAGCAGGAAAGGAACGCCGTAAGGACCTAGGACGAGGGGGAGGCAGAGGTGGGTGACGTAAGAGCCGACGAATACGGCGTCGTTGTGGGAGATTAAGTCCTCAATTAATGGGTGATTAGGGAAACCTCGTTTGAGAGTGCCGTAGGAGAAGATTAGGGTTCTTTTTGGGTTAACTGACATTGGAAATCGAAATTGCGTCGATTGTTGGGGGGTTTGGATGAGAATGTTGCAGAAAGAGATAGAAGTCAAGAAGATTAAGAATGTGTGTGTTTGTGTTTTGTGGTAATGGCTTCTTGAATCATTTATCTGGCGTTAACAAACTGATTGTAACAGTGAATGGACCTGCCTGCTCTAGTGCTCTTTCTTATCAACTTATCATTTTTTTTATTTTTTTATTTATTTTTTCTGATTTTATATTTGCCAGCTATATCTTACTACGTGTATGTGCCGGTTCCAAAAATTGAAAAAAGAAAGAGAATAAAAAAAAAGGAGAGTTAGGTATTTACACTTATCACCATTAATTCTTTTCCTTTTTATTATATTCACATATAATAAACGTCATATCATTCATAAAACGAGAATCTTTATAAACACTTAAAAAGACAAACAACACCTGAATATTTATATGGTCTAAAATTTAATATTTAAGTGTTTTATTTTTTTAATTTATGCGAGTTCAAATCTCATTAACATGGAACAATCGCGCGCGGGTGTATATATATATATATATATATATATATATATATATATATATATATATATATATATATATATATATATATAGGGGAAGGTTTCATCGAGAACAAAAAAAAATGCGAGAACTGCGAGAACCGATTTAAACCGTAAAATATCTACAAACGCCAACATATTAAATTATGAAAATTATACCAAATATGCTCTTTAACATGACATTCATATTACTATATTTTTTTCAACAAAAAAAAATTCGTTTTTGCCGGGTTTTTTTCTATCACTATAAAGTATGTTACATATATGTAATCAGTACTTAACATATTTGTAATCAGTACTATAAGGTATGTTACATATATGTAACGAATTTTTTTTGTTGAAAAAAATATAGCAATATGGATGTCATATTAAAGAGCATATTTTTGTCGTTAATTTGGTATCATTTTCATAATTTAATATCTTTCCGTTTGGTAGATATTTTAGTTTTAAAAAGATGAGGATAAGTTCTCGCAGTTCTCGCATTTTTTTTGTTCTCGATGGAACCCTCCCCTATATATATATATATATATATATATATATATATTGAATCAATAAAGAACTATGTGTTAAACAAAGAACCTAAAAAACAAATCTGGACCTTTGAATCATCAAAATCAATAGATGAGATTGATCGATGACAAAACTGTAATTATTATATATTAATTTAGGAAGAATAGGGCAAAAATGTAATTCTCCCCCACCCCAAACCCATGAATTTAAAAATAATATATATATATAATAATATATATATTATTATGTATTAATTTTTTTTGTTCTCGATGGAACCCTCCCCTATATATATATATATACATATATATATATATATATATATATATATATATATATATATATATATATATTGAATCAATAAAGAACTATGTGTTAAACAAAGAACCTAAAAAACAAATCTGGACCTTTGAATCATCAAAATCAATAGATGAGATTGATCGATGACAAAACTGTAATTATTATGTATTAATTTAGGAAGAATAGGGCAAAAATGTAATTCTCCCCCACCCCAAACCCATGAATTTAAAAAAATCACCAAAAACTTTAAATTGCCATAACTTTTTAAGTTTTGTGAATTTAATTAAAAAAATTATACCATTCATTTAGTTTTTTAATCCTCTTTCAAATAAGATCACTCTTCCCATACTTTCTAAAAAAAATTTGAAAATGATTTTTTTTTTTTTTTGCATTTTGGCAGCAGCTGAAGTGTTTTCTGTGTACAGATTTTGCATTTTGGCATCATGTAGTGTTTCTGTATATAGATTTTGCATTTTGGCAGCATGTAGTGTTTCTGTGTACAGATTTTGCATTTTGACAGCATATGTTCTACGGTTTTTTGCATTCTGCATGTTTATATTTTGCGTTTTTCGTTTTTTGCATTTTGCATGCTTATACGGACTTACGTTCTGCATTCTGCATATCTTTTGCATTTTCCATTCTGCATGTTTTTTGCATTCTGCATGTTTTTTGCTTTCTGCATTCTTCATTTTCCATATTTTTTGCATTTTGCATTCTTCATGTTTTTTGCATTTCCGCATTCTGCATGTTTTTTGCATTCTTTCATTCTGAATGTTTTTTGCATTCTGCATTTCTTCATTCTGTATGTTTTTTGCATTTTGCATTCTGCGTGTTTTTGCATTTTGCATTTTGCATTCTGCATGTTTTTGCATTTCTGCATGTTTTTTGCATTCTGCATGATTTTTGCATTTTGCATTTAATATGAACACAACTCTAAATGCAAATTTTGCATTTTGAAAAAAAAAAGTTTCCGAAATATATAAAGTCCGGTCTTGTTTGAAAGATGACGAAAAACCGAATCTAACGGTATAATTTTTTTGTTAAAATTGTTAAAAACGAACGAGTTATGATCATTTAAAGTAAATGGGGGTTTTTTTTTAAATGCCCAGGTCGCTGGAAGCTGAAGGAAGAACGTATATTTCTTTTTTTTTTTCAATTTTTCACTTTCGCCTTTAAACAATGTGCCACGTGTCATACCCAGGGGGTTCTTTAGGTTCTATGTTTAAGAGAGGTTCTTGTTTAACCATACCATATATATATATATATATATATATATATATATGACGATTCAAACGAAAACTGTTTTTCGTACGAAAATTGTGAGAACCAATCTTAGTCGTTGATTTGATAAAGTGAAATTCATGAATATGGAGCGTGGGAGGATCAAATGTGGCAGGGTGCGTGTGATGGATTCATGGATAGGCAATGACATTGAAGGAAGGAGAATTTGAAGGCTCAGATTGGTTCTCACGGTTCTCGTACAAAAAACAGTTCTCGTTTAAACTTTTGCCTAGTGAAATAATAATATTGTAATTATAAATATTCAGACGTTTTTATAGAAACAAATGGTTAATCAGATGAACATTTTATGGAGTTAATTACATTTTTTATCTATGTTGTTTGATAGTTTTTACGGTTTGGTCTCTAACTTTTCATTTTTACATGAACAAACGTATTACGAATTTGGTCTCTGACCAATGTTGAATGACCAAACTACACGTGCCCATATTTTTAAATCATTTTTCTTAATTTCTTTACAAAATAAACAAAACCCTCCTTCATTCCATTCTATCCCTTGATCCCCTCTCTCTCCTTACAAACCTACCGCAACTGCCATCGTCTCTACCACTATCATTGTCATCAGCACCTCCTCTATTGTCGGTACCTCCATTGTTGGAATCTCCTTTGCCGTGTCAATCACCACCACTTGTCAAAACCATCACCGCCACCATCTACGCCCGACAATCTCTATATGCGCTAGCACAATTTGGGGGTAATGAATTCAGCCTCACTTTAAGAAAATTCCAACAGCTCCTTTTACAGCCTTACTAACTAACAAGCAGATACCCCTCATTTCATCTCTTTGTCTCCATGGCACCACGATTACTAGTACTAATTCTAGTATGCCATCTCCAATAAATGAAATTGAGCTTCATCAATGGTGAAAGGAAGCTTGTCTACAAATCTACGACGATTGAAAGCTGCAAATGTAAAGCAGGTTGTTTAAGAATCGACGAGGGTTTGCATTAATGAGGATATTCTATGCATATGGTTAATTAGGGGTTTGTGCGTCTTTGTGTTCTTCTAGATTCAAATGTGTGTTTCAAATTTGGCTAAATTCAAGTACAAACATTTAGTCAATTTAGTTGGTCTTTGTCTATTTTGCAATCTATTAGGGCTTGGAATTTGAGTGGGTTTATGTGTATTGAAATCCATTATTTGATGAAATCATTCTTGGTAAGTGCAATGATGCAAGTACTTGATAAAAATCAATTTGTTGAAATCTTATGATGTTTGTAATATTGGGGATTCATGGTTTGATTTTTGTTTTTTTGCTTTAATGGTAGATTTTTTAGAGAAGAATCGATATGGTGAGAGGGTTGAAAGGAAAGAATAGAGGAAGAGAGAAGAGATGGTGACCAGGGAGAAAAGGTGAGAGAGGAGTGATGGCGGCGATGGAAAGAGAGTTAGAGATAGATGATGGTAGTGGTGATGGAGGTGGGATGGTGGTGAAGATGATGGTGGAGATGGTAGGTATGTAGGGAGAGAGGGCATCGAGGGAGGGTGGGAAGGGTTTTATTTATTTTTAAAAATTTTTTTAGTAATTATTAGATTTAAGAATATATAAAAATCTATCATATATATATATCTTTACTTTCTAATAAACAAGTAAATAATATGCCACATGTCATGTTTCTAGAGCATTTTTTTTAGTTTTCCCGCTCAATAGTTCCTTACTAGATTATTGCCACGTGTCCCTAAATTCCAATCCTCCGCTTACCTTCTTTCCCCAAATTCTCACGCTATTTCCTTTCTTACGGTGCCGCCTCAAGTAATTAAGGGTTTCTAATTCCGTCTACCGTCCACAATGCAGGTAGAAGGCGACATTCTAATGGAGAGAACACATGAATTTCGAATAAGCCCCATGAATAATATCCTATTGAACGATTTTTCTTAGTTAGGGTTTTTACTTTCTTCGATTTCTCCATCACCACCGCAATGATCAGCACCAAGTTCTACTTCAACCTTACTGGTTTATATCCACTTTTTGTTTAGGTTTTTAATTTTTGTGTTGTCGGTCTTTCTTTTGATGTTTGATTTCTTATATAAATTGGTCTCGATATCAATTTTTACAACCATATATCGGTGATTTAAAGGTCAATTAATTTAGAATTTAGATGTCTTTACTGGTGATGATGTTTGTTTCTGAATTTCAGTTTGCCCATGATTTTAGTTCATCATCAGCATCCTTTGATTTTGTATATTCTGGAATTTAGCTTAAAATGATTGGTATGTGATTCTTCTCATTCTTTAGTTTTTTTGGATAAAGAAATCTCTCTCTTTCTGTATGTACTTCTTAGTGGTCAAAAGTAACTTTGAACTTGAGTTGTTACAGTTTATTAGTAAATACTTATGTGTTATTAGTTCAAGGTGTTTTCAAGTGAAAAATAAACACATTAATGACAACATTGGGTGTTATATCTCGTAATATTGATAATACATATTATCTCTAATGATTACTAACTATAATTTTTTCCTTGTGGCGTAATGAGTGTTCTCTTGTAGGTAGATTTTTTTACAGAAAAAAGAAGTAAACTGGCCTGGACAGTGGAAGATAACTCATGGCAAGGTATTGTAGTCGTACTTAAAAACTAGGTTGTTGCAAGGGAATTTCATGTCCTTTTATTTGTTAAAATGAATTCCTACAGTAAGTTTTGTTAGAATCCAACCTTGAAATAAAACAAGCTGGTTTTATAAAAACTCACAATCAAACTTTTGGGTTACTGTATTGTAACCTTTTTGTTATACTCAAATTGCATTTCTGGTAACTATAAGCTGTGGATTTAAGGTTCTATTTTCGTTTTTTATTTATGTTTGGTTGATTTTAGTTTTGGAATGTAGGGTCTGACTTAAGCTTTTACTTTTAGTGTTTATTATGATCTCTAATCATTTGATTCCCATATATCATTAAGGACATTTTTTTAAAGAACTCATATAACACACAATGAATTGTATGTACGTTACTTATCCAGAGTTAAAAAAAATTGATAGTTTATAATTATTTATTTTAGACGAGAAAGATAATTATAATAGTAAAACATCCAATATTATGTCTAATAAGTTGTTCTCAAGTTAATGATTTATGCTACCTATTTATGTTTAATTTTATAGACATTATAAAATATTTTAAGATAATATTTAAAAAATCAACCCGTGTAATACACGGGTCTCTAACCTAGTATATATATATACTAAAATAAAATGTATTGAATCCTAGGTGTCAAGTCTATTTGAGACTGAAATTATGAATTGAATGTAATTAGAAGTGGTAGTAAAATGATGTGGCATAAAATTAGAGATTTTGGCTTTTAAAGAGTTTGATAATTGGCTGGTGATTAATCGGTCTGTCCACAAACGGCTGGAAGAAAGAGGAAAGGGCTGCTTCACACTTAATTCGCCGTCGGTCTGCCCTTCTTTGGAACGTATCACATCCCCCGTCGTCGAATTTCTTTTGATTCGTCAAAAGAGGAATTTAAACAAATCCCTCTTCCTGATGTTGCTGCATATCAGCTTTGTAGCTATGCCTATTACCAACGAATTACAGGATTGGGATTATGGAAGGTTGTTTGTGCATTTTCCATCATTCTTCGATTGAGTTATCAACCATGGGTCGTGAGTACTCATGAGAGGGTTCCTACGAACAAGGACTAGGGTTCCAGGTACGCTAAATTAAGCCCTAAATTGGATAATGAAGAATTTGTTCCTAAATTGGACTAGGGTTCTACGATTATTTGGGTTTTCCTGTATTGAATTCACGATTTTTGTATTTCCCCATTGATTAGTTTGTTGTTCTTATCAATTATCGATCTGTTATCAAATTCCCGATTATTGGATTTCCTTATTGATTAATTGGTTGTTCTTCTCGATGATTGATCTGTTCGTATAATTGATTCATCACTTGGTCCTAATGTGTCTAAATATTTATTCTCAGTACCCATGTTAATTTTTTTTTTCATGATTCATTGTATGAGATTGATAGCTTTTGTGTGATTGTTATAGAAATAGTGTAATATAATTCAAAATTATCAATTGAACATTGTGTTAATACAATTCAAAATTTTCAGTGATTAGTTCCAAATTTTCAATGGCCACGTGTTGGATTTGACTATGGCCTTAGTGGTCAATATGAATAGAGCAATTTCAACAATTAGAAAAAGTAAACAACATAAACAGTACAGACGAACTCTTTGGGTGTGTTTTTGGTTCTCAGGTGATTAGTTATGAAAAGTTTTATGTTTGATGTATAATGGGCGAACAGTTTATCTCATTCATCTCTGGACATAGCTTGCTTCACTTCACTAATGACCATATGGTGTTTGAAGTAATGCCCAATGAAATTAAACTAAAACATATAAGAATGTCCAATGAAATTAAACTAAAATATAGAAGAATCAAGTTTACTAATTTGTTTTGTTGCAATTTTATATCTAAAGATTGCCCACAAGGCGTTTGAAGTAATGCCCAATAAAATTAAACTAAAATATGGAAGAATCATGTTTACTTTTTTGAATGTTCTGTTGATTTCAAGTTCTCCCTGTTTCTTGCAATTTTATGTCTAAAGATTTTCATAAGGTGTTTGAAGTAATGCTCAATAAAATTAAATTAAAATATAGAAGAATCAGGTTGAATTTTATGGATGCTCTGTTGTTATTAAGTTCTTCTGTTTCCTGTTAAGTTATGTATGTTGTGCACTTGAAACTCTTGAAACAAAGATAGCACATTCCTTCCCAATAACTTTAACTGTTATGAAAGGATACTTGACTGGTATTGACTGTTTGTAAATGCAAAGATCACTCAAAATCCTCTCCACCTTTGTGCTCCCAATTTATTTTCATGCTTTTTCCTTATTATGATATAGTGTTATGATCCTTTTTTAAGTTAGTTAGGATTAATTGTTATTATTTAAATTGTGTCTTTGCCGGCCGGTTTAGATGCTTCGAACGGTTGTGGTATACTGAACGGCGGACTGTTGTTGTTTGGCACCAGATCAGGGACGGTGGCGTTAGATGTTACACAAGCAGCCGTTACCAAGCTAGGGTTCTACGAATCGTGAGGTATGTTTCTGTCATAATTTTCGAATTTAATGAGGCCTTGATTGTAAGTTTAGTGGCTACTGAAACGGCACAGTCATTCGACGTCCTTGATTGTGTCTTTGCCGGCTAGACAACTTCTGTTAATAAATGCCGCTTCTCCGTTGTTATGCCCAAACTGTCTACCTAGACTGTAATCGAATAGTTTCTGACCCTAATAATGTCTTACAGAGCTGGGATCTTACCCTTGTAAATCCGTGTACCTGGTTCCATGTTACATGCGACGCTAACAGTCATGTTATTCGTTTGTAAGATTTTATGATTCTTGATAATACTTCCTGTTTCTTTTTAATTCTTTTTTAATTTCAAGATTGAGAACTTTTTTTTTTAAATCTTTTGATTCAGGGATTTGGGGAATTCTAATATTTCTGGATCTTTGGGTCCAGAGCTCGGTGAACTCAAACATCTTCAATACTTGTAATTTCTCAGAACTTTTTTGATCTGTTTATTATGTTTATTTTAAGCATATATTAGTCTGGCTTTAGTAATGGTGCTTTTATAATCAATTTAGGGGTGTTTTAGATTTTGCTTATTAAAACTGGTTATAATATACATGCTTAATTGCTTACTATGTTTTGATTCAACAGTTGTTTGGGATTGCTCATTTGCTTGTATAATCTCTAAACTGCTTAAAGTGATCATTTATGATCGAAGAAAGCTGTTTTGAATAAGCTGTTTGAAGTTGCTAATTTCAAAAAATCTAAGCATATAGTTAGTTTTATTAAGCTATCCAAGTATGGCATGCACTGACTTCTCATCATTATCGGTTAAAACTTGGGAGATTTATATGTGTGTCATGGTCGACATTTTAGTTTATTATGTGGTTATTTGAGCATATTCATGATTCCAGGATTTGAGGGTTTAGGAGATAATTTATAATTCAGGGAAAGTTTAGCCCTTTCCCTTAGAAAAATGGAATCTTGGTTTGTAGATTATATAGTGTTTTTCATCACAAAATTAGACTGAATTTGGGTGTTTGGGTTTGCTTATTAATATTGCTGATCTACTTATTTGCATTTTTAATATAGCAATAAGCTGTTTTGAGAGTGTTTGAGATTGCTTATCTTGCTTATTTGTGAGACAGTGAGTGAAATAAACTCTTTTTGGATAAGCTGTTTTTGGGGTGCCGTTTTAGTGCTTTGTGTTATCAAGAAAGAATGGTGCCGAGGGGTGGTTTAATGGGTGCTAAAGATTCACTTACACTGTCTCCGGTTCTCTCCGTTTGGGAATGTATTGTTCGTAAAATGAGGTATTCGTGTAGACCCGAGCGGGTGTAGTGGCGGCTCAAAAGCGTGACCGTTATATTTGAGTAGTCTTTCATAGTATTTGATAGCAAAAGAAAGGAAAAAAAACATACTTCATAGTGATGATTTATACTTTTTAGAGAGACAATTGTATGTAGCTTTCAAAGTCCTTGGAAAGCTTATTCTTGACGTCGGTTTACTTGTAGCACATCATTGTGATAGATACGGTAACTTTCTTGATATCCATTTAGGATCATGTTTCATTCTAGAGTTAATTCATAGCTTTTTTTTTTTACTTTTGGCTTTAATTGTTACTTTGATGCTCAATGTAACAGTGACAAAAGTGATGGGTAATGCGAAAATGTATGTAAACCTGTATTGGCGGCAATGCGGTGGTCATTGGTGGTGGCTACATTGGAATGGAGACTGCTGCTTCGTTGGTCATAAATAAGATTAATGTTTCAATGGTGTTCCCTGAGCCACATTGCAGTAAGCAGTTCCTCAAAGCCAATTTTTTTTCTTTTACTGTCCTATTGTTTATAATTGCTTTTATATATTTTATTTTAGATAATTTCCAATGAACTCAAAGTGATTCCCATATTTTTTTTTTGTAGTGGCTTGTTTATTCACCCCAAAGATTGCAAGTTATTATGAAGACTTTTATAAATCTAAGGGTGTAAACTTTGTCAAAGTCACAGTTCTGTGATCATTTGTGTTCGATTCAGAGGGGAAGGTAAATCTCAAGCTTAATCATCTCAATTGTGCTTTGGTTAGGATTGAACACATTGCTTGCATGGCCTGCAGCTACTGCGGTTTGTGTACATCATAAACTTTTACGTGGAACATGATTTATCCTAATCTCATGAATTTCATTGCTTCCACATGATATTGAAGTTAATGTATGCACTCTATCAGTGTTTTAACACTTTGTGAAGTTTTTGATGAAGGGATGTTTGAATAGGATACTCCTATTTAGCAGCTTATGTGTCTATGTTTCACAGTTTTCAGCCGATGTTACTTTTTTTGTAGCAGGATTTCAAGTAGTGTAATACTCATTTTTATCATTTTATTAAGCTTTGATTCCTTTTCTCTTTTAAGTCTATTTATTCATTAATAATAATAATGATAATATTGTACATACGACAGTGATATTAAGATATATAATGTTGATAATGGTTGGAAAGTTAAGAAAAATATTCGTGCCACAAGCTTGCGATGGACAATAGCTGATACATCTCTTTCACCTGATCAACGTTTTCTTGTAAGTCTGCGCAAACAGTAGATGAAATGTATTTTTTCTGGACGTTTTGTTTTTAGTTGTTCTTTATTTGTTATATATCTCATCTGTTATTTCACATGAATCACAGTGATTGGATTTATTTTTTGAGAACATATACGATGTTTCAGTTTGCAACAACTTGTGTATCAAGTAGTAGACATTGTTTTTAGCCTTCTTTGACTAATCGTGCCACAATTCCTTTATATTGCTTTGCAAGCCATTTGTACCAGATGCCCATTCTACTTTAGTCGAAGTTGGATATTTTACTGGCTGTTGTACTTATATTCGGTAATAAAGCCATGAAACTTTTATGAATGTAAAGATAGTGTACTTAAATTGCCCAGAAGGAAAGGGTATGAAGTTAAATTTTCTAATTTTTCTTATCTTTGGTGTCTCACTAGCTGAGTTTGAATTACGAGTGATACGTTTGGTTAAAAACTATAAATGCACTTTTTGGACTAACAAACAGTATACTACTCAAAATGTAGAAATATAAAATTATATATAAAAAATCTTACATGTTGGCCTGAGTTTACACAGGCTTGAAACCTAGTGATTAAAAATATAGGATGTGGTATTCTGGTCATTCAGTTTTACGAGGAATCGAATTCGTAACAGGTTTTATTATTTAAGAACAAAATAAAAATAAAAAACTAAGAAAAACACTCAAATCAGAAAAAAAATAAAATTTAACTCATTGTTTTATCTTTAATGTTTGGTGTGAAATGGATCCATTAAAAAAGTGACCCAATGGACATGTTACCATTGCAATATTTGATTATTAGTCACTGACTCACTGCTATATGGACTTATGTCCCGTAAAAAATATACTGGACTTACCCAAAATGAGCAAGATATGGGCTGCAGCCCACTATATAACATATGTCAACACTGGGTTGGGACTTGCTTAGTTGGGAGGGCATCCTACCTAGGCTAGCTTACATACTTATATGCCATCTGCGACTGCATTTCATACCTCTATTTTTTCCTTCTATTTTGTGGAAAAGAAATGATCTATAATTAATAACAATAATAATTTAAGGAAAACAGGAAAATGACAATATGGCCCCTGGGATGCTCGAAAGATTGAGAATAAACAATTCTATAGATATTATGAAAATACATGGTCCTAATGATTCCATGTTGACCTACATCAAAATTTCAGATATAATTTCTTTTAACATTGTTTGAGTAACTACGTATCACTTATCTCTTCTTTAACTGTTGAAACTATGTCTAATGACAATTATTTTAATATTTTAATACGGAAGTAATTGTACGGATAACAATGTATGTGATTTGGAAGAGGAGATATAGCATGATATCTAGAAGAAAAGGGATATATGTGTTTTTAACGAAATGTAAATTATAACGTTTGGTGGCTAACGAGTATTTGTACAAAATTTAAATCATTTAACCGGAATGTGTGGTTTCGAAACTGTGATTAACTTTAAAGTGGGAACCTTATATGTATATAATTGTATCAGAAAATGGAAGTGAGTATTAACAATTATTTGGCAATAAGTTAGAAATGAATAGCTTGGTGCCTTGACGTTTTCTTTGTATGTTTGATTTTTTTAAGGGGATATAAATATATAATATAAGCTTCGAACAATCGAACAACACATATTTAGGTGTTCGTACACTTACATATACTTTGGATGAGAGATATGTTAGTCATTTTATTTATTTGTTTATATGTTTATATGTTTGTGAGTATGAAAGTACGTCAAACGAGAACCTAAGTATTTGTAAGAATGTGAAAGTCAATATCAGCCGTCCAATTTCCCCTCTTTCATTGTCATTGTCCACCCATGAATTCCTCACATGGACTCTGCCACACCCTATCCCTCAACGCTCTCCATCCATGAATTTCACTTATAAAATAAACGGCTGAGATTGAGTCTCTTATTCTCACTTAATTTATAATTCTCATTTTAACCTTCCCCTGAAAGTAGCTATTATATGTGTTTCTAGCCGCACATATCCTTCTTTCTTTAATTGTTAGTAATGTGCAGTTCACAATATATGATAGTTTTACACTCTTAGGAGGCACTCTCCATCCATGAAAAATAGAGACAAATAGATTGGACAAAATGGATGTGAAAGAGGGGTATTGGATTGCAACAAGCATGCTTGAATCAAGAACCATTTTTTTTTTTTGAACAGCAAATGGTATCTTTATTAACCAAGATAGCGTTGTTACACAACATAGAACCACACATAACCATCACACCACCTATAAATACTCATTATATAAATACTCATGCTTGTATCACAACATTGAATCAAGAACCATTGGTTTTTAATCAACTTCAGGTCACGCGTTATTTTGGTTAAAGTATAAATTGAAAAAACTTGATTTGCTAATAAATTAGAAGATTGTAGTTGTAATCCTTTGTCTTGTTTTTAATTTTCTTTTATGTATTCGTCTTGCATCTTGCTATTTTGAATAGTTTAAATAAAGAGAAGTTTAATATGCTTATGTAAGTTATTTCTATCTATTCTTCTACTCATTTAATCAAAATAATTATCAAAATCAAAGAAGATAATATGTAAATAGAATTAATGTATTACATATGTCAATTACTGAGTTATGTCTTGTAATTTGGTCCTGTGTTGATCCATTTAGAGAAATAACATTTCCCTTTGCATTCTTATTCACTGATTCACAACTTGTAATATGGGAATGCTATAGTTTGTACAGATGGATCTTTTTTATTAATAGAGATACTACACATTGTCTTTAAAAAAAATAGTAAATAGATTTTTATTAAAAAAATTCCCTTTATAGTTCAAAAAAGAGAGATTGTATCTCTTCTTACTATTTATTTACTTTCAAAAATTAATACAAGTATTAAAATAAACAAATAATAGTAAAGACAAAAAATTAATAGATTTAACTTGTAATATTTTGATTAGTAAAAAGTAAAGAGAGAACAGCAAAATGATGTATTATATCTAAAAGAAAAAAAAATGATTGGAGAAAGGGAATAGGACGCGTGCACGTGCAGAGAGTGTGTTGAGGTCACGTGATGTTCCTATACGGCGGCCGGTGTACATGTTCTTATTCATTTTGTTATCTACTGCCATCGTTTTTCGTGTTGCTTTCTGGATGTGAAGCTTACAAAACAATGAAACGTCCCTTTCAATCTCAAAACACAAATAATATCTTCTATTTATTGTTATTATTATTATTATTATTATTATTATTTATATATATAATTTGAGAATTAATATCTTTCACAATAATATTAATTAACTCATAAACACAAAGTATAACATTTATAGTTCTATACAACTGTTTTAGAAGATAGTAAAACATATAGTTATATAGAATAATCACTTATCATACAATTTTATATAACAAACAGAATGCAACTTTTTTTTTAACAGCCGAATAAATTTCATTTAACCCAAAACAGTTTCGATACACACTGGAATAGTATAATACACTCACATACTATCTATAATTAAAAGCACAACACCACTCCGCAACATATCTAAATCTTTCCTACACCATTAACCCGTCGCAGCTCCATAGATTATAAGAACAATATAAGCTCGAGACCGTTCGCACGATATGCTCAGCATCAATATCAAAATCCCAACAATAACCCTCATCTCCAGAATATAAACAGTGTGAGCATAAAACAGAACCACCGAATAACATCGTCAAGGGAAACCTTTGCCACAGCCACTAGCCTACCAGCTCCTCCCTTATAACTCCCCAACCCAAACCTTCCCCAACACAAGGCGTTCATAACCGTAAGGCCCGAAACATAGAATCATGGTGGGTAAAACACAGTGACCTACATAAACAAAAACTCTGGAGCTTTGAAAGATGGATCTGCTAAGGCGGCACGCGAAAAAACCTAGCAGATCAAAAGGGATCAAAGTGCCCCCTTATCACCCCTTGGCTACAAGGTGCAACCTCCTGCACACATAAACCCCAAAACTAACCTATGACCATGGCTACTGATCGTAGGAAAACAAGCGTGAACAGTGTGTGCACAAAATTAGTGCCACCATATACACCAGCAACAAGATGAAGCCATAGCCTCTAACCTAACATCACCACCCTTATAACCTCCACCCAAACCCCCGTGTCGTAGACACCCCAAACATCAAGCAAACCTTTGAACACAAACACTCTTTTAACCAAAAGACCTCCTACACTCACACACCTATAATTTTAGCCACCTCCTCTAGAAAAACCTGCAGCAAATTGCTCTTCGTACCTGCATATCACACAAAAAAACTACACTGAAAGTTAGTTAAATCGCCGCAATGTTAGCAGAATACCCACAATCCTCATACCCAAGCAATCCACGGATATACTCTATCACCTCCCTTTCTTGCCAAAACATCTGCTTCACAGTTCAAGTCCCTCGGAACATACTGGACTTCCCATTCCTCGTAAACGCTAGACATACTCCTGACTCTACATAACACATCGACCACCTCCCGGGAGGGCACCACTACATTATTGATGATACTAACCGCTAGATCAGAATCCGTGTAGACCTTGACAAGATCAACATCTAACACCTTATTACTTTTTAAAACTAACAACCCGTAAAACACTGCTTCCATCTCAGCTACTAAAGGAGAACAAAATGGGATAGATTTTGAAAATGCACCAATTAATAGCCCATTGCTTTCATCCTTAAACACCCCTCCAATACCAGCCCTACCTCGAACACGATTTACTGATCCATCCACATATATTACTACTTTTGATGCCCCTTCTCCATTTCTACTATCCCCAATCCATGATAACAAATTATCTCCCCTCAACACCTCCACTGGTCTAACACACATGTCCAATGAAGATCCTGCCACCCTTGGCCACTTCGCAAAACACCATTGCCCAACTCTCAGCCAAGCCAAATAGACTGCTCTTTCAATACACATTCGTTTATTATTAAAAACGACATTATTCCTCTCAGTCCATATAGTCCATAGAACTCCGTACATAACAACCATCCACACTTTACGAATCCATTTGCCGCTACACAACTTAGGCCATAACTCCACTAAACCTACTATGCTCCTAGGGACTACCCAAGCTATGCCTAACCCACTCAACACTTTAGACCATACCTCCCAAGATATGCTACAGTGTAACAACAAATGTACCGTGGTCTCCCCGAAGCTTTTACACAAAGGGCATACATCTTCATTTTGCCTCAGCACCCCTCTCCTTGCTAACTCCGACCTAACTGATATACTGTTCCACGCCGCTTTCCACACAAAAAGCCTAACCTTAGGAGGGCCCCAGTACTCCCACAAGACTGCAACTCCATACCTCATTTCTTCCTTACAAGCTCTATTAATCAAACTACCTACTGATAAGACACCACTACTATCAAATTTCCAAGATACCCTATCTTTCTGGTGCAATCGTGGGTACTTGGAATTCAACACCCCTAGGAACTCGATATATATATCACTTTCCCAATCAAAAACCTTTCTTCGCAATTCTATCTTCCAAACCCATCTTGAATCCCTCCATTCCCCAAAACTGCAAACCTTGCCCTCTTTACACTTTGCAAGGGCATATATTCTAGGAAATCTAGATTTCAGATCAAAACCTTCACACCATCTATCATTCCAAAAATCAAAAGTATCCCCCATACCTAACTTGGCTACAAATCCCTCACATACTATATCTCTAAGCACGTTCTCCGAGTAGCACGGAGACATAATATTCCTCCAAATCATCGATATCTTCCTGTATAGGACCCTAAACCCACTGTCCTTGAAAGGGAG
The DNA here is from genome assembly GCA_947179395.2 of Pulicaria dysenterica. NCBI lineage: Eukaryota > Viridiplantae > Streptophyta > Magnoliopsida > Asterales > Asteraceae > Pulicaria > Pulicaria dysenterica. Next base: position 109,470,081 of record OX359290.1, on the reverse strand, counting down.
ATCTCCATATTTACACCTGACTACCCTTCTCCAGATAGAGTGCTTGTCGTTCCAATACCTCCACAACCATTTCGTCAACAATGCATGGTTCTTCATTTGCAGATCACCAACTCCCAAACCCCCGTATTTTTTGGGCTTCTGTATTTTGTCCCAAGCCACCATACACAACCCTTTCTTATTTCCGCTGATAGACCAGAAAAACTGTCTTCTCAACTTCTCTTACTCCCTATACACCCCAGCCGGAACTCTAAATAAAGACATATAGTACATAGGTAAATTGTTTAAGACTGATTTGATTAATGTGATTTTACCTGCCTTAGACAAAAACCTTGTTTTCCACATCTCCAGTCTACTCTTCACCTCTGAACAACCGGCTCCCAAAAGGAGGATTTCTTTGAATTCCCACCAATAGGCAACCCTAAGTATATACATGGCAAGCTACCGACCTGGCACCCTAATAGGTCTCTCACCCTAGCCAGCCTCTCCTCATTCACATTAATCCCATAAACAACACTCTTCCTCATATTCATTCTCATCCTAGACATAAGGTAAAAAATCCTTAAAACAATGCACATATTTCTCAACTGACCAATATCCATCTTGTTAACCAACATAGTGTCATCTGCAAACTGAATATGAGAAATTGTCATGGAGGACTGCCCAGAAATACTGTAACCCTAAAAAAGCCCTCGCTCCAACCCTAATCTAAAAAGGGCATTGATATCTTCAGCAGCAATGTTGAACAGTAATGGAGACAAAGGGTCCCCTTGTTTCAGACCTCTTTTCATAGGAAACCTACGAGAAGGCGATCCATTGACTAATACAGATAAAGAAGATATCCTAAGACATCCTGTTACCCACGATATCCATTTCTTCCCAAACTTCATTTCTGACAAAATACCAATCAGGTACTCCCACTCAATGGAATCATATGCCTTTTCAAAATCCAATTTCAGAAGTACCCCTTCCTCCTTCTTAGACTTCATCTCATGAATGATCTCTTCTACGATCATAGCACAATCTAGAATCTGTCTGCCTTTGGTGAAAGCAAACTGATAATCCCCTAACACTTCTAGAATAACAACACTTAGCCTCCTAGCTAGTAATTTCGTCACTATTTTGTACACACTACCTACTAGGGAAATTACTAGCTAGGGAAATTTTAGCAATCTTTATCATTCATGGAGGCTAAAATTATAAGAATTTTTTCAATGATTTTGTTTTAGAGGAGGTTCCGTCAAATAACACGGACGTAATTTTGACATTAGACTTCTCATTTTGAAAATTCAATTTTATTTGAACTTTTTGTATGAAGTAAAATAGTTGGTATGTAATTACGCGTAATTGATTACAATTACAGATCTCCTCTTAGAAAAATCTAATTTGAAACTTGGTGGCAAATGCAGGATTTAAAATAACCGGTGACGCCGTATAATAACAAAAATGAAAGTAATTAAAAATTGGGTGTGTTGTTTGTATTTTTTGAGGTTTCAGTTATTCAACTCGGATTATTCGGTTTTCAGATGATAAATAGATAACGGGACCGATTACGCAACTTGATGCCTACAAAAGTATGAAACGATCTAGTTTGGCCTAGTGCCCCCAATGTAATATGAAGTGTAGTTAATGTTGCTATTTTTAAGGTAAAATAAATTATTCAATAGCATAAGTTGGATATCGAACTACAATTTATTATTTTTATAAAAATAATCGAATTTTAATTAGGTCATAGTGGATCCAAAAATCATGGGTTAAACCAAAAAAAAATTATTAGCACTAGCTCGAAAATATTGAATTTTTTTTCACTATGCTATAAAAATGACCGGTCTTATCACCAGTTCTCCTAAAAGAGGTCCTCAATTCTCTTGTTACACTGACTCACTGAGTTATAAAGTAACAGTATTATTGAATATCGTCCCCTAGTTTATTATCTAAAACAATTGTATTTCATGTGTTAAGGTTCTTTTAAAAAAAATTTATATACACTAATTTTATTAAATATTATATTTTATAGAAACGACATCAACAGAGAAAATGAATGATGAGTTAGGCCCCTCATCTTCCCGCAAGGAGTGGTAGATATATATGTGCTTGCTAGTTGTAAGAACCTTTATAAAAATTTATATATTTAATAATGTATAACATAAGTTTAAATGAGTTAGCAATTACCCACGCTTTGCGGCGGGAAACAAAAAATAAAAATTAATGATATATAAAATAACGTATAAAAACAAACACTTATAAAATTTATATCGGAATGTACATAAAAATACAACGGTAACAAATATATAATTGTATTTGCTTCAAACAATATATGTGAAAAGTTGTTAAGGAAAATAGATTTTATAAATCAATTAATTAAATGAAGAATGGTAACAAATATATAATAGATTTTATTAATATGAAAAAGCAACATTATTGCCAATTTGTAGGCTAGATGGAATGGTAAGGTTGTAGGAAAGTAGACCCACACGGCTTTGGTTCGAATACATTCTTCAATATTTAGATTACTTGTTTACATTTATTATATAGTATAATAAGTAAAAATAATAGTTTAGAAGCTATGATGCATAATTAAAAACTTATCATTATTTGAATCAAAGTGTATAATACTAGATGTTAATCTGCTTCTTTTCCTAAAACATGTGATTTTTGGATTGCATTCTAGCGTGTCTTAAACTATGCAAACGTTCATAAGAATTAAGGATATCAAAATGAAAGGGCAGAAATTTATATAAATGTTAGTAAAAAGCATTTACTTACTATTAACATAAAATCCAGCTTCATAAGATGTAAAAATGTAACATAAATTTACTGGGAGATAATTTATATAATATTAATTTGTGATAATTATAACTTTTATATTAGATACTAATTTCAATAATCTTTTAAAATCATCACATAGACTAATTGGGTCAGAGAACGAGGAGGTACGTAGTGCATCTAACGAGCTATATATCAATCTTCTTCTACGATTAGATAGCTGTTGTAAGTTGATAGAATTTCAAATGATGGTTAGGTAATGGCGAACCATTCTCATTGATTAATAATCTTAGATTCTTGTTAAATGACTAGAATTTGGGTGATGGTAATGAACCGGTCAAAATTGAAAGTTTGGTCCCAAAGAAAGTACATGTTTTCATTTGGGGTTGGCACATGGAAAAGTTCAAGTGTGTTGATGAAATATTTTCTTTCCAAATATTTCAACACGTTGTCGAGACATAAATATTAAAAGTTCTTGGATTAGATGGCTATATATATTTCCCTTATCTTATCCGATGAGTTTGTTGTAGTTTTCTTTAGGGATCTTTGGAAGCTGTTTGCCTCTCACAAATCTTTCTGTAAGTTGCCTTTAAGTTGTTATTTTTTTTTGGTTTATGGTTGTAACACCGCTATTTTTTTTATCACTGCGGAAGCGAATAAAGACAAATACAAACCTATTCACATAGGTAGTATAAAATAATAAATAATTAAACCGACACAAAAGACAAACAACCCAAAACCGGCGTTACATAGTTTACAACAAGCTCGACCGACACAAAATATCAGAGTGCAGTTCAAACATTCCCAAAAAGCAAACGCAACACCCGGCCAACAGTCAAACTTACCGTAACCTGCAAAAAGGGGGGTTTATGTGGGGAATTAACACAAATCTAAGTGATGGAGATTAACTAACGAACAGCATCAGTTACAACAAGTAACGATATACAATCAGATCACATAATTGTCATCAAACAATTATCACCCAGGTCATGCAATCAGGGATATCCAGAGGACCGGCGGTTCTGCAGAATCTGCAACCAAATCACGGCTGACCTCCTTCAAAACAACTAAAAGTCCAGACATCACAGTTGTCCCCGATTACAAAGCACATATACAAATCATATCATGTTCTCATAACACAATTCAACGATTAACTGTCATAAACAAGGATAATCAAATTATCATACTAAGCATTCAGCTTATAAATCAAGCATATAAGCAATTGCAACAGTAACCGTTACAACCAGCACAGCCCGTGAGTTAAAAATTCACTCACCTGTGTCCTCAAAATCCACACTCAGTTGTCTTATATTACTGAGTCTTTGAGTCCCCTGAGAACACAACATAAACAAATCAATATCTCAAATCATAATTAACTTTAAAAGTCAAGTTAATTCGCAAACGGGTCAAAGCTTAACCGTTATACCTAACATGTATAACCAACACGAAATACACTCAAAATCATTTAGAATATCATTATATATGCTACTAAACACGTAGCAATCAAAGGGAGATTCCTAAGATCCATCTATCTCCATTTCATGCTTTAAAGTAAGGAGTTATCCTTAATATATTCAAATATTGCATCCATATGCAAACTACCTCATTTAAATCATGAAATACATACATCATCATTTAAGATATCTTTTACAAGTCATAAGTAACATGTAATAATCGATGAAGCACCTATAGGGTTCAACTATGTCACTTTAATCCACAAACGGGTCAAAACCAACCCGTTTAGTTTTAATACACCATATCAATTCAAGATACATGTTCAACTTTTTAAGAACTGTCCATATATACTAGAAAATATTTAAGAATCAACATAACATGCATACGAGTCATACAAGTTCGTTTCACACAATAAAAGTAGTCGTTTATACATAATTTAGCATAATTAGTTCAAGACATTTCTAAGCATGTTTTATCAACAAAAGACCTTCATAATTATTATATAAACACATATATAACTAATACTAATCATTAACAACAACATACAAGAGAGCACGAAGCAAAACAGAACACAAAACACAAATCGGGGCTGATCAGGGGGTCCGCGCCGCGACCCTGCCCCATTTCCGCGCCGCGGCAGCTGCTGAACAGCAGACTGTCGTCTCTTTGTTCCTGTTCGATTCCAGCAGCCAAATTTACATAAAAACTCGATTTCCAGCATGAAAACTCAACTAAAATCAATTCCAAACATCTTGAAACTTCATATTAATAATCAATAACATCTAAACTCATATCAATACACATAAAGATCATCAAGTCATCAATTCTTAATCTCAAAATTCATCAAATACCTCCATTAATGGTTTTAAAGCTTCAATCCTTAAAAACACATTAATCCATCATGTAATCACACCAAATCAGTTTATAACTTCATATTTATACCAACTAAACACATAAACAACATCAATTCTCATAAACCTCACTTGATCATAAACCCTAGAAATCAATCCATGGTGTTCTTGGCAAGAATACTTGAAGAATCAAAAGAACACATATTCAAATCACTTACATACCTTAATATAGCAATAATCCAAGCAAGAATTCAGAGATTAAGGCTGGAACAAGCTTTCTTTGAAGAGAAGAACACATACACACACAACACATACTTCACATTGAAGTAAATAAGAGAAATTGACTTCTAAAAGTCAAATATAAAGTCTAGGGTCGGCTGGGAATTTAATTAAATGACACACAGCATAACTTATCTGTTTTCTGACATACAGGAACGTTAATAAAAAGGTCATATTAAAATCATTTTCATGTAACGAGGTATTATTTGGGACCATCGTGTAAAAGCGAATCATATGGTCCAATTAACATATTAAAATATTAAAACTAATATTTCACCCTTTTTACCTCATGGTCCAATTAAAATTCAATTCAAGTATTCATCAAATGAACATATCATGGTAATTAAATAATCAATTACTATAAACAATTAAATATAAATAAATATAAATAATAAACAAATAAATATAAATAAATAATTAATAAACAAATAGTTTACCATCTTGCGTAAACTACCAGACCCATTGGGAGGATATTACAATGGTAATGACATTTAATTTGAGTTTTTTTTTAAATAGACGTTTACGTCCCTACAAAACTACTATCTTTTTTCTTATTCACAATTTTAAGTTATTATGGTCTAGTTATATGCTTTTTTGAGTATAACAAATTCATGTTTTATATAAATCATCTCAAATACGGTTCTTTTTGTTTGATTTTTGAAAATTTTAGTTCATAAATAGACCAATACATATGTTATTATATTTTGAGTTTTCCATGATTTTTTATAATTAACGTTTGTTAAATATTTATCTTCGTGATAATCTAGCGTTTGTAGATAAAAAATCTATAATGGATGTCTACGATTCTACGAATCAAACTCACATATATAGTGAAATGAGAGATTTAATTCTGGCTCTTCATTTGAATTTGATCAGATAATTTACATTTGCAATTCATGGTTAGACAATGAATATAAGGTCAAATATAGATCATCTAATTAAATCAAATCAAGAGTCATGATTAAGTCTCTAGTTCTCACCTAAATATATATTCTTATTTGAACTCCCCACTATATATACCTCATCTAAACTTATAATTCTTTAACATTATAGAAATAGTTTGATAACAAATTAATTGTTGTCTACAAGAAAAAAAAGCTAGTAAAGTCTAATCTAATACATAATACTTATAGTTTCGAAACAAACAATGTTTCTAACTATCAATGCCAAATTTTTCAAAGATGTCAAGTTAATTAAATGAATTAAGTTTGATGCAATAATCCTTATATGTGTTTTAGATCTTACTCCGGTGGCAATATCCAAGTGAGAATTTAGAGTTTGAAGTTTGAATGTTTATCATCGGTTGTTGTGTTGAATACTTTGAGCATTTGAAGTTAGAAATTCAAATTTGGAACTTTGAAATATTCGTCTCAAATTTAATATCATTGTTAATTCGTTTCTTTAATTTCAACTTGAACTTTAAATTTTTTTAATGTTTGGAAGGTTTTTATTCTTGGATAGTTTTTTTTTTTTTTTGAGTAAGAAAGAGATTTTTAGGCAAAAATCTTTGGTATTGGTAAAACTTTTACGCCCTATTCCCGAGTTTTTTTTAAGAAGGAAAGGGAAGAATTTGGAATGAAAGCTTTAAAAATGGTGTTCCTTGAGTTTCACTTAAAAATGGAGGGGTTTAGAGGGGGAGTGTAGGCTTAATTTGATGTTAAAACTATCCTTCCAAAATTGGGATGATTTGAAGGGGTTTTGAGGGGAGGAAATCCTTTCTTTTCTTTTTCTTTCCTTCACAACTTAAACTCGAGAACAGGGCGTTAGACTTTCTTTGACAAAAGTTCGAATCTTGGAATATTTTTTTATAACAGAATGCGTAAGGGTTACTCTGGGATGACACACGATGTTTTAAACCCTAAATCACTCTGGTTAATAACAAGGTGTGACTAATGTTTGGATATGATTTGGTTTACAGGGTTTTTAACTTATTATTGGATAGTTGATTTGGTAAATTTATTAGTTCTTAGGTTTTTTAGCAACTTTTTATAAAAAATAAATTAGATATCGATAAAACTTGAACTATTAAAACTAATTCTATACCCATCCGGTTGTCAAGAATAGATTTTATAAGACACACATATGTTTTATTATATATTTTCGTGTGAGGTGAGAGGGCCTCGATATTTTTTTTAATGAAAGGGTTTGATATTATATATTAATAGATATGTATATGCATCTTTACGAGTAAATTACAAATTTAGTATATATGGTTTGTATAATATTTCACTTTTCATCTTTTAGTTTTATAAAAAGCAGTCCACATAAAAATACAATAAATTTTGTCATAGTTACCATTTTATTCAGCGAGTATAACTTTTTTAGAAACAACATAATTAAGTTTTTATAATTCTTTCATTCAGGGCCGTCTTAAGGGGCGTGTGAAAGGGGCGACCGTCCAGGGCCCATGGTTTAGAGGGGTCCATTTTTTCTTTTGTATGTATGTAATGTACATGGTTTTAACACTTTAAGCGTAGTTTAGTTGATCTTTTATGAGTTAATTATTGTAAATGCTAAGAATTTTCTTAAAAAATTTGATTACACTTTTAGTTCAATTGACAAAATCTTCTGACAGCATTTCCTTTTGTGTTGGACAAATCTGTGGAAAAAAAAGGCCGCTTTCCTAATATATAGCATAGAATCGACCACGGATAAAAGTTTATTGAGAAAACCATTTGCCTCAGATTATCCAACATTTTTCATGAAATTTGTGGAAAATTCGTCGAAAACTTGTTTTCTGACCCAAACCCGTCGGAAATCCGTTAAACATTTCCCACGGAATTTGGTGCGTAAGAAATCTTTTTGTGATGCTTCATTATCTAGTAGTGACCGTTTGTGAAAAAAACTAAGAAAGCATCAATTCATCAAAAAATTGAATGTTAGTTTGCAATGAAATCATACAAAATCTTTTGACTCATTGGGACGAAATCACACAGATTAGGAAGAAGAAACAAAATTGACAATAAAAATCATTTATCGTTATTCCTTGAAAAAAAATGATATCATAGGCTATTGTGAAAGGTTAAATTCATAAATTCAACTATTTAAAACATTTGATATTTGAAATGCTTCTAATTTCTCAAACATGTCTAAATTTTCTTTAATCTTTGATCCTTGATTTTTAGTTCAATCTTTATTCACTGTTTAGATTTCAACCATATAACTCCTTACTTGTGTTTGGTTTGGTCAATTGATTACATGGAAACTAATTGTATATGCATATTAGTCCGTTTACTTTTGCTTAGTATAATTGTATAATTGGTATATGCATATTAATTGCTTAGTTCATAATTAGTTAATTGGTTATCTGGTAAGTAATTGTCATTAGCATATTAGTTTGTATATTCATTGGTTTGCTTAGTTGGTAACTATTAGATTTTAATTCTTGAATCAATATTTATTAGTTTCACTTAGTTTGCGATTGGTTGACAATTATATATTTCGTCTATTGTTACAATTAAATACGTACAATTGTAAGTTTTTTCTCAACATTTTATATAGTTTAGTATTTGTAGGGGCCCATTTTTTAATTTGCCCCGGGCCTCGAAAATAATTAAGACGGCCCTGCTTTCATTGTATGCAAGTTGTTATATACAATTATAGCTATATCAAAGTTTATTGTATACAATGACAATTAAAAATCAAACACAAAAAAAAAGTTGTATGCTATAATGGAAATGTTAACAAGGTTGATTGCACTGTTTTATAAGATTAAGTTGGTTATATACAATAATAACTAAGACAAGTTTTATTGTATTTTTATGCAATTTGTCATCTATATATATATAAGTCATGCAAATTTCCCAAAAATAATCATAAATTGAGTCTTAATTAACCAATCACAACCTTCATTTTCAAAATTATTCAATTCTCAAAACAATTTTGGAATGATTAAAAATCGTGGATATATATGAGTAATTTGAATTCAATTAAAAATCTATTTGGAGGGGGTTGGATAAAAATTGTGAGGGGATTTTATAAAACATATGAGGGGGTTTTAAAAAAATGTAAGGGGTTTTTATAAAAATTGTATACTAATGTAATTAGTTATAAGTTGTTTATAAATTATGTTTAGTAACTTGTGATATATTTTGTTTAGAAAAAAAATAATTATATATTTACGACCGTCTCATTTTTATCTACATTTTGGTATAAATTTTATTGTAATGTAATATGACACTTTTTTGAAATTAGTATATTCTCATCACAAAGGTGATATTTCATTTGCTGCATTATTTTTATTTAAAAATTTTAATATCTCAAATATACTTCTGAAATACTTGTGCGTGCACGGGTCAATAAACTAGTTAAAAATTACAAAAATAGTCATTACGGTTTATATTTCGTTTCAAGTTTGGTGTTTTAGATTAACAACACTTAATTTATTTTGTTAAAACCTCTCATGTGTCTTGCTTATGAGGGTATTTGATCTTTTTTCCCGATATCTTTATTACCAAACAATATTATCTCATTTCTCCTAATTTAAGAAACAATAAAATTCAATCCTATCTTATTTATCTCTCCCAATCTAATGATAGCCTCTCTTCTCTCTCAATCTAATAGCATGATTTCTTCTCACTTCATCCGTCACCACTATTGCAAAATCTGTAACCTCTTTCCCTCTTTAATTCCCCTTCTATCTTTTCCCTCGACTACATTTACCATGGTCACCACCGTCCTTTGTTTCACAACTATCCCATTGCTCTTTAATCTTCCAAGTGAAAAGGTTTTTGGTGAACAAGACGGTGGAGCGATTGGGGGTTTGCGTATGAAATTCTCCTTTGATTCAAATTAAAACAAAAATTAAATACAATTTTTTAAAGGAAAGTCAAGATTGGATTATAGTTTTTACCAAATGGAAGGTTTAAATATAATAATTTAATTTTTCTATAGAAATCAATTGGTATTAGTCTTTCATTTATATTAGAAATCTTATTTAAGAACGTTTATACTTTCTTTTATTAAATAAGATGATAAGTAGAAATATAAAATAGAAGAATACATCTACCTCTTAATTTAATCATAGTTTTAAAATGTTTTTGAAATGAGATAGTTGTTCGAGTTTGAGATTGGAGGCAATTGAATAAGACGAGTCAAAATCCAACTAAATGCATTTTAAGATTACAAGTCAAACAAGGCAGGAGTTGGGTTCCACTTATAGCCTTTTAGCTTGAGCCACCACTCTACGACTTCTCGATCATTCATGGATCCTATCGTCATTATTTCAAACTTTTAATACTCCCTCTGGTCTTCCCCACCAAATCATAGTCAAAACATCATCCCCTTTCCTACATGTCTTTAAATTATTAACATATATCATCTTTTCTTTATAATATTCAAGAGTAAGGCTTATAAAAAGACCAGCTTATATTAACAAATTAAAATGATTTCTTTAACAAAATTCATACAATATAAAAACAAAATTTGAAGTTTGTTGTTTTATTGCACAAACAAATCACCATCAAATATGTTATCGAATAACTTTTGAGATAAATTAATTCATCAAATTAAAGATCCTCTTCTATTCCAAGATGTGCAAAAGATTCGATCCAAGAAAACAAACAACTAACACAAGTAACAACCACGTTACACTAAGTACCTTTTTCCTGCCTTTCCCCATTTCTTTATTTATTTTCAAAGGAATAAGCTTACGAAAAACACATAATTCTTAGATGAATGAAACACTAACATGGCATTATTGAATTCCAACCCATAAATTCGTTGAAAATCTAAGAGATATACAGTCGTAAATATCGAATTGTTAACTTGATTGGTGATTTTATTTGTCATATACTACGAATAAATGCTGATTAAAGAAAACGTTAATTATAAGTAATTGCCTTGTGTGTTGCAGTCAGCCTCTTTGCATCGGGGAACGATCCTGTACCTGTAACTTAGACGTCTTTGATTGTCGGAAGGCTTTCATTGGGCTCGGAAAATGCCATCCCCGGCGTTTGGTGGTTGCCGGACCGAAACTGTCACCTGCACCAACTGCTACTGATCTGGATCTTGTCATTCTTGAATAATCTTCTGTTGCTCCTGATATATCGCTCTTATTCGATACATCATCGTGTAAATCGCATTTTTTGGTTTTACTCACCTTGAATACAGACCAGAAATTAATTTTGCTCCGGCTAACACGCGGTAGAGGCTTCTTATATTCCACGGCGAACTCTCGATTGGAACCCCCACCACTTCCACCGGAGACGCCGTACTTCGATCTCGATCGGAATAACGGAATCGCTAGGGATCTCGATCTCCGAAACGCAGGCTCGCTTTCGATGAGATTCGACATGCGGCCTATTTCTCCTGTGGCTGCAGAGGATGAAAAACCGTCGCGGAGGCTACCACCGCGGGAAAACTGGAAGAGAGAAAATGAAGAGGAAGACGAGGAAGAAGATGACGTGGAATCTGCCGGAGCAGGACAACAGGCGCAGGGGCGAGTATTAGCACATTCCGGGCAGAGTGTGACGAGTCGATCACGGAGGCATGTAGGGCAGATGCCGGTCCTCCGCCGCTTGGATGGATGTTTTGGGCATTTCCATACATCTTCTTCATCCACGTAAAACGCCATGATCGTATTTTGTTTATGAAAAACCACTGTGTGTGTGTGTCTGTGTGTGATTCTGTTGAATCTGTTTTGTAACGGATTTCGGTTCTTTCTCTCTCTCTCTCTCTCTCTCTCTCTCTCTTCAGGAATTAGCCAATATGTTAGTGGATGGGGTGCTTAAAAAGCAAGGGGGAAGCGAGTAACCATGGTTAGGTTAAACATAACTATAGTTAGACGATATGGGTCTCATTTTTAACACAGACTGGTCGGTATACCAAGCGCGATGATTAAGATTTGAGCGTGTGACAAAAATGGTCCTCCGACTATCACCCTTTCGCTTCTCCTTGCCTAAAATGAATCCCCTTTTTTCTCAAGCTATCTTGCTTCCATTTAGAGAAATTAGTATTTTCTTTTAATTGGAGAAACCTGCGTGTGTGGATTTTACCCCTCGAGGTTTGAGTTGTCGGGGTTTTATTGTGAAACATACTGCTTTAAAAGCTAAATCATGCAATGTCACAAAACATGAGAAAGTGTGCGTGGAAGATCAACACGTGTTTATAACATTCATGTTTGATACTTTCGGTTTCCTTGTAAGTACGTCTGTGAGGCTCCTCAACAGGGTCCTGCGGGTCATGCATATTGATGTTAATCTATAGAGTATAGATGTAATTTTTGAAAGAATTTATTTTATCATCTGGTAAGGGGTAACTGTATACTTTGTTGCCCGATTGCCTTTCGCCTCGATGTAAAACATTTGTTTTAGTTGTATTAATATTTGAAAAACAAAGCTAATCTTATAACTTTTTAACACACATCATGTACGAGACGGCAAATTTGCATAGGGTACCAAGTCTGGCGTCACCCATGTTTTACAATTTGTATAATAATTTGTTAACTAAAGAATAACCAGGGGACCATTTTGTAATTAATTCGATGTTCTTAACAAGTCAAAAATGGAGCGAAGAGGGGTAAGATGATTATATTCAACCACAACGAGGTGGTGTTACCAACTTTTTATGATTGTTCAACCACAAGCGGTTGTGTTTCCAACTTTCTATGTTTTAGTTTAAAATTAAAAAATAATTACAAATTTCGTAGTTTGCATAAAGTTATAAATTTCGTTATTTGGTTTTCAAAATTACACTAATTGTTATTGTGGTATAAATTTTGTTAAAACTTTAATGTAGATGACTAAATTTGCAACTAAATATAAGACATAATTACTATTAATATGATTTTAAAAACTAAAGTACGAAGCCTATAATATTATGCAAATAACATGGACAAACTTAATAATTTATTTTAAAAAAATTATATTTAATAACATGATTATATTGAACTATTTTTTAAAAGAACATTTTAAAATAATATCTTAGAAACACACGAGGAAATCAATACTTTTTTTTAAGAATTGAGATCATATTAAGTTTTGGTCAACAATGACCGGGCATGTTACTTACATATATATGAGTTGAGTGTCCCTTTTTTAGTTCAAAATTAGGTAAACTTTATAAGTTTCATTTTTATTATCGCATGTTTGTGAGATAAAATAACTAGTAATATTTGACTAAAACTTAAAAGAATCCGATCTATTTTTCTATAGATCTAGCGGTTTCCATTTAGATTTACCAAAAAACATAAATCATGTAAATAATTTATCCACCATTTATTTCACATTTAGAATTTTAGTAAAGTGTATTAGATGTCAAAGTGTATATAAGCGGCCATGTCTAAAGCAACGGGAGTACCATCGGCGTGTGGGGCAAGGGTTTTGGCTTGTACATTAACTTGAAGCATTTAATTTAAGAGATAAATTACGAGGTTACATAATTTGGTGAAATTCAGAAAAGCCTTTGGTATTAGTGGATTAAGGTATGCCTAAGTTGTTTTTTAAAGCTTGTAATCATACTTTACCAAGATTTGAAAATGTGTTCTTTATGGTTATAATGAAAATGTGTTCTCTATGGTTATGATTGATAGTCTCACTGTTGACAAAAAAATAAAATTAGAAGTAAGTTTAAAGTATTCACTTGTTTTACTATTAAATATAGTTATTTATCCCTCTTTAAAATTAAGCGTTCAAGCCACATAGTAAACATACGTGTAGTTTAAAGAGTATGTGCTTATCGTTATACAAACATAATTTGATAAAAGAGAAAACTAAAACAGTTAAGATTTTAAGCAAATGTAATGAGTGTCGCTACATGACCCCCATTCTCTTAAGATCTCAATTTTTAGAGAATTTTACCATAATTATAACTTTAGTTAAGAATACTATGAGTAAGTACTAAGTAGGGCCCAAGAGTCAAGACAATTTATATTCATTCATTAATTATAAAATCTATAAATAAAACCATCACCTTGTTTTAGATTTTTACTAAAAAAAATTAAATTGTTTCCATGGGGCCTAATAGGCCCTCCAAAATCAATATGGACGGCATGCATTTAACAGAATGTTGCAAGACTATTACTACATATTCAAAGTGATGGCCTAAACAATAAATGAGAAATATGTACAAAATTGAGAAATGTGTTGTACCAACTTTACTCTCTAACTAAATGTCTTTGATATAAATTAAAGGCTACCAAATAATACATTGATACATTTGTAGATATGTTCACACGATTGAGTTATAAAACTATATGCCTATGTACACATATCACACATGCATACATACACTCTTATGCATAATCACATCGTACACGTCTTGTTCATGTGAATTATGAAATGTGAAGTGGATGTGAATTTATGATGTTAACTTGTAAACATGTGTGAAAGTGTTGATATGATGGTTTCTTGATTTGATGCATTTTAGCTTCATTTATGAGGAAAGGAAATAGTATTTTAGGTTTCTTATTTTTTGTTACCAATAATATTCTTTTTATTACGGATCTTTCCTCTATGATTAAGTGATTTAAATAGAATTTACAAAACATAAAGGTCGTTGGACGCCACATAAGAGACTCTTGTGGTAAACTTTCTATATGTTCAAGTCGATATATTGTTCTATGAATGAAAAATTATACATATATCGTACACGGTTTGATGAAAGTTACATGCTAATTGTTAGAGCACAACATTACTATAATTTCATAATGATACAAATAAAGTAAATGTTATCCCAGGAATTTATTGGTAAAATGTTAGAAATAAAGGGATAAGTTTCTCATATAAATAGACACGTTTTTCCTAAAATATGGGTCATAGGAATTGGTTATATAATTAGATTAGTTTCTCATCATACAAATAGACACGTTTTACTCACCTAAACTTCTCCCAAGTGTGTAAAAACATTTCTTTTTACCCTTCTATGTAAGAAACTAGGAGTATATTGATTTTTATTTATCTGTTTGTTTTTATCAGGCAATTTATCGATTATTATGTAGTCGATGAACTTATTCAAATACATTAAGTGTATATATATTTTGAATCACATTAAAATTTAATTGGCATGTGACTATTATTTCCAGTAATTATTATTTTATGAACAAGCTAGTGTTTAAACAAAAACAATATTAGTTGTTTTTGAACTAAATAAAAATTAGAAAGATTTAAAAAAAATATAAAGACTGGAATTATTAATACAAAAAATATAGAAAAATATAACCAGTTAAAATCTTATTATTATAATTAATAATCTATATGAATAAATAAATATATATTAACAAAAAAAAGGAAAATGAAATATATATGTCTTAAATTACTAAGACAAATTTTTTTGAGAAAATATAATCAATTAATAATCTAAAAAGTAAAAAGAAAGGTAAAAAAGGTTGAAAGAAAAGAGAATAAGACACAAAATTAAAATTACAACAAATCTATCGCTTACAAGAGTGAAACTTAAGACTGCTCCATTTATAAACCAAGTCTTTAATCACTCTAACAAGTTATTCTAAATGTTTGGCTCATAATATTTATATTATAAAGTGATTCATTTTCCTGGTAATTGTACGGAGTATATAATAGTCCTTCTATTTGTTTTGAGAAATTTTTTGTGAAAATCATTTTTTGATGATTATTAGTGATTCTTTCACGCCTTAAAGGATTTAAATATCAATTGGTTTTTTAAGAAAAGACAGAGTATCTCTATTTAGACCTCTTGTATGTCTAAGTTGAACTTCAATGATATCATGTACGTAAATTTGTAACATGTATTAATCACTATAATTAATTTATGTGATATGGGTAAAATACGAAAGAAAAGGATATGCGTAGTAGTACCTTTATAGGAAAAATTGTTTGTGTAAAGGTGAAAATTTAAACAAAGTACTCCAATTGTATTGGTTTTGTGTGAAACTTCGGTTATTTCAATAGTCTTGATATAATTTAAAGAAGTAAAAAGGACTAAAGTTAATATGTTTATTCTGAAATGTTTAAGGCATGTTTTGAAAGTTAAAAAAATAATTTATAAAGTTTTGTATATATGTCTTCCTTTTCATACTGCATATAGGTGTTAGTTTAAGAGTTAAAAAAGTCGACAATTTATAAAAGTATAATTTTGTCAAATTGTTGTGATTTGTACTTATGGGTTTGACCAAATAGGGCAATAAACCAAAATATTTTGATTTCATATTAAGACTTTTGTTTAAAATCATATTAATTATTATTAGTGTTTCTTTTTATAAAAATCCACTATTAATAATAAAGTAGATTTATTACATATGCGAAATTTCACAAATTTTATTTGAAATATATACATTTAATTATTTAATTTTGGATTAAATCTAATATCTAGTATTATTAAATTTGACCAATTATGAAAGACGAAAATTAAAAGAGTTCAATTGTCATTTTGTGTATTATTATAAATGGTTTAGATGTAATCGAGCAAATCGATATTGACAAATCAACACTGTATTCTAATTTTGACTTAATAATTAATTAGATTAGTTTAATATGTGGTCGAACATAGTTTTTGTCAACTAAACTCATGTATATTTTATTTCATATGTATTATAAAGGGCTTATTTAATCCTAAAAGTTTAGACTTTTGATTTTCTTTTTCCCACTAAAGTGTCTCAGCACACCATAGGCTTAAGGCCAGTTGCCGTCAAACACCTACTGACCTACGTGTGTTATGTTCGATCTTCTACCTCTTTTCCACTTTTTTAAATTATGAATAAAGAGAGATAAAGATAGAAAGGAGATGAATAGAAAAGGGAAAGAAAAGCAAGAGAGATTGATCGAAAAAAGAAGAGATATAGTGAGGAGAGAGAGAGAGAGAACGAAGGTGGATGGGAGAAGGTGAGGGAATTAAGTAGACATAACTTGATCGGTCTTATATACTAGTATTGCACCCGCGCAATAAAGCGGTGACAATAATAGTTTGTTGTCGAAAACATGTTTGATTTAAAATGTAGGTTATGACAAGTGTGAAAT
Source organism: Pulicaria dysenterica (assembly GCA_947179395.2). Classification (NCBI taxonomy): domain Eukaryota; kingdom Viridiplantae; phylum Streptophyta; class Magnoliopsida; order Asterales; family Asteraceae; genus Pulicaria; species Pulicaria dysenterica. Next base: position 109,452,803 of record OX359290.1, on the reverse strand, counting down.
GCGGTGTTAGTCAACATATTCATGTTTTTTTCTCCTTTTTCTGATTTATTTACTTTTTTTACAATCAACCATTTTATTAGTTGTTAAAATAGTTTTTGAAAAACAATTAAAAAATATTATAGAGAAAAATATACTATAGCCTTAAAATTGTATTGATGTAAGTAATTTAGCCAAAATTAGATAAATAAAATAGTTGTTGTGATGTTTAATGATTTATTAAAGTAATAGTTGTTTTAAATGAGTTGAGATAATTAAGGACATGATTGGTTAGACGATTGGTTTGATGTTGAGCTCGAGTTCGGCTTGTTTAAGCTAGTTTGTTTAGGCTCGAGTATAATTTTGATATTTTTATTAAAATAATAGATACATTTAAAAATTTTAAGTATATAAAATAAAAATTATATTATATATGTAGCTCGTTTAAGCTCGCGAACCAAAACGAGCCTCCTTTTCAGAGCTTGAGCTTGTTAAGGTTCGGCTCGTTTCGAACTTTTAACGATCAGAGTCGAATAACTCGCGAGTATCTTGGCTCATTTACATCCCTAACGACGACCACTTGCCAACAACACTGGGATCACCTTGTAATTCTAGATTCAGGCGTGCAACACAATGAATACCCCATCCGTTTTAACTAGTCATGTTAAAGTGATTGGACTTGAGCTTATAATATAGGGCAAACTGCACCATAATACAATGAACTTTGGCTAAGCTGCCAATGTATACAACGAACAATTTTTTTGTAAAAAAAAATACAACAAACTCACTTGTAACTCACATTGTATACAAGTGACCTGTTATAACAGGTCACTTTGAATATATCAGCCGGTTACCTTATTTCTATTTTATTTTTTGTCTAAAATATTAATTTAATTAATATATTTAATTAAATAAACATATCTGCACTCATATCTTCAACACTGATAAGAGCACCATACATCCTTCAAGATCAAACGCAGCGCCGCCACCACCCTTCAAGATCCTCCGGCATCGCACCGTCCAATCCACATCCGCCGCCTTCAATCCAAACAGAACCACCGCCGCCTTCAATCTAAACAGAACCACCGCCGCTGCCGTCTTTAATCCACATCCGCCTCGTCGCCTTAGGGTTTTGCATACCACCGCTGCCGCCACTTGATTTCAGGGTTGCAAGACATCAACCTCCGCCATTGCGAGGCCTCCACCACCGTCGTTGCCTTCAACCTCGAAGAACAGAGATTCGGGTTCAAACCTTCACCATCCTCGAAGAACAGAGATTAGGGTTCAAACCACCGCCGCCTTCAAAGCACCACCGCTGCTTCAACTTCCATTAGGGTTTTTGGTTTGATTCTTGTTCTGAATCTCCACCCCAGCACCATGTGTTTGTCTTCTTGTTCAAATCTCAGATCTGGTATTTGAGTAAGTGTAGGACTATAGATCTGTTCATCTTCATCTAGGTTTTTGTAAATCTGAGTTTTGATTCACGTGTTTTAACTTTCCAGATATGGTTTAAGTTTCATATGATGTTTGTGTTGCATAATCTGAGTTTTGATTATGGTTTTTAGTAACCTAGTCGTGCATAAGAATCAAAAATTTTCAGTTCATATGATGTTTGTATAACAAAAATTAGTGAGTTTTGATTCCGAGTTTTAATTATGGTTTTTTGTATGCATTAGATGTTTGTGTTGCAAGATTTTGGTTTGATTTTGGGTTTACACATGAAAATTGAAGAACACAAAGAACATCTTGAAGAACTATTGAATCTGAAATTATAAAAATACAAAAAGAAATAAAAAAACCGGTTACCTTTACTTCAGGTTACCTTTTGTATAAATTGGGAGAAATATGTAAGTTTGTTGTATTTTTTTTCAAAAAAAATTGTTCGTTGTATACATTGGCAGCTTAGTCAAAGTTCGTTGTATTATAGTGCAGTTTGCCCTATAATATATAATGACTTTAGGGTAATTGAAGACTAGTAACCGTCAGTATCCCTCTGTCTCCATGCTTTAAAAAAAAATCCCTCGGTCTCCGTCTCTAATCACATAAATTCTCTTTGTTTTAAGTTGAATGTGACATTTAATTTTGATCAACTTTTTTTCAATAAAAAGAAGTCTCGGCAACATACTCTTTTATTTTGTCATAAAATTTTAAATTTATTTCAACAAGATTTATTTATACTCGATATATACGACCTCTACATAAAATATGATACTAATTAATAAAACATGGGGATTATATGTATGATCAATATGATTACTTATAAAATAATCATCTTCTAATTTCAAGATGTTCTATTAGTGATTTTCCCCATTCACTTAACTAATAAAATCATGTTTTTATTTGTATTTATTGGAACAACGCCAAGAAAACCATATAATTATCAAATAGCTTCCTAGCAATATTGAAGTTTGAAAAATATGTTTATTACTTTGTTAAATAAATAAATAAAATAAAGCACTTTTACGACCTCAGAGTACCTAACACTTATGACATTAAAAAAATAATTAATGGAAGTAATAAATTGGGGAGCACTGATGTACATTTGATGTTAACACTTGATACTATTTTCTTGTTAAAACACCAGAAGCACTGCAATTGGTATTATTGTCAATGCCATAAATTTGAAAAATAAACATCAAGTTACTAAGTTTCCTTTGATTTTTAAGCTTTCAGTATTATAAATGTGTTTGAAATACTCTTTCGCCGTATTGTGTTTAGAAATTTTTTGAAAATCTTTTTGTTGGTAAAACCACGTGCGCAACACAAGGGATGTTAAAGGGAGTGTTGGATGAATTAACCTTGTAGAAGTTGTTGATTTTTTATGTTAATAATATGGAACTAGTTAATGTGAATATGCATATTTTTGTTGAGTTTTTAAACGTTCAAATATGATATCTCAGAAAGATTAATTAGTATATGGTATCAAACTTGAATTAATTAGCCATTTGACCAGTTACGTTAAATCGGTATAGATGATGTTGAATTTGTAACATTAAATGAGATTTAGTTCTTTGCTCGTGTCGACGTTCTTGTTTCCTTTTTGAAAATGGTCTACACTCGATATGAAAAACAAAAGCGATACGTCGAAGTCGAAGACATGCGTACCTGAATGGCTGAATAAGTGAGTTGAAGTTGCTCTAAGACTCAAGCCCAAATCCAAACCAGGCCCAACCAAAATATAGACTTGGATTGATTCCCAATGGGCTCGGACTGGAAAATGTCAATTGTGTTGTTTTTTGTTTTACTTTTAAGATTGGAATCAACTCTTTACAATTGGGCCATTTGGGTAATGAAGCCAAGTCTTTACAAATTAACAATTAACAATAGCTTATTATTTGTTTACTTCATTTTTTGTTTATTTAGATTGAGTACTTTTGTTTTGTTAATATCCGCCCCTGTTGCGAATCAATCTCAAGTTTATGTCATTAATATATTATCTTTGCAATTCGTCTCTTGCAAATCATTATCTTTCCAATTTCGATGATGTTACACTCACAAAAACTTTATACGAGTAATCGTTAAAATGACTAAATATTCTTCGGTTAAAAGGTTTGTTAGTTTAGCAGCACCAAATTTATGTGCTGCTAGCAGCCTAGCATTACTGAACATTTTCTCCAGACAAAATTATTCACAACCGAAAACATAATAAACTTCTAACTGTGAGTTTTTATGTAACTCAATGGTTTGTTCACTATACATCTTTAAGTTTATACATCATTTTCTAGTCGGTTGGTGTTTTGAGAAGATTGTTGTTCATATGTGCACCGTTAAAAAAATGTTCATTTTCATTTTGGAAAATTTGTTAACGGGTCATTAGAATTGTTGGGTTTGTTATTTACTGATAGAGCTAATCATTTAATAATTTATCGATGATCTAATTCCAAAAGCTCTGTTTTTCGCACCGACAATTATATGTGGTGTTGTCTAGAGGATATCATGCGGCAATACGAATGTATCAACGAAACCTATCAAAAAGTTCTATCAAGATGGTGTTTACATGTCAATTATAGTACATCAAAGTTGTCTACGATGGATATAGTAAGATCAATTAACGTTTTTAATATTAAGAATTTGTTGCAATATGTATTCACTTTAATAAATATCTATTTCTTGCAGGATATCTGTAATTTATCTTTTGTTTTTTTCCCCAAATGAGATGTTAGTTTGATTCTTTATTTTCGGTTTCCCATAAATTATCATTATAAATGATATTTTCTTTTGTTTGAATTGAAATATAATACTAAAAATGGTTAGAGAGACTAAAACTAAGATTAATTTATTAGTGACTTACAAATGGATTATACCATTACCATCTAATTTTTAGTGACTGTTTTAATTAAACGTTAATTTTTTTTTAACTTTGGTCATCTCAAGGTTGAAGATAAATGTTTATCAAAGCCAAATTTAAGACAAATATGATTATCAAAGCCAAATTTAGTGAAAATCTTGATTTTCTTTTACAAAACCACAAAGATGGTTATTTTATATTTCGCCTTTTAAGTTAATAACTTGTAAATTTAGTCTTTCATTTTGAAAAAAACATACTATTAGTTCTTTCTGTTAAAAAATCGCACAATATTTTACTCACTTATTTTAACCATCAAAATACTAGTAGTATGCGATTTTATAAAATAAAGGACTAGGTTTGTAAACTTTTGATTTAAAAAAGCAAATGTAAGATAACTCCAATTCTAAAAGAACCAATAGTAAATTTTACTCAATCTCTTATAAATTAAAGAGACGAATATAGTTGGGCAAAAATAAATCACTACACACGATGCTCTTTTGATCTATTAATTAATTTACTTTCAAAGTCAATTTTAGTGAAAAACTTGATTTGCTAAGTTCAGTTTACCAGTTTAATTCCTAGGGGTGTGCACGGTTCGGTTTGGTTCGGTTTTGGGTAAAACCGAAAATTTCGGTTTTTGGAAAAACCAAAACCAAAACTATTCGGTTTTTCGGTTTTCGGTTTTTGGCTCAGTTTTTGGTTCGGTTTTCGGTTTTTAGTTTTTTTTTTTTTTTTTTTTTTTTAAATAGGCTGCTGCAAATCATTAACTTAGGCTGCTCATAGTCTCCTGTTTGGGCTGCTACAAAACACAATATAGATACAAGATTTTATCCGAAAACATTGAAACAAAATAATTAATAAAGTGTCCAACATGAAACACATTTAACCCATCATAGAAATGTGTTGAACACATGAAGAGTTGAAAACATAAATAACAAAGTTTGATGCTTAGTTGCCTTAAAAGTTAAAAATAAATTTAAGTAAGTGTAATGGTTCGGTTCGGTTTCCTACAATCGGTTCGGTTTTTAAGTTCGGTTCGGTTCGGTTTTTGTGGGCGGTTTTAGAAGCAGGAACCGAACCAAACCGAAATTTTCGGTTTTTAAAATATTGAAAACCAAAACCAAAACCATTGGTTCGGTTTTTTCGGTTTTTTCGGTTTTGGTTCGGGTTTTCGGTTTTTATGCTCACCCCTATTAGTTCCCCATAACATTAAACTATATAGAATTGTGTATTAAGAAACTTACAACTATACTTATTAAACAATATTTTTTTGAATTTCATTAGAAAAAAAAGGTTTAGTTTTCAAAAGTACATCGAAGTTGTTATATTTTATTATTTTATTTATCTAACTTTAAAAAGTATCATTAACAAAGTTTCAAAATATGCAGTTAAGTGTATTGAGACCGATTTGTATGAAAATTTTCAAATATGTATAAAATATATATTGAAATATCAAGAAACCCTACATCCTTATTTAACTGTTATAACAAATTTGTTAGATAATTTTCATTAACAGCTATCTCAATCTTTAATTCCAAATACCGTTAACAACTATCAAAGTAAATTCGTGAACATATACAATAATTTTCATTTGATACAATACATTTGATACTGTACTCTCGATGGCCTCTATGCCTCATAGAGGTTAATTTTTTAATAATAAAAGCATTTCCAAAACAAAAAAAAAAAATTTTAAAGCTTAAAATTAACAATAATTTGTATATAGAAATTTTAGTACACTTAAAAAGAGTTAAAAAAGAACGGCGTGTGCGCACGAAGGAGATCCAGCCACTCAATTGACCCCACCTGTGGCGGCTCAATTACCCTTCGATCTTTCAAAAGATTTCGTTAACCGGATGGATTGAACCGGTTTTTAGATATTTGTGTGTTATCGACTTATAGTCCTCACTATAAAATTTTAATTAAAAACATAAACTATAAAATATTTAACATGTTTTTTATTTAAATCATATTGGTTTTATCATAATGACCAACCCAGGCTGCGGTTCGTAATAGAACTTTTTTTTCTATTTTTTTGTGAAGAAACGTTAGAAATATTATTTTATACAAAACAGAAACAGGGGAGAGCTCAAATGAGAACTGTTTTTCGTACGAGAATTGCGAGAACCAATCTTAGCCGTTGATTTCATTAAGTGGAATTCATGGATGTGGAGCGTGGGGGTATCAAGTGTGGCAGAATGAATGTGAGGAATTCATGGGTGGGCATTGGGCAATGACAATAAAGGAGGGGGATTTGACGGCTTAGGTTGGTTCTCGTGGTTCTCGTACGAAAAACAGTTTTCGTTTGAACTTTTGTCATAGAAACAGTGTTTATATAAAGATAAAGATGAGAATAATTACTAATTTATTATTTACACTTTTTATGTTAAAATTAAATAGCTCATATTACAATACACTACTATTCATATGGTCTGGTCTAAATAGCTCATATTACAATACACTAATTTATTATTTACACTTTTTATGTTAAAATTAAATAGCTCATATTACAATACACTACTTTTTATGTTAAAATTAAATAGTTATACAGACCGGTTTTCATATGGTCTGGTCTAAATACGGAAGCAAATAAAGACCGGTTTAAAACCGGTCTTTAAAACATTATATAGACCGGTTTCCCGTGCGTGACCCCTTCTTTAGCAAATAAAGACCGGTTTAAAACCGGTCCTTAAAACTTTGTTTTAAGACCCCTTTTTGTATATTTAGACAGATTATTAAAGGTCTATTTTTTTACAACTGATTCTAATATATAGACCAGTTTGTCACTACATTCTAATATGATATGGATGGTGGTTGTATAAACCAGTTTCTATATGTCATTTTTTAGATTTTTGCATCCTGGGACCATATTATTTTCTTTTTCTATTCAAAATACAATACAATAAATTACACAAAATACCATTCTTTGTTATAATATAACACCAAAACTTCAGTATAATTGAACACATAAAAATAAAAAGTGAGACGTGACCTCAATTATTTTGTTGGCCAAACATAGCCAATTAAACAAAGGGATTTTCTATATCAAGAAATTAACAACACATTACAACAAGTACAATGATATTTACTCACTTTACAATTAATAAGAATAAGAACTAAGTAATATTTTGTGCAATACATAGTGTTAGCGGGTTGGACTCGAACTCCAACTCTATCATCTTCGCGTTTGTAGACATTAAAAGTAGCTACTTCCGCAAATACTCTAAATCTCTCTTTCAGTTCTACTCATTATCTTCAATCTTCCTTGCCATCAGCTTTACGAACTCTGAAAAATATAGTTCCAATTAACATTAAGTTAGTCAGCTTACACTTATTAATTATGACAAAAGTATAAAATATGCGTACTTATATTTCGTAATCACATACTTAATAATCCAAGATCATTCTACATATAAAATATGTATGTCACTTTCATTCAAAATCGTTGCTATTACATTATAATACAAACAATATCTTTTTGACAAACTATTTACATTACCATTTTGCCTTCGGCCTAAAATTAAGTGATATTAATCTGTAAGGTAATTATATCTTACTAGACAGTGGAAGCAAGTTTTCCAAGAGATTTGAGCATTAAGCCTATTAGGCTATTAGCTTCCAAAGCCTTATACAAATTTGGGTAGCGCTTATCTACTTTAGGAATTTCTTATATAGAAAAATACTAGTGGTTCAATATGATCATATGTCAGAATATACATATCAAAAAACATATAGAAACTACAAGTTAGGATTCAAGTTATTATTAACTACCCTCATATATGACATACCTGATGTATGAAAGACATCAAAGCAATAATAGTGCAATACACAGTCAACCCTGGATCAAAACAAGAGCATTCAGATTTGGTTTCTACTAACTACAATAGGAGAATATAAGAGAACCCAAGAAGATGAAAGTTTCATTGTTGGAGGATAGTTCTTGTTCTTTGATTCTGACGTATTCTCCCCCCTCTTTCTATAATATTTTGAATAGTTTTTGAAGATTTTAGTGGTTGAATTTAAGGAAAAATCGTTTCCCTCCGTCTCAAAATTTTCGAACGGAATTAGATGCCACCTTCTCCGAATTTTCAGCCACTCCTTTCTCGAACATTCGTTTGGGTTTCTTTTTTTATTTGGTTTTATATATCAGGATTCCGTGTCATTTTGTGTTTTAATAATTGAATTATTTTCTTTACACATGTAACGTTTTCACTTTCCCCTACATAAATTTTACACGTCATTTTTAACTATGTGATCATTTGGAAAATCAGTTACGTTCATATAAGATGGGAGTACTGGAACACTATTAAAAATGACCTTCTTTTAGCTGTTAAGTGTTTCGAGGAGTCATCTTCCTTTGACGCAGGATGTAACGCATCCTTCATTGCTCTGATTCCCAAATCTGAATCACCTCTTTCTTTTCGTGACTACAGACCAATTAGTCTATTAAACTGCCTGTATAAAATAGTCGCGAAGATCTTGGCCAATAGACTCAGCTTGGTGATAAGTTCTGTGATCGGAATCGAACAAATGGCATATGTAAAGGATAGATGCATCATTGATGGACCACTTGTTATCAATGAGATAATTGCTTGGGCTAATAGACAAAAAAGGAAAACAATGATTTGCAAGCTCGATTTTGAGAAGGCCTTTGATTCCATCAGTTGACAATTCTTAGATGAAGTGATGGGCCTCATGAATTTTGGAGATAAATGGAGAAGATGGATAGCGGGTTGTCTTAATTCGGCTTCGGTTTCGGTTTTAATCAATGGTTCGCCGACACAAGAATTCATCATGGGGAAGGGTGTTAGGCAGGGGGATCCCCTTGCCCCCTTCTTATTTATAATTGCTGCTAAAGCACTCAACGTAATCATGAAAGAAGCCGGCTCGAAAGGGGTTTTTCATGGTGTCAAGCTTCCGAACTCGGGGCCAATAATATCTCATATTCAGTATGCTGACAAAGTCATTGTCGTGGGAGAGTGGTCTGAAATGAACATTGCAAACCTCATTCGTATTTTACGTTGCTTTTTTATTTTTTCAGGTTTGAAGATCAATCTTGGGAAAAGTAATCTCTTCGGTGTTGGAGTGGAAAAGTTAGAAGTGGAATTTTTCGCCAACAAACATCATTGTAAAGCGGGAGTCTTACCTTTAGTCTATTTGGGTATACCTATTGGGGCTTCTATGAATAAAGAGGAATCGTGGGCTCCAATTTTCAATAAGTTCCCCTCCAAGCTTTCAAGATGGAAGGAAAAGAACCTATCTTCGGGAGGTCGGGTGACATTGCTCAAGTCAGTTTTAGGAAGTCTGGGTAACTACTACTTCTCCATTTTCAAAGCGCCAGAGAAAATCATAAATAAACTTGAAAGTATGAGGTCTAAATTCTTTTGGGGATCGAATGAAGAATCAAGAAAAATGTCGTGGGTAACATGGAAGGTAGTTCTTAATGAAAAAGAGAAGGGAGGCCTCGGTGTGGGAAGTCTAAAGGCCCTTAACATCGCTCTACTCACCAAGTGGTGGTGGAGGTTCAAGAAGGAAGACGGGTCTCTATGGAAATCAGTAATCTGCTCATTACATGGACCGGACGGGGGGTTAAACGCATCAAATCCGAATGGAAAACAGGCAGACCCATGGAGGAATATACTGAAAGTTCATAAAGACTGTGGCAAACTAAATATTACCTTGGATGCTTGGTTCGAAAGGCACACACAACCTGATGGCACTATCAATATCAAGTGGGCAATTGACAGATGCGGGGCTTTCACGGTTTCCTCTATGAGGAAGGCCTTTGATGACTTTTACTTGGAAAAAAGGGACTTCAGCAATTTTATTTGGACCAAATGGGCTCCTTCAAAAGTTAGTATCAATGCATGGAGAATTGCACACAGAAGGTTGCCTACAAAGTATAATCTTGACAAACGAGGGATTGTTTTGCTCTCCCTATCGTTCCCATTGTGCAATGATGAAGTCGAAACGGAAACATATCTTTTTGTTAACTGCTTGGTTTCTAGAAGGATTCTACATGATAATAGCAATTGGATGCAGGTGGACTGTGGTGATATAAAAGACATCTCGCAGCTTCTGTTGTGGGGCGGGAGTCTATCACTCAAGGGTAATAAGCTTGAATGTTTCATGATTATTATATATACTTATTTGTGGCATGTTTGGAAGCTTAGAAACAGCAAGGTCTTCGAGTATAGAGGTGGCAGAACAAGATCCATGGAGGAAAACAACATTCAAGCATTTTCTTACTTTTGGATTAAAAATAGAGTTAAGAAGTATAGACTTTTAAGTTGGTCGAATTGGTGTATGTTCCCCTTTTCTTGTATCTGAACTTGGTGTATTCTGGTCTAGCTTCTCGCTAGAGTTTTAATTTATTTCGACTTGTATGGAGGGGGTGATGGCATTGCCGAAGCTCCTGTCCATACTAGTCCTTGTTGCTGTTAAAAAAAATAAGACTGAGAGTATAAAAATCGGTTTTTACCGGTCTATAAAGTTGTTAATGTCTAGCAGCCATTTTATTGGACTTTTAAGACCCAATGCCGAAAAACCGGTCTTAATGATGACCTTTTAAAGCCGGTTTCATAAAAATGGTCTTAAAGCTTAGGTCTAAATAATGATTTTTGTAGTATTGATAAATCCTGGGAACTATGTATGTATTAACGATGAAAAATAATTACTAATTTATGATTTACACTTTTTCAGTATAATTGTCGGTTAATAGTTGTAGGTTTATTAAAGAATGTGAACATGTAGTATCATATGATTGATTAGAATATACCACATGATAAATATAGAAGTAGTTGATGGCATGATTATACATGTATACGTTATTGTTCTGATGTATATGTGAAATACGTGATAATTGAACTTTGAATGATTTGACCTCGAGGGAATCACAGATGGGTGATCGGAAGGGGTCACAATATATAAAGGGGGTAGCGTACTGATTCGTGCGATGTTAGGCTACCTACGGCAACTAGCCTTGTGTGATGTTGATAGACTGGTGCAGTACTATATCTATAGATGTTGATGCCTGTGTGGCACGTTGCATGTGTGATACCCCAGCGGCAAATCAGATAATTTATGTGATATTATGACTGAGATGACATTCTATGATTGAGATGACATTATATGACTGGCGTGATGTATGGTGACAATATTACAGTTACATGTTAATTATTATCATTTGAGTATGTTGTGGAGTTACACACTGGGCTTCTAGCTCATACTCTCCAGTGTTTAATCTTTTTCAGTATTGTGACAGAAAAAGCTTACACGTGGACATGCTTTATGTTTTGTGCAGCACTAAAGGAAAATACTTATTTTAACCGTACCGGTTGTAGCCTGATTTAATAAAAACGGGCGTTACGGTAGTGCACGTGGTTAAATGTAACTCATAAGAATGTTTACCTTAAATATAGATAATATTTCTTTCAAGATCATGTATTGGAGCACATACGAGATGTAATAAAACTCATGTCTTGTTAGGAATTAGGGCTTTGAACTCATTGGTCTTGGTTTGATTCCAATATGGGGTCTAATAAGGCTTTTTGTGGGTTCGTGGTAAGAGAAAGAGAAGTCGAATTTGTAATAAAATTCATGTGTAATTAGGAATTAGGGCTTAGAAATCATTGGTCATGGTTTGATTCCAATATAGAGTTTGATAAGGCTTTTTTTGGGTTTCGTGGTAAGAGAAAGAGAAGTCGAATATGTATGATTAAAAGAAATTTTAGGTCATGCTCCTAGTTGTCATGGACCGAGTTTGAATTGGTGCACATGGAGTAGGCGTGGATTGAGAGCCAAGTTTGTGTTGGTTAAGCAAATAAAAGGATGTACAAGGCATGGAGGAAAGAGGAAGGATTGAGAGGTGGGTCGATAAATGTGAAGTAACTCTTCAATTACTACAAGTTGCTCTTCTTACATTGATTGAACTAATACTACTTCAATTACTTCTCAATGTTAGGATCTATAGCCAAGTTATTACTCACTCCAATTTAAGAGTATTCTTCTCCTTTTGAGATCCAACTAGAAAATTTCAAATGAAAATCAAACATAAGAGCCAATAGCTTTCTTTTTTCTTCGTAATCGTATGGTTCACATGAGTAATCGTATAGGGGCAAGAAAGAATTGTGGGCCCCTAGAAATTTTTTGGCTTAATTAAATATATTACCATATGCAATTTAATATAATAAAATATTTACATGAAATTTAAAGATTTTGTTAAAGTTTATTGTATACACACTTGCATTTTCTATGCAAATATGAGCTATATTACAAGGAATTTTCATATAATTTGTATGAGTTTTCTTACAATTTCCAAGTAAGGTGAAGCTTTTTGGTTCCCATAATTCATCTAGAATCATCTCTCCAAAGAAGACAACAGGTTTGATGTCCACTTGTGGCCAAGTACTTGGGTCTCCATACTTGACTTTTTCAATAACCTTTATTGCTTGACCAAGCTTTTTTCTTGTGGAATTCTCTACGCGATTTCCAAAGGGCATAATGGTAATATGCATTCCGGACATTAGTTGCTTTAGTTAAGACTTAGCATGAAATGTTGCCTCTAAGAAAAACATTTAGATGCCCCTATCCTTGTAATATAAGGTCTAAAATGACCTTGAATTCTGGATATGTTTGAACAAATAAAGTGTGCTAACTAAATTACACCACAATTTGGGGAACCTATCGACATTTCAAGCTAAAAAACAAACACCATAGCGTAAAATAAGAACATAATAACAAAATATAAAAGTTTATTTATTATTTATTTATATAAATTAAAATTCGTAACACGTGATTGAGAATGCCAATCACATTTGAAAATATCCTTTATTGATAACACAATATGAGGACCTAATTTACTTAAATAAATGTCATTAATCTTATTAATGATTATGGTCATCAAATGAGTAATGACAAAAAAAACATTTTATTTCATTATTATTACTTTCTTTTTTCCTTCGTAATTTTAGAGACCTAAACACTAAGGGAAAATAGCGTATTAATATATTATGATAACCCAACAAACCAAGGTGATCAGTAATTTATCATTGTAATAACGTTAAAAACTATAATTTGACTATAATAGATAATCCTAATCATATTTTTCTTGTCAAGTTACCCACTTGAATGTTCTCTTTGGAATTAAGATTACATATTTTGTTTGATCATTTTCTTAACACGGTCATATATACATAGATGAGATTGTTAATGATATGAACGTTCAATGAATCATTTATGAACCAGAAAGTTTGTTTATGTTCATTTATTTAATAACTAAATAAATGTTTACAAGATTTTCTCTCTCGTGTGGTTAAACAAACAAGCATAAACAACGATTTGTTAATTTGTCTAGGTTTGTGAACATTCATTTATATTCGTATCTATGTGTGTATGTATGTATATGCATGTGCGTGTATATAATGTGTTTCAGAAATGGTTTTAGATTTTATCATATTGTTTCTATTTGTGTGTTACTTTTTTATCGATGGTGATCCGTCTACAACAAAATTGGTCACAAGAAACTTATGCATTATCAATTTGATCATGTGCTGTTAACTATATGTATCTGTTATATATGGATAAATTTTATTATGTACAAAATCAGTTATCCTTTAACCTATACTATACTATAAAACATTTAACATTTTATCTTTTAAAAATTTCAGGTTGTATTTAAAATTAAGTAGTTCATATTTTTATAGAAATAGAACAAACTCAACAACAACCCAATCAATTATCTCCTTAATTACATCAACTAATTTATGGTAAATACTATTAATAACTCATCAAATATGACACCAACAAAATTTTTAAAAATAGAATATTTTTCTCTGTAATTAGTTTTATATTCTTTTTCTTATTTTATTGTTCTTAAGAAATTATTTTAAAAGTTAATAAAAGAGTTTACAGAAAAAGAAGAAATAAAGATAATAGAAAATGTAAAAAGAAAAGGGATATGTTGTTGATTAGAAATATTTGCTCACACCGCATTCTGTGAGTACATATCTTTACATTATTGAAATTGACATGTTATCGAACATAAACTGTTCGCCGCCGCCACATTACGCAGGTACAATGCTAATGTTTATATATGTTTGTTAAGCATATAATTGAATGAAAATATACGAAATTTAACTTCTAAAGGAATGACACGAACACAAAATTTTGTAGGTCATCGATCTATACGTGTTCGGTAGGGGTGGCAATTATCGACACGACACGAAACACGACACGCAAATAAACGGGTTTGGGTCGTTTTCGGATAGACCCGTATAAATAAACGGGTCGTGTTCGGGTTGGCTTGCGGGTTCGCGGGTCGACCCGTCAACCCGTATATATATTTTTGATAATTTTTATTTTTTATTTATCCTTATATATTTCATGTTTCCTATTTAGTTTTTGGGCTTTTATCTTATTCCTTAGTCAACCTAAACCTAATAAGAAACAATTTTATTGTCACCTTTTGTTCATTCGCCGTATTAATTCTATTGTCTCATTTTATTCTTAGGTAGGGTTGAACTTTATTAAATAATTTGCATTTAAATTTTGTATTTTGACAAACAAGGGACAAAATTAGTAAAACTAGACCCACTGACTCGCCAACCAATTAATGACCCGCCAACCCGTTTATGACCAGCCGACCCGTGAATGACCCGCGAACCCGGCAACCCGTATATTTAAATGGGTTACGCGGGTCGTGTCGTGTTTTAACATATACGAGTCGTGTCACGCATCTTGACACGAATAATTATACGGGTCGTGTTCGAGTCATGACCCGCGACCCGCCAACCCGAACACGACACGATTGCCACCCGTAGTGTTCGGTCATTTGTTATACTAAAAAAGAAACGCAAACAATCATCTGTGTATTTATATTCGCTTGTATTTATACTTAAGATCCTTATGTGTTTCTTTTTACTTCAATGAAGGCCATTCAAACAATAATCATAAAGTTCAAAAAATGTGTAAACATCCTAATTACTCGTTATAAAGTTATAAAACATCGTACGACTGAACGCCACAACATTTTTGTTTTAAAATATTTTAAAATTTATATTACCTATGTATATTATATATCCTGGAGATTTTGTGGAAAATATATCAATAAAGGCACATTTTGTAATAGTGTACTTACGATATATGCTTCTATATTTACAAAAATTTAAAGTAAAATAATTAAAACATCACTCCATTTAAAATATTTATAACTATAAAAATATATATAATTAATATCGCTAAAAAGATGTATGTTATATCATTAAAGTAAATTGAAATATCCTGGAGAACAAATAAAGTGGCAACAAGGCCTTTAAAGGTATCCCAAAGCCACCTCACAGGCTCACACTTTGTAACTAACAACTCATTTTAAGAATGATCCAACGCACTAAACCATTTGTTGTTGGATAAAAACTAGAACAACTTATCAATGTGCAAATAAAATAATTAAGAACGGCTTTAAATTATGCATAATCAATTAATAGAGAATTTTAATATATGCATTACAAGTTAGTTCTTCACTATCTAAATTGAAATGCAATCATGCATGCTATCTAACTTTTATTCTACGCTGATTAAAGTTCCATGAATTTTTGGTTTTAAGTTTGGACAATATAATAATAGATCGATCAATTTGACCTTGATAAGACTACTTGTACTAACAGCTCCAATTCAGCCATATCTTGACTTGATAAACTTCGACAAACACATCTTCAAATTCTCTAAAGCAAATGGCCGAGGGGACTTTTCAGTTATGGTTATATCATTTGCTAACAATCTTGTTTTATTTATTTATTAAAACAACTACATTAAACACGTAAAAAGAAAATCAAAAACAAACATAAGGTTTGACGGGTTCAGCTCCTCAAGCCTATGTACGTACTTCCCAAACGAAAGGTTTCCCAATTCCTTTGAATGTGTGTTAAACATATCTCAATCGTCGCAATTGTGCGTTGAAGAACCATAATCTAACACCCACTTTGGTTTTTATATATTTCAAAATTCCAGCGGTTAAAGTTTTCGCTAGCATCTACTATTCATGGCAATTTGCAACTATATTTGCCTCGTAATTACCATCCTTATTTCCCTTCAAATCTCGTGAACTCCTCAAATCTTCACGTAACTGAGGGCAAAGAACTTGCATATGACCTTTCTCCCTCAATTGTACCATTCACCTTTATTTATGTCTTGATCTCATCTTGTGTCGAGACTCTAACCGTTCTTTTGGACTACCATGGTTAACGTATCCTCCTCTTTTAGAACCATCTGCAACTAAAATTTTCTTTCCGTTTATGAAACTATCATTCATCTTCATTCTTTCATTATCACACAACTCTATAACATCTTCTAGCGTCAGAATGATCCTCTCACTCAACATAATCTTAAAAGACAGTTTGTAGGATTTGGGCAATGGATTAAAAAAGACTGTTCTTCGTTTTTCATAACCTCGTCTACATTAGATAACTGACAAACTGATTGATTACAAACATTTATAGGATCGTGAATATTACCTCCTTATTTCAAGTTTTAATGTATACAAATCCATCTTCAAAGATAATCTGTGTGTCAACACTTTGATGTATAAATACCCGCAAGTTTGTCTCAAATACCATTTTTTATTTTTTCTTTCAAACCACTGTATTTTATCGCAAGAGCAAGTGCAAACCTAATTATACTTGAGGCCTTCTTCCGCATCGTCTTCTAAACATCTTCATTCATCTCACCCGCTTTTGTCTCTTGTAAAGCTTCATCAATGCCTTGTTGAACCATCTCCCACACCATAAAATCCATCTTCCATCGAATATATGGATGAAGAAGTTTTATGTTTCCGTCATTATTTGTAAACTTATATCCACTACAAAAATAACCCTAGAGCAATTAAACCAATAAAATTGCTCCATAAAGAAAACTCACTAAATGCAAAAACTTCGACGATCTCTTCCTCTATATAGGAACCACAAGTCACGATATCTGCCATTCATAATGTGAAAATATTAGTCTTGAACCCTCAGTCCTAAAATCATGACGACCCGACGGTTAACAAAGGTAAAAAGCTTGCTTTATCACTATTGCCCCAAAAACTAACAAAAATTCTGGAATCAACTTTGACTTTAAATAACTCTTTGACAAGAACTCCAATCAATATCTACACCCTCCAGATTGTAGATCTACATCTTAAGAACATACAGCTTAAAACTCACGACTATCCGTCGATAAGCGAAGTCACAAAATCCTATCTCCTATAGGTGCGCTAAATAAGAAGAACCAAAAAAGTGAGACTCTATATCTCTCGTATTGGCTCCTCTGAGTTGAGTGATTTACTCTCCATGAACCTTGCTCCGATAGAACTTTTTCGGGATCAATTACCACAAAGTGAATTCAAAACAACTACTATCAATAAACACGTAAAAAAACTACAAACACAAAGTTTAATGCATTCGGCTCCTCAAGCGTGCTTCTCCTCTGAGTTGAGTGATTTCCTCATAAGTTTTTCTCTATGTTTTTCCTTAGAATTATGAAGATCCTAACATCTATTTGTAAGGAAAAAAAACATAACCCTAAATCTAATTTGATTCAAAATCTAATTCCTCAAAGAACTTCTATCTAATAGAAAACCAAATCTTATCTTATGTCAATGAGACTAAATTATTTAGGAATTTGAATCAAGCACTAGAAATAGAAAAGGAATGTCAAATGTGGATAAAATCGATAATGTAGAAACAGAGATAAAATCTTGACTCATGTGTTTTAGCCCTAGATTACATGAGTTACCACTATTATAATCTCTCTTTTGTTAATTAATTAATAATAATAATAATTAGCTAGTGTTTAATAACTCTTTTGTTCTTTTTGACTTTTTAAAGACTACTTGATGTGTTTGCATGGTGTTGCACAACGTAATCATCAAATTATTGTTTGAATAAAATGATTGATTTGTTAACCAAACAGATAGAATATTAACCAACTTACCTGTCAACATACTTTTTTGGTTTAAGTTTAAGATCAATTAAAATTTAGAAGTGATTTGTTTAATAACTTATCGAAACTTCACCTCGATCATTTCTGTTAATTCTATATCAAAATTTTCTCATCATGTGTGTACTGTCGTGACCAAAAATTGATGATTATTAAACAATATAATTAAGGGACCGCTTGGTTGATTAGAGGGGAATGAGAATGGCAAAGGGTAAGAGAATACAAAGTAATGCAATTAGCATTCCCTAGTATTATCAATATCATTGATATTGCTTGGTTAATATAGGTAATTATTATACACACATATGTATGTATATGTGTGTGTTGTGTAGGGGTGGCGGTGGTGGTGATTTTGCGACAAGTTACAATGGTGTAGTGGTGGTGGCGGCGGCGGTGGTGGCGGCAACGAAGACGACGGCGGCGGTCGGTGTTGGTGCTAGAGGGTAGTGGTATCGATATTGGTGGTGGTGTTGATAGTTGACGTGTTACGATGGTGTAGTGGTTGCTACCGGTGGTGGTGGCGGCGACGACGGTGGCGGCAGTTGGTGGTGATGGTGGCGGCGACGACGGTGGCGGCACTTGGTGGTGGTGGCGGCGACGACGGTAGCGGTTGGTGGTGGTGCTAGAGGGTGGTGGTAGCGATATTGGTGGTGGTGTTAATTGTTGATATGTTACGATGGTGTATAGGCTGCTGCGGTGGCGGCGGCAGGCGGCAGTTGGTGGTGGTGGACTGGTGGCGGCGGCAACGGTGGCGGTTGGTCGTGGTGCTATATGTTGGTGGTAGGGATATTGGTGGTGGTGTTGATAGTTGACGTGTTACGATGCTGTAGTGGTTGCTGCGGTGGCGGCGACCACGGCGGCGGCGGCGGAGACAGTAGCGGTTGGTGATGGTGCTAGAAGGTGGTAGTAGCGATATTGGTGGTTGGCAGTGATGGCGTCGGTGATCGGTAGGGGTATACGTACTTGAATCCATTACCCTGAACTCATTACCCCCAATTTACAGGGGAATGCCTCATTACCCATTAATGGGTAATGATTAATTATATTCCCCTTAAACAAACAATATTAATGATTACCATTCACATTCCTGACCCTCTAAAACCCTCAACCAAGCACCCTCTAAATATAGCATTATTTATTAATTTTTATGACAAAGATTAACATCTGTATTTGTTTCTTCGCTTGACGAACCCTTAATGAACCTTCAGTAGCCCAAGAACACTAATCACCTGCCACAACGCTCGATGAACCACTAGTTGCCCAAACATACCCTCGATCGATGATGATGGTTGGTAGCCGAAAACCCCTCAACAATGTTGTTTTTAATTAAACCTTAAATGACTATATCTATTTATTAATACGAAATTTAAGTAAGAAATGCTAAATAAATAATTAAGTAAAATATTCTATAATTTAACGACTTGATACTCCATCAAAGTTTAAATTTGTTGATAAATATATGTGCAACTCGTTCTTATCTCGTTTCCATCAGTCGACATTATAACCAACTCAAAATGAATATACGGTTCTTAAGATTTCTTCGAACTATACTTTCATATATTGGAAAGTTTTTTTCCAAAAGAACTTAAACACCCACTTAATATATTTATGAAATAACATATTTTCCATATGTTGTAAGGTTTGCACTATTAATTGGTGATGTTATGTAAATCAATAATGTTTGTATAAGAACGTGTGTTTAACCACAATTATAATGTACTTGGGATCAATATTTTTCTTAGAGTACAAGGTAATGTGAATAGAAATTAGTGTGGTTGGTAATAGACTCCACCGTGGTCAACTAATTAACCACTCCCCCTAATTGTGTGCTAGGCTGGTGTATGTGGTAAAAACCACGTTTTTATGGGATGTGTGGTGATCCTAAGACACACTCTCTTTTTCTATTTAGTTTTTTAATTGTTGATTGGTTAGTTGAGATATTATGCGGGTCTCAAATATTATATGATTGAAAGTGACTATTATAAAACTAAGTGCTAATTTGAGTGACGATAGAAAAACCAAATGTAACAATATGGTGAAAGTGGAGGAATCTAACATTGCAAATACTCTAACGATGTGTTGCTTCATATATAAATAAATAAAAATAAGTTAATTAAAAGGAAGTGCTACATAAAGATTGATGAGCAAGGCATCAAAAGTGGAGGAATGTAACAATTGCAAATACTCTAACAATGTGTTACTTCATATATATAGATAAATAAAAATAAATTAATTAAAAGGAGGTGCTACGAATCGTGAGAAATTGAGGAGAAATTTCGGTAAAGAAGTTTCTTTGGGGGTGCAACTTGTAATATAAAAAAAAGTAAAAACAAAATTAAAATAAAGCCTTGGGAACATAGAAAACAAGAAAAAGAAAGAAGGAGTTCACTTAGGTTCGGGTTCGGAGTTAGCCTCGTAATTCGTTCAATTACATTAATTGTGTGAACGGATAAGAACGAACCACCCACGCACACACACACACACACGCACAAAAAACACACACATATTTTTTTCCTACAAGTACCCTCGCATTTCTTCGCCGCCTCTACTTCTCTCCACTCTCTCTCTCTAACTTTCTCACACACAAACACACACACACACACTCTCTCTCTACCACAATCACCAGTCACCACCACCGTCTGCCACCCTTCTCAATTGGTCAAACTGGCGATCGATCATCAAGAAACCACCGTGGTCCGTGAAATCAAACCCAAGAACCGCCGGATTATGGTAAGTCAATGGGAAATTTGTGATTTTTATCTGTTTTTGATGTATGTGTTGGTTTCTTTTTTTTTTAAATATGGGTTTGTTTAATTAATGTGTGATAATAAATTAATAATGTATGTAGGGTGCCGGAGGACCTGATGAAGAAGAACAAAAATGGCCGCCATGGTTGAAGCCGATGCTTCGAGAAAGCTTTTTTGTGCAATGCAAATTACACGCAGATTCGCACAAGTCGGAATGCAATATGTACTGTTTGGATTGCATGAATGGCCCTCTTTGTTCTCTCTGTCTTAATCACCACAAGGATCATCGCGCCATTCAGGTTAACACTTATTCATATTACCCCTTTTTCCTTCCACTTTCTTCAAGTTTGACTTTTATCTTGTTCTTCGCTTTAATCAGAAATTAGCTCTTTTTTTTCTTCTTTCAATTTCAGTATTATTTGCATTTTATCAGATTCCATTTCTTCATTGAGTTATCATCTGTATCATCTAAAAAGATTATTTTTTAAACTGATTTCGACTTTTATGATCATTGAATGTTTAACTATTCCTGAAGTTTCTAATCAGGGTTCCCACCAATTTTGACTTTTTATCATTGTTTTTTTAACCATTTCAAGAACTTCGAAAATCACCCCTGTGGCCTTTATCGAGCACACAGAGCATTTTCTTTCATTGATTTCCTATGCGGAGGATAAATAAGTCTAATCAATTTGCAGATTCGGAGGTCATCATATCATGATGTGATTAGAGTCGCAGAGATTCAGAAACATTTGGACATCAGCTCAGTTCAGACTTACATTATCAACAGCGCAAAAGTGGTGTTCTTGAACGAACGACCTCAGCCCAGGCCTGGCAAAGGTGTTACTAATACCTGCGAAGTTTGTGAGCGAAGCCTTCTTGATTCGTTTCGATTCTGCTCTCTTGGTTGCAAGGTAAATCCCATCAATTTCATCACTTATTTAATTATTAATCAAATGCTCAAATACTCCTCTGTGTCCGTAGTTGACTTCAAATTGATGCGTGTACTTCTATCTAATATCAATGGTAGTCGTTCGCCATATTTTTCGGCTTTATCGGAATCAATTATCGATAGTTGTGTTTTGCGATTGCTATTACAAATTTCGGGGTTTCTAAATTCAATTTTTACTTACAAGATTAGTTCTTTAGCCATGGGATTACATATTTGACTGTTTGATCCGACATTGAATGGTTCGTTATTAAAATTGAATTTAAAAGGAAAAGATTCGTAATGGGTTACTGTTGTATAATGTTTATTGATTATTGAATCTTGTTATTGATCGCCGCAGATTGTTGGGACGTCGAAGAATTTCGAGAGGAAGAAGAAGATTTCACCGGAGAAGAAGCATTTGATGTTGGCGGTATCTGATTCAGAGGATTCTTACAGCAGCAGCAGCCACGGGCGTCACCGGAGCAACCATAATAATGGTCGAATCCGTAGTTTCTCTCCGTCAACGCCGCCTCCGACCGCCGCCAGCTTCAGGACGGCAAAGAGGAGAAAGGGCATACCTCATCGAGCCCCAATGGGTGGACTAGTCATAGAATACTAAAACTTTCGGTCAACCCCCCGATACTTTCAGCTAATTGCCCAAAGGTCCCTGTGATACCAACTCTTTACCAAAATTTACCCTGTGTTTAAATTTTCTTAACACCAGTGCTTTTTACTAAAGGCCTGTGTGGGGAAATTTACCATTAGATTGTCTGTACAAAGAAGCACCCACCCTATAGTTAAGTTAATACTTGCCAGTAATAGTGTTTGAAATAGAAGAAGGGCAAAATTGGAAACAATAGATACAAAAATAAGACGATGTGGCAATGTCTATTTGTTATAGTAGTTTTGAATGTAGGAAAATAAATAAGCTTCCAAAAAAGTCGGATACTTGGGTTATATTTGTCGAGAATGTAATTATGTTTTTGTTTGACAATATAATGTTAGTTGTATTTATAACATAATACTTTGTATTGTATAATAGCCTAATAGGTATTTTAAAAAAACGTGTGCTATGTTTTATATCTTTTTTTTCTTTCGTATTTTTTAAGATGCGAGTAATATTTGAACTTTGGTTTTGTCTTTCTGTAAGCAAACATAATATTTCAAGTCTTTCTATTTTTTTTGTTTGTTTGTTATTTTATACTCCACACTTAAATAATCGATATATACATAGTAAACTAATTTCGTTTTTTTTTTTTAAATTATAACACATTTTAATCAAGTAAGTAGGAGAATAGTTGGAGTATTTTGAAATCTAGGTCTGTTTTATAAATTGTGTTATGTGTCTAAACAGAAAAATTATGAAAGGAATTTAAACTTCATTGTTTTTTAAGATAATTATTTAACTTTTAAGAATGTACAATTGTACATGAGCGTGCAGATCTTTTTTTTTTTAATGTTTGTTTATAAATAAGTGATAATTAGTTTAAACTTATTATTTTTTGAAGTGATTAAATTAATTACATTTTTTCCTACAAAAATAAATTAAAACAGTTTTATTGATTCAAAGAAACACGATTTTAGTGATTAGATATTGCTCTTTCTTAACTTTGGATTATAAATTAACTTTTTCTATTTAGTTGTAGAAGTTGGTTATGCGATTTACTATATCTGTGTAGTTGTAGGACAACTTCAAAATACGAGGTCACTCCATTCTTATTAACAAAGATGGAAGGCATAAAATAAAATGAAATAAAAACGTGTGAATCCAATGTATTTGGACACATTTAGCAACATTCGTGTGTTGCTAAAAACTAGAGGGGCCAAAATAGAAAAAAAGAGAAAAAAAAAGGAGAATGTACTTGTGCTGATGCAAGAGGTACAAGTGTTGTTAAAAATAGAAAGGAAGTTTGTGGGGAAGTAAAGAGGGTGGGGCCAGGTGATGGGGGAATGGTGGGATTGGGGGGTGTCAAGTGGGGAGAGGGTGGCGGCTTCTGATTGGTTGACGGAAAGTGATGTGTCCCGTTTGATGGAATCAGCAACAGTGGTGACTCATCCTCTTCTTCTTCATTCTCCACCGTTGGATCTCATACGTATCTACTCCTACTTGCAAAGTGTTGTGTTGGGATATAAACGATTGACTACAACCACATTCTTTGATCAATCTATTTTAGAATATGTTTTTTTTCTCAAAATGTTCATTAGTCGACACTTGTTAACAATATTCAAATAATCAAATGTACTTATACATCCCAAATGTTTATTAGCCGACACTAAAATATAAAATATATACCTAACATTGTATTTACTATCTAATGTATCTAGAGATTAGACAACAATTAAATAGGTTCATTTATCTCTACATCATCAATATCCAATTAGTTGGTTGGAATTGGTAGACAGAAACATCATCGCTCACTTTCATTCACTCGACTGTTTTATTTGGGCTAGTTTCTACTCACGCTCTCTCTCTTTTACTCTCTTCTTATCTTCCCTCTATATTTGATTCTTTAGAAAAAAATTGAGAATGGTTAATGGAAATAGATATTGGGTTAGTGAGATGGAGTAGAAGAACGAAAAAGAAAATATGAAGCTGATGTGACTAGTGAACGAAAAAAAAAATAGATGGTAATGGACTAAGTTGATTACATTATGTTATTCTTACCTTATAATATAAAAGGTTCATACATACTAAATCTACCGAAGAAATAAGTCTATCACTAAGTAAGTACTCATGGTTGCAACTTCACTTAAGAATATTATTTTTTCCATATAAATTTGGTGTTATAATCTGATTCTTCTTTTAAACTAATAGATAGATTTAGTGACGCATCAAATTATGTTTTAAATAAATATTCAGATTGGTTTCAAATTAAAATTGATTAAATTAGGAGATTTATTAATCTTATTAAGGATGTTTAATTTATTAATCTTGATTTTTTCTTCCCCTCCAGTCCTCCACTCCATTAGACCATTTCTTTTTACCACATCAAAAGAAATATATATGAAATATCTTATTTAGACTAGTATGACTTTATTTTTCAATTTCATTCTTAAAATTCATACAAAATGAACAACTTTTTGATGAGCAACAAAGTCGCTACCTATAAAATGATATTGATCATCCATACATCTAAGTTCTTCATTTTGGTGGATTCCACGTTGAAAGAAAAAAAAAACTCAATTTGTTCTTTTCATTTATTGGTAAGATTGTAGACAGTGGTCGTTTTCTTATGTCCATCTTCTACGACATGATTCACTTATGAAAAATTGTATTTATTAGAATGCATATCACGTGTATGATGCAATGCAAAAATGATATTGATTTGTGTTATTATGCATGCTTTATGACATTATTCCATTATTTTCGTGTTACATTACAGTACATCGATGCATAACTAACAAAGTGATTCACAAGCAATTTTGTAAAACTTGATAGGTGGTAATCGATGATCAACCGGGTAGTAGCTAGTAACCAGCTTAGGCAGGGAGTTCTAGCGTTGAAATTTTCTACGTAAATATCAAAATTATACATACATTCATAAATACTTAAATTCAAGGATAATTGTTCACAAGATACAAAAGACATGTGCACAGATTTTAACATAATTGTTCAAAATTTCAAATACTTCAAATATAATAGGATTATTTATCTCTTATATTAATTTGGTTCATCAAATAAGTAATATGTGCAAATCTATAAATGATTGTGCTAATCTTGCACAAAATTATAAAAAAATCAAGAATCAAGAGTCAAAATGTAAAATCCTCAACCTTCTAACATGCAAAATAGTGAAAGAGAGATATGAACCTATTTGGATAGGTTAAAGAAACTAAATTTTATTGACTAATTAGCACCAGTTGGACCGAGTAGCCCGAATCTTGATCTCCCGAGTTTTGATCAATCGATTTTGACCGATTTCAAGTAAATTGACCGATCAACCCCAACTCACCTTGACAATATGTGTTAGATAGTGTACACTATTATGTTAAAATCACATGTATAAATGTATTAAAGTTATACAAACATGTGCATCATATATAGTTATAACGAGCGGAAGGCTTCGCGCTTCGCTGTGATTATTAGTTGGTTGATTTTTTGAAGGAAAGTCGTATAAATTGACAATACACGTCCAAAAATATTATATGAGCGGTCTTTTACATGTCAAAAAAAGTATATAGTTTCAGATGTATATAATAGACTAAGTTGTGTTTAGTTTTATCAATAATTTTTCAATGTTTTATTTTATTTTTTTGTTTTGCTTTACGTTATAGAGAGTGAACCTTATAAAGAGGATCTATTATTGACTAATATAAGAGACTCACTCTCATGTTTGTGAGAAAATATGATGAATTATGTTTGATCTAAAAATGAGAGAATCTTAACCCAAATATCTAATAGACCAAAACCCCTATTAATGAGTCATTAATGTTCTTACAAATAGTTTTCACGGTTCTCATATGAAAAACAGTTCTCGATTAAACTTCTTCGAAAATCTTCCTTTTAAAAGATGTAATAATATAG
Source organism: Pulicaria dysenterica (assembly GCA_947179395.2). Classification (NCBI taxonomy): domain Eukaryota; kingdom Viridiplantae; phylum Streptophyta; class Magnoliopsida; order Asterales; family Asteraceae; genus Pulicaria; species Pulicaria dysenterica. Next base: position 109,426,365 of record OX359290.1, on the reverse strand, counting down.
TCAAGTTAATTTTACACGTTTATTAGAATGATTTACGAAACATTAATGAAAAATGCTACACGAATATCAAATATAAGCATTCAAAGCTATGTACCTTATATTGTAGTGCAACATATAAAAAAAGAAAGTGAAAAAAAGCAGCAACGTAAAATAGAAAAAAAGAAGGAAAATGAAGACACTTTGAAGGCTTGAACCAAGAACCACCAACATAGAGGGAAAGAATGCTAACCACCTTGGCAATCCAACAATTGATTTCACTTACTTAAACATGTATATAATATGAATATGATGCATGTTAGAGAAACCTACTTAGAAACAGTAAAATGGTGCATTTTAAGCCTTGTAAATTTTTTATATTATATAACTATTGTGCATCATATTATATATTGTAAATAAAATCTTAAGTTTGAAAAGTTATATCTTGAAAATCTAATACGAATTGGGATGATGCAAAAATCTTTAGAAGATTGCATGAAGGTCTAAAAAATTCATGTTTTAAATTATTTCGAAGACCCAAAACCAATCTTCATCAAAATTAATGCTAGAATCGTGACACAACCCTCATATTAAAAAATATAACAAAAATGATATATACTTCTATTTTTCCTTCTACTTTAGACTTCTACTTATCTTTCAAATTGCAAACAGCTACCAAATATTTTATGCATCAATGTGCTAATATTATTTACTTTAGTATGTTATATATATATATATATATATATATATATATATATATATATATATATATATATATATATATATATATATATACATATATGAGTGTGTGCGCGTGTGCGTGTGTGTGTGATGTGTATCAAAGGCATAAATCTTTAGATCATAGTTTTGTTTGTTTTTTATTTGTGCTAAAGGCATATTCTTTAGATAATGGGCAAATTGTCGAAAAAGGTAACGTAATTGTCCATTTTTTTCAATCAGGGTAACGTAATTTTCTTTTTGCCGAAAAAGGATTACAACTTTCAATTTTTAACAAAAAAGGTAATGGTGACCTGATTGACCCTCTGACTACCTAGCAGCAGGTTACAATTAATTTGGCAATCCATGTGGCACTCCACGTAAACACCACATCACCATCTTTGATGACATGCTAATCCACATCATATCATGTCATACTTACAATTTTTTAGAATAAATTATTAATGAATTTAGGTTAGTATTACTGTTTTTTTTGTTTGGTTTATTATTTTTTTAATAAATTATTAATTAATTATGTTTAATATCTTTACGTCTTTCTCTTTCTTTCTGGTTGGACCACCGTGAACCATCATCGGACCACCGTGAAATATTGCCGGACCACCGTGAACCATCACCATCCACATGAACACAATACTCACACACTCGAACACAACTCAAGAACATCTAAAACCTGTAATCTGGAACTTGAAGAAAAGAGAGAGAGAGAGAGAGAGAGAGAGATCTGAAACTTGATTCAAACGAGGATTTAAATCGGCCTCACAGAAAACTCGAAATCATTCACAGATCTAAACGAAGAACGATATACATGCACACACCAGCAAACAAGGATTTAGATCTGCTTCAAGATTCAACCATCATTTCAAAACTTTGCATAGATCTGGACCAAACAAGATTTGGGAAAAAACCTTATCGGAGAATCCTAAATCTTGTTCAGATACGCACACACCTTGGGTCACTTGCTACGAAACATTTGAGGTTGAAGGTGGTCACCGAAGGTTGAAGGTGGTTGTCGGAATCGTCGCCGGTTGCAGGAGTCGTCGCCCGTTGCCGGAGTCGTCCACATGAAGAACAAAGAGAGAGAGAGAGAAACCTGGACCTCGAGATCTGGAGAAATCTGGAACAAAGAGTGGTGGTGGTGGATCAGTGGTGGTTGTGATGGTGCTGCCGTTGGAACCGCCTAGAGAGGAGAGAGAGCGACGGTGGAACCGTCTTGAGAGAGAGAGGAGAGAGAGAGAGGAGAGAGAGGAGAGAGAGGAAGAAAGCTTTAGAGAGAGAGTGTGTGATTAGTTATATGTATTATAATTATTATATTTAATGATTTTATTGAAATTAAATAAAAATGCCACATCAGAAAATAAGTAGCCATCTGAACTGAATGTTAACCGGTAACCTGGACTTCCGGTTACCGGTTCCCTTTTTTGTTAAAAATTTGAAATTTGTAATCCTTTTTCGGCAAATAAAAAATTACGTTACCCTGATTGAAAAAAATAGACAATTACGTTACCTTTTTCGGCAATTTGCCCTTAGATAATAGTTTAAATTTTTTGTGTATTATAGTTATATTTTAAGTGAAACATTAAATTTGATAAGTTATATCTTAGTTATACGGTATCCCATTATGAATGGTGATTTTAAAAACATGTGGAAGACTGCATTAAGCTCTATAACTCCCACTTTCCTTTGAAAATCAAACTTGATCTCAAAATCATGAAAAATATAGAAAAAAATGACAAATCCTACCAAATAATTGAAAAAAAATGCCAAAAAGTGGTTATGTATTTTTTTTAACATCTTTCATTTATTGCCAAATAGCAATTTTCCACAGTCTATTACAAACATACATAACCAAACACACAGGACATTATAACTTAAAATGTCTAACCTACTAACTCCATACACTTCCACCACTCGTATCCGTAAATGCCTCATGTATAATCAGGTTGCATTCCCACTGTACTCAGCATCCCGACAACCACGAAAAACAACATCAGTAATGCTCCATACTGCAACAAACACACAACGCTGTCCCAAAACAAAACAACATCGCGAGGCAGCGGCGACACAATGCAAACAGTAGCCCAAGACAACAACACCGCTACAAACAGCAGCACCAATAACAATCAGCAACACTAGGGCCAAACAATAGCATTAATGGGTTAAAGTTACATGCATTAGTGTGTTAATCATGTGCATCTAAGTTATAAGCTTTATTCATCATTGTTATAAAATTTTATGAATCAAATTACATATTTTAGGTAAAATGCTCAATTTAAAAAAATATATCTTAGTCATACAATACCTGTTCCGTTCGTGATGATTAATTTATAAAAGAAATATATCAAGCTCCAAAACTTTTAACGTTATAAAATTTCTATAAATAAATGTTATGTCAAATATAATCACATAAGTTGTTCTATTCACTAATGATTTATCCTTTCGAATAAATAATTTAGAAGGATTTATGAATTAAAATACAATTTGGTTGATTATCAACCATTCTTTTAGGTTTTCAAAAGCTACCTTTTTTATAATATAAGGACCCCACTTTATTCAATTTACCAAGTGCAATTCGTAGTAAGAAAGAGTGGGGCCGGTGGGTCCTAAAGTAAAGTCACTTTTCCTCCCTTCTCATGTAAAGTACTCCGAAAATTATATCTTTATTTATAACATTACTATACTTAACATTTATCAGGAATTTACAATTTGTAATAACAGTAACCTCTCAAACATTAAATATTTAATGTAAGGGCAAAAATTATAATAGGTCATGTGTTCGATCATTTTCTATCTATTTCTTTTTATTTTCATATTTCCGTTCGCGTCTTGCGCATTTGCAATTTCGCCTGCTCACCTTTTCATTAATGGTCATTAATGATCTTATTTACTTTTGTTTATTAACTCTTAACATAATCTTATATCACATACTAAACTAAATGTTCGTATGATACGCGAGTTGGTTTAAAAATTAATAAATACTTATCATTAGTAAAAAAGAACTAAATAATAATAAACGCGGAGGAAATAAGACTTTAGCAAAATGGTGACAAACAACGTCAAAACTCATATCAACGGTTAAAGCATTGATGCAAGGGAAGGCAAACGTGATACTATGATACAAGATATGATCGGAAAATTTTTATTAAGTTATCGATCATTATTGTTAAAAGTAAAAACAATATGGTCAAGTATTTATTGGTTAAGATTAAATATTCTATTAAATGAAAGGTCTGGATTGTCTAATAATTTTTTTCTGATTAGTGTTTTATATATATTAGAAGATGAGAGGTTTTATATTCTCCTAAAATATACTCATAGTTATCCTCTTACTTACTAGATCAATACAAGTATTAAAATCAAAGGATAAGATTAGAAAAGATAATAAATAAATTCTACGTTTAATGTGTATGAGGATGAAGTAGATGGAAAAAGTAGGAGGTTATATAATTTTTCATTATATATATATATATATATATATATATATATATATATATATAGGGGAGGGTTCATGCGAGAACCGTTGTTAGTGCGAGAACCGCGAGAACCGCGAGAACCAGTCTTGGCCGTTCCTTGGTTATGGGAAGTATCATGGATGGAGAGCGTGGAGGGATAGGGTGTGGCAGGGTGCATGTGAGGAATTCATGGGTGGACAATGACATTGAAGGAGGGGAAATTGGACGGCTTAGATTGGTTCTCGCGCTAACAGCGGTTCTCGCATGAACTTTTGTATATATATATATATATATATATATATATATAACCTAAAGAACCTCCGTGATGATGACATGTGGCACATTGTTTAGGGGCAAAAAAGGAAATTAAAAAAAAAATTCATCGGCGCCTATACAACCCCAAGCAAAACCCCTCAACAAACTTAAAAAAAACCCCCACTTACTTTAAATGATCATAACTCGTTCGTTTTTAACAATTTTAACAAAAAAAATTATACCATTAGATTCAGTTTTTCGTCCTCTTTCAAACAAGACCGGACTTGATATATTTCTGAAATTTTTTTTTTTAAAATGCAAAGTTTGCATTTTGAGCTGGGTTCATTCAAACTCAAAATGCAAAATCCGTAGTTTGCATTTTGAGCTGGGTTCATTCAAGCCCAAAATGCAAAATTCTTAGATGCTTGATTCATTCAAGCCTAAATGCAAAATGCGAAATCTGTAATTTGTATTTTGAGCTGGTTCATTCAAACTTAATTGCAAAATGCAAAATCTGTACAGAACATGCAGAATGCAAAAACATGCATAATGCAAAAACATGCAGAATGCAAAATGCAAAAAACATGCAAAATGCAAAAAACATGCAGAATGCAGAAATGCAAAAAACACGAAGAATGAAAAATGCAAAAAACATGCAAAATGAAGAATGAAGAATGAAAAAAGCAAAAAACATGCAAAATGCAAAAAATATGCAGAATGCAGAATGCAAAAAACATGTACAATGCAGAACGTAAATTCGTATAAACATGCAAAATGCAAAAAACGAAAAACGCAAAATTTATTATCTGAGAAAAACCATTTGCGACGACTGCAAGGTCATTAGCGACGACTTTGCTTATTTGCGACGACAGATTTAACTTCATCGTCGCTAATTTCTGATCTGAGACGAACCTTTTGCGACGACATTCAACTCATTAGCGACGACATTCAACTCTTAGCGACGAGCTGTCAAAATGCAAAAAAAAAAAAGAGTGTTTTCCTGTACAGCTCCAAAATGCAAAAAAAAAATCATTTTCAAATTTGTTTTAGAAAAATATAGGAAGAGTGATCTTGTTTGAAAGATGATTAAAAAATTAAAAGAATGATATAATTTTTATGATTAAAATCACAAAACTTAAAAAGTTATGTCAATTTAAAGTTTTTTGGGGGTTTTTTTTTTAAATCGTGGGTGTGAGAGAGGGATAATTACATTTTTGCCCTATTCATCCTAAATTAATACATAATAATTACAGGTTTGCCATCGATCAATCCTGTCCATTGATATTGATGATCCAAAGGTCCAGAATAATTTTTTAGCTTCTTTGTTTAACACATGATTCTTTATTGATCCAATATATATATATATATATATATATATATATATATATATATATATATATATATATATATATAACCATCTCATTTTATCTATATATTGATAAGAATTTTATTGTACTACAATTAGTTTAAAAAATGCATAATTTTGAAATAATAATACTATAAAAATGCATATGTTGGATAAACATAGATTTGATTATATATTGTTTAGTGTATATATGAATATAGTGTTGTGATTATTTTATTTTTATTTATGTTTTAATAAACTCTATGATAGTGTTCCGTTGTAACGCGCGGGGGTTTTTGTACCCTTGTTTTATACATTTAAATGGCAAAAAGATAATAGTATTAAAAAACTAGCAAGACGGTATAGAGCCAAACATATTGAGAGAATGATAAAACTAAGAAAATGAGATGCTACTAGGGTTACAACACTAATCAATCTAACTCTTTGAAAAGTATGAAAATTTCTCTTATATTTGAACCAAAATATTGATTATGCCTGTATTAATTAAACAACATCGACTTCAACTTAGTTGCCTATCCTTCGGAACCACCTCACTACGCAAATTGACCATATGAATGTGTAGATAACTCCCCCAAAAATTGATTTTTAAGACTTTTAAACTACTTGAGTCTCTTCGTAAGAATAAACGCTTCAAAGATGAGAGAGATAAATGTGACACCCTTTTTTGCCAGAGAACAGAGATCCAAGTTAATGTGACACCCTTTTTTGCCAGATTGACTCTAGTAGTCATTCCCGTAAAAGGGATCTCCGAAGTAGTATATTAGTTTTCTCATACAATAACTTGCACTTGTTGTACAGTAATCTTGATTTGGAGAGATAAATATATATGATATAATTGTATAAATATCAATTTAAAGTAAAAGAATAACACAATCTATCTTTGTAGTATGTATGAATATAACCCCGTGAGAAAGAAACCAAAAACACACGCTTAGAAGAAAACGTAATTATATTGCTTATTGAATTATAAATTTGGTCGTCTTCTTCTTTAGAGGCATACAACTTCCCTCTAAGATGAATATCCAAATACATCTTCAAAGCAAAGCCCCGTTTGAAGCTATCAAACTTCCTATTCCCAGCCAACCATCCTCCTTATTTGCTAGACCATGCTCCAGTTTAATTTATGATATCTTCCTATGCGAGTCCCATCCCACTGGAAAAAAATTGAGAAATGATGCGTCGTATTCGTTTTTTAATATTTATAGTGCTCGTTGTATTATGAGAGCCAATCTCACTCTTGTTAAGTAGTGTACTACATTGGATAAAGAGTGACTTTGTAATGAGCTTATAAGAGTTATAAGCTACTATACTCCTCTCATAACCAATTGGTTTTGAGCTGGAACCTCACAAACTTACAAATCTTACGAGATAGATTTTTAGTAACCAATTACTTCAAACAACAACAAAACTTATTTCTTATTTCCGCATTTTCATTTTCCAAAATGCATTTTGCCGATATGATCTTCAACTATTAATAAGCTACACGAGATTATTTAATTTATTATATTTCCCTTTCAAAGGATGCATAGTTTCCTATATTTATGTCGTTTTATCTATCATAATTTACAGATTAGAATATTCAGACGTGTGGTTAAAGAGATTGAAATAATCAAATATTTATATTCATAATCATTTTTACATCATATATGATGATTTTGACATCAAAGAATCAAATATTATTAGTATTTTGTGTAATTCTTTATTTGACTTTGTGAATAAATGATTGTTTTACATCAAATAATCAACTATAATCATGATCATAATCAGTTTCGGCCAAACTATCTAGCAATATTAATTGATTTAAATGTACATTGAAGCAGCCCATGATTGTATTTTTGCTTTAAAACTAGGGTCAATATAAAAAACATAGTCCTGAAATTTTAATACTCAATCGCATGTGAATCAGTATACAATCACATGTGATTTTAAAAGCATCACATATTAATTACGAAAATGTCACTCAGTCAAAAATTTAAAATTCAATCTGGACCATTGATGAGGCTGATCCAAAAGCTAAGATTAATCACTCAGGACTATGAATTAAGTAAGACTTATATTGAACATTTCTCTAAAACTAGTATAATTTAATTTTATTTTCCTCTTTCTTTTAGTTATAACATAATTAATAAGATTATATTTTGGTAATATTTTTTTAACATGAAACAGAATTAAACTTACCATTACCATACCTTGGAAATACAATACAAATCGAAACAAATCACTAGTCATCAGTAGAAGAGAAACCTTGGGTACATGTGATCACACTATGGGGCTTGTACACTTTGATTAGTTATCTAATTATTATTATTATGAGTTTTTGCGATAACCAAATAACCAATTAAAAATTAAAAAATAAAGATGACCCACTTCTTGCACCACACACTTCCTTTAATGTGTTGAAAATACCACTGTCTTACCAAGTATCACACTATCATGGAGTACGTGATAGTTACTTTCCTCCGCTACTGAAAAGCTAAATACACCACGTACAATAACTTGCTCACTCCGTAAATTCTAATCGTCAGTAGAAGCTAGGGAAACCTTGGTTATGATATGTTTTTAATATAATGTAAACTAATTCTTACATTTATAGAAACTATTATTGTTTTTCAATTATTTACCTTACATTTATGAAAGTGTTATATTTTCAGATTAAATACATAACTTTGTTTTAAAAATAAATGTCATCTTCTGTATTTTACTTCTAATAAAAAACAACCGAGGCAAAAATTTAAAAAACAACGAAATAAAAATCAAACACAAATAAATATGTAGAAATTAAACACGGTCTAAAAGTGACTGAAACGCTATTTGGCGATGTACTCCCACCATATAGCTATCATCTTCTCCTATTTCACCGTCGTTGAAGACGATATGTGGGTGTTCAAAATACTTCATGCTGCTAATTAAATGATGGTTCTATGAAATATAAATTATTCACTGTTATCTTTTCGTACACACAAAAACACTGGAATAGTACTCGTGTAGCACGGGTACTATATACTCGACATTTAAACATTGATTTTGAACACTAAAGAACAAAATATGTCTCTAATTCTCTCAATTGGCAGGGGTTATCAACCAAGGTCGTAAAAGAAACCTAGAAAACAAGCAACCTACCTCGAATAAATCCGTTGTTTGTGTTTTAGAAGCTTGAATGTTCTGAGTGAGACTTTAGTTTCTACTCTAAAATTTTCTGACTATTCCGAAAAACATCGAGGAGTAAGGGTACAAATTGTTGGGGATGAAGCCGTTTGCTTGTTGAAGTCGCCGGCAAGATTAGTTGCTAAGTTGAAGTCACTGGCAAAGTTAGGGCATATCTTTAAAAATTGTGAAGTGAGATAGAGATAAAAATGTTGTAGAATGCAACTGAGTGAGAATTTTTAATATAAATTGTTGAGAGAGCTGAGAGAAAGTGTTATGTGATGTTAGTGCATACATGGTCACACATTAAGAAATGTATCCTTATTTTGATGATGATAAAAATATGAACAAATAATATTATTGCTTATCAAATTTATTCATATGTTCATATGTTACATTCTTTAAAGGTTAACAAACCTAAAATTAAGATGATCAAGTGAAGGACAAATAATTGAAGACTTCAAATCAACAAGCAAAGAAGAAAACAAGATAAAAGCAAACATTCAACTTTCACGGTCGATCCCATGGTCGACCGTGAATCAACCGTCGCCGCACAAACGTCATCTCTTAACATCGTCTTTCTTGATGTCAACCGATCTCATACTCAACAATTGAAGATGGAATCTTTAAAGGCGATTAATAAAAATAAGAGTTCACAAATAATTTTGACAAAAGAATATTTTATCAAATCTTTTGTAAATATGTCACACATATAGTTTACAAAAGTAATTCCAAACTTTTATTTAATTTGTCTTGTAAGACAAATTATAATAAAACAAATTATTTCTTATTGTGGCAAAAACTAAACATGATTTTGCATTGAATTGCCACAAGACTAAAATTAGAAAAATATCTTCTATATGTGGTAAATATCCAACATCATTTTTGCAAATCCTTCCAACCTTTCAAATTTGCATAAAGAATTCAAACTCTTTTGGTAGGTCAACTTGGGACTTTTCTGAATGTTTTTTCTAATGATTTTTTATGGCAAAAAATGTTTGAGTATGGTTTTATACAAAGTGCAACGTTCATATTTTGAACTTCCAAAAAGCTGTCCAGACATGCGACGGAAGATGCACGGTCGACCGTGGCTTCTTCCGTGGGGCATCCGGACAAAATTTCCTTTTGTCATTCCTTGGTTATTTAAACAAGCTAATGTCTTCATTTCAAACCAACTCTTGACATCTGAAAAATATAGAAAATATACAAGATCTTGTGAGCTTATATTCCAGACAAAAAGACCATCTTCAAGATCAAGATCAAGAGAAAAAGTGCAAAGTCTTCAAGAGCAAATCTTCATCTCTATATATTATGTTATTTGTATAAGTGTGTAAGGATCAACTCTAGCCTTACAAATTAGAGTGAAGTAAGGATCAACTCTAGCCTTTCAAATTAGAGTGAAGTGAGGATCATCTCTAGCCTATAAAATTAGAGAGAAGTAAGGATTAACTCTAGCCAACATAATTAGAGTGAAGATAGGCTTATCTTAGCCTTGTTTGCAAGAGAGAAGATTATTTCTTGTAAGCTAAAAAGAGAAGTGTAAAAGGTTTATCTCTACCTTCAAAGAGAGAAGCTAGTGGAGCAAACTCTTGGTGGGTGAGGCCAAAGAGTGGATGTAGTGCAAGTTTGTTAACACTTGCATGAACCACTATAAATCTCTTGTCTACTCTTGGTGATATCTCTCTATCTCTACTCTCTTTAAATTATTATATTAGTTGTGTTGCTATAAATTTCAAGATTATTCTTTATAACACAACTTACTAATTTTTATAAGTGTAAAAATTGGTAAACTAAGTAAAAGAACCTATTCACCCCCTTCTAGGTTCCAACATGTGACAAAAAATTATGACATGAAAAAATAATAAGATGTGATTGGTATATAATGGAAGAAAATGTAATATTACCTTTAATTTTAATTTTATTGGGAGGGTTAAAATGGAAATTATGAGGGAGTTATATGAAATATGTGAGATGGTTTAAGAAAATTATATATTAATTTAATTAATTAGAGGTTGTTTAAAATTTATGTTTAATAACTTGTGATATTTTGTTTAGAGGAAAAACAATTATATATTTATGTTCGTCTCATTTTATTATATGTTTTGATATAAATTTTATCATAATATGACATTTTATAAAGTTAGTATATTTTAATTGTTTTATCCAACGAGAGTAACTGGTAGGTAAGTATTGGAAATTTATTCGTTTTCTATGTTCATTCACTCTACATAATATACAGTCGGTATAATATTTGTTTCTTGGTCTTTCAATAAAAAAATTATATTTATACTATATTATAGAATTTTGTCGTATTACGATAAACTTTAAATGTCTGATAACCACTAAGTGTGTCTTTTAAAACCGTTGGTCTGTGGTATAAAGTTGTTTACCAAACTACCACTACCATTTAAGACTCTTTAAAACTGATTGTTAAAGTGTGAGTAAATAAACATACAAGAACTATAACCCTACACATACAACTTGAGATTTTATATAAAGATTTTTATTGTCTAAGTTTTCTTACCTTTTCACTAATAACTTGGTACATAAAATTAAGGATATTATTACATGAATAGATAAATTCAATATTATCTTGTGTTTTCCATTATTTAATACATATTCTATGTTAGGATCTTATTTTTATATGATCTAATTTGTTATACTTAGATTGATGTCATAATTATTTATTTTTTAATAAATTTAGTTTACAATTATAAAGATTCACATATATTATTGGCTAATAAATACGTTTTTAAGCAATTGATATTATAACATCAACAATAATTTTATGGTTATGTCTTTACACTAACAGGATAGAGTTTCCTCAAGAGAAACACTATATTATACTAAAAAAATTAAACGTGTAATATAATTTTATATTTTTTTAAAAATAGTATGAATAAAAAATATTAAATATAAAGTTATATTTACGTACCCGAGCACAACATAGATATAACACTAGTTTCTATTGAATGGCGGAATTAGGAACCACACATGTTTTCAATTTTTTTTAGAATGTAGGGGTGGGGGGGATTTTTTAATTATTAACAAATAGTGTCATGTCAATTTTTTGATTTAAAGATATGATGAGCTATATATATGTTTTAGAATTTATAATGGCATAGTAGAAATTTTGAAATATTGCTTCAACCATTGTATTTTTTAACAAGAAGCAAATTATTGTTAAAATCTGAAGCAAATATTGTTTCGATAGTCATATCAAGAAGACAAAAGACAGATATATCTGTAGTAACCGTATCATGTTTTACCATTTCAGGTCCATGTTTTCACTCTCGTCTTTCTGTCTTTAATTTGCTTCTACACACGTCTTTTTGTTTAATGCTGATTTTATATATTTTTTATACATTTCAAATGATAAAATACAATTTTTGCAAGAGCATTTACTTCTAAGGGTAATGGAATGCAAGTCATCATATGATAACACGAGTGTTGAAAAGTCCAATTAGTTAGACCCATAATTATAACTTTCTTTCGCGTTCAAGTCATCAATTCTACCATATTTTGAAATTGTTCATTCAGTGTTAGGGTCATTCCAAGAAATGTGGATGAGGTTGCTCTTTAATGAACATATCACATAAAGTCACGACTGACATACAAATATTGATTAGCGGTAGAAAGAAGAAAAAAAACATTGAGCAAATGTTGCACGTATACACAAAAACATTTAGTCAATAAATAACATTAAGAGTACTAAAAAGTTGAGCGTTAGCATAACCTAACTAACATATATGTAACAGATACTATGTCAGGAGTGTATTGGTCATAGGTGAAAGTCGCAAGAAGGACTCGTGGATGGGCATGAAGTTTTTGAGCGAGACGGCTCTCATGACTAATATATCTTATAAATCGAAAAAAAAATTAAAAAAGAATAAACATCATTGTCACAATATTAATGACATCTCATGCCAAACAAATACATTTGTAGTGAGCTCATTGCATTTTCTATATTTATTCTCAAGGGGTAATAATCTTTTTTTTATATAATATTTTAAGTTATCTTCGAGGGCCTTCTATTGAACGTAGTTAGCTTACCTACCTAAGACTTTCTTAGCCACTTTTAACTGATTAACTTTATGTCTCTTCCTATAATACCTTTAAATTGTTAAATATACGAATAAGAAAAACATTTTATGTTTATAATTAATAAAAAATGTCATGATTATTATACAAATCTGATTCATGTTCGTTGTAAATCTATCTCTCTTATTAAATGTTAACCATTAAATATTAGTTTTAAACTATGAATGACCAAAAGGTCCAAAACAGAGCTACAACATATCAATAACATAGACGCCTCTAGGTTTTTGGTTGACTTTTAGTTTTCAAATAATCACTATAACGACTATGTTATTTATCACATTAGTAAAAAAATGTATAAAAGTTAATGAAAATAAAATCATACATAAAAATGAGTAAATAGTTTAAACATACAAGAGATATGAAGCCACGATTTAAATCATGGATACTTGTTTAATGCTACGTGCCTACGTACATGTACACATCAACAGCCAAATTAATGTATTAAATTGGAATAATTAAATATACATCCTATATTTACTAAAAAAATACTCTCAAATACTCTCATCATATTATATATTTGTTTCTTTTCTATTTTAAGAAATATCTAACAACTTTCTAATAATATCATTTAATTTAAAATATGATTGTTTTTATTATTTTAAAGCACTTTTAATAATTATATATATATTTTAAAACATGTTAAGAAAAAAACAGATTAAAAAACTAATTTTAAAGTGAAAAACAAATTTTCTATAAAAAAAGTTATAATAAGTAACAGTTTTAATGAATCATGAAGAAAAAAACCAAACGAAGTTGAGACTTTACAAAAGGAAGGTATTCTTTGTATGCATTTCTTTGTTGTTTTGCTACTTTCCTTTTGTAATCCGTTTTTATTGTTATACGTGTCTAGATGTCATTGATACATGTAGAGTGTCAAATGCAATACTCTATTGTGAATGACCTCATTCTTTACCTTCAATAGAGCTTGACTTCGGCATCAAAAGACCCTCTCGAGCTCCACTTTGGCACCTCCCTAACATATTCTTTCTTTATCGTATATGCACTAATTAGACTATAATTACTATATTGAACCCATATGTATGAATGAAGTAAGAAATTTAGCCCGATGTGAATTATTTTCGATCAATAACCTTAGGGGGTGTTTGTTTCATTCTTTTGGAGGGATTTCAAGGGAATGAGAATTCAAATCCCCCCAAATGATGTGTTTGTTTTGCAATTGTGATGGATGAATCAAAATGATGGGAATCCTTAAAATCCCATGAATGGGGGATTTAGAAATCCTCCCACCCCCCCCCCCCCCGGTATTTGGAAATCCCACACCTGTGGATTTGCTCAGGCGACCTCCGGCGACCCCTCCGGCTAACATTCAGGCGACTCGTCTTTGTCTCCTTCTCCGGCGACTCGTCTTTGTCTCCTTTTCCGGCGAATCGTCTTCATCTCCTTCTCCAGCGACCTTCGCCATCTCCTTCTCCGGTCTTCACCAACGAAACCCTAGATCTTCTTCGTGACAGAAACCCTAGATCCGCCGTCGCAAAGAAGGGCGACGTTCGCTGAAAACCCTAGCTGCCGCTTCATCTGTCTGTCACAGAAAACCCTAGATCCGCCGCCGCCCATTTGCCTTCGTCTTCGTCTATCACAGAAAACCCTAGCCGCCACTTCGTCTTCATCCCATTCGCTGAAACCCGACTTCGAGAAAACCCTAGCCGTCGCATGTTTGACGTCGCCGTCGTTTCTCTGTTCGTCGCCGTCGCAGGTTTGGGAAGAAACACTTGTCGTCGTTTATCTGTTTGTCGCCGGTAGTGTGGTTTGTTGGTGGTGCGGTGGTTGGTGGTGCGGTTAGTCGCCGTCGCCGGCTCCGACTAAAAACCTAATCGGTGGTCTTGTATGGTGGGAGGTAGGTGGTGGTGTTTAGTGGTGAAATAAACAAAGGTATGGGATTCAAAATCCCACCAAATGAATTCCCATGAAATGCAATTCCCCTTCTAAAATCCCAATCCCCCTTAAATCAAAGAATGAACCAAACACCCCCTTAAGGTTTAGAGTTATTAATTGGAACAAGAATTCTATAGGTAATTAATATATGTTTTCAAAAAACTGTTTAAATTACATTATTAGCACCATTTTCTGTTCCTTAAATGTCTTGATGTGGTTATGCCAATTTGAAATTAAAAAATATTTTGTTTGTTACTCAAATAGAAACATCACACCAATCATTTAAAACGTGTTGATTATTATAATCAAAGTAAGACAATAACATTCTCATTATTCTATATAATTATTTTAGGCTTAAACTAGCTTTAACATAGATAATATATCTATCACTTATCTGTTTGATTATAAGTCTAATCATAGTCTACATTTCTCCTACGTCTATGTATGTCGTCCAATATAAAAGTTACTTATAGTAAAAAGAACGCAAATTGGGTTAAAATATAACAAACTATGTTAAAATTGTTATTGTGTACAACTAACTTTATTTTGTATCAAAATATACACACAATTTATAAATTACTTCATTGTATGCAACTAACCTGTAATTGCAGGTTCACAACTAGTCATACCCTTTTTCATTAATTTTTTTATTTGTTTAAGTTTTTAATTGAAAACAATTATGAATATTCAACTTTTAATCAACATCTGCGTCTCATCTTTCTATTTCAACTTCTATCTAGATAAAACTAATTAGGAGATGGCTTGAAGATCCATAAACAAATAGACTTCCCTTTCATTTTCAACGTGCAATCAAATATATGTTTCATGTGCACCCTCTACCGAACCCATGCTCGTTATTAGGACTTAAATGAAGAGTATCCAGAAAACCCCTTGCCCGGGGATCGTTAACAACAGAGGACCAGGCAGTTGATATCGAATTCCAGATTCAAAATTCCCGGCTTTCGTTCACCAATCAAAGGCGGGACATACTACTGATTGATTCCTGACCGGGGAATACTTCTTATATATTAGAAGGGAAAGCAAGCAAAGCGAAAACCAATGATTCGAGATCTGGATAAGGCATTGAGTTAACTTCAAAGTTATGAGTTTTTCTTCGATTAGGTTTTTATCTCTCATTAGGCTTCATATGCGATTGTTACTAATGTGATAAGGTTTCATGTTCGTTCAAGTTTCTGGTGAGATTAGGCTTTCATATGTGGCTCTTTATTATGCGATTAGAGTTTCCAACACCTACTTGTTCAAGTTCCCTCAAGATTTTGCTCGATCTACCTATTCGCGACTCTGATATGATTAGGACTCGTGGTTGATTTACATATGCTACTTTTAAATTGTTCTTGTTTGTTCAAAATCGACCTAGTTGTTCAAGATTGTTCTTGTCTTGGTTTAGTTCTTGGTTGATTTACTCTGATGCGATTAGGGCTTGTAATAGTCAAACTAATATTGTTCCTATCTTTGGTTCATTGTTTGATTGTTCTTATCATCTTCTGTTGTTCATTTGCTACGATATCGTACAAGTCTAAGTTCTTGTTTAAATATTGTGTTGTTCTTATTAATATTTTCTACTTTTCTTCTTCAGATTTTGGTTCTAATGTTTTTCCAGCTTAAGAACATAAAGTTTCAAGAGCTATCAAGAACATATAAAGAATATTAAATAAAATTTTAAAATTCGTAAATATAACATGTAACATGATTAACATATTAGAGGTTGCATACATTTTAAAAGTTTTGTGTATTCTTAGGTTCAAAATAAAGTGATTGTACACAATGATAATGTTGGCATAGTTTGTGTATTTTTACGCACTTTTGCATAAAAAGAATTTTAAACAGTGAAACAAACAACTTTAAAACTTATTTCTAAATACATACCTCTTTTTCATTACAAAACTAAAGCTAACAACCTTAAAAAAAAACTTAATATATTATGATACTGCTTACTATAAATCTTTCAATACTTCTAATAAATAAAGTGACACTTACAACCAACACAAATTACATTCTCGTATAATCATAGTCAAAACCTTAGTTTAAGAGTAAACTACCCTTTTAGACCCCTTTCTTGACTTCCTAAAGTATTTTTAACTTTTATCTTTAAAATTTACATTAGTAATCCCTATCTTTAAACTTGTTTCATCTGAGGTCCTCAATCGATTATAAGTAACAAAAACCCATTAAACTTATTAGAATAGGTTTTTCACTCCATTAAAAGTAACAAAACCTCATTAAACTTATTAGGATGACTTCTTTTTAAACCCTTTTCACTTATTTCATCCAAGATACCTTATTTCATTAATTTCATCCAAAATACCTTATTTCAATAATATTAATAAAACCCCGGCAAATATATACAAAACTTTCTCTCTCTCTCTCTCTCACTCTCTCACTTGTTTTCTTTCTCTAGTCTCATATCTAGAGAACTCTCTTTGTAGCCTTCATTGTTGCTCCTCACTTCGAAGGCAAAAGTCACTGTTGCAAAAGTGCAAATTGTTGAAGATAGCATCAAACATAATCTTCCAATATGTTTTCGAACCAAAATATTAAACATCTTTGCCTCGTACGAATAAAACAGTAATACACAATTGAAGTACTTGATTTTCTGGTATATTTTTCTTATGTATATTATGGAAAACATAAGGAAAACTTCAATGCATATTATGGTTATAGTTGAATAAATCATTACTACCTTACTGCAGATTTATGGAAAGGCTAAAAAATGTGAAAGGGGCTTTGAAATCTTGGTCAAAATCAAAGTTTGGGAATCTGTTGTCCGAAATCGAAGAGCTAAGAAAGGAAACCAATGATTGGGAATTAAAAGCGGAACAATCAAGCCTCGACTCACAACAGAAATTGAAGTGGCTGGAAGCAAAAAAGAAGTTGTTAGAAAAAGAAAGAACCAACTCGGATATGCTAAAACAAAAATCAAGAGTTAAGTGGGCGGCAGAAGGTGAAGAGAACACAAGGTATTTTCATGCCTCAATTCGGAAAAGAAGACGGGTAAACAATATAAATGGAATGACTTTAGAGGGCGAATGGAATGAGGATATTCTTCAAATTAAAGCGGCTGCCATGAATCACTTTAAAGAATTCTACAAACAACAAACCACGGTTAAGGTACAATTCTCCTCCGATAAATTTAAAAGTTTAAACAATGAGGATAGGGAGAGACTTGAAGTCCCGTTTTCGGAAAAAGAAATATGGGAGGCGGTTTCAAATTGTGGTAGTAACAAAGCGGCAAGCCCTGATGGTTTCAATTTCTTATTTTTTAAACATTACTGGGAATTGATCAAAAAGGATCTGCTTGAAGCTGTACATTGGTTCTGGACCCATAGACAAATTTCAAAAGGGTGCAATTCATCATTTATTACACTAATTTCCAAAGTGGCGGATCCGTTATCATTCAATGACTTTAGACCTATCAACCTGATAGGGTGTTATTATAAAATAGTTGCTAAAATATTATCAATGAGGTTAAAAGGGGTGATAAACAAGTTAATAGGTAAGGAACAATCTGCTTTTCTGAAGGATAGATCCATACTTGATGGCATCTTAATTTGTAGTGAATCAATAAGAGACTTAAAGAAAAGAAAAAAGAAAGGTATGGTGCTAAAATTGGACTTCCAAAAAGCGTATAATAGTGTTCGTTGGGAGTTCCTGCTGAATCTTTTAGCAGTAATGGGGTTTGGTGAAAGGTGGATAAAGTGGATGAAAACATGTCTAAATTCATCATTCATATCGGTACTGATAAACGGGTCTCCATCACAGGAATTCAGAATAGAAAAGGGGGTGAGACAAGGAGATCCCCTGGCCCCATACTTATTTTTGATTGCTGCGGAAGGCCTCAATATCATGATTCAAGAGGCGGTCCAAAAAAACATTTTCAGGGGATTACAGATAGGTTCTCAAAATATTCCAATCTCACACCTCCAATATGCTGACGATACCATTATTTTTGGAACGTGGTCGAGAAATAATATCAAGTCAATTATCTGCCTTCTTAAATGTTGGTCAAAGTGGTTGGGACTACTTATTAACTGGACAAAAAGTTGTTTGATTGGGATCGGGGTACAGAAAGAGGAACAAGCAACAATGGCTAGAATGGTCGGCTGTAAAGAGGGTGGTAGTGGGATGAATTATCTCGGGGTCCCAGTTTATTTGTCTATGAAGAAAAAAAATAATTGGGAAAAGGTCACGGTCAAGTTTCAACAGAAACTGAGTTCGTGGAAAGCGGGAACGTTATCATTTGGTGGGAGACTTACCCTTTCCAAAGCAGTGTTGTCAAGTTTGCCTATATACTTCCTCTCGGTGTTTAGAGCGCCCAACAGTATCCTTTTGCTTTTTGATAGAATTAGAAGATCTTTTTTCTGGGCTTGGGATGAGGTGGTCAAATCAAAAGGGCGGGGTGGTTTAGATATTGGTAATCTCAAATACCTCAACATGAGTCTTTTGGCTAAGTGGTGGTGTCGTTTTTTAAACGAAAAAAACTCTTTTTGGGTGAAAATAATCTCTAGCATTTACGGTCCAGACGGTCACTTGAAGTTAAACACGTCAATATCGTCGTCAGTGACGTGGGGGGGGGGGGGGGTATTATAAAAGCGGGGGAGGATTTCATGAGGGTGGGCATAAATCTACCATCTTCTTTTAAATGCAAAGTGGGGGACGGTAAAAATATAAGGTTTTGGAAAGACAAATGGTTGAACAATGATACTCTTGACACTACTTTCCCGAGAATTTACAATAAAATTGGCTGTGAAAGTAAAACCATCAGTGATATGAGAAATTGGGAAGAATCGGGTTGGGTCTGGAAAGTTGGTGATAAACAATACATGACAGGTAGAGTTAAATCTGACTACGAGAGAATGATGGAGGCCATTAAAGATGCAACGATACAAAAGGAAGTTAAAGACAGATGGTTCTGCTCATTCACAAAGGAGGAGTCGTTTTCTGTAAAAGAGTGCAGACTGAAAATCGATGAGATGGAACAAAATGCTCAGCCTTCACAGCAAGGCTTCACATTCTGGTCTCGTCTGGTTCCAAAGAAAATCTGTGTATTTGCATGGAGAGCTCAACGACAGAGAATTGCGGTTAGAGTGAATCTGGCGGAAAGAGGCATCGACATCCCATCGGTTATGTGCCCCTGGTGTCTGGATAAACCGGAAACAGTAAAACATGCATTATTCTAGTGCCGCATCATAGGTCCAATGTGGGAGGATATACATAATTGATGGGGCTTGAAATTTGCAAACGGGGAATCCTATGAGGAATTGCAGGAAGCAGCAAAGATAGGAATTTCAAAGAAAAATTGGAAGACTTGGGCTCTTGTGATAAGAACGGCTACCTACGTTTTTTGGAGACTACGGAATGAGAAAGTTTTCGGGTCACAAAACGCAAACATGTGGAACGCAGCCTTCCAGGTTAAGCTCTTACTGTTCCATTGGCTAAGGGCAAGACATAAAAAAGGCAGCTCACTTTCATGGCTCGATTGGCTAAATGGGCCGGATGTAGTTAATATCGTAGGGTAGTAAAACTGTATATTTCATTTGCAGTGTGTTAGGGTTGTGATTGGATTGTAATTTCGAGGTCCTTGGGGTTAGTTAGTGTATAAATGCCAACTCTTTGAAGGCATTTATAAAATTAACATTCCCTCTGTATCTCATCCCTCAAACCTCTTGAGGTCTGTATTTTGTTTTATTGATATATATCTTATCTGCTTTAAAAAAAAAAAAACTTCAATGCATATATAATGAAATAACGATAAGAACCAAATACTAATGTATAAGAGGAGTAGCTTTCACAGGTTATTCGAGGTGAGAGGTTGGGGGCCATACATACATAGGAACCAATAAGAGATATACTCATATAAAACTAGAAACTAGCTTCTAGATTGGTCTAAAACACATCACATCACATCAAATGACATACATAGCTTCTTCACTTATTATTAAGGTGGGCACCCATGTGTTTAAGGAGATAAGAACTAAAACACATACATCTAATCAACCAAAAAACAAAACCCCTTTTGTTGATGTAGCATTTGTTACATAATGAAATATCTACATTTTAACAATAATATTCTAAAATAACTTTTAATTATATAAAAAAAGTCATAGATGTTATATAAGTCAAATTCTTATTGGCTATAAATCATCTCCCTTAATTAACATTTGTGTTAAGGAACCCATATTTAAACCCATATTTAAATGTTGTTAGCAGTAATATTAAGAAATATGCCATCATCCAAATCGTCTCACCCAAAAATAGTTTAATTAATAAAAAGATAAATAAAAAGAGTGTGGAGTGGGTTTGATGCAAATCCAATAGCCATCCCACTTGCTTTGGGATGGATGGATGCATACGATCACATTGCTTTCAACTTCAAGAATGGAACCTACATAATGGGCCGTCGACCAACAACTTGCAAGTGGGTCCCATCTAATGTAAGATCTTCATTCTTATGGTCTTTTTAACATTATTATTGCTAACTTTAAAATAAAATAAAATTATTTTATTTTATTTATACTACACGAGTTAATGAAAAAAACCGTTTTATAAGAATATTGCATATGAGGTCCTTTTCTTTCTATGTTCATAACTAGTGTTTTTTTTTTTTTTAGATAGGCGTTCATAACTAGTTTCTAAAAAGCTTTTGTTACGATATTAATATTTCAATTAATAATAAGTTTAGAACCTCAAATACAACGTGACTACATGTAATGACTTAAAATAATAATTGAAAATGATATTTATGGTGCAATTGTTTTGGTTTATGAAACCGATGATTTTATCATAGATCCTTTAAAATTATGTAGTCCCAAACCACAGTGATTTTTATAATGGTCAATGAAAGTATTTTAAAATAACCTCAATTGCCTTCGCTAAGTTATTTCAATAAATAAAAGTACTTTAAAAATAACCTCAATCGCCTTCGCTAAGTTATTTCAATAAATAAAATTGTCTTTTAATATTAATAAGTTAAAAAGAAAAATAAAATCTTGTAATATAATTTCTTTTATTATTATTATTTAGTATTCATTATTATTTTTAACTAGTACTAACACCATAAGTAGTGATGGTCATCATAAATAACAATGACGAGAAATAGCATGCTCCATCATCCTCGTTCGTCATTTACTACGGTAGGGTTCGTCAATTGCTCGTCATCCGAATGCTTGTCATTTTGATACTAACGAGCTCGCCTAGCTTGTTATCAAATTTTTAAAACTAATTACATAAACCTGAATTAATATTATGCATGCATTATAATGATAGTGATGTAACAGTTAGTTATAACAGTCATTTTAAAACCGTTAGTTATTAAATACTCATATATTAATAATATATAACAATGAATTAGTCACTAATTACATTTCTTACCAAGTGTGGTAAGTAGGGACAATACAATTATTATTGTGATAAATTTAGCGCATGGTACGTTATATAGGCCAAAGAAAGTGATGACTCAATATTTACTTATCTCTTAATTGCAGGTATGCTAGTCTTAACCTTGTAGGCCATATAATATGACTCAACTCAACGTAAGGATGCTGTCTGATTGCCCGGTTAGCTTGAATTATTAAGTATTGCGTTGATATTTGATAAGGTAGTTTAATTAGTTTGATTTTTCTAGAATATCAGCTGGTATTTTTCTAGCCGTCATGCATTGACTATATCCCAAAATTTATAATTCCCCTCTCTGTTTTCTTAGGGTTATTTCTTGGCATCATGTGAAATGACGCAAACAGGTATATTAAGATCGTGTGTTATGACGGATATATATTTAGTTTACATAACTTATTATAGTTAGTATCATGAACATACGGTTATTTAAAAGTAACATACATTTAAATACTAATAATTTGCCTTGCAAATTTTCACTGCTCATTCACAGTGTTCTACTACCTTATTTTTCTATTTGAAAACAATACCAAATATTGAAGACAGCCCAGCGGTTGAAAGATACTAAATTATGCTTTAGGTTGCGTTTTCGATGGTGGGTTTTTTTTTTTGCTTGGATTTTTCTCCTGATTTTTGGCAAAAAAAAAGTACAAAGACCATCCCTAATTGCTTTGTGTATGATTTTGGGTAAAAAAAGTACAAGGACCATCCCTAATTTGCTTTGCGTATGATTTCGGGTAAAGTAATATCTTCACCTGATTCCATCTTTGATTATGACCGTTCTCCTCTCCCTTTTTGACCCAAATTAATAGTGATTTCAACCATGCTTCTTCTGGGAAAACAACCACCAAAGAGAAGAAGAACAATTAATTATCGCAATGACGAAATTTCTTCCGGTCTTCACAATACCAGTCAACCAGCCTCGCCTCCAACCTCCGTCAGTTGCTTATGGCCAAAGATTCGTATCACCATGGAAAAGGAAATTTCACATAGACGTCACAACGACGGTGTTCACCGCCATGAACGTGCCGCAACGGTTACACCATTGGATGATTTCGTACCACTGTGTTACACCATCTCCTACAAGGAGGCTCCATTGCTCGCATAGTTTCTCACTTTTGTGCTCACATACATCCGTGTACTCCCTTATCTGCTGAAACAAATATAAGCGGTTTCCTTATATTTATGGTTCATTTAGTCTCATAAGGCCTCCAATGGTATGTTTCTTGATCTGTGATCTACTATTAGATGCTTTCATTTTTTTTACTTATGATAAATCATAAAAGCAGAGGTTATTCATTTATAACTTCATGTTTTGTTTTTAACTGTGTATTTATTGTATTACCCAACTTCGGTTTCGTTAGGAGGCAAACCATCTTGAATCTAAAAAGGTTTTTCCTCCTCCTCCTTTCGTCATTTGAGACCCTCATTTACACATGTTGGTTTCATTGAAACTGAAGTCTGGAATATTATATATATTCAGTTTAAAGAGTCATGTATGTGGGATTTGAAGGGCACTTTCTTATTTGTCTTTGAAAATGGAGGTATAAGAAGAAGATTTATTTTAATCCAACATTGCAACAAGATTTATATAAATGATCTCTAAAAAATAGTTAGAGATTTCCCTTCCTCAAAGGTTGTATTGTATTTGATGGTGAGAGTTATTTAATTTTACTTTGTTTACATTTGCTGTACCACATTAGTTACTTTTAATTTATATGGTATGTCAATCAAGAAATTCAAAGATGCCCTCTCAAAGCATCAGGTGGGAGTACCCTTGGTCCAGCTAAAGGATTAGAGGAATCCAAGCTGCTACTTTAGCTTTAAATGGTGAAATTTTTTCTTCTTGCATAGGTTTTCCGGAGAAAATAGGTTAAGTGATAGGTTAGGTGATTATAACAGTTTCTTTGCAAAATGTGTGGGTTAGTGAACATTTGTACGTAGTTTTTTGATAAACCTAAAAGATGTCATGCTGTTTTTAATATGTTTCGAGGACAAGTAATCATCGATTTATTTTCTTACGAGTGGTGAAGAAAAGCATTAACAAATCCACCCAAAAACACAAAAAGATAAGAAATTGCTTATATTTTGCAGGTATGTCAAGTTTCCATCACCTATACAACTAATGCATCAACTCAAATTAAAAAAATGACTTACATACTACAGAATTATAGTATGAACCATTTGACAATTTACTTGACGATTACGTTTTCTAGGTATTTCTTGACAATTTTTCTAATCTAGGAGATTGTTAACTTATTTTTTTTAGCATATATCAATTTTAAGCCATGTCAAAAGTAAATGTTTTGGCTTTGTTTCACAAAATTGCATTCTTTAACATTAGTCTTCCTACTAAAGAATTTTAATATGAACCTTTGACAATTTTTTGATGATTAATAGATTTTAGGTCATTTTATGACCATTCCCAATTATTGTCGTTCAGAATTAGATATTGTATTTTCAAATGTCAAAACAAAACTGAAGAATTTTATATTAGCTTTTTAATGAATTGTTTCTTATTTTTAAATGGAATTGAATTGGTTGGGTTTTTGATCATATTGATTAGGAAGGGTTAACAAAACTACAAAGGATATTTTTGCAAAAGGATTAACAAGGTTTTGTTGAACTTTTGTGCATTCTCTTTTGCAAATCCTTTTATTAAAATCACGCGCGGGCAAAAAGACCTTGTAGATGGTATTTACGTAATTGAATTGGTATAATAATAAATTTATTACACTATAATAGTTGTTAATTACACGGATAGTCCCTGTGATTTACACATTATTACTGGTTTAGTCTTTTATAATAAAAAATTACGTCCATGGTCCCTGTGGTTTACATTTTGTTTCACCCACGTCCCTGGCCCTAACATCTGTCAAGTTCATTCCGTTAGTTGTCTTGTAGTGAGGGATAATATTGTCTTTTCCCCTTTTATACCTATTTCCAAACACCCTTCTCCTTCTTCATCCTTTTCCCTTCATCCTTTTATACTGCTTGAAGCAACACACTTTCTTCACAACCCAGATGATGTTTCCTTCACAACCCAGATGGTGTCTACACTTTCTTCTATAAAATTTAATATTTAAAAGAATTAGAAAGCTGTACCTTGAAGCAATTCAAATTGTCAAAAGGAAGTAGTAAAGCTAGTAGTAGACTAGTAAGAATTGATATTTTTAATCTCTCTTTTCTACACAAGTAACAAAAGTCCTGTCAAGAATAGTATATGTATCTTTAATATACTCTTTCTTCTCTCCAACAATTAAAAAGCTACAAAATTCACAGTAGGAAGTGAAGAAAATTACCCACCAGCGGCAGTCTTGGCAGAGGAGTTACTGTACGGCTTCTCCGGCGGACGGCGGTGAGGGACAGAGAGTATTGGCTTCTCCGGCAGTTACAGGCGGCGGGCAAACGACCGGTGGCAAACGAAAGTTGTGTGTTGGTGTTGCCTTCTCCGGCGGTTACAGGTGGTGGTGGGCAAACGAGTGGCGGCAAAAGCAAGTTGTGTGTGGGACTGTGGGTTTTGACGGGGGGCCTCTCCGGCGTGTGTGGCGGTGGCCAGTGGGTCGGTGCGTTATGGTTCTTCACGTCTTCCCTGCAGCGACGGCGCCCCTAGGGTTCCACCGATGTGTATAATTCAAGTCAATAAATTTAAATTTGTTTTTCAATCAAGAGTTTAAAGAGAAATCAATAGTTTTTTTTTTTGAAAAGCAAAATACATTAAAATTATATATATGAATAAGTTTACAATAACCATGCTTTGCCTAGAACTTACAAAAGAAAGATATACCATTTCACCAGTGGTGGAAAGAGGATATCAATATAAGTCCTTACAAAACCAAAGAAATGCCCCCTACAAGCGAAACCCGAACTGCTTACAAAACGACTGTTGTTATGTTCGAAAATTACACCAAAGACAGACCAGCAGGGTTGAACAGTCAATCTTGCCACCGAAAATTCTGACCTCTCTTTACCTGAGCCTTAATCGATTGGAACAGCTGCAGTTTAATATCGAACAGAAGGTTATTTAATCTAGATTTTGCATTTGAGAACACCAATGCGTTACGATCCTTACAAATTAAATAACCTGTCATTCTAATCACTAACTTCCATATGATCTCATTTTTTGAATTCGAAACAGAGGAATGGCCTGCCAAATCTAATTCTTTAAAATTGCAAGCGGGATTTAAATTAAATCCCCACCAGTTGTGAACATCACGCCTTAATGACGACAGATTGTGGCAAGAGATGATGGCTTGGTCCACATCCTCAATTTGATCTTCGCATCTCGGACACAAGGTTGAATGTAAATCAATTCCTCTCCAATCTAAATTCTTTCTTACAGGTAACCTTCTTCTATCCACCCTCCAGGAGAAGATACATACCTTTTTGGGTAATAGAAAGAAATCAATAGTTTATGTGGCGTGTGTGAATAAATTGCATAGGTGGGGTTGCAGATCAAGCTTTTGAGCTTAAAAGATCAATGGTTGAAAAAGGTTTTGTTCTTGAAGCTATTTCTCTTCTAGAATGTTCATAAGAACGGTACTGAAAGAGAGAGGATGAGGAAGAAGAAGGTGTTTGGAAATGAGTATAAGGATGGAAATGACAAAAATACCCTTACACTAAAAGACAACTAACATTCTTTTTTAACGTCTGTTAGGGTTAGGGACCATGGGTGAAACAAAATGTCAACCACTTGGACAATGGGCGTAATTTTTTGATTATAAATGACCAAACCAGTAATAATGTGTAAACTACAGGGACCATCCGCGTAATTAACTCTAATAGTTATTATATTATTATTGTATTTATAACAATTATTATTAATTTATTGATAATTATAACACACGGTATTGGTTCTTTTATAGCCTCAGAGTACCTATTGTTTGAGGTTATTTTGTAAAAGCATTATTTTTATAAATATCACAAGAGACTGATTTGATCAACTACCTTCTTCATTCTTTTTCTTCCTTAGCCTACGGTGTTTAACATCGATCATTTAATGGTTCAAATGAGATGGTTTAGAGTTTCTCCCTTGCAATGACCATAGCTGGATCATCACCACTGTCACATCATCACCACCAATGTTGCATTTCAACTTAGGGTTCATTCAAATTATTAGGATTTTTCAAATGCATTCTCTTTCTATTAATTAATAATACTATCAATTGGCAAACAGATTGGCTAAATTATCATGAGATTTTGAGGGGTATTTTAATACTTTTATCTTCATCTCGCGATTAAATTAATTATGCGAGAACGTGATTTTCTCGCGAGAAAATGAAAAAACACGAGATTTTGGAATGGACCTTAAAAAAATGAGAAAATACAAAGTAAATGGGCGGTGGCAGCGAATCCGGTGGGTGGCCACCGTAATCTAGGACGGTGGCGGCAATGACATCGCGTTGACAATGATGAATCGTCGGTGTTTAAGTCGACATGTACGGGTTGGGATTACCCATATAAATGCATCTTTGAACAAACAAAAACAAATTATAAAACAGATCTGGATAGGGTCGGCCACCCATCTAGGTGGTGATAGTAGCTGAATTTCAAGTTTGGTTTTCTGCGAGGTTATTGTGGCGGCGAATTTGACCGGTGAAGGAACGATGAGTAAATTCGTCAAAAAAGAAGGGTTGCTGGAATGGGTACTCGGCGAAGAGGAATGTGAGAGTGGGGGAGGGGGCGAAGCTGTGAGAAAAGATGGTGGGAGATCTGAGAGGGAGTGCCATGAAGAAAATGATGGGACGAAGATAGGAAATTGGGAAGTAGGAAATTTTTAAAAAAACTCATTGGGAAGTAAGATAAATTTAAAAAACTCCAACTCATCATGAGGTCTATCTAATAGATTTTGACTTAGAGATACAACACTTCCATTCGGTATTTAATTTAAGTTTAAATATTTACGTTAATTATTTGCCATATAATAAAGAAATATGAAGCTTGAAATTTTAAGGTTGAGCGATGGTTACACAAAACATCGGGAGTAAGGAAAGCTGGAAATTTTAAAGTTGGGTGATGGTTACACAAAACATCGGGAGTAAGGAAAGCTGGAAATTTTAAAGTTGGGCGATGGTTACACAAAACATCGGGAGTAAGGAAAGCTGGAAAAATAAACAAGAATATAGGGCTTGGCATGAAGGATGTTGCAATTATTAAGAGAAAATTTTCAATGGCAATGTAAATTTTTAAACAGTTTATTATTATGAGTATAGATCATGACTTAGTTCACCCCATGATATAGGGTAAAATCTCTTCCAATGTTACAAGATATTAACACTTTATAAAAATAGATGAGATACATATTTAAAGGGAGTTGATTATTCTACTTATAAATTTGATTCATCTACTAAAGGTACAACACCTTTGAAGTTAATATATTAATTTGCTTATACCCGACGCATCGCGCGGGCTATAAGACACGCGTTATCTCTCAAATGTTCTTGATTTGTGTGGAAATTTGAAATCTTTTTCCTAGTTTATGTAGCCATCGACTAGTTGAAGTGATTTTCAAATCTTGTTCTTCATATGATTTATCGGGGTGTGTGTTGTATTGAATTTTTTATGGTGGGTTTTTGGGATTTCGTGGTGTACTTGATTTTTGGTAGTCGTTATTGGTAGACGGTGGTAGGTGGTGGTTGTGTGGTAGAAAGTGGTTAGTGGTGTTGGTGTTGGTGATAAACAAATGATTATTAGTTATATATCTAATTATATGTTTTAATATAAACTTAATAATATTTAAATAAATAAAACTTGAGTTAAAGAATAAACTGAAATGAAAAACATGGATTATCAATTAAACAAAATGCAAACTATAAAAACTTCAAACGTAATAAACATAGTTTAAAAAAGGGCAAACTGCTTCATAATGCAATGAACTTTCACTAAGCTATCAATTTATGCAACGAACTTTAAAATTTTAAAAAAAGTACAACAAACCCTATTTTATCTCACATTATATGCACTTTACCTGTAATAACAGGTAAACTTCCGGTTTTTTTGATTTTTTCTTAATTTTTTTTATTTTCTGATTTTTTTATTCAAGATTTGTGAAAAGCTATGAAGATTTGATATTCTCTTCATCTCCCCTTCATCCTCTGCCCAGATCAAAGAAAAACTTCATCCTTCATCTCCCCTTTTCCTACATCGGACCACCATAGTCTTCAGCCTCCTCGAAATGTAATTACTTCTCTCTCTCTCTCTCTCTCTCTCCGCAGCAAACATATATTGCAGAAACAATCAACCTCATCTTCTTTGAGCAGCAAACATTTTGAATGGAATCACCAATCCCGTTCATTGTGTGCTACGTTTAACATCGCATTATCTATTATTAATTGTATCCTAGGTCTGTTTATACTTTGGCAATAGCCCAGAAAACACATATAAAAAAGAACGCCTTCATATTTAGTAACAGTACATTTTTGCTTGTTTTGATGATAATCTGATTATTGTGGTTATGTTGCCATTGATTTTTTGGTAATCTTTTATTTACTCTCTTAGGTTTAACTTTGAATCGATTACACATCACTAGAAGTTGATGACTATTTGTTCAACCTGTTCTGATGAATGATGATATTTTTATACGCATGACGTACATGGCATACACAAACGACTATTCGCATTTATTTATTGTATGCTCTTCTTTTTTTATTCTTAGTTAAACAGCTAAACACATATCTACTGTTAGAGATAGGGAGTATTCTCTTTTGAGTATCTATATACTCAAAAGAGAAAGTATATATATATATATATATATATATATATATATATATATATATATATATATATATATATATATATGTTTCAACTCTCAAGGGAAAGAGAATACTCTTCTTTTTATTAAACCATTTATTATTGATCTGGTACGTACGTAATACTTTGTTACATATTATATACTTGAAGCTAGAAGATGAAACAGTGAGGTGATCATATTTTAACAAATCAGTGTGGGTAGTTGTTAGCAACTTAATCCAAGCTCAACCTTACCTACTTGTAGGGGTGTTCAAAATCATCCGAATCCGAACATCCGACCGAATATGTGAAATTTTCCAAAAATTCGGATATCCGAATTTTCGGATTCGGATGTGGATAGTGATTTTCTAAGTTTCGAATATTTCGGATGTCTAATATCCGAAAAGTACTTTTTATTATTTAAATTTTATAGTTCTTGTTTATTTGATTTTTTAAACATATATAGCTTTATATACATGTATTTTTTTATT
Source organism: Pulicaria dysenterica (assembly GCA_947179395.2). Classification (NCBI taxonomy): domain Eukaryota; kingdom Viridiplantae; phylum Streptophyta; class Magnoliopsida; order Asterales; family Asteraceae; genus Pulicaria; species Pulicaria dysenterica. Next base: position 109,395,814 of record OX359290.1, on the reverse strand, counting down.
TTTTGGATTTTTAAATTCGGATTTGGATTCAAATTCGGATATCCTGATTTTGAACACCCCTACCTAGTTGACCCGTTAACTAGAATAGATAATATAGAATTTTCACGGTTCATACGATGATTTACGTAGTAGAAAGTGAAAAGGGTGGGAAATTCCAGCTTGTTCCCGTAAAGCATTTGTTTCTCAGTGTTTTCCTTATTTGTAGACAACTAATGAAGGGTAATATGGTAATGTCACTTCAACCTGACAAAACACCAATTTTCAAACACAATCAAGGAATTTCCTCCCTTTTCAAAAGTTAAAGTGAAGTGCTCAAAAATTGGGCCAAAAGTTACAAACCCTCTCTTGCAAAAAAATCCTTATTAATCCCCATTACATTACTAGCTTTCATACATCCAAGGTAAGGAACAAATAAACATCTTTCTACTCTTATATCCCTATCAATCCCTAAAATCCTCCAAATCCAAAATGGCAATGAGCAACAATGTCATTGGAGCCATCAACTTCATAGCCATGTTGCTCTCGATCCCGATCATCGGTGCCGGGATCTGGCTGGCTTCTGAAACAGATAATACTTGTGTCCAATTCCTACAATGGCCGGTTATAGTTTTAGGGATTTTAATCTTGGTTGTAGCCATAGCCGGATTCATTGGAGGGTTTTGGCGAATCTCGTGGCTCCTCGTCTTCTATCTCATTGCAATGCTTGTACTTATTATCTTGCTCGCGTGTTTGGTGGTTTTCGTGTATATGGTGACTGCTAGAGGCTCTGGTCATCCTGAGCCAAGCCGGTCTTTCTTGGAATACCGGCTTGATGATTATTCAGGATTTCTAAAACGAAGAGTTAGAAGCCATTATAAATGGGATAAGATTAGAACCTGTTTAAGTTCTACTAGCGTATGTGCTGAATTAAACCAAACATATCGCATGGCTCAAGATTTCTTTAATGCACACCTCTCTCCATTGCAGGTTTTTTTTTTCTTCTTCTAACTTAAATGCTATATATACTCCTTTTTCATTTATCATTTTATTTTCTAACCTTCCCTGCAGTTACTTCAGAAACGGATATTATGTATTTTTCCTTCATTCATCGATATTGTTGTTATATAAATTTTAATATTTGGTAATAAAAATACATACTAACGCAATTCAAACACGTGATGGCACGTGATGAGAATAAGTAAAAACAGGTTTTCCTACGAAACTTCTGTATGAAAAAAGTTTCATATATAGATCAAACTTATATAAGGAAGAAAATTGGGAATAGATTCTAGCATATACAGTATAAAAGTAAAACTATAACTATTTATATTTTATCTATCTTGAATATAATTTCACAAATTTTAGTTCTAATATTATTATTTTTATATATATAACAGTCGGGATGTTGTAAGCCTCCAACTCGGTGCGGGTACACATTTGTGAACCCGACATATTGGATAAGTCCGATAGATAATGCAGCGGATATGGACTGCCTAAACTGGAGCAACGAGCAGACGGAGCTTTGTTATGCTTGTGATTCATGCAAGGCCGGATTGCTACAGAATTTGAAGATAGAATGGAGAAGAGCGAACATAATTTTGATCATAACCCTTTTGGCTTTGATATGTGTTTACTTAGTCGGGTGTTGTGCTTTTAGGAATGCGAAAACCGAAGATCTCTTTCGTAAGTATAAGCAAGGTTACACGTGACTTGTCGCTCAAGGCAAGCGGGATCGAATGCAACTTGTTGAACAAGGCGATGAAATGATGCTTAACTTGCAGATGAAGAGGTGTGTAATGTACCTTATGCGATATATTATGATTGTATTGAATGTGAATTAATTAGTGATCCCAATGATTTAATTAGGTACGTTGTTTGAATTTATTTGAGACATGCAAGTTTTGTTTTAAATGGAATTTGTTTTGGTTCTAACATGAAATTTGACGTAACGACATGTTAAGCTTCAAGCATTTGCTTAAAGTCATGACGAAATTATAATGTTTTACGTACAGATGTACATCAAGCCTTACTTCTAAGTCATAGAAATCAAGACAAGTTTTTTAGAACGATGAAAAAAATATATGTATCTAAAAGTGTAATATATAATTTTGTGATTAAGTAATTACAGCTATGGCATGGTCAAGCGACTTAACTCGAGGTAATTAAAAGAGAGGGAACCAAGAAAGTATAAAGCAACGTGATTTGAGGGAGACGCCGAAAGTAGCAATTATATATTATTATTATTATCTAATTTAATGAGAGATAAGACTACATATCATAGTTTACCGGTTTTGTTTTTCTATAGTTGTTTGGAGGAAAAAGCTGAAAGCTTTTTTTAAATAAAAAAAACTCAAAAATAAAAAGCTTTTTCAAGTAGTTTTTAAAACTAGCTGAAACTTTTTATATACCAAATTACCTAAATACACTCTTTAATTATTTTATAAATCCTCCTATTTTTGTAATTTGTCCTTTTTTGTCATTTTACACTATTAAGCTCCAGCTACCAGTTAATTTGCCGAACACATATAAATAAAATAAACAGTTTCCAGCTCCAGCTTACAGCTATCAGCTAACAGCTTCCAGCTACTTCCGCTATGTTCAATTTATTACTATTTACTATGAAGTTGGCCGATTTGATCACTTAAGCATAACAGTCGATTTGTACCTGTCACAACATTATACCAACTCCAAAATACAAAAACAAAAAACACTTTTAATTTGTCATGCAGTGATCACAACATGCATAAGTCATCACACCGTGAATCACTTGTGAACTTCAAGTCTGGCCTCTCATGAGTTTATATATGGTACGGTAAATTTTTTTTTTTTTTTTGCTTATTTATAAAAGAGAGAAACTATGCTGAGATATATTGAAGGTAAAAGAAATGAGCGAAATATCAACGTACAATAATCGTTATTCTTAATTAGTGCAAATATAAAACCAATCAAATATGAATGATGTGTGACACTAGAGACGTGTGATATTTAAAGTGTCAATTAGAAAAAATATAAAGTTTTAGCAAAAATTACTTAATTTGACTGGAAAAATAACATATCAATTTAAGAGAAACCTAAGAAATTTGTTTATCTTTCAAGAAATATATATGAAATATATCAGTGGCGGACCCAGGATTTCTGGGGACCGGTAGCACCATATAATGCGAGAATAAAATTAAATAAGTTTGAGGGTCTGGTTCGGGTTTTTTTTCCGGGTTTCCGGTTAATCGGGTCGGATTAACGAGGTTTCGGCTGTTTTTCTGGTATTTTAAGGCCAAATTTTAAAACAAAACACAATTTATATGAAGACCTGTTAACTAAAATGCTATTTTAAAGGTAAATTAAAGTATTTTAAAGGTATAAACTGAAAGATTAAGCTATTTCGTATCATTTTTTATAAAAAGTTTCTTTTTTCCTTTGATTTTGGTGGCATCACCGGTGCACCCCGAAAATTTACCGGTAGCATCGTCTCAAAAAGTCAAAAATTAACACTGCGAACCGTCAAAGGACCGGTGGCGCTTGACCCCCCAACAAAGGACAGGTCCGCCCCTGAAATATATACGTGCACATTAAGAATATTTTATAATGTACCTAATGTAATTCAACATAAATAATGATAAGAGACAATGAGACATGTACAATAATACCGTGATAAAGTACATAAATTGATTAATCGAGAAAAAAAACTAAAAAACTTTGATGTTTATAAATTGTAGACGATTGAGAAGGGCGGAATAGAATATCTTGTATAAACTAATCCAAGTTTCGAAAAAGATTTAGCATATTCAGGTTGGGTTCCTAGTCAATTTGATGAATCTACTCTTCAGGTTTTTACTTAAAAAATCAGTAAAATCTATTTAGGGAATAAGTATTCATAATCTCTCCCGTTTATACTTCTTTTTCATTCTTCTATCTATAAGGCTATCCGTTATACTCTCTTCTTTCCTTTCCTTACCCACTGCCACATCAGCGCCATATCATTTTTTCTCTCTTTCCATTTCCCTTACGCACTACACCCGTTATACGGCCCTTTTTCATTTTCCTTTCCTTTTCACTTCAAAAAAAAAAAAAGAAAAAAACTAAAATCTGATTGGTAGATGTGGGGGTGGGGGGGTTGGGTTTGTTTCAGCGAGTTCCGGAACTCGGAAGGCATGGAACCCGGGCGAGTTCAACCACCCGAGGTGGTGTTCCTCTCGAGCTCGCGCCTCACCCGCTCACCTCCGAGCTACGTATAACGGAAGGTCTAAGGACAAATTGTTACAAAATCCTCTACTTAAACGCATGATGTTCTTGTCCCACAAACCCACCTACAATCTAAACCCTAAGAGGTTTCTAATCCCACAATCACTACATCTAGAAGCTGTGAGTCTGATACCATTTATGAATCTACTGCTTGGATTTTCTAAATGTATATATAAGATCTGCTAGAAATAAGTTGTAAATATATAAATGATATATTTATTTCTATATATGAAAATATTTATCATTCAATAGAAAACACCCATTTGATACAGCAGGCTCACATACTCATATTAAAGTATTTAACATCATTATTATGTAAACAAGAAATTGACTGAAGATAAAAATCATGAGTATATAAAGACTATAATCTTTATTATCCTATATAACTTAGGCTTGAATCAATCCCATGTGGCATTATAGCCTAAAAATGTCAACGTAGGGTAATTAGAACTTCTTGATTTCTTTTGATTTCTGATGTGGCCTGAAATGAGCGAGTTGGGCCTTTGGAATGGTATGAATGGGTTGTTTAATTAGACGATATGGGCTTGGGGTATTGAGCCGTCGTTGACCGCCATTAAATTCGGTGGCAGTCTTATGCGTTGCCTAGGTTAGAAGTTAGAATCGGAAGGGTCTTAAACGGTGACATGCGGATCGTTTGTTTGGCATTAATTGTTTCCGGTGAAGAAACGGAAGAGGCTGTCTTATGCGTTGCCCACTTTCAGGTCGTCAATGCCCTTCATAATCGACTTCCTATTCATATAGAAACACTTAGAAACACATGAAGAACTATTATATCCTATGTGGTACTTGTATTTGATCTCCAAATCTTAAATCAAGTTCAATTAGAAACACTTTAGGGAATTCTCTGTTTCGTTGTTTCGAGTTCCGTTGCGTTACAGTAACTCATAGCAACCCTCGACCCTTCCAAAATCAATTCAATCGATAGCCAATCTTCAATGTTAGGCCTCAATCCTTCGTAGCAGCTCTTCAGTGTCTTTTGTCGAAAGCTTTCGATCTCCGTCTCTTCTTCAATTTCTATAATCTGCAGCTGAATATGGACGCCATTGGGAAGAAGATTGAGGAAATCAGTAGCCATGAAAGCTCCAATTGCGCTTACGATTAACAAATGTTCGAATTCATGCACTGGAATTTAATTAGGGTTTGTCAACTCCTAATCTACGTTTTTGCCACAACTGCCAATGAAGACGACCCGATGGATTTCAAGTTACTGTTTCAAGAGACAACCGATGGCGACTATTCGGAGGTACATTTAGTAAAATTATTTGTTTTCTGGTGGTCTTTGTCTTCAACCAACTCAAGATGCAATTCACACATTCAGAACGAAAGACAAGAAGTTTCTATCTTTTTAAAAATAATCTTTGTATGTTTTTAAACTCAGGTCTTCAGTTTTGCCAAACACAGGTGGGTGAAGATGCAGAGCTGTTGGTTTGAAAATAAGTAAATGGGTTTAGGTTGGAACGGGTTACATACCGTCTGGACAAAGATTATGCACGTTATACGTGGGTCAATAAATTCATCTTTCTCTTTACATGCTTATCTCAGGAGAAAGATACACTATACTTATGAAATTTAGGTGCTTTGTGATAGTTTTCCTGAAATTAGGACAATCTTCAAGCTAGAAGATTAATTCGACACCCAAGTTTAATGTGTAAGAATGTAGCTACTGTTTTTTCTGGATATAGAGTGTTAGTTATAATGTTGAAACTACATATTGCTGTTTTTGGTACTGTGTTAAAGATGTGTACGTATGCACACTGATTATCAAACTTACTATACACATTTCTTTGCTATTAATCTGATTGCTGATCTATTTTGGAGATTGCTAAATTATAAGTTTCTAATTTGGCTTCTGAAGGTTAAAAGAGATTAATGGTTAAGTTAAGGGTGATTTCAAGTCCATGCCTAATTGTCTATCGAATCAGTTTGCTCGTGCATCAAGGAACGGGTCAGATCTGAATCTGTTAGTGTAACTATGTTCATCGTTATTTGTTTTTTTGATTCGTATGTTCTTATAAATCGACTTACATTCATTTGTACTTCTTTTGCAATTGGTAGGGATCTGTGATTTTGTTCTTTGTTTTCAAAAGAAATCTCGTGAAGATTGATTCTACCTATATGGTATGTTTTATTGCTCTATGTCAACCTAACATGTTAATTATTTTGATTTTTTCTTCGTAAGTATCAACTAAAAAAACCTAATTTCGCTGTTTTTGGTTTCCTGTTCGTAGTGTTTGTGTTTTAGTAAATTGTTATATGTATTGGGTGTATTCTGTATTCTTTTTTCACTAACTATCTGGTATATTAATTCTTATGCCAAAAGCCAACTATTAGAAAGGCAGGGCTATGTTGATTAAGTGAAATTATAACAATAAGATAATGGTTATATCACACATACCGTCCCAACAATGACCTGCAACTTTGCTATTGCTCCATCTGTTGATAAACAAAAGCTTATATAGTATATGTAGGATAGAGGTTGGCATTGACACGTTTAACTTATCTGTTGCCCAATTCAGGCTACATTGTTATTGCTTTTTTTCTAAAGGGACAGTCGGTTAAAATAAAGAATGAACTTGCTAAAAGCCTAAAAAGTAAATGGCAGTGGGACAAAGTTTATATAAAATGTTTAATGGATAAAAACCTCATAAATCATTCAACTTGGATTATTAAACCATCACTTCAATGGTTTAAATTCTAAAATATTTTAAATACTAATTGTTTTAAAAGAATTCAACAAAGTTGGACGTAATAGTGTTCCAGGCCACATGTGTAGACTTTAGACCCCCTACAAAAAAAACCCATCATGTTTGAAATTGCTTTGATTGTTCTGTTAAGTATGTATGACTATGCTTCATTCAGATTCATTTTGATTTGTGATATGCGTGACTATGCCTCATTCTGGCTTTGTAAAGACAAATCTATTGTTCCTTTAGTTTAATGGAAAAAGCAGCCAATTTGAAGGGATAATGATTCTAAACTCAGCTGCTTATGATTTATAACTCCACAAACAGACTAGCAGGTTAAAATAAGAGAACATTTAGTTTGGGTTGATTGACAAACACAATTTTGTCTGCCTTTAAAATTACATGACAGATATTTAATGCATTAAATATGATTACAATTTCTATGCATTAAAATATACATTTTTCAGTGGCTGTTCAACCGTGTTCGACCCGTTTGATTTGTTTCATTATATTAGCTGATCTTTTTTATTTGTGACCCATTCGGAATAAAACATAAGCCAACAACCGATATAAACCATGGACTACTGGTATAGTGCCATATCTTTTAGGAAACATACTGATATAAACCACAGGGCTCAAATCTTGACGGCATTAGTAGAATATCACATTTGCATATCGAGTAAAAGTAACTTGGTTTAGATAAACTTTATCCTTAGAAAATTTTCTTGCACATAAACTGGTGTGAGTAATTTACCCTGTTGTTATCCGGTGAGGTATGGGAACATTGAACCCCACCCATCCACGGAATTTATCTTTAATGCTTCAGTAGCTCTCAAGTCTCATCCAGTCTTCATAATGTGAACCTCCGGATCCAAGCATTATCTGAAGCATATTTTGGAACTTTAAATCATATAGAAGTTTTCGTATCTGACCAAAAAAGTATTGCCTTTTAAGGGGTTACTTATGAATTGAACATCATATTGCAGCAGGTCTTGAGTCCCTGATAGAATTATGTCATTACCTTTCTGGTAGTCCAGTCTCCTAATAAATCCTATCTGTTATGAGTGTGTACTTCAGTGTGTTGTGTTGTGTTGTATTTTACCAAAATTGGCAACAGTATAATACATCTTACCAATGGGATGTCAGGGCGAATTGGTAGACCTAATTCCCTTTGAAGAACAATCTTGCATTCAATCTGCATATCACTAACATATTCTTGAAATGACCATAGCCAAGTATGTTCGTTGCTACTAACTTATATATGAGTTGATCCAGATCACATTTCGTCTCACTGACTTATGAACTGGTTAATTCGGTTAATTTATTTCTCTAATTGGTAGAGTTAAACAAATGGCTTGAAATGATAATTCTAATGATCATGGTCAAATTTTTATGGCACTAATATACACAGGATGTCTGTAGGAGAAGTATATCATCTACAATCTCTGTAGTAGTCCATGGTCTAAATGCAACTGTGTTTGCATATGGTTCTACTGGAAGGTAATTAGAAAATAGAATTAGTTTACACCATACATGTTGTACACATTTTTTAATTATGCATTTTACCTAGATTCATTTATTCATTTAGCTATACAACTACATTTGTTTTCATGATTGCCATCAATTAAAGAAATTGATAGTATACAACTACATTTGTTCTGAAATTGATAGTATGCAATACTTTCTTACACTCATGACTCGTGACATTTTTCTGTGCTATATTTTTTATGATTTGTATTCTATCAAACATGATTAATCATTTCACTTGATGGCTATAGTAGCTCATGGTTACCAATGTCATATAAAAAGTTGTGAATTATCTGAACTTATACTATAAGTTGCAGTTACATTTTAGATTCGTAACTTTGTTGTTGATTATGTTTTCAGTCAAGGATGTCGTCTTCCGCAAATACTAAATGTTTAGTGATGAGAAGGTCAGTACTACTACTTAATGCGTTAATATTATTACATACATATTAATTTGGTCACTTTTTTGCTACCTTTTGCTGTTGGTTTGCTGATTCTTGGGTAAATACCCCTAGCAAAGTAGCAATCTCTCTAATTATATTCTATTTGTTGTTAGGGTACTTCTTAAACTTTTAATCTCATTTCACCTTAAATTTGTTTTTAATTGTAAATGGTAATTGTTTTGTGTTTGAAAATGTATCTTTATCATTCCTACAAATCTTATGTTTAGAGTTTTTTAAATAATAATACTAATTATCTATTACATAGCATCTCATGTATCTTATAACATCTTCAGGTCATTCTCATCATAAAGGTTAAATTTCTTGTGATTTTAGTATGTAGCTGATATTTTTATTGGTTTTACGATTTATAGAATCCGTGTTTAGGTCGTGGAAGAGTTTGACAATCGCATTGTTAATGAATTTGCGTTGTTAAGTTCTTTTAGCTTTCTTATTTCCTTGCTTGGTGTTGCAGGTGCAAGTTAACCACCAAGTTTCCAATGTTGTTATATTTGCTGCTCATCAACAGAAAAATACAACAGCTAAAGACACCCATAAAACTGTGTTGAAGCACAAACAAGATGAAATAAAGGTAGTTTGCATTATAAGTTGATTTGGAGTTGTGTATCAGAAGTTAATTTGAGGAATCTCTTGACGATGTTGATCGTTGAGTGTGGGTTATCTTGATTTGAGGAATCGATTTCTCTCTATTGACTGTTTAAATATTCCCCTGTAGTGCTTGCATCATCCCATCTGAATCTGCATCAACAAGCTTGATACACTCGAGAACATTGGCAATCGATGATAAAGAAAGCACGCGGATTTATTTTGAGTTAACAGATTGTCCAATTCCACTGGAAACGATATGCTCACCTCAATGTTGTTTGCTTTTTTATGATACTCTGCTTTTCCTGTCTTAATGCTATGAACCTTATTGGCTTACTTCTACTCCACTGATTGCAGAATTTTTTTAGAATATTTCTCCTTCCTCTATCTCATTTTGAATCTGGTTTTGTAAAATCAGAAAGCATGTTTAATTACAAGCTCCATACAATAATTAAACAATTGGTTTCTTCTATTGGTGTGCACACCAAGTTTTATGAAATGTCACATAGCACCGCGACATCTTTTTCGTGGTTCTGTAATCAAGTAAACCCATTTGTTATGTTAACTCACTTCCTCGCCTCTCAAAAAAAGAATACATTCCTCATTTTCTAATTTTTTGCTATGTGAACCTTCTATTCATTTGAATAAACATTATTTGCTGAAAAAAGCAACATATCTGATGGTTATTTCTGTATTAACCTCATCCGTTCAAATTTTGATAACTTAATATTATCCTTGGTCATAGTTTTGTTTTTATAATTACCATCAACTCATTAATCACTTTATAATTATACTTTTTTTTATTTTATCTAAAAGCACTAACATTTAGTATTTAAGTGACTTATCTTTTACTTTTATGATTCAACACCCGAGTTACTTGAATTGCTTTTATGTAAGTTAATTTTTACCCTATTGGATTGATGTATAGTAGTAGCAGGTTAGAAACTTTTTTATGACAGAGGATTTTTCAAACTATCACTTATCATAAATTATAACTTGTCACATACAGCTTTGGATTTTCGTAAAGTGGCTTGCTTGATAGTTGACACTAAGGCTTCTACACTTGGACGTGAAGTGTTAGACCAAAACAAAGGTACTTCCTCCTCCTTTTTCAGACCTACTTACTATATTTTCTATCACTTCAACCGCTTCAATTTATTCATGTTTTCCAATTTCTCCTATCAAATTAGTTGTGAACCTCTCTATAAACAGTACTTATATATGCATGTGAGTCTAAGCATGGACCTAACGCCGTTTTTCGGAAACATTGCACTCACACTATCCATCTCTATTGCTTTTCATTCCCAAATTTACTACTTATTATTGTCTTCGTCCTGCTTACGTGGCGTCATAAAGGGGACATTAAAGCTTGGTATGCGAAAAGTTGTTGAATTGCCTACGTAAGTTGATAATTCTGGTGGGTACTATTGTCCATCGGTAAATCAAAGCCATGGCTATAAGAATTCGTGGGTTTGCCGTTTCGTAGGTTTGAAAACCCATTTATCTTCAAGAACAAGAATCATAGGTCTTAAAGATATGTAACACTTTACTTTAATATTATAATAATTGATAGGTCTTAAAGATATGTAACACTTTACTTTAATATTATAATAATTGATTTCAAAACTACTTCTTTTCTATATCTATCGTGGTCTTAGATGACCACGAAATAATATGGCAAGCAACATGATATATACACAGACACACAAGGACACTATGATGTATACACAGACACTCCAACACGGGCAACATATTTTACATGAACAGACATGTGTATCAAAACATGTTTTACACTATATGGAAATATAAAATCATATATCAAAGATCTTGCATGATGGCCCGTGTTTACACGGGCTTGAAACCTAGTTAGCATCTAATTTACACTTACCTTTCTAAACCTAATGCCGCATCAACATTTACATCATCCTTCACCTTTAACTCTTTCTAACACACAAACCCCCACATTCAACTCTATTCAACCCATATCAAATATTATAATATATTAGTAAGAGAGAGGAAAAGAAAAAGAAAAAAGAACGGGAACCCGCCACTGGTCTGGGAACCAGCCAGATGGGAAACTAGCTTGAGCCCCTTATGCCACAATGGTGTTCTAGCTCTAGATGGAGAACCAGCCAGCGGTGGTAACCCCTCGATGCGCATGACAAGCAACAAAGACAGGAAGACAAAGACAGAAACAAGAAATACAAAAACCCAGTACAAACAACACACCGTTCATGCTCCTCACCCGAGGAACACTCACTGCACTGAGTTTGGCCTAAGAACCAGGACATGTTAAAAGCATTTCAAAATATGCACGTTAACATTTAAATATATAAACTATATCAGTATATTAGGAACATAAATTTCATACTCTATAAGTAGGTGTTTAGGCGTGGTTGCCGTAATCGTTGCAATCTGGATGGACTAATGCGTTAAAACTTTTAGAGTATGATTGAAGGCAAATAAAGAAGTGATTGAAGGCAATAAATTTTTTAGTAGCACCAAAACAAAAGATGTATTGTTGCTGACTACTCTCCCAATAAAGAAAAAGAAAAACAATTTTTAATGGCTTAGTAAATTAAGCTATTTCAATAAGTCCTTAGAAAACACTACCGAAGTACTTTTATATGTTTACACCTTTAGAAAATGTGTGCTTATATGCTTTGAAACAGTTCAAATAATTCAGAAGCCCACTAAAGTTCATTGGGCCACACCCTACCCGACCCAATATAATAAATATAACATAACTTGTTAATGCTTCCTTTATCCTATGGCTTAAAAAAGGGTACAGAAATGGCGGCACTTGAATCAGTGAAGCTTTCATACCTGCAAACCTCATCTTCTCCAAACTCCTCATTACAATTCCCCTCGAAATCAAATGTCGCAATTCGAATTATCGCTTCCACCCCCAAAGTTATCCTCAAAGCCCCTTATTATCCCCTTCCTCTTCCGATTTTACGAAACTTTCAGGTCTTAGCACACCAACAAGAGATTCCGCTAATAGAAGATGAAGAAGAGAAACTAGAGCAAACCCGGAACGATGAGAACAAAAGGAAGCTGTTTGTTCTTAATCTTCCATGGGCTTTCACTGTGGCTGATGTCAAAAATTTCTTTGGTGAATGTGGAACTGTTGCAGATGTTGAGGTTTAATTCGCATAACAGAACATCTAATTCAGTGTTTTTAGTATGATAATATGGAACAGGTTGTTTAATCCTGTTATTCTTGGTTGAAATTGTATATCAAAATGTGTTTATTTTGTTGGTAGATAATAAAAAGGGAAGACGGGAAGAGAGGGTTTGCCTTTGTTACAATGTCTTCAGGGGAAGAGGCACTTGCTGTAATCCAGAAATTTGATTCCCATGTAAGTTTAAATTTTAATTTTAATTATTATTTTTTGAAAATTATAGCGTTAAGGCATAGCAATGTGATTACTGTTTGTTTATCATGCTAAATTTAATCTTAACAATTAAGTTTTCAAGGTTTGGTGCTAGATTTTAGTAGTGTTTATGACAGCCTTTCCTTTGACTTACATTGATAGTCAAATTGACCCTTTTTTGGTGGCTGAATTCTCATTTAGCTATATTTCTTGTAAGATTGTTGATAAATCACTTGACATATGAATGTAATTGCCAAGTGTAGTTAATAAAATCCAATGGTATCAGAATTCAGTTCTGTGGAAATCTTGGTTTGAATTCAAAAGTCAAACTAGATCATTTGTCAATCTATTGGGTTTCATTGTTGTTTTACCAAGTCAAATTTGAATAAACTAATGAAATATTTTTGGGCTCTTGCAATTCACTACTAACTTTACACACCCTGGTTGGAATTCAAGAAAGTTATTTTGAAATGGCTGAGGCATATATATATCTTTTGGCACATTTATATCAGGAACTTATGGGGAGGACTATCAAGATTGAATATGCAAAGAAATTCAAGAAACCGACACCTCGTTCTCCTGGCTCACCACACTCGGGTGAGACCCGCCATAAGTTGTTTGTGTCGAATCTTGCATGGAAAGTAAGGGCTACAAATCTTAAACAATTCTTCGTGGATTTCAATCCTGTTTCCACACGGGTTGTTTTTAGTCCTTCAGGAAGCTCTGCAGGATACGGGTTTGTCTCATTCAGCTCAAAAGAGGAAGCAGAATCTGCACTCTTGATGTTGAATGGAAAGGTAAACGTCTGCTCTGAATAACAAATATTGTTGCTGTTTGTATGTTTGATTCAAATGAGTTGAAATGTGTTCATAACGGATCCATTCTTTCTGCAGGAATTGCTTGGGCGGCCGATTATCTTAAAATTTAGTGAAAAATCGAGTGATAAATCTGAAACTAATGAGGAAATCGAAACCTCTTGTGAGGAACAACATGCTGAATTGTGATTTGTCTCTATTTGCTCATCTGGTTGACTATAATTTGGCAGCAGAAGATCAAAGAGACAAGAAATCATAAGTTTTGGTAAGGAAAAAAGCTATGAAGCTTTTGTTATCCTACTGAAGTTTAAATTTGGATTATTGGGCATGAGAAGGGGAGGGGGTGTGTGGGTCATTTTATTAGCTCATTGCATCATGACAAAGCTGAGACAACACTTTTATAGTGTTTATGAGGGGCTTATTCTAGTAACTTATGAGTTATTCAAACATCATATTGCAATTGGGTTGATACATATATCTCTACTACTTTGTAATGCAATTAGGTCAATTTTAAGACCAAGTTTAAGGTGGGAGGTTCAAATGAGAACATCAAATTAATTGAGAATTGGAGACTCAATCCTAGCAATCCAATTCCCCCTCCTTCAATGTTGTTGCTCACCTATGAATTTCTCATATGCACCCTGCCACACTCTACCCACCACCCTTTCCATCCATGAATTTTACTCACTAAATGAACAGCTGAGATTGAGTCTCTTATTCTCAATTAATTTTCCGTTCTCATTTGAACCTTCCCCTAAGTTTAAGTTAAGTAAAACATATCATTTACGTATCACAATATTCATTATAGAACGTAACATTAGATAACAAAGATAAACTCATTAAAATAATATGTTATACACCATGACATCGTGCTAAAAGAATATTATGGTAAACGGGTGAGATCCCGGTTCTTGTTGGTTTTAAACAGGGTTCTAAAAAACGCGCTATGGCGGCGCCAAGGCGTGAGGCGCGACTCCGCCGTTAAGAAATAGCCTTTGGCGGCGAGGTTAGGCGTGGCGTAAGACAATGCGGCATAAGGCGCGCCTTTACGCGCCATATGGCGAGTTTTTTAAGGCGTGGCGCCCCAAAAACATTTTTTTTTTAAAATTGTCTTTTTTTATATACATTTTGCGGTCGCGTGTTTTGAACTTCTATAAATTTGTATTTTGTAATTTATATATGTTACTTTGCCCCTAATTTGTGTAACTTTGTGTAATTTGTATATTAATAATGATAAATTGGATATAAATATTTATGAAATATATACAAAATTGACGCCTTAGGTGCCACCTTAAAAAACGCCATGGCTCGCCATGACTTCTAAAACTTGAGTCTTGACCTCGCCGTCACGTCACGCCTCACGTTTTTTAGAACCTTGGTTTTAAACAGGTTTAGACCCCATTGGAAGAGTAACTAATTGGAATCATTAATGTACTTGGTTTGGGTTTGTTTGTTGTTCAAAATATCCAAAAGAAAAGCTAGTTTGTGCAAGTAAAGTATTAAAAAAAAGTAAACAGTAACTATACTTTTAGATTATTGTTTAAATTTAAATCTTATCAAATACAGTAGTTAATAACTTAATATGTTTGTTTTGTTTTTGGTTTTAGTAATCTGCTTTGTAAGAAAACAATATGGAATCAAATCTATAATTTGTACCTTATATTTACAAGTATACTTGTCATAGAACCATGTTATAAAAATAGTAACACGTTTGTTATTACAATCATAAGTTACTTAATCATATTATTTTGTTTCAAGAAAAGTATTATATCTTGTTCTTATGGACAAATATTAATTCGTACAAGAATGCAAACTACAAACAAAATTAAGATTGAGACCTGTGGTGCAGTATCCTTAAAACAGAAAGTTTCATATATGAGTCTATATATACAGTACAAAAATCAATTCAAGAAGTCCTTAAATATGTTGAATCAAATATACTTCTCATGATGAATGAACTAAAGAATATGAGGAACATAAGAGGGAGTATATGTGCTTTTTATGTAGGGAACCACGCCCAAATATATGGAAGTCAAAACAATAAAGTTTTTATTTTGTTAATAACTGGTTAAAAAGTGGGATTAGGGCAAAATAATGTTAAGCACTATTTTTCATAATCTTCCAATCTAAATAAAAGACTAACTTGAATAAATTTATTTTGTGATCCTATATTTTAATTTAACAAATCAATTGTAATTATAGAATTTTAACCATTTATTTATTTAAAATGGACTAATCAGTTTTGACTTTTAAACGTAAAACTAGTACAAATATGTTTTGAATTAAATATAATAAGTCAATTATTTTAATATTTTAACTTATTATTAATATAATGTTGTGCGATGTATTTAATAAATAAGTTTGAAAATGTTAAACAAAATTTATATATATAGAGGTTCTTACATTTTTTTTTTGAGAATTATCAATATTAAATTTATTTTATATAGTTTTTAGTAGGGCAAACTGCACCATAATACAACAAACTTTTACTAAACTACCAATGTATACAACGAACTTTAAAATTTTAACAAAAATACAAGAAACTCTCTTATATGCCCCAATGTATGCAAGTTGTAACCTGCTCTTCACGTTACAGGTAACTTTTCAATTTTTGCCTAATTTTTAATTTTTTTAAATTATAATATTCATGTTTTTGTTCTTCAAGTTCAAGAACATTCAAACATTCAACCCATGTGTTCTTCAAGTTCATCAACATTCAAACATTAAAGCTACAGTGCAGATAAAAAATTAATATGTTGAACAAGAAAATCACGAAGGAAAACAAAAAAAAAACATTTAAGAACAAAAAATACCATGAAAGTAAAACATTTCAGAAACCAAATTATACATTCAAGAAACCCTAATACAAGAAACCCTAATCATTGAAAACCCCTGATCTGTACAAATGAAGAACAAGAAACCCAAATCCATTCAGATCTCTAACAAGAACATATTCAGATCTGTACAAATGTGAGGTGAATGTCAATACAACCTTGAAACCCATTCAAACAAGAACAAAAAAGTCATTTGAACAAGAAGAAATTGAACCTGATAAAGTCCTAATCGCAAGCGGCGGCGGCGATTCTTTGGTTTATACGACAGAAACCCATTCAGATCTGTAGGACAGAAACCCTAATCGCAAGTCGGCAGAAGAACCCTAAATCGAGATCTTGGAGCGACGATGGTGCGGGTTTCAAGCAGCAGCGGTGGTGGTTTGGAGCGACTAGGGCGGCGTTGGACTAGGCAGCGATGGCAGATGATGCAAAACCAGTGTTTGTGTATGAAGAAGAAATCTTCAAGTGGGTGATGGACTGATGGTGCAAAGAACAAACTTGAAGGCTTGAAGGAGATATTCAAGTGTTTATTCTTATTTTAATTAATAATTATTAAAAACTAAAAATAATAATAAAATTTAGGGTTACTGGTTCAAGAAGAGAAGGTGACCTGTTATAACAGGTCACTTGCATATAATGTAGAAGTTTTTAAAGTTTGTTGTATTTTTTTTTAATTTTGAAGTTCGTTACATACATTGGTAGCTTAGTAAAAGTTCGTTGTATTATGGTGTAGTTTGCCCTTTTTAGTATTATATTTGTAATACGAATTTTGATAAATTTTGTATTATAGATTGTATTATAAAATTAATATTAAAATTTATAAATCTATTATATAAATAATCAAATTTTAAAATATATAAAATATTTTATATATTAATGATCATACATAATTGTTGGTGGTATATCTTCTTAATTCTTTAAACATCATTTTTGTCCACCTTAATTTCTAAATATCATATTTACACTTTATATATATTTTAAAATATCATAGTGAACCAAAGTCTTAGTTTTACTGTTTTTAAAAATATATTATAATCATTAAATTCTTTTTAATTATAACCAATAAATACTTAATTTAATTGCTGCTAACTGTAACCATAATGATTTATGTGTTTTACTATATATACATAATATAATCATGTTTGTTCGTATCATGATACCATTTTCTACTGTTAAGTTTGTCCTCTTCCTCGAGTCGTCTCTCCCACCGCTGGTTTGAGTGGTGACGTCATCTGCCATCCATTTTTATAATTCTTATTTTGTTTTTTGTTTTGGCATTTTTATAATTCTTATTTTGTTTTTTATTTTTTAATTATTTGATATCTTTTTTATTGATCTTTAACACTTATTATTCTCTAAAACTAATCTATGTACCATACAAACATCTAATCTAGTTAAGTAAAATTTTAATCTTCTCTATTGTCACTAGCACAAACTACAATCAACTCTTCGATCCATTTTGATTTTATGAAGTGAGCAAATGAGCAATGCCTTTAAAGAAACCACAATTCATAAATTCTTTAATGTGGGACAAGTCACTTGTATCAAGTTCCAACATTTTTTCACCTTTTTCTTTTCTTTAAACAAGTTGTGTGTATATGTATATAAAAATATCAAAAAGAGTAGGAAAAAAAAGTAGCAAATACATGTAATAAAAGTTATTGTAGAGATAAAATATTAGCAAAGCATTACGCGTTTTTGGTTGATACCAAAATCCACTCTAACACTTACTTACGCGTAATTAAGGTTTGACTTGCATTTGAAATTAAGTCACACAAGTTATGGACCCAAAAACGCGACTGCATTGACCCAAGTCGACTTCAATTGCATTTCCTTTGAATTGAACTTTTTGACTTCCTGCTTCCTTCTGATACATGACAACGCAACCATCTTTTCCTTTCTTTTATTATTTTTCTCTTGCTGGACTAATAGTCTAATATATGTTACCAACTATTGAAAGATAGATTTATATATAAAAAGGTTATATCATATATATATATATATATATATATATATATATATATATATATATATATATATATATATATATATATATATACATAACTAAGTATATGTATTTAAACAAAAATACAATTTTAAATATTGTGTGCATATAATTTCTTCTAACTATTTTATTTCTGTAAAGAGAAAAATAATTACACCATCATAATCGTATGTTAAATAGATCTTATGATGTTGTGTGTGTGACACCACAATGTGATGTGAAAGTGGTGGGTAACTGGGTACTACAACACAATTAACAACACCTTTTTTTTTTTAATTTCAGCAAAATGGTATAGATTATTATTAAGTATTTTAACTCTTAAATTCACCTTTTAAAACTGATTTAACTCGTATGTGTGTTATCTTATCATCCTAATTTCAAAGTTCAATTTTATTAGCGTGGAATGCATAAACTAATTTTGAATCATATGATGGTACCCATATAATGTGAGGGTGACTAACAATTTTCATTCGATAACATATTATATTCTAAAGAATGCTTACAATGCAAAAAATATTTTTTTTCCGAATATCTTCCCTTAGTTGATTAAGTGCATTTTTATATTATCACCAATTTGAATATCACACAATGATGTCTTGATCAAGTGCATTTATCCTGGTGATTGTGAAAAAGAACAATGTTTTATTTGCACATAGTTAAAGACATTAAAACTATAAATACCACTTACGTACATGACTATGATATCCTAATGGGCAAACAAATCAGAACACATGATTGAATTATATGGGTTTAATAATAATAATGATGGTGCACGACAATTGATATTTTATCAATTAGTAATTAAGGTTGTGGAATTTTAATTCAAAAACAATTAACTGTGAGTAAAGTAATTCAAAACACTTATTAATAAGTTATTAAGCATATTATAAAATTATTAATATTCATTCATTAACATTTTAGAGAAGGACAAAGTTGTGGTTAGAAGTTTTTAAACATTTTCAATGATCATAATTTTTTTTTATTCTCATTCTTCTCAAAAAGGCACAGCAACAACTTAATAGAGTAAATGCAATTTAGGGTTTGCATATACCCAAAAGAACATAACATAATACAAGTTCACATTGTTATGATTTTAACGAGTAAACATATCTTTCTCCAATCCTTTCGAATATATATATATATATATATATATATATATATAGGGTATGGTTAAACAAAGAACCTCTCTTAAACATAGAACCTAAAAAACCACCCTGGTGATGACATGTGATATTTTGATTAGGGGCAAAACTGGAAAATTGGAAAAAAAAAGACCCGCGCGCCACCAGCACCACCTCCAGCCAACTTAAAAGAAAAAAAGAAAACAAACACATTCAACTTTAAATCATCATAACTTATTCGTTTTTAAGAATTTTAGCAAAAAAACTATATCAATAGATTCAGTTTTTCGTCTTCTTTCAAACAAGACCAGACTTGATATATTTTTGAAACTTTTTTTTTCAAAATGCAAAAAATTCAGAATTTGCATTTTCGTCTGGGCTTCACTCATGAATGCTAAATGCAAAAAATGTAAAATGCAAATTATCGAAGATGCATGTCAAGCAGATGCTTCCAAAATGCAAATAATGAAAATGCAAAATGTAAACCCATTATAATTCAATGAAAATACAGCTCATAATGCAAAATTACATATTCAAAACCCGAAATGCAAAATACATACGCAACACTAAAATGAAACCTAAAATGCAAATTACATATTCAAAACTAAAAATACAAAATTCCATATACCCCAAGCTACAGTGCAAAATTTCTAGAAATGCAAAATGAAAAATAACACTACAAAAAAATTGCAAATGAAAATACTCTGCAATTGGTTGAGAGCTTTAGTGACAATTTCAAGAAACCAATTCAAATTGAAGAACCACCGCCACCGAACTGATCACACCAAATAGATCTCAAATTAATTCATCTGTATTTTCACAAATCTGATGCAATGAAAATGCAGCCCAAAATGCAAAATTACATATTTAAACTCAAAATGCAAAATACAGATACGATTTTGATACCAGAATGATAGCCAAACGCCCAAAATGCAAAATACAGATATGAAGATGATACCAAAATGATACCCAAATGAAGATCATAACCAAAATGACATGTTTTGAATATATTTTTTTGAAAATGAAAAAAAAAAGAAAATTTAGATGACTCATGAAAGAAATAAAAGAACTAATGCAACAAAGAGAGTCAAAATGCAAAATGCAAAATGTAAAATACACAAATGCAAAATTCAAAGAAGTTAAATTTGACATGAATTCAGAAGCTCCAAGTTTGTAACACTTTCACAAGTATTTGAAGTCCATAATCATGATTTCACTATACGAATTAATTTAACTTCTTTGAATTCTGATTCATCAGTTGATCATTTTGATATTTTATTACATTTATCTTGATAATCAGGCTTTTTTGCCACAAACCCTTTTAAGATTCAGAAATTGATTATTTTGATCCTAAATGATTATAAAATCATAGTCACACAAACAATCTAAATTAATAATCCTACCAAACACCCTATATATTATGGGAATTAATATGCTCCAACATAGTAACATAACTATCTATGTGCATACTTGATGCTATAATTAGAATAAAAAAATCAATCACCTTGAGCTTCAACCTCGAATACTGTGATGCAATCAAATACAACAAACCCAAAAAACAGTGGGTGGAATAAACTCACTAAAGTTAGCTTTGATGTCGTCAAAAGATAAAGTAACATTATTTACCATTAAAACAACATTTGCAGTCACCCCAAAAGTCATCGAACATAAGAGGCAGGAGAAAGCATGGAAGCCCAAAACTAATTCATGGCATCTACCAGTTTTGGCAACAAAGAACTAAAAAGGAGAATCATAGGGTTTGCATTTACCTCTCATGGCCAGCAACTCAGATGTGAGCAAAGATGTAGAGGAAAGCATCACTGCGCAGCAACTCATATAGTGGCAGGAGAAAGCAAAAGATGGTGGTGCAGTTCATAGGCGGCGGCACACTCGTTCTAGTCGTCAATCGGTCGGAAGTTCATGTAACTGCTCTCCAAAAGAGAGATGCAGGTCATCGGGCATACTCGTTCCAGCCGTAAAATCGCATGAAGTCGACGGTGGGTTAGTCAACGGAGAAGATCGCCGGAAGTTGGTCAAGAGAGAGAAAAATAGAAATAGGAATCTTAACTTTGAAAATGACAATGGAAGAAAGTGTGCACGGGATTATAACAGAGAGTATAATTTTTCATTTCCAAATATACTCTTTAATATATAAAAAAGCGCGTGAAAGGCTTTTGACCATATATATGTCTCTCATTTAATCTCAGTCATACAAAGTTATAATCCAATGGTTATGATGAGTTCTTTAGGTTCTATGGTTAAGAAATGGTTCTTTATTGATCCTTTCTCTCTCTCTCTCTCTCTCTCTCTATATATATATATATATATATATATATATATATATAGGGGAGGGTTCATGTGAGAACCGTTGTTAGTGCGAGAACCGCGAGAACCGCGAGAACCAATCTCGGCCGTTCCTTGGATATGAGAAGTTAAACGGATGGAGAGCGTGGAGGGATAGAGTGTGGCAGGGTGCATGTGAGGGATTCATGGGTGAACAATGACATTGAAAAAGGGGGAATTGGACGGCTCAGATTGGTTATCGCGGTTCTCGCACTAAGAATGGTTCTCGCATGAACTTTTTCCTATATATATATAGGAAAAAGTTCATACGAGAACCATTCTTAGTGCGAGAACCGCGAGAACCAATCTGAGCCGTCCAATTCCCCCTCCTTCAATGTCATTGCCCACCCATGAATTCCTCACATGCACCCTGCCACACTCTATCCCTCCACGCTCTCCATCCGTTTAACTTCCCATATCCAAGGAACGGCCGAGATTGGTTCTCGCGGTTCTCGCACTAACAACGGTTCTCACATGAACCCTCCCCTATATATATATATATATATATATATATATAGGGGAGGGTTCATGCGAGAACCGCGAGAACCAATCTCAGCCGTTCCTTGGATATGGGAAGTATCATGGATGGAGAGCGTGGAGGGATAGAGTGTGGCATGGTGCATGTGGGGAATTAATGGGTGGGCAATGACATCGAAGGAGGGGGAATTGGACGGCTTAGGTTGGTTCTCGCGCTAACAACGGTTCTCGCATGAACTTTTGTCTATATATATATATATATATATATATATATATGTGTGTGTGTGTGTGTGTGTGTGCAGTGACGGATCCAGAATTTTTCTTTACGGGGGGGCTCTTTAATGAAAAATTGACAAGACGACTAATATAACAAGTGATACTATATTTAGGTTAAACGGGTCGGATCAAACTTGTTCGATAATCGAATAATTTAGCTTTAGTTTTGGATCTTTTAAAGAGTTGTTTACAAATCACGTCATAATTAACACAATTTACAACAAATAAATTGTGAATTTAGCGATCTAGATGTTAAATGACTAAATTGTAAGGTTAATTGAATGTACATCAAACTTAAATTAAAAGTACCATTTTATTGTATTAATGATTTTATTTTATAGTTCAAGGGACCTAAATGTTAAATGGATAAATAAGAAGGGGCCTAGATCTACAATTCATAGAGGCCTATTTGAATTTTTAGTTGTTTTTCATGAAAAATTGGCAACTTACGCGGGGCAACTCCCCCCTTCTCATAACGTGGCTCCGCCACTTTGTGTGTGTGTGTGGGGTGTGTAAAATATGCTATGATAGAAAAATATTAAATGGTCATAACAAGAAGTCAAGCTATAAGCATTCTAGTTTTCCGCCTATCAATAAGTCAATAACACGATGAAGTTAAATGATATTACTTTAATTATATATAAAATAGAAGAAAACATAATAAAAGAAAGTAAATGATTTAGAAAGAAAATAAGAAAAGTTGGTATTATGAAAAGGGGGAGGTATTTGCATAGGGAGTTTAAGTTTAATTTGTCTCCATTTATTTCTTTAAAAATAAGAGCATTTAAAATGAAAATATTCGTTTACATTTCATTTCATTTTATTTTCTTAAACTCAAGAACGAACAATAAAAGTCATGAGAAAATAAAGAATTAAGAAAAGAAATATGATAAATGGAAGCAATTAAAATTAAAGAAAACTTAAACATTCATGTTAAAAAAACGTTATTTTAAAAAAAATCACATGTATCCAAACTGCAATTAACTGTATATTTTATTAAACCTCTACTCATCACCTTCTTATGAAGTTAAAGCTGCTTTTTTCAAAACGTTTTACACAAACACCCACCTAAATTTTGAATTGAGAATATATGCTTGTTTGCACATGATATGTTGGAACCACACAATAACATCATTACATACATCTACTTGCTTAATCTTTCTAATATTAAAAATATTAGCCTCTCATAATTATGCCACACTTAATTATATTCCCATCCTCCTTTATGCCCTTCCATTTTTTAAATGGGTAATTTTATTTAGACCCTCTTAATAATCTATATAGTCATTTTGATGTGACATATTTAAGTGTATAACGGTAAAAGTTGTATTGAAAATTATAATTAAGTGATATGACATGTTTGTATGTGAGAGCAAGAGGGACCAAATAATAGCAACCTTTTAAATGGATAGTGAATTCGTACACAATAAAATTGGATATATATATATATATATATATATATATATATATATATATATATATATATATATATAATAAGTTGATACATTACTAACTTGTTTCATATATTATTATTCACATGAACTTATTGTGTATGAAGAAATTTTGTTATGTACAAATTAATATTCTTTTTAAATTCAGCCCCATTATCAAATATCTTTTTCTTATTTAGTTTAGAGGAAAATCACAGAATAATAAACAAGTTTGAAAATTATTTAACTAAAGTTATCCACCTCTTAATTTATTACATATTATAAAATAACTTATGAGTAACATTAATGAAACTTTTTTCAAATTTAATTACTATTTTATGAAATTTTCTCAACGTTTATGGCTTACTATAAATAAGTTATTAGTCTAATAAGCAAAAGTTCAAATGAGAACTGTTTTTTGTATGAGAACTGCGAGAATTAATCTGAACCGTCTAAATTCCTCTCATTTAATGTCATCGCATACCCATGAATTCATCACATGCACCCTCCCACACTTGATCCCCCACGCTCTACATCCATGAATTCATCTTATCAAATCAACGGCTAAGATTGGTTCTCGCAGTTCTCATACAAAAACAGTTCTCGTTTGAACCCTCCTCTAGTCTAATATATATAAAATCTTATCAACAAGGGGATCGATCAGCCACTTAATTATGCCGTGTATAATATGCAAAATTATCATGAAGTATCAACCGCCCCTTGAAGTGCTTGATAACGATCGAGTTGACGTTTATTTTCGTTGATTTTATAATTCCTTTTAATAAATTGAAAGATTCTATAAAACGAAAAAATTATGCTGCTCGAGATAGTGAAAATATGTTTAGATTTTATTTTATTTATATTTTAATCAATGATATCCGAGTTAATAAAATAATTCTTTTGCTAAAAATATTCAAATTCTCAAGCATAAAATCCTAATGAAGCTAGATGCGTAGCCTAGCTGACTGAATATATGAGCATATGAGGTGTGTTTGAGATGTAATTTTATAAAGTTGCTAAACAAATTCTGCTCTAATTACCATCTATCAGTTTTCATTTATAATATTAACTATTTTTGTCAGAAATTCCAATGCTCTATAGAAATTAGTTGGGTGTTTAGCATCGTGATTTGAGGTATTTTGAAAAGAAGATGATTTGAAATAATAAATATTTATATATAATGAGACGTTAGTTTTCTACTTATAAAATTAATTAATTACTCCACAAAAGATAAACACTTTTATAACAATTTTACAAGTTAGTGAAACATAATCAATTTCAAAAGTGGTAACACTTGACTCATTAAATTTGTTTTACTTTTATACTTTTTTTACGTAAATCAATTTCACTCTAGAACAATTTTTCGTACGATAATTATTTGTAACACAATTTATGACGCATTAACATGGTTGTTTTGGTTATTAATGTATTTACTTACTCGAGAATTTCATCCGGATAAGCTGTCACTGATTTGAGAGGTTTGATTTTTTCAAAATTTATCTCATTGATGCGTCGTTAATAAATAACTAGCAATGTACCCGCGCATTGCTGCGGAGGCGAATTGTTTGTACCCGATAACATATCATTTTTTATATAATATAGAAGTATGATAAAATAATTTTTACCCGGTAATATGTCATTTCATTTTTTTTTCTTTTTTTTCATAAATTATTTTCTTTTTCATTTCAATTATTTTCTTTTTTCATAAACTATTTTCTTTTCTTTAAACATATTTATATAATAATGTTTATTGGTGAGTGTGTAAAGTAGGAGAGAGAGAGAGATGGAGATTATTTGAGGGTATATTAGTAATTTTTTTTTGATTAATTTTAAAGAGGAGAGAATGTTAAATGTATTATATAGGAGTAAGACAAGATATGTGTGGTTGGGAAAGTGTGTAGTTATAAAATAATATTTATTAGTGAGTATGTAAAGTAGGAGAGAAAATTAAATAGATTAAAAGTAGGAGAGATAATTAAATGGATTATAAGGTAGTACATTGTGTATAAATGTTAGTACTACTTAAAATTAAGTAGGTTGAAAATTTTGAGAAGAGAGAAACTTAAATGCATTATATAGGAGTAAAATTAATGACATTGATTAATTTTAATCTGTTTTATTTATTTATTTATTTTTTGGCTCTAATAACTAGTTTCAGCTTTGTATTCTTTTTATTTTATATCAATCCTATAAGTATGTGAGACATAGTAAGTCTCGTTTAAAATCTTGAACTAGTTGTTAGATATGGATTATTAACATAATTGCTAAAGTTATCCTATAAAAATAGGATGTTTAGACGGCTAGATTACTTAATATATAAGAAAGAGGTAGCGCATTGACCATCATGAATTATTTTTGGTATAATAATAATTGTCTTGCAGGTCATGGGTTCTACCCCTGCCATGTGCGTAAATTGTTGTGGCTAGGGGTGGATGTGTCACTGGTCGCCATCTTCCTAAATTCACTTGTAGGTTGTGACAAGTTGGAATCCCTTGGGCTAAAGTCATTTGCGACATATGTTTTGGGGTGGGTCGGTGGGGGTGGGGGGTGTTGGATATTAGATTGTTAGTAAAACCGTTAAAGTTACCTTGTAAAAATGGAACCCTTAGGTGGCTAGACTACTTTAGATATAAGAAAGAGGTAGCGTCTTAACCACATATAATTTCTTTTAGCCTAGTGGTAAGCGTCTTGATCCTAACACCAGATGTTTTATATGAAGTATTGAAGTTGATACGGTGTTCGAGTTAGATGTACTAATGTAGTCCTTGTATTAATTGATCGATGTGTTGTTTGAACTTGATATATTGTATAAACTTGATGTGTTGCTTCAACTTCATATATATGTCTAAAAGTATGAACCAAAAGCAGATGAAAAATATGAACCAATAAAAACTTCTTTATGAATGGGAGAACTATTTCATAATCAAACCCACGTACACTGAAGGACTATGTAACACAAGATGTTACCACATTCATCATATCGTGAGTTAGTCTCACTATAACCATTCAATTTACCACTCACTCTCGTAACAAATACTTTTTACCATATCAAATTTAAGACATGTATAATACGACAATAAAGTATTAAAAAAAAAAAAAAACAAAACAAAACAAAAAGAGTGTGAGATTGATGGTAGCCCACCTCTCCTCCACACCCACCTCATCCATCGAATGGTTCTCACTCACAACCATTTGCAACGACACTCCTCAAGCCCTCACCTCCAAGTGATGATGAGTTCCATCCCATCACCACTTCTCCAAGTCTTAGCCAATCCGAAGCAAGCCCTATGTACACATACATTCATGTTTATATATACGTCGAGTTCTTTACGAAATACTATTGAACAAACAAAAAGTAATGAATGCTTTCTATTACTTTGATAGATACCCTACCAATATCAGTCACAAAAACACCAACTTTAATCGAGAGACAATATGTGGCATGGAAATAATAAATATTTGGACAAAAGGAGAACAACGACAACAAGAAAGGAAACCAAACAAAAGGAAAAGAGAATTAAGTCGATGGGAAAAAAAAGTCACCTCCATATATCCCCACATCAAAAGCACATTCTTTGCTTTAATACCCACTTTCCAACTAAGTCTATCCTTCTGTTTTTTTTTTTACCCAATCTCTTTCCTCTCTTTTTTAAATTATGACCAAAGTGGAACTCAAATCTAACATCTGATCAACATTAGCTCTCACTTATGTTATGTTATTCTTCAATTCCATATTCATCTATTTCTTCTTCTTCATCCCGCCTTAGTTGCAGGATTTCCAGGTTTCATGAAGTTCGTTGAAGTTCTTAATAATTCTCCATACATGTTATTTTTCTTCAACTCCTTCACTTGCATGGTATTCTCTTAGGGTTTAGAACTTGTTACACAAGTAACTATCACTTACAAGTTTGCCAGTTATGGGGTCTAGTGTGGACACTCCAACAACATGGGTGCCTTATATGAACAATCAAGATTGTTCCTTAAAGATTTGCAACTTATACTGTCCACAATGGTGTAACTACGCTGTCCTTCCTACTCCTCCGCCACCAGTAGTTTTTTCCGACGTTGATTCACGCGGTGGTGCCACCCTCTCGCCTCTCGTGATCACCATCATCGGTGTTTTTGGGAGCGTTTGCCTTTTGATCAGTTACTATGTCATAATCTCAAGATTATGCATTGTAAATAATGATTCATCTCAATCTTCTAGACAAAGAGGGGTGCATAATCAAGAAAATCTTGATTTGGAAATGGATGAGAATCATGATTTTAACATGGATGATGACCCTTTAAATCTTGGGCCTTGGACTATCCCAAGTAAGGGTTTAGATGAGGTTATGATCAAATCGATTAGGGTTTGCAAGTACAAGAAAGGTGATAGCTTGATTTCAGGTACCGATTGCTTGGTTTGTTTAGGTGAATTTCAAGAAGATGACAGGCTTAGACTTTTGCCCAAATGTAGCCATGCTTTTCATGTTTATTGCATTGATACTTGGCTTAAAAATCACTCAAATTGTCCGTTGTGTAGAGCTAATGTAAGTTGTGTCAATGTCATGTCACATATTTTACCTCCTCCCCCTCCACCACCACCACCACCACCTCCTCCTCCACCACCACCACCACCACCCCCTCCTAGAACCCAGGTGTTTGTGTCGAGGAGGGTTCCTAGTGATCTAGGAGGAGGGGATGCTATAATGGAGATTAGGGAAGATGAAGGTGAACACGAGGTCAGGAGATCAGTATCAATGGGTTATTTGTGCCAAAACCGCGTATCGGTGGCTGATATTTTGTTTGTTTATCAACATGATGAAATGGAAATGGAAGAACTTCAAATCGGGGACGGTGTTGGATCATCAAAACACATGTTAAAGTTGGAGCGGTTTCGATACCGACCCGAAGCCGGATCATCGAAACAAGATACGAATGGAGATAACATACATTTAAATTGTGGTGATGTTAGCCGAGATATGTTGAAAAGGTCATTTTCTAGTGGAAGGTTATTGTTCATTAGAGGATGGAAAGGCAAGAGCTTAAGATTTTCTAGTGTGGCTACTTAGGGTTTTTGTCCTTGATTGAAATATTTCAAAAGTTGAAGGATCAGATTTGATTTATTAGATCGCTAATTGCGTTTTAAGATAAGAATCTCATTCCGTCAAACATCTTGATTTTGGTTCTTTATAAGGGTGGGTTCTTTGCAATTGCATTCCGTAATGAAGCAAATTACGTTTATGCCCATATAGAAGAATATATATATATATATATATATATATAGCATGGCATTTAGTTTTTTATGGTTATGATCAATGTGCTTTTCATGCCTGTTTAGAATTAAAATTTTTAATCTTTAATACTAAAGAATGAGTTGTGTTTAATAAAGTTCGCGTAAAAACATAGCTCTAAAATTTTAATATGCAATCACAGATAATTCGGTATACCATCACATATGATTTGTAAAACCATCACATATGAATTATGAAAATTTCCCTCCGTCCAAATTTTCAAAATAGAATACGAACCCTTGATGTCATTAATCTAAAGACTAATATTAGTCATTTAAGACTATGAATTAGTATAGAATATAATGAATATTTATTTTTCCACAAGTTTGTTTTCTTAAAAAGGAAAGTAACTAGAAATTAATGTTGATACAGTGGGCTGACAGCCTGACAGTTGCATTATATTTTGGTAAAAGTAGTCCAAGTCTGCTATTATCGTTTTAAATAAAATAATTTCTTGGGCTGGGCCTAAAATTCTAAATGTCACAATGCCTAGTTAGTTACCTTCATAATTTTCATAAATATTTAAAATATTGATGATAAAATTTTAAAAAAATAGTGTAAAAAACAATGATATTAATTACTTCCTTTTTGTTTAAATCATCATGGTTGCTAAATTCTTATGAAAATAATAATTAGAAAACCTGATCATTAATTTGTAGCCTGCAATAGCATGCCTACTTATAACATTAAAAAACCTACTTCAACATTTTATACTAGGAAAATTAAATATAAGCAAAATATTAATTGGGTTTTAGGCTTTTGACCTAGTGTTATATCTAGTGTGTATGTTGCTTCTTTCCACCAAAACTTTGTTGATTTTGGTCATGTTATAGACAAAGGTTTATATTATGGGGTCATTTTGATATTAGCATTTTCAAAATGTAGGTTTTAGATTTTCGTCAAATAAAATGATTATCATTAAGTTAAATCATACATGATGTTTATTGTTGTTTTTCAAGGAAACTTAACTGCCACTTTGTCAAAATTTTAGATTATGTTATGATACGTGGAGATAGTCGATCTAATACAGATTACAAACGAAAAATAGTTTATGGTTGGGTAAATATATAAATGACTCGTAAATAAGGGCCAAGATTGGTTCATACAGTTCTCGTACGAAAAATATTTCCTGTCGGAACCGCGAGAAACTATCTGAGACGTCCAATTCCCTCTCTTTCAATCTCATTGTCCACCAATGAATTCCTCACATGCACCTTGCCACACTCTATCCCTCCACGCTCACCATCCATGAAACTTCCCATATCCAAGGAACGGCCGAGATTGGTTCTCGCGGTTCTCGCACTAAGAATGGTTCTCGCATGAACTTTTTCCTATATATATATATATGGGAACGAGAACTGTTTTTCGTACGAGAACTGCGAGAACCAATCTCGGCCATTCCTTGGATATGGGAAGTTCATGGACGGAGAGCGTGGAGAGGATCAAGTGTAGTAGGGTGAATGTGAGGAATTCATGGGTAGACAATGACATTAAAGGAGGGGGAATTGGACGGCTTAGAATTGGTTCTCGCAGTTCTCGTACAAAAAACAGTTCTCATTTGAACTTTTGCCTTTATATATATATAAACAATAACATTAACTAATTAAAAGCATATGGTGTTGATTTTTGAAATCATGTTTGGAAAAGATATAATATTATAAATTCAAAAGTTCTGTTTACTCCTAAACGTGTATTTCATAGTCATTATTACCTCATGTAAATGTTATTGTGTAAAAATCACGTCACTATATGTTCCTTAATATTGTTGTGTTTTACATGTAACAAGTAATTACATATTGGAAAAGCCACATCGATTAAAAAATTTGTAATCCCTCTTAATTTCCAAATGTAACTCAATAATGAGAAAAGATCCTGATTTACATGCTTTATTCAATTAATTAACCATTTATACTCAATTTGTTTAGTTTGTTGTTCAAAAGTGTAATATATCCTAGTTGTCAAGTTTATTGCTTAAGTCCACTATCTCTTGCTCATAGTGAATAACTCAACTCCCAAACCCAAGTTAACTTGATAATTGGCTAAGCAATGGCTTTTTTAAAGGACAAGAAAAGACGCTTGACTAATTAACTTAGTTAATTTTTTTATTTGTTATAATTTAGTTCATTAATAACAATATATTTTGATAAATTATTGAGTTATAGAGTCTTATATGTCATATTGACCGTATTGGTGCCATGGAGATTGGAAACTTAGCAATATGGTCACACTCCCTTAAAGAGGATCGGTGGTTTGAATGGTTGTGTTACTTCGAAGGACAGAACTATTAGGTTATCATTCTTCTCGTAAACGTGAAAGAACTGGAGTGGAAACGCAAACTAGATTTAAAGCAAAAGGCTCGGATTAAGTGGGCCGTGGAGGGTGATGAGAATTCCAAATTCTTCCACGGTTTACTTAATAATAATAGGCGTTCTAATTTTATACACGGGATCGCAGTGAACGGAATTTGGGTTTGTGAACCATCTTCCATTAAAAATGAGGCTTTCAAATTTTTCAGTGGTACATTTGATGTTACTGATTCGTTTAGACCTTCTTTTCACTGTCATCGTTTCAAAACTCTGAGCTTGCAGCAGGCTGGCCTTCTCGAATCACCTTTCTCCATTGAAGAACTCAAGTCGGCGGTTTGGGATCTGGGTTCCGATAAGGCCCCGGGGGTAGACGGTTTTACGATAGCCTTTTATAAAGACTATTGGGAGACGATTAAAAATGATTTGTTCGTGGCAGTCAAATTTTTTGAGCAATCTGGGGTATTCGATTCTGATTGCAACTCATCCTTTACCACCCTAATACCCAAGGTGAATTCTCCAGTAACATTTAATGAGTTCCGACCGATCAGTTTACTTAATAGTCTATACAAAATTATGGCTAAAATTTTATCACATAGGCTGAGCTTGGTTATGGACTCGATTATCGGTATGGAACAAACTGCGTTTATTAAAAACATGAGTATACTTGATGGTCCATTGGTTCTTAGTGAGGTCATGGCATGGATTAAGAAGAATAAAAAGAACCTGATGATTTTCAAAATCGACTTCGAGAAGGCTTTCGACTCATTATATTGGGATTTTCTTGACGAAACAATGTTGCAAATGGGATTTGGTTCTAAATGGAGGAATTGGATAGCTAGTTGTCTTTCTTCGGCTAAGGTATCGATTCTAATTTAACGGCGCCCCAACATCGGAATTTCGTATGCGAAAAGGGATTAGACAAGGGGATCCTATGGCTCCTTTCTTATTCGTTATTGCGGCGGAGGCTTTCAATGTAATGATGAAAGAAGCTTGAGACAAAGGTATCTTCCATGGGTCTAAAGTTCCTCGTGCGGATCAAACGATCTCCCATCTGCAATTTGCAGATGATACAGTAGTATTTGGAGACTGGTCGTCATCAAATCTTTCTAACCTCATTCGCATATTACGGTGCTTCTACCTCTCTTCAGGTTTGAAAATAAACCTTAATAAAAGTAATCTATTTGGTATTGGTGTTTCAAGAGAGGAAGTTGATTCCATGGCAGCTTCCTTTTCTTGTAAGGTTGGAACTTTGCCTTTCAATTACTTGGGCTTACCTATTGGTGCTTCTCTTAACAAGGTTGAATCATGGTCCCCCGTCATCGATAGATTCCTTAACCGCCTCTCTAAATGGAAATCAAACTCTCTTTCCATAGGTGGTAGATTGACCCTCCTCAAATCGGTTCTTGGTAGTTTGGGCACTTATTTTTTCTCTTTTTTTAAAACTCCGGATAAAATCATTAAAAAGTTAGAAAGTATTAGATCTAATTTTTTCAAGGGGTCTAAGGAGAATGAAAGAAAGATTCATTGGGTTTCATGGAACCTCATTCTCAATAATAAACAAAAGGGGGGTCTGGGAGTCGGTAGCCTTAAAGCACTTAATATTGGTTTATTAGCAAAGTGGATTTGGAGATTCAAATCTGAGGAAAGTGGGTTGTGGAAGTCAATTATACAAGCTTTCCATGGAGAAGATGGTGGTATTTGTGGTTCTAACCCGTCTGGTAAATTCCCGGGGTTGTGGCGTAACATTCTTAAAGTCTTTAAAACTTGTGAGAAGGTGAACTTTCCTCTAAATACGTGCTTCCAACAGTCAATTAACTTGGACCATACCCGTACAGTTTGGTTGCTAGATCACTCGGGGTATTATTCTGTTTCTTCTTTAAGACATGCTTATGATGACCTCACACTATCGAGCATTGTAAATTTCGAGTTTGACTGGTGCAGGTGGGTTCCCCAAAAAGTTCTCATTAACGCATGGAGAGCGGCTCTAAACAGACTACCAACTAAGGTGAATCTGGAAAAAAGAGGCACGATTCTACTTTAGACTCACTGCCCTCTATGTGGTGATATGGAAGAAAATGAGGATCACGTATTCGCGCAATGTTCTTTCAGTAAACAGGTCCTTGCCAACGTGTGCAGTTGGTGGAATATCGAGCTGTATGAAGTTCACGATATGCGTGGCCTACTTAATTGGGGCAGGAGGCTGAACTTCAAAGGTAACATCCTCAAGGGATTTTTGGGGATGATCTATTCATATATTTGGGTCATTTGGAAGGCAAGAAACCATAGAGTCTTCTCATCAACAAATGGGCATAATGCTAGTTGGGCCTTTTGCAATCTGCAAGCCTATTCATACTTCTGGATACATCACAGGAGTTCAAAAGAATTGGGAAACCTCTCTTGGAGCAGCTGGAGTCTGGTGTCATCTAGTGTTTTCTCTTAATTGAGTTGGTATCTTTTTGGTTTCCCTTTGCTTTGTTGTATTTGGTTTCACTTTATGGTTTTCATGTATCTGGACTATTTTGGTGTGCTAGTCCCTGGCTAGCTATTTTAATTAATATATCCATATGTTGCATCAGGGTATGTGATGGCGGAGCCATAGCATGCTCCTGGTGCGACATTTTTGCCGTTAAAAAAAAAACTCTTAGTTGAATGTTCATATTACCATGGGCTCGACCTATTGACAATATTAGGTCAAACTTTTTATTTATAATACATCTTCATATTCTTATTTTTACCAAAATTTCAATATTCTACAATAATATAAGTAGCTCTTTACTTCGTCATAAAAGTAGTATGATTACTTTGATCGTGCAAACTATGTAAATCTTTCCGAGTTATTATATGTTTTCATGCATTTCTATCAACTTTTACCGTTTCTTACTTTTAACATAAATTACGTCGATTAATTTGTTATAGCTTATTAAGAATTACAATGGTACAACCATTTTAGTTTGTTGGACAAGTTTCTAGGATCTAAGGTTTGATTATCAAATTTTTTTAATTTTCATAATGTTTAATAATTGTTATTTTTAAGTAAACTTTTTTATCACGCGAACATTTAATTTAATAAATTTATCACGCGAACTTTTTTAATGTACAGATGATTTGTATATTGTCCTAATATAAATTTGTTTAGTTTGACAAAATATTACGAAACATAAATTCTTTTCAAAATTATCAACCTTTTTCTATTCTCGAATAGCGAGAGAATCGTATGGTTTTGTCTATGTCGCAATATTTACGGACTTCCCCATACAAAAATCCAAACACTTTTTTCCAAATGATTATTTAACCGTACGTATAACCTTTCTGTCTACAAATTCCTAAACCTATGAAATGACAAATAAACACCATTTTTTAAACTTAATACTTGCAAACGCCACCTTTTTTTACTTTACTTTTGACGGAAAAAACAAGCTATTTTATATAATTTAATACACTTTAAATGATTTTTGACATGTTTGATTTATTCCCGTTGTTTCCTTTTCACTTTCTTCTTCTACTAGCTTAACATATTATTACTTAAATATAAACCTAATTGACTGCATTTTCATATGAATAAGTTATTTCGTTATATATGAAATGTCTATTTCGCGATTCGTATGTATTTATGAATTTTAAATTATTTTCTAGTATATGCATTTAAATTTTATAAAGCTGATCAATAATGACTCTTACGACATGCAACGTTACATTAAAATTGGCATTTGCAGCGACATATTAAACAAATTGTTAACGAGATAGTACATCTTGCCACAACCACCGCTATATAGCAACAAATGTAGTATGTCACAGTTTAGCGACTTTATAGGTGAACATTGTTCTCATGTCAGACGTTAGTATTAAATATGCCACTATCACAAAGAGACTTTCGTAGCCTTTTAATATTTTTTGAACGACAAAAAAGAATTTCATTACTAAAAGCTAGCAAGAATCTAGAGTAAATATACATGAAACAACATCCCACACTAAAACATAAATAATAGATTGCAACACTAAATAACCTATTGTATTTTATTATTATCTTCCATCTATGTTTAATCAAAGACAAGCTTGGTGATACTAATGTCTTGCTTGAATCACCACTCGGAAACATATTCCCTATCTTGTAAAATCTAATTCACCACATCATATCTAATTACCATTTAAGGAATAATAATATAGTTGCAGATAGAATTGGTTGTCCGGGTGGATGAATCGA
Source organism: Pulicaria dysenterica (assembly GCA_947179395.2). Classification (NCBI taxonomy): domain Eukaryota; kingdom Viridiplantae; phylum Streptophyta; class Magnoliopsida; order Asterales; family Asteraceae; genus Pulicaria; species Pulicaria dysenterica. Next base: position 109,359,857 of record OX359290.1, on the reverse strand, counting down.
TCTTCTCTTTTTTGGGGATGCATATAAACTCCAAGTCTCCAACATGAAAAGAATCGCATACGTCAACCATTGTCCAGAAATTTGAATCAAAATTGGCTAAGTGGAAGAAGAATTCTATTTTTAGTGGTGATTTTCTCACTCTCATCAAATCGGTACTCTCCGGTTTGGGATTCTATTTTAAAAGATCAATTCCCGTGTTTTTATAATAGAGTCTCAAACAGAAACGCTTTGGTGGGCTAATTAATCGGGTAACTAGGCCGGTTATTCTTGGTCTTGAAATATTGATGTTTCGGGGAGGCTTGGTGGTAGGGAACATGCTAAATTTTGCATGTTACTAGATTCGCTAAACTCTATCTCCTTAAAAGCTAACACACCGGATAGATGGATATGGAAGTTGAACGAACATAAACGTCAACCAAGTAAGATGTATGATCAAGAAAACAACATCACAAAAGGTGTGCCGACAGTAAACTTTCTTGATTGAAGATTTTGCTAAAAAAGTTCTTATATTTATGTGGTCAAAGAAATGTCAAAGTTATATCTCTTACAACATATGTAATCAACTATCTACTTTTTTTTTCTACTTCTTGTAGAAAGAAATAATTTGTAACACTATATTATAATCTATAATGAATGTCGCCTTTTAAAGAAATAATAATAATAATAATAACAATAATAATAACAATAATAACAACAACAACAACAACAACAACAACAACAATAATAATAATAATAACAATAATAATAATAATAATAATAATATTAACAATAACAATAATAATAATAACAATAATAATAATAACAATAATAACAATAAAAATAAAAATAATAATAATAATAATAATAATAAAATAATAATAATAACAACAACAACAACAATAATAATAACAACAATAATAATAACAATAAGAATAACAATAAGAATAACAACAATAATAATAATAATAATAATAATAATAATAATAATAATAATAATAATAATAATAACAATAATAATTATACCAATAATAACAAAAATAACAATTATAATAACAATAATAATAATAACAATAACAATAATAATAATAACAATAATAATAATAATAAGAACAACAACAATAACAACAACAACAACAATAATAATAATAATAAGTGTGTAAAAAATATATAATAACTTAAGTATATTCAACCCCAATATACTAAGTGACTGTTTGTTACTTAATGAAACCATCTAGCGCTAAATGTTAGATCGTTTAGTATATATGAATGAATACTATGTTGATTGAAACAGAAGAACGCTCCTAAATTATTATACCTAAAATTATAGCTCTTGTCTTGTTAAATAATCATATTTTATAATATAATATATCACTATTAAGGTTAAACTGGTATTTTGCATCATTGAAATTATTCATCAGAACCTTTATCAAACAATATGTCACATCCAGAGACAGATTCATATAGAGTCTTTGAATGTTCATATCACAGAATCATTTAGTGCTTAATCATTTTGTTTATAAAAAAATCCTTAAATAAACAAAAAAATATGTGTAACCTTGTAAGAGTAGGGTTGTAGTCACTTGAGAGTCATTTTTTCTTTACAGAAATTTAAAACATTTTACGCCTTTATAATAAGGTCATTTAACCTTTGTTGATATATCTTATCCGGATCAAACTATTATGGCTTCAAACCAATTTTCCTGCACCTCGGTTGAGGTTGCTTGTGCCTGTCTAAGGTCCCTTACCCCTATCTAAGGTTGATTACTACTGCTCTCATCCAGCTACTTTGAACTGTGCGAAATTAGTGCGTCTATAGCTATGTTATCACGTTTGTAATCCATCTATTAAGCCAAAACCAATTGACTATTAATGGAGTAGTCAAGGACCCATATTAAACAAATTACAAAGTCAGTTTTCGTCCGATATAAGACATTACTTATCATGCCCCCTCACATGTGACGTTTCTTTTTTTCACGTCTAACATGTGGATAATTGGTTACGTGGATGTGTGAACCTTGCTTTGATGTCATGTAAATTTACGGGCTCAAACTCAAAACTAATTAGTTATTATTGAAATAACCAAAGATCCTTATTAAGCACTCACAAAGTCACTTTATATGCGATGTAAAACATTACTCAACACCCAGGACAGAGACTAGCCTTTTGTTTCTAATATAATGGCTTAACTGCAAAAATCTATAACTTTTAATCTATACGTAGTTACGAATCTGCTACCAGAAAATTATTGACGAGTTTTACTTTGTACCGTCCAAAAAAGCCATTACTATTGATAAACCATCATATATATATATATATATATATATATATATATATATATATATATATATATATATATATATATATATATATATATAATGTTTTTTAGTAGTGTATACAAAAGAAACCATTATGTCTATTTTGTTTATGAATCTAATATGTTGAGAACAAGTAAATATGTTCATGTAGCTATCTAGAGTTCGATCTGTGTATAAATAAATCTCCATATGTTCGAGTTAAATTTATTTGTTTTATGTTCTATTCGGAATTAATAATGTATCTTCATATGTTTATGGTTTTCAACTTAATTATCTCTTTTGCATAATTTTTGTTGTGAATTTTGCTTATGTTTAATTTGTATTTTAAATCACTATAATATGTTATGTATAAAGAAGATAATTAACAAGAAATCCAAATTCGGATTTCAAAAATTTTCTTGAATAAAAAGTCAAAAAGACAATAGAATTAGGTTTCCTCATTCTGGAATCAACAGGTTTAAAAGAGGGTTTTTTGGTGTATCGATGACGTACCAATTTAGTAATTTACAGTTACATCATTTTCTCTAAAAAGTGTCATGTATGCACTTTTGTGTTTTTCTCCTCTCTCGTAAATCCACCATTAATTTCTATAAATCTAACTAGGTAATAATGACAATATATGTGAGTAATAATTGTCACGTTCTGCACGTATGAAATACGTATATATAAAAGTATTTATGTAGAGACGAGGGTTAGATCAAGCACTATCTTTCGTATAATATTACGAGAACCTATCAATGATTATTTATTGTTATAACTAATAATTTTTAATTGAATAGCAAGTCTATTAAATAATGACTTGTTTATCTTAATGTGATTAACGGTTGAGTAAGTATATATTTAACCAAATTACCATATTAATAAGTCATTTATTGTATTACAAATAATTCATACAATTTTGATACAAAAAATAGTTTTTGATCGTTTAAACTTTTCTCTACACGTATATGCATGTATGTGTGTAATAATTGTAATATATATAAAAGAGGAAAAGAGGAATAAGAAATTAAAATCGAGGAAGTTAATTATACGTGACGATAAGATAAAGAGTGCATTTAAACGGTTCGTAGGAATTGAAGTTTATATATATGCAGTTGAGTTGCTTCATATATGTGTGGGTATGCTAACTTCAATTACTTACGCCCCACACTGGTCGCTAGTGCCTACTATTTGTCTAACACAGCCAAAATTAACCCCCACCCATTTATACACGTACACACAAGTTTCAAGATGTTATCTCCTTTGTAAACAGATAAATCCTACATGTGAAAGCAAACTGTACGTCTCTTCAATTCGTCGTCTATATAGCGCCGTGTGATTGAGGGCAGCTAAACACATGCCATTGCTTCATATATAATAATCTAAACATATCAAACATAACCCATTCACACATCATACATACATACATATAGGGAAAGGTCCATTTAAATACCGATTTTAGTGTGAGTATTGTTGAGTAATGTCCCACATCGGACATAACGTGACTTTGTAATCTGCTTTATAAATGTCATGCGCTACTCCTCTCATAACCAATTGATTTTGAGTTAGAACCCCACAAACTTACAAGTATAACGAGAACTCTAACCTTAGCTGTTGATTTGATAGGTGGAATTCATAAATGTCGAGCGTGAGAGGTTTAAGTGTAGCAGTGTGTTGAATTCATAGATGGGTGATGACTTTAAATAAGAAAAATTGAACGACTCAGATTGGTTCTCACAATATATATATATATATAGTATATAGTGTTAGGATCAAGGGAGAACGCTCTTAAATAGAGAACAGAGAGAACACTTTTGAAACTTTGATTTCATTGATCAGATTGTTCAAAAATTGTGACAATTTATTATTTAGTTATTTGATTCTATTGATTATCGGATTTAAAATATGTCACGTTTTTTTGATAATATGTTCGAATATAATCCTGATGCATCGATTCATACAAAAGTGTTATTTGATGCATCAATGCATCAAAATTTTTAAATTGTTAATAATTATAAAAATAATTTTGATTTTAAGATTTAGGATGTAAAGTTGACTTTTGGGTAGCTATGGGTGAACATGAACGTAAAAAAGAAATAATAAATTACAAGTTTACACGTGTTCTCTCTGTTCTCTATTTAAAAGGGGTCTCACTTGAAACTCACCCTATATATATATATATATATATATATATATATATATATATATATATATATATATATATATATATATATATATATATATATGTGTGTGTGTGTGTGTGTGTGTGTATATGAGTGTGTACACGCGAACGCATTTATGCGAAGATACATACACTTGTCTTTAAATATCTATATATGTAGAATATCATTGTTTCTAGGTTGTAAAGTGGTCGTATATCATATAAATTACAAGGTATTTTCATTAAAAATAGTTAAATCTCATTTTTCCCGTGAATGGTTTAGTACTTGAAGTTATATATTTTCGTCGATGTCTTGCGTTTACAATCGTATATAGTTTCAATTGTATCGGATATCTCGATCGTATTTCACATCTCACCAATCGTATTTGAGCTATTGCATTTCTCACCAATAATTCTAATTGCAATTCACAAGGTGCAGAAGAAAAGGTTGTCACATCTTCTGATTCTGAAAAAGTTCGAAAGTGTAGGTCTTTCAAAGAGAAAGAAATCAAGGTGGTTCTTATAACAGTGTATGCAGGTGAATCATCAAAAAGTGTTGTGCATCCGAAAACCACTCATTCTAAGGATGATCGTACTACACTCAAGTCATACACGAATAAATTCATAAACAGAGTCAAACTTCGGAGAAAGCTTTGAAATGAAAGTAAAGATAATTTTGAATAAATGAATCAACAATGTTGTCTTCCGCAAAACAATTGTGGTTATATTTCTCGATCTACTCCTCATCGTGTTGCTTGTCTATTTGTGTGTGTTAGTCAAACAAGACCATTCTCGAATGCTAACACGAATGCACATCTTCCCAACTTGCCTGGGTAAATATCCATTTGTGGTTCGCTCCGTTAAACATCTCTTAGGACTTCCTAAAGAGAATATTTGTATATAACCACATCACTTTTCACTGGTTATGTACGATAAGAAGATATATGTTTGAAAAATCAAGTGGGAGCAAGGTAATGAAAATGTCTCAAGTCATTGTTGAAGATCAAGAGCTACATTCGACGTGGAGTATATTTTGTGTTTGATGAAAAATAACAAGAATGCCGAAACTGAAAATTCCCTCAACGATTATTCTCTGTTTATGCTTCAGATCAAATGTTCTAGCGAAGAAGACAATCTTCGTTTATTATGTTTTATTTGTACAATGAACACAAAGGGGAGAACGTTAGACCTAAATTGTGGTCATTAATTATACTATTTTAGTTAAAGTTTGCTTATAGTTGTATTTCCTAGAAGTATAGAGTATATTGTCAAAATACATGATAGGTATATAAACAATGTAACTAACCATATTTCATTTAATCATTTCAATATTTCAGATCAAAGTGTGTTGTAGGTGTTTTCTCTCATGTGCATACTAATATCATACATTATTATTGTGAATTTGCTTTAATTATCATTGATACTTGATACAATTGGGAATATACAGAAATTGACATGATCAAACCGAGCTACTCAAGCTTGAAACGAGCCGAGTTTGAACAAGATTGAGTCGTAAAATATGGACTCGTTAAAACTCGCAAACCTAAACAAGCTCTATATATAATATTATTTGTGTTTTATATACTTAATATTTATCTAAAAATTGTAAAAAAGTTGAAAATTTACAAATCTTCTTATACATTATTTGGATAGAAGGAAAAGGAGGCCTTAAAGTTAACAACCTCATTTACTAGTTTTAATTTTAGTTAGGCCAAATAACTAGTGAATTGTTGAAGTTCAAACATAAAATTAAAAATCAATACAGTTTAAACTTAAATAGTAAGGGCGTCCAAACTTAATATTGGACTATGCTAAGTATGTTTAAATTCTAAATGATTTGTGGTTATTTAAAATTAAACCCCAAGCTTGAAAGTGTGGAAGTGCAGTTTCCATAAATTTATCTGAAAGCTAGTACGATTCTTAACTAATATTGTATAACGATGCACTATAATTTTTAATTATAAACTTTGAAATTAATTTATAGTTCATGTTGATTTATAAAAGATAATTAAAATCTTTAAATCGTTGCGTTTGTTATAAGTATCAAATAATTCAAACACTTGAGTTTTCAATTTGTTTGAAAGCATTCAATTTCTCAATAACACTTTGTATAAAATTGTAAAATATGTCATCGTCAAATTATATCCATTTTCAAATGATTAATTAATCAATTCAGAACACACGTCACTTTAGAACCTTAATTAATCTGTAAAAGCTAGCTCGAATTTTAGCTACTAATGTGTAGACCCGATCGATGTTGACGTTTGACTTGATCGGTTTTCTCAAGATGCAAGATGGCCGATCTCACCATCCAACGTCTTCCCACTTTTCTTTTTAGTTTATTTATCCAATCATGTTTGGATGGTTATCATGAACAAAAATGAAATATCCTCCTATTTCATCTTCCTACTCACTACAACTTAACATGTAGACTCCACTAATTCTCTTTCTTCATCTTATCCATTGATTTTGACACTTGTGATAATCATGTGAGTATGAGGATAAGTAGGAAGATAAATTAGGAGGATATATATCATCTCTCTTTGAGAAATTATATTGTTGACGTGTAGAATGTAATATATGAACAAGTATTTATAACACAACATAGTTGACAACATTGTAGTTATTACAATTTGCAATCATAATCGACAACAACTTAATTAAGAGTTCTAAAATGAGCATGTATTATCATGTATGAATTTGTGAAATAGTTTGACATCTTTTGACGGTTGCACCTCGGTTTGACAATGGCTCAAATTTGATTTCCTTGAGTAAATTTTTTTGAGTCTGATCATGTCATGGACTAAAAGATTTTTCTAACTCTTGATGCAATTATTCAAGTCCATTAGAATTTCTTAGTTATTTAGAGTAATATAAGGATTTTAGCTAAGCTTGGTAATGGGTCAAGATGATAAAGTATGCATGTTCGTACAAACTTAACAGTTCTAGACTAAAAAATAGCTGAGGTCATGGGGCCGTGCAACTTTGAAGGGTCTACTGAGGATGGTAAGAATTTTTTTTTTTCTTTCAAAACAGCAAGATAAAACCATCATGGAGTACCGCTAAGACGGTGACGTGGGTATCGTCGTAGATTGACGTTTCGTAGAAACCAATTAACGGTAACTCGCAATCAAGTGGTGTAAAATTCTATTTTTATAAATATATAATGATTAGTATGTTTATTATTATTATTATTATAAAACTTTGACTATCTATTTATTTAAGATGAATAATCAATTTTGACTTTTAAATGTTAAATATAATAAGTCAATTATTTTAATATTTTGACTTATTATATTAAAACGTTATGCTATAACGTTAAACAATATTTTATATACGGTTCTAACATTCTTTTAGAATTATTAATATTAAGATTATTTTATGTATTGTTTAGTATTAAATCTATAATACGTATTTGGATAAATTATATTATTATAAAATTAATAGTAAAAATTTGAAGATTTTATATACGGTTCTAACATTCTTTTAGAATTATTAATATTAAGATTATTCGATGCTCATTTCCTTCACTTTTTTTATTATTAAGTATCTTTATATATCAATATCTGATATTTATTATATTCAAAACCGAGTCAATTATTACACGTATATTTAATTAGTTAATACATAAAACATAGTATATAATGTTGACATTCACTTGTTATTCGTTTCTCGTCGCATGTTTTTGTTTATAAATTAGGAATCAAAATCTTGTACAAATCTCCACATAAAGTGACGTCATTTAGGCTAATATTCTTAAAAGATGGTGGCTTTTCGAAGCAGTAAAGGTTTATTTATATAATCAAAATCACACAATACAGTTTTTTATATTTGTTTAATTAAAAACACATATTACCTAATCTACATTTATTATTATTTATAATAAAATTTAAATATTTAACATTTAGGATTAAAAAACAAGTACCGCTATATTAAAGAGGTTTTGGTTAAAACATCTTGAATTGTAATGACTAGATTAGGATTAATAACTGCTAGTGTCAGGAACTAATTGGAATCTTTAGTCTTGTTAATAGTTGCGGTTATGAAAAGTGAAATTACTTGGACATAATTTCTTTTTATAAAAATAAATAAATGAATAAGGTACGTGGTTAATGAATTGGTGCATATATAAAACAAGACGATGGCAGAAGGGATAGGATCAACGGGGTTTGTGTTGATTCCAATACATGATCGACATATAAATAAATTTTGTAAGTATGCATCGTGTCTCTATCTTCATTAAGGTTTCTGTCATTTTGTGATATTCCTTTGTTGACATGCAAATACTGTCACTCTTGAAGGATGGACCCTATTCATGCATGTTTTTTTTTGTCATGCGTCCTCACTTGTATCTACTTTGCTTATAAATACAATAGTTTTTAAAACTATAAAAACATAAGTCTCATTACTAAAAAGGGTATTACCATGTTTAATTTAAACTCTTCATTTTCATATTAATTAAATCAAAGCAAAGTCACACTATCTATAATATTGGATTCATTAAACAATTTAGGATAATCGAGTCACTCAGATATTGACGAATCTTTTAAGTCGTCAACTATAAACACAATTATCCATCTTTTCTCATGGCCGATCTTTGACTCAACCTCACCCTCACACTTGTGGCATCACTTTAAAATACAACCATAACCACGATGACCACCATCGCTGCCAAGCCTTACTTTCTTCATCTACGTTGTTTACATTCACCATCACTAGTTGTACCATAACCCTAAATACCCAAACCTTTACCATTAACATTGCTTATAGCGAAGCCGTCACCACCATCCTACCATGGACCCTGAATACCCATTTAACAGGTTCACAATCATCTGCCACCATCATCCTCATAAACCATATTTTCAAGTTGTATTTACTGAAGAATTTCACAGACGAAATAAACGAACACACCACAACTCAAAACTTTCCCAACATCAACAGATCTTCATTCAATCTGAAGGTTTTACACAACTTACAATTAACAAATCTCACTACAATCACACTCACTCTCAAGATATGAACATGAATCGTATTATTGATTGAAAACTAAGAACCCTAATATGTTTACAGAGAGAACTAATGAACTACCGGAGAAAAGTAATTTTTCTTTCTTTGGTTATTAACAAAATGAACCTGTAGATCCACTTTTAGCTACAACCGTGACCTCCAAATGACTTTTCACAACCAATCCTCAAACTATAATGAAAAACCACAAATAACCCCTGTAAAATAAAAAACATAACAAGAAGAGACCAAATATAGTAACAACTAACAGGTTAAGCTGCACATAACAACAGAACATTTCAACACCCTCCCTCAGCTTAAACCTGAAAAACATTTAACAAACCTAACTTTCCAACTAAAACATTATGCTGAGCAATAGAAAGAGGTTTAGTAAAAATATCAGCAACTTGAAGAGTTGTGTGAACTTTAACAACCTTTATAATACCCTCAGAAACTTTGTCCCTTACAATATGAATATCTATTTCAACATGTTTGGTTCTTTCATGAAGAACAGGATTAAGAGACAATAGAATAGCAGACCTATTATCACAAAATATGTTAACAGGAAGATCACATTTCAAATCCAAATCTTTCATGAGTTTAATAACCCAAACAACTTCACAAGTAACCGTAGCTAAGGCACGATATTCAGATTCTGTAGAAGACCTAGACACAGTACTTTGTTTCTTACTTCTCCAAGTAATGAGAGAATCTCCCAAATAAAGACAATATCCAGTAACTGACCTCCTTGAGTTTATGCACTTGGCCCAATCTGCATCAGCCCAAGCAGACAAACTCAAAGAAGCACTTTTGGTAATTTTAACACCAAGACCAGGACACGACTTAAGATATCTCAGAACCCTAATGGCAACTTTAAGATGAGAAACACGAGGAGAATGCATAAATTGACTAAGACACTGAACAGTAAAAGAAATATCAGGCCTTGTGTTAGTGAGATAAATCAATTTTCCAACTAGTTTCTGAAATTCAGAGACATTACTCAACAGTTCATCATCAGCATTAACACCTTCACTGTTCAACACAACATTCACTTCAAGCGGAGTACCAACAGGTTTGGAACTTAATAAACCAAATTCATAAAGCAATTCAAGACAGTATTTTCTTTGAGATAAACAGAGCCCAGTATCAGTTTTAACAACTTCAATGCCCAAAAAATATTTTAAAACCCCCAAATCTTTAATGAGAAATTTTGACTTAAGAAACCCCTTGACTTTCTCAATCTCAAGCTTACTACTACCGGTTACAATCATGTCATCAACATATACTAACATAACAACAATGTCAGAATTGGTTTTCTTAATATACACAGAATAATCATTTTTGCTTTGAACAAAACCAAATTCAAGAAGAGAAAGAGTAAGCTTCTCATTCCATTTTCTGGGGGCTTGTTTCAAGCCATACAGGGACTTAACCAACTTGCACACTTGAGTATCATTTTTTGAAAAATACCCAGGAGGTAAAGACATATACACATCTTCATCAAGATCACCATATAAGAAGGCATTATTTACATTTAACTGATAAAGATCCCAATTAAACTGAACAGCCATAGTTAAGACACTTCTAACAGTAATTAATTTTGCAACAGGTGAGAAGGTCTCATCAAAATCTAAACCTACTCTTTGACTATAGCCTTTAGCAACAAGCCTTGCTTTAAACCTTTCAATTTCCCCATTAGACTTGTATTTAATTTTGAAAATCCATTTACACCCAACAGGTTTTCTTCCCTTAGGAAGATCAGTTAAAACCCATGTTTGATTTCTGTTAAGGGCCTCCATTTCCTCATTCATGGCTCTAACCCAGTTAGGATCCTTAACAGCTTCTTCAAATGAAGTGGGTTCAATGGACTTGTTAAGACTAGTAGCAAAACAAGCAGCTTCTTTATCAAGTTTAGAATAGCCAACCGTTCTCTCAATTCCATACTTATACTTTCCTTCCACAACAAAGTCGTCAAACCTAGAGGGTAATCTTTTATCCCTGCTAGACCTCCTAAATCCAAGAGAAGGAACTTCTAGGACAGTCTCAAAGGTATCATTAAGACCATTGATAGATGACTCACCCTTAGTATTATAATGATTTTGATCATGATGATCACTGACACAGGTATCCTCCAGCTCCTCTGAAACGGTTGCAGGGGCCCTACTACCTTCCTGAGACAGAGGAGGGTTGAGACCTTGAGCTAATTCAGAATTATTTTCATCATAGGGTATAGGGCTGTTTGTAACCACTTGATATAAAGAGTCAAAGAAATTTGATTGATCCAAACTAGACGGAACAGATTGTGAAATAGAACCATTATCAGTATTAGACATTTTAAAAGGAAAAACAGACTCGTAAAAAGTAACATCCCTAGAAAAGAACACTTGTTTAGTTTCAAGACTATAAAGTTTGTATCCTTTTTTTACATTTGAATATCCAATGAACACACACTTTTGAGATCTAGAAGAAAATTTATCAGAAGTGTTCAGATTCGTGGAAAAACATAAACACCCAAAAACTTTTAACAGATGATAATCAGGTTTTGACTTGTAAAGAACCTCATAAGGAGATTTCCCACCTAAAACAGAACTGGGTGTTCTATTTATTAAGAAAACAGCAGTTAGAATAGTTTCACTCCACAATTTTAAAGGTAAACCAGATTGAAAGAGAAGACTTCTAGCTACATTCATTAAATGTCTGTGTTTTCGTTCACAAATCCCATTTTGTTGAGGAGTGTACACACAGGTAGTCTGATGCACGACACCTTCTTTTTCAAAAAAAGAACTAAATCTGTGATTAACAAATTCTGTTCCATTGTCAGATCTGACAATCTTAACATGTTTTGAAAACTGAGATTTTAACATGTTTAAAAAAATAGACAGGTATTCAAAAACTTCGTCCTTAGACTTCAAGAGGTAAACCCAAACAGCTCTACTAAAGTCATCGACAATAGTCAAGAAAAACCTAAATCCATCCCTAGTAGTGACATGATAAGGTCCCCACACATCTACATGTATAAGATCTCCTACACTTGAGGTTTTATGGTTGCTAAGAGGAAAGGGCTCCCTAGTTTGTTTAGCTTTGTGACAAACATCACAAGGGGGAGAGATCGAGTCTTTTCCTCCAACAATATCTTTCAAAACATTAAGAACCTGATCAGAAGGATGACCAAGTCTGTGATGCCAGACAGACCTAGAAACACGTTTACTAGGAACAAAGGAACTAGAAAGACAATTCACATTAGACTCAGAAAAATGATAGAGACCTCCCTGTTCACTACCAATCTCCACCTTCGGTACAGTTTGTAAATCCTGAGAGTTACAAACATAACATTTATTTTCATCAAAGAAAACACCACAGCCAGTATCTTTAGTAAGCTTATGAACAGATAACAGGTCAATATTGAACCCTGGTATGACAAGTACATCATTGAGGAGTACATTTGATAAAATTTGTAAATTTCCAATTTGTGAGATATTGGCATGAGTACCATTAGGATGATCAACATGAAGTTTAAGATCAGAAACATCCACACAATTTTGAAGATCATTTGAGGTACTTGTCATATGCTGGGAAGCTCCAGAATCCACAACCCATTTTCTTTTCATAAGCTTAGAATTATTCAATTTAGACATATTTGAAGTAGCATACATACCCGACATATTGGATGAGACATCTCCTAAGTGACCTTTCTCATTGATTAAGCTTAGAATTTTAGATATTTGATCACTGCTTAATTGAGGAGGAGGTTGGGAGTTTGAAGAGACCGTATTTTCAGTAACCGAGTTGGACTTGGGTGCTTGAAAACTTGAAGAATTTTGGAAATTTGATGGTTTCTTAGACTTAAAGTCCTTTGGATATCCCACAAGTTTGTAGCATCTATTTATAGTATGACCTTTACAATTACAGTGCTTACAGATCAAATTTGGATTAGGTCCTCTATTGTTACTGCTATTCTTTTCTTTGTTATCAGGACCTTTAGAGGCAAACACAGAAGCTTGGGACTTATTATTTGCAGAGGAGGTGGAATTAGCAGAGTTCTTAAGGGATTCCTCTCTTGAAAGGGTAGAAAAAGCAGACTGAACAGTTGGAAGAGTTTCAAGCATTAAGATGTTACTCCTTATTTGACTATAGGAGTCATTTAATCCCATAAGAAACTGCATCAATTTCATTTGATTTTGGAAAGAAAGTCTTTTTTTGATTTGCAGCACAGGTACACTCAGTGACCCCTGTCAGTGAATCAAACTCCTTCCATAACCCATTAAGGGTGTTGAAGTAGTCAGAGACACTGTCATTGCCTTGAGTGAGAAGATTGATTTTTTGGAAAACATTATATATAACGGATCCATTTATTTTCTCAAAAGTTTCTTTCAACTCCAACCAAAGACTCCTAGCATTATCAGATAGCACATAAGCAGCAGCTATAGAATCAGACATAGATGAGAGAAGCCAAGACACAACCACAGCATTAACTCTGTCCCATTTAAAACCTTTGGAAGAGGAAGCAGATTCCTCAGAATCAGAAGGTCTGGGACAAGTGCCATTAATAAAACCAAGTTTGTTTCTGATAGTAAGAGCACGAACAGTGGCTGTAGCCCAAGCTTGGTAATTAATAGTACCATTCAGTTTAAAGTTGACTATAGTAACACAGCTAATATCATTTGCATGAAGAGACAAGGGGTCATCAAGATTTATAACCCCAGAATCAGCACCTTCCTTAGGAGGAGGAGACTCAACAACCATAATGAAGTAGGCAGGAAGAACAATCAAACAGAACACAAACCAACTAAAACAAAACAGATATAGACAACCAAAGATACGAACTACCAGAGTCACACACGGTCTGTTTAATTACCCTTCCGAACTCACCAGGATTCACACCTCTTGAGGAGGTAGTCAAGGCACAGTCACGAAAAAAGGGAATAGCAGACACAAGGTAACAAGATGGCAGAAACAACAAGAGAAGAGACAGGAACAAACACAAGAAGTCGACTGTAGACCACTTATGTTGGATCAAGAAAAAACTTACAGTGGTTTGCGATAAAATTCACTCGACAGAGCGAACAAACAACAGAGAGTTTCAAGGAAGCCCTACCATTAGAGTTAAATGGAGAATCAGTAATTCACCTTTCCAGCAGCAGAAATTTACCCGAACCTGCACAGAAAAGCACGAAAACCAGAAATTAGGTTTAAAGAACAAGGATCGTGAAGATATTCGATCCCTGGAATTTGAGAAGTACACTATAACATCGAAGATTAGTAGATACACACACAATCTCAGGAGATTTACAGATAGTGATGACCGATCGACAAGAATATAAGAACTTAACAACAAGAAATTAGGGCTAATAAGTCGGAGAGATACAACCTGACGAGGACAGCGAAAGCTACGATGCAGATCGCCAAGAATCTCGAGCCAATGGCTCTGATACCATGAAGAATTTCACATATGAAATAAACGAACACACCACAACTCAAAACTTTCCCAACATCAACAGATCTTCATTCAATCTGAAGGTTTTACACAACTTACAATTAACAAATCTCACTACAATCACACTCACTCTCAAGATATGAACATGAATCGTATTATTGATTGAAAACTAAGAACCCTAATATGTTTACAGAGAGAACTAATGAACTACTGGAGAAAAGTAATTTTTCTTTCTTTGGTTATTAACAAAATGAACCTGTAGATCCACTTTTAGCTACAACCGTGACCTCCAAATGACTTTTCACAACCAATCCTCAAACTATAATGAAAAACCACAAATAACCCCTGTAAAATAAAAAACATAACAAGAAGAGACCAAATATAGTACAACTAACAGGTTAAGCTGCACATAACAACAGAACATTTCAACATTTACTCATATGACAACGATTTGAGCATAATATAGGTTTTCAATTGAAGTGGTATCAATTTTCATCACAAAAGCACTCATAGAGGTTTTGTTTGTCATTTTGCATGAGGGTAGAGCGTTAGTGGCATCATGCCACTACGTGTGTGCTTGAGCGTGAAACATTTTCTAAAGATGGTGGATGATGTTATACAAATTAATGTCTGTTAAACTAGTTAGCAGATCTGGACACATTGTTGCACACATCTGACACCTAGGAGGTCATTAGTGTGATTTTGATCGACAGACATTCCTCGATGAACATATTCAACCATGAGAGGGCCCTCTCTTATTAGAGGCTACTCAAGAACCTATCACATCCTTTCATGCCTCGGAATGATATTATAAGACGATGAGAAATGTTATTAGTGTAATACTATTATTATTTCAATAATACCAATAAGAAATTATAAATACATGACTATATTTCACATGTTTGATGCACAACTTTAACATGTCACATCTTCGATTCACAATTCTAACATGTCTCATAGAAAGTATTAACTATAATTATGTTAATATATCAATAATACCAATAAGAAAGTACGTTCGTACTTGATCTTTATATTCAAGCATTAGTCTCTATACTTTTGGCCCAACTTTGTTTTCGAATTTCCATTAGATCACCACATGTAAGACTGTAAGCACTAGGTAGTCTAGTCGAAGCCAGGGAATTAACGCACAATCTCATTCTACCCTCGAGAGGGTTGACAAAAGAAATCAATGCTTTGACGTGCAAGCAATAAATAATGTGTCTTAAGCATGATACGTGTCATTTAGATTGGTGGTATACCGGCCTAATATTTATTAGGTTTAAGTATTAGAAGTTATTGTTCATTCCAATGGTTTAGCCATATTTTATATAACTCCAATTTAAATTAAATTTACATACAAATCTAAAAGATTCATTGTCACTAAAATTTAAAAGTCAAAAGTTTTAAACTTATGTTCAAAACAAATTAATGATAATCTCATTTAAGAAAGGAAAATGATAAGTGATGTTTATATTACTTAACCTATGTAATGTTGCTTCACTCAAACTAGTTGTTCAGGTTGATAATATAATTCGACTTGTAAATTAAGCTGTAATGTAAACATTACATATCATTGGACAACTAGTTTATTGACCGTAAAAATGTAAACATCACTTATCATTTAGGTTGATAATATGTTGTTCAGGTTGATAATATGTTGGTTCTCTCAAACATCACTAAAATTTTGTATTAGTCACGATTCGTGTGTGAATTATTAGAGAGTGGCACACTTTTCTCGAATTAATTAAAAGTTGTTACCATTTAAAAGTCACGATTCGTGTGTGAATTATAATTAAGGCCAACTTGTAATTTACTATTAAAAGAACCTATGATTGTTTTCTTTTTTCTTATATTCTTCCCCGTGGAATAAACTTTCGACATAAACATCAGAGGGTTTACCATACGACCCTCCTCTGTACGTAGTGCCCTAACATGTTTTGTCTTTTAATTGTACATCATTAGCAACTTCTTTATCTAGCTTCGAGTTCAATATACTCATATTATCTTCACTTTTGGTCTTCCTGGCTATCCCCTGGTCGTGGAATGAGGATCCATGTTTAAAGAATACACATAACATGGCTGACTTTACTTCCTAAGATCAACACCCTTTGTAGTTCTTTATTTAACTTTGTTTAACACATAACTAATGTTAATTGTAATTCTTGTGGTCAAAGTTTGACCCGTTAACATGGAGCAATAGGTTGGAATGAACGTGGGTTATAGCTGCATGGGAGTAGCCTATATTTCAGCTTGGTTTGTTATTTCTTTTTGCTTATATTAGCTTCTTTATTTACTGTTCGATGTAAGCTTTTCGTATTCTTATGAGTGAAATAAAACACTAGAAAATTGCTCCATTTTAAGTTTGTATTTGCTTTGTTCTTGCTTGTTTTACTTTCAATTTTGAGGCCCGATAGCCAACACTTGGTATCAGAGCCCCGTTCATGCCCAAGTATCTTCGTTTCGAGCCAATATCGATTATCACGGGAGGAAGAGAGGGTGGTGGTGTACCATTTCAATGCCCGATGTTAACTTCGTCGAATTATACGACTTGGGCCATCCGTATGGAAGCTATTCTGGACGCACAGGGGTTGTGGGAGTCCGTAGTACCACCGCCCGGTCAGGCGGTGGATGAGAAGAAGAACAAGTCGGCTAGGGCATTCATCTCCCATGGTTTACCGGAAGATATCCTCCTGCAAGTATCGAAGAAGAAGACTGCAAACGAGGTGTGGGAATCTCTGAAGATACGATATCTCGGTGCTGAAAGAGTTCAGAAGGCAAGAATACACACACTCAAAAGTGAATTCGAAAACCTTACGTATGAAGGATGGGGAGACCATCGACGAATTCACCGGAAAATTGAGTGGCATGGTCTCCAAATACAACAGCCTTGGGGCCACTCTTGAAGATGGAGTATTGGTATGAAAGCTGCTTGATTCACTTCCGGATAAATATCTTCAACTTGTGGCGTCTATGGAGCAATATTCAGATGTTGATTCGATGCTTTTCGAGGAGGCAATTGGTCGATTAAAAGCATATGAGGACAGATTGCGTCTTCGAAACGGTAACGCCGGTGTGGAAGGAAACTTGTTGCTTACAAAAAGTGACGGAACAAATTAGAAGTCTTCTGGTGGTAGTTCTTCTTCGGGAGGAAGGGGACGTGGTTATAGTGATCGTGGTGGCTGGGGTGGTCGATGTAGAGGTCGTGGCCGGGGTGGTCACGGTAGTTCGAATGGGCAACGAGACGCTGGAAATACCTATAAAAAACCAAGAGATAAGAATCACATAAAGTGTTTCAATTGTGACCAATATGGTCATTACGCATCTGAATGTAGAGCACCAAAAAGGAAGGAGGATGAATCCAATCTCACTCAAACACTAGAAGATGAGCCTGCGCTCATGTTGAGTGTTTGTGGAGAACAATCAGAAACGATGGTACTGTTGAATGAAAAAAGGGTGTTTCCCAGTAGAGTGGAGACCAAGGAAGAATCTTGTGATGATGTGTGGTACCTAGACAACGGGGCTAGCAATCACATGACCGGCAAGAAGGCATTTTTTGCTGAACTTAATGAAAGTGTCACGGCGCAGGTGCGTTTTAGAGACGGATCAAAGGTACATATCGCTGGAAAGGGATCCATCTTGTTACAATGTAGAAATGGTGATCAACAGTTAGTTTCAGAGGTTTATTATAGTCCAGCCCTTCATAGCAATATCTTAAGCCTTGGACAACTGATTGAAATTGGCTACAAGGTGGAGATGTTCCATCATTTCTTGAAGATCCATGATGATGGGGGCGGTTATTTATGAGAGTGGAACGATCGAGAAACCGGTTGTACAAGAAATCACTTCATATTGTCCAGCCGGTGTGTTTAATGGCAAGAATCGATGACGAGGCTTGCAAAAGGCATGCACGTTTGGGTCACGTAAACTTCCGTCTTATAAATGGATGGTACAAAATGATTTGGTGCGGGGTGTACCAAAAATACAGCACCCATCACAAGTTTGTGAAGGGTGCATGATCTCAAAGCAAACAAGACAGTCATTCCCAAGAGAAACTACATGGCGGGCCAAGGAACCACTCGAGCTAGTCCACGCTGATTTGTTTGGACCAATATCCCCATCAACTCTAGCAGGTAATTGTTACTTTATGTTATTGTTGATGACTACAGTAGATATATGTGGATTTACATGTTGAAATCCAAGGATGAGGCTTTTGGGTGTTTTAAAGTTTTTAAGAAATCCAAGGATGAGGATTTACATGTTGATCGTGGGGGGGAGTTTACCTCCAAGCAATTTGCTATTTTTTGTGAGCAGGAAGGTATCTAAAGATAACTAACGGCACCGTATTCTCCCCAACAATACGGTGTGGCGGAGCGCCGTAATCGAACCATTTTTGAAGTAACAAGGTCAATACTAAAAACGATGGAAGTACCTGAGTTTTTTGGGGAGAAGCCGTTAGACATGCAGTTTCTATATTAAATCGAGTTCCTACTAAAGGCGTGCAGGGCATGACACCTTATGAAGGACTAAAATGCAGCAAACCAACACTTGAGCATCTTAAGGTGTTTGGGTGTGTTGGGTATGTGAAAACCGTGGGGAGTGACATTTCAAAGCTGAGCAATCATAGCAATCCAATGGTTTATTTGGGTGTTGAAACTGGATCTAAAGCACATCGCATGTTCAATCCAGATGTAAAGAAAATCGTGGTTGCTCGTGATGTTGTATTTGATGAAAAGAGAAAGTAGAGCTGGTCAAATGAGACTTCTCAAAACCCCATGACAAATTATTTGTGGTATGATGGCTTGTCCAGTGTGCAAAATGATGAACAAAGTACACTGGATCCATGGGTCCAGCCTCAAATCCCTGCACACGTTGATGAAGACTCATCGTTGTCATCAAACATTGGATCTCCAATCACAAGCCATAGAGATGAGCACACACCAAGCATGAATGTCGTCGGAACAGCAAGCTCAACGACAAGAGCTGAGTCTGCAGTGGGTTCATCAGCTTTGGACCATACACCGGTTCAAGGTTTTCGCCGCCTTAAAGACATTTATGATCAAACAAGTTCATTAGAAGTTGACATGGATGAATTCATGTTAACCGCAGACGAGCCTACAACCTTCAAAGAGACAGAAGGTGACCAAGTTTGGCGTGAGGCAATGAAAGCGGAACTTGGTTCGATCGAAAAAAAATCATACATGGGAGCTTACCAATCTTCCTTCAGGTCATCGTCCAATTGGACTTAAGTGGGTGTTTAAAGTGAAGAAAGATGTTGACGGTAATGTAGTTAAACACAAGGATCGTTTGGTCACCAAAGGGTACGTCCAGTAACAAGGAGTGGACTTTGAGGAAGTATTCGCTCCGGTGGCTCGATTGGAGACAATACGACTGCTGCTAGCATTGGCAGCGATGAAGGGATGGATAGTGCATCAGATGGATGTTAAGTCGGCTTTCTTGAACGGGGAGTTAAAAGAAGAGGTCTATGTGGAACAACCCGATGGATTTGTCGTAAAAGGGAAGGAGCATCAAGTGTATCGCTTGAAGAAGGCCCTCTATGGCCTTCGACAAGCACCACAAGCATGGAATACATGTCTTGATAGAGAGCTCAAAGGTTTGGGGTTCAAAAGGTGCTCGCAAGAACATGTTGTTTACCGATTTAATTGTTTGGATACAATTTTGTTGATAGGTGTTTATGTAGATGATTTGATTATCACGGGGTCAAGTGAAGATCAAATAGCAAGGTTCAAAAGAAAAATGCAACAGGTGTTCGAGATAAGTGACTTAGGTCACTTAACTTACTACTTGGGAATAGAAGTACGGCAAAACAAGGATGGAATTGAGTTGAACCAAGCTGGGTATGCTAAAAGGATACTACAATCAGCAGGTATGTCGGAATGTAACTCAACAAAAACTCCAATGGAACTTAAGTTTATCTTGTCAAAATATGAAATGGTGTTCCCGTGAACGCTACGGAATATCGACGTCTCGTTGGATGCCTTAGATATCTCCTACATACTAGACCGGATCTCACTTATTTAGTTGGAATAGTGAGCAGGTATATGAATGCCCCTAAGGAGAGTCATCTGAAAGTTGTGAAACAAATTCTACGTTATTTGAAGAGGACCTTGAAGATGGGTCTGTTCTACAAACAAGGTGGTGATGGGATGCTGATTGGGTACAGTGACAGCAGTCACGAAATGGATGTCGATGATCGTAAGGGCACCACTGGCACCATATTTTATTTCTCGAGCAGTCCAATAAGCTGGTCGTCGCAGAAGCAACAAACGGTGGCTTTGTCTTCGTGTGAAGCAAAATTTATGGCGGCAACAGCGGCGGCGTGTCAAGCTGTTTGGTTAAAGAATCTGCTTAAGGACTTAACAGGTTGGAATGACTCGTGCGTGAAGTTGTATGTGGACAACAAGTCTGCAATAGCTCTTATGAAGAACCCGGTAAGTCATGGTCGAAGCAAACATATCGACACTAAGTTCCATTTTATTAGAGAATGCATTGAGAAAGAATTAATTCGAGTTGAGCACATCAGTGGTGAAGAACAATTAGCTGATATCATGACCAAAGCCCTGCATCGTGTCAAGTTTGCTGAGATGAGAAGTCTGCTTGGGATGGAGACTCTAAAAGACAAGAATTAGGGGGGGGGGGGATGTTAATTGTAATTCTTGTGGTCAAAGTTTGACCGGTTAACATAGAGCAATACGTTGGAATGAACGTGGGTTATAGCTGCATGGGAGTAGCCTATATTTCAGCTTAGTTTGTTATTTCTTTTTGCTTATATTAGCTTCTTTATTTACTGTTCGATGTAAGCTTTTCGTATTCTTATGAGTGAAATAAAACACCAAAAATTTGCTCCATTTTAAGTTTGTATTTGCTTTGTTCTTGCTTGTTTTACTTTCAATTTTGAGGCCTGATAACCAACAATTAACAAGGAATATTTTCATATTTTAAAACAGAAGATGTCAAATTCCATATTTCATGTAATCTTTTAAAAATCAATCAACACAAATAGATGTTCGGGGGAAATGTCTAAGATCTATATCCGGCCATTTATCACGTTTAAATCTTTGAACTTGAAATTGCTCTAGCCACAAGTTGAAGAAGGGTTTTACACAGTAGCAAGTTCATGAACAAATTTAAAAAATTATGATAGTCTTTAAGCTGTAAAAGGAACATTGGTTTTAGAATTCTAGCTTAACAAATGCCACATTTCTCTTGATCCAAATTTAAAACTAGGGTTTAGTCTTATACGAACTAACTTGCAATATAATCGAACACCTTTTTACCCAATTTATAAAGATTTATTAAACTGGGAGTGAGTTGTAAAGAAGCTACTACATAGAACAAGATGGTGACATGGTGTTGATATATATGTCAATTTAAGGCCACATGCTTTAGCAATATAAGGACCATATCTGGACATGATTTAATTATAACATTCTTATATAATGGAAAATATAGTCCCTAAACAAAAGTTAAATAATAATTGTAAAGGTTTTTTAATCTAGAATTATTAGAGTTGTTTTTCAAAAAGATGTAATAACATATAGCAAATTCTATAAAATACCATTATCATAAGGAAATTGCCCAATTATAGTTTTATTGGGTCAAAAATGGTTTAATAATTAAAGTTTTATTTGAATTTCGGTTTAACCAATAATCAAAGGTCTAATGGTGAAGGGGGCTTGGGTGGAAGATCCAAAGGGCACAAGCTTACATCATATGAGCATTTCAGGGAAGGATTTAAGGAGCATTTCTTGAATTGTCCTAAATTTAACTTGGGTATTCTTAAGTCCTTATCCGTACGTAGTTGACAAATTTTATCTCGAATTCCCATTTTCCTACAAAGAAATTATAGTTGCCGTGTGGAGTTGCTGATACTCAAAGGCCCGGACCTTGATGGTTAAACTTCCGTTTTATTAAGCGTTTTTGCGACACAATCAAATGTGATTACACAATTGGTACTAGACACTTCAAAGCCATAGGATTGCTGGAAAATGGTTGTAATAGTTATTTCATGAACTTAGTCCTGAACCGTACTGTTTGGACGACTCTGATTCTGACGAGAGTTTAGAGTCGCGATATGGAATCCCTCCAACACTAGGAAGCCTTTGGGTTCCGTCATGTTTGGAGAAAAAGGAGGTCGTTAGTGAAGTAGGCATCGGGAGCTGGTTGGAGTCATTGCTTGAGTCACGATCAAGTTCGCAATCAAGGGGAGGATTCAACATTCTTCAAGTAGGAGAGATGTTTGTGGATATAAAGAAGGTTCAGTGGAACGATTTGCATGTAGTCCGTGTCGGTAATAAATATACATCGCCCGGTATGTATAAAATTACCACCCGCACTTGATTGCAAGTGTGGGGTCATTCGTTCGATTTCATAGTAAATAAATTCAGAGTCAAGCTAGAGACTCGGACAAAAACAAGCGCTTCTCGGGAGGCAACCCGTGTTTAGTTTAGGTTTGTCTTTCTTAGTTATTTCTTTCCTTTTTTGTTTCAACTTTGTGGGTGTGTTGTCTAGAAACCCTCACGAGACTACAACTCGTCCACTCGGGCTACCGAGAGGTTTAAAGGCTTGTTGCATACGCTAAATGCAACCGTGATTCCTACGAAAGTGAGTTAGGTTTGTTTGTTTTCTTTTGTTTGTTTAGTTTTAGCTGTTTGATTCTTAGACTTGATCTATTTTAACAATTTGCTCCGAGTGTTTTTCTTGCAGGTGGTTATGGAGTACGCGCTTATGCTGACATTTTGCTCAGTATTATCTTTATTGCTCCATGTGTGATACCCGAAAGGAGTTTTCTCTAACCTTTTTCTACCTTAGTGTTTGATTTTATGTACAATGGGGACATTGTACGATTTAAGTGTGGGGTATGAGTTTAGAAAAAGATTCCTAGCTTGAATTTCATTTGTCCTTGATTAAATCATGATGGTATTTGGGCTATAATTTTTAAAATTTTAATATCATTCGAGTAATTGTTAGGTATTGGTTGAAGGTGTCAAATGTTTGATTTGTGAACAAGTTCAGAGATTATACTTGGTATTTATGCATGATATTTAGTGGCTTTTCACCGTTCCAGAGAAAGTTCCATTTATGGTAACCAACTTTTAATTTTTGAATTAAATAAATAAATGGTTAAGCTCTTTTTGAATCTAAGCTTGACAAAAATAGGCTGAGTATGAATTTCTTCTTTTACTAATCATATGTTTGCAAAAGAAAAGAAAAGAAAGAAAAAAAGCCAAAGAGAAAAAATGAAAAAATATATGAAATGGCTGAAAAATATATAAGTCAAATAAGTGACCTTTGGGACTCGAACAAGTAAACTCTGAGGGGTGTTTTACACCTAATCACCTAAAGCCAACTGGTTTGGGATCTGTTGGGTCAAAGTTCGCTACATGGGTTTCATCGAAAGTCATAGACTTATATGAAAAATATAGAGCTTAAAAGATCAAAGGCATATGTCAAATAAAATTGTAGAATCTGCAATAAGTCTTGAGGTTGGGGGATTCCTAAGGGGTAAATTAACCATCAAAGATTCATTAATTAAGAGTTGGTTATATATAAAAGAGAAAGTACTTGGGATTGTGAGAAGTTAAAAGAGGACAAAAACACGAGTATATGCATAAATCTAGGTGTAATTGATGGTTTGTTTTTAATCGAACATTTGACATTATTCAACGATATTTAATGTTTATGAGAATGATATTATCTGTTTAAATACATTAGCCTAGATAAAATTGTGATTTGCTTGGGGACAAGCAAAGTTCAAGTGTGGGGTATTTTGATATCGCGATTTTTATATATATTTTTAATGCGATATATAATTGTTTTTGGATAAAAATCATGAAAATATGTTTAATATATATTTAATATGTTTAAATATTATCTTTTAGGTTCAAAATCGGATTCAAAGTGATAAATATGAAGAAAAAGAGATAAAATTCGAAGATAAGCATCAAAGTTTGAAATTTCCGAAATTCTGTTACTAAATGGTCGCTAGCGTAGCTAAAAGCCACCATTTAGCGTCGCTAAAGGTTATTTAGCGTCGCTAAATGCCCTGTGACAGCTCTATATATATTTTCGATTCTCCATTCGGTTTAGCAGCTTGGGGTTCCGACTTTTGGACCCTAAATGACCAGAAAACACCATTAAAGTCTAGAGGAAGCTTGGAACAATAGCTTGGAAGGATTGGAGCTCAAAAGTGAAGATTAAAGTGAAGCTTTCGGCTAAAACAATTCGGTTTTACGGTTTTCTTCATTCTTGATTCATCATGTTTCTTGTTATGAACGATTTCCAGAGCTTTTCTATGATTGTTATTGGCTAATCTTCTGTTTTCCTCCCTAGAGGAGATGAAACTCATGTAATGGCTTAGTTTAATTCATGGTTTTTGATACTTTGTTCATGTTTGATCTTGGTTTTGCCTAATCTATGTTTATCCATGCTTATGAATCTTTCTTGATTGTTTAGAATCTGATATTTATGTTTTGAGAGACCACTTGAATCATAAAGTTTGCATCTTGATTATCTAGGACCAATAGGTGATTGAGGAATAGTGATTGATTAATCCTATGTTTTTGAGCAATTAAAGTTAGAGTCTTTTGCATGTGATGTCCATATAATGACCATTTATATGTTAGTTTAATGTTTTGTTGATCATACAAGCATTAGGATTAGGGCTTAACCTATTAATCGAATTATTGCTAATTTAACTAGTTGATTGCACTTTTGACCATAAAGGTAATTGATTAGGTTAATTAGACGATTATGATTGGACCAAGATTGTAATCACTTTAGAAATCGATGCATGAATATTAAAAGTATCATTAGCTTATCTTGCCATGACTTTATTGCCATGAAAAGAGTTGAGTTGAATCTTGGGAGGGAACATCTTCATTATTATTAATTCTCCGAGTTATTTGTTTTCTTGTCTCTTTTGCATGCTTTTAGTGCTTTTAGATAATTTAGTGGTTTGAGTTGGTAGCAAGTTCAAATCTTTTACAACAAATCCCCCATTTAATTGCTTTCTTTATTTTATTGTCATTAGTTTAGATTCGTTTGCTTTTTAGTTTAGATTAGATTAATTTGTTTAATATTTAAATTAATATAATTTTATCAAATCATACTCGTTCCCCTTGAGTTCGACACCCGTACTTATTTTCTATACTATTATACGATTAGGTTCACTTGCCTATTTTGTGTCATAGTCGTACTAAATAATCACGGAAATTATAAATAAAAAACTGGTAGGCTTTACGCACATCAAGTTTTTGGTATGTTTTGCATGAAACTACATTATTAATCATCTCAAGACCAAAACATATTGGATATCTGAGGTAAAACTCCTTTTCAGTTTTTCTCTTCCCCAAGGTTTTGGCATTGTATGTTTGGAGAACGCAAAGTTGAAGATATCCATAACATATATATATATATATATATATATATATATATATATATATATATATATTGGATCAATAAAAAACAATGTGTTAAACAAAGAACCTAAAGAACCAATCTGAAACTTTAGATCATGAATATTAATGGACGAGATTGAATGATGGCAAAACTGTAATTATTATGTATTAATTTAGGAAGAATAGGGCAAAAATGTAATTATCCCCCCTCCCAACACCCACGATTTAAAAAAAAATCCTCAAAAACTTTAAATTGTCATAACTTTTTAAGTTTTGTGAATTTAATCAAAAAAATTATACCATTCTTTTAGTTTTTTAATCCTCTTTCAAACATTATCACTCTTCCTATACTTTTCTAAAAAAAATTGAAAATGATTTTTTTTTTTTTTTGCATTTTGGCGCTGTACGGGAAAAACACTTTTTTTTTTGCATTTTGGCAGCTCGTCGCTAATGAGTTGAATGTCGTCGCTAATGAGCTGAATGTCGCTAATTACCCAGCTCAAAATGCAAATTACGGATTTTGCATTTTGCATTTAGGCTTGAATGAACCCAGCTCAAAATGCAAACTACGAATTTTGCATTTAGGCTTGAATTACCCAGCTTAAAATGCAAACTACGGATTTTGCATTTAGACTTGAATTACCCAGCTCAAAATGCAAACTACGGATTTTGCATTTTGGGCTTGAATGAACCCATCTCAAAATGCAAACTACGGATTTTGCATTTTGAGTTTGAATGAACCCAGCTCAAAATGCAAACTTTACATTTCAAAAAAAAAAGTTTCAGAAATATATCAAGTCCGGTCTTGTTGAAAAGAGGACGAAAAACTGAAACTAATAGTATAATTTTTATGTTAAAATTGTTAAAAACGAACGAGTTATGATCATTTAAATAAATTGGGGGTTTTTTTTTAGTTTGTTGGGGGATTTGCTATTTTTCTTTTTTTTTTAATTTTCTTTTTTTTCCCTAGACTATGTGCCACATGTAATCACCAGAGAGGTTCTTTAGATCTTTGTTTAAGGGAGGTTGTTTGTTTAACCTTATCCTATATATATATTGTAAAACTAAAAGGGAATTTATGCTTTACTATTTGTCTTTCTCTTCGTCTTCTTTCATTGACTTGCAATAATTCATAGTAACGATAGTTTTCTATAATAATGTCAAATACAGTAGTTTTTCTAGTTTACGTTTCATTTCATTTTATTCATTGTTTACTAGTGGGGGTGCTATAGGAATTCACTATCATATTGTTATATTAGTTTTTATTCACGGATCACATTAAAACCCTAATTTATTACCATATTACACTGAAATTTAAGACTCACCTATTTCTTTAATCACAGAAAATATTTAAAACTCGTTAAACCAGTACGATTGCCATTATATATGTCGGGTAGACCAGTCATGGTATCATATCAAGCGTTGGAGAACGGCATGATCTTGGCAGTATGCGTAAATGACTAAATGTAGCCTCGATGCCATGCCGGCCGCTTATATATAGAAGTAAGGTATTGTTAATGATACTCCCTCCATCTATAATATATCACATGTCACACACTTATATAAATCGTATAATCCTTAAAGTTTACACATATACCTACAAAATTTATCATACACTATTACATTGTCATTTCTCGTAGTGCAAATTACTATAGATAATATACACGCATGTGGTGTCAATACGATGTATGAAGTGATATAAAGGGGTTAAATCACCTTTCTTTACCATCGTTTTGAAATGCAATTTAATAATTATTATATATATGTTGATAACATAAATAAATAATTCACCATTCACCTCACATCACTCGGTTAATCTTTGAAAACATCTAACTCAACTAGACAACTACTGTTATACATAAAAGTAATAGCAAATTCTACTGTGCAGAGAGAGAGAGAGAGAGAGAGAGAGAGAGAGAGAGAGAGAGAGAGAGAGAGAGGGTATTATGGTGATTTTACAGAAAGGGGGTAAAAGGGTAATTAACACGAGATGGCAAGCAGCTATTTCTAGTTTATGGAATCAACACATAGAGTAGCTTCATCCTCAATTATTCTGAGCATCTGGTGGACTGCACCTGCTATCTCGTCTGCTGAGTTGAGCCTGCATCCTTCTTCCACCTGCATATAATAATATTATATAGATATATATTTTTGATGAATAATTTCGCTATATAATTATCCAATATTTCCTTAAATTAAATTACAATCCAAACAAACTAAACTAGGAAATAGCAACGTTTATGGAAACAAACATCTCTTTCAACCCGTCATTTCCAAAACATTAACGGAATTAGGTCACTCCATGGTGGAATTCCCATAAACACCCGTCTCCATTTATAATACAGTACCTTTTTTTTAAAATTATTTCTTTTCTGTTTTAATTTCCCAAACAAAGACATCATATTTATATTTATAATTTATTTACTGGACAATATATTATTATGTCCGAGTTGCAAAAAAAGGTTAAAAACTTGGATGGACCCTTTTTGTTATTTCTATTCCCTTGACCATCATCCATGATGAAGAAAGTTTTATTTTCCAAGAAAAAGAAATTTGTGTCTCATGATAAAAAAGGAAAGTACTAGTAGTATCTCAAAAGCTGGTTTTTTGCATTGTGAAGTCATCCATTGTGGAGTCATTTTCATCTTCTCACTTTTGCATGAACACTATATACATGAACAATTATTTGATTTTGTGTTTTCTTATGCAAAATTGTATATTTATTGGATATATAATTACACTATTTAAAATTTAATTACCTTAACACTGATGGAGTATAGAACCAAAGGGTCTAAGGTGGTGACATTGAGGTGCAGTACAGACAGATGAAGTGTCTGAAAACATGCCACCATTTTAGACAGCTGAGTTAGTCGTTTTTGTGATAGAATCCGAAGATTAGCATGCGTTTCGATCAAAGTGACCTCGATGTCTGCAATGGCTGCCTTGCTTTTTGAAGTGTACTTATTGGGAATTTGAGAGCAAGTGTATTGTGGGTAACAAAAAAACTGTGAAAATGGAGGTGTTAACTTTGTGAAATTACTATCTTGCCCACCTTCTTCCTCTTGTTGTTGAGTCAGTAGGTATTTTTGAGCTTCAAGAGACTGCAAGAGATGTTCAAGCTCCTTTACAAATTCTATAGCGCCACCAACAATGGAAGCTTGGTCACCCTGGGAATTGAAACAAGTAACACAATATAATGGGTATAGCCGTCATCAAGTAAAAAATAATATGAACAAAAATAATATTCATGCACAACAATTGCCCGCTTTATCGAATTGTGCTACGTGGGATGAGAGTTGATTCTTCCAATATAAATTTAATTCATCTACCAAAGATACAATACATTTGAAGCAATGTTACAAGTTAGTGACGCATAGATTTGTTTTGAATGAATCAACTTTACAAGTGAAAATATAATCTCTCATGTGTTATAGCTGTTATTAAGTAAACAAAAATAATATTCATGCACAAGTGTATGCATAGATGTTTGGACAAAATTTGTTATGTACAAATCAATTCATATGAACTTATTAATTATATACTTAATATATACGTGTGTATAAATAATTAAGTCAACCATGCATATGAAACTGCAAAACTTTGGCATTATATTGTTGTTCATTGCATCCGACAAATTGACAAGAAAAGGGATCTCTTAAAAGAAGATAAAGCTTGGATGGGATCAAGGACTGTTAATTACAGTGTTTATAGATTTTGTACGTACCATGAGAGAGATCTCAAGATTCGAACCTTTGGCTTATCCGGTTACAAACCGGGCTTTTTAAATTCGCGAGTGTCGGTCATAATTAAGATTCAACGTTAGACTTGAGAAATTTAATAATTTATTATCAAGATTCATATCTAGAAAATCTTGCTCAAATACAAGCTACATGAAGATTGTGAAATTATATAATGCAGATCATTAAAACTGAAATATTTTAAATTTTTGTCTTTGAAAAGAACATATATGGATAGACATTGCACTTTAAAACTTTAAATAATTATATTATCAAGATTCATATCTAGAAGTTAAATATAGCTAAAACACAAGCTACATTTAGCTTATGTCTTAGCCATGAAATACAATTCATTAAAATAAATAAGTATTTTAACTTTTCTTTTTCTTTGAAAAGAACATATGTGAAAAGACATTGCATTTTCATCAACCAGAAACTTATAATTAAAACTTCATTTGGGATATTTTGATTAAAAAAAGGTACCTTGAAAGTAAATTTCTTCAACATTTTCTTTTGAGGGTAAAGAAAGGACAAAAGAATTCCAAAATTGAAGTAATCTAACATATTGTAACTATTTTGGAAATGGTTTTTTGATTGATCATCCAAAACCCAGTAATTTAATGCAGAAATTTGGATATGCATTTAAAAAATATATATATATATATTATGATGAAATTATTTAAAGAAACAAAAATTACCCTTTGGACGTAAGATTCCGGCATGAGAGACCGCAAGACGGCGAGATGTTCGTTCATCTGTTTCCGGCGATTTCTCTCGACGGCAATGTGAGTCATTCTTTGAGTTTCAGCTTCTTCTTTGTTCTTACAGATCCTAGGCCTTCTTCTCCTCTTCTTCTTAATTTGTACCCCTAAATTCTGATTATTATTACTGTAATTACTTTTTGGGATTTTGCCATTGCAGTAAGCTTGAACCGCCATAGACATCTTTTCTGTGGTTGTAGTTAGAGAAGAATTAGAACTCATAACCTCCATGGCAGAAGCTACATGAAGTTCTTGAGGATTAGGGTTAGGGTTCTGATTTTGGAGGTGGAAGAAGAAGCTGCTACAAGGGTTAGTAGTAGTAGTAGTGGTGGTTTCAGACGAGTCATTGCAGGTAAAAGGGGTTGCAGAGATGGTGTCATAGATTATGAAGTTGAGGAGTTCATTGGAAGAAAGTGTTTCTAAAGCCATACACACAAATACTCTCACTCTCTCTCTCTCTCTCTCTTTCTTTTTGTTATCTAATGTGTGGCAACTTTAGGCTTTTGTGTTTGTTCACATATATCTATTTATATTATATGAGGGAAGAGTAGTAGTGTAACCCTTTGCAATTATTATTCAGTTCAATTCTTTCCTTATGATCATTAACCTTTTTTTCTTAATTCGGACTAGATTGGCAAATATTCAATAATCATTACTCCCACGTTTATGTTTGAATGGTTAAAACTTTCTTGAAATCTCCTAAAACAATGTAAGCTGAAAAGCTGTCATTAATTACTAGTTTATTGACCCGTACACGTACGGGTATTTCGAAAGTGTATTTGAGATATTAGAATTTTCAAATAAAAATAATGCAGTAAATGAAATATCACCTTTATGATATTTAATATACTAATTTTAAAAAAGTGTCATATTACAACAAAATTTATACCAAAATGTAGATAAAAATGAGACGGTCGTAAATATATAATTATTTTTTCTCTAAACAAAATATATCACAAGTTACTAAACAAATTTTATAAACAACTTATAATTAATTACATTAGTATACAATTTTTATAAAACCCCCCTCATATTTTCTTAAAACCCCCTCACAATTTTCATTCAACCCTTCTAATAATAGATTTAAAATTGAATTCAAATTTCTCCATCTTTCCAAAATTGTTTTGAGAATGGAATAATTTTGAAATTGAAGGTTGTGATTGGTTAATTAAGATATGGTTATTTTTAGAAAATTTGCATGCCTTTTATATATAAATATAGATTATTCATAGGTTTCTTTTAACACCCTACTCTACTATATTTTATACGTGATTTTATTTGTCAAAACTATTTTTTTTTCATAAGATACATGAGAAAGAATATTAAAGTAGGATGCATAACAAAATGATGTTTTTGGATTTTGGATTTTTCAATGTTTTTGGATTTTCTAAAATGAAACAAGAAAAAAAAAAGAAATATCTTTGTGAAACTTTTTCTGAATAACTCCCCCTACAAGCATGCATAAAAACAATATTACTGAGAAAATTGCATACTTGCGGGTCTTGAAGACTTGTGCCCCCCCCAACAAGTAACAATCATCAACACAGAAGTTATATAAGATAATGATAAACTACAAAAAGCAAGTTTCTCAGATCATCAGGCTCGGGCTGATGCTGAACAAAATGATGTGTGTGATGAACAACAGGGAACACTCTTCTTTCTCCAAGCCATGAGATTTGAACTTCTTAGCATATTGAACACACAGTTGTTTTGACGTCACGATATTCTTCAGAGTGTAACTGTGATGTTCCAGAATGTCTCTCGGCTTACCTGCAAAACAGATTATGCAGATTTTGGTACCCATTTGAGTTTGGGTCCAGGTGGATTAGGTGAATTAACTACAGATTCATTTTTAGATATCCACTTGTAGTTAGAATTCAACTTCTCCTTTTGAATTTTCTGATTGATTAAAAATGTGTTCACTCTTTGAGGAAAGGTACAAATTTTCTCCTTAGATAACCTTATGAGATGTTTAATAGAATACACCTTAAATGGATATTTCACATCAGGTTTATTAATAGCATCCCAACAAAAATTAACAAAAGAAGATTCATACTTCTTAACATGAGCACGAGAATGAACATTGGAATCAAAACCAAACTCATTTGAACCAGTGGTCTTAGTACAACGAGAACTATTTCCTGCATTTGAAGCTCTTCCATGTACATGACCAAAATGAATTTTCTCTTGAAAACATCTTTTCTTGACTTCTAAAAAACTCTTTCTTTTCTCAAGCCACAATGCTCTTTTGGCTTGCCTTTTACTTAAAGTTTTCTCAGTCATCACGTCCAAATCTTGGTTAGGAAATTTAACGTATTGATTATGCTGAGAGGTGCTACATTGATCATTAACGACTTTATCTCCAATATCAGACTCAATTATCTCATCAAAATTCTGTTCAACAACAGATTTTCCTTTGTCTTTGAAAGAGTCTTGAGTATTCAAAAATAAGTGTGGTTTACACAAAGAACACTTATGAGGACTTACATACGGGGTTTTTGAAAAAAGTTGTTCAAAGGTAGGAAATGGTTCGTCATCATTTGGACAACTCCAATTCAAACAAGAGTACGAAAAATCAGTATTAGTATAACACTTTTCTGATTTTTGAGAAATAGTTGTAACAACAGAATTTCGAGTTTTAAGTGACTCAATTTCATCAAGAAGCATTTTTCTTTCATTATGAAAATTCTTTCTCTAGTTTTCCAAGTCTTGTTCAAGTTGAGAAATTTTCTGTTTCAAAATTGAACTTGGAATGTATAGATTTGAAAACTCGGATTTTTCAGAAAGATTTTCTGATTTCTGACTCATTTCCTCAGAAGAGTAACTAGTCAAAAAATCATCTGATAATGATATTTCTCTCGTATCATAACTCTTATTCAAGTCGTTGTAATCTATTGAGACTTGCATTTTCTCTTTATTTTCTCTTTTTGGAATTTCCAACTCATCATCTTCTGAAGCCCCAGTGAATTTCATTAAATGAGTGAATCCCCAACCCATAAAATCAATATCATAAAATTGAGCACAAAAGACTTTAGATCAATTCTTTGGATTTTCAAAACCTATACCTGCTTTTACATCGTAAAATTTAGTGTCTTTCGGTTTATTCAAAAATATAGTCTGTTCTGATTGACCACGTTTACAAAGGTTATCTTCCAGTTCTTTAACTTTAGAATACAGTTGGGTTCTTTCTTTAACATAACGATCAATCTCAACATCATTATCATTACATTGAATTTTCGCATCCCTTAATTTGACAATAATTTCAGAGTTGACTTCAGTAAGATATTCAACTTTTTCTTCACAAAGTTTCAACTTACTTTGTACATAGGACAGTTGATCATTTGCTGATGCAAGTTCTCGATTTCACTGAACTAACTCATTGTAATTGTTGTCTAATCTAGCCTCTAAGATTCGACAATGAGCTTTATCTTTTTCTAATTCTAAAATCTGATTTTGCAAAGTTTGAATCATATTATTGAACTGAGAATTAGTAGAACTAACCTCGGAACCAGACTCTGAGATGCAAGACTGTTGATCTCTGTTATTAGCATGTACTTCTTTTGACATTTTGATACGCAGATATATGATCGTAGATTGAAAACAAAAGTTGGTATGACACAAAAAAAATTGTATGTGTGACTTGTGTGATCGAAAATAAATAAAGTGAAGACTTTGGTCCGAGCAGACAGAAAAGTTGAGCCTGAGCAGAAGTCTGAGCAAACACAATTTATGAGCAAACACTAAGCAGAAGAAGTGTAAGCAAAGTTTACTAAGCAAACACTAAGCAGAGTTTAGAGTTTAGTGAGCAGAAGCAAAGTTTAGTGAGCACTGAGCAAACACTAAGCAAACACTAAGCTGAGCAAACACTTGAGCAAACACTAAGCAAACACTAAGTTGAGCAAACACTGAGCAAACACTAAGCAGAGCAAACACTGAGCAGAGCAAACACTGAGCAAACACTAAGCAAACACTAAGCAAACACTGAGCAAACACTATACTGAGCAAACACTATTCTGAGCAAACACTGAGCAAACACTATTCTGAGCAAACAATGAGCAAACACTGAGCAAACATTATACTAAGCAAACAATGAGCAAACACTGAGTAATCACAAAGCAAACATTATGTTGAGCAAACACTGAGCAATCGCTGAGCAAACATTATGCTGAGCAAACACTGAGAGGAGAACCTTTATGCGCAGAGCCTTTATGCGCAGAGCAAACACTAAGCAGAGAACCTTTATGCGCAGAGCCTTATGCGCAGATTATGTATTGCGCAGTCCAAGAACAGTTTCGACAGTCAAACAACGATTCAATCAAATTCACGCTCAAATCACAAACCAAAGTTTATTCTATCGATTTCTAACAATTTATAATCACCAAACTAACAAACCCCAACAGTTGATTGTAGTTTTAACACACAAAACAAAAGGAATTAGGGTTTATATGTATACGACAGTCGCATGAAGCAAAACCAGATAATCAATCCAATTGTAGAAGAATATACCAAACTCTTTGATCAATCCTTTGCTCTGATACCACTTGTAGGTCCAAGTGTATCTCGTATCATCAATCAATTGAAGCAATCACACAATGTATATGAACTCTCTAATGGAAGAATACGTACGTAAGGAGACGAGAGAGTTCTCTGATTAAACGTATTATGAAAGTTTAATTGAATTAGGGCTAATTACAAGCTATTTATACCTCAAGGGTATTTACAGAATGTACCCTAAACTATCACTAATATCAAATGTAATACTAAACTTCACTAAAATATATTGAACACAATTTAGGACCTAACACATTGGTAAAAGTTTACGAATCTTATCACGCATTAAGACTTGGCTACGAGCTGGTACCTTGGTGAACATATCTACATGGCACATATCAGAAGATTTTTTGTTAACTAGTAAAGAAAACTGGCGTGCAGCTTGAAGCTCTTCAAAAAACAATCACCAAAGATGGATGAAGACAAGCAAGGAATGACCATAGTTACTTAATATTAATAAGTGTGTGCAGGGAAATCAGTGAGTTCATGTTTATCAGACTAACATTTGACAGGCTTGACTTGTTATCGGTAAAGAAACCTATGCATGATCAAGACCTGTGATTATGTAGAACTAAAGATATTTTAATGTTTTTTAAATGGAGGGATGAATTTTTGCAACAAGAATTGTAATATGTTTTCGATAATAAATTGTGTAAAAAATGAGTTGTTACAACTTGGTATAATTTAGGTGCACAGTAGGTGTAACCTGAACTTAAAACAATTCTTCACCAACCATAAAGTTGAGCCAATTGGGTAAAGTGAGCATATACACAAATATAACCTAAGCTTATATAGGAGAACGGGATGTTATGGTTTAGAGTTGGATCCTATTTCTTCATGCTTTAAAAAGTCTATAATTATCCTCTCGGATATTGGTTTGGTGTTGGATCCTTTTATCGTCCTTTTTATTATCTCATTTTTCTATCTTTTTCTCTAATAGAAAATTACACAACACAACGTTAATGACTAGTTTGGAGAAACATTGAACAAAGGCAAGAGTAACATGGACCTAAATGGAGTTCTAAATTGTAGGGGTTAAATAGGGGCACTAAGGGCTTGTGTTAAGACAAATAATCATAATTAGGGTTGTTAATCAAGCGGTTAGTCAAGTTTTAGGTTATTCAATTTGATTTTTAGCACCCAATTAAGATGATAACTTATCATTAGTTAACATTAGGTCGGTTAGATTTGGGTTCCGTAAACTGGTCAGAATAAACTAAGTACTTCTAATTTATTATTATTTAAATCAAGTTAAAGAAAATGTTCTATTTAAAACCTTTAATTTGAATAGAAAAATATTTATAATAGTTTCGACATCAAATATTAATATGTGATGATCCAAAAACAATTGAACAACTTTCATAGTACACCTAAAAAAAATACGGCATGAGAACTTAATTACCCTCGGTGGCCACTTTTTGGTCACTACCTCTTGATCAAATGACCACTAAGAAATATGAGTAAATAAACCACCATTTTCATCACGAACAATTTTTTACTCAATGACCAAAAAGTCTCATTACAGGCTAATAGTAAAGTGTAGGGTTGTTTATGGATAGTTAACTGATAAACGGGAAATTAACCAACAACCAGTTAACCGATAAATTTGGTTTGACGATATAATGAAACTATGTCATATCTAAACTGAAAAGGTCGACTAATTGGTTAATCGGTTTTAACGGTTCGATTTTTCTATTAACCAATTAACCTATTTTAAATAACATGTATCTAATAATATATGCATGATATCTAAATTAACATCTCGTTTACATTAACTTTTCATATGCAGGTATAAAAGCTTTTCATATTATATAGTGTTTTATCAAAATATCTAAGACATGATGGGTTTAAATTATATATATTTATCAGGCCATTTAAATGAATGAACTAGTAACATAAAAAATACAGTGTTATTATAGAGTCATACACAACTTATTTCATATATATATATATATATATATATATATATATATATACTAGCATCATACCCGCACAATGCAGCGGCGGCGACTATTTTTTCGATAACTTGTCTGTTTTTATAATAGAGGTAGTATGTTTCTTTTTTAAATAATAATTGGTCAATAAAATTTCATATGGATGATAAAATCTAACAAGTGTGTTAGCATTATAACTATATACCATTTTAATACCCATAAAAAATCTAGAAATTTTATAAATTTAGGTTATATAACTATACGTAATTTTTATTAATTAAGTTAAAATATTATTATATAATAGAATATTTACTATGAAAACTATAATTATTAATTCTTTTAATTATTATGTTAATTTGCTTAATTTGATTTTTTAGATATTCTTTTTTTGGAAGGTTTAGTTATGAAAATAATATATTAAATTATCATTAACTTCACTAAATAGTTACTTTAATTAGTTCATAGGGGTATTTTAGTATTTTCAACTTACTTAAAAATTAAGAGTTTTTAAGGATAAATGCATTATAAAGGAGTAAGATATATATATATATATATATATATATATATATATATATATATATATATATATATATATATATATATATATATATATAGGGTAAGGTTAAACAAAGAATCTCTCTTAAACAAAGAACTTAAAGAACCTCCCTGGTGATGACATGTGTCACATAGTCTAGGGGCAAAAAGAGAAATTAAAAAAAAAAAGAAAAATCGGCGCGTACAGCCCCAACCAAATCCCCCCAAACAAACTTAAAAAAAAACCTCACAATTACTTTAAATGATCATAACTCGTTCGTTTTTAACAATTTTAACAAAAAAATTATACCATTAGATTCAGTTTTTCGTCCTCTTTCAAACAAGACCGGACTTGATATATTTCTGAAACTTTTTTTTTTTCAAATGCAAAGTTTGCATTTTGAGCTGGGTTCATTCAAACTCAAAATGCAAAATCCGTAGTTTGCATTTTGAGCTGGGTTCATTCAAGCCCAAAATGCAAAATTCTTAGATGCTTGATTCATTCAAGACTAAATGCAAAATGCAAAATCTGTAATTTGCATTTTGAGCTGGGTTCATTCAAACTTAAATGCAAAATGCAAAATCTGTACAGAACATGCAGAATGCAAAATCGGTACAGAACATGCAGAATGAAGAATGCAAAATGCAAAATGCAAAAAACATGCAAAATGAAGAATGCAGAATGCAAAAAACATGCAGAATGAAAGAATGCAAAATGCAAAACACATGCAGAATGCAGAATGCAGAATGCAGAAATGCAAAAAACATGAAGAATGCAAAATGCAAAAAACATGCAGAATGAATAATGAAAAAAGCAAAAAACATGCAGAATGCAAAAAAAACGAAGAATGCAGAATGCAAAAAACATGTAGAATGCAGAACGTAAATCCATATAAACATGCAAAATGCAAAAAACGAAAAACGCAAAATTTATGATCTGAGACGAACCATTTGCGACGACTGCAATGTCATTAGCGACGACTTTGCTTATGTGCGACGACAGATTTAATTTATCGTCGCTAATTTCTGATCTGAGACGAACCTTTTGTGACGAAATTCAGCTCATTTGCGACGACATTCAGCTCATTAGCGACAACATTCAGCTCATTAGCGACGAGCTGCCAAAATGCAAAAAAAAGGGTGTTTTCCTGTACAGCGCCAAAATGCAAAAAAAAAATAATAATTTTCAAAAAAAATTTAGAAAAGTATGGGAAGAGTGATCTTGTTTGAAAGAGGATTAAAAAACTAAAAGAATTGTATAATTTTTTTGATTAAATTCACAAAACTTAAAAAGTTATGGCAATTTAAAGTTTTTTAGGTTTTTTTTTTTTAAATCGTGGGTGTTGGGGGGATAATTACATTTTTGCCCTATTCTTCCTAAATTAATACATAATAATTACACTTTTGCCATCGATCAATCTCATCCATTGATATTCATGATCTAAAGGTCCAGATTGGTTCTTTAGGTTCTTTGTGTAACACATGGTTCTTTATTGATCCAATTTATATATATATATATATATATATATATATATATATATATATATATATATATATATATATATATATATATATATATATATATATATATTGGATCAAATGAGAACTATCTTAAAATGAGAACAGATAGAACACTTTTGGCCCTTTGATTTCATTGATCGGATAGTATAAAAACTGTCACGTTTTTTAAGCATTTGATTTCATTGATCTTCTGGGTAGTTATAGGTAAACATTAATGTAAAGGAAAAATACTAAATTACAAGTTTACCTGTGTTCTCACTGTCGTGTATTTTAAAAGGGTTCTCCCTTAAACCTCACCCTATGTATATATATATATATATATATATATATATATATATATATATATATATATATATATATATATATATATATATATATATATATATATATATATATATATATATATATATATATATATATATATATATCACTACTAGAATTCATGGCAATAGGAGCAACACATTTAGCAGCGACTTAAGCAATAGCAGTGACACCTCGCTGAACGCGCGAAGTGTCGTTGCTAAATGTGTCGCTCCTATTTCCTAAAAAAAAAACGCGGTCATATTTTCCCTCTCTATTTTTTCACGTGATACTGCTAAAACTAATGTCGCTCCTAAAAATGTTGCTGCTATTGCTTTAAAATAGGTTAAACACCAAACATTCCCCCATTTGCATCGATCGGACTACTCATTTGCTCTCGATACCTCACGACTTCGCAATCCCTTCAGACCCCTCGCCGGTCCCCGCCCGTTCGCCAGTTGCCGCCGGTACGTACGCCGGTCGCCTGTCCGTTCTCCGGTCGCAGCCCCTCCACTCGCCGGCCATCCCTCGCAGCTCGCGTCTCTCCCTCTTCCGCTCAGGTGACGCACATCCATTCCCAGCCACTGCCGCCGTTCCTCCACCCACTGCCGCCGCCGCATTTGCCCTAATTCACGAGGTTAGCCTTCTAATTTCAACTTCTTTATGTTATTTTCTTGTTAATTTTTGTTATTTTATGTTTATTTCTTGTTATTTTTATCATTCTTGTAAATTTCTTGATAAATGATGGGTTATAGGTACTGTGTTTTGTTTTTGTGTGTTCGGTTCCCACCCACTGCCGTCGTTCCCCCACCCCTGCCGCCACATTTGCCCTAATTCAAGAGGTTAGTCTTCTAATTTCAACTTATTTATGTTATTTACTGGTATATTGTAGTTAATTTTTGCTGTTTTATGTTAAAATTTTGTTATTCTTGTTATTCTTGTTAATTTCTTGATAAATTATGGGGCATAGGAAATGTTTTTGGTTTTTGTGTGTTAATTTGTTGATAATTTTTGCTGTTCTGCTGTTTTATGTGAGCTGTGTGTGTGTTGTGTGCTGTGAGTGTGTGTTAGCGTGTGTTGTGTGTTGTGAGCGTGTGCGTGTGCGTGTGTGTGTGTGTGTTGTGAGTGTGTGTTGTGTGATGTGAGTGTGTGTGTTTTATGTTTTGGCTTTGTTTAGATGTATAGAGAACATTAGTACATGTTGTTTTGGAACTGATTTCTTGTTTAGATGTTATTATTAAATTGTGTTACATATCATTTTGTCTATTCGTTATCATTTAACTTGACAGCTTTCAATGGCTGATGTTATGGCCCGGGGCCATGATGGTGATGGGCGTGAGGATCCACCACCTCCAAATAATCGATCCCGTGGTCAACACGAGGAAGATGGTAATTATTTCACATTGTGATTTAGTTAATTATTTATTATATTCAAACATTTATTATGATTTATTGTAACTAATATTTTCTAATTATTAATTGCAGTTGTACCACCAAAACGTACAAGAGGTAGAGGTAAAAACCTTAACCTCACAAAAAGATGGGATGCAAATCGAAAGCGACCTCTTCCTTTAGAGTTTGATATGATGACTACTACACCCATTGGGAAACATTCTCAACTTTTTATTCGTGAGGCAAGCGGGTATATATTGCGGGATATCCCTCTAGACAGAGAGGAATGGAAAGATGTTTCCGATGCTGAAAAGCATTCTATGTATACGCATCTTATGGTAAATTATTTATATATCTATATTTTTAATGTTTTTTTTTACTTTCTAACCTTTTGTTATTGTTTGTAGACATACTTTGATATTCAAGGTATTTTGGAAGATCCCGAAAATGATAAGTTAAAGCAGGGTCTTGACCATGTTGTAAGTTGCCGTTACAGAGGGCGAAAAGCAGCCGTGAAGAGGCATTTTTTAGATGAGGGCGGCTATGATGATGTGGAGAGAGCAAAATCTAAACTCTTCCCTGGTATGAGTGAAGAAGGTTATAGCAAAGCTATAGACCATTACATGACGGAAAAACATGTAAAGCGCTCTAATCAAAACAAAATCAACCAGTCTAAACAAGTTGTAGTAAATCGTGGAGGGACGTGTTCATATAGTAACGCTTGTCACAAACTAGTAAGTTAGGATATATATATATATATATATATACACACACACACACACATATATTTATATACAAGTGTTCTCTGTGTGTAATCTAACCTTTTGTTTCAAACAGGATAAGAGTAGAATTCAAAACTATCATGATGTTCATGTACTTGAAAATGGGGTGTTCGACCACCCTACAATTGAACAAAATTACGTAAGTATGTTAATGTTTTTTTATTTAAATGACATTTATATTAATCTATTTAATGATCTTTGTAATGTAGAATGCTTTAGTGCAAGAGCTTGTTTTACAAACTCAACTCTCTACCTCCTCGAACAATCCAACCCCAGTGGATGAGGTAGTCATATTTGAAAAGGTCCTAGGAGCTAGACGGGGACACATCAAAGGTATTGGGTATAAACCTTCTGGAACGGGGACTTCTCGTGGGCATTCACATACATCACAACCTCCACAGGTTAGTATTCATGTGATAAATTGTAGTTTATTGCTTATACTTAAATGTTTTATTATTTTTTATATTCTTTCATTTTTGTGTAAAGTTCCAAATTCTTGCAGAAACGATAAATTGGCTTTAGATATTGCATTCTACTACTTCGTGAACAATTAGTGTTATTCATGTGATAAATTGGCTTTAGATACTGTTAACAGGCTGTTGTGTGTCGCGTGTGTGGCTGTGTGCGCTCTGCGTGTGCTGTGTGTACGTGTGTGTTGTGTGTGTGAGTTATGTGTGTGTGTGTGTGTGCTGTGTGTATGTGTTGTGTGCTGTGTGTATGAGCTGTGTGTGTGCGTGTGTGTGTATGTGTGTACTGTGTGTGTGCGTACGTGTACTGTGTGTACGTGTGTGCTGTGTGTGTGAGCTGTGTGTGTGTGCTGTGTGTGTGTTGTGTGCTCTGTGTGTGAGTTGTGCATGTGCGTGTGTGCTGTGTGTGTGTGCGTGCGTGTGTGTGTGTGTGCATGTGTGTTGTGTGCGTGCGTGTGTATGTGCGTATGTGTGTGTGTTGTGTGTGTTGTGTGTGCGTGTGTGTGATGTGTGTGTGTGCGTGTGTATGTTGTGTGCATGTGTGCTGATGTCGAGTGCCATTTTCCATGCTCATAGGTTTAATATATAGTTTGGATACAATTGGTGGAGCTCTTGCTTTCCTTCTCCCATTTCCGATTAGCAATTGAAGAGACATTAGTTTATTTGCAGCTACACATTAGTTTACTGTTGGTAAATAATAGTCAAATATTGAGTTTTTACATTGTGAAAATTATCACACTATAGTCTCCAAGAATGAGCTCTTTTAGACATTATGCGGATAATATAAATGCAAAAACAATCATTGTACATATAAATTTGCAACGCATAACCATTTGTTTGCAAATAAACTAATATATATGAGACGTGTAGTTTGTT
This sequence comes from Pulicaria dysenterica, assembly GCA_947179395.2. Classification (NCBI taxonomy): domain Eukaryota; kingdom Viridiplantae; phylum Streptophyta; class Magnoliopsida; order Asterales; family Asteraceae; genus Pulicaria; species Pulicaria dysenterica. The sequence goes on along the minus strand of OX359290.1, from coordinate 109,316,713 downwards.
TGCAACGCATAACCATTTGTTTGTTTTAACTTATAAGTTACTAATGCACATATAAATTTGCAGCCGAGTCAACTTGATATCATGCTCCGTAACCCCGCATTTAGAGCGGCGATGGAATCGGCTATGACAAATGTGATTCAATCGTTTTCAACACAAAATGATAATTTGGAGAACGTCGAGGAGAATCAGAAAGAAGATGGTAACGAGTAATTTATTATAGATTATGTTTTGTGTGTTGACAAACAACAATTTGGTAATAGTTATGTTTTGGGTATATTATGGATTTATGGTGTTGACAAACATTTTATGCACTAGCTATGTTTTGGGTATATTATGGATTTGGTAATAGCCTATATGGTTTTATATAATATTAGGTTTCAGTTTTTAATTGGTGCTATAGTATATAAAACAGGTTAGAATTATTATTATATTGTATTATTTAAAAAATGAAAGCAGGCAATAGCAGCGACATCAATAGCAGCGACAAACAGGAAGTAGCAGCGATATCAAACGGTTTGGGGAGAGGCATTAGAAGCGACATCAATAGCAGCGACAACAGGAATTAGCAGCGACAAGCAATAGCAGCGAAAATTGGGTATTAGCAGCGACGCAGTAGCAGCGACATGTCGCTGCTAAAGGTTTTAGCAGCGACTTTTAGGGGTATTAGCAGCGACTTTCGTCGATGCTAAAGGTCGATTTTTTTTGTAGTGTATATATATATATGTGTGTGTGTGTGTGTGTGTGCGTGTGCGTGTGTGTATAATTGGTTTTCGGTTAACCTTCCATCATTGAAATCAAGAACTGTAACCAAACTGAAAAACCGAAAAATTCCCAGTTCGGTTAACTAAGCCAAATCTTTTTTAAAAATCGGTTCAATTAACATAAAAATCGGTCCGATTGTTTGGTTTGATTTTCTGTTTCGTATATTTTGAACACCCCTAGTTAAATGACTAAAGCTACAATTTACCTTTGTAACTAGTTTGTCACTAAGTTAGACCCCTGAGCAAATATTTAATTTGTCACTGCTTTTTTCTCTTGTCACTGTTAGCCCCCATATAATTTCTTGTAGTGAGCTTTATTGTTAAATTTGATTATTTTACTAACAGAATGTAATAAGAATAGAAAAATAAAGATGCACCCTTGTAGTTATAAGAAACACATTTATATATTTAATTTACAATAAATCCTAATAAAAAACACAAGGAAAAATTAACTAAAAGTTCTTTTTCAATCACGTTTAAATCTTTTTGGACACAAGGAAACTTATTGATCTCAGTCTATGACTATGCTAATCAAATAACTGATTCCAATCATCTAAACGTCGATACTATTTTGTTGATCTTTTGTAGAACATGTAATCCAATTGGTCTATTCATGCATGAATTAGTTAAAAAATACGGAGCTAAAAATATGAATAAGATTGTTAAGTAAGGGTGTTCTAGTAGCATATATAGGAGCTAGTTTCATTTGGGGATAGCTGGAGGTGGTAAGAAAACAACCATAAAAACAATTAGGTCACATAAATCTAAGTAATTATGCAAATAGTCGTAACTAGAAAAATATTATATAAATGTGACCCATTAACTAATTAATTTATATACAATCCTTAAATTATATATAGTACTCCTATAGTCTTGATTTTATCTAAAACATTATATGTATATGTTAGCAATATGCAGGTCAATTGCCGAAAGCTATAAAGTAGGTGTTAAAAAGCTGTTTGTGTATTTTGTAAAGATGACAAACCCTTAAATGCGGTAAAGAGAGTTTTAACTAAAGTAAAAATTAAATAAATATATATAAATAAAGTCAAACCTGTAGATAATAATTGAAGGATGGGCTAACGGGGTGAAGGCTTGTTTTTTTGCTAGTCTCACTTTTGTGAGGTAGAAAAGCACAACACCTTTAGCCCCTCTCACGTGCATCATATCCGTTTGTTTCTATTTAAGCATTAAAATTTAATATTACTAATTACTCCAACCTTTTCGACTCATACATAATTATCATCATTATTTTGTTATATTAAAAACTACTTTTTTTTACAACTACTTAAGTTGATAGAAAATACAGTGATGGATACATTTTTCTTAAAATTAATATCACTTTTTATAAATTACATATATGATTAAAAAAATATATACACATAAATACATAATAGAAGGATCAAAATTAACAGATGGATACATAGTAGATGGATTAGAATTTGATACATATAAATGAAAATAATAAAAAGTTTAAGATATTTAATGATCTTAGTCATTTGTTTTCTTATTTGTCTTTCTAAAACCAGTCAAAGACTTAGAGCTATTAATACGATGTCACCTGCATAAAATATATTGTTAAGGTTTCTTTATTATTGTATTGGGGTTTTAATGTATACATATTTATAAACTGAAATGAAAATTTTGTTTTGGTGATATTTGATGTGTTTGTATGTTAGTGTGTGTTTGTATGTTAGTGGTTCATATGGAAAACTCTCATTTGTAAGAAGCTCTCTAAACCATACGATTAGTTAATCAATGTAAAACATTAATTGTTACATTTTGGTCATTATACTAACATTCAAGGTAAATAATTAAACAAGATCAAAGGATACACAAGACTTTTTTTTCCTAAAACATGCCCTAATTAATCTGGTATGTGCAAATAACGAGACAACCCTAGTTGCCAGCATAGAAACACACCATCTGATTCACTTGTAGCCACATTTGTAATAAACTATCGTTTCCCATGGTTCTAAGATTATAACCTCTTCACTTTCTCTTCTCACTACAACCATATTGTCGGCAGTCCTTTGCCTCGAACATCTTGCACTAAGTCTCAGACCATCCACCGCCCTTAAACGACGCCTCAGCGTTCTGATTTGTGTTAGGCAATCCTGTGTTTGATCGGCAATGGCCTTCCCTGCTTCAGATCTTCATCCGAGTGTTTCCACCTGACGATGTCGACATCCCAATCTTCTTCCCAGCATTGTGGACCTACAAATAGCAGCCGATTATTGAAGCATATATAGTCACACGCCGCCGTTATCATCATTCAAGTCCTATGGTTTTAGCCGACCATCCGCACCACCTGCATCGTCTTTCACCTCCTTCCCAGGCAACCAATTGACTCCCTCAGCCTTATCACCTCCATCATCTTTCATATTTATACCTTGTTTGAGATAGATTGGCAATTACGGAGGAGGTTTGATTACAAAGATAGTTTTATGTTGGTTTGTGTTTTGTTTGTAGTTCATTACTGATTTTTACGTAGCGTTGTATTTCATTGCTTATTTATTAAAATTGTTATAAGTTTTTTTTCATATAGCTTATTGACTATGAGGTCTTCCTTCAAGTATATATTGTTTTAATTTTGTTATCTTCTTATGAGTTTACTAATAAAAATCTTCTCATTTGTTTTAATTTTAAAATATTTCTCCTTAAAAGTTTACTAGTGAATAAATACTATTCTGGGTTAAATTGTTTTATGAGCGTGCGCACACAAACAACACACACACACACACACACACACACACACACACACACACACACATATATATATATATATATATATATATATATATATATATATATATATATATATAACCGTTGTCAGTGCGAAAACCGCCAAAACCAATCTCAGCCGTTCCTTGGATATGGGAAGTTCATGGATGGGAGAGCGTGGAGGGATAGAGTGTGAGAGGGTGCATGTGAGGAATTCATGGGTAGGCAATGACATTGAAAGAGAGGGAATTGGACTGCTCAGATTGGTTCTCTCGGTTCTCGCTCTAAGAATGTTTCTCGCAAAATAAATTTCATATATATATATATATATATATATATTGAAAAGCTACTGATATAAATTTAAAGAAATATACAATACAGTATATATCACCTCCTACAAGTAATAAGAGGTTGATATTCATAAGCGAAGACTTCTACATGGAGGTAGGGGTGAGCAAGAAAAACCGAAACCGAACCAAAATCCAAAAAAAACAAACCAAAACCAAAACCGACGGTTTTGGTTTTTATAATTACAAAAACCGATTTTTTTCGGTTTGGTTCGGTTTTAGGTTTCAAAACCGACCATAAAAACCGAACCGAACCGAATTGAAGGAACCGAACCGTTTAAAACCGAACGGAACCGTTAAGGTTAAGGGCATACTTGTACATTTACATATCTATTCAACATAACTCAAATCCCTTATCTTCCCCTTGTTTTTACTTTTCCCCAAAAATCCCAAATCGGCATTCACTATCCAACACTCGATTTACCAATCACTCGAATCTTGAAGAACAAATCGATAGACTAAACTTGAATTTTGAATCGACAGACCAAATTGACTCTTGAATCTTGATTCTTCGAAGTTTGAAGCTAGAAATCTTGACGGTATTCGCTCTCCCTTCGTCGAGTGTTGTGACAAAAAATTTTGAAAAACCAAAAACCGAAGCAGACCGAATGGTTTTGGTTTTGGTTTTTCATAAACCGAAATTTTCGGTTTGGTTTCGGTTTTACCCAAAAACCGAACCAAACCGAACCGTGCACACCCCTACATGGAGGTGTGCTAAATTTATACCCAAAACAACCATTTTGATCTTCTACTACTAAATCAGATTTGACCATAAAGACTGTGTAACCTCTTATGGGTATTGCAACCAAGAATCCCAATTGAAGATCTTCATTTTCATGCACCTTCGTTTTAGCTAATGAAATAAGTTTTTTGAGTATCCAGCAGAGCTTTTTCACTATTTCTTTTTTTGTTTTGGAAGACGAACTTGTTACACTCTTTCTATAGAAAATAAGCCAACGATTTGCAAGCTAGTTCCCACAAAGTTGCTTGTTTTTCTGATAATGAAGACAGTGTGTCCTTGACCACGTCTCTTAGGTTCCCCACCATAGCAAAATGTAATCACACCATTTGAAAAGACCCGCCCATGTCGATTTTATTTTTTCGCAAGAGATAATGGTGTGGTTAACTAATACCAGCTGTTCACCACATCTTGGATAAAAAATCGTTAGAACATCAATACCTTTGTTTGCTAAGTTTAGTAACACCGGAATTCTTTGTCTATCCAACCTCCATTAAATATTCACCTTTGTAGATAACTTGTTCAATCAGAATGTGTTCAACTGCACTTGTGAGTTTTGTAACTTCAAGTCTTCTATTGTCTTTCTTGTCTCCTTAACTGAGTATACATTGTTGTCCCATACACTTAAATAAATATAGGTTATGCTCACGTTTTATTAAAAGCATGTAGAATTTAAAAAAAGACATATTTAAAAGTGTGTATAATAGTTTAAACATAATGTAATAAAAAAATTCACACTTTTAAATGTATAATATTGAGTTAAAAAGTTCACACTTTTAAATATGTAGAAATAGTAATTAATAGAAATTGAGGAACGTTTACTTTTTTTATAACATATAGATGTTTTTAATATTTTCACACTTAGAAATGTGAAAAATTTAATTGTTTGTTCACATTTATAAGTGTGATACTTTAACTATATTTATCACATTTTTACATGTGAACTTTACAAAAAAATTTGTCACGCCATATTTTTTAACACTTGTTTATAATTTCTTACATTTAAAGTGTGAAAAAATTACTAAAAATTGTGAAAAATCAACATATTTGTTGTAGTGCTAGTTGTGCAATTACTAGTATATTAATTGTCTTTTTTAATTATTTCAAAATTATATGTTTTTATTTTATAAAATTATTATTATAAAATAAAATCAGGTTAAACAGTTCAACATCAGGTTATTGTGTTCGTGTTGTTTCATTTCGGGTTGACCCATGTGTATTAACCTAGGTTGTGTTTGATTTGAGTCAAGTTTTGTGTTGTGTTAGACACTCGAAAATTGATAAATTACATATTTAATAAATTAAATATTACCCAAATTTTATACTAAAAGTTTTACAAGCTCACCTTTATCGTGTCATTCGGGTAATTATCGGGTTGTTATGTACGTGTCACTTTTTTGTTTCATATTCGTGTCGAGCCGTTTTTTAAATTTTTCGAGATTCTTGTAATGTTTCGTGTCGTATAAAAAAAATTCGGCACTACTTATGAACATGAAGCATTATTATTTTAAACACATATAATTAGCGACAAATATGCCAATTTTCTTTTACCTGCATACAGTTACAAGCTTGAACAATTTCTACACACTAATCAACTTATAAGTTTATTTTTTTAGCAGGATGATTCACTTAGAAAAAGGGAATTTTCCGATGGATATATCCAACGGACAAAATTTGTCGGAAATCCGCCAGAAATACCTATTTCCGACAAATTTCCAACGGATTTTGCCGTCAGAAATAGGTTTTTTTTCTGTAGTGATTTATAAATCATATTTTTTGTAAGATATAACAATCATGATTTTTTATCTTTACAAACCTACCAACTATTTCCTTAACCATATATTCAAGGTTATCAAAATCCAAAATACATATTTTATTGTGTATGATGAAAATATTATATACAAATCATCTTTTTATTTGTTAGCACATATTAATCTAACAAAATCATATGTTTTATCATATCAACTAGTTTTTTCTTTGTCCAAATCAATATATAATCCGTATATTCTTGTGACTCTCTTTCTTACTGGCAATGAAATCCAATGATATTGTCCCTCAGGCCCTCCCTACGTACTACTAAGTTCAAAAATCCTTGTCGATGATCGATTAGCATTTTCTTGTTTCCGAAAAAGAAATCAATAACTGATAAAAGGTCTAAACTTATTGTCTATGTTTCATGTTTGGCACACAACTTAACCTAAGATAGCTTGAGTATTTAAATTTTTGAAAGCTTTAAGTCATAAGAGCTTAATAAAGTTTTAGAATTTTTAATTATGTTTCATATTTAAATTTTGTACAAAAGTTTTCTAACTTACTAGCTAGTTACACTTATATTATCCAAAATTTTCTAACTTTATCAAACATGCATGTCAATTATGTCTCTTAATTTTTTTTAGTCTACATTGGAAATGGACTCTTTTTTTTTCTCAACTCTGAAGATTGGTTTTTCAAGATAAAAAAAAGAAAGAAAGACAAATCATAGATTTTGGTTTTGTAATGGTTGATTTATGTTTTCGCATATATTAACTATTATATGGGTCTCTTTGAACACCAAAGTGATCAACGTTACATATATAACGTACAATCAAGAGTTAAAGAGTTAAATAACATAAGTTTGAGTTTCTATTTCTAGATACATATAATAGATAGGTTTCGGTCTTGATAATGTAATACCCAATATTCAGTTTAACATATATTTATGACAAAAAATAATTGTAATATTGTATGTTTGTCTCGTAATGGAGTATAGTAATTCAAAGGATCAACTTTGGAATAGATAATGATTTGGAGGGCGTGTTTTGGCATTTGATCAAGATTTTAAAAGTATAAAGAGGAAGAGCTAGGGCAATAATTTATTCTTTCACTGATGACCTTCATCTTATACCCCTTTACTGTGTGTGTGTGTGTTTTTTTTCTTCACGAGAGATTATTTCCCGATTCAAATTGGATGCATGGGATCTACTTCGGGGTTTAAGTTCGTATTGTCTAATGTCGAGTTCTTTGGCCCTCTAACCCATCGAGAGTTTCACATTCACCATAATATAATCATAATGATCAAATTAAATTCTAATCGTTTGTACTTGTCACAAGTTTCCATAATTCACACAAAATCAAAAGGGTCAAGAATATCAAGTCTTAGTTGTCGCAATGTCAAAGGTTGTAAAGAACCCATATATCGCAAAGTAAATGATGTTTGTCGCAAATTGTAAAGGTAACAACTCACAAAGTGCGTCGATCTCAGTTGTGATTTTTCGTTCTCGCCAGATTAGTTTACAAGTCCAATTCCCCGCATGTAGCTTGTTGCAAAGGTCTCTTGATCGCAAAAGTTAGTGATCGCAAGATATTTTGTCACAATTCGTTTATTGTTACGGTTGCCATAGAGTATACTCACGATAAGTCTCTGTAGCTCGCGACAAGTATACGTTATTTATTAGTTTCAGTTAATTTGTTCTTGGGTCTAGTGTGCATAGATGACTTTAGTTGATTAATCTAATTATAACCTATGTTTATTTATCAAATTTAGTTTTTCGTTTTAATAATTGTGGACAAGTGAGTTACACTAAGATGTTAATTGTACATGTTTATGTGTAACTACATATAGACTTATGATTTGTTTTATTATAAAGTGTATACGCTACTTTTTAGTTAGGACTTTATAGTTTTTGACGGGAGATTTCACACGAGAAATGTACAAACCAGTTTGCAACATGTGAACGAGAGATTTCACACCTTAAACTATGGTTTACAAACCAGTTTTAGACTAGTTTCTAAAGTTGTAAATGGACAGAACATTTGGTGAACCGTTAGGCAGGAAATTCGTTTATGTTTGTTTATTTAATAAACAAAGGAGCACGAATAAAAATCTTTGTTCTAATAGTTAAATGAAAAAACACGAGCAAAGGGCTCGTTCGTTCCTTTATGTTCGTTTACATCTATGTATATGTGTGCATGTGTGTGTGTGTGTGTGTGTGTGTATATATATATATATATATATACACATACATACACACTCTCACTCTCTCTCTCTCTCTCTCTCTCTCTCTCTCTCACACACACACACACACACACACACACACATATATATATATATATATATATATATATATATATATATATATATATATATATATATATATATATATATATATATATATATATATATATACACACACACACACACACATAGTAAATGTCTTTTTATTTTTAATAGTGTTATGTTTGTATTATATTTATATATGTGTTCATACCTATATATTTGTTTATGTTCGGCTAAAATTAAATTAAAGAACATGAACATAGATAATCATTCATTTGTTTCATGTTTGTTTATTTATTTGACTAAGTTAAACGAATGAACATGAATAAGCAAGGTTTTAAGACTCGGGACCCGGTCCCTAGAGCGGGCCAATGTATACCGGTTTTTTGGCCTGGAATGACCCATCCCGATTAGCGGTTGAATTGGTCGGACCAATGTAAATCAACCCGGTTTGATATTTTTTTTAAAAAAAATTAACCCTATGTCTTAAAATGCTCCAGTGTCTTGAAATATTTAATTTGATGTTTGATTGTGAGCCTATAAGAATGGTGGTTTAAAGTTTGAATTTTGTTTAGGTATCGTATGTTGAACTTTACATTATTATGTTTGGATTGACAATATTGTAGGTGTATATTAATTTGTTATGGTAGCCAATGTTTTTTTTGTTATGTTTTTTTTTGCAGGTTTTATATATGTATAGACACACATATATATTAAAAAAACTAGAATTCAGGTTCACCCAACGGTCGAACCGGTTGACCCATGACCGGGTGAGAAGACCGGAACAATAAAAAAACCGGTTTTTAAGATATTGCGAATAAGTTCTCAATCATATTCGTACATTTAATTTACAACCCTACTAATTTTTTAACTAGCCTAAAAAGGGGGTGCATCCTAAGCCTTAAACCGGAATTTGTTGAAATCTCCAAAATCATTTTCCAAAAACCGCCCTCCAAATGGGGTTCTCAAAGGCCCCGCGCGTATAGTAATGCACCTATATAAATCCAAAATTTATACATGTTCTTGAAATTCTAGATAAGCCCTAAATCCTATATTCAAACACAATGACAAATCAAAATCTAGATTTACAATGAACAGATCTAGAAACCCACATGAAGGGATGCAGAAAGCCAGAAACCCACCTAAATATGGATTCAAGTAAAGGTCTAGATTTTATAAATTATGTAGTTTGGCTACTTAACCTACTTTTGTAGACGCAAAGGTCATGATGTTTTGAAAAAAAATATATATTTTATATTTTTTTTTAAAGTAAAGAATTATTATTAATACCTATCTCAAAGATTGAAATATAACCATACAACATTCTTCACAAGATACATTATCTAAAATGAAAAGACCAAGAAATAAATACGTGTATAATACTCCTCTATCAAAGTTAGCCAACAGTCAAATCTGTGTAAATCTGTGTAAATGTTCTCCAAAGTGCTGTAGTTGGGTAAATGAAATATATATTAGAGGTCCAAGAGTCAAATCTGTGTAAATGTTCTTTAACACTGTCTAAAGTTATTTATTTCGTTCACATTAGTTGTATGATCGGTAGATGTAGGTCTATACGTAAGTTGCCCTTTTTTAAGTCGATAATTTTTTGAAAGAATTAATAAAAAAGTAAATGTGATACTTATACTATAAAACGATCCTTGGACCTCTAGTTTATAGTTCATGTTCATATAAGCTTTAAGCTACTGTTAGAAAGAACTTAGTTGTAAACATGGCGGATGCAGTATCGAAACATTGGGTCCTACCTATGTCCCAACTACTTTTCGATCCAAAGTTTAAAAAAGAAATAGAATATAGGGAACACATACACGTTAATATGTAAGCCATTTATAGGCTCCAATCACTTTCAAACAATGTCACAGCAAAAAAAAAAAAAATCAAGAATGCTTTGTTTAAGATGTAGTTTTTTATTTTAATATTATTTTCTTCTTTTAGTGATTTAATTTTATAAATCAAGGACCAATGTGGGATGATGGAACTATCTTTCTCCTTTTCATCATCCATGAGTTAAGTCATGTTTTATATTTGGGTAAATTATACAAAAATATCAAACTTGTTTAAGTTTTTAATTAGTCATATAATAAATAAAAGCTAGCTTTGGTTAAAATTATATGTTAAGTTCTCTTTCAATTGTTTGTAGCTTTGAACGATATTTTTTCATATAGAATTCAATTATTAAAAATAACTCAAACTTAGGCGGTGGAGGACAGATCTGTAACATCGGTTTTAGGCGGTGGAGGAAGATAATGGTGTAGGCGGATGATGTTGTCGGTGTGCGGTGGTGTTAGCTCTGTTGGTTTTACATGACGGCGGTGGATGATGGAAGATGAAATCGGTGGAGTAGAATGGAATATGAAATCGATGGAGTAGGATAGGAGATGAAGTCGGTGGTGGAGGTGAAGCCGTGAAAGATTTAACTAATTTTGAGAAGTTAGTGGGATGTGTAGGTTAAAAGGAGGCTGTAATTTAGGAACATGCTCTTATAATCTAGTAGACTAATATTAGTCTCTCATTCTCACATAATTTTACATTTTTTTAAAATCTTCCTCTCTCTCTCTCTTTTATATATATTTATATAGGAGAGAGTTCATTAGAGAACCGTTGTTAGTGCGAGAATCGCGAAAATCAATCTCAGCCGTTCCTTGGATATGAGAAGTTTATGGATGAAGAGCGTGAAGGGATAGAGTGTGGCAGAGTGCATGTAAGAAATTCATGTGTGTGCAATGACATTGAAAGGGGGGGGGGGAATTAGAAGGCTCGGATTGGTTCTCGCAGTTCTCGCACTAAGAATAGTTCTCAAATGATCTTCTTCCTATATATATATATATATATATATATATATATATATATATATATGCGAGAACCAATCTTAGTCATTCATTTAGTAAGTGGAATTCATGTGTGGAGAGCGTGGAGTGATAGAGTGTGACATGGTGCATGTGAGGAATTCATGGATGTGCAATCAAATTAAAGGAGAGGGATTTGGACGGTCAAGATTGGTTCTCGCAGTTATCGCATTAACAATGGTTCTCAAATGAACTTATATATATATATATATATATATATATATATATATATATATATATATATATATATATATATATATATATATATATATATATATATATAAGTTAAGTATAGATATAGGAGTAAATTACACCAATCGTCCCTGTGGTTTACCACTAATTTTACCCATCGTCCATGTGGTTCATCAATTACACCAGACGTCCTAGGGTTTATACTTTGTAACGCCTGTGGTCCCTGGTCCACATAAAATTACTAAAATACCCCTAACCCTTTTTTTAATTCTTTTTTTTGATTTAAATTAATTTTAAATACTTTTCTAATTAATAATTAATTAAAAAAACAAACATCCAGACCACCACCTCTCTCCCGTCGATTATATCCCCAGCCCCCCTCCCCGTCGTTGCCAATCGCCGATACCCACCGCCACCGTGCACCACCACCATAACTTCACCACCATAGCTACCAAATCTAGCACACCACCACCGTAGGTGTAACATCCCAAATCTGGGTCTGGTAGTACTCGGAGCTTCGTATGTGGTATGTAGTCATTTTTTTTAGATTTTAATTGGTTTTGTTTTAATTTATTTAAATTTCTAGTAGTTATTATTAGTGATAGAAATTTAGATATATATTTTAAAATTGAATGCTTAGATAAGCATTGTTTAATAGATATAATATAAAAAGAAAAATAGTCTAAAATATATATGTTGGGTGTGTCATACGTACAAGGGTGTAAAACCCTTTTTTTACTTTCTAGAAACTCCATTCTTACAACCTAAGCTCCTCAAGAAACAATAATCTTCTGCTATTACTTGTTTTTGTTGGTGATTTTCTGTAAACTGAAGACTAAATAGGTATGTAATTCGAATCCCTCTTGTAAATTTATGAATTCTTGCAAGAACAAGAAGAGGGTTTATTTTAGGGTTTATGAGTAGTTGATTTAAATTGCAAATTGGTTGATTACTTGAGCTTACACATGTTTTTAGCAAGTTTGAGTAAATTAGTTGATAGAAATTTAATGATTTATGTATAGGAGCATGAAATCTCCATTAATGGAGGTAGAAGATGAAGTTTGAGTTTGAATCCATGAGATTGAACTCTTGCTATTGTTTCTGCAGATTGTATATGTATTATTTGTGTATAAGAATTTAATTAAGGGCTGCTGTTTTTGTTGGTTTTAGTCATCGAAGAAAAGAATAGAAAAAAAATATACGAGGGCTGCTGTTTTGTTGTTGATGTTCTGCGCAAGAAAAGAAAAGAAAAAGGACTATGGCAATTGTGAATTGTTTTTGATTATTTAGTTTTGCCATGTGATATATATATATATATATATGTATGTATGGTAAAAGAAAAAGAATGAGAATTGCTTTTGGTTGGTACTTTGCTGCTGTAGTACATACACATATAATCCACACAATATTATCAACATGTTATATATATTTATATATTTTAAGTTCATTAGTTTAAATTTATTTTTAATATGGTTAAATTCATAGTTTTGGCATATATATATTGATTATGAGGAATCAAGTAGACTTGTAAAGTCATTTATGGATTTATAATTGTTAATATTAAGCATATCAATTATTGTAGAATTATATATACTAACTTGGTGGTTTTGTTGTGGATATTAGGTCCCCAACAACGAGCAGGTGCTCTTGGAAAGTGATATTCTCATTTTCGAAGAAAGGTGAGTGATACGTCATAATTGAATAATTATAACTCAGGTAACGGTTTAATATTGAATTGGTTTGCAGTTGTTAGTTCCGGACTTTAAGTCGGATGCAGTTTTTGTATTGCTTCCGATTAAAGTAGGATTATTGAGATTTGAGATTATGAGTTATTTGTATTTGATAGCTTGAAATTTGGGAACATGTTCATATTTCGGAGGTTGTCTGATTGACAGGCCTACTCGGGTCAAGTACCGAGTTAATGGGCTAACGGTAACTCCCATCGGCCAATGGGGGTGCGGTTTGATCCACCGCCGTTTCTCCTTGCGAAGCGGGTCAAAATGGAGACCCAATTGTTTGAAACTGTGCAGTGATAACTGCAACTATGTGATATTTCGATTTGATTCCTGTTTTTTAATTATTCATTGTGATGTATTGTTCACTTAGCTTTACAGCTAACGGGTTTTAGTTGCCCGCAGGTTTGTACAGTTTTGGTAGCGGTTAACTTAGTGGCTGCTTGGTGGGATACTTTACAAGAGGTTGTTGAGCCCTGTTTTGGTAAACCTGTAACACCAAGTTTGTTTTGGAAATAGGTAGTAGAATTGTAATCTCTTTCAATCAGTCTTATGTAGCAATATATGCATACTTTGTTAAACTCTTTTGATAGGTTCGGATATGAACCTAGTACTAGATATGTATATATTTTAGTAAACTCTGTTAATTACTATTTTGTTGATATAGTATATATTAAGTCTTCCGTTGTGTTTTAAAAAAAAAAATTTGTGGTTGAAATTGTGGTGTTACAGTAGGGCACCACCATAGCACCACTACCACCGTATGGGTCAAACAGAAACAGAAACCACCGTAGGACACCGCCACCGTAGGGTCAAACATTAACAGAAACCACGAGCTTGTAAAATCGTAATATCCAGTACCACCATGACCACCCCATGTTGATCCACCCTCATATCACCATCCACAGCCGTCACAGCAAGCCCTTGCGACGGCTGCTGCGAATTCCGACCAAAACCAGCAAGGGCAGGCTCACCAGACCACACACCCACATCAATTGGACCCCTAGACATATTCTTTACATTACCAAGAGTGTTTTGCACCTTACCTTGACCCTTAACTCCGACTGTGGAAGACGAAATTGATGAAAGAAGTACCGACCCAGAAACTCTGCGCAGCCGAGAAGGAAACACCACCAAAATCTTTTTTCCAGGCAGCTAATGGCAAATCAGAGACTGTGGTTGTGTTCCGTGGTTGTGTTCCTCTCAATGTTTCCCATCGATTCATGTCCTTGCCCGACCCCAACAACCTCGGAATCCGGCTAATTTTGCTGTGACGGCGGCAAAACCCTAATCTGGCAGTTGTTCTTCAATAGGTGGGCGAAGGAGGTGGTTGGCAGCACTGGCGGTGACGGTACTAACTGGCGAGCGGCGGTTGTTCTTTAATGAGTGGGCGGCGATGGCGGTGGTTAGATTTCTCCGGCGAACGGCAGTGGCGAGAGGGAGGAGAGAAGACGGGGAGAGATTGAGGAGGGGGTGATGGGTTATGTTTATATAATAATAATAATAATAATAATAATAATAATAATAATAATAATAATAATAATAAATAATAAAAAATAATAATAATAATAATAATAAAATAAGGATTTATTAATTGAAAAAGGAAAAGATATAAAAGAAAAATCTAAATAAAAAAGAAAAGGGCATTTTAGTTATTTTAAGTGGACCAAGGACTACAGGCGTGACAAAGTATAAACCACAGGGACGTCCAGTGTAATTAATGAACCACAGGGACGATTAGTGTAATTTACTCTAGATATAGTTATATACAAATAGAACTTAGCAAACTTGTAGCGATTTTTGAAAAGAAAGACCGTAAAATATTTCTAAATAAAGTCAAATTTATCATATTTATTTGTCTTCCAAACAACTTTGAGACCGTTCACTTAATCGTCTCTATTTATTACTTAAGTAATCGATCTTATCATCTTTAATACAATGGTGCTTCTAGTAAAAAGAATTCCTAGACCTGTTGTGAATATAATGAAATTTTTATGTGACACTAGCTAATGTTTCAAATAAGTTCAAGAAACCAAAGAGATCTGGCCTAATGATATTGGATTTTGAAAAGATAATTTACAATTTTAAGATTGTGGGTTCTAGTCTTAACGTGGACACATGGTATAGAATTAAGTGGGTGTATGTTTTTAGCTGTTAAAAAAATAAGTTAAAAAAGAGATTATTAGCTAGTACGGTAACCATGGAAGCAAAAAGTAGTTATACCAAGTAATCTTAAATGCAAAATAAATGAAGGTTGAAAGACAAGAGGAATGAGGAAAGCAATTAAATGTGCCAATGATTAGCTATTTAGAGTCCGTGGGTTTCTCATTAATTGCTACATGTATTTAATTTTATACAAGGTACATTAAACACAGGGTGAGAAACAAATATCATATTGTGATAGAATTTACAATGAACACCCATAATTATTGCCCCCTGAGATTCTTTGCCCCACATATTTTAAAGCTCTTGTTTTTCTCAACCTGTCAACCTAGCTTGAATCATCATCATCATGCATATATACATATATTATTATATATATAGTCTGCTTTTTGTAGCCACTGTTTTCAACTATTTAGGGTTACTATGTTGGTGCATAAATAGTTGTGTTTCTATAAAGATTCTTCCCGATCATTATTAGTTTGTATATCGTACGTACTAACATCATTATTTGATTCTAGTTTTTGGAACTTGGAAGCAACATATATAATCTTCATTTAAAAGTAGCTTTATATCATGAGTCGAGTGATGTACGCGCGTTGATATGTCTTGTTTGTTACATGCATGCATATATATATGTTGGATAAAGTTTGAATTAATTGGAATCAAGTATATAGGTAGAGAACAAATAATATATGACAACTTAACCGTCTATAAAATTTAGTAGCCCACAAAGAATATCATAATTTAAAAGTTTGCAACAACAAAAGGTCCATTTAACGTTATAATTAATAGTCATCTTGGTTAGTAATCGAGCATGAAGAATGATACGGTTCTTAGAATATCATAATTAATGAGTTTACGACAACAAAAGGTCCATTTAACGTTTCAAATACTAGTCATCTTGGTTAGTAATCAAGCATGAAGAATGATACGGTTCTTAGAATGCTAGACCTTGATAAGTAAGTGCTTTGCATGTTGTCTCGACTCATTGTAATACGTAAATTGCTTCATTTGAAGGTATCCGTCAATTTCATTACTCTTTAAATTCTAGGAAATAAATGGGACATAAATCCGTTAAAAGATTGGTTGTTTTCCAATAAGATTGTCGATTAAAGTTTATATTTTTAAAACAATATTTTACATGGACGGACCCAGAATTTTTTTTAACCGGTAGCACCATATGATGCGAAAATAAAATTAAAGGTGTGGTTCGGGTTTTTTTTTCGGGTTTCCGGTTAATCGGGTCGGTTTAACGAGGTTTCGGCTGTTCTGGTATTTTAGGGCCAAATTTTAAAACAAAACACAATTTATATGAAACCATGTTAAGTAAAATGCTATTTTAAAGATAAACTAAAGTATTTTAAAAATATAAATTGAAATATTAAACTATTTCTTATCATTTTTTTATAAAGTTTTATATTTACTTTGATTTTGGTGGCATCACCGGTAGCACCCCGAAAATTTACCGGTAGGACCGTCTCAAAAGATCGAAAATTAACACTACGAACTGTAAAAAGACCGTTGTCCCGTGACCCCTCCCCACATAACCTAGGTCCGCCAATGATATTTTATTATTCTAGATCTAGGAACATTTGTTGTCATTTCTACGAGCAGGAAATCTTCTTTAGAGTTAATTACAAAAATGGTCAATGTGATTTATCAAATTTCCTATGGTTGGTTCCTAAATTTTATAAATTATACCCATAGTCTCCATGGTTGTCAATTTGTATCAATGTTAGTCTAATTTTAACTGAGCCGTCCAAATCGACGTTAACTCCTATTTTTGAAGGGGTATTATTGTCTTTTTACCATATTTTTAGTTTTTAATAAAATATAGAGAGTCAACTCTCTCTCATCTCTCTCACTCTCACTCTCTTAGGTCTCAACCACCATGAAAGGAAAAAATCCCACATCGAAACCACCACCACCTCCTCCTCCAGATCACCGTAACCTCCTCCACCTCCTCTCCAAACAACCGTAACTACAACCACCGTAACCTCCACCACCACCTCTTCCAGACCACCATAACCACCACTACCTCCTCCTTCTCTCTCACTCATCTCTCTCTCACTCATCTCTCTCTCTCACGAAGTCACCACCGTGAAACCTCCGAAACCACCACCGACACTCCATCTCAACCCACTAGACCAACACACACAAACACACAAACCACCCAAAACCCACTACCAACCACCGCCTACTCTCATCTCTGTCTCTCTCAGAAAGTCACCACCGTGGCCCATTCACGATGATGCTGGAAATGGTGAACAAGGCGAAGATGATGCTGAAAATGGTGAAGAAATCGCCTGAAACCCACCAAGGAAATTACCTTTTTCGACTTTTAAGGAGGTGGTCGCCGGAGAGAACCACAAACTTTAACTGATCTTTTTCGACCAAGAAACCTTCCAACTAACGAAAACCCAGATGGTTGCTTCAAATCGCAGAAGATGAAATCAGCGAGGACGCGATCGCAGAAGATGAAAACCCAGACTTTTTTTTAGTTTTTCACCATCAGCTTTCTTTGTGTAGATCTGGGGTTTGTTTGTAGGTGGTGACAGTGGATGGTGGTCATGGCGGAGGTGGATGGTGATTGAGGTGGTGGAGGCGGCGGAGGTGGAGATGAAGAGAGAGAGGGTTTCTGGTGTTTGTGGTGTAGAAGAGAGTTAACTGTGTGTATGTGTGTGTGCAGGAAGAGAGAGATAGGTGTGTGCATTGATTGTTTCATTTGTGTGTGTGCAGGAAGAGAGTGAGGGTGGGACCAACATTGAAACAAATTGATAACCAAGTGGACTGTGGGTGTAATTTTTAAAGTTTAGGGAATTTGATAAACCATACAGACAATTTATGTAATTAACTCTTTTCTTTATTTTCAAGACAAATTTCCCTACTTTATCTACCAACAATTTATTTTCGTGTTTCTCTTGATTAGTTAATTGTTTAAAAGATTCCCAATACGCGGGTGGTAAATTAATGAGTGTATTGCAAACAGAATTAACAACTAAAAGTCTTTATTATTTTTTCCATTATAACCACGAACGTCATTCCTTCACGGTCAAGAGGATGAACCCCTTTCATATGGGTGCTGCTATATAGACATCTAATATTTACTAAAAGACACCCTAATAACAAAGTCAAACTTTTTGTTCAAACATATCAAAAGTTTTTGTATTTTCTTTTCTAAATTTATGCTAATTTAAATTTGGTACAAATACAAATGCATAAGTTACAAATAACTTCAACCCGAACTGAACGAGTCATAAACTCACGTTGGAGATAGAGTTTGTTACAATATGAAATAAAAAATTAAATACCAAAATAATTTTATTTTTAAAATAATAATACATAAAAAAACAAAAATTACATGTTACGACAAAATTGCTTAAGACAATAACATTAGTTAAGATAGAAAATTAGTTAAAATAGGAGATAAAATTAGTTAAAGGTGTCTTTTAGTAATTTTAAGGTGTCTATATAGACAATCCCCTTTCATATATGACCCTTTGAAATTATAAAATATCTTATATATTTAAAATATGCATTAAGATCATTATAATTTATATCAAAAACTTATACTTTAAGTATATTAAATATTTTGTAAATTAAGAATGAAATATATCATATATTTTCCCTCCTTACATACATCAACCTTATCTGTGGTACGTACGTGCATATATATGACAGTTTTCACCATATTTATTTTGAATTTTGTTTGTAATCGACTTTATCTTTGGTGCATATATATGACAGTTTAATTTGACCATATTAATTTCTTATTTGTTTGTAGCTACTTATTCTAAAGTAAAATCGGACAAAAATATACTAGTGACGAACGTGAAGCCAAGGCTCGTACATACACCATGTTGTAACAACTTTTTAATACATCAACACTTCCATTTAGTGAATTATATATATGACACTTTAAAACCTAACTAATTTCATATTATTGTTAAATTAAGCCTAATTTGAAACAGATATACAACTTGATTTAGATGACGTTTAACATAATAGTACCTAGTTAGATATACAGCTAGTATTAATTGTACAAATATTTTTTTATTTGTAAAGCCAAGGACATATATCTCGATCTAAGATCTTCGGGTTCCATTTTGGATTCTTGGTATACACCAACCATACACCCCTGTCTAACGACCTAACCTGATCGTGATTCCCTTTTGTGGGTTTTACAGCGCGCCTAACGCTCTTCACCCTATCTCTCTCCTTTCTTATTCTTCTTCTTTTATCTCTTTCTCTGTTAATATTTATATTATTAAAGAAGTTAATTACATATTTGGTTCATTTGGTTTACTTAAAATTATAAAATTGGTCCCTGGATCATAATATTTCTTTCTCGACCCGTTTTGCTTGCAGATTTGGACCCTCCTCAACTTAAATTGACTAAACTACCCCTATCTTGTTACTTTTTTTATTTTCTTCAGTTATTAATTAATTTTAAATATTATTTTAATATTAAATATATTCTATAAAAAATAAAATATCAAGTTAAATCTCCTTGTCTCTCTACCTTTATCTCTCCTCTGTCTATACCCTCTCTCTCTCTCTGGTTCGTCATTAACAAAATCCACATCCACCACCGCCATTCCATATTCACCACCCACCACCACCATCTCCACCAGCCACGACCCCCACCACCTCGATCTCTTTCTCTTTCTATGATCAACATCTCCCTCTCTATCTCTATCTTTACCTTTTTTCTTTGTAGGCTCAGACATCTGTTGTATACTTCTTCATGTTTCCATTAGTCTCTCTCCAGGCAACGGCGCCTCGCCGGCAATGGGAACACATGATTACCTTTTCCAACTCCATTATTGACCACCACCACCACCACTCCCAACCTGCATTCCCACTTGACGTTTTGCGATTAGGGCTTAAATTAATGATTTCGAAAAAATCAAAATAGAAGCGTGTTTCAACAGTTTCATGTGATGGTCAAAGATGGTGTGATAGCAGCGCTGAAAGTTGAAGAAGTGGGGAACCTTCTCTCCGCCCCAATCTCCAACTCTGAAGAACTCACCATCGAGGAGTGTAACTTTCTTTTCACTTGATTCAAAGCTTATATTTTTTGTTGTTTCTCTTTCAGATCTATATTGTTTGAAGGGGATTTGTGTTTAATCTTCTTGCAGAATTTGTATTATTTTGTGATGATTTGTGCTTGAATTTGGAAAGGAAACTTGTTACATGGGTTTCTTTGCATAGTTTAGAGATGATTTATACACAGATATGTGATTTTTATAAACGTTGATATATGTGATTTGTGCATTTCATTTAATTTATGGGTTTTGATTTTCCGACTATTTTGATATTTTGTTTATGGAAACGTGGGTCGAAGGTGGCCAGAATTGGTCGTAATGACGGTGACGGTGGTGGAGGTAGAGGTGACGGCGGTGGTTGGATGGATGAACGCAGAGAGAGGGGTAGGGAGAGGCTACACAATGTAGAGAGGGGGGTAGATTTAGCTTGATAATATTTAAAATAATATTTAATATAAAATAATATTTAAAAATAAATAATAATTGAAGAAAATAATTAAAGTAATAAGAGAGGGTAGTTTAGTCAATTCAAGTTGAGGATGGACCAAATCTGCAAGCAAAATGGGTCGGGAGGAATCAAACCTGTAAAAATTACGACCCAAGAACCAATTTCATAATTTTAGGTTAACCTAAGGGACCAAAAATGTAATTAACTTTATTAAAATAAATAAATAATGAGGTAAATTGAGTTGGATTATACTAAAATTTGGGTTAATGTGAAGACAATGGACAATAGAGATATTGTTCAATTATTGATTAAGTCTTCTATAATAACTTAGAATTTACAAATTAAACTTGATTCAACTTCACATTTCATTCAATTTACGGGTTTTGATTTTTCGATTATTTTGATATTTTGTTGATGGAGACGGGGGTCGAAGGTGGCCAGAGTTGGTCCTAATGACGGTGACGGCGGTGGTTGGTTGGATGAACAGAGAGAGAGGGGGTAGAGAGAGGCAGGGGTCAGATTTGACTTGATATTTTTATTTTTAAAATACATTTAATATAAAATAATATTTAAATTTATTTAATAATTGAAGAAAATAATTAAAGTATTAGGAAAGGGTAGTTTAGTCAATTCAAGTTGAGGAGCTTAGGGACCTAATCTGCAAGCAAAACGGGTTAAGAGGGACCAAACATGTAAAAATTATAACCCAATGACCAATTTTATAATTTTAGGTAAATCTCAGGACCAAAAATGTAATTTAACTCTTATTAAAATAAAGAAATAATGAGGTAAAATTTAGTTGGATTATACTAAAATTTGGGTTAATGTGAACACAATGGACAATAGAGATATTATTAATTTATTGATTAAGTCTTCTGTAATAGCTTATAACGAGGCGTCGAGGACATATTTGGTTCTGATCTCTCACTACTACCTACAAAGAAATTAAGTCATTGGTGCACCTTGACAACGAACCAAAAACAGATACATATTAATGTATTATTTTATTATTTTAGTTTTTTTCTCTTTATAAATTAAAATGAATAGAAAATGAGGAAATTACTTATTTTAGTCACAAATATGTTCACATGATATTCTCATTTCTCTACAAGGACACATTAGTTTATTCTTTACGAAGAAAAAAAAACATTAGTGTTGATTATGAAGTACGAACCATGTTAGTTTTTTTCTTAACGGCAAACTTATACACCCACTAAACCTACTTCTAATCTACTTCATTGTTCATAGTTAGACTTGAATCTACAATCTTTTAA
Source organism: Pulicaria dysenterica (assembly GCA_947179395.2). Taxonomy (NCBI): domain Eukaryota; kingdom Viridiplantae; phylum Streptophyta; class Magnoliopsida; order Asterales; family Asteraceae; genus Pulicaria; species Pulicaria dysenterica. Next base: position 109,294,384 of record OX359290.1, on the reverse strand, counting down.
GAAGAAATACTACTCCATAAGTATATAATACCGTTACAGTACAATTTATTTGATACAAACCGTGTTAGTTGTCAATGTCTCTAAAACATGAAAATTGTTGGAAAACTAGTAAATATATCCGCGCTTCGCTGCGGGATATAATTACTATTTCGTATGTTTTGGACTTGTATTGTTTACTTCAATTATTATAGTAAATAATAATCTAAAAAGTTTCAAATTACACGTAATTTCTATCACCAATCAAACACATGCAAGGAGAGAACTATAACCAACAGCTTCCTTCAAACACCTCCCCTGCATGAACAAAAAAGAACAGTCTAATAAATGTCAAAAGAAACAACAAAATAAAACTAAAAGACCGGACAAATATATAAGAGTCCGACCCGACCCATGAGGATCCAGACCCATGAAACCGACCCGTGGCATGAAACCGACCCGTGGCACAGTTCCATAGGAGGCCACGGTTTTTTATTAAGATAGATAATAACCATTAGGCTAAAAGTGTAATTGTCTTAATGTAACAAACAAAATATATAAGCTAATATTATTTATAAGAAATATGCAAAGTTACTGTTTAATTATATATTTTTTAAAATATCTGAATAGAATCAAAAGTGAATAGTGAAAAGACAACATAAAAGCAAGAAAGAAATTTATTCAAGTATCTTTAGAGAGATAATTAAATGAGAAAAAAATATTAAAACTAAATTAAAAAAGATCGTGTCATCATGAAAATAAATATAAAAAAAGATAAGTGAAAAATTAGATATATTGTCAGATGCATCGTTATAAAAAAGTATATAATTGATTTTTAAAATAAATAATGAAAAAGATTGCTCAAAACAAAAAAGAGGAAAAGGCAAGAAAAAAAAGAAAATATAAGAATGCCTAGGGTCGAAATCCTGACCTGTTAAATACAAAAGTGGCGCTTAACAGCCAAGCTAAGAAGACATTTTATAAATGTTTGGCAAAAATAGTATATATCATAAAGAAATCGGCGCAATTTAGACAAACCCATTAATGAACAGTAACTTGGCTCATGATAACATGTTGACAATTGTATATATTTACGAATATACAAATTAAACTAGATTCAATTTCACATTTAAACAAATAATAATAATAATAATAATAAATATTAATTAAGTACCTACTACACTCTAAAAAAGGGAAGAGAGAAAATGAGTCTAAAGTGTACGGGAGCCGGTCCTTGTGTACATGTTATTTTGCATCCTTAATTATTTGATTGTACGTCCTTGCATATATACTTTAAACAAGTCATTTGAACAATTTTCTTACATTTTTCATGAAGAAAGAAACTAGTACTGGACATTTCATCAGGTTTCAAGCTTCCAAAAAAGCAAAAATCTTTTTTTTTTATTGAGAAAATTCCAAAAATCAGTATTTAATGAACCAAACGTTTCTCATTAAACTCATTACTTCATCAAGCAATATCCAAAAATAAACTCGTGCCCACGATCGACCAATAGTCAGTGGCGGACCCAGGATCTCAAATGACCGGTGGCAACGGTGACATGAGTGGTAGCAATAGCTCGAAAAAATCGAAATTTACACTACGAAATGAAAGCACCGCTTCAAAAAAATCGAAATTTACACTACGAAATTTACACTTAAAAAAAATGACCGGTGGCAGTTGACCCCTCTGGCTAAGCCATGGGTCCGCCACTGCCAATAGTTGCCCATGAATATTTAGGTAAATTAAACAAATAAGAGAATAGAAACAAAACATAAAACAAGTTTTAAATGGTTTAATCTTTTAAGGTTTCATACCTGTTTTGTTTTAATCTTTAAGACTTTTTTTAACTCATTGAACTCATTACTTGTGCCCACCATCGGCCAGTCATTTTTCCCATGTATATTTTAAGTGAGATGATATTTTCACTTATAAAGTTGATTCATCCACTACAAACGTATGATTCACTAACTTGTAACACAGCTTCAAAGGTGTTGTATCTTTAGTGGATGAATCAAATTTATAAATAGAAGAATCAACTGTCATATTTAAACTTGGTTGTAGCTGATACCTGTTGGGTTAATCGTTTATACTGGATCACGGGTCATAACTTACGGGTCGGTCGGTTTTTAATTTGCTTGGTATTTTTAGTTTGGTATTTGTTTAAAAGTATTTTTCCTTTGCTTTAGGATCAAGAAGTGAAACTTAGTGGCAGTAGAATTAATAAAAAACGTAGTCTATGATTGTGGTTCTCGTTGGTAGCAAAGCTGCGTCTTCTTCTTTTATTTTTTTGTTTCTTCATGAGTTTATGTGTATTTAGTTCTTTAATTACCAACAAGGTATCTCCATAATAATTAGGGCATGAATAAAAAGGACACTGAGACATCATGGTTGACTTTTATATGTATCATCACTTCTTCATAGCCGGCGTCGCTCAAACAAACCACACTCTCCCATCATGTTCCTCTTACATTGAATGAAGTGGGGATAGTAAGGGCCTACCACGGTGTTGTGGCTAAAAGGTCGCATCACCACCGCATAGTGGTGGCTAGGTGTGGTACGGAACATGCGAGGGAGGACCGGCTGGTGATGTTTTTTCTTCTTTTTTTGTTTTTTAATTAGAGTTTGATGCAGTAAAAAATGACAACACCGTAACTAAGTGGTGGAGTGAAAACAAATCGTGTTAGAAACTATTAAGAACTAAGAAGTGACCACTTCCGTTACTCTTATATATTTTCTAATTATGAAGTTACACAATTAATATATGGAGAATAGTTACTTGAGGTAAACTATATACTTAGATAATACCGTTTAAAAGATATTGAGAGGTTAATTTAACTAAAACTATTGTGGAATTTTATGTATTAAATCCTTTTTAACGATTATGGAAACTTAATATTTATAATATTGTTTTATTACTTTTGAGGGTTAGAAAATGGATGAAAAGTTATAAAGGTTGTCCATGTAAAACTATTCATCCCACTTTTATTACAAAAATAGAAAAGACAAATTCATAAAATACAAAGATTCTCCTATTATAAACTTTGAAATTATCAACTGTATACATATGATCGTATATTATTAGTTTCCCTTCGTTATCTTCCAAATGTAATACATAATAGAATAATTTTCGTTGTACAAATTTTTTTCTTTTTTATTTTGATAAGAGGGGCAAGGTTTTTTTTCCATAAGTTCGAAATACATGTTTGGATACTTTCTACAAATTCCATTTTCTAGTTTCATTTTTAAATAACAGTTTAGTTTTGTTAGTCAAAATAATATTTATTTTTACTTTTATTTATTATTGTATTATCATTATTATTGTTACTACTACTACTACTACTACTACTACTACTACTACTACTACTACTACTACTACTACTATTATTATTATTATTATTATTATTATTATTATTAGTTAAGTGTTATTTGTTATTATTGTTACTATACGTATTATTTATTATTATTATTATTATTATTAACTTATTTTGTTATTCTTCTTCTTATTATTATTGTTATTATTGTTGCTACTATTATTAGTATTATTTTTATTATTATAATATATTATTATTATTACTATTATTGTTGATATCATCGTTACTTTATTATTATTATTATAATTAAAATAATAATAATAATAATAAGTATTATTATTATATTTTTGTATTATAAGTTTATTGCTATTTTTTATTATTGTAACTATTGTTTATTATAATTTTTAAATGTATTTTTATTGTTATTGATAAATGTTTAACGTTCAATATAGTTCATACTTTATCCATAATCATGAGGGATAAATTTTAGCTAATTGATCAGCCTCATCAATAGGGCAGATTGAATTTTAAAATTTTGGGGAGAGTGGTACTTTCGTAATTCACATTTAATTGTATACTAAATTACATGTGATTTAATATCTAAAAATGTGATTTTTTTACGTTTATATATTTTTTAATTTTATACTTTTGCTGAAAATGCTTTCTGAAAAAATTGGAGAGTTTTATGTGAGAGAACACAACCTTAAGGGGCAGTTGACTGTGAAACATTATTTTGTTGACCAAGTCTATAGAAGGATATGGTGGATTTGGAAAAGTTTAGTGTAGAAAGTGTAAAAACAATATCAATAGAGAATTTTCCATCTTTAAATGTAATTTAGAAAAGTGAAAATTCTCTTTCTTATTTTCTTAAAAAAAGTTTAGAATAAAAACTTCAACGGAATATATATGTTTTCAAAGTTTATTTTTATTTTTTCTTATAAAATTTTACTAGTAAGAGGGGTTTTTCACAACCCAAACTCTCTCTCTATCTCTCTATCTCTCTCTTTTAAACATACAAAAAATAACAATAATACCGAAGTTTATTTTACTAAAATTTCCCTTATTTTTTCCGCTCATTTGTTGTGTGATGTTATGCCACCAACTTTTGATAACTTGATATCGAATGTGACAGAGAAAAAAATAATAATAACCGTATAAAATCACCTGTCATACAAGAAGACGAGAAGTGAGTGTAAAAAAAACCCCTCTCTTTCTTTCTGATAAAAATAAAATAAAAATAAAAAAAGAGCTAGCTAGGAATACTCAGTGGGGCTGTGAAGTGTGAACAGTAGAGTTGTGGTGAATATGACTGGTGAGAGGTTGAGGGTGGGGGTGGTCTCACTTGGACCATGGTCCAACCTGTCTGACACTCCTCCCTGCCAGTAAAATCCATGTGATACCAGCATCTATCTAACTTTCTTCATCTTCATAAAAATATATAATTTAAAATATATATATATATATATATATATATATATATATATATATATATATATATATATATATATACTCCATCTACTCATACAATATATATCATACCAATCATTCACACACACACACACAACTTTCTTCTTTCACCTTCATCATTTCTACTATCTCAAAGACAAAGATCATAAACTGGCCCAACTGCAAACATCACAGTGTACAATTTTCATACAATATAATATAATATTACTGTAATATATACATTTGACATCACCAGCTAGAATGCAATCCAAGGCAAAACCATTTGTACATGCTAGTAACTTCCTTCACCTCAAATCTATGGGCAATATGATGTCCTCACCCTAATTTTTGTACAACATGACAGATGGGAAGACCACCCATTTGTATGATAACATTTCCAGTTTCAAACAAACTGCTTCCGTCATACCAACATATGATTCTTTTTTATCGATATATAGCAATTTTTACTTTCCCTAACACCAATTAATATTGATTACATAATAATGATTTTAGAGGATAATATTTACGCTTCTAGCTAGAATAATCGGTTGTCACACTCACAAATACTTTATGTGAAAGTAAGGGTTGGAAAATATTTATAAAATCTATTCAGATGGCTTACAATTTTTGAAGTCATATATAATGCTGCAGCATTTGCAGATTATCATACGGATTAGTTTATACAAACCTCTAAGCCTAAGCAAGTAATATAAGGCGGTGTTTGTTTTGGAAGACGTAAAAGTTCTATATCTTATTTCATTTTTCAGTAAAAGATATGGTTTAAAAGGTAAGTCTGAGAAGGTCTACGAAAAAAAAAATATAGTTTGTAGCTTTTTAGGATAAGCAAAAATAGGACAAAATAAGATCTTGTATATGTTTGCGAAAAAAACAAACTTATTAGAAACGTCTGTGGTCGCGCAGACGTTACTTCAAAATAAGACTTTATTTTAAAAAATAAACAAAACCTAAGATTTTTTTTTATAGAACCTGAATGTGTGATCTTCAGATCTGAGTAAATTGTTGTAATTTCAACGAAAAACCGTAATAATTTCAACAAAAAACCGTAGGATTACTGTTGGGTTTATTTTTAATAATAAACAAAAATCTAAAGGTTGAACTTGTTAGGGTATACACTTCAAAGGTTCACTCATTCTAATTTCTCTTTGATTTAATCCTTAGTACCTGTAATTGTGTGTGAAGTCTGAGGGAAAAAAATGAATGATCATAAATATTTTTGTTGGGCTGAAGACTCTTTCTTGATTGAAAATTTGAAATTATGATTAATGATATGGTATTGTTTCGTGGGCCATAGCCCAAGCCCAAAAAACCAAAAGATCATAGACCAGAGTCCAGACCAAAAGAAAATCACAACTTGTATTGCCAGTTTGCTACTTTGCCATCTTCAATAATTCTTATAACAACTTTCTACTCCAGAAATAACACTTGATCAAGATTTTAATGGAGAGCAAATTAAACACGGATTTTGTGATGTTTATCTTTTTGAAATTAAGATCAAAACTTGTGCATAAAATAACAACCCAAGTTCGGTCACTTCCGCTATAGATTACTTTTTGATAGGAAAACTAGTTAAAATGTTAGGTTGGGTGATGGGCCCCTTCGGCGAAAAAAGTAAGTGTTAGGTTGTGTTATGGTGGACTGGTGGATGTAAGTTTGTGGGGTTAACTCAAAGCCAAGTAATAATAAGTTGAGTACCGTTCAACCTTTATAATTAAGATTCCATAAAGTCATAAATCATAATAATTGTCTCTGTTTTATAGCATTTCTGAACAAATTCGGTTTATGGGTAAGTTAGGCTGCTGAATAGAAAGATCTAACGCATTTATCATAAGAAATTTATTTTGGCCAAGTGATATAAGCATCATCTTCCTAACAATTTGTGTCAGATAGAGGTGATAGGTTTATTTTTTGTATCTATAATTAAAAGTAGCCATTTTCCTTCTAACAAGAAAATATTAGTACTATCGAAAGTGTTGGGGAGATGGAAATTTCTAATGGCCGTTATATTCCCCAACATCTCTGCAAAATTTCTTTTAACGGTGTTGATCCTCATAAAATCACTAGCGTAACTAAAATCAGTAACACAATCTTCCGATTTTATTTGGGCTTATGGACTTTACAATCTTCCGTAACATAATTCATTATCTCAAATGCAAATTTAAAACTACATATTTACTGATTTGGTCAGCAAATGCTAGAGATGGGTTAAAAGCTCTTATATTACGCACTACTCAAACAAGCTACATATTTACCGGTTGACCACTAAGAACCATCACGCCGGAGCCATCACGAGGCTCTAAAAAGTGTTTCATCACGCTGGGCTTTTTTGCCCCACACCATGCCCCCCTTATTAGATATATTGTCTAAACTCTAAAATTAAAGCATGCCAAATTTGTATTTATGCATGCAAATCAGCAAATGACTAGAACTAATTTAATGTAGTTATATATCTTGAATTTACAGTAAAATTTTGAAATTGTCTCACCTAGGTACTTCTATCAATTCCTACCAAATATATACTACTCCTATGTACAAAACTCATGTATATGAACATTGAAGGACATACGATGTGAATCTAACAGAACCAAAAAGTTCCTAATCATGCTCTTTGGTCCTAGTGTTTGTCTCTTTCTAGAGTTACCTCGCCGAAACCAACATTACTAGAAGTTTTGCTTTCGTATTCTCCGAATTCTGTACAACTTCTTGTCCAATTATGTCTAGGTATAAGCTTCTCTTGCACATCTTTAGGTAATCTTAACATAAACCTATAATCGTTTTCACGTCCTTGGGTATTCCTGACAATTGAATGCCCTGTGGACTTACACCTAGTCATGATTCCATCTGCCGTCCTATCCTCTCCTCTATCGGGAGCCACTTCAATAACAACATGCTTCTCTTTTGTGCTTTCGAGTTTATCCCCAATAGTCTCATTGGTGTCTTCTTTAATATTTATAGCAATTGAATCTTCTCTATCTGATTCGCTAGCCTCGTGCCTAGAAGGACTAAAGGCCAAATTCGGGGATTTTTCTGGCGAGTTAACAAGCGTGTCAAGGCTACACCGACAACATGGGCATGATTTATGTGACCCGAGCCATGCGTCGATACACTCTTTGTGATACACATGGTAACATGTTGTTAAAAGCCGAAGGACGTTGTCATCCTTGAATTCACATAAGCATATCGCACATTCTAATCCGTAATTCTCTGTTCTGTATTCTTTTACACTTGAGTATGTAAATGTAGGGAAAGAACTTATGATCAAAGGGTCTAGCCCATGATGCATAGATTCCCTTCCGCGACCCACAGGGGTCCTGGAAGGGTTATGGCGAATATGCCACATGTAGAATAAGTTCTGCATGAAAAACCTACAAAAACCTATAGTGAAAACGCCAACAAGAAAGAAAATGAGGGTAAGGGTTAAAATGACGGCAACAGGATGAGAGGTGTAAGATATTGTCGACGGTGGGGTGTGTGTGGGGTTTGTCGACATTTCTCGAAGGTCAGGTTGATCTGAAACTCGGCCGGAGCTAATGAATTCCGGCCTTTTAGGTGAGAGAAAACAATGAGAAAAAAAATTAAGCAGAGATTTTGATAATATTTGGGATATGGATTAGAGTGTAGGAAAATTAAGAAAGATGATGACGTAGGGATTTGTTGGTTTTTCATATATGGTGTGGCGCACATCGTTGAACGAGTAATTCGAGTATTAATTTGTGAAACACAACTAGCAACCATCAACATATTTTTGAGGTCAAAATGATCCCATCTTTTAAATTCTAATCACTTTAACAGCTTGGTTGCTATTACTGTAATTATATAGGAGGATTTGATAAGAAAGAACTTTGACCAGTTTTTGTTTTTCTACAAACAATCTATCTATTTAATTATTTATCTAGATTATCAATAGAAATTCTTTATCTATGTCATAATTGTATCAAGTATCAAGTAAGTTGAAGCAAATCCAAAACAATATAAACTTAGTATGATTATTGAGAGAAAACTAAGAACACACAATTTTAATATATTGAAATGCTTAAATAATTAGGGCAAAATACTATATGTTATTCCCCTAGGGTATTTACAAAATATATCATAAACTTTGTCTAATGTCATATGTAAAATAAACTTCACTAAAATATATTTGAACACAATTTAGGACATAACACTTTATTTCTATCAAATTTTTATGTTAAAAGTTTGGCTTACGTCAAGGTCCTTAATTATGATTAGAAATGTTGGAAGATAATTGTCAAAAGATAAAATTATTGTATATAGTAAAATATGTAAAATAGAATAATAATGTACAACCCACCACTGAAGCGCCGGCAGCCACCAACCCCCACGGGTAATGTAACTGCCCGACGGTTAAAATAACCGTCGACCGACCCCCCCCCCAACTGTAATCGTCATATTTGAGGCCTATAAATACATGGCGTAATGTACGATTTTAGAGTGCGGTGGGTGTGGTTCGGAGTGCCCATTTGGGTGCCGTTTTTGTACTGATGATTTCTTGATTAATAAAGATGAGAACTAGCTAGGTATTTGCATGTGTGATCAGTGGCGGATCCAGAAATCTGGTTTAGGGGGGGGGGGGGCATCTTTTATTAAAGAAGCAAGACGACTTCGCGTAAGGACTCAAAATTTCGGGTCAAAACAAGTCGGGTCAAAACAGGTCGGGTCAAAATTGTATGGTAGTCATAATAATCTTACAAATTTGACTTTTATTATAGAACTTTTAATGGTTTCTGATTTCTTTCTCAATTATAACACAATTTCACATAATTGACACTCAAAGTTTATTTTAGTGATCCAAAAAAGTGTCTAAAATAAAAAAGTGACTAAAAGTAATGTCAACACCACTCCTAAATCTTATCACAAAACTCCTAAAACTTCCACCGAACACCTAAAGTCTTGAAATGCTTTATTAATCTAATATGAGCTAGTGGGACAAGGAAGATTTGGTATATAATATAGGAAAAAAACCAAATAAGCAAGAAAGTATATTGCTCCTTCAAACCTACGACAGAAAAAAAACACAAATAAGCAAGAAAAAATATGTTTTTTTTCTTAATTGGTGGAGTACTTAAACCTTTGGGGGCCTAATATTTATTAGTTAGGGGGCCTAAACTATTTTATATATACATTCTTATAAAAAATTTGTAGTTTAATGGGGGCCTTTTCCCCCCTTCCAATGCTTTGGATCCGCCAGTGTGTGTGATTCATTGTAAAATAGATGTGATTTTCGTGTTATGAGACATCAAGAAAAACACTCTTATCTTTGAAATCACAGATACCTGACTCCATTTTCCTCGAATATATATGAAACTATATGCAAATTAATAGACTCGATTACGTAATTGTGAGTTGTGGGTTACTAATCTGTTTCAAGCTGATGTATCGGGTATAAAGTCTAGGGGGAATTAAATTGTGAAGAAGGAAGGGCACAGTTGAGCATTTGTTAGTTGGTGGTTTGGAGGTGTTTGGTTGATAATCTGCACATTGTAGAAAAACTTTCATTGATCTTAACTTTTACGTTGGAGATGCTTGACATAATAAACATTCTGACTTGTCGTAAAATGTCACGCGTATATTTTATTGAGATTTGACTTTATAAATTGTCAGCTTACTCATATTTTCATGTCGGAACTTGAACCCTGAATATCTTAAAGGAAGAAACATCTTCATAGCTTCATAATATAGATAGACAAGAAGCCTTTTAATAGGTAAAAATAATGGCTGCTAGCGTCAGATCTTTATATACAAGTTCATGCTCTAGACCAACATGGAAAGTCCAGAATGGGCATAATATTAGCCTCAGTCACGTACGGGAAAGTCATTGACTAACATCTAACTTTAAAATTCACACACAATTGATTTAGACATTTAGGAATGTGTAAGGATGCCTTAGGAATGTCTTCGTAATGATGTAATCTGGATAGTAAGGGTTTTTTCAATCAACGAATACACATCTTAATCCTATTTTTATTTATCTACCACATAGTTTATAGCTAGATATTAAATTACAATCAGAGAAGACGTCTTTTTAACATAACTGGTATTGCTACACTAGACGTTTTTTAGTTTCTGGATAGTAAGTTATCTTGGGAAATTTTGGTGAATAATAGTTATATTAAGTCTTCTATCCGTAATTAGTCCCAGTGCTGATGCTTTCTTTGCCTTCACTTTCTGTGATTCCCTTCTCTTTTTCTATTCCATCTTATGCGGTCTCGTCTGTCCATTTATAACGAATTAAATAATTGGTTTTATATAAATAACTAAAATTATAATATTATTAAAAATACAATAATGAGAAAAATAGGTTGCAAGTACTGTCTCAAAAACTCCTAAAATTAAAACAGCAACATTAAACAATGTTGTATAATGCTCATGGGGAGGTTATAGTATTCATGCATGCATGTTTAGTAAGGTTGACTCGTCATTTAATTTGTTGAATGAAATTTCACCATTTAGAAGAAAAAAAAGATAAAAGAGAAACTAACAAAAAATCCCATGATTACAAAGTCAAGTAATGGGAAGAAGACAATGAATTGCATAGGGACCATGTGACGAGTCACAAAAAATTCGAATATCCGATTTTGTGCAAAAATTATCCGAACCGGTTTTTTTATAAAACCGGGTTTTTTTCAAACCGGAGCGGATTTAACCGGTTTTATCCGATCCGATCCGGTTTTAATCCGATCCGAAACCGGTTAAACCGGTTACACTTTTGTCCGAAAAAATCCGGTTTTAATCCGTACGAAACCGGTTACACTTTTGTCCGAGAAAATCCGGTCAATCCGAAAATCCAGTCCAAAAAAAACCGAAAAAATCCGGTCCGACTTTTATCCGATCCGGATCAGATTAAAATCCGAAAATGTACACCTCTACATGTGAGTCACAAGTGGGCTTTCCTTGGGTTCTACTTATTTTTTCTTCTTAAGAACAGTGCATCTGTCCTGGGAGCTTCAAACCAAATGCGCCCACATGATTTGTGCGTAATATTTTCAGCTATATTTAGTTTATTAAATACTGTTAGTTTTTTTATTATTGATAATAAATATATAATTTGACCTATAGTTTAGCATGAATATTATATAAATTGCTATTATACAAGTTAGATGATGTCTAAAATGATGTAAAACCTTACATTAATTAGGTACATATAATTAAAGAAACAGAAAAACACAAAGAAAGAAAGAATTAAGAAAAACCATGTGTTGCATACTTGCATCAAAATTCCAGCATCGGCATATACATTTAACTCCCCAGCATATGAATTTGGTGGACAAGAGAAATATCAACATGTGATAAAAAGACTTTAAATATCCATTTGAAGTTTCTTGTGTAGATTTACAAAAAATTGTTTTTGTTTTCTTAGAAAAATACTCTAGAAAATACGTGAAGTTTTTATTTTCAGTTTTCTATAAAAAATTTAAAAAACGTGCTTAATAAAAGCAATGGACTTTTCATTTTCTATTTTAATATTGTAATACTTAACTGGTAGGAGTATCTTTAATCATGAATGTAACTATGTATTTGTTATTAAACCTTTTTTATTTTAAAAAAAAAAAAAAAGTCAGCATTTTGATTGTTAAATTATAAATGCCGTACAGTTTATGTAGGATCCACAATTTACCTCGAAACGCCGTCTTCCACGGTGGCAATATCCACGTCACCTCCATTTCACGTCTTCTACGTGATTCCCCCCGTCAAACAAAACCTCTTTTTTACGAATCTACGCTTCCGTGTTAGCACACTAACGCCTGCTGCTCCACCGGCCCTGTATGAGCATGTGCTCTCACGTGCCTTCCCCCTTACACGTGTCCTCTGTATATACAACTGATTCATAACCCTCCCTCACTATCTGATGTTAAAATATCAAACACAAAATTTTAAACGAAAGAAAAGATGACAGCGGTTCTTTTCCGGACTGGCTCTGGACCGATTAACTCGTCCTTATTGTCCGGTTCACCTCGATTCACCATTCCCCTTCGTCACGGTTCGTTTTCCGGTGGCGACAAGCTCGACTATTCGCCTTCGTTACATTTGGAGATTAACAACAATCCCCGGAGAATCAGCAGAGCTATATCGGAGCCTCACGCGATTCTTAGATTCACGTCAATCAGTGCCGGATCACAGTCCTTTCCGGAAATGTTACCGGAGGTGGATGAGGAGTCGTTGCCGGATGATGAAGATGTTGTCGGAGGTATCGGATCGCTGAACTTCGCGGAGAGATGCTTTGATCAGGTGAGCTGGATTCCGGCGAGTCGAATCGCAGTGGAGGAGTCGCAGTTTTCCGGCGTCGGTAGTGGAAGTGGACGAGATGGCGGTGGTTTTGATTCTGGATCACCATTTTCCGGTGGAAGTAACAACAACGATAACCAACTAAATAAAATTGGGGCTCATTATAAAAAATTGTTAAAATCAAACCCTAACGACCCTCTCCTCCTCAGAAACTACGGCAAATTCTTGCACGAGGTACACAGTTTGATCCGCTTTTACATCAAGTTCTTCAATTCGTTAACTGATTTCGTGAATCCGTTGTTATATTTTGCCAAATTTAGGTAGAAGGAGATAGTGTTAAAGCAGAGGAGTATTACGGAAGAGCGATACTAGTGAGTCCTGGTGACGGAGAACTTTTATCGTTGTACGGCAAACTAATTTGGGATACGCAACGAGATAGCGAGCGAGCACAATCATACTTTGATCAGGCCGTTAGTGTATCTCCTGATGATTGGTACATTAGATATCATTTTCATCAATCTATGAATCAATCGCACTTAATCAAAACGAATAAATCTAATACCGTGATCTGAAATTCTGCAGTATGGTGATGGGATCATATGCACAGTTTATGTGGGAAGCTGAAGAAGATGAAGATGAATACAATGAAGAAGAATCTGGGTCTAAAGTTTCAATTCAACCTATGGTGAGGGCTTTCTAGGTTCGAACCGATCTTACTTTGGATTATCGCTATATATCTCGATCTCCTCATGCATCAATCAGTATATATATATATATATATATATATATATATATATATATATATATATATATAGATTAATTATAAGTTGGTAATTAAGGATGTTTAGTATTGTGTGAAGATAATTACGAGGATTAATATCGTACAAATAAATCGGAAAATCGATCATCGATCTAACCTGATCATAGCTTAAGATCTTCTGAGTAGTTGCATGAGGAAGGAGATATCTGAAGTGTTTTCTGAGTTTTAAATTTGTTTGTACAGAACTCGAGGGCAGTGGCCAACCTGTTTAATAAAATCTGAGCTCTCCCTTCTAATTAACTTTAAAATTATGGTTCATAATTTTTATTCTTGCTGTCATATATAGATAATTTAGCATCCTGTTTATATATATCACCGCATTTATCCACATATCATATCATATTTATTTTTATATAAATAGAGTAATTCCCATATAATATATGGGTTATTTAAAAAAGATAAATATTATAAATTAATAAAAATGTTAAATAATTATAAAATACGATTTTTTTAAAAGATGATAAACAATGTTAACTAGTTTATATTAATATTATAAGATTAGTATAACATAAATAAATATATAACAATTTTTAAATTTATCTTGTCAACTTTCAAATTAAAAAGTTTAGGATGTGTTTTACATCTTAATGAAATTTAATCAATGGTTAGATTTGATATTTTTTATTGATTTAATTAAGAGTTATTTATATCTTAATTAATGTTAGTTAGTCAGATTAGTTTCACTAAAAGGGTCAAAATCAAAATTTTAGATTAAAAAGAATAAACGGCTAAGATTAAATCTTTTATTAAATAAATGATTAAGATTATCTAATATTTTTTTTTCTAATTAGGCTTGTATATATATTAGAAGATATGAATAGAATTCTTTAGATGATAATATAATTAATACCCGGTTTTACAACATACAATTTTGGCACAAAATATCAATCCTTGCAAAAGCACACTTTATACTTATGAAAGTATGGTTTCATGCCAAACCATCCAAACATCAAGTATACAAGCGAATCAAAGTATTCGGGAAAACACAATATAAATAAAGATCGTTTTCATGGTCTTTCTAATCACATTGAGTTTCAAAATAACAACATTTCCCAATAATGAAACTTTAATTTTCTAAAAACTCAATTATAAGGTTAAACACAAGACTTCCCAAAGTTAGAAACTTTATGTTATGGAAAACTAGTTTAAAGTTATAAAATTCTAAAATCCCAAAAGAGGAAGCTATAATCAATTAAAACTTTTATATAGATTTTTTTTAAACCAAAAATTTCTACCCTTTGGAAATCTAAGTTTTCAAAAACCAATTAGAAAACCCTAGAACTTTGTGTGTGTTTCATACAATCAATTTCCCAATCGAATGTACAACAACTCACCCAAAACAATTATAGTAAAGAAAACGACAATCATGTACTTGTACATTGAAACCGTGGCTCTGATACCACTGTTGGATTGTGTGATTTACAACAAAATTTTTATAAAAGAATTACAGCGGAAGCAAAACCAAAATCACACAACCACCCAATGGATCTACGTTTCAATCTAATACAAGTAACAAGAACAACCATAGAAGAGAAAGAATTGGACCTTAAGCAATGTGAAGAAACCAATAGTAGGAATCTCTCTATCAGGAGCACACCCCAAAGATCCGGTTACAAACCTTTAACTATCTCCTTCTTGATCCAAGCTCCAAGATCAAAACCACAAAACTCTTTTGTGGTTTGAAACTCACGGCCAAAACAAATTAAAACCAATTGATGGTTTATTCTTTTCTTTGATCCTCACGGCAGCAACAACAAACTTGTTGAAATATATTAAGCTACCAACTCAAATTAATTGTATGAATATCAATGTGAATTACTTTTCTCTTTGCCGTAAATCTCAAAAATTGTGTCCCGCATTTTTTTCAGCCGTGAAGTATATATATATAAATATATATATATATATATATATATATATATATATATATATATATATATATATATATATATATATATATATATGAGATAGGTTCAAGATTTGGTTAGGTTATCTCTAAGATAAGATTAGGATTAGATAATCTTTATCCAGTGTTTAAATTTTAAATCAATTATAAACAATTACAAGATAAGTCCCTTAAGTAATTGTAAATAATTAATTTAAGCTATCTAATATGAACTAATTACTAGAAACACCCTCTAGTAATTTCATATTAATTAAAACACCATTTATCATATAATTAATTAAAACACTTTTAATTAATCACTAGACGAAACCTTTTACCGGACTTTGTGTGCGACCCAATAGGCACATGCGTTTAAGTATAGTTTCCATTTTATTGTGACAGTGGGCATATCTCCAACAGACTCCCACTTGCACATGTCACAACAACTCAATAGTAACCTTGACAATAGTTAGTATTAAATAAATACACCATTGCCCCTATGACAGCATATTATCTGCATTAAGCAGACCTATAGGCAAGTGATCAAATATCCCTTTGTTACTGATATCCTTATGAACACCAGACATGGAACATGGTCAATCTGTATTGTTCACTATTATGTTTCTCGATAAAGATTTGTGGTGACTCAAAACCAGACTGCAAGATTAATCCAACATTAATCCAGTCCGAGTATGCATACATTTAGTGTCAGCACCAAATCATCGAGGGGCCCGTGGATATCGCTTTTATCACAAGATAAAAGGAACAAATAGTATCGACTACATAGATCTCTTACCCACTAATCACGCTACACCCAACGTTTCCCTTTATAGCCGCCTGTTACGGACAACGTTGGAGAAACATCAAGGCGTAACAGATTTTGTGTCAAGAATCTGATGTATCTCTACTTAAGGATATAAGATATAACCATCCTAGAATTGCTTGTGACAAGATCCATGAAGCAATCTCTAAGTACGGGTCGATCCAATACTTGATCTCTATCAAGTACATGTGAGTGTATAGTTGCATCTTTATGCTATATCCAAACCACTGGATAATCAACTAACACTCCACATCAGTCTTAACTCACTACTCCCTTCCATGGAGAACGACCGACTGTGGATAGTCTTGAACTAAAAGTTCATGGAAGTTAATAAACATGCAAAGTGAAACTTTAGTAATACACCAAATGATAGTAACTGCTCCAAGCATATATTAGAATCTCAATCATAATATCGATACATCATAAAGCAAATGTATAAGTTTCTCAATCTCAAAACTACTAAAATAAATAAAGTCATGACAAGCCGCAATCAAACAGATCTAATCCCTATAGACTTAGTATGAGCATCATGCTTAGTCTGCGACAAGGGCTTGGTGAAAGGATCAGCCAAGTTCCCATCTGAGTCAACTGTACTAATGATAATGTCTCCGTCCTCGACTATCTTCCGTACGTAGTGGAACTTCCTGAGTATATGCCGTGTGCGCTTATGCGACCTGGGTTCTTTAGCCAGTATGACTGCACCCTCGTTGTCACAGAAGATCTCTACGGGATCATGAATAGTAGGAACTACCCCAAGATCGCCGATAAACTTTTTGATCCACATGGCCTCCTTTGCAGCTTCATTGACTGCAATGTACTCGGCCTCTGTTGTCGAGTCTGCCACGGTGCTCTGCTTGGAGCTCCTCCAAGTGATTGCTCCACCGTTCAACAAAAACACGAATCCCGATTGCGAGCAAGAATCATCCCTATCGGTTTGGAAACTAGCATCAGTGAAACCCTTTACACTGAGGTCTTCCGCACCTCCATAAACCAAGAACATTTCTTTGGTTCGTCTCAAATACTTAAGGATGTTCTTCACCGCTACCCAATGGTCATTGCCTGGATTGGCCTGATATCGGCTCGTCATGCTCAAAGCATACGACACGTCAGGTCTAGTACATATCATAGCATACATGATCGATCCTATAGCCGAAGCATAAGGAATCCGACTCATGCGTTCTTGTTCTGAATCAGAACTAGGACACTGGGCCTTGCTCAGCGCCAAACCATGTTGCATAGGAATGAACCCCTTCTTGGAGTCCTGCATGTTGAACTTCTTCAACACCTTGTCTATATATGTACTTTGGCTTAGACCAATAAGACGCCTGGATCTATCTCTATAGATCTTGATGCCTAATATGTATGCTGCATCTCCCATGTCCTTCATTGAAAAACATTTCCCTAGCCAAGTTTTTACACTTTGCAAAGTAGGGATATCGTTTCCCATGAGGAGTATGTCATCCACATACAAGACAAGGAAGACTACAGTGCTCCCACTAGCTCTGACATATACACATGGTTCATCTTCGCTCCTCATAAAACCAAACTCTTTGATTTTCTCATCGAAGCAGATGTTCCAGCTACGAGAAGCTTGCTTAAGTCCATAAATGGACTTCTTAAGCTTACACACTCTATCAGGATGCTCGGACTGTACAAAACCCTCAGGCTGCGTCATAAACACATCCTCAGAAAGCTTACCGTTGAGGAAAGCAGTTTTTACATCCATTTGCCATATTTCATAGTCATGAAATGCAGCTATGGCAATAAGTATCCTAATGGATCTCAACATAGCCACTGGTGAGAAGGTTTCTTCATAATCTATACCATGAGTTTGCGTATAGCCCTTCGCCACCAGTCTGGCTTTGTACGTGTGTACTTTGCCATCCATGTCGGTCTTCTTCTTGAAGATCCATTTACATCCCACTGTCTTTTGACTGGGTATATGATCAACCAAGTCCCAGACTTGATTATCATACATGGATTGCATCTCGCTATCCATAGCCTCCTTCCATTTAGCGGCCTTAGGGCCCGCCATGGCTTCCTGATAACTGGTAGGCTCATTAAGATCTACCAGTGCATCATCACCATCAGAAATAAGTAAACTTAATCTTTCCGGTGCATGACGTACTCTATCAGACCTGCGAACAGGTGGGGGCTGAATGTCAGATTCCTCAACAACTCTTTGTTGAGGTTCAACAACTGCAGGTTCTACAACCTGTTGTTGAGAGCTAGTGCCAACGTTAGATTCCATGTTGGTTGACTCTTGAATTTCTTCAAGATCAATTCGGCTCCCACTGAATTTTTTAGACATCATCTCCCTTTCAAGGAAGACTGCCCTTCGAGCAACAAACACTTTGTTCTCAGAAGGTTTATAAAATAAATATCCAAAAGAATCAGCTGGGTATCCAACAAAATTACACCGTTCTGATCTGGGTTCAAGTTTGTCTTGAGCTTCACGACGTACGTAAGCCTCACAACCCCAGATTTTTAAATATGCGAGTGACGGAACTTTCCCACTCCACATTTCAGAAGGTGTTTTGGAAACCTTCTTTGTTGGTACAAGATTTAGGACCCTTGCTGCAGTCTCAAGAGCATATCCCCAGAAACTGATTGGAAGTGTTGTTTGGCTCATCATGGACCGAACCATATCAAGCAATGTTCGGTTTCTCCTCTCAGCTACACCATTATTTTGTGGTGTCCTGGGTGGAGAAAATTGTGCAATTATGCCACAATTCCTTAGATGATCACGAAACTCTTGATTAAGATACTCACCACCCCTATCGGATCTTAGAATCTTAATCTTCTTGTCTAGTTGATTCTCTACTTCGTTCTGGAACGTCCTGAACACCTCTAGGGTTTCAGACTTATGTTTAATCAGGTAAACATATCCATACCTACTGAAATCATCAGTGAAGGTAACAAACTATCTCTCGCCGTGTCTTGTGACTGATCTGAACGGCCCACATACATCAGTGTGTACTATGTACAACAGATCCTTGCCCCGTTCACACGTTCCTGTAAACGGTGTCTTTGTCATCTTTCCCAAAAGACAAGATTCACATTCATCATTCAATGTATGGTCGAATGATTCCAAAATCCCATCCGCTTGGAGTTTGGCGATGCGTTTCTTGTTAATGTGACCAAGACGACAGTGCCACAAATACGACTTATCCAAACCATTTTTGGATTGAACCGATTCAACATTATGAATTGAACTTTGATTGTCTCTAACATTTATACTTGTTTCATAAATTCCATGACAAGGGTTAGCTTTAAAATATAGCACATTATTCTTATAAACAAGAATTGATCCATTATCAAACTCAAAGTCAAAACCATCCTTAAATAAAGCATAAAAGGAAATAATGTTTCTCGCCATATCGGCCGAGTAGCAACAATCAATTAAAACCATAGATAATCCAGACGAAAAAGAAAGCTCATAATTTCCTATCACGTCAACCGAAGCAATCTGCTTGTTACCCATGATCAGGTCCAGCTCCCCACGTCTCAACTTCCTACTTCTTTTTAGTCCCTGCACATCAGTACAAATGTGAGTACCACATCCTGTGTCCAATACCCAGGAATTAGAAGCAGAAGTACTATGGAGTTCAATCTTATACATACCTGAAGTCGATGCTCCATTAGCTTTGAGCTTCTTCAGCTCATCCAGGTACTTAGGACAAGAACGCTTCCAGTGTCCTACCTCCTTGCAGTGAAAGCATACATCATCATCAGGAGTCTTTGATTGAGGTATGTCAGCTTGGGCCTTCCCTTTGCCTTTTGCCTTAGGAACAGGGTTAGGATGTACAACCTTTCCCTTCCCCTTGCCTTTAGTTAAGGAACCCTTTTTCTTCTTCACACCTCCCTCCCTTATGGCTAACACAGAGGCAGCAGTCTTAGCTTTGGCCATGTTAGACTCAGTGGTCTTAAGCATGCCATGGAGCTCCATTATAGTCTTCTCCATATTGTTCATATTATAGTTCAGAACGAACGGATCATATGCACTAGCAGCGAGTTCAGGATAAAATCCGTAGCAAGCTCCTGACTTATGGGGAAACCAAGACGCTCTAGCTGGTCAACGTACGATTTCATTTGCAGAACATGTACACTGACGCTACTGCCCTCGGCCATTTTGCAACTTGCTAGAGATTTGACGGTGTCAAACCGCTCTTGCCTAGCCTGCTGTTGGAACATTTCCCTCAGCTGGTTGATCATGTCATACGCCCCAAGGCTCTCCATACCCTTTTGGAGTTCAGGCGCCATGGTCGCTAACATGAGGCAAGCGGCCTCGTTTGATTCGGTTAGACGTTTCTCATACTCTTCCCGAATCGCACGAGATGCTCCGGCAGCAGGTGCCTCAGGGAGCGGCTCCTCTATGGCCCTCTGCTTCTTTTCCATCCTGAGCACAATTCTCAGGTTGCGAAGCCAGTCCATATAGTTCAAGCCCGTAAGCTTGTCCTTCTCGAGGAGCCCTTTCAAACAAAAGTTTGACATTGATGAATTCGAGTTGTTGTTGTTTGACATCTATCAAAAGAAAAAACTTTATTTTAGTAATTTTGAATTAAATGATCCTTGTTAATATAATTACCCATTTGTTAAAAACAAAATTAATTTAACAAGGCTAAGATCCATATTTCACTCCTAGCTATGACGGGTGTACCGCGGATCGCAACTTGAAGCTATTTAGGTAGGTAACCATTTTACCAATTTCATCTCTATGAAATTCTTAGATCCTTGCGGGATTCGTTGACATCCATTATGTCATTTGGCATGTTTAATCCCTTCCACGCTAATCCTTTCTCATGACAGGTTTGCCGTGTATCACGAGTCCGGATTGTAAATCAACCATACTAAGACACGTAACATCCGGCCCAAGACTCTCGGGTATCGCGAATATCACAAACATTATTCCTAAAACCTAACCGACGCATTGGCTTAAGACCTTCCCCACGCCGAAAGATAATTAGTTCAAATGTGTGTCTTATATGGATAGCGTGAGATTTACATTAAAAACCGGGTTTTTGGTTTTCTTAGTTAAAGCATTTTAACCGTTTAATTTTAGCAAAAACCAGTTTTAACCATGTTAAAACTTTACAATAAAACCATTTTTATTTATTTGCTAAAACATACTTGCAATTATCATTAACTCATTAATAAGCTTGTTGTGTTTCAAATTATTTTAAAAAGGTTATCTCGCAAGCAACCAAAACAATAAAATAATAAACACAACCACATTGCAAGTAACGATAACATTTGCCTCATTCCTATGTGTTTTACCCGTGAGCCACCACGAGTAAAACTAGGTTAATCTAAGGGACAAACAATCAACCATAGGTCAATCTAAGGGACAAACAATCATATATATATATATATATATATATATATATATATATATATATATATGAGATAGGTTCAAGATTTGGTTAGGTTATCTCTAAGATAAGATTAGGATTAGATAATCTTTATCCAGTGTTTAAATTTTAAATCAATTATAAACAATTACAAGATAAGTCCCTTAAGTAATTGTAAATAATTAATTTAAGCTATCTAATATGAACTAATTACTAGAAACACCCTCTAGTAATTTCATATTAATTAAAACACCATTTATCATATAATTAATTAAAACACTTTTAATTAATCACTAGACGAAACCTTTTACCGGACTTTGTGTGCGACCCAATAGGCACATGCGTTTAAGTATAGTTTCCATTTTATTGTGACAGTGGGCATATCTCCAACATAATCATATTAAACCCTTACGTCGTGGAGAAGATATAATCTGGTCATCGAATATTCAAGGATCTGAAACTACAACTTGAAACCCACAAATTGAGTTGGGTTTCTTGAATCGGTTTTACCCACGAACTGAAATATGAGTTATTTAAATATGGATTTCTTGAAACCATTTTGATTCATGAACATCGATCTGAGTTTCCGATGGAACTAACCACTGATAAATTGGCTTCTTAGGAAATTTGAGGTCAGTTTTGTTGATTTTCCTTCTTATCGTTGGTGATAGACCACGTGAACAAACGAAAACCCTCTAAGGAATTTAAATTTGATTTTGTTCGTCCCGATCTCTCTCTCATCGATTTTGGTTTCTAGATAATGATTACAATTTTTGGCTTATGAAGAAAGGGTTTTGATTTTTCTTTAAAGTAGTAAAGAACAATCAAGATTGCAATCTTTGTGAACATTGTTCTTCATATAGCAGCACCACAATAATAATGAAGATGTCTATAAGAGTGGGTAGGTGTGGTAGTTAATGAGGAAAGTGGAAATAATATTAATAAATATTTAGGAAAATGCTTTTAAAGTGAAAATGCTTTTAGGAAATAATATTAATAATTTAGAAAAATGCTTTTAAATTTAAAGGTCTAGAGGTTGGTTTTTGTATCTAGGCAGAATCCACACGATTTTGGGTGATGTATTTCTCTTTCTAATTCGTTTGTTCGTTTTAAGAGGTTTTTCCACACATAAAATAAGTGTTCTTGTTGTGTGTTTTTATAATATTTGAGTATTAAGGATTGTTTTTTGAGTTAATTACCAAATCTATGAGCTGAATGTTTGATCAAATTTTAACTTAGATTCAAGCCCTTAATTGAGACAAAGTTCTTGAGTGGAGTCGACTCTTTCGTAAACAGAGGATTGTTTTCTGAGTTGAATCAGTTAAGTAACATGTACCGTATTTGTTTACGTCCTAAAAAGCTCCCATGAGTTGAGAAAGTATTTTTTTTTTTGAACGACAAAAATTCATTAATCATGCATCCAAATGCTAGAATCCGGTACATCACACAAGTTCACCAACCGTCGCACTACAAATACAGAGAAAGAGATACATCCACTGGGTAGCAGTCAACCACCCTCAGACAAATCATAATAATCCTAACTACAAGGACATCCATCTACACAATCACTGCTGGAGCGGCATGGTGTCCACATCACATAGCACCCTATAGGAAAAATGTCCGTCATCCATAGCATGTTCGAAAAATCAATACTGAAGCGGCACGATGGACACAACACATCACCTCACTAGATAAGTACACCAGCGACCCATCACAAGCATCCTAGAACTATCGATTAACCATAGCATGGTCAGATACAAACGCAATATCGCACATGCCCGTCACAGTAATATACTATACAGGACATCAGTCTCATCCCATAGACTAGATCAACCAAACATGCCATCGCGGTAGCAGCCACAGTCATAGTTGCTTATTTAACCCTCAAAAAGTTGGGGGAATAAGCAACATCTGACAAAGAAACTCTGAGGCTCAACAGGGTAGCACAATCTAACTAACGGAGGAATATGTCATACTCACCCCCTCTCACCAAGCCAAAGAATACATCAACCCTAACCTAACAACAACAAACTCTATGGCTCAATATCGGCTAAATCAGGGAAGGGAACCCGAACAACACCTCCAACCTCCAAACCTCCAGACACCGTATACACACCAAGACCACCCCCTTATAACACCAGAGCCTAATATGGCCCCCACTACCCCAGCCTCTACCAGCTCACACCATACTCCATCCCCCCCCAACCAACACAACAGACGCTACGACACAACTCAAAGCTCTGAGGCTTGAAAGAAGGATCTGCATCGGCTAAGACTAAGACTAAATGGCCTAACAAATCAAGCAAGGATTGAGATGCCCCCCTTATCAGACCGTGGCTACAACGAGTGCAACCTCCTGCACAACAAAGCCCCAAGACTAGCCTATGACCATGGCTACTCAACGAAGGTAAACAAGGTGAAGTGTGTGCAGCATAGTGTCTCCAACAATGCCATCAAAGGAATGTAGCCACAGCCTCTAACCTACCTCACCACCCTTATAACACCAACCCAGCCCCCACCCAAGCAAACTTTAGATTTTCATATCTGAAACTTTGAATCAGAAATGTTGGTCACGAACCTTTAACATTGAAAGAATAATACCCGAAAACTCAAATCACATAGTGGGCACACACCCACCTACATACACCACTGACAATGAGTATACATACCCCACACATACCCTAACCCAGCCCCCCGACATACCCAAACCGAAACATCTTTTAACCACACCTCACTGACATCAACCTCCCACACACAAAGACCACTGACACAGACCCACCCCCTAAAATTACTAACAGACTCTCACCCCCCAGACACAGAGACACAATAATCATACCTTCTTCCACATAGGTTGTCGAATCAGCTCTTCCCCAGCTCTCATGAGTCCTTCTTGCCTCATTCACAATATACCTGCAGATAGTACAAACAACCTACCCGCGTAGTTAGAAATCTTACAAAACACAATACAAAACGTGTCCAGTCCCTACACCCAAGCAATCCAAGGACCAGACCTTCCTGCACCACTCCTGGCTAACAAATCGGCCTCCCTATTCACCTCTCTTGGCAAATGCCGAACAACATGTTTCTCAAACATCTTGAGTAAATCCTTGATTCTTCCTAAAACATCTACCACCTCCATAGGAGGATTCTCTTCATCGTTGACCATATTAACCACTTTCATAGAGTCTGTGAAAATCCTTATGGACCCAAAATCTGCTGACCTATTACTTCTTAAAACTAATAACCCATAGAACAAGGCTTCCATTTCTGCCACTAGAGGAACAAAAAACGGGATGGCCTTTGAAAAAGCACCTATTAGCCCACCATTAATAGCACCCCTAAATATACCTCCAATACCAGCCTTTCCCTGAGCACCGTACACAGATCCATCCACACACACGGCTAAACCCTCCGCCCCCACCCCCATTAGTACTGGATTTCTCGGCGGCCAACAGATTATCTCCCCTTAGGACCTCCATCGGTCTTACACATATATCTAGAGACGATCCAGCCACCGTAGGCCATTTCACAAAACACCATTGCCCAACTCTGATCCATACCATATCTACCACTTTTTCCACGCACACTTGTTTATTATTAAAAACTACACTATTTCTCTCCGTCCACAATGTCCACAGCACCCCAAACAACACCACTATCCACACTTTCCTTATCCACTTATCACTGCACATAGCTGGCCAAGACTCCACCAGCTCCCCAATGCTTCTAGGCACTACCCAATTTAAGCCTACCCTACTCAACACCCTAGACCACACATCCCACGAGACTTTACAGTGTAGCAGCAAATGTACAGTGGATTCACATTCGCTTCTATAGAGCGGACACTCGCTTTCATTCGGTCTTATAACACCTCTCCTAACTAACTCCAACCTAGTAGGGATCCCATTCCAGACCGCTTGCCATACAAACATGCGCACCTTAGGTGGTCCCCAAAACATCCATACTTTAGCTACACCATGCATCTTATCCTCCTCCGAATCTTTATTTAATAAACTACCCACAGAAAATTCACCACTATTGTCAAACTTCCAGATTACCCTATCCTCTTGGTCCCTCCTCGGGCAATGAGATTCCAATACCTCCATAAATGCACTATGTATATCTACTTCCCAATCGAAGACTTTTCTCCTCAATTCTATTTTCCACACCCAACCCAAGCTCCTCCGCTCACCAAAGCTACACACTTTCCCTTCCTTTTTAACTGCAAGGACAAATATCCTCGGAAACCTCTTTTTCAACTCATCCCCTCCACACCATTTATCATTCCAAAAATCAAACGAATCTCCCTTGCCCATCTTTCCCACCAAACCCTCAAGCAATGTCTTACTTAACTTAGTCTCGGAATTGGTCATAGAAACTATATTCCTCCATATCATAGACAGCTTATTGAACGGCACCCCTAGCCCCCCTTCAAGAGTAAAGTCTCCATATTTACACTTGACTAAGCTTCTCCACACAGCATTTTCCCCATTCCAGTAACGCCACAACCATTTAGATATCATTGCCTGGTTTTTCATCTGTAAATCCCCAATTCCCAAACCCCCAAACTTCTTGGGTTTCTGAATTTTATCCCATGCCACCAAACACATACTCTTCTTATCTCCACCTTTAGACCAGAAGAACTGTCTTCTCAATTTCTCTAACTCCTTACAAACTCCAACCGGTGCTTGGAACAGTGACATATAGTATACTGGTAAATTGTTGAAAACAGCGACATATAGTATACTGGTAAATTGGTAAATCTTTGTATTACCAGACAAAGATTTTTTAACAATTTGTTTCTTAGAGTAAATTACACCAATCATTCCTGTGGTGTTCCTCAAATTCCACCGTTCGTCCCTATGGTTCATTAATTACACCAAACGTCCCTAAGGTTCTCACTTTGTCACGTCTGAAGTCCATGTTCCAACTAAAATAACTAAAATACCCCTAGCCACTTTTTTTAATTTCTTTTTCTTGATTTTAATATTAATTTTAAATACTTTTCTAATTTAAAAATAATATATTAATATTTAATTAAAAAAAACACCCCCACCCCCAACCCCCCATTTGAACCCGTCGACCATCCACTCCTCCCTCACAACTCTCTCTCAGGTCTCCCCACCTCCCGTCGACCACCGCCAGCGCCGCCTTCTCCGCGTTCTCCGCCGCTGCCAACCACCGCCTTCTACGCCGCTGCCAACCACCGCCGCTGCGTCCTTCCTTCTCCTTCCTTCTCGGCCGTTGCTAACCACCGCTTTCTACGCCGCTGCCAACCATCGCCGCTGCCTCCTTCCTTCTCCGTCTATGGTCCTTCCTTCTCCGTTTAACAAACGCTACCAACCACCACCGCCTCGATCCTCTCTCAGGTTTGTTGTTCTTCACATCACAACCATTTGTTTCTATAAGGGATCGACGGTTGTTTGTGTGTGTGTGGGTTTGTTAGGGTTTTGGATCTGATTTCTTCTCGATTTGTTCTTGATTTGATGTTGATTAGCGATTAGGGTTTGGTTTGTGCTTGTTCTTGATTTGTGTTACAGATCTGAGTAGCGATTTAGGGTTTTAGGGTTCTTGATTTGTGTTTACAGATCTTGTTTGAATGTTCTTTGGTGATGGTGATTGGATGTGGTTTGTTCGTGATCTTGTTCCAGATCTGGTTCTTGATTTGTTTTGAATGTTCTTTGTGCTTGTTCTTTGGCGATGGTCTTGTTTCCAGATCGGCGGTGGTGGTGGTTACGACCTACGGGGGTGGCGGTGGTGATCTACGGTGGTGCAGGTGGTGGCGGTGACCACTGGCGGTGTTGCAGGCGACCACCACGGCGGAGTTGCAGGCGGTGGTGGTGACCTACGATGGTGCAGGTGGTGGTGGGGAGTGGAAATGTAATCGACGGGGGAGGCCATGGGGGTGTTTGTTTTTTAGAAATTAATTAATAATATATTGTTTTTAAATTAGAAAAGTATTTAAAATTAATTTAAAATCAAGAAAAAGAATTAAAAAAAATGGGTTGGAGGTATTTTAGTCATTTTAAGTAGACCAGGTACTACAGACGTTACAAAATGTAAACCTTGAGGACGTCTGGTGTAATTAATGAACCATAAAGACGAATGGTGAAATTTGGGGCAAACCACAAGGACGATTGGTGTAATTTACTCTTGTTTGTTACTATTTATGACCCCTTCTCCATCACAGGGAAACCAGTTACGAAAAATTGAATAAAAAAGACAAATGTTTAGTCTTTACAATCTATCTAGTTGATTTACAGATATCTTAAACTTGCTTAAAAATCATAGTAAAAGAAATTAACTAGACATAATCACAAAGGCTGGTAACTAGTCCAAATGGCCCAAAGGGTCGTTACTATCATCACGACAAAATGACGTTATCTGTATAAGGTTTAAACAAAATTTTGTTTTATTCATACTATATTATAAACCATGTAAATTTGGATAGTATGTAACTTTTTTAAGACTACTTAATTTTTAGTAATTCAAGTTTGTATGCTTAAAATACAAACACTTAAAGCAATAGCCTAACCAATCATTCCATTAATTATCTCAACTAATATAAGTTAACTATTAATTTAATAAATCTTTAAACAACATAATTACTATTTAATTATCTAATTTGACTAAATTACTTACATCAATAACAATTGTAAGGCTATAGTATATTTTTCTCTAATTATTTATAGTAATATATTTTAATTGTTTTTTTAAAAACTATTTAGACAACTAATAAAATAGTTGATTGTGAAAAAAGTAAAGAAATTAGAAAAAAGAGACAAAGCATGGATAGGTTGACTAACACCGTATTTCACATATATCACACTCTACATTTAAAATCAAACATGTTATCGAGCATAAACTATTGTCATCGCAGCCGCATTGCGCGAATGCAATGCTAGTATTTAATAATGAATTTCGTGAAAACTATAAACGCTTTTTGCTAAAAAAAACGTAAAAATACGTACTGATAATATATTATGAATATAACTAGATTATATGTATTTCTTTGATATACGTGGTAGTTTAAGAAAATGATAAATATTAAACATTAATAAAAAAAGTATTAAATAATTACAAAATACGAAATAAATAGAAAACGAGGACAAACGATACCAACACTTAGATTATTGGTGAAAACGTCAATGTGAGGTTGATGACAGATGTGACAACAAAATATGATATCATGATACAAATAAAAATAATTATATTTCTTATACAAGTTATCAATAATCATTATTACAATTAAGACAATAATGTTTAATATTTATTGTTTGTAATTAAAAAGAATATAAAGTTATTATAAAATATTATTAAAGTGATAAAACTAAAAATTTGATTAATTATATTTTGAAATGTTATAAAGAGTATATATAATATTTATTAATTAGAGTAGACATATATTATATTTTAAGTTTTAAAAAAGGTATCTTTTAATATAAATAAAAAAATAATATAAAAAAATCTATTAGATTACATTGATTTACATGAAAAACGAAATGTAAACTAATCATTTAATATAATTAAAATTCAACTTTGACTTTTTTTCAAAATTTTGACTTTAATTTTTAATCAAAATTACTAGAAACATATATAACCTTCTTAAACTTTAAAATATCATTTTTATCCACCATAACTTATAATTATTACCTTTATTCTTTATAATATTTTAAAATATCATATTTTAACTAAATTGTTAGTTTTATCAGTTTAAAATATTTTATGATCACTTTGACTTTTTTTTATATATAGCAATATATAATTAGCCTTATTACATATAATTGTAATTATAATAATAATCATTGACTTGTACACGTTATATGTCTCTTGATATTATGATACAACATTTATATTGTCACGTATTCCCTTTTTTCTTGTGTTGACACTTCTACTGTTGGTCATGATTTTGACATCTTTGTCGTTATTTTTCTAGATTCTCATTTTTCAAGTTTTATAACTATTTAATATATTTATTAAGATTTAATAATTATTATTTTTTAATCAACACCTGTATCACACATGTATTTAGTCTAGTATATAAAATTTATCTAATAATTTTGACTTAGAAAAGTCAAAATTTAAATTCTAATCTTGATTAAATTGATTGTAAAATTTAAGTATATTTATTTTATTAAATATGAAATTATGATGCTTTAATAAATTTAATTCATGTTAATTTTTTTTATCTAGATTAGAAGATCATAAGAAAATACTTAAAAACACTTTTTGGTTATAAACATGTTAAATAAAATTCCTGAAAGGTATTATAATATTCTTGACTCACAAAACACGTTATCAAAATAGAATATTCTTGTCTTTCGTAAGTGGCATGTATTGTCCAAAAAAGTTTTCCATGCTCTCTAAGGATTTCACAACAATGTTGAGTTAGTTTTGACTTGTGGGGTCTTTAATTTCTAGAGTGAATTTGTTGGATTTGTTTATAACTTAAAAAAATTATATATCTTTTAACTTATAAAATATCTTATATATATAGCATAAGTTTTTATATATTAAATACAATAATATTTAAACATACTTTAAATATATAAGATATATACAATTTAAGAATAACATATAGGAAATTATCCCTAAAATATTAATCCTTTCTCTCACAAGGTTTTCACAGCTATTTTGTATCATGGGCTCATGGCTATGTGGTCCAATTAAAGGAAGAGGTTTACACTTTACATGATCAACGTAGATCAAATGTTGGTACTTGGTAGTTCTATAAGTTCACAATTACGTGGGCCTTTTTAGCATCCTTATTCCTTAAGTTTTTTTCAACTTTCAAGTCCAAATTTATGGGCCAATATCAAATTATCAATGAATCAAAACCGTTTATTTTTTTATTTTTTTTAAGTTTACTCATCAATAATTAAATATTAAAATATCCCTTTAGGTTGTTGCTAAACTTATATAATAAAAATTGTATATGGTCATCTTGTTGCAGTCAAACTTCATTATTCTTTCTGATTTATTCCTTCTCTTTTTTACCAGAAGCCACTAATACATGAAAGAGGTATTCAACAAGTACAATTAGTTGAATACCTAAGCCTATAAATAATAATTTTATCAAGAAAACGTTAATAATTTAGCAAATTGATGCTGGAAGATGGTTGAGCCTATATAGGGGACCATAACCTATTATAATTATTTTATTATTATACTTGAATTTTAATTGAAACGATATTAATAGAGCTAAATAGGGTTACCTTTTATAATGAGAAGGTACGTAACGAATTTTGTGAACGGAAGTAACCATACAATATAACACCATTTCGTATGATATGTAATTCGGGTTTCGCAGTCCAAATGTAAGATTATCATCATATTACTTTCTCTTTCTAATTCAAAACTAGTATAGTTTAATCCAATTTGGTTTGAGTAGGACCGTGTTTGGACCAAACTGGTCTTTTTGCCGACTTTGCTCAAATACCTCGGTCAAAGACTAGTTAGCTATCCTAACACGTGTACGAATCGAGGAGGATGAGTTTTGCAACACTAGCTTAAGTTAGTGAATAAGTTTTTTACCAATAAGTTGATGTTGTTAACATAAAATGAATAATTAAACGAGTCAACTCGTAAAGTGATATATAAAAAAATTCATTAAGGTTTTGTGTCATTAATTCTTTAAATCAATCTATAATGATATAATTACTAATATAAATCTCTATAAGTTGTATTCTACCATTACATTATATATGTTTCATCTTCCAATCATATATTAATTTTACATAAATAACCATCTAATATGAATTACGACATACATGAATAAAACTAGGATCTTTATGTAACCTTAATCAGAAGTCACTCCAGAATTTAAAAAAACTGTTACTATAAAAATATGGGAAAATATACATGGCATGTGATTTAAGTAGTCTATTTAAGAAGAATTAAAATGATCATTGGGGATTTTTTTCCCCTACTAGGTGCCTAACAATAATGAACTGTATAGAGCGGCCATTTAAAATCAGGGGGAACCTTTTTTTTCTCTGGTCATATTTTTAAATGATAGTTCAATAATAACATCTTAATAGTATTAAATAAGTTCAACAGTGGAATTAATAATTCTGAATTAGTTGGAAAGGTCAGTTTGGGAACCTTTTTTTGCTTACTATCTCAACTTTCCTAACTTGACTTTTCTTTCTCTGTCCTCTCCTCTTTTCTTCCTGTTTCTCTTTATCTTTTTCATTTATCTACTCTTTTAAAGTTTCTTTCATAGAGATGATTGAAAGAGATGGTTATAATGTTAGATAGATGCAAGAAGAATAATGTAATAAATATGAGAGGGTTGGAATGCATTATTGAGGATAACGTGATCGATGAAGTTCGAATTCACAAGTTCATAGATTTTGGTTAGAGAGTTGATTTATACACAACATAAGTTTTTTTTATACACAACAGATACAAGTGGTTAATAGCATATGATATAAGTTAATAATACATCATCAAGTTATTATATAAGACTAATTTTGTTGTATACGAATAGTTGTCAAAGTTAGTAATATCCTAAAGTGTTTTTAACTTAAATTAACTGATTCTATCAAATTGCTTGGTTAGCGTTAAATTCTAGGCATATACATTGTAATCTACTTTTTGAGAGTGTAGTTAAATTCTTATCTTTTAATTTTGAATTTATTAGAAAAAAACATTACACTAACTGATATATATATATTAACAAAACGTATATACGTTAAAAAGTTACATTAATCAAATTGATAAACTTTACGAATTTCCTTTTTTCCCTTAAAATATACTAAAGATTTTTCCTCTCGCTTCTTTGTCGAGGTTGCTAAAAACTTAATTTCCATTATACAAAATTTCTGAAGTTTAATCTTGTTAATTATTGTTCTATATGTGTTTTATAAAATTCTTGTTAATGTTCTAAAAAATTCTTTTGATACTTCCATGACTATAAATGTTTTCAAAACTCACTACAATTGCTGTTAATGATCCTCCTCTAGGTGCGAGTTGGTTCGACGACGAATGTCAAGTGTCAACCTTTTTGTTTTATTGATCGGCTTATCATGTGGACTTTAAAACATCTTGTTCTTTAATTACATCATCATCTTCTTTGTCGATTAAGAGTAATCGGTGTATTTGCTTTGTAAGAAGCCGAGGCTTTTGATTTTTCTTTCTTCTTCTCCGGACTACGATCGAGGATAAGGTGTAAACATCTTGGTTTCGTCACTATGGCGACAGCTAGCTAGTCAAATTGATGATAATGGCGTTGAACTTCCTGAACTATCTTCTTACTTGCTTCATTATTGATCTTTTGCTCATGAAGATGTGATGTCATTGAAGAGATCGATATAATTACTTACCAAAATGAATGAGTTCCTCACCTTCTTGTCCTCTGATGTGGCAACGCACGAATCCCGATCAAGCCATCCAAATTAGGTCTCCAATCATAAATAAACCACATTAATCCTTTTAAACAGTAAGTAAGACAAATAAAATATGAAAGCTAATCAGCAGCAAATTATATCTCTCGTGTGTTTAAGAACTTGTAGCAGAAGGAAGATTTATATATGAATCTTAAAAGGAACAATCAGGGAAATATATTGCAAGGTCAAGAAAACAAATTAAATTTACTGCCACTTCTTTCAACATGAGAGAAGGCTATATATATATATATAGGGTAGGGATATGGTACAAAAAATCTTATGGTACTAAATGTAAGGTGAAATCTGTACCACAGGATCTATTTAAAAGTCAAACAAAAAATTAACTATTTTAACCATATTTTCGGAATTAAAAAAATACAAAAGGTTAATATGGTCAATTCATAAACCAAAAATAAAGGAAGCGTAAAACTTGGTTCTCATAACTGTTCCCGCCGGCTAAAATGCCAGGGCACCATATGATGCATAAAGTACAATATCCTATGCACACAATACAAACTTTTGATTCACAAATTATATTTGATGCATAAAGTACAACACTTTAATGCACAGAACACACCCAATTAATTCACACATTACATTTTCTGCACAACTTACAAACATTGGATGCACAAAATACACCTGATGCCCAAACACGGGATGAACGGCGGCGAAGGCGCAACGGCGGTGGTGCAGCGGCGGCGTCATGTGCATCGCGACAGCATCGTGAAACAACGGCGGCGTCATGTGCATCGCGACAGCATCGAGAAAAGAATCGAGAACAGCGGCGACCTATTATGTGCATCAGAAATGATAGAAGGAGAGATGGTGGTGAAACCCTAACCTGTGGCGGCGGCGACCCCTAAACTGTGCGATGGTGGTGAAACCCTAAATTGTGGTGGCGGCGTAACCCCTAATCTGATGCACATTCACTGTCGTCTTCTATGTTCCCATCAGCTATATGCACAAAAAAAAGCATAAGAAGATGATGAATAGATGAGGCGGTGGCGGCCATGGATTGTGCAGAGGCGAAGGGATTCAGCGGCGAAGGGGTAGCGTGGGATGCAAACCGGATGCGACGACGACTACGGGGATTAAAACAGTCGTCGGAGAAGTGGATTTTGCGAGGGGGTAGGCGGCGATGATCTACGGGAGCAGGGGAGGGGACGACGGCGAGAAAAAGAACGTGGCTAGGCTAGGGTTTTTGAGGGAATGTGGGTGAGAAAGAACGTGGGTTTGAATATCAGGAAAGAGAAATTTTGTTTTTGACTTCCAAAATTACCCTTGTATACGTGTCCTTCTCTTAATTCACCTTACATTTTGTACCTTAACTTATTTTTTACTTGAACTCAATTCTATATATATATATATATATATATATATATAGGGGAACTTCTTCCGAGAGTTCCATTAAGAACCGATTTTAGTGCGAGAACCGCGAGAACCAATCTTAGCCGTTGATTTGATAAATGGAATTCATGGATGGAGAGCGTGGGGGGATCGAGTGTGGCAGGGTGTATGTGAGGAATTCATGGGTGGACAATGACATTGAAAGAGGGGGAATTGGACGGCTCAGATTGGTTATCGCGGTTCTCGCATTAAAAATGGTTCTCGATGGAACTTCTTCCTATATATATATATATATAGCCCTTTAAAGATACAACGTGGAGCTAGAAATTATAAGCACTATGACTCACTACTCTCCCTAAAGAACAGGTAACTCATGACCCATACTCTCAACGTTCACATCCATAATATTCGGTCAAACATACTACCAATTCTAAATAATAAACTAATAACCAAATAAAACAAACTTAAATACGTAGTAAATCAAAACTCTAGCATGTGAACCACATAAATTAAATACCCGATTATATCCAACAAAATATTCGCTGCCACCAATCAATAAGTCAAACTACACTACGACTACCCTCCTCGCAAAGCCTCACCACTAAACCACCTATACAAGTACAACACATTTTAAAAGAACAAGTGTTAACTTTAGTCAATATGATTAATCACTTAAAATCTTCTAATCTTCTAATTCTAATAAATAAGTAAATAGCAGGAAACGTGTCATGTTCCTACACCCTTAATTTTTTGGTTTCCCGCTCACCTTTATTTTCTCTTAAGACTTCCACGTGTCCCTTTCTTCCCGTGACTTTCTATGGCTGCACCATTGCTTAGGTTTTCTGATTTATTCCCCATCTCTATTATGTCTCTGTGTCTCAGGTAAGCATTTCTATAATTGATCTTGTCTCCGCACCGATTCTGATTCTTTATTCTCTATCAGGTAGCGATTGATCTTCTCTCGATCTTTAACTTATCTCATCTTCTATTCTCTCTAACTTATACAGAGATAATTCTCTTACTTCTATACTTCCATTTCCATTTCTTTGTAAGTTTTTAAAAAATTAAGCAACAATGAAGCTTTGATCATCAATCAGATGACTTATTTCCTTTCCCGCAATACTATGTTTTCCTTTTGGGTTCAATTCTACTTCGATCACAACTTTCTTGCATTAATAGGTATGCACTACTCTATTGATTATTTCCGGGTTTTGGGAATTTTATACTTTGTGTTGGTTTAAATTTATTGTAGTTAACAAGGGAGAATGTGATTTGGTTGTGTAATTTGATTGTTATGAATATTGCATATAAGGTGTTTGATGAAATGCTCAAGTCATAAAGAAATCATAATAGATGACTTCATTGCATAGCCAAGGTAAATGAACTACTTTTGAATTAGTGCTTAATAAGACTAATGTTTCTGCTTCAAATGTTTTATCACCGGACTCAGGTAAAATAGTTATTTTCACTAATTTCATCTTTGTTCCTATGTATTGGTTGAATATAGATGTAAAACACAATTTAGTTCATATAGAGTTTTCAATTATTCATAAAAAAGCCTTTGATTTCTTTTGCATATTAATTGTTTCTGTTGTTTTTCAGTGTGTTTCAAATATCTATCAAATTATCCCTAAGCTTTATGAAACTTAATCACTTATGTATATTATCAAAAGCACTTAATAATACCTTGCTTCTGTTTCTTGGGAATATGTCTCTAATTGTGATCTAACTGTAGGATGTGTATGATTTAATGCCCCATTTAGTGTTATCAATAGATTTGTATATATGCCAAACATAGTGATGCAATTGTCAGTTGTAATATGAGCTGTTTCTGGTCCTTCCGGAAGAAAACCAATATCATATAGCTATGTGCTTGGTTATAGCTAACACCTAAGTAGGTAATTTTTAGGGTAATTTATATTAGTAAATTCCTTTACTTTTGTGATTGTAAACCATACTTATTGGTTTATCCTTATAAATACAATAAACCTATTTATTATAAGTTATTAAGTTTTTATGAGTTATTTATTATTGGTTCATCCACCATTAATGATGTCTTGGAGAGTCACAATAAGATGGATCTGTATCTTGGATCAACAGCAAAGAAATTGGTAGAATGTAGGATCTACCATGACAAGGATCAAGATTTGAGCATGAAGACACCTTGTGCATATTGTGGCAGCCTCAAGCGCGCTACAATTTCTTCTTAATTTTATTACGTACATGAGCTGACGATCTTGGTTACGTGTCACATGTCACGGGTCTTGTATCTTTAATTAGTAGTCGTAACTCATAACCAAATTCGTTATTGTATGAATCATATGTTTTTATAGTTGGATATGGTACTTGGTTAAAAATGTACATTGTATATTACTTTGTTTGAATAATCTATTCTAATTTCATTTTAATTTCATCTATACTTATGCTATGAACACGGAAGACGTGTTAGGCAGTGGTGCAATGAGAACTTGAGAACGGCAGCACTATATGCGAGATTTGCGTCCATGTCCATCTTCTATAAAATGTTGCCCGAGTTGCTTAGTGCTGTCAAAATATAACAATGTTTTGACTTGACATGGATAACTACACTAAAAAACAAGTAGTATATAAATGTTATGATTTAAGATGGATAAATATTGTCATTATGTGTTCTTTTTTATGCCCATTGCATTATTAATGTCTGATGGCATTGTATAGTCATTTGAGTCATTGAAAATTTCATTTTGTTAGGTTTTATATTAGGCCTTGACTGCTCAAGTTGTCTTGGCTCATGACCAGTAGTTGCATTGAGCTATTAGATAATGAACACAACTGACATTCATGTGGTTACTTACGTTTTATTTTACTTCAGATTAATCTACATTAAATTTATTTGTTAATGTAGTTATTATTCGTAAACTT
This sequence comes from Pulicaria dysenterica, assembly GCA_947179395.2. Classification (NCBI taxonomy): domain Eukaryota; kingdom Viridiplantae; phylum Streptophyta; class Magnoliopsida; order Asterales; family Asteraceae; genus Pulicaria; species Pulicaria dysenterica. Next base: position 109,256,874 of record OX359290.1, on the reverse strand, counting down.
ACATTTTTATTTTTATTTTCATTATCAACTCGAATTGGTTTACTCTCTCTATGTTCTTATTTATGACAAATTTTTATCTATTTGATATATTTTTTATATTTTTATTATTTTATTTTTTAACCATCCCGTGTAATACACGGGTCTCTAACCTAGTATATAAATATAATCGTAAAAAGAAATATGACTACACCTTAGATTAAACCCTAAGCAATAATTTCATATTAAACTTCCTTTCATCCCATCGATTTCAATGTCTATTGCTCAAACCAGTCGAACCCTTCGTGATTACTTTATGATCGAGATTCTCTCACAAAACCCCCCAATTAAAACTAGAAATACCACTACAATATCGAGGGAATACATAGTTAAACGATAAATTGTACTTTCTTGAAGAGATTACTCCAAATCGCCACTTGAATTCTTGAGTTTCTTACTTATTCCCCGGCCTGCTGATCGTATGTAAGCAAAACACATACTTCACGTGTTTGAAAAGCTGCCGTAGATGCAAAAGTTTGCTGCCAATCAGGTTAAATCCCTCTTTAATAGCATTTTTATTCATGTTTAAATCCACAAGCATCACTTAATTACACTTAAATCCTTAAAATATTTTTTTAACGGCTCCTAAATCTATACTACTTTACATTTAACGGGACTTGAACATATGACCTTTGATCAATGTGGCATCATACCAAAACACTTAGTGCTTACCACTAAGTGTAAACCTAAGTGGCGACAATCCTTAATATAATTACCTTAGAAAGTTGTCGCTACCACTACCGAAAATAATATAATGATAATAAGAGAAAATAAGAATAGTGTTGGAGTTTTGAACAATATTAATGAAAGTAGAAAAAAGAATAATGATTAGAATTGTCTACAAATATATATATATATATATATATATATATATATATATATATATATATATATATATATATGGGAATGTTCATACGATAACCGTTGTTAGCGCGAGAATCGCGTGAATCAATCTCAGCCGTTCCTTGGATATGGGAAGTTCATGGATGGGAGAGTGTGGAGAGATAGAGTGTGGCATGGTACATGTGAGAAATTCATGGGTGGGCAATAACATTGAAAGAGGGGGAATTGAACGACTCAGATTGGTTCTCGCGGTTCTCGCACTAAGAATGGTTCTCGCATAAACTTTTCCTATATATATATATATATATATATATGTGTGTGTGTGTGTGTGTGTGTGTCTATATATATATATATATATATATATATATATATATATATAGGGAGGGTTCATGCGAGAACCGTTGTTAGTGCGAGAACCAATCTCGGCCGTTCCTTGGATATGGGAAGTTTCATGGATGGTGAGCGTGGAGGGATAGAGTGTGACAGGGTGCATGTAAGGAATTCATGGGTGAGCAATGACATTGAAAGAGGAGGAATTGGACGGCTTAGATTGGTTCTCGCATGAACCTTTTCGTATATATATATATATATATGTGGGAGAGTTCAAACGAGAACTGCGAGAACCAATCTTAGTCGTTCCTTGGATATAGAAAGTTCATGGATGGAGAGCTTGAAGGGATCAAGTGTGGCAGGGTGCATCTGAGGAATTCATGGGTGAGCAATGACATTAAAGAAGGGGGAATTAGACGGCCCAGATTGGTTCTCGCAGTTTTCGTACGAAAAACAGTTATAGGGAAGGGAATATATATAAGATGCGTACGAATTGTTTTCAGCCGTCAGATATGAGCAGCCGATTAACATCATCTTGCCAGCTAAGCTATTGAATAGGGTCACATGAAAAGGCTTAAAAGGGCATCATAGTAAAATCCACCAATTCAGCATTTATTATGGTATTGAACAACGAGAGATAATCATGTGGAATTTGTTTTCAAAAAAATTAAAACAATTAATGAAACAGAATATTCATCTGAATACGAATCAACTTTTTAAATAAAAAACAATAAAATATAGAAACCTTTTTTAGCGGCAACAGAACTTTATTTCCATTGTTCATCTTTTCTGTGGGGGGAAAGGTTTTGATTGCTGTGAAGATGAAATGGAAAAAGGATAATCAAAGATCTCCAGGTAAAAATCGTTTCTTTGTTCTGAATACAGTCGTTTATTTTAGCAATGTGTAAAAATGATGAACTTCTGGATTGATATGACAGGAACACGGAAGAGTTCACGTTTAATGGAAAGATGTAGATCATCGGTAAAGGGCCAACCTCCTGTTCACATAAACCTAGAAGCTGATGATGATGAAATACATACCGTTGTGCAAGAAGTGATGAACGATAAAGGTACATTTGAAAATTGTTCTTATTCATCCTTAAAATTGATGCTAACCTTGATCTTTGAATGTGTGAATTAAGGGTTTATCTCTCTATCTTGTGTTTACCATATTCTAGGGTTTTAATATAAATATGATGAATGAAGAAATCTAATAATGAAATAATAAGATATTTATATAATAATTTCATAGATGGTTTTCATCATAATGTTCATCGCCCTACACAAAAAATAGCAAATAAAAAGTACACCTGTTTCATGTTTGCCAAAAACCCAGAAATTTCAAAAAAACCCTAATAAAACCTTAGAAATTCATAGTTTCATAAAAAAAAGCATAAAAGTAAAATAGAAACGGGTGAAATAGGATTATTAATCAAAAGTTTCTAGAGCATCATAGAAGGTGGTGTTTTCATTGTTTCATAACGTGAAAACGATCAGTAACATTCTTCATAGCTTCATCAAGCTTGTTTTTGCGAGTCTTCTGCGTATTAGTGTAGATGGAAGCCCAATCTTTAGTCACCGATGCAGGAGCTGTAGGTAGGGATCGAGTTGTTAAGGTTGTTAATTACTTCTCCTTCCTTTGCAATAGTACTCATCATGCCCTCCATTGTCTGAATCTATTCTCCCAAACGAGCAATTTCTTCTGTTGCATGTTTCATCAACTCAGTAACATATGAATCCTTGTTGAGAGGTGGACATATGAACTTTGTGTAGGGCTTGGAAGAAGCCGTAGATCTAGTCTTAGGCTCCATTGTTCTGAGTTTGTGTTGATGGTTGTGTGATTTTGATGAATGCTTTGGGTTGGTATTTTTCATCAAGTACGTGGTAATAAAGTATGTATAGAGAGTTATATGGGGAAGATAAGAAAATGATGTTAATTATATATTAAAGAAAATTAGATATTGTAGGCAATGATTTAGAAAATCCATTCGATTGTATAGGTGCAATTATTATGGTAGTTTAAAATTTTTAAAAGACACAATTAATTTAGCATGGGGAGCCTTGTAAAAAACAGAATCTGTAAAAAGTTTGAAAACGTAATAAAGATAATCAGTAAAACAAACTAAACGATAAGCAAAAAATATTGGATGAAAATAAGTGAAATAAAATTGAAAAAATGGGAAGATGGATGATTGACAAAATCTTTAAATGATCTTGAAAAATTGGATGAAAACGTCTTTTAAAAAAAGTATGAGATATGGATCAAATAAAATTAAAAAATAATGATATGACGTGATCAAATAAATTAAGTGGTTTTTTAAGAAAGTCACATTGGGGTATAAAAATATGGTGAGAGTTTAACATTTAAAAAGAATTATAAATTACTATATTATTAAAATGATGAACCATAGATTACCCACCCCATAAAAATCTAATATAATCTCATATTAAAATGTAGGAATAGGAATGTGAGAGACTGGTGAAATCTTTCAATCATTTATAAAAATCAAGAATAAAAAATATATAATGATACCATACTAAAAATACGTCAAAGTTTGAACCTTTTCAAAAAAATATGAGATATGGATGAAAAATAAGTTAGATTGAATTAATATCAAGCTTGTTCCTTTTAATTTTCACGTGAACGGATGTATAAACACAATAGAATGGAAAGTGATGAAAACCAACGATTTGTGTGGCCCAGTGCATTCTTTCATTATTTTGAAAAAATCTCTAAAAGATCTTGGATATTGACTGATTGAAGTATAAGTAATTAATAAAGTAAGAGGTAGAATAATAAATTTATTGGGGATGGTGAACGATAGCCAATATAATCGGTCATGAGAATAAAATAATAATTAATAAAAATTTGCAGAGGATAAACCACGAAGAGAAAAGGAATGAAGACCATAAGAGAGAATTAATCAATTAAAAAATTATAATAATTGAAAAAATGTGGAGAATCATGGTAACAATACGATTACCAAAATTCACGGCATAAAATGTTGAAAGTCAAATACACTCCACGGGAATTAATTAATATCTCAAATGCAAAATTTACCTAATTGCCCCACGTTAATGAAGTCCACGTGTCAAGCTACAAATGCATCTTACACATCTTACCTCTAATCACATCTTATTTGAACCTATTCCTATATATATATAATATATATATATATATATATATATATATATATATATATATATATATATATTTTGTGTTTATAATAATATTATAAGGTGTTTAGAAAAAATAAAATATTAAAATTTTGAAAAAAGAAGTTTGGAGATCTAAGTGTTTAAAACGTTTTAAATTTAATAGACAAACTAAAAAAAAGAAAATCTCACTTTAAAAAGAATTTCCTCTCCGCACCGTGACCAAAGCATAGTGGGAGATCCACACCCTTGATCACACCACAAACATAGTGGCATCACGTCGTGGTTTATGTGTGACGGCTCTTACAAGCTGTGCTAAACCCTCTATTCCCTTTAGAAGGAAGAGGGTCCACTTACCAAGACCACACCACTTAGACGGTGTCATGTTAGCTTTTTTCCTATCATACTAAATTCATACCTCGTCACATCTTATTTACATGAAATAAAACAAAACAAAAAAAGAAATGGTGTTTAACCAATATGACCAAAAATACATGGAGAACTCACTCATACCACTCACATTCTCGCACTAGTTTTTCACATACACTCCCTCCCAACATATTTTATTTAACCCACCCACTCTTTATCACGTCTGTTATCATTCGTTTATTCTTAAACTTGTAATTAGACACATTAACTAAAACCATATTATAAAGAACACGCAAATAAGGATTTACCCTCTACACCGCTCAAATTAAGTATTCTTGTTGAACCTCATTGACACATGTTGACGTATAAAAGTTGCACGCGACTGCACATCCACATAAGAATTTAATACAAGTGGGTTTGTACCCACAAACAATACAAATGAAAATTATAAAACGAAGAAACCAACGTCTCACTTGCAATTTTTGTCACGTCTCTCGCTAGTTCGCTCACACGTGTCAACTTAATCCATCCATACGCTATCATCATAGTCTCCATCCTATCATGACAACCCATCAATTGTCTCCCACTTCTATCGGACTACAATCCTAGAATCTGGGGAAAAGTAAAATAAAAAAGGATTAATATGTTAAAACGGGTATTCGTCTTTTGCAGCCACGTAGATGACCACAATTATATTAATGTAATACTTGAATCACAGCTACTTGTGACAAATAATCATTTCTCTTGTTTGATAGTATAGAGATTTCAATAGAGAATTGTAATAAATTTATCATTTGCATTTTTATTGTTTACAAAACAAACAGTCAATTTCAGTGAATTTAAAAATCCAATTTGATATATTTTATATTCTAATGACGGTCAATTTAACAACACCAACACATAATTAGCTCATAAAAAATATATATTAAGCTAAGAAAATGTAAAAAATGACATATATTAATCATTAAAAAGAATTGTCAATAATGTTATATGATCTAAAAAACCCTTTCAACTATGGTCACATCCAAAAACATCATTACGACCTAACTCTAACAAAAAACCAATAATCACAAACATTCATCCCATTGAACCATCGGTATACGCTTCCACCATAGCTATTTTCTCCGTTTGTGTCAACCCAAGAAATAACCGTCCAAGAAGCACATCCTTACCAATCACATTAGTAGCTTTAAAACGTTTGGTCATAGTAATACCTGGTAAAACTTTTAGCTCGTCACTAACCTTCTCAAAGATTTCACGACCTTCCATGCTTTCTTTATTTTCTTTATTTAGATTTTCTCCTACAATCTCTCCAAATTTAACCAACACCTCCTTTATCTCTTTGCATGACTCCCGTAACATCTCATCACCTTCGACGCTTTTGCCTCTTTTACGTTTGCTGGTTACACTGTTTGTTGGTCCTTGAGATCGACGAGCATCGTGAATGACATCATCGTCCTCTCCAAGATCAATCGGGGAGCTTCTTTGTGTCTCTGGGATGACTTCATCTTCTTCCCCAAGATCAGTTGCTTTACCACCCGTTGCTCTGTCCTTACCAAAGATGGTGCAAAGTTTGTCATAGAATGGGAATGGTTTGCCTCGAAATTGTGCGGCACCTTTGTGTGACTACAAGGCAATCACAAGTAATTTAAAATAAACTTTATTAATTAATAAAAATATATTTCTTTAAAATATACCTTGACGTATTCGTCCCAAACACTGTCCTCAGCAACCACACAAGTGTTTTGTTCATCCCAACCGAACCCGCTTGCATGCACCATGTCATACACAATACTAAAGTGTGTCCTCCAAGTCTTCATCCTAGACTTGATATGTGGTTCTGCTTTAAGTCCAGAGTTAGGAAGACTTACGTCTAGCAATTTTTGAACTCCATTTAAGTAGCCCGGTTTGAATCCATTGTCGGCACCGGCATACTTTCCGGATGCATGTAACTCCATTAATGCTTCAATTAACTTCGCATCTTCTTCATTTGTCCAATTATGCTTACTCCTTCCGGTTGCTCTCGCTACATTTGAATCTGCCATACCTACATACAAATGCATAATCCATAATTCAGAGGTGTATAAACAACGAAATCATAGTGAAGGAAAAGACTGACCCCTTCGGTGACTTTCGCGGACGCCCTCACTGAACCGACTTGAATCTGAACTACGATAAACAATAAAATCAGAAGTGTATAGAAAGCAGCGAAATCAGAGGTGTATACAAATAAATCAACGAATGCATAAACAAAGCAGCGAAATCAGAGATGTATACCTTGCTGTGAGTGGGAGACGCCGCCGCCGCTGGGGTTGCCGCTGCTAGGATCGCCGCCGCTGGAGGAGGCGCAGGGGACACGCAGACGGAATCAAATGAAAGCAGTTGACGGGAGTCGATGTTGTGTCGGGTTCAATCCACGGCTTGAAGGAATCGACGAGAAGGAGTTGTCGATTGATAACAGGCGACGGTCGAGAAGGGATAAAAACGACGTTAACTGCAACAAAGATAGGGGCGCCGATTTCACGGGATTCTCCGTGTTTTTTTTTAATTCTCCAGCGATTTGAAAAAGGGACTCTCCCTAATTCTCCGTATGTGACAGAGAAAAGAAAGTAGAGATTTGGAATTGAAGTATTTCTCTTTTTTTAATTCTCTATTATAACCAAACAAGAGATTTAATATCTAATTCCATTTCTCAGCCCGTATTTCTCTGTACCAAACATGCCCTTAATGTAATACTTGAATCACAGCTCCTTGTGCCCTCTTGTTCGCCAACCAGATTTGATGCTTAATGTGAGTAAGCGGTGTCCACCCACCACGTACTACCTCGTTGTTGAGGTTATCTTGCAGTGGCTTGATTATTTAGCTTATCAAACAACGTAGCTTTGATATTGATCCTTGTCGACCAGGATTTGTGGTTGTATGCCCTTGCCCAGTTGCGATCTTTTCATTACTTTATAAGTATGTTTGGCGACAGGCTTATAGGGGATTATAGGGGCTTGGGCTTCTATTTTTTATAATCCTCAGCCCTCAAGCTTCGTTTGGGTGAGGGGATTATTAAAAATATAAGCACCCATAATATCCTATAAGCCCCCTAAAAATAAAAGCCTTTTCAAGTAGCTTATGGCTTGAGCTTGGGATTATTAATTAATAATTAAGCCACAGCCAGTTTCACCAAACATACCCTATATCGGGCATCTTGATGCAACTAGGTTTTTTCTCCATCTATATTCTTCCCTCATGTGTAAACATATGTCAATGCAGGGCCGGTCCCGAGATTGTGGAGGCCCTGTACATTTAACAAAGAAAGGCCCTATAATTAAAAAAAATTCTGATTTTTTTAATAGAAAAAAATCTGATTTTTCATTTAATCTTATAGTATATCTAAGATAAAATTCCATTAATAATATTACACAAAATAAATTCGCCTCTAGTTGAAAAATACAATCAATGCTTCTCAAACCAAGCCAAATATAAGGTAAACAAATCAGATTTAGAACACCTACTAGCAGAATTAGAATAAAAAAAAATAGAAACATATCATTTAAATAACCAGATCAGATAACTAACAATCAAATAATCAGAAGACATAAATTAAATATTATAATAAAAAACAAAAACAGAAGCATATAATTTTGAGATTATCGATGGCCTACTCCATAAACAGAGACAATTTTACCTCACGTCCTCAGTTAGTCGGTTCCTCCGATCTTCCTCAGTCCTCAGTCCTCACTAATCGACAATGGAGTGTTGCACTTGCAGACCAGATGGTGTTGAGACAGAGATGAGAGAACAGTGCTCGAGTAGACTGTAGATAATACAGAGATGAGGGTGAATGTCTAAGTGAGTATCGAGATGATTGTGACTGAGAATCGACTTATGCTTCGACCCTTTCATCTGCCGTCTTCGATTCTTCAGCCGAGTAGTGAGTATCGAGATGATCTTGGAAATCGAAAAAGCTATTCTGGAAAAGTTAAACAATCGTCTCTCAATCGTTGCTCTCTCTCTGGAAGTCGATTGGGTGGAAGCCGGAAGGAGCAAGGCGGAAGGCGTGCGTATTTTTGGGCTGCGTATTACGTATCAGCGTATGCGACGTATTGACGTAAGTACGTAACCTAGAGGCTTTCTTTCAAAAATTCAACTTCGCCGGTTTGGGCCCAGGTCAAGACAAGTATATACTATATACTAGGGCTCAAGGCTGCTGGGCTTAATATATATACATTACGTCATTACCTATGAACATCAAAAAAAAATTGGGCCCTAGGATTTGATGGGCCCTGTGCAAGGGCACACTATGAACTTCCTTTGGGCCGGGCCTGTGTCAATGCTCACTTTTCCTCTTTTCTTTAGTGTATATAATATATGTTTGTCGTCGTTTTAAGTGTGGTAGAGAGCTTAAGCACAACAACAATGGAGTTTTTTTAAGAAGAGGATTATAGGTTTCTACTTAAAATCAATGGATAGAGAAAAGAGATGAATTGACAATAATTTTATGTATAAATGAAAGGATGCAATACTATCATTCTAATGGAAAAGGGCTATATTTACGCACACACTGCCAACTTAAGAAAAAAACAAACTACCCCTAAAGAATTAGTAAAACTACCGCCACATTTAACGTAGATGACATGACTTTTAACCCATTCACCATGTGACATAAATAACTATATAAACAAAACATATTAAATCATAAACACTAACTAAACCAATGTTCGAGCCATGCATTGATTACGTGAACTATCACACCGATTAATCCAACAATTACCCTCTTAATCGGTTATTTACCCATTTACTCACAATAACGTCGGATCATCTTCTATCAAGTTTGCTTCTTGATTTTCCCACTTAGGACATTCTTTGATGTAATGAGCGAATTTACCACACTTGTAGCATTTTATGTCACTCTTATTCCGGACACGTTCCTTACCATCTTGGCTCCGCCCACGCCCGCTTATTATTATTATTATTATTATTATTATTTAATAACCGGCCTAGCTCTTCCTTCCCCTTTGATTAAGCTTCCAACCCCGCTTCCTTCCTTTCCTCACCCACCAGTACCACAGGAGAGTGGTGTTTCTACATATATACCTCGAGATGTCATATCGCCACCCCATAATCACTCCCTATGCTCTAATAAGTTTATAAGTCTCATAAATATTCTATTACAACAGTTAAAAGTGAAAACAACAAATCCTAACTATAGAAAACAGATTTTGTTTCATATAAAAATCATGCCTTTGCGAACTCAGTAGTGTCATGTGCTTTTCTGAAGAAATACTTGACGTAGTCCGAGTAGAGGACATGCTTATAAAGCGGTTTCTCTCCACTCCGAAGCACTTCTGGAAGCAGTCCGATAATGTCGCTAGACCTTGGGTTCACAAATATAGGCACTGAAATCCTGTTACTATTTGCGTTTGCAATTACACGATGTTCAACACTTTTATAGTACCCGTTACTCATGATTTGAAGTGCATCTCCATTAATATTTATTACCAAAGATCCGCTAACCGGTGGGACGTGAATCCATTTCATAGTCTCTGTGTTTCTCACGTAAAGCCCTCCGATGTCATCTTGAAGGAGTATCGTAAGCGTGGATACGTCTGAATGACGCCCCACGCCAACAGTGAGCTCAGGGTTGGGACACTTGGGATAGTAGTTCAAGTTAATCCTCTTAATTTGACCCCATTAGAATTGATTCGATCTTTGGTGTCATTGATCTCTTTTACATTTAGTCTATTCATCAGAATTTTAAATAGCTTCTTTACAATAACTTCAGAACTCTTCATGTATTCCAAGGCCTGATTCCTACTAGAAAGATAAAATAAATGAAACAAAACTTTAACATTTTGTAGTCAAACTCAAAAGACATTTACCTACAGACAGACAGGAGGCCAGAGGGTAGCGGCCTCGTCATCCGACACATAAAAGAGGCTGAGATAATCCTTCCACTCAAGAGCTTTCTCATCTTTAGGAGTAAAGCTTGTACCAAAACGAACACTATTTGTAATTGATCGTTCTTTTGAGTATAACAACTTTTCTTGTGGTGGCAAAGCGAAAAACTGATGAGCTGCATGCTTGATATCCTCAAGAACATGAATAGGGACTCCATGGTTTACTATCTGAAAGAAGCTCCATTTCTTTGCTGCATCACAAACTGCTTCTGCTACCTTCGGATCATCCCAGCTAGACACATCAATAACCGGGATGGAATCTTGATGCTTTTCGGCTATGCTGCCACCGAACCTTTCTTCGGGAGGTTGAATGTATTGGTGTGGTATTATCTTGAGTCCCAGTTCTGCTAAGCCTTTCACTCCATGACCTTTGTTCACCACAAAATCTAGAATATCAAGTGAGTTTATGGAATATTACAAGAGTTCAGGGACTAGTTTTGTATTTTCTTAATAGTTTAGTCATTAGTTTGTTATTATTCTGTTAGCTTAGTTCTGCTTTCGATTTCCTGTATATAAACCTTTTTTTGTAATCGTTGTTAATCAAGAGAGTGAGATTACAACCAAATTCGTTTCCGCATTTCATATGGTATCAGAGCTACGGCTCTTTTGATTCTTCAATCTCTGTTTCTCTTCCTCGTTTTGATTCATGGCGAATCCTCCTCCTCCGCCTAATAATGCTAATTCGATCAACGATCCTCTCGCGATTGCGAATTCTGATCATCCTGGTATGGTTTTAACCAATACGCCCTTTAATGGAAGTAATTTCCATGGCTGGAGTCGTAATATCAAGATGGCCTTAGGTGCTAAACTCAAATTAGGTTTCATCGATGGTACTCTTACAAAGCCAACTGAGGATGCTAATATGCAGCGATGGATTCGATGTGATTACATGGTGACATGTTGGATCTTGAATTCGATGGTGACGGAGTTATCTGATGCTTTCTTGTATGCTCAATCGGCTTTTGAGCTGTGGAAGGAAATCACAGAAAGGTATGGTCAAAGCAATGAACCACTGATATATCATCTTGAACGAGAATTAAGCAAAATTACGCAAGGTAATCTTAGTGTTGCTTCTTATTTCAACAAATTAAAAAGATGTTGGGATGAATTGCAAAACCTAAATGGAATTCCTACATGTAGCTGTGGAAAATTGAAAGAATGTTCTTGTGGTCTTATTGATAAATTCATGGAAATGGACAGTAGATCCAAACTGATACAATTTCTTATGAAGTTAAATGATGAATATGAATCTGTAAAAAGTCAGATTCTCTCAACAGATCCACTTCCTTCTGTGAACAAAGCTTATTACATTGTTCAACAAGTGGAGAAACAAAAACAAGTTATACATCATGTTCTTGAACCAACTGCATTTTTTGCAAATCTCAATAACAAGACAAATTACAACTCCAAAAAGGACAATAAATGAGTTGATGGTAAGAAGTTTTGCACTCATTGTAAACAAGAAGGGCATCTATTTGATCAGTGTTTTGAAAGACTTGGATATCCAGATTGGTATAAAGGCAAAAAGAGCAAGAAAACAACAAGAATTGCAGCCAATATTCTGGATGATGGCACTTTAGAAACACCTTTTGAACATGAAAATGAGAGTGTGGATCAAAAATTGGTTGCTGCTGTTTGTCAAGAAATGATGAAAATGTTCAAAGGCAAAACAGTAAGTGATGGTATTCATCATGCAGGTATTCTTTCGTGTTATACTTCTTCATTTGCTTTGTTTTGTCATCCTAAAATGAATGTGAAATCCGACTGGATAATTGATACAGGAGCCTCAGATCACATGACACCTCATTTCAAATTGTTCATTTCCACTAAAAAGCTTCTTCAGCCCATTAAGATTTACTTACCTGATGGTAGAGTAAAGAATGTCAATACAGTGGGTCAAATACAATTGACTCCTCATTTAATTCTTTCAGATGTTCTCTATGTTCCTGATTTTCAAGTCAATCTGTTATCTGTTGGAAAGATAATTAAAACTCAGGGTCTTATGGCTCAATTCTTTCCTGATGCCTTTGTTTTCCAGGACCTTTTGACTAATCAAATTGTGGCTGTGGGCTAGGGTTCTAATTCGTTGTACATCTGCAGACCCATATCTGATTCTACAGAGTTTACAAAAATTGTTTCTGATTTCAATGTTTCTCATGCTTCTATATTTCCTTTTGCTAGTTTCAATAAAAATGCTTATGGAAACTTTGTAATGCCTAAGCATGATCTTGATCTCAATACTTTTCATGCTAGACTTGGACATACTTCTGTATACAAGCTAGTTCACATTTCTGATTGTAAACATTTTGATGCTTCGAAATTCCATTGTGATAGTTGTATGTTAGCTAAACATCACAGACTTCCTTTTTCAAGAAGTGTTTCTTCTTCTTCTTACCCCTTTGAACTTTTGCATGTTGATCTTTGGGGCCCTTATAAACTACCAGCTTCAAATGGTGCTCATTATTTTTTCACCATAGTTGATGACAAAACACGAGCAACTTGGACTTACCTGATACATACAAAAGATCAACTACTTTCTGTTTTTACAAACTTTGTTTCATATGTTGAAAATCATTTTCAAACTAACATTAAGTTTGTAAGATCAGATAATGGTACTGAGATTGTCAATAAAGAATGTTTGGCATTTATGTCCTCAAAGGGTATTATTCATCAAAGATCCATGCCTTATACCCCTCAACAAAATGGGGTGGTCGAGAGAAAGCATAGACACTTGTTAGAAACAGCAAGAGCTTTAAGGATACATGCTGGATTTCCTATTAAGTTCTGGGGTGAATGTCTTCTAGCATCTACATTTCTCATAAATAAGATGCCCATGAAGATATTATCTTGGAAATCTCCTTTTGAGCTGTTATACAAGAAGATTCCAGATTACTCACATCTCAAAACCTTTGGTTGTTTATGTTATGCTACGGTTAACAATCCCAATCAAAAGGATAAATTTTTAGCCAAGGCTATTAGATGTGTTTTCATGGGATACCCACCTAATCAAAAGGGTTACAAAGTTTATGATTTACAAACTAAGGAATTTTTTCTTAGTAGAGATGTTATATTCCATGATGATGTTTTTCCTTTCAAGGATATTCCATCTAATACTTCTAGTTTATATAAACTCTTTGATTATCCATCTTTTGCCACTGAGTTGGAAAATGATAATTCAACTGGTATTCAAGAGGCCTCCATTTCAACAGACTCATCTGAACAAACAGGTCATTTTGTTCCTTTGCGAAGATCTACCAGAACTACTTCCAGATCTAACTGGTTACAAGATTATGTAGTTTCTTCATCTCATGCTTCAACGGCTACTACATATCCTTTGTTTCATTCTGACAATCTTGGTTCTATACCAAAGGAGCATGTAGCTTTTCTAGCTAACATTTTTGGTGTTCAAGATCCTTCTTCTTATTCTCAAGCTTCTCAAGATAAGGGATGGGTTGAAGCAATGCAAAGGGAATTAGATGCTTTAGAGCAGAATGATACTTGGTCTCTCACTGAATTACCAAAAGGGCATAAGGCTATTTCATCCAAATGGGTTTACAAGACCAAATTCAAACCTGATGGTACTATTGACAAATTAAAGGCTAGACTTGTCATTAAAGGCTTTAGTCAACAGGAATGATTGGATTATAAACACACTTTTTCACGTGTTGCTAAGTTAGTCACTGTTAGAGTTCTCATAGCCTTAGCTACATCAAAGGGTTGGCCTCTACATCAATTGGATGTTAATAATGCATTTTTGCATGGTTACATTGATGAGGATATTTACATGAAGCTTCCAGAAGGATACAATAAAGCTAATTCAGGTCAAGTGTGTAAGCTTAATAGATCACTTTATGGTCTAAAACAAGCGTCAAGGCAGTGGAATCAAGAGTTTTCTAAATTCTTAATCTCTTTGGGATTTATTCAATCCAAGCATGATTACTCTTTATTCACAAAGACTGTTGCACAAGATTTTACTACTGTGTTAGTATATGTGGATGATGTTTGGATCACTGGAACAAATGAAAATTACATCATCCAAGTCAAACAAGCACTTGATAACAAATTTACAATCAAAGATTTAGGTTTGGCCAAATATTTTCTTGGTATTGAGATATGTAGAAGTAATCAAGGAACCTATCTCAATCAAAGAAAATACATTTTCGATTTGCTCACTAATTCTGGTCTTACTGCTGCTAAGCCTACTACTACCCTACTTCCACAACATTTAAAACTATCCTTGGATATGGGTGAATCATTATCTTCTCCGGATACTTATAGAAGGCTAGTAGGCAGGCTTTTATATCTGACCATGACAAGGCCAGACATTTCATATGCTGTGCAGCACTTAAGCCAATCTGTATCAGCTCCAAAGGAACCTCATATGCAAGCTGCCATTTATCTGCTCAAATATTTAAAGGGTTCAATTTCACAAGGATTATTCTATCCTATTCAATCTGATCTCACCTTAACTGGATTCTCAGATGCTGATTGGGCATCATGCTTAATGACCAGAAAATCTCTTACTGGGTTTTGTGTTTTCCTTGGTCATTCTTTGATATCCTGGAAAACAAAGAAACAAGCTACTGTATCACTATCGTCTACAGAAGCTGAGTATAGAAGCATGGCAGCTACTGCAAGTGAATTATTATGGTTGAGTTATCTTTTAAAGGATTTGGGTGTATCCATTAAACAGCCTATTACACTATTTTGTGATAACAAATCCGCACAAATGATAGCTGCCAATCCTTGTTTTCATGAAAGGACAAAGCATTTGGAGATAGATTGTCACTTTACTCGAGATCATATACAATCTGGTTTTCTTCAAACTGCTCATATATCTTCTAAAGACCAGATAGCTGATATCATGACAAAAGCCTTAGGACATGCTCAACATTCTATTCTTTGTGTCAAAATGGGTCTTCAACAGCCTCCATCTTGAGGGGGAATATGGAATATTACAAGAGTTCATGGACTAGTTTTGTATTTTCTTAATAGTTTAGTCATTAGTTTGTTATTATTCTGTTAGCTTAGTTCTGCTTTCGATTTCCTGTATATAAACCTTTCTTTGTAATCGTTGTTAATCAAGAGAGTGAGATTACAACCAAATTCGTTTCCGCATTTCATAGAGTTTGAGTTAACAATCGGGATTGATATATCCATATGTGGTTTGAGGGATATGTATGACAGTATGAGGTGTATTTAATTAGTGATGGGTGTGATGAGTTAAAGAGGTTGGTATATATAGAAAGTTTAGTGGCCTCTGTGTGGTGTATATATGCATGCTTTAAAAGGGAATTGACTTTTACGTTACAAATTAAAAACAAATCTATATAGTTTTTTAATTCTAGTTGAAAATTTGAATATGTAAATCAAACTGACATGTTTTCTCATACACTACAAGAAAAGGAGTTTCAGACATAGTCACTTCTTTTAGTAAGTACATATGTCCTTGCAAAAGCTCCACTAAATGGCAAATTGTACAGCCGTTTTGATTTGGCAGAGTTAGAATAGTCGCATCCACTTTCAGCGATGTTATTTTTTCCCACAAAAAGACTACTTTAGACGGTAGAAATCCCTCTGGTTTTCACCGTCTTTTGGCTTGTCGTCGCCGAAGGCATTTTTATTTTAGTTTTATATATTTTTCAGTTAATACAAGAAATGCCACCGGCCAGTTATTTATAAGTTTCAGACACAATCACATTTAGCGAGGACATTGTCGTCATCGAAAGTTGCAGCCCCAATTTAGCCTAGTAGTGGCTTTTTGTCTATCATTTTTCACACTCATTTCACCCTCTTCCATCTTCACAGCTTCTATTTTGACTAATATCCTCATTTTGTATTTTTACCAAGGTTCTAAAGGTAATGGTAACGACAAATGGTTGTGTTATCATCATCTTCAATTTGCATGGTCAAGACCTACATTAATTCCGACCAAAACTTAGTTTTTTCCGGCGATCACGTGAATTCCGGTTAAAAACTAACACCTAAAGGTTAGTGTGTTGCATCAATAGATCGATAGCGTCTTGAAAAGATCATGTAAAATGGAGGAAAAACTAACGTGCAGCTTCCACGTACCATGAGAAGATTATTCTTGAAGCATCAATAGATGACATGCATGACCAACTCTAATCTTTCGCAAATTCAGGATGAGTCGATTTTTCTCAAATTCCATTTCAGATTTTTCGTTGATTCTGTCCGTTACAACGATAGCACCGCCCACCAAATTCTAAGGTTGAAATTTCTTGATCTATTAGCGGATGCTCAATTTGCAGATCCATCCCATTATATTGTATGTATCAAATTCTTTTATTTCGATTGACAAATATGAAGATGTTTACAAGTATAATTCGTCACCGGACGTAATATTGGCGGTGCTAGTTGGTTTCTCAGATTTGGTAAACAGGGAATGCATGTCGGTGGGATTAAATTATATCGCGCAGAACCAATTAAATTGGGTGAAATACGAGTAGAAATGTAATTTGTAAAATTTGTTCATGTGATTTTCATTGATAAACCTAATTTACTTACACTTGATTTCAGTTGGATAATGGATTAATGATCTAAAATCATAGGGATTATGATGCTCAGGGTTTCAGTAATTCTTCCATTTGGTGTTGCTAAATTCATGGAGGTTTTATAAGAGCAATCTAATATTATAAGCGATTGTATGTAGGTTCTTTTTCTTTTCTTTCTTTTTTTATATTTTTATATTTTTTCTATTTTAAGCTTTTGTTTGATGTATATGCATCTTTTTTTTATGCATTTAGGCTTTTCAAATATACAAATGTCACTCCGCGTATCCGGCAAACTTCTTGATGGAGTTGGTGATTGTTCATTAAATAGTAACTTTTTTTAAAATGTTATTATATATATATATATATATATATATATATATATATATATATATATATATATATATATATATATATATATAGTCGGAGTTCAAATGAGAACTTTAAATTAATTGAGAATAGAAGACTCAATTCTAGCCGTCCAATTTTCTCTCCTTCAATGTCATTGTCCACTCATGAATTCCTCACATGCACCTTGTCACACTCGATCCCCCCACACTTTTCATCCATGAATTCCACTTACAAAATGAACGGCTAAGATTGAGTCTTCCATTCTCATTTAATTTCTCATTCTCATTTGAACCTTCCCATATATATATATATATATATATATATATATATATATATATATATATATATATATATATATATATATATATATATATATTGGATCAATAAAGAACCATGTGTTAATCAAAGAACCTAAAGAACCAATCTGGACCTTTGGATTATCAATATCAATGGATGAGATTGATCGATGGCAAAACTGTAATTATTATGTATTAATTTAGGAAGAATAGGGCAAAAATGTAATTATCCCTCCCCAATACCCACGATTTAAAAAAAAAACCCAAAAACTTTAAATTGCCATAACTTTTTATGTTTTGTGAATTTAATCAAAAAAATTATACCATTCTTTTAGTTTTTAAATCCTCTTTCAAACAAGATCACTCTTCCTATACTTTTTTAAAAAAAATTTGAAAATGAATTTTTTTTTTGCATTTTGGCAACTGTACTGGAAAAACACCCTTTTTTTTGCATTTTGGCAGCTCGTCGCTAAGAGCTGAATGTCGTCGCTAATGAGCTGAATGTCGTCGCAAAAGGTTCGTCTCAGATCAGAAATTAGCGACGATTAAGTTAAATCTGTCGTCGCAAATAAACAAAGTCGTCGCTAATGACCTTGCAGTCGTCGCTAATGACCTTGCAGTCGTTGCAAATGGTTCGTCTCGAATAATAAATTTTGCATTTTGGCATCATGTAGTGTTTCTGTGTACAGATTTTGCATTTTGGCAGCATGTAGTGTTTCTGTGTACAGATTTTGCATTTTGGCAGCATATGTTCTACGGTTTTTTGCATTCTGCATGTTTATATTTTGCTTTTTTCGTTTTTTGCATTTTGCAAACTTTAAAAAAAATTAAAAAAAAACTCACGCCTCCCTCTCCGTTCCAACAAACTTTAAAAAAAATCCCTCTCAATCTTTAAATGATCATAACTCATTCGTTTTTAAGAATTTTAACAAAAAAAGTATTACGTTAGATTCAGTTTTTTGTAATCTTTCAAACAAGACGAGACTTGATATATTTCTGAAACTTTATTTTTTTTTAAAATGCAAATTTTTCAAAATTTGCATTTTCACCTGGGTTTCATCTGAAATTGCAAAAATGCAAAAAACGAAAATGCAAAAATCGAATATGTAAGTCATGCATATGCTTCCAAAAATACAAATTTTAAAACCAATACTGAAAATGCAAACAAGAACTAACTGAAAATGCAGCCAAAAATGCAAAACAAAATTTGCATTTATATAAAAAATTTTGAAAAATATGGGAAGAATGGTCTTGATTGAAAGAGGATTAAAAAACTAAAAAATTGGTATAATTTTTTTGTTTAAATTCATAACACTTCAAAAGTTATGACAATTTAAAGTTTTTGGGGGTATTTTTTTATTAAAATAGTGGGTTTTTTTGAATGATTTTCCATCTTTGCCCTTTTGCATGTTAACTAATACATGGTAATTACAATTATGTCATCCTTAAATGGTGGTTCTATATTGATCCATTCTCTCTCTCTCTATATATATATATATATATATATATATATATATATATATTGGATGTAATACACAAAATAAACATTAATTGATTAGATTATGAATCAAATGATGCGTCTCAAATTAAAAGTTGTTACTTCGGGTCAAATTCATATTGTTTGGGTTCGGATCTGTTTCATATGGGCCCACTTTTGACTCATTTATCTTTGTGTCATGTTCGGACTGCGTTATTTTTTCGTGTCGGGTTCATGTTGACCCATGTAGGCCAAATGTTATCGACCAGAATTTTTTCATCTTTGAAATACGGTTTTCGAGTATGATATAATTAAACACAATATATAATTAATTTTAATTTTACAAACAAACACTCATTTTGTTAATTTTTTATTAACAAGGTTTTGGTGCCCGCGCGGGGGTTTAACAAATACATTTTATAATATATAGAAACCAACACCTTTTTTTACTCGCGCACTGCGTCGTTGATACTTTATGTCCTCCTTCCTCATATAAACAATCATCATTTACTAAAAAGTGCGGGTTACCCGCAATATTCAACATGAATGATAAATTAACAAATTTTAGAAGTATGAATATCTACCATTTATAACATATTTGGCAAGTTCAATTCGATAAGTATACGTGAAGATTATATTGATTGTAACATAATTGAAGCCCATTTGTTTATAACATAGTATGTCAAATTATAGAAATATGTAAAATACATTTAACAAAAAACACATCTAATATTTTAACCTTATTGCAGTTAGCAACCAAGAACCCTAGTTAAATTATCCGTGAGATTGATTTGATTGTGTTGTTTATATATATAAGGTGGAAGATCTGTTCATATATCTATGTATCAAACAGATATACTTACATAAACAAACTTTAAAATACACATCTATTGAAAAACCAAACTTAAAAACCCCAAGAAATCTGAAACTTACCACCGACGCAGTACCGTTGTAAAAATATGCAAAGTGGAGCCTCATCCACTACTAATCGTCACACAAATCAATCATGTGTCATACAACATTAAGAGGTAGCGGTGAACATAAGATTATTTTCAGATGTTAACTTTAACTATATCAGACTTTGAAGTAGACTATGTTGATTAATTATTTTCAAATGTTAACTTTAACTATATTAAACTTTGAGATAGACTTGTTAGTTAGTTTTTCAAATATTAAGTTTAATAAATTAGACGTTGAGATAGAACTTTTATATAAAAAAATAATCCTTATGAGAAAACTACATTTACCATAGATGAAAAAGTCCCTAATTTAGATAAATAATATCCTAAGAGTAAAAATATATAAATGAACAGTACTTATAAATAGTAAAATAACATTTGATAAATGTTAGTATGTTTAATTTGAAGATATTTATTCAATGTGTGGATTAAAAACGTCTCGTTATTGATTAGTTATGGAGATATTTATTTATTGGGTGTTACTATTCTACCCCCTCCTCTAGTATACCACACATTTCATATCACTCAGTTACAACTTTTAATACATGTCATACACTCACATATGTCATATCAAATGAAAAAAACTAGATTATCAATAAGGGCTCAATTAAATCACCCTTTTTTATGTCATCATCAAAATAATATATAACGTAAATGTAAGCAAAATAGACCCACATTAAAGGGTAGGGTGTTCATTTTCGGATATCCGGATTTTCAGTTATCCGAATTTCGGATATCCGAAATTTTCGGATAATGGATTTCGGTATCCGAATCCGAATCCGAAAATTCAAAATATATATTTTTATATAATTTTTAAAAAAATCTATAATTACTAAATAATCATATTTTTAACTTTAATCACCAAAAATAGCTCAAGTATGTTTTAAAATGAAATAATACATGAATATAAAACTATATATGTTAAGAAAACTAAATAAATAAGCAATAAAAAACAAAAAAAAATATTTTCGGATATCGGATATCCGAAACTTCCAAAAATCATTATCCGAATCCGAATCCGAAAAAATGGATATCTGAATTTCGGATCCGAATTTTCGGATAATTTATTCGGATTTCGGATTCGGATTATTTTAAACACCCCTAGGTAATAATTGTGAGCGTAGTTTATCAAGTATAAGTGATTTTTTAGCCAATGTTTATTATTAATCATCCATAATAATTATGTAAATAACTAAAATATCTTTAATAATAAATTACTAATATACATTAAGAATAGTTATAAATAGTTATCACAGTTCTAACATTAAAAACGATTTTGAAATAAATTTCTTCCGGTTAATTACTTGTAAGTTGTAACCATATCTAGTTAACTAACTTAAGATAAACCAAAAGAAGCGTGAACGTAATTGTGGAACGCCCAAATGATGATTTAACCCAAAAAGGAAAACCTTTTAAGTCGTAGATAGTTCTATACTTTTATTAGACATGACATTTTATTTAACGCACGTTTAAAAATAAATCATTCATACTAAATGTGCTGAGATTTTTTTTAAAATTAAAGATCTTCCAACTCATTCAAATCATACATTTTAGATTATACTTAAAGAATTATGTTTAATATAGTCAATATAAAAAATATAATTATAAAATTTTAATATTTAATCATATGTGATTCAGTATATGGAGGACACCGGATTTTTGTAAAACTGACGGTTCTTATGGAATGTTTGAAATTAAGCCTTAAATAATTATGAACCAGTACGATGGTCACAACTTGCAACTCATTGATTACTATAACGACACTATTATAAATGTTGTCATTATCAAACGGATTTTAACGACAGATAAAAATCCGTACGTCAATTAGTGTATTTGTAATAGTTTTACTAATGAAAAATATTTTAATAAGTTTTTAAAATTTATCAACGGGTCTTCATTAGCAATTATGTTGGTAATTTTTTATCTTTAATGAGAATTTTCTCACCTTTTTAACAACGGCGTTATTCTATTTTTCCATACATAATCATGACAAATTCGAAGGAAATTTTCCTGCCTGAACTCACTACTCACCGACAAGGTTTTTATATTTTGTTGGTAATTTCTAAAAAAAGTTACCAACAACTTAATCCGTTGCCCGTTGGTAAATTGGTGAATTTTCAACGGATTTTTACTAATCAAAACAATGTGTAGACAAATTAATGTATTTTCAACTGCTTTACCAACATAATGTTATAATAGGGTTTCCATTCGTAAATTATTGTAAAATCATAATATGTATTATACGATGGTAAATAAGTGTAATTAAAAAGTAATTAGAACCATAATTACTTTACTAATTAATACAACTTAAATATGTTCAACCACAATAAACATTTACATTTAAAGTTTAGTTAATATAAGTCAAACATGGCCAATTACAATTATGGTGTAGCAACTGGATAAAGTATGGAGAACGAATCTATGTGGGAAGTTTATAATAACTCGCACATGAATAAATCTGCATCAAGTGTTTTTTAGAGTCAAGTATAATCGAGAGTAGTCAATTATAATCATGTCATTATTTAAAGTCATATTCGATTGTTACACATGGCCATTGGTCAATAGTGGTTATCACCATCATACATCGTCATTTAGAATCATGCTTGGTTAAAATAGACTAACTATGATTAACTTTTGTCAATGAACAATCAAAGGTTGTTTAAATTATAGATTATTGGACGTCCACACTATTAATTAAATGTTAAACGTATTGAAATTGTTACAGGTTTTGCTTCTCTTGCGCTCAATGTAAATTTGGATTCAATACTAAAGGAATTCAATACAATTCTTGATCTTTAACAAGTTCGATATCACACTTCGATTCAACACATAGTAGATGTCTATTTTAATAATTATATCTTGTTTACGTATATAATCAGATAATTTGACCTATATCCTTAATAAAATATAGGGCAAATTGTCAAAAAAGATAACATAAATATTGAAATTTGCCAATAAAGGTAACACCCAATTTTTATGGTCAAGCAAGAATCAAAATTTTGATTTCTAACAAATAAGGAAATCTTGAATAATTTTTGACATGTCATGATACTCTTTTTAATAACAAACTGAAATTATAATATCTTTTTATGCAAAACTGAAATTTACAATCGTTTTTTATAACAAATTAAAATCTATAATCATTTCTCGGTACAAAAAATTACACGTTACCTTTATTAATAAATTTTAATATAGAGAAATGTTCAATATAGTCCATACTTAATTTATAGTCTTGAGGGACTAATTTTAGCCTTTGGATCAGCCATCAATGATCCAGATTGAATTTTAAAAATTTGAACGGAGTGATGTTTTCGTAATTCACATGTGATGATGTTACAATCACAAGTGATTGTATACTGAATCACATGTAATTGAATATTAAAAATTTAGGACTATATTTTCTTATGGACTATATTGAAAACAACTCTTTTAATATACATATTACCTTTCTTGGTAATTTTACCTTAAATATATGTAGGCCCTGTGAAATATATTAACTAACTTTCCATAGCCAATACTCGGATCAACTTGTAGCAAATCTGTTGATTAATTCCGTCCCAAATCCGATGCTAAATTTGTGTCCTAATTCCATTGCCATCTTCTATTGACCTTTTAGTCAACGATGGACCTATATGTATCACATGATGCACCGTGCAATCTCTCGTTCTTTTCAGCGAGGTGTTAATTTCCAATCGAATTTTTTTAATAAACAGACATAACTCTTAAATCTTAATAAATACTTTCTTGTACTATCATTGACCAATATTTTTTCTTTTGTCGCTAAGAGACGGTTTGTAAAAGTTCTAAAATTATCCACCTAATCTTCAATGACTTCTTTTTGTCGCTAAGCCATCATAAAGCCTAATTTGTTATTTAGTTTGCTTTGTTTAATTTCGTTAGTAATCTGTGATAAATACGTAACTAACTTACGATTAATTTATCTTGTTAGTAATTTAGTCGAAAACGTTGTTTTTCTAGTCAGGAGTTAAGCTTTTAATGTTATAAAATTGATTTTATGAAAACTTATAATGCTTGTGCATTGTGTCGGGTAAAGTAAATGCAATTTTTTTATATCTTTATACTTTAATATCACATTAACTCAAATATAGATATGTGAACTAATAAATTAGTTCTTTTATATATCATCCTTTGATTTTAACACAAATGATGGTAGGAGAATAAATACAAATGTTTAATAAGTGGACATAGAAAATTTCATAATAGGTTAATACGCTATACGTACATTAATTTTTTATATGTATTCGTTTTATTTTTCTAAGAGAAATATGATAAATTATAATAACCCATTTTTTCTGACATATGATTATTACAAGAAAATTGCTCATTAGCGGCGGATTTTAAATACCCCAAAAACCCGTCGCTATATAGCGACGGATTAACAACAATTTAGCAACAAATTTGATTTGAAAAATAATTTTGAGAAATATATTACTTTCGTCGCAAATCCTTAGCAAACTAGTGACATTTCGTCTCTAAGTGTGGCTAACTAGCGACAGATTAACAACGTTTTGTGATCATTTGCCATTTTGCTCTTAATTTGTTGCAAATTAGCAACAAATCGAATTCATCTCTAAATTGTAGCTACTTAGTGACGATTTTTCAAATTTAATATTTGTTTATTAGAATTTAACTACATCCATAGCAAATCCATGACAAATTAGCGACAAAATAACTTGTCTCTAAAATATAGCTAATTTAGCTACAGTCTAAGATCGTTTACCCTTTCGTTACTATTCCGTTGTAAATTAGCAACAAATAAAATCCGTCTATAAACTGTAGCTACTAGCGATGAATTTTCGAATTTAATGTTTGTTTATTAAAATTGAACTACATCTAATTTATCATATATGATATATCCGGTATAAATTTTGTTGAGCTTAACATCTATTTAAGGCAACAATCTTTAGTCAAAAAATCACAAAGATAGACCAAGTTACATTCAAACTCGCCCAATATACAAATCTTTTGCTGATTTTTTTTTCTTAAAAGCAAACCCTAGCTTGTATAACTAATTAACTCCTAATAATTCCCCCAAATCTTTTCAACTCGATCCCAAGCATGCATTTATTCATCCTAGCTTGTTCTTGTTGCTTTGGTAACTAGTTTTGCGCCAAATTGCCACTCATCGTTTTCTATAGGTGGTAACGCTATCCATCGACCGTTTTACTGTCACTATCAACCTTTGAATACTAATGACAATGACCTTTAAAGATGACAGATTAGGTAGTGTAATTTGGTCTCACAGTAGGTAGAAACTAAAAAGTGAAATATAAAATGAAATTTAGAGAGAGAAGGTTGAAGAAGAGGATTGGAGAGGTCTAGAGTAATTGCATAGCAAAAAGGTGAGAAATGGCATTAATTAATTAATATTGTTTGGAATGGAAATAAATTATGAGACGGTACGTATTCCATGTAGACGTAGAATTTACATAAGAATAACAAATTAAAAGCGACGTTGGACATGTCTTCTGTCTCCTTAATTAATTTGTCATGTTAGAGTAATGATTGTCGACGACCACTAACATATATTGAACTACGTACAATCCTTAGCTGTATCAGGCAGACCCAAAATAAAGTCTTGTTTGCACGTAAGAACGCACAGGTACATATTGTGCAGCAGATCGGAGTGAAGGAGGATTTGATGTTTAGTCTCCCATTGCGGTGGTTAACCCCGGGCGAGGAAACGGTGTCCATAGCGGGGGTGACATGAGGATCTCGTGGTTTATGGACCCATGGTCATTCGGGAGAGATGAAGAGCATGGTGATGCTTATATGAACTCCATGGTCCTTTGTAAGAGGATGGAGGAAGTATGTGTGTATGGAGAGATCTCCATATGTGGGTGTTGACAGGAAAAGGAGAGAGAGCCCCTAAACCTTGGTGCCCTCCCCTTTATATAGGGAGGTGTCTAGGGTAAAATGGGGCCAAACCCATTGGGTATACCATATGTTTGGACTTTACCCAAGGCCCAAACATAGGGTACACCAACAAGTCTATATATGGAGATCATGTCTCTCAAGACGCTCAATGAAAATCACAATTTTGAAAATCATGGTCAAGTTTTCTCTAAGCTTGGAAGAAAAATGGGGTATGTGAGCTGAACAGATCAAAATCTCTACTATTTATTTTTGCAACAATCATGTTGAATCTCATTTGAATAGGCGATGAGTGAATTACTGAATTAAGATGTAGATAGTTTACCTCTGTCTAGAGTAGAAGAACCATTTCCGTAATACCTCCGACTAATGATGTATTGTTTTAGGGTTAAAATCCTCTCATGTTTGGTCAAACATGATCAATCATGTTCTCTCACAAACATTAGAGTGAAACCTACAAAGGGACCCATTAAATACTCAAAACAATGGACTCACTCTCATGTGTGTTAGAGAACATGATGGATCATGTTTGACCACAACATGAGAGGATCTTAACCTATTGTTTTAAGTTGAATTTTAATGTGACTTTATTGAATTTATATAAATATTAGCATATCGCTCTTATGTTTTCGTGTGTATTGGTCTATGAAAAAAGATAAGGCGGAAATTATGTATTAAATACAAAAAATAATATCGTTAATACCAAACTAAAATAGTAAAACTTCTAAACTTTATCAAGTTGCTTGTATCAGGTTGTTCGAGTTTAATATTTTTTATCCTGATTCGGAATTGGATATGAATTCATACTTCTACTAGTAAAACAACTTTGAATTCCGATAGTGAAAATTGGTCTGAAATTCGAATAAAATCAAATTCAGCTAACTTGGTAGATTTGTTCCAATTTAATTTTATTATTTAAACCAAATACAATCGGAAAACTTTGTGATTTTAAATATTGGAGTTTGAACTTTTTAGGATGAGTTATGAGAATATGTATATGTTCTTAGTAGTTTTAATTAACATATTACTGTTTATAGATTAGAAAAGATAAATATAAATATAGAGTTATAACACTTGCATATTCGAATTTCAAGTCGGCTGACGCTTTATTATATAGACTTGAAATTCAATTCGAAAATCAGTGCGAACTTTCGGATCAAACCCAAAACTAACTCGTAAACCAAACAAACAATTCAAATCAAATTATTCGAATATTGAACACCCTTAAGTCACTTTGTACCTCATAATTACATTGTGTAACTATTATTTAATTTTCTTTGACCATTTTTATGTGTGTGTAAAATAGTTAAACGGAAAGCAATTATGCTTAGCAAACAAAAAATTATAGTGTATAAATCATTTCTAAATAATAATTTTAAATATATACATTTTGGCACGCATTAAACTGCGCTGAAAATACTCTTCATAACAGGGAAATGCTATTTTGCGCCATCGAGTTATACAATATATATTAACTTTTCAAAGTCTGTATTAACCTATACTCCAGCTCACGTTACATGACTACATCGTCTTAAGCATTTTTTTTCTATTAAGAGTTTAATACCACCGCTTCACTCACGCGCCTTCCATGTGGTCATATATACGCGCCCCCTTGCGATGGTTTCAATGTGGTCATATATATGTGTCACAAAACTTATTTTATATATTTTTTATAACTATAATTAATATTTAACGTAGTTTCATTATTTTTATTTTCTTTTTTCTTTATTTCCTCATTTGGTGCATACTTCTTTTCATATCTTCATTTGTTTTTTCCGTACTTAAGTATATATTTCCTCTTATATGTAACTTTTAAAATAAAGTTGTTTGGTACATAACAATATTCTATCAATAAAAAGAGTTTAATTGAACAATTATACATTTGAATATGAATAGAAATAATTAACATTAGGACTCTAAGGGTATAAATATTGTAATTGTTGTATATGTTAAAACATTATTATGTATAAATCACTTTTTTTAAATGGTTACGTTTTTTATGAGATTTAAATATATATTAACTGTTACTTTTATTACTTTTAATTTCTAAAGGAAACTAAGAGTTATAGTTTTTCTTTAACAATGTTAAATGTTTTTTTTATTTTTTTTAAATCATAATACATACTATAAATAAAAAAGTGCAACGATAAAAGTAAACTATATTTAATGCATATATCTGTGTATACAAGATATAGATTCTGAATAGTCACAGGAAAATTCATTATAAAATTACATGTCAATAACTACAACAATAACAAATGTTATGTCATTCATTTTTGAGTTAATTTATATAAAATTTTGTTATTTTTGAGCCTACAAGTGTTACTAACTTACTTCCGCTGCGAAGCGCGAATCCACATTTCTTATTTTTCTTTCTTTTGTTCATTATATCCGAATATCCAACATTAGTACATTACTTTATTTCATCTTTTATTTCTCTCTTATTTTTCTATTTTCCATCTATCATTTATATACAACTATAGTTATTGTTAATTATTTTCTTTTTTAAAGTCATTACATGTTTTAGTTTTACATACCTAATATATTGTCGCTGTTTTTGTTTGTCATTTCTCAAAGTAAAATGCTATTATTGTTAGATATGATGATAATTGTTTTGTTTCTCTTTGTTTAAACATATTCAATAATTTACGACAATTTACTAGGTTTATTAAATTATAAATACATATATAGCAAATTTTCTAAAAAATTAAAAATTAATATAATTATATTTAATGATTAATTCGAACAATCCGCAGCTAGCGAAGCGCGGATTTAAACACTCGTTCTTAGACATGGGTCATTCTTGCGTCCAAAATTATGACTTATTGTTAACAACTTCTTTCCCTTTTGTCACTTCTAACAAGCCTCCGTATGTGAATGAAAAAGATACCACGACACTTGTTTATGACTTGTAACATCATCTTACTGAATATAGTAAGGTACGAGTACGACGGTTTGAAATCATCTCTTAATTTACTTTATATGAAAAAAAATGGTAACGATTCTGGCTAAAACAAATCTTAAAAAATCATTATAAGAGTAATTTATTTTATGAAAATGATAGGTTATGGTTCCATCATAAACATGTAGTCGTCTATAAAACGAAATATTAATGGCAAAAAGGTTAGATAATACAATCACACGTAAAGAATACAACACATCAACACATTACACATGGTCACATGGACACATGGTAAAGATTAAGGCTATGAATGGACCAGCCCAAACTGTCTCTTGGGCTTCAAAATGATATTGGAGCGGTGGAAGTAAGAAGAAAATACAAAAGTTGAATAAAAAAGAAGATTTAATGTTTATTTATTATTTTTTACTAATATAAAACGATTTCGTTATTTATTTTGGGATTTTAGGGGTTCCACGGTTGCAACATATTAAATGTAAAAGAAAATGATATTTTTGTGTGACATTTAATAAGTTGATCGAAAAACTATATAATCTAATAATTACACATAAAAAAGTAGATCACATATTTTCAGAGACTATTTGCGTTACATGATTATAGGTCCCAACTTATCAAACACTGCAAAATTTCATCATATGTACCTTTTTATATTAATCAAACAAAATAATGACCATCTTTCACACATTTGGTATGAGTGATGTCATAGTTCATGTATATGTGGCTTTGAGATATGAAAACTTTAATCACACGTTTCTTAAAACATTTCCTAATAAATGAGAATTGTTTAAGAATCAAATCCGAAAATCACTCCAAACAAGCTTTGTTTTGTTACTTGAAAATTGAGACATGTGGTAACGGTATGATTATAATATTCTTAGGATGTACATCTACTCTACTCTACTACGTGTTTAAGATTGTATTTTGGAATAATTTTTTCAACTTTTGTAATTTGTAAATTGTTCAAAAAGTTGGGATTTGACAAAGTGAT
The DNA here is from genome assembly GCA_947179395.2 of Pulicaria dysenterica. Lineage (NCBI taxonomy): Eukaryota > Viridiplantae > Streptophyta > Magnoliopsida > Asterales > Asteraceae > Pulicaria > Pulicaria dysenterica. Next base: position 109,226,794 of record OX359290.1, on the reverse strand, counting down.
TATACGTTATTTTAGTCTGCAATGGTAATTATGAATAAGCAAGTCTACACCTACTTTACAAAACGCAACGTTCCAAATGCGAAACAATCCCAACACGCGGTAATATGAATGTTGTAAGACTTATTGGATTAAGGTTTATAAAATTTAAATGTATAAGTATTTAAATAAAAAGATTCATACAAAATATGAATATTATGCAAAATCTAATGTATAACTTATAAAAAAAGATGGGATAGATGTTTCATTGCTTGAGTTTGTTAGAATAATATGGATATACAGGAAGAAGTTTATTTAAAAACCATTTTTATTACGAGAATCTTGAGAACTAATCTAAGAAGTCAAATTCACTTCATTTGATGTCATCACCCACCTATTAATTCATCGCATGCACTCTGCCACACTTAACACCTCCACGCTCTACATCCGTGAATTCCACTTATCAAATCAACGACTAATATTGGTTCTCGCGAGCTCACACTAAAATCAGTTTTCAAATCAACGGCTAATATATATATATATAGGCAAAAGTTCAAACGAGAACTGTTTTTCGTACGAGAACTGCGAGAACCAATCTGAGCCGTCCAATTCTCTCTCTTTCAATGTCATTGTCCACTTATGAATTTCTCACATATATCCTGCCACACTTGATCCCCGCACGCTCCACATCCATGAGTTCCACTTTATCAAATCAACGGCTAAGATTGGTTCTCGCAGTTCTCGTACGAAAAACAGTTCTCGTTTGAACTATCCCCTTATATATATATATATATATATATATATATATATATAGAGAGAGAGAGAGAGAGAGAGAGAGGGTTTAAGGTTTAGGGTTTAGGGTTTAGAGAGAGAGAGAGAGAAAAAGGACCGTCCAAACGTTAACTTTTTTATATACGAGAATCGCGAACCATTTCTGACCAAGCAATTAATTCTGTATCTTTTTATTTATTTTTAAGAGGAAAGGATAGTATAGTCAAATATTAAAATTATTATTTTTTATTATGGGTATGTTTGGTGAAACTGACTGGGGCTGAAGCTGGGGCTAATTAATTGATAATCCCAAGACCAAGTCATAAGCTACTTGAAAAGACTTCTATTTTAGAGGCTTATGAGAGATTATGTTTTTAATAATCCACTCACCTAAACAAGACTAAAGGGCTGGAGATTATAAAAACTAACCCTCTAATCTCCTATTAACTCATCGCCAAACATACCCTGGATATGTGGCGTCCTTCAGCGTCGTAATTAAACCAATAATAATAAAAAAATAAACCAAGAGATGGAAGAACACTAGCTAGTCCACATAAATAAGTCAGCTTGTTGCATTTAATTTGCAACTGATCTGAGATGGAGTATTTTTTATTTTTCCTTTTGTTTCAATATACCTAAATACATATTCTATATATATATATATAATTTACAAGCCTTAAACTTGTGCCAAATTTACTATTTTTTCATAGATTTTACTAACTTGTACTGTAGTATTATATATATTAATCGTTTGATTAAAATAAAGATATCTCTTTGGATCAGTTGGTAAGCCTAATTGTCTATGAGAATGAAAGGCAGTGTTCAAGGTTGAGTTATGAGTTCAAGATATAACTTTTTGCACTCAATCCCTCTCCACGTGGCACCCATTTTTTTTTTCTTCTTATTATTTGCATATGGGTTCTTTGGTTTTTTTAAATTTCCTTTTACTTCTTATTTTCTTAATAACCGTAAATTTTGATGTTAAAATATAGTTATACTTATTGTCTTATATGTTTTTTTAGATAAGAATGTGAAAATAATCATTAATTAATGTTGATCTATTAAATTTAACTGTCGTAATACTCGTCGCAATTCATGATCATCGCAATTAATGGTTGAGTTATGAATTAAATGAGGGGGCAATTGTAAACATTCGATCAAATCAAATTAAGTGTCAACATTGAGACTTCCATTCGTACCTAAATATATATTCTTATTTTAACCTCTCACTATATATATATATATATATATATATATATATATATATATATATATATATATATATATATATATATATATATATATATATATATATATAAAATAGACTTGGTCATTTTCCTTTATTTTCTTAATAACTATCTTCTTTACTAAAAAAGTGTAGTATATGTTTTACTTTTAATATATTAACGTAATACATATGTATAAGTATAACTGTAAGCATTTTTTTTAAAATTTTTTTTATAATTATATATAATTAATAAATAAGTAAAATATTCATACAAACGATTAAAACAAAAAATTAGATACAGATTACCCGCAACGAAGTGCGGATGATTACCCTCATTTACTGCATGCATGTTGGTAAAATCTCGTAATTTTCCGTATATGTATATATATATATATACATTTATATATTTGCAGTTTGAAAAGGTTAATAATTCATATATTGCGGTTTAAACAAGAACGGTTAACCAATAGGTAGTAGTTTTTATATCGGTTATTCAATATGTTGCATTTAAAGTATTTTATGCTAGAGGTTAGAACATACACTATAGGTGCTTGTTGAAATGCCCCAAAGAAAAAAAAATAGTATGTTTGAGTTTTGATTGTTGACTAGGCTAATTGTAATCATTGTAGTAAGTTAATCATTGTAGTAACCATTGTGCATCTATTTGCATATGTACATAAATATATATATGCAGACACAAAAAAATCAAAAATTTGATATAATTTTCGTAATTTAACACCTTTCAATTTGATAAATATATTAGTTTAAAAAATGTTGGGGTATTGTAAAAATGTTTAAATTGCTCTTAATTTATTAAGAATAAGTTTGATTAGTTTAAGGTTTTATATCTATTAACAACACTTCAATCTGGAAGTATATATGGGTAAAGATGGGTCTATCAGAATCACCATTTTAGATAGTTTGGTTCAAATTTTAGCTTAGATTATACCCAAATGTCTTAATGTGTGTGGATCTATGTATGTGCTTCAGTTGTTACCCATTTACACAAATCGATCTTGTCCCACTTATGTATGCATCTTGTTTTCATGACATCTTGACTAGCTGAACATCACATATGTTGACTCATTCTAAAAACCGCTGAACATCACAAATCTTGACCTGTTAACAAAGTCAAATGTCAACACAATAATGTCATAGCTTTAATAGGCTCATGCATGAATGTGATTCAATTCTACCAACTATTAAGTATCAACTGATGCATCAATGGCACATAATTTAATTCAATTTGTTAAGTTGTTGATGTTGGCTTTGTTTCGAGCAGTAGAAAAAGAACTAACAAAAGTAATTAGCAAAAGACAAGATGACTGGATTTTCCATTGTTTTGCAATTAAGTGATTGAAATAAGTTGTCTTCGAGTATTGTTGGAATTTGTTAACAGTACGTAGAAAGCTGTCATGGCAGCCTGCTTGGATTCTTTCCATAAGGACCATAACAAAATTGATGGTAATGGTGAGATCTGTTTAAACAACTAGACCAAGACTGAAATCCGAATTGAAATATATAAAAACCAGGACTGCAGACCGGACCAACTAGTCTTGATCTTGGTCTGGCTCGGTTCGGTTTGGTTCACAGGTTTTTCGGTTTATTGGTTGTTTTATACATTGTATCAAACAAATTACTAAATTAACAAGACTAAATTAAAACTGAATCAATTTTTATTGTATTAAAGCAAGTTTCATCACCATAAATTTCAAAGGGGATCTCATATATTTAGTATTAACTACAAGAATAATGTGGTAGTTCAAATCCACTGCCGACACTTAACGAAACACACTACGTACCGTAAATAATGATTGTACGAAACGATAAGGAATCACATTATCTAAAAAGAATTGAATATTAGAAACACACCTTCAGGCTTCATTTGTAGCAAACACCTGAAACGACACTTAAATACACAGGCTAAATTTCTTGGTTTAGGGAAGGACATTTTAGGGATTTAAAAATGATTAAATTAAAGGGAGAATGTTTTGTTAATTTTAAATGATTTAATTATAGTTAGTTAGATATTATGTCATATAGTAGGGTTTAAACGTTTAGGATGATATAAGTATTCGGATACATGTAATTATGGAAATTTGAAAGGTGTATATAAAATTCCACTACTACAAAAAACATATTCAGACCCCCGGTTTTAGACCCGGTTTTTTAAAAAATAATCAAAAACCGGGCTTAAAAGGTCAGACGCGCGTTTTTAGAGATTCAGGCCCGGTTATTTACTACACAACCGGGTCTGAATGTCAGGAAAACATTCTGGCCCGGTTTTTCCAAGAAACCGGGTCTAAATATTGTACTATCAGCGCCATTTTAAGTTGTGAACACATTCAGACCAGGTTTTTTATTAACGAACCGGGTCTAAAAATTCAAAATCCATCAGACCCCATTTTTTATTAAAAACCGGGTCTAAATGATAGCATTTTTTTTATCAGACCCCATATTCGAAATTTATATATTTAAGGAATCTTATTGCATTGAAATCAGTTTATAAATCGTTTTGTTCATTTATTACATAATTTGTGATAAATCTTAAAAGACTAATATATATATATATATATATATATATATATATATATATATATAACAAAACAAAACATTAGGGTTCAAAATTCGGATATAAAACGTTAAAACCGTAAACCGAACCAAGCCGTAACCGTAAAATCCGAAACCGTTTTCAATTTTGGTTTTCGGTTCGGTTTAAAAACCGTAACCAATTACCATAATAAATACTATAATAAGATTTTGCAAACCAAAATAAATATTATAATATTTTTTTATTATATATTTATATTATATTATACAAATATTATATTATAACTTTGGTGAAAATTAAAACTCCCGCCTTCCTCGACTCGGTGCCTCCATCTGATATTCATTTGTGTGCCCTAATTCCTAATCGCCTAAAAGCAACTCCCGAGTGCCACCATCGACTTCCATGAGACCACCGATTCACCAAAGCGGCGAAGCCAGTGACGCACAGTTATGCCCTAATCCCTAATCCCGCCGGCTGTTTGTTCTACCATTTCACGATTTTCACGAGACCCAAGACCACCGAAGGCTGACGCAGTGAGCCGTTGACTCACAGTTGTTCCGCAACTCGCAAGACCACCGAACTCCGAAGCCCAACGCAGTGACGAACAGTTCGCCGGCCTGTTCCACCATTTCTCGACTTCCAGTCACGAGATATTGGACCAAAGGCTGGTGAAAAAAACCCGCAACCCATTGAGCAGACCTAAACTAAAAGCATTTCAATCAGGTACTACTACTGAATTTCGACCCATATAAACTATTTTTTAACTGCTGAGCATGATTTAATTGTACACAATAAACATAGTAAGCTTATTATCACTTCACTTCATTGCTGAGCATGGTTTAATTGGCTGTGTAGTGTGTACACTCTAGTTTATACTTTTTGTGATGAAATAATGTTTCTGATACTACCCACTCCTAACAGAGAAAGAAGTGTAAATCCATCAGTTCCTGATACAATCCATGATTTGTTGTTGTATTTGAAACCTCCTTGAAGCCTCGAACTTGCTCTGTTTTCTATGTTCCCTGTTGGATTGGTGCTTAAGTGTGCTTTAGGTAGTTTGGGCTTTTAATTAAGTTTAATGGGCTTTGTCAAGAAGAATGCCAGCCGATTTGTCTTCTAAAACGAACGAGTTGTTTAAAGTAGCAGAAAATGGATTAAGAGAATCTGGGATTAATTATAGGTTGAGTAATCGTAGCAAAGATGAAAAAGTTATGGTGACAAGTAATAAGGATAATAATGTCGAAACAGAGGATGATGAAATACATACTTTGGTGCGTGCCTTAGGATCAACTATTACATCAATAAGACTTTCACATTTTTTATTTTTACTCAAACTGCTTATCTTCAATGTGCAGGCTGATGCTCTCGAGAATATTATTAAACAGTCTCAGCTCGAGATAATTGAATTGCAGCACACTGTTGACGAACAAAGGTATTTTTCATTTAATTACAACGATGATTAATTATCTCACTGTAACCCCCTAGGTAGATGATGTTTGTCAAATTTGATCGACATTCTATTACATAAGTAACTCTAATGATTTTTCTGCAATGAGTAGTTTTTTGGACAGTCAATTGTACCTTGGTTTTGTGTGGTTTGGTGTATGATGATACAATTAAAATGATGTAAACTTCTCCACCACCTACTTTTATATATGCTGAAGCTCAAGCTAAGGAACTTCTTCAAAGTAAACAAAAAGTAAAGGAACTTGAAGAAAAAGAGAGTGTGGCAAATGAAAATGTAAGTCACAATTGCTATCAAAAACAATTTTAACTAAGAAGTTATGTCCCAAAAGATAATGCTACAGTTTTTTTTTATTAAACCTAATATAAAATTTTGTTCACGGGCAAAGCTCATTCCAAAATAATATATATATATATATCATACTTCCGTGTGGTGTAGGTTGAAGGGCTTATGATGGATATTGCTGCAGCTGAAGAGATCACAAGATGGAAAGTGGCAGCACAACAAGAGGCTGCAGCAGGCAAAGCTGTGGAACAAGACTATTTAAAAAATAGTGGCAGTATACCCGAATTGAACAATTCTTCCGAATTGCTTGAATTCTACTAATGGGGTACAAAATAGTGGGTACAAAATGTTGTTTAGACATATGGTGTTAAACATAGTTTGGTTCATTGAACAATTTTTCCGAATTGCTAGAATTCTACTAATGGGAATTGTTATTATGGTCGATTAACCAATTTGACTCAATTGGTTTTTATTTATTACTTAATAGTTGTTTATTATCATTATGATGTTACATGGTTGAATATTATTAGCTGGCAAAAGCAGGAAAAATATAAAAACAAAAATATTTTTTTTAAAAATTTAATAGATTCAGACTCGGTTTTTTAATATAAAACAGGGCTTAAAAGTGAATTTTTAAACCTTAAAAAAGAAGATCAGACCCGGTTTTTTACCATACAACCGGGCTTGAAAGTAGATTTAGACCTAATTTTTTAACCGGGCTTGAATCATCAGACTTTCAGGCTCCCCCCCCCCCCCCCCTTCAGACCCCCCACAAAACCGGGCCTGAAGGGCTTAAAAAACCGGGTCTGAATGTGTTTTTTGTAGTAGTGTTCTTTCTTTAAATTATGATTGATGAACGTGAAATTCCTAGTAGGTTGTTCGATAGATACTCTAGCATATGTTAACAATAGAATATATGGTGTGTTGTTACAGACACACACACACACACACACACACACACATATATATATATATGGGACGGTTTAAACGAGACCTGTTTTTCGTACGAGAACTGCGAGAATTGAACAGCTCAGTTCTCGTACGAAAAACAGTTCTCGTACGAACTTTTTCCTATATATATATATATACATAGGGGATGGTTCATGCGAGAACCGTTCTTAGTGCGAAAACCGCGAGAACCAATCTCGGCCGTTCCTTGAATATGGGAAGTTTCATTGATGGTGAGCGTGGAGGGATAGAGTGTGGCAGGGTGTATGAGAGAATTTCATGGATGGGCAATGACATTGAAAGAGGGGGAATTGGACGGCTCAGATTGGTTCTCGCGGTTCTCGCACTAAGAATGGTTCTCGCATGAACTTTTGTCTATATACATATATGTATGTATGTATGAAAAAGTTTAATCGATAACTGTTTTTCGTACGAGAACTATCTGTAACACCATTAATGACTCATTCAAAGGGTATTTTTGGTTATTTATATTTTAGACAACCATGAAATACGTCTGGGTGAGTTGTTATTAATTTACGAGCCATTGATTAATTGTAATAAAGGACTAAGATTGATTCTCGTATGAAAAACAATTCTCATTTGAATCCTCTCATATATATATATATATATATATATATATATATATATATATATATATATATATATATATATATATATATATATATATATATCTGTGTGTGTGTGTGTAAAACCGTAACTGAAAACGAGTTCTGTAAAAACTGTTCAGGAACCAATTCTATAAACTCGAGTTCTGACAAGATTTCAGGAAACAGACTCCTGAAAGTTGGGTTCTTAAACTGATTCAGAAGAACATGTCATGTATGTCAGGAAACAAACTCCTGAAGAAGTTCAGGTTCAGTTTTAGGGACAACTACTCAAGTCGGGTTTAGGAATAGTGCAAGAAACACACTCCTGAAGAATGGCTAAGGTTCAGGTTCAAGTTCATGAAACACACTCCTGAAGAATGGCTAAGGTTCCTTAAATAGGCTTGCCGTTTGTTCTTAGGGTACAACCTAAGCAGAAGTACTGCTATAGATGATCACTTTTTTGGAAATGTCATCGGAAAACTCGAGTGCAAGAACAAAGATGGGCAAAGCTTTCAGTGGACAAACTTAAGGCTTTTTTGCAACCTTTTATAAAATGTTTAATGTTTTATTGTACCCCGTAGTAGACAGTTAATCTTTGAGGATTTTAAGGCGATGTCGGGCAAAAGCTTTCAATGTACAAATATAAGACTTTTTTGCAACCTGCTTATATAAAATTGTTTCATGTTTTATCGTACCAGTAGACAGTAAATTTTTAAGGATTTTAACACGATGTCTTCAAGAATTTAATCTTTATATGTTCCGTACATTTTTTTCAATATCGTAATTTTAAAATATTTAAATAAAAAATATATACATATAGATCCAGATTTACTATTAAAGAACCATACTCTATTTTCCAAATATCTGTAAATCAGATTCATTAAAAATATAAAATAAAAGTCAAACTCAATTCTTTATTCAAGCCCAATTTCTGAGTATATATAACCTCGCTTCACTAGTAACGAATTTTTAGATTTTCTTTTTCAGGGTTTATTACGTGTAGAGTAGAGATGACTGCACTCATGATGGAGATATAGAGAAAGAAAGAAATTGATACAAAGAGACGACGTACGTGATCGAGTATATATGTGGATGTTTTATTTTATTTTTTTTCTTTGATATTAAAACTATTTACCATTAAACAGCCACGTACCTTATCATCCACGTAAGCCAATTTTTTATTTTTTTCAAATAAATCACCTTGTTTTTCCCCTGAACGATCAAAAGGAACTTTTAGGTACGTATTTTAAGAGAAAAAAAAAATCAGTATTCCACATATGCTATATATAGTTACGCAAGGCATGCATAGTCTAATATAATTAAAGATTATAAAATCTATTACACAATTATAACTATCTTCTAATATATATAAAAGACTAATTTGTAAAAAATTATTAGATAATATGGACCCTTCATTTAATAAAAGATTTAATCTTAACCGTTAATTCTTTTAATTCTAAAATTTTGATTTTGACTTTTTAAATTCAAACTAATATGAATTTAATAAAAATAACCCTTAATTAAATCAATGATAAATATAAAAAAATTGTCTAACTATATTATTAAAATATAATTCGACCCAACACTTTCAAATAAATAATAGATTATTACAATTTTACCACACTCTTATTTATTTGAAAATAAATAAACAATATGCTACTAAATAAAATATCAATTGGATATTTGCCAAAAACTTCTAATTCGTAATTATACGTATGATAAAACTTACTATTTATTTATTTTTTTATACTAAATAAATTATAGATTAGACCACCGCTTATTAGTTCTTCTGATGTTATAATATTTATAGATCAATAGTAGGATTATATCATTTATTCATATCCAATATATAATAAATAATATTGGTAGAGCATACAAATAATGCTCGGGACATTCATTGTTGTGATACGAAATGTATGATTTATAATTGTTTACTCTACATGTTAGTACTTTTTAATACGAGAAAACGTTTAAAATTTATTTTAATCATTCCGTGTTTATATACGAGGCATTAAACTAGTTGGGTTATATAAGAATATGTAATTATCAAATCTAAATCGTTTATTTTATTATAAACTGAAATTTATTTTTGCCTTTTTTTCATAATTGGATTTAATTTAATTTTAATTTGTATCAAATTTATTATGAGAAATTTCATATCTACCATATTTAAGCTTTAAAATATCATATTTTCATCTGAATTTACAAATAATATATTTATACTTTATAACATTTTAAAATATCATATTTTACCAAATTATAATTAGTTTTATCATTTTACAAAATGTTATAATCAATTTGAATTCCTTTTCATTTTAAAATAAGTTATAATCAATTTGAATTCCTTTTCATTATATAAAAAAAGACTTGGCCATATTACTTTTAATTATAACAATATTATCAATTAATTATACAAGAAATATAATAGCCCTTTCTTTATATTATAATACCACATTTATATAGTCACTTTTGTCCTCCCAGCGTCAACCTTTCCTTTGTTGGTTTGGGACTTTGGGTATTAACATTGTCTGTCAAAGTTTTTATTTATTTCAAGTTTTATAATTATTTAACTTTTTTACAAATATTATATATACAATACATATATTTTAAACCAACTCATATATTATATGTAATCTAATTTGATCTAAATCATAATTGACTAAAAATAATTGACTTTTGTATAATTATCATACTTCAATACAAACAATAAAGTTAATTTTTATTTAGTATTGAAAAAAAAAATTAAAAAGGTGAAGTCATGCATTAAATAGGTTACTTTATAACCTATATTTTCTCTTCTACAACACACTCTGGCTGGTTTACTTTTGCTCTACATTAAATGGCCTTAAACCACCGAACCAATTCCTTGTAGCCCCACCGCCCACCACCATTTAACCCATCGGTCTCCGCCTCTTCGATTCAATTCTTCTAACCTAACCCAAAATGAGCAACACACCTTCACTCTCCGTCGAAGGCGGTGGCGACGACGGAGGTGGCGACAAATTAAGCCGTCGACAAAAACCCAAAAAAGTTTCCATGCTAAAATTGTTTACATTTGCCGATTCTTATGATTATCTTCTTATGTTTCTTGGTTCCGTCGGAGCATGCATTCACGGTGCATCGGTCCCGGTTTTCTTTATTTTTTTCGGCAAGTTGATCAACATAATCGGCCTTGCTTATCTTTTTCCTAAAGAAGCTTCTCATAAAGTGGCAAAGGTACGTATATATATATATATATGTGTGTGTGAAATTAATTTATTTTCTTAATTACCTAATTATTATTATTATTTGATCTGATACATCTCGAATTAATGATAAACTTGTTAATTATACATCGATGTGATTAGAGACAAAGCAAAGATTTTGACTAATTTTTTATTTAACTTGTTTGAAAATTTTGATTAAAGAATTCAGTGGAGAGTGAAGCTATAACATCTTTTTATTTTTTTATTTTTTATAATTCTTTTTCTTTTTGTTGGCAGTATTCATTGGATTTTGTATATCTTAGTGTGGTGATACTCTTTTCATCTTGGATTGGTAAGTTGTTAATTATTATTATTATATTTGTCTTAATTGATTTTAATACAAAATTACCATTTAAGAATGGAACAAAGAAATAAATGTGGGAGTCGCTTGAGTTTTGATGATATCAACGGATCAGTTTTATATGAATTTAGGGAACATTATATCCTATTTTTCAGTTAACTTATATATATTTTTTCTTTAATTTTGAATATTGAAGTCAATAATTGACAAGAAGGATGAATTTGCTCATAATAAAAGTACACTCTTCAGAATTCTAGCTAGCTCAATTTTAATTTGGAAATTTTGGTTCTTCGTGTTTTTTTTTCTTCTGAAATCATTTGATCAGAGTTCGACATCATTTCAGCTTTGAAGAGTCAAACTATAACTAAAAAGGAAAAAAAGGATATATATGATTTTAGTTTTTTCTTTTTAGAAAATAGAACTGAAAACTCTGGCTTACATTAAATTTCAAAGTATTCAGTTTAATATAATTATAAATCATATCAAAAATAGATTATTTTTTTTGTTAGTGTAGTTGTGTGTGTAATTGATTAAAAGAAAATTCAAGACTTAGCATAATAAAAAATGATAATTAAGATAAATTTTAGATAGAAAGAGTATTAATTAATGCATGTGTATAAAAATAAATGTATATATGTATAGAGGTGGCTTGTTGGATGCATAGTGGAGAAAGGCAAGCAGCAAAAATGAGAATGGCATATTTGAAGTCAATGTTAAACCAAGATATCAGTTTATTTGACACTGAAGCTTCAACAGGAGAAGTCATTTCTGCAATTACTAGTGATATTATTGTTGTTCAAGATGCCATTTCTGAGAAGGTACCTACTTAATTTATATATCTACTTTTTAACTAACTAACTAATTTTTATTAATTCTACAATATGATAATTGATTTAATACTTCTTCTTTTTACTGTTAATTATATATATTAATTAATGTTAAAATTTGATTTGACGTATAACCAATTGATAAATGTTTATGAATAGTTACCGGTCAAATTAATACTACTATTTAAGAAAGTTACCGATCAAAATACCCAAAATGAATATGAGTAATTAATAAGAGAAGATTATATATATTTGCAGTTGATTTCAATTATATTACTAATTAATGAAGGAGTTAATAGATAAATAGAAATTAATCAACTCTTAATAGAAATGTAAAGTATATAAAAATATATACTAGCTTCTCACAACCCAAGTTCTTTGAAGGCCGGAATTAAGCAGGGAGCACGTAGTGTAATGTTTCTTGCAATAGAGTTTGTATTTGATGTTTTCAACTACATATATCGAAAGAGATTTGAATTTGTATAGAAGTTTATATATACCAGCCTATTTTTATCGAAATCAAATACCACTACATACGCGGTCAGGGAACAATCTTTATCGTAGAAAACATATCTAGATTAAAGGCTGAAAAGTGATTGAGTTTTTTGGTTTTCAACTTTTTTGGTATGTATACTAGAGGAGTTTTCCGAAAGAAAACGAGGTTCTAGGTTTGTTAATATACTGTCTATATATCCCCATGTATTCGATATTTGAAGGATGCATCACATTTCTCTCTCTTTAATCTAAATATGGACGCCTAATATTTATTTCTATGGTTCCTAGAATTGTGGTTTTAATTTGATCTTGTTGGTCTTAAAGCTAAAACGGTTATAAGGCCACCCGTAGCGCTTTCGGGAGGGCCTTCGGGTTGCTTCAGGTTGCACGGGAACACCCCTACGCATGAATCGGGTTCCCTCCTCCTTTTCCCTCTTCGGCTTCATGCACCCGACAAACCCGTAGCTTTTTTGTTTTGTTTTGTTTTGTTTTGTAGTGAGAATAAGGAGAGAGAAAATATTTAAGTAGTTTGGATTGATTTGGAACGAGTGCCATTTGAGTTTTTGATTGATAGGAAGAAAAAAGTAAAAAAAAGATTAATATAGCAGTTAATGTGATATTTGAGTTGAAGGAGGCTATACTGATGAGTTGATATTATGAAAATATAGTAAATATGCCAGTTTTCTTATGAGTCTAAAAAGATGACAAAAATGTTACATGGTCGTCTTTAAACGGCTCTAATACTCAAGTTAGAACTTATCTCCGATCACAGAGATTCACTCTTAAAATATGCTTTCAGGTCTAATTTAGGCCTGAAATTGAGTTGATACTTGACGTTCATCATTAGATTTATATATATGGTTCTAATAAGAACTTAAATAATTTTACAACAGTAAGAAAACAAAAACAATAAAATCATACACATTTGCAGATTCATTTCCATGAGTTTTCAGATACTTCAAATTAAATAATGTTTAAAAAAAATAGATGTATAGTTATACATGAGATGCATTATGTATTGATACATTTTTGTGCATTTGCTAATTCTTTACAATATCAACTCAATCTTTTTTAGAAACTTATGATACACTTTAATTAAGATAGTATAATTATGCTTTTATTGTTTATAGTACATTATCTCATTGTTTTGTTCTTATAATATTATTATTAAAACATATCTAAATTTTATGTGAAAGTTTCACTAAGAGATTAATGTAAATATAAAAAAGTTCAAAAACTAAGACTTCGATTAGCAGGATTTTTTTTCCTATTTTTTTTTTTGAATATACTGGAGTTTTTATCTTGTAAGAAAAATGAAGATATGTTAAAAACTTAAAATAATGAAATAAAAGTTTTCATTTTTCAAAAAAATTAAGAATATGTTTGATCGAAGTATATTCTTAAAACACTGTTATGAAAGTAAACGTGATCTTATATTCTTGTACTTTTCGCACTTCACACATTCCAAGTAAATTAAAACCTCTTTAGTAGACGGTTGTATTTGACGTTTACACATGATTTTGTATGGCCCTTTACCACAAAATAAGTAATTCATATTCGTGGTGTGTATATATTTACAATTGAGTCATCATATTTATTATGATGTCTCTTCATGTCTATAGATAAACACGTACACAAACATATTTTTCTCTATCTCTCTCTCATTATATAATATATATATATATATATATATATATATATATATATATATATATATATATATATATATATATATATATATATATATATCAAGTTCCTTAAGTGTGAAAAAGAAACATTTGCTCTAATAATAAATGTATTAGGGAGTAGGTGTGCAAATTAATATTCAACTACCATTTCGCTTTTATATATATTCTTTTAAGTCCATATATTAATGTAGGATTATCAGTCTAGAAAAAGTCACTATATATCAAGATTGGCAGATTCATTCAAACTTTCATTGTTACTCCAAACTATGAAATACACTTTTCACCCCACCATATATAGATATATTTCATTAAATATACTTATATACATGAGGTAACATATCATCTATCGCTTTTATCAAAATTCAAAATCTTACATATTACCTTTATCATTACCATATCGATCTTCAGATATTAATTAGTTTTATATATATATATATATATATATATATATATATATATATATATATATAGGGGAGGGTTCATGCGAGAATCGTTGTTAGTGCGAGAATCGCGAGAACCAATCTCAGCCGTTCTTAGATATGGGAAGTATCATGGATGGAGAGCGTGGAGGGATAGGGTGTGACAGGGTGCATGTGAGGAATTCATGGGTGGGCAAGACATTGAAGGAGGAGGAATTGGACGGCTTATATTGGTTCTCGTGGTTCTCGCATAAACTTTTATCTATATACATATATATCAAGAACCTTCAAGATTTTAACTAGTTATTTGTTGTGAATTATAATAATAATGATAATAATAATAATAATAATAATAATAATAATAAATAAAAATACGAGGAGGATAAAGGCGGTGATGAGAATATGGAAGTGAATATTGGGGGTTGATTTATAAATGCCACATTTATTGGGGGGCGGTTTGTAGTTAATGAGTTTTGTAATCTTGTTGGGCAGGCTGTAGTTGTACCCACTCCTCTAATTGCCCATGCACCGCAATTATGGTGTTCTTCCACTTATCACACTATTCATTTTCATTTCAATTAACTGTCTTTTCTTTTTCTTTTTAATTAATCAAGTCTTATTAAATATATATATTAAGGACTGTTCAAACGAGAATCGTTATTTGTAAGAGAACTGCGAAAAACAATCTTAACCGTTGATTTGATAAAGTGAAATTCATGGATGTGGAGCGTGGGGGATCAAGTGTGGCAGGGTGCATGTGATGAATTCATGGGTGGGCAATGAAATTGAAGGAGGGGGAATTAAACGGCTCAGATTGGTTCTCGTACGGAAAACAGTCTCGTTTGAACTTTTGCCTATATGTATATTAATGTATATATATAGTTAATTAAGTTATTATTATTATTATTATTTTATTTTAAAAAAATAATAATATAACAATGAAAATGCATACTTGAAATTACTCATGTATACCAAATTTCCTAATCATATATATCTGCAACCCTTTAATCATATTCCGGATGATGGGTTAAGCTATCTCTAACTGTAATTATGCAACCCTTCAACCATATTTATGTGTCTTTTGATATTGGATAGAATTAATTATATTTGTTTTATTGATAAACTGGGTGGGTGGGGGTACGTACGTGCAGGTGGGGAACTTCATGCACTATATCAGCAGATTCCTATCAGGATTCATAATAGGGTTCGTTAGAGTTTGGCAGATAAGTTTGGTGACTTTGTCAATCGTACCTGCGATTGCAATCGCTGGCGGTGTCTACGCTTACATCGCCACTGGTCTCATTGCTAGAGTCCGTAAATCATACGTCAAAGCTGGTGAAATTGCTGAAGAGGTCCGTCAATCATATCATATCTCCCTTTATATCTCTAATTAATGATATACTCCATCGATCTCTGCTACTGTCATATTCACACAGATACAACAAATTTGTACATTCTCACATTCAACAAACTTATACCAAACTGTGTCATTGTACCATTCTTGCTTACACTTTACAAGATGTCGTTTTGTAATCAATATTAATTTTTATTAGGTAGACGTACTTCTGTTTTCCTCGCAACATACTTTCAAAAATATTTTAAGAATAGTAAATAACCTGATAAAAATGTTCTCTGTAACAATTTTAAAATGATTGACTTGTTTAACCTGTTTTCTTTTTACTACTGGTTAAGAAGTAATTGATTAATTAAAGACAAATGTGCATGATATGCAGGTGATTGGGAATGTAAGAACAGTGCAGGCATTTTCTGGAGAAGAGAAGGCAGTAAATTCATACATTGCAGCCCTGTCAAACACTTACAAGTATGGCAAGAAAGCGGGACTAGCCAAAGGCTTAGGCCTCGGCACCTTGCATTTTGTTCTCTTCCTGTCGTGGGCCTTGCTTGTTTGGTACACGAGTGTAGTCGTCCATAAAGACATTGCCAATGGCGGGGATTCCTTCACCACTATGCTCAATGTTGTCATCGCTGGCCTGTAAGTCCTTAATGTTAACGAGTCATTAATGTGTTAATCATTGTTCATTCTTATAGACAGTACTTTTGACTCGTTTGATATTCTTTTCGCGCCTTTTTTGTTATGTGTTAAGAAAATAACTAGAATCGACCCATTCATAAATATATGGGATGATCATTGCACCTCTACCAATAAAAATCGACAGACATATCTAAGAGTTTTTGTTTTTATTTTTATTTTATGAATGCAGGTCTCTTGGGCAGGCTGCACCGGATATCAGTGCATTCATCCGGGCAAAAGCAGCAGCTTACCCCATTTTTGAAATGATAGAGAGGACAACAGTAACCAAAACAAGTGAGAAAACAGGCCGGACACTAGCCAAGTTGGATGGTCACATACGGTTTGACAACGTACGTTTTAGTTACCCATCAAGACCAGATGTCATGATCTTTGACCAACTCAATTTTGATATACCTTCTGGAAAAGTTGTGGCCCTTGTTGGGGGTAGTGGTTCAGGAAAGAGTACAGTTATATCATTGATAGAACGGTTCTACGAGCCACTATTGGGCCAGATCCTGTTAGATGGGAACAATGTCCGTGATCTTGACATCAAATGGCTTAGGGACCAAATCGGGCTGGTAAATCAAGAACCTGCTCTTTTTGCCACTACTATAAGGGAAAATATTTTATATGGAAAGGATTCGGCTACTTATGAAGAGATCACACACGCTGCAAAGTTATCTGAAGCGATTACTTTTATCAACAATCTTCCAGAGAGATTCGAGACCCAGGTGGGGGAACGTGGAATACAGTTATCTGGAGGACAAAAGCAGCGGATTGCAATCTCACGCGCGATTGTGAAAAACCCTTCGATTTTATTGTTAGATGAAGCGACTAGCGCCCTTGACACTGAATCTGAAAAGAGTGTGCAAGAGGCGCTGGATCGTGTGATGGTGGGCCGGACAACAGTGGTTGTGGCTCACCGTCTTTCCACTATCAGAAATGCAGACATAATAGCCGTTGTTCAAGGGGGGAAGATAGTTGAAACCGGGAGCCATGATGAGCTCATGTCTAGACCCGACAGTGCTTATTCATCCCTTGTACAACTTCAAGAAACGGCTTCATTGCATCGTGCCCCTTCTCGTGTTCCTTCCATGGGAAGACCTTCTAGGTTAGCCATTCTTGTAGCTTGTAACATGAATCAGTGTTTTATTATTCTGACAATCTATTGAACACCTAAAACAAACAACAGTTCTACTTATTATACATGTTTGACCTATAATTGATTGTTTTCGTTTTGGATGGTTCCATATAGCATGAAATTCTCTCGGGAGCTATCCCGGACAACCACGAGGAGTCTCGGAGCCAGTTTTCATTCTGATAGAGAATCTGTAGGCAAACTCGGTGTTGACGGTGTTGAATACACCAAGCCACCACGCATTTCCTCTAAAAGACTATACTCTATGATCCGACCAGACTGGGCTTTTGGTTTAACCGGGACCATAGGTGCCCTAATTTGTGGCTCCTTGATGCCTCTGTTTGCTCTAGGGATTAGCCAAGCCCTTGTAGCTTATTATATGGACTGGGAAACCACACAGCATGAGGTCAAAAAGATTGCTACCCTCTTCTGCTTAGGTGCTGGTGTAAGTATCACTGTTTATGCTATCACTCATCTATGCTTCGGGATCATGGCAGAAAGGCTCACTCTTCGTGTTCGTCAAAAGATGTTTTCAGGTAAAACTTCAACCCGTTAACCAATGAATGAATCTAATCTGGCTTGAGTACCGCTTCAAATAAGTATTACTAATTCACTACAATTTCTTAGTTGCGGATTCTAATCTTATTGTAGATAGTATTTAGTTCCTCAGTTTGAGTACCACTTCAAATAATCTCATATTTTTGCAGCTATTTTGAGAAATGAAATCGGATGGTTCGATGACATGAACAACACAAGCTCAATGCTCGCATCTCGGTTGGAAAGCGATGCTACCTTACTAAGAACTGTAGTTGTTGACAGGTCAACGATACTGATACAGAATCTGGGCCTGATTGGCACTTCTTTTATTATCGCCTTCATATTGAACTGGAGGCTTACACTCATTGTGATGGCCATGTACCCCTTGATCATCAGCGGTCACATAAGCGAGGTTTCATCGCTTTCTTATTACAAACTTCTGATTTTCAACAATTTTCGACTTCTGATTTGATTGTGTTTCTTTTCTATCAGAAAATGTTCATGAAAGGGTATGGTGGTGACTTGAGCAAAGCCTATCTTAAAGCTAATATGCTTGCTGGTGAAGCTGTGAGTAACATAAGAACAGTTGCAGCATTTTGTTCAGAAAACAAAGTGCTCGATCTTTATTCACGAGAGCTCGTTGGGCCTGCCAAACAATCATTTAATCGCGGACAGATTGCAGGATTGTTCTATGGTGTTTCTCAGTTCTTCATTTTCTCATCTTACGGTCTTGCATTGTGGTATGGTTCTGTACTGATGGAAAGAGGTCTATCCGGGTTCAAATCGGTTATGAAATCATTTATGATTTTAATTGTGACCGCATTGGCCATGGGTGAAACACTAGCAATGGCACCCGATTTGTTGAAAGGGAACCAGATGGTTGCTTCAGTTTTCGAGGTTCTCGACAGGAGAACACAAGTAATGACTGATGTTGGGGAGGATATATCGAAAGTTGATGGGACAATCGAGCTCAAAGGTGTCAATTTTAGCTACCCGTCAAGACCCGATATCTTGATTTTTAAGGATTTCGATCTAAAGGTTCGAGCAGGGAAGAGCATAGCACTGGTGGGACAAAGTGGCTCGGGGAAGAGCTCGGTTCTCTCTTTAATTCTCAGGTTCTATGATCCAACCTCTGGGAAAGTCCTGATTGATGGTAAGCTTCTTTAAACTCATATCAATATTTAATACCTGTTTTCATCCAGACTATTTTGCGGGTCAGGCCAACTTGTAATGGTCCAAAGTTTAGATTGCGGGTCAACCCAACCTGACTTGGCCCGTTTAGAATCGTAATCCAACCGGTTGTATCCATTATCTTGGCACCTGTAACATAATCTCTCCATATTTAACAGGCAAGGACATTAAGAAACTGAAGCTAAAGTCTCTTAGAAGTCATATTGGGCTAGTCCAGCAAGAGCCCGCGCTTTTTGCAACATCGATCTTTGAAAACATACTTTACGGGAAAGAAGGAGCGTCAGAAGGGGAAGTGATCGAAGCAGCTAAACTAGCAAATGCACATACCTTTATAAGTGCCCTCCCAGAGGGCTACTCGACAAAAGTCGGTGAGAGAGGAATTCAACTTTCAGGTGGTCAAAAACAAAGGGTAGCCATAGCACGAGCTGTGTTAAAGAATCCAGCAATCCTGCTACTGGATGAAGCCACGAGTGCTCTCGATGTGGAATCGGAGCGTGTGGTTCAACAGGCTTTAGATCGGCTCATGAAGAACAGAACGAGTATCGTGGTTGCACACAGGCTATCAACTATTAAGAATGCTGACGAGATATCAGTGATCCAAAATGGCAAAATTGTGGAGAAAGGGACTCATTCGAGTCTTGTTGAGAATGAAAATGGGGCATATTCGAAGTTGATCAGCTTACAGCAGCATGAACAGCATCATCGTAAATAATAACGACTTCAGAGTTTTTTTTTATTTGAACATGTGTTTAACTGATTGATGTTGTATCTTGTTTTACACATGATTATAGTTTGTTTATCACCTTCAAATGATGATTTAAGGTGTGATTAAGTTATTGATAATACTACAACAATTTGGAATTCGATTTATGTCCAACAAGAATCCTGGGTGGTTTTAAAGATTCAAGTAATTCTTTCTTCTTAAATCTGAAATATGTGTACGTGCTTAATTGCTTATTTGATGACCAGTTCTCGTTAGAATTCATCTGCAGTGTGCCTTCGAGTTTGTAAAATGTGAAGGTTTTTTTTTTTTTTTGGATTTGTTATATTTAACAGATCTTGATTGTTTGCATGAATGCATGCGTGTTTGGATTAACTAGGATCGATTGTGTGTGTTCGCATATCTAAAAACAATGTTCTAAAACCAGGTTGACCTGGCCAGTTAAACTAGTTGACCCGTGAACGGTCGGAACTCCGAAGAGTGGTTCAATAATGACTGGGTTGATGTCCTTTGACCCATATCGAACCGGCCGGGTTTCCAGTTGAACCAGCATTTTCAACACGTTATTGACCCGGTTTAGGGTTCATTACCTGTGATATTGTTGTTTTTCAACAATCTGTACGTGATTATCTCTGTTTGTCTATATATATAAAATCTGCTCTCAAATCTTTACGTGTGTGTGTTCATGATATTCTACTCTCAAATAGAATGCAGAGAGTGTAGGGAATGATTGGGTCAGAGAGAGGGGAAATGACTCGATGTGTGAAAGATGGAATAATTATAAAAAATAATATATTGTTTTTAATTTTTAAAATAATTGAAAATAAACTCGATGTGTGAAAGATGGAATAATTATAAAAAATAATATATTGTTTTTAATTTTTAAAATAATTGAAAATAAAAAAGAAATGAATAAAAACAAAGGAAAAGGGTAGTTTTATCTTTTTAGATAGTTAAGGATCAAAATTGCAATAAATTTGACTTAGAGAAACCTAAACTTGTAAAATCTAAATCACAAGGACCAAATCCTTGATTTAACCCTAAATAATTGTTTTAACCAAATTTGTATAGGCTATGATTTTCCTATCCCATTTTTACGTAGAATGCTCCCAGTCAACCACTTTCTTCCACATGAAATCCTCCAAACCACCAAATCCTACCTTCCATGCATTTCACGATTCTCTCTCTCCTCTACCTCTCTCTTCCCAGCATCACCATTGTTGGTGCTTCAATCTCCGATCAACCCATCATCCTTATGCAAATCAAAAATGCGTTTTAGTGGTGGGATTCCGACTACATTTTGATGGCGAAAGGTGGAATAAGAGCAAAGCTGCGGCGGAGCAGCCTTTACACATTAGCCAACATCCGTACCAAACCCTCTTACAAGAAAGAAGAAGCTGCCGGAGAATTGTCCGGATATCCACGTGTCATCTCCGTCAACCAACCCACCACAGCAGAAGACCCACCGCCACCGGTATTTTGTTCAAACTACGTCTCCACCACCAAATACACTCTCGTCAACTTCCTCCCAATCGCCCTCTTCGAACAATTCAACCGTGTCGCCAATTTCTACTTCCTGGTCGCCGCCGGTTTGACTTTCACCGATTACGCACCCTTTGACTGGCCCAGCCAAGTCGTACCTTTAGCATTGGTTGTTGGGTTTAGCCTTACGAAAGAGATGTATGAAGATCTTCAAAGACATTGGCAGGATAAAGCGGCGAATTGCCGGAACGCCATCGTCCATGTCGGAAACGGTGTTTTTGAATCGAAACAATGGCGGGAAGTTTCTGTAGGTGATATTGTAAAAGTTAAAAAAGATGAATTCTTTCCTGCTGATTTGTTGTTACTGCAATCAAGCTACGAAGATGGTATGTCTTACGTTGAGACAATGAATTTAGATGGCGAAACAAATTTGAAGGTGAAACGGGCTCTGCAAAATTTATCATTCCCGGTGGTTGATGATGATAATGCTTCACATTTTCGTAATTTTCGAGCCATTATTCGATGCGAAAACCCGAACTCGAATCTCTACACGTTTACTGGTAATTTAGAATACGATGGTCATATTTATCCTCTTGAACCAGCTCAGCTTCTTCTTAGAGATTCAAAGCTTAGAAACACAGAGTATGTTTATGGAGTTGTGGTTTTCACCGGTAATGATACTAAAGTAATGCAGAATTCAACACAATCGCCATCGAAAAGAAGCAAAATCGAGCTTCAAATGGATAAGATTATTTACTTATTATTTGGGTTGTTGATTTTCATATCCATAGTTAGTGCTTCTGGGTTTGGTTTGGTGGTCAGGAATATGGTGCCGTTATGGTGGTACTTGATGCCTGAGGTAGCCGGAGAAGATTTTGATATAAATAATTTCTTGATTTCTGGATTAAGACATCTCGTAACAGCACTTATGTTATACGGCTATCTTGTTCCGATTTCGCTTTATGTTTCGATTGAAGCAGTAAAGATTCTTCAGGCACGTTTTATAAACAATGATTTGCATCTTTATGATGAAGTCAGTGGTGTTCCCGCGAATGCTAGAACCTCGAATTTGAACGAGCAATTAGGGCAGGTTGATACGATTCTTTCTGATAAAACCGGAACGCTGACATGCAACCAGATGGATTTTCTTAAGTGTTCGATTGCAGGGTGTCCATACGGGAAACGACTCAGTGAAGTTGAACTTGCAGCTGCTAAGCAAATTGCTGCAGAGCTTGAATCACAAGATGCAGAATCTTCAGATGGGAGTTTGAGTGATACTGCATCTTTAGAGGCTATTACTATCTTAGATGATGGTAATAATATTAACAAGAAAGATCAGATCAAAGGGTTTAGTTTTCAAGATGATCGTTTACAAAACGGGAACTGGTTAAAAGAGCCAAATGCTGATGTTATATTATTATTTTTTCGTATTCTTGCTGTTTGTCACACAGCAATACCCGAAGTGAATGAGAAAACTGGGGAGTTAACTTATGAAGCGGAGTCACCAGATGAAGGTGCTTTTCTTGTTGCAGCTCGAGAGTTTGGGTTTCAGTTTATTAAAAGGACTCAAAACAGCATTGTGGTTCGAGAAAGGCTTTCCATAGATCAAGAGCCAGTTGAAAAAGAATACAGCATTCTAACTCTTTTAGATTTCACTAGCAAGAGAAAACGAATGTCTGTGATAGTGCGTGATGAAACCGGCCAGATTCTTATGCTTTGCAAAGGTGCAGATACCATCATCTTCGATCGGTTAGCAAGTAACGGGAAAATGTTTCTAGACGCTACAACAAAAAACTTAAATGATTATGGTGATGCTGGGTTACGTACGTTAGCACTCGCTTATAAAAAACTTGAAGAATCAGAGTACTCAAATTGGTATGAGAAGTTCCATAAGGCTCAGATTGCTAGTGGCCCAAATAGAGAGGAACTGCTAGAAGAACTATCTGATACCATGGAAAAAGGACTAACCCTTGTAGGTGCAACTGCAGTAGAGGATAAATTACAAAAAGGAGTTCCTGAATGTATAGATAGATTGGCTTTAGCAGGTCTCAAGATTTGGGTTTTGACCGGTGATAAGATGGAAACCGCAATCAACATCGGGTTTTCGTGTAGTTTGCTTAGACAAGGAATGAAGCAGATCTGTATTGTGGTAAGTGCAGAAATGTTAGCTCAAGATACAAAAGATGCTATCAAGCACAACATCTTATCTCAAATTACAACCGCCTCGCAAACAATCAAAACCAAGAAAGATCCTCGTGCACCGTTTGCTTTGATCATAGATGGTAAAACATTGACATACGCTTTGGAAGATGACATGAAGTTTCAGTTTTTAGACCTAGCAGTGAATTGTGCTTCTGTAATATGTTGTCGCGTGTCCCCGAAGCAGAAAGCTTTGGTGGTCCGATTGGTGAAAGAAGGGACAGGAAGAACGACTTTAGGGATTGGCGATGGGGCGAACGATGTGGGTATGATTAAAGAAGCAGATATTGGAATAGGTATTAGTGGTGTTGAAGGGATGCAAGCTGTGATGGCTAGTGATTTCTCAATTGCACAGTTTAGATTCTTAGAAAGACTCTTGATTGTCCATGGACACTGGTGTTACAAGAGAATCTCAAAGATGATATGTTATTTTTTCTACAAGAACATAACTTTAGCACTCACACTTTTCTACTTTGAAGCCGAAACGGGGTTTTCTGGGCAAATGCATTATGATGATTGGTACATGTTGCTCTACAATGTCTTCCTTACCTCATGTCCAGTTCTTGCTCTTGGAGTGTTGGAGAAAGACATATGTGCAGAATTCTGCTTACAGTTTCCTGCACTATATCAGCAAGGACCAAAAAACTTGTTCTTTGATTGGTACAGAATAATTGGGTGGTTAGCAAATGGCGTGTACTCCTCATTCGTGATCTATCTCGTGAATCTTCGCATATTCAGTCCTGAATCCTTTCGTAAAGAAGGGCAGACAGCTGATATGTATGTAATAGGTACAGCTATGTTCACCAGCATCATTTGGGTAGTCAATGTTCAGATATTTCTGGTGTCACATTACTTGACTCGTATCCAGCTTCACACAATCTGGGGTAGCGTCGTGGTGTGGTATCTAATAGTCTATATATATGGAATGATGCCGGTGAAATGGTCATCTGGAAACATATATCACCAACTTCCTGAAGTTCTTGGACCGGCACATAAATTCTATTTATCAACAATCTTTGTAACGTTTTTATGTAATATGCCGTATCTCATTCACATATCGTATCAAAGATGTTACAATCCAGAGGATCATCACGTTCTCCAGGAGATGAAGAACTTGAGAAAAGATGTCACGGATAGGAAGATGTGGAAAAGAGAACAGTCTAAGGCAAGGCAAGAAACAGAAATAGGTCTATCAGCAAGAGTTGATGCAAAGATGAGACATATGAAAGGAAGAATGACTAGAAAATATTCATCCCTTGCTTATCGTTCTTCGTAATCGAATCTAATTTTGGTACAAGTAGAATGACTTGAGGTGTATGAAAGTAAATTATATCAATCCAGTGGCTTTAAATATAGTTTATTGATTTCTTTTCTTATTCTTTGATGCATAGTAACACATCTTAGGCTGCTGCACTTAATCCTAAATCTTAGATCTCTCGCTGCGGCGCAGAAAAGGTAGATTCTAGTTCACAACTTTAGAATCTATGATTCCATGAAATAATTGAATGGCTAGCTAATTTAAAGCTCACGCGATCTCAAACCCTAATTTTATAGATGCAATTGATAAGTTTAACACAATGTGTACTACGGAACTTCGGCATTGATAAAGGATTCAATGTTCGATAATCTCAGCATCTAATGAAATGAGCATCGATCGAACTAAAAGTTATCCATATTGTAAGCAATAACAATCTCGAAAATTCAAAAAACAAACGCAATCCACAATCACTGACGCTCCATAATTCTAATAATAGCAAGCTTCTATAAAACTTTCGATGAAATTTATCGTATTAACAACTCAAATGGATAGAATTACCGTGAGAAAATGGATCGATTCCATGGACGAGAGTACGAGAAGAAGAAGAAAGAACACAATGGCACCAATGGCCAGCCTCTGTCTCGCACCTTCAATTAGCCTCAGCAACAATGTTCAGCATCCCATTTCACTACAAACGACGCTGTTGCCGACTTGTTGAATAAGAACAAGGGATTAATTTCGCAGCTCTGGTAGGGACAATATGCCCCGAACAAGAATTATGGAGAGAAAGTGAATGATTTGGAAAGAAAGTGATTATAAATTGTGTTCCCTAAAAGAAGAGAAGAGGAGAGAAGAGGAGGGGAAATTTAGCTAATTTTCCTTTCATAATCGGGAAGATTTGGAGAGAAAGTTAAAAAATCATACATTTTTCTTTACTTTTTGTTTTATTTTCTTTTCTCTTCTCTCGTATTCAGGAACATGAAACTAAAAATTATTTAAAATCTCTTCCCTTTCCTTTCACTCTAAAATTATCCCTCCCTTTCCTTTCTTTCTTTAATTTTTTTCTGGAACACAGTGTAAACCTTTATTTTTGCATCAAAATCAAGGGAGGGAAAGGATCCAAAAAGGGGGGGGGGAGAGAGAGAGTGTTTTACATATAAAAATGGTAAAAGTATTTCTCGTAACCCTTTTCTTTTCCTTCTTAAAAAAACTCAAGAACACAGTTTCCCTAAATAAATTTTCTCCTCATTTCCTTCCCCTCCTTAAATTAACTCGAGAACAAGGTGTTTGAGATGATTTGAAAGAAAAGAATTTTCTCCCTCTCCCTTCTTTTCTTTCCTTTTTAAACTCGAGAACAAGTGGTTTATAAATGTTATATTTACTTTTTTATAATATTTTATAATCTCATATTTTTTAAATTTAAAAGATTTTTATAATCATTTTAACTTTTTTATAATTATAAAAAACAAAATTAACTATATACCCCTGATTAATAGCAACAACGATCACGTCTCTCAGATTTCAAAAATCATGTTCCATTGTTGGTTCCTGCCCTCTCATCATATACACGCCTTCCATGGCTTCATCATTGATCCAGAGTTAAAAGCCATTGTGGCATTGTATGTGTCATGATTGATGTTTCAATTATGTGGGTATTTTTAAGGTCCAGTTTGTTTACCGTAATCTGAAGGAATGTAATGGAATTGAAATCAAATTCCGTTGTATATTGTGTTTGGTAACATTATTGGAAAGAAATTAAATTATTTGAAGTATTAATATTCCTTTAGGTAGATGAATGTCATTCCATAACTAACATGGATGGAATTCAAATCATTTCCATTCATTCGCATTACGGAGAAACAAACGACACCTAATAGTTTTCATATTCAAGGCAAACTTATGCTTATCAACTTATAACATAGCTTTAAAGATATTAACGTGTCTTTAGTGAATGAATCAAATTAATAACTGGAACAATCAACTTGCTTTTTTAATAACCATTAATGTTTCTAAGTGTATGCTAATTGTGTTTGGGTGGTGTGGGTAGGTGTGTTATTGGGTTTAGCGTGTAACTAAAGAGAGATATCATGTGGCAGTGCTTGAACCAGCGAATACAATCATACATAATTAACTCATGTCTCATGGGCATGGTTTCTTGAGACATTAAGGTAACATTCTTGTGGTGAATTCTTCAACAAGAAACTATGAGGCTGCTGCAAAAAAAAAACCTATTGTCTTATCGAGCTTGACAAGCTATTGAAGGTTGTTGATGATGTAAGTGAAGATGCTATTACATATCCAAGTGATAATTACAAGAAGATATGGAATAGAAGCAACTTTAGCACTACATGAAAGTGTGTCACATCAGTAATAATATTTCAAGAACATTTAATTCTTGAATTGGCGTTATGATCAACCTTTGTAGTGTAAGACAATTTTTATGTGCAAGTTGTAACACCCGCACAACACCTATTCTATATATTTTATGCATGTAAGATCGACTATTGTTTGTTTTGTTTACTTTAATTATGATTTTATATATCTTGTAGATCGAAAGAGAGAATCAAACATAAAAAAAAATAAACAAATAAATATTAACTCTTGTTTCCCGCGGGCTAGGCAACTATTTTCTTTTTTTTATTTATGATCTTTTGTATTTAACTACAGTTATCGACGCTACCGAAGTAGAAGGGTGACCGAGGTAAAAATAACAAATCCCAAATCAACAATAATTTTACACTTCAAACATATGTATGAGTTATCAATATTGATAAGCACTGCAATAAGAATTATGCTGCAGGTATTATCTTTTAGATTTCTTTTTCTTTTGTTGGGGTTTTAAACAGGCCATAATTAAACCTCCTCCTGTATCAAACACATGTATGAGTTATAATTGACAAGAATTATGCGAAAACCCTTCTTTGTTATGTTGCAATCTCTTCAACTTGAGAATTGAAAACAAAGCTTGGAAAGGTGGTTGTGATATCCCTGCGTTTTACAAACTTGTTTTTAGCGAAATCTCATATTTTAAATATATTTGAATGGACATATCATAAAAAGTTTCATCTTCATGGGTGTGGTTAACTAGGTCTTTCATAAAAATTTAAAAAAAATTAATCTAATATAAACACATGCAATCATATATAAATGTTTTCGTATAAAAGCTTAAGTTTTATTTCCCTCGTAGCATACAAGACCCATTAGTATAAACGTGTGTGTTGGGCCTTACATGCTATGAGGAATACACATTTTTCACTCGTTAAATGTTAGATGTGTGTGTATAAACGTGTGTGTTGGGCCTTACATGCTATGAGGAATACACATTTTTCACTCGTTAAATGTTAGATGTGTGTGTATTATCATCGTCTTATAACGTGACAAATATATTGACATACCTTAAATAAGGAAGTGTCATTATCTTCAACAAGGAAGGGTTTTTGGTAACAAAAGCCAACCATTCTGATTTGTCTATCTTCCCATCCCGGTCCCCATCCGCCTCAGAAAATGTCTGCTCAAAGAATTTAATTAATTAGTTAAATAATATTAAAGAGAAGACATGAGCCTCTATTAGATAATATTTTCCACTAGTATACTTTGTTTTGCTACTATATATACCCGATACTAGCATTCTCGCTTACAAACTGTCAGATACTAGCAAAAAATAAACTCACATTGTCCAATATCATCTCAATGGTCTCATCAGCAAGTTTTAGTTCAGACTCATGTAAAAGCGCGATTAGCATTTGTTTAACCTGCAAAAAATGTACATAATGAAATATAGCCACAAAGAAAAGTATTATATCATTTGTGGAAGAAAAATACAAGGGTGGATAACGTAATCAAGTTATAAACTGTAACAGATATATATTATTAAACAATCTAATGAAAAATCAGAATCAACATACCTCTCGTCGTTCAATGAATCCTGTTCCATCCAAATCATAAAGCTTGAACGAAACTAAAACAGAAGCAAAGGTATAAAATCATTATGTGGCTTTGATATTCCACCCTAGACAGGCACGGAACAATCTTACAATTTATTTTGTCTTCTAAAGGAGCTTTAGGGTGGAACACGTTCAGTGATCTAACAAAGTCACCAAAATCGATTACCCCCTTATGCTTGGCGTCAAAAAGAGCAAAAATCTGCACATACAACATATAAAAAATAGATAAATAATAATTGATACAATAAGCATATGCCATGTTTTTCATTCAAAGTAGTTTCATATCTATTGAAGTCAAACTAATATGTGCATATCAAACCAGAGAAAGAGAGAGAGAGAGAGAGAGAGAGAGAGAGAGAGAGAGAGAGAGAGAGAGAGAGAGAATTTCATTAAGCCTTTAGCCCTATGGCACCAAGCTACTAGCTACTCAAACAAGGAACATGAAAAAAAATCAAATTTGTTAACAATCTGTCTATCTATGGACGTAATTACCTCTTTAATCAATTCTCAAAAAAGTAAGATGTGGGAAAATTTTAAGATATTATATTATAAAATAAAACACATGAAAACTACAATACCAATATGGCAAACATGGATGGATGGTTAAACTGTTTGCTTCAAAATCCAAAGGTTGCAGTTCAAGTCTTGAGGCTGATTTAGTTTGCATTGTTTTTGCATTTCCAAATTCCAATTTTTATAATAGTTATAACTTAGAGGTACTAAGAACGTCACAGCGGTGTAACACACAAGTAATATAGACCTTGTTTGTATTGGCATGTTTTATCATCTGAAAGAATACTTTTAGCATCATTAATAGTGAATAATATACATGTATCCAATATAGTAAACTAATGATGACTAATCCTAGTCTTTTGATCTTAAGGGAATAACATGGTAAGTAATGATGATCTATGTTAATCTTCATTTGAAATTACATATGCTTAGAAACATATGAGTTGTCTCAATTTCATATGTATCTATGTATGCATATGCATGTGGTATGTATACGTGTACTGGTAGTCTTGTACGTGTCTCGCGTGGTTTATGAAAATGGCATAATATAACACAAAGTTCACCTACACGGGATTCATCTGCTTATTAATTTTTTTTTGCATAACTAGGACCCAACAGTACCCACGAGAAGGCACAGGACAACACAATCACTTCTTTGGGTTAGCACTATACTCAAAACCCTCAGGGGAAACATGAAATTCAGTAACTTGCTCCACAGATCTGAAAGTAAATTGGAGGAACACCATACCCTGTTTGCAAACAGATTCTGTTTCTTTTTGTTCTTGAACAAAGCTAATAGGAATTCTTCCTGCACATATAGAAAACATGCAATATTCAGATATGCTTCTAACTACACAGATATAGATGCGCATATGTCGAGATGGACTGATGAACAATGCAAAAGCAACCCTGTTAATGGAATGCAAGGGAATTATCACATGCTAGGTCAGAATGCTCATGTGGGACTGTTTGATATCTTATGGCAAGACCGTAAGAGAAATGAGAAGTTAAGAAGTAAGAGTGAGGGGCAATTACAGTAACTTGTGCTATCACAATTCTCCACAAGCTACTATATTAAAACCAAACTTTATGTTGAACTTGAACTAAAAACATGATCGATGGATGAAATTTTAAAAGCATAATAATAACAATTCAGGAACATGTCCTAAACTAGAAATGCTGGAATAAACTACCTTGCTAATTAGCCCATCATCAACTACGGAACTGCTTATGCTCTTGAATAGCTCAAATAGTGCTTCAACTTCACTGACACTGACTGCAGAAAGAAAGTTAATAATAAATGAAGACATATCACATGCATTGGGACCTTCACAAAGAAAGCAGAAAAAATCACCAAGTTTTGTCTACTAAGGATGATCAACCAGCCATCCTTTAATATACAACACATTGTATTTGCTTTTTATTTTCTCTCCTACCATTTTTCTATAGAAATAACACAATTAAACAGAAATATGTATGGAGCAGGAATATCAAATATAGACAACTTGTAGAGCACTCCCTCGCACTTACAAACAAAAAGAATACTTATATATGTTAACACGAGCAGCCATAGTCAAAGATGCTCCAATCAAAGTGGGAAAACGGAAAGAAGAACAGCATTATTAGGGATCCAACTTACAAGCAGTTTGAGTAGCAAGGGTCCTTGGGTCTTCACGGGCTGGAACCCGATATCCCACGCTAGAATAGCAACATCCCATTGAGACAAGAAGGACAGTGCAGGATTACAAGCATCGCAAGAAGTCACTGCGAATTATTACCAAAATCATCTCAACCTTCACAAAATCACAGCGTGACACCCAAAGAAAACAAATATGATCAGTCAGTCAAGAAATGCCGGAACAAAAGCCGCTATCTACATCAGAAGAACAAAAAAGATCACAAAATGAAATGCCCCCTTATAGTCTCTAATATACGACTTGAAAATTTATACGCGTGTGAGAGCTAAAAGTTAATACAATCAAGAGCCACTTAACATCACCATTCTTCTGCTGACATTTAAGAGGTCACAGTTCAAGTAAAACTGAATGTCTTTTTCAGCAAAAGAGACATAAAGGAATTGATCAAGCATGCAAATATGCAATTAATGAAATGAAAGCTAATACAGGATATAGATACAGCCTTGTTGATATTAAAGATTAGCTCTCACATGATCACAATCACATGATTTTCTGTTAGCACTTAAGACTACTTCAATATAATGAGAACTTTCTCTTCAATTAACTAAACTTATCACAATTACATCCTAATTAAATTTTCATCAATTAGAAGAACTTCCGGTCTTTATTACTTACCGGTAGGGTAAAAATGGCAAGGACTGTAAAACTAAGATCCAAGAACTTCGTTCTCACGACGTATGCTTCCATAAAAATATTCAAGCGCAAAAAATTAACATGAACAGATTTCAAAAGCAAAAAAAAAAAAATTCACAAAATCGGTAATGAATATTATAATACAACATCAGAGACAGTTGTCCTAATATCCAGCGCCTGTGGATGGTTTACGCCTAATTCAATCCAATGTATGACTAAATGAATCCCTAGATAACATTAAAAGAATCAATAATGCATGTAACACTTTGAACAATAAAAAGTAATACAGAACGTAGAGATTGCATTTACCGGGGGACGAAACGAGCCGCCCTGTCGGAGAGATGGCGGTTGGACGGCCGGAAACCGGAAATGAGATTATCGCGGAGACTCGTGTATTGATCGGAAAGCAGA
Organism: Pulicaria dysenterica; assembly: GCA_947179395.2. Classification (NCBI taxonomy): domain Eukaryota; kingdom Viridiplantae; phylum Streptophyta; class Magnoliopsida; order Asterales; family Asteraceae; genus Pulicaria; species Pulicaria dysenterica. The sequence continues at coordinate 109,194,231 of OX359290.1, read as the reverse complement.
CGAACGCCCGTGAAAATTTGGTTCAGTCTGTGTCGGCCTACAGAAATATATAGCTTATTGATCCACGTGATTATCACGTGTTCAATCTCATGTTAAGCCATTTGTTTCTTTTAAGGGGTGTTTATTTTAGCTGCTTAATGTTTTCTTCTAACTTATATTTTATGAGTCCGATTTAATTTTTTATTGTAATTTGTAATAAGTCTAAAAATAAAAAAATTAATTGGAAAAAGCTAAAATTCGAGTGTTTTGAGGTTTGGCTTGTGATCTTACCCGACCCGAAAGTGAGGGTAATACTCTTGAACTTATGAATGAATATTTGAGATTCTATTTGTACGTGTATCTTGAATGTTAATTGTAGTATATAACTGTATTCCCTTATCATGTAACTAGTTTATTACCCCATGTAAAAACACGGAGATGTTTAAAAAAGTATAAAATTAGATTGTATGAAATTATAAAAAGTATAGTAAAATAAGTGTAAAAGTGTTTTATAAATATTTTGAGATATTAAAATTTTCAGATAAAAATAATAAAATATCACCAAACATTTACATATGTCAGAATTTTAACAAAAAACAATAACTAATTTTTTTTTGAAGTACTACTATTAATGGATAACAAAAAATTAAGAATATACTAATTTTTAAAAAGTGTCATATTACAATAAAATTTATACCAAAACGTAGATAAAAATGAGACGATCATAAATATATAATTATTTTTTCTCTAAACAAAATGTATCACAAGTTACTAAACATAATGTATAAACACCGTATAATTAATTATATTAATATACAATTTTTATAAAACCCCCTCACATTTTCTTAAAAACCTTTCACATTTTTATAAAACCCCCTCATAATTTTCATTCAGGCCCCTCCCAATTGATTTAGATTAGGAATTTGATGGCCATTAATCTTTCTAAAATTGTTTTTGAAATTGAATAATTTTGAAATTGAAGGTTATGATTGGTCAATTAATACTCAATTTATGGTTATTTTTAGAAAATTTGCATGTCTTTTATATAGATATATAGATAGATAGGTGCACACGTGTATGTATATTAAATGAATGAAATGTATATTATCTATATAATCAATTAACAAAAAAAAACACTATTCATTACAATTTTTATTTTACTTCCTCACAAATTTTTATTTTTCACCCTTCAACTTATAAAAATTGTATTTAATCTTTAATTCTTAACTTTCACTCACAATTATATAAATTTTATTTTTCACCTTTAATTTATATAAGATTACATTTTTCCTCATAACATTTTATAGTTTAATTTTGATTATTATTTTTATTTTTTGTTATTACTACAATTATTAAATATGTTTTTTAGCCAAACTACATCGAATAGAACTTTAAAACGTAGAGTATAAGTAAATGCGTTAAGCACGTCACATTATATAAGAGAGAATTCAGCATGGGACGAGATAGTAAATTAACAACCAAAAGTTGTTTATAGTAATTTAATAATGCGACATAGATACTATAATAATACATTTAGTTTTGTACCATATATAAAGTAAACTATAATACATTCAGCATAGACACCATAAAGTATCTAAGTATGCAACAATATATGTTGCAAAAATGTTAAGTAATGTTAGTGAAACCTAATTTAATTGAAGTGTAAATCAGTTATGCATTTTTACATTTACTTTTGTATAATACATTTATAAACCAATATTACATTAGAAGTTCTACAAATCATTTAAAATAATTTTTTTCCAATAATAAGGTAACATTTATCTAAGGGTTAAAGTTACTGAACACAAAGAGGCTTTTCTCAATGTTCTGATATGGCACATTAACTTTTTTTTTTACACATATGGCCATTTAACTTGAAAGAAACCTGTTATTATAGCCATTTTGGTGATTTTGACCTGCAATAGCAGGTCACCTTCTTCCCCAATTTTCTTCACTTCGAATACAAACTTTGAAGCCAAAATTCTCCTTGTACACTTAACAAAAATCAATGATTCTTAACTCTATGGAAAGGTAATCGAGTTCTCTATCAAGTAGTACAAAAAAAACGAATAAAAACGAGTTTAAAATGTGTCAATTCATCAAAATACCGTAAGGGTGTCGAATTGGTATTTACCGACTTTAATTAGCAATAACTTGGCCTACACTTGATGGTTTTTCATGAATTTGGTGTCCATTGAAAGGTAAAAAGATTATCTACGACAATCTATAAAAAGAATGACGTAAAACGATCAAGAATCGAGCAAAAAAAAATCTTTTTTCTGCCCTATTTTCGGGAAAAAAAACTCAAAAAAACGAGACTTTGAGCTCGAAATTCTCTCTCAATACTTGACGAAAATTCATGAATTTGGTGTCATTTGAAAGGTATAATGATAAATTACAAGATTCTACAAAAAATCACAAAAAACGACCAAAAATCGACCCAAAAATCGCAAAAAAAAGGGCCGAAACCGACTTGGCAGGTTGTAGGTCGCGTTTTGGCCATATCGACACGGTTTTGGTAAGTTAAATTGCCATATGTGTAAAAAAAAATTAATGTGTCATATCAGAACATTGGGAAAAGTCTGTTTGTGTTAAGCAACTTTAACCCTTTATTTAATTATAATTCAATAAATTTTTACTTATATTAAGTATTTATAATCAAACTATACATAAATAATGAGATGTTACAGTTTTTAAATCTCTTACATGGTTATAGAATGAATTAAATATTAGTTCCTTATAGTATTAATAATTATTTTGTATTATCATAATTGATCACATGGTAGACAAACAATTCTTTAAAAAAAGTAGACATGATATGTGAAAAGAAATGATTTTCAACTTTAGAAACAAACCAACGAGAGTGCCAATACAATGTTAAAAAAAATGAATACATGATATTAGATATGTAATCTCAAAAGTACATACTTCTTATATATATTTTTTATTACAAGCTCTGGTCATCTTTTAGAAAATAGTCGCACCTTCAACAAATTACAACAACTATTTTTGCTTTAGTTAAATACTTAATAAACTACATTTTACTTAAATAGCGCTCCATTTTTTATCTTCTGAAGGGTGTTTATCAAACAAAATAATATGTATATATAATATTATCGAACAACCATCTATAATACTATATATAAATTAAATTAGTATGAATGTGATTATATAATTATCATCCCGGCGCAACGCGCGGACATGATATACCTTGTTGGCTAGTCAATTCTTGAGTAGTAATTAAATATATGTATTTATTAGAAGATAAGGTTTGATAATATAAATGTGATGGTTGACATGACCAACTGTGAGATGCTTATCTAGATGAATGGTTGTGTAGTCTGATCATGTGAGGTGCATACTTGAATAGGATTGGGATGTAGCTAGATATGATTGATGCTTATGATCGAATAGATTGAAATGTCTTTGGGTTAAGTGTCCATAGGTTGTGGTTGGGAACTTACTCATTGACAGTGACTTGTACACGAGATCTTGTGATGATTTTTTTTTTTATAAATATAACTAAACAAAATTTACGCATCTACTATTACATCATATGTTTACTATTGGGACTTGAACTCGTAATCTTAAGATTAGGGAGCACCTGTTTTTTCAAACTCCAATACTGTTAGAACAAGACTCTTTGATTGATGAAATGCTTTTAGTAGTTAAATTATACACATAGTTAAATAGTATCGGTCATTTGAAGTATTTAAAAGAGAAGTGATTTGTACACAACACAAATTAGCCATACAAACAAAAAGTGATTGTTTGGACTATTATACCCTTGAATTTATGGATGAGAAATTAAAGTTAGTAGATAGGTGAGGACATAAATGTCATGATTATTATGTATGGTTAATTTGTGTTATGTTTAAATTATCTTCCTATTTAAAAGCAACGTCAATTATTTAGTTGGATTAAAACCAAGATGGAATGCTACATTAATTATTAAAGAGGTCTCGGTAAATAATAATAACATGAGATGCATGTATGTGCAATGCTTAATACAAGAATATCTCACTTAGCTCTTGAAGCTAATAATTTTTAAGGTTGTGGTTTGCATGTGCTTGATAGATTATCGTTTTGACTTAGCAAGCCTGTTAAAGGGAATTTTTGTTGAATTTAGCAAATATTCTATAATTAAACAACTCTTTACTTTTCCCCATAACAAAAAAACTTTTGTTAAAATTCTTAAAAACTTTGATTGATAGCATTTATTTTTCTCTATGTTTATCTGTTTAGAAAAAAATAAAATATATGATTGGTCCTTTAAGTGTACACGGATGTGACAATATGCAATTTCTCCCACATTTCACTATAAAAATTTCCATTGTCGTGCATACACTACCCTACCTCTACCAAAGTCGATGAAGCTGTAACTAATGTAGATAAAGGCGAAGTTGATGAAACCATGGCCACCAGTCCACCACCAATGTTGATGAAGCAATCTATCTCCTTTGAATAATAACCATGGTTACCCACCGAAGATATCTATCTCTCTCTACAACACACTCTGACTTTCTCTATCACTCGATCACCTGTTAAGCCACTGCATGCCAATATCTGGGTTAATCAAATCCGCCATCATTAACTTATCACTCTCACTCACTAGAACACAAATCAACAACGTTGACCACTAAATCATCTGGTGGCACCCATTGTGGCCTTTCTCTCGTCTCCTTCAACCAGTTATGTACCACCACTACTATATCGAATAAAAACAACAGGACATCGATTGAATTAAAAGAAAATAGTTCAACGTTTAGCACTACTTTTGATATTGAAGTTGTGTTGCATCAAATATTGGATGTGTTGTATGTTTTGGGAATTTGGTTTTGAATGTTTAATTGATTTGTCAAATTTTGGATGTGTTGTGTGTTAAATTTATCTAGGTTTTTAGTACTAATTCTGATTGTTTATTGACCCCTCATCGAATTTTTTAATGTGTTTATTAAACTTAAATAGGAATGGTTTAATGTGACGAAGAACACTAATTATGAATTTGATGAATGTTGATATAACCCATTGATGAATTGACCATTTTATCCTCATGTGACCCGTGGCCATGTAAGTAATGGTCAAACAACGGGTCTAATAAATTGACGTCCAATGCGGAAAAGAATTAATTTAAAGAACTATTCATCAAATTTATAAAGACTTATTTTCCGAACTTAATTTTAATAAACTACTTTTCAACTTATAGTCAACTTATGAACTTATTATAGCTCACAATAAAAAAAAATAAGTCAGCCTTATTAAAGTTGTCTTTAATAAGCTACACTAGCTAAACAAAATCTAAAACAATTAAAAGTTGGTTGAAGTTACATTTTGAAGAATTAGTCAAGCAACCATCTCCATTTCATCAACACCCACATACCAGATTTTTTTAAATGTTCACTTTCAGGCTCTAAACTGGATGAAAATAAGTCTAATAAGCAATCAAACAAACATTGAAAGCATTAGACCTGTACACCATACGTGTTTAATTATATGCTATGAAAAAACTTCAGAATGTGTAGGACCATATAAATATGATGTTACTTCATAACTTACAACCTTGAAATATATATACCTTCTTAAAAATCGACTTCCAATTCATATATCATAAAACATGTGCTTCTTGAAAATCATAAAGATCTCAAAAAAAAGTAAAGAGTTGACCTCATAGTTTATACTTGATACCGTGGATTTTTCAAATAATAGTTACTAGTTTAAATACCCGTGTAATACGCGGGATGGTTTAGAAAAGTAATAAATAGTAAACATTAATAAATGGTATTAAATAATTATAAAACACGAAAAAATGAGAGTTTAAAAAAATAAATGTAACACCACTTTTCTAAAATAGCTTTTAAAACTTTATTACTTAAAATTAGCACTTTTAAAAGAACGGGGTTTGCGGAAAACAAGCTTTCAACGCTTTAGTGCTAACAGTCTCACAAAAGTAGTGTTAAAAGTACTCTGTTTAAAAGCTTGGAGCTATCCAACTCTGCAAAGCACCGGGGCCTTACACTTGCTGGAAACTGGTTACCTGCATGCACAACATTCTAAAACGTAAACTTTCGCTTAGTGAGCATACTAACTGAACAGATAAACACATTAAAGCATGAGTAACTCTTCTGGGATGTCTCACATCTAAGCTGAACACCTGCAAAACTGTTCTAACTGTTAACTGGTCCAGGGTACGATTACACCTCACGTGTAATCAATTCCTGACATTCTGTTTGGGTATAAGGATCTCAATATACCCCTATATTTATACTGAATACTATATATGGGTGCTATTGTACCTTTAAACAATAGTCTTAACTCATTACATAAACATATCACAACACGGATAACATACTGATCACCTTGTGCATATATATGTATGCTAATCATTCTAAACACTACAGCATAGTGCTACTGAATTTCACATAATCAAATTATATATCAAACATAAAATTGATATACTAGCTACGTAATGCATATACATATGCTAATCTGATTAAAGTTAAGTACACTCACCTTAGCCGCAATTAAACAGCTATTCACTATCGCTGAAACGTCAACTCTTATTGCCTACAAGCAATAAACAATACTTATGTAACCTCTATACTCAACTTACAAAAGATACTGATCATATAACTAAACTGAATTCTGGAAGACTGCTTGCGACCGCAAGCACTAAGTCATGCGACCGCAAGGGTCCTAACTAACCCCTTACGATCGCAAGGAAAATCCTATGCGATCGCAAGGGTCCTAAACAACCAAATCTTGAAAACACTGCCTTACGGTCGCAAGTAATCTTACTTACGGCCGCAAGGGACAAAACAATGAAAACACTAAACCACTGCTTGCGATCGCAAGGGATAACCTTTGCGGTCGCAAGGACAGTCGGCACTGCAGACTCATCTGCTCTGATAAAAAACAGCAACCGAAAATCATCTTTTTGCATACTAAAACCAACTAAACTCAGATTCATGTATACAAACAAGTCTTATAACATTACTACTAACTTTCTATCATGAATCTTGACATAAAACAACATAAACATCTCATACTAAGCTATAAACATGGATTCAACCTTATGAATCCTTTTTCTTGACTTAACAACACAAGGAATTTAAGAAGATCACATACCTTATACTACTAAATCTCCAACTGATCGATTCTCAAACATTAATCTTCACTTTTGAACTTGAAACAGCAATCCAAGTAACTAAGTGTGTGTAACGTATGTGTGTGTTTTTGATTTCCCTGAACTTTGACTACTAATGAGTCAAAGAAGACTCATAAACCTCTATAACTTTTAAAAATTGCAATTCAGCCCCTGCACTTCTTTAACCTTGCATACATGACAACTTTAGCCCCTCTACTTTTTAAAGAACATAAACACATAAAAGGGCAACTTACTAAACATACATACAACACTTACCAATAAAAAGGGACTTTCGAACTTTGGGGTGTTACAATATATGTGAATGACGACAAACATCGTCAATATAACACGCGAGTTGGTTTAAAAATGATAAATATTAAACATTAATAAAAATATTAAAGAATTATAATACGAAAAAAATAAGAACTAAAAAAATAGTGATAGAAGGCGTCAATACTCAGACTGGCGGTGGAAGTGACAACGTGAGGGGGGGAGGATAGAATCGTGTTATTATGATACGATGGGACGTGATTGTATTTCATGTACAAGTCATTGATCATTATTGTTGCCATCGTAAGCAATAAGGTCAAGTTTTATTTTGTTATAATTAAAGATAATTTAAAATGTTTAAAACATATTTTAAAATAATAAAACTAAAAATTTGATGAAATATAATATTTTAAAAATGTTATAAATGGTAAATATTATATATAGAAATTAGAGTGGACAAATTTGATATTTAAAGTTTAAAAAGGATATAAATGAAATTAATTCTAAAAAATTTGATTTAAATAAATGTTAAAAGTGACTCAACTTATGAACAAAAAATCAAAATTGAATTTCAAACAAAATAATAGTTAAGATCGTGCAAATAAAATTGATTTATTAAATAAAAGATTAAGATCATAAACTAAATCTGATTCAAATTAGTCTTTTATTTATATTATTATTAAAAGGTTATATAATAATAGATTATTACATAAGAGATATTAAAAGTTAATTAATTGTTATTTATCACAAGTTTAAATATTGAATTTGCTAAGGTGAAATATTTTATTTAATATTATATACGAATACATATTATATTATTTATATAAAAATATTAAATTTGCTAAGGTGAAATATTTTAATATCATATACGCATACATATTATATTATTTATATAAATAAGTAATCATATTATATTTTTTTATATTTATGATTGCTTATTTGTTTATAATATTTTTTTATTTATTGTTTATTTGGTTAATAGTTATTTTTATCTAGTTCATATTAGTTTGACTCTAAATAGTCAAAATCAAAATTTTAGAATTAGATAGATTAACGGCTAAGATTAAATATTTTATTACATGAAAGGTTCAGATCATCTAATAATTTTTTTCAAATTAGTCTTTTATATATATTTGAAGATTTTTAGTATTAAATAAAAATAGACATATTTAATATATGTATATATATATATATATATATATATATATATATAGAAAATGGATCAATATAGAATCATTATTTAAACATAGAACCATATAACCAATCTGGACCATTGGATCATCAAAATCAATGGTTGAGATTAAGGATGGCATAATTGTAATTAATTCCCAACAAACCCACATTCTTAATAAAAAAATATCCCCCAAAACTTTAAATTGTCATAACTTTTTAAGTTTTGTGAATTTTAAAAAAAAATATACCAATATTTTAGTTTTTTAATCCTCTTTCAATCAAGACCACTCTTGCCATATTTTTCAAAAATTGTTATGAAAATGTAAATTTTGTTTTGCATTTTGGGTTGCATTTTCAGTTAGTTCTTGTTTGCATTTTCAGTATTAGTTTCAAAATTTGCATTTATGGAAGCATATGCATAACTTGCATCTTCGATTTTTGCATTTTCGGTTTTTGCATTTTTTTCATTTTCAAATGAAACCCAGGTGAAAATGAAAAATTTGCATTTTCAAAAAAAAAAATAAAGTTTCAGAAATATATCAAGTCTGGTCTTGTTTGAAAGAGGACGAAAAACTGAATCTAACGATATACTTTTTTTGTTAAAATTCTTAAAAACGAATGAGTTATGATCATTTAAAGATTGAGGGGTTTTTTTTTTAAGTTTGTTGGAAGGGAGGGGGAGGACACGTGTCAACCTCTAAGGTGGTTCTAAGGATTCTATGTTTAAGAAGTGTTCTATGTGTATCCTTACCCTATATATATATATATATATATATATATATATATATATATATATATATATATATATATAGAGAGAGAGAGAGAGAGAGAGAGAGAAAAAGAGAGAGAGAGAGAGAGAGAGAGTGTGTGTTAAGATTAAATCAGAACACTTTTAAAATAAGAATAGAGAGAACACTTTTAAGCATTTGATTTCATTAATTGGATAGTTTGAAAATTGTCACCTTTTGTTGGGCTTTTGATTTCATTGATCGGATTGTTTAAAAAATGTCACGTTTTTTGATAATATGTTCGACTATATACCCGATGCATCAATGCATACAAATTTTTTTAATTGTTAATATTATAGAAATAATTTTGATTTTAAGATTTAGGATGTAAACTTGACTTTTGGGTAGTTATGGGTGAACATGAACGTAAAGGAGAAATGTTAAATTACAAGCTTACTTATATTCTCACTGTCGTGCATCTTAAAAGGGTTATCCCTTGATCCTCACCATATATATATATATATATATATATATATATATATATATATATATATATATATATATACAGAGCAGTTAGAAAACTGTTGATGTCTCTATAAATAATAGTTCTTTTTAGTGTTAATAAAAATAAACATATTATATATATATATATATATATATATATATATATATATATATATATATATATATATATAAATGAGAATGGGAGACTCAATATCAGTCGTTTATTTTGTAAGCGAAGTTCATGTTTCTCATAAAAGGACATTTCTAAAATAACATAATCCACTTTCTGACATTTGTCATGTATGTAATCTAATAAAAGATGAAATATAAAATAGGATCTATAATGATTTAATCATCAAAGATTTAGTTTAGTTTTCGTTTAATCATTAAAGTTTTTTTCAAACGATTTTACCATAAACTTTGAATTTGTTATGATTTAATCGTTACATCTTCTTTTTTGATTAAAGCATAAAGTTTTTTTTCAAACGATTTAACCCTTACAGTTTTATTTTAAAATGACTTAACCCTCTAAGTTTTGTAAAATTATTAATTAAAACTAAAATACATAATCTAGTAAAGAGTGTAAAATTAAAAATAATATACAAAACTTAGGAGATTAATTAGTTTTTTTAACAAAACTTTAAAGTCTAAACTATTTGAAAAAAAAAAACTTTGAGGAAACAATCACAAAAATTCAAGACTTTAAGGTAAAATCGTTTGGAAAAAACTTTGATAATTAAACGAAAATTGAATGAAAACTTTGATGATTAAACAATTATTCACCTTATAAAATATATGTGTATTTAATAATAATAATAATAATAATAATAATAATAATAATAATAATAATAATAATAGTAATAATAATAATATAATAATAAAATAATAAAATAATAATAATAATAATAAAATAAATAATAATAATATAATATAATATAATGTCATCATATTGCATGAAATGACAAAAATCACAAGAAGAAAATTTTTTCCCTCTAAATGTACATATTATGTATTGTGGAGTTAATTGTCCAAATAGTCCTTTAACTTAGGGGTTTCTGTCATTTTCGTCCTTTAACTTTAAAAGTGGTAAGGATTATCCTTTAACTGTCATTTTCATGTTGTTTCAGTCCTTACTAACAGTTTCCGTTAGCTAAGTCTGTTAAGTTAGGGGTAGTTTGGACTTTTTACAATTATTCATAATTTTTTATTAATTAAAAGAATATTTAATTTATTTAAAATAAAAATATATATCCTCCCTCATTCTCTCCCCTTCTTCCCCTGTACACTCTCTCCCTCCTATCTCCCTCTCTCCCTCTCGATTTTCTCCCTGTAGGTTAAACCCTAGCACCGCTAAACGCCACCACAACCACCAAGCACGGTGCTGCCGGCTCTCTCTCTCTCTCTCTCTCTCTCTCTCTCTCTCTCTCTTTCTCTCTCTTTCTCTCTCTCTCTCACGGAGTCGCCGCCACCACCGCAGAAAACCTCGCCACCACCACTAAAAACCACGCCACCGCCATCGCCAACAACCATCGCAACGCCACCGCCAACCACCATGAGACACACACAGCAATTTTCCAACTTTTAATAGCCTAACTGAATGCCAAAATCACAATCTAATTGAACAAGAATCTCACTTCTCAAAAAGTCAAAGATCAAAGGTCTAAAAGTCAACGAGACCCAACGAGTTGGTTCAGAGTCGATCTGCCTCCGACCCATTAGGGTTTGATCAATTAACAACAAATCCCAGTAAATATTTCAATTGGTTTACAAAACACAATTTGATCTTGGGTATGGATTGTGGGTTTGCTGTAAATTTGGATTTTGGCGGTGGACAATATAACACTTTGACCAGGCGATTCATATAACATATACCTACATAAATACATTTGAATTTGGGAGAGTTCGTGAGTGTATGAAGAGACATGGAGGCTTCTGATGCAAAAATAATAATTAATGTATATTCAGTGGCGTGATGGTGTTTATTCTCAATGGCGGTAGTGGTGGTGTTTATTCTCAGTGGTGGAAGTGGTTGTTGTTGGTGGTGGTTGTTTCTGGTTGAGGTTAGGGTTTGAGAGAGAGAAAGAGAAAAACAGATGTCAGAGAGAGAAAGGGTTTTGTGAAGTTTGACTGAGAGAGAGAGAGTTATTATTTTTTTTAATAATACTTAATTATTAATTAATTTTTAAAATAACAAAAATAAAAAACAAAACAATAAAATAAAAATACAAGGGTAAAATGATCATTTTATCCTATTTTAACGGAAAAGTAAATAGAATCTATTAGTAAGGACTGAAACAACATGAAAATGACAGTTAAAGATGATTCTTACCACTTTTAAAGTTAAAGGACGAAAATGATAGAAACCTTAAGTTAAAGGACCGTTTGGACAATTAACTTAAATAATAAGAGCAGTCTTTCATTGATGTATTAACTGAATATTTTTTTGAAAAGGTATATTACATAATATTACTTTTATTAACAATAGTGAATGTAGAAAACGAATTAATATTACATAAAAAACTTTTAGATGTAAAATATAATTTTATTATGTAAAAAATAAAGTATATATTAAAATATCAAATATAAGATACTAAATAAATTATTTATTTATATAACCAAGCATCGTACGAATATAAGATTAAATTTTAAATTATTAACGAGGGTCATCACTTATCAAGGCACTTGGGCCTATAACGACGGAATCAAAGACGGACCGACAGTGAGGTTAATGTTGTAATCAGCACGTCATGTTAAATAATAGATGTAAATTATATCATTAATATATGAATTAATTGAGTGGATCCTAATAGTCAATGGTCTTTCTGATTTGATATTATTTATCAACAAAAACATGTATTATAAGAATTATATAAAAGTTATTAGAAACTATTATTAACTGAAATCTAATATTGTAACATCAAATAATAACAACCGACTAAGAATAATCCATTCGTTTTTTCATATTTATATACTCATTTAATACATAGAAAAATTGTATTTAGATTGTTTTTCTACATAACCCTATATCGTACGTGCACAAGATGATATTTAAGCATCTTTTGAGCGTATGTTTAGAGATCTTGTTGATTTATGGGTGTTTGTTTATAGTTGAATTAAACCATTTATAATTGGATACTGATCACATTCAACATCTAGCGTGGTGAATAAAACAAGAAAATAATGTTTAATCATTAAGTCCTAAAATATATTCGAAATTATTAAGCACTCAGGATTTTAATTTTATATCTTATTTTCCACACATCATCGTCTTAAAAAACTATATCTTATTTCTTTAATAAATTATAATAAAAATTAAAATGGTAATTTTGATTATTCAAATTGCTTATTCAAAATTGTTATCAAACTGTTCGTCACATTCAGTAATAAGCCTATATAATTTTTAAAATCTGTGAGCTATTAAGGGGGTGTTTAACTTGTGAGTTTTTTCGCTTTTGAGCTTATTAGTAAAAAAAATGTTTAGATTAACTTAAGACTTATAAGCTAATAAATTACGTATAAAAAGTGTTTGACTTAGATTATTATTGTAAAATGATTAAAAAATATATGCTTACATTTGAGAAAGAAAAAGGTGTTGTGAAAAGAAAGAAAGATGATATGTATGTGTAAGTACAAAGATAGGCTTATGTGAAGAAAAATAAGTTACTTGGTTTATCAAAATTCACTTATTTTAACTCAAAAAAAAAAATGTGTAAACTTAAACTAATAAGCTAAGTCAAACACCATACTTTTCATAAGCTCATAAAATAAGCTATTAAAAAACTACTAAACTAAGCTAAAACAAACACCCCCTAAATTATTCAACCGTTGATCTTACTATTTATGAAACATCCCCATAAATTTATTAGTTTATGTTATGTGTATTTAAACGTATACAACGTCTTTTATTTATAGCATCACTTATCCTTATTAATAAAATTCAATAATTCGTTAATTCACATATTATAAACCCATTAAGAGCAAAGACTTTGAAAATTATTATCTGGTAGATGATGTGTATATGATAATAATTTGTATAATACAATAATTATGACATTTGTCCATTTAAACTTATTGATTAATACTCTCATTCATGTGTTGAGGGGTGTAATTGTTAAAACAAATATTTTTATCCTGTACAGTTGTATATAAAATTTTGTTGTGTACTTGTGTATAAATCTAAAGTAAGGGATGTTTGAGTTGTTTTGATGTTTTAACTTTTAAATGAGATAATTTTTTCACTTATGAAAACAATTCATCCAATGTAACTATATGTTTCATTAACTTGTAATATAGTTTTAAAGATGTTATACCTTTTATAAATGAATTAACTTCATAAGTAAAATAATCACGTTTCATATAATAATTATCTAAGCGATATGCAAATACTAAGGGTGTTCATAGTGTTTTAATGAAAATTTTGAAAAATGCATATACGGGCCGGATACCTAGTTTTACTACCTGAAACCAAACCGCACGAGGTGGGTACCCGTACCGAACTGAACCGAAAAGGAGCAGGTACCGCGGTTCGGTTTATGGTTACCAGCATTTTATCGTGTGTTTTGATTTACACTAAAAAAATAAAAAAAGTTATGTTGACAAACTAAAACAATTAACTCTAAAGAAATACTAAACAATGAAATTAAGCGCATGGAGTATTGAAAACGTCATTCATCGATAAGTTAGAAGTAACATCTTATTGGAATCATCGATCGCCGATGTGATAGCATAATGGCTCGATGAAGTTTTTCAAAGAAAGAGGATTACAAAATCAATGGCGGTTAGCATGAATGAAAAAAAAACACTGTATGAGATAAAGAATTTCTTAAGATTGGTATTTTAATATTACAAAATATCAATTCTCATTAATAAACTATTAAACTAAGTAAATACACGGGGGAGGGCGTGGGTATCCTTCATTTTAGTTTTCGGGTCACGAATTGCTTGAGTATTAACGGTTTCGGTTTCAGATCGTACGAATTAATTCAGCTCTTTGGTTTTCCAGTTTTTTTAATACCTCTAGCAAATACAACATTTTTTTAAGTTAAGTTTGTTAGAGGTTAATCTCAATAAATAATATATTAGGGTCAAAATAACAATAAAATACAAAATTGCATAGTCAACACTTCAACTTGAGATAGATTGTTTAAAATAATCCGATGCTTTATTGTTTAAAAAAATCTGATGCTTTTAACGAAATCTTATTAAAATCCCCTTTTTATTTTTTAATACTTGGAAACAAAACCCCCTTTGGATCCTTTGCATTTGAACTCGATTTCTAACTTCTAAGCTACTCATTTTAAAAAATTCCCACTAACAACGACCCTTTTTTTCTTCTTTATAATAACACCTACTAAAACCCAGTCTCTATGCTTGATTTATAGCAATCGCCATCTTCTCTCTGAAACTATTCGATTATTTTCTTGTGGGTTTCGTTTAATTTGACTTGTTTGTAGGAGACTTCTTGAATTCTTTGAAATTAAAAAAGTTTTGATCCCTTGCACATTTTGGGGGTTTCTTTCTTCTGCTACAATGGAAGAGAAATACGAGCCATTAAAAGAGCTTGGTTCTGGCAATTTTGGAGTGGCAAGACTGGTTAGAGATAAAACAACTAAAGAGTTGTTTGCTGTCAAATACATCGAAAGAGGAAAAAAGGTATAAAATTTATCTCATTTTAGTTAATTTGATGGTAGATTATGATTGTTTTATGCTTTTTTCCTGGAATTGGTTGATGGGTGTTGCCTGAATTATGAATCAAGGTTATGATTCATGTTGTAGATCAAACAAACCCACTTTTTGATTGAGGATTCCTTGTATTTTTTGTGCTGAAAACATTGACCAAGAGCATAATTTTTCTTCATTCTGTTGTGTGATTTTCACAAGATTCACATTGTTGAGTTAACCTTTTTATTAGCTCAGATTTTGGTATTATCTCAGAAGTATAATAAGTAAAATTTGATGAAGATGGAAACTGGAAAGTCTTTTATAGACTAGGGTTTGACCTATTCAAGGAGGTGTTTGGCTTTGCTTACCAAGGGCTTGTAAGACTGACTTATTTTAAATAAGCTCATTTTATTCGGTTTATTACTTACTAACTTATTACAACTTAAAATAAGCTGAGCGAATTAAAACAAGCCAAAAAAATGGGTTTTACAAGAAATAAACCTAGCTTAGAAATAAGCCTTTAATAAGCTGAAACAAACACCCTGCAAGTAAACCAAATTTTGATCTTTTTTCCTTGAGAAATTTTAATGGGCTATCAGGGAAACTATTCTATCTAGAACTGGATTGATGCAAGAACATTAAACCCATTACATCAATCTAAATAAGACCTCTTTAATGATTTGAAAGCTCTTTTTAGAGATTGCTCTCTTGGAGATGATCGAGTAAAAGACATAGGGAAATTAATAACTATGTGTAAAGATTGGTTTTAGAGATCACTAGTAGGTTGCTAAGCTTAAACCTGTTTTTTTGTGATTGAAATTGAACTCTTACGTTTGAATGTATCCATTGCGCTTATATTATATCCACTTCTGACTGCTAGTTTCATTTTCTTGTTTCAGATAGATGAAAATGTTCAAAGGGAAATCATTAATCACAGGTCATTAAGACATCCAAACATCGTCAGGTTCAAGGAGGTAGGTTTGAACTTTTAGCTTTTAAGACTACTAGGAATGAAAATAATAATAACAAAATGAAAGGTGAATTACTATTTTAGTTTCTTTAAATTGAAATTCTTGATTTTCAGGTGTTGTTAACTCGGACACATTTGGCCATAGTCATGGAGTATGCAGCCGGTGGTGAGCTTTTTAGTAAAATCACCAGTGCTGGCAGATTCAGTGAAGACGAGGTACCCAAACCTTTTTTTTTATAATTTCATTATCTTAGTCTCTTTTAATTCTGTAATATAATTGTCAGAAAGCTTCCTTTTGAATACAGGCTCGGTTTTTCTTCCAACAACTTATATCTGGAGTCAGCTACTGCCATTCCATGGTGAAAAAGATGATTTTTTTACGTCAATACATAAATTAACCAACAGTGGGAAGGTCTATCCGGCTTCTTACATTATTTTTTTTGTTGATTTCAGGAAATTTGTCACAGAGATTTGAAACTAGAGAACACTCTTCTAGACGGGAGTCCAACCCCACGTCTTAAAATATGTGATTTTGGTTATTCAAAGGTTTAGTAATACTCCAAATGTCATCTTTTGAAGAAAAGTTTGCATCTTTTATATGTTTTCATTTTTTGGTTATTTATTTCATGGATCTTTTTGGGCAGTCTGGTTTATTGCACTCCCAACCAAAATCTACTGTTGGAACACCAGCTTACATTGCCCCGGAGGTTCTTTCACGGAAGGAATATGATGGAAAGGTATTTTGTTTTAAGTAGTCAAAAATGATAGTAGTATAAAAACAAAGTTTATCTGATATATCTATGTGCATACACACACAGAGTTGTACTAAAAGCATAAAACTTGTTTACGAAAGATTGCAGATGTTTGGTCATGTGGGGTGACTCTGTATGTTATGTTGGTTGGAGCTTACCCTTTTGAGGATCCTGAAGATCCTCGGAATTTCCGTAAAACAATCGGGGTGAGATCTCTTTGACTTTCTGGTCAAATCTAGTACTTTTTGATTGCAAAATTGAAATCGAATTAATGTAATATTCGACAAATAACTCCTCCTATATGTTTTAATGTTTTAAGTTTTAACTTCACTTGAAAAACTCTTATGTTCCACTAAAATTTGAAGTTTTGCAATTCTTACCTTTGACCTCCAAAGTTATGATTAAATCAATGCCATCCTCGTTTATCGGCTGCAATATTAACATGATTCTTGTTCTTGGCAGAGAATTGTGAGTTGTCAGTACTCAATACCGGATTATGTGCGTGTTTCTGCAGAGTGTAGACACCTTCTCTCTAATATCTTTGTCGCAAACCCCTCCAAGGTGCCTCCTTTCTCAATAATATATCTCTTAATTTGTCACTACTTCTACAACTACCAAAATCATATTTAATGTAATAATTTTTTGAATAGTCAAATTGTCAAATCTGTGACTGAAGTTTTTGAATTGTTGTTTTAGAGGATCACAATAGAGGAAATAAAGAAACATCCATGGTTTTTAAAGAATGTGCCAAAAGAGCTGGTTGAAGGAGATAAAACAAACTATGAGAACGCAAGTCGTGACCAATCATTGCAAAGTGTTGATGAGATAAACCGAATCATACAAGAGGCAAAGGTTCCTGGAGAAGGCTCCACTGCCACCGAGGGGCAGGTGGAGATTGGCGGATCAATAGATCCAGATGATGATGAATTCGACTTGGAGAATGAGATTGATGACAGTGGAGACCATTCTGCCCAAATCTGAGAGTGTCTTCTTCTTTCTTGTGCTTTCAAATGTACCAAGTTTGTGTAGTTTTGTATTCGTTTAAACTCTGGACGTTCATATGCTCTAATATAGTGCTATGTAATAGGCAAATAAGTTTTGACTTTTGAATATTAAGCCATGGGTTAATGATTCATATGCCAAAATACATCGCTACAGTGTTCAATCGCTATTGTTGTTTCGTTTCATGGTTTCTAAAATGGCAGACTGTGTTCAATGACTGCGTATTTTCCATGGTTTCTTAAATGATTTGTGTTTTGCTACTGTGTTTCTATCATTTAAGAAGGTTATTGTGTTTTCCATGGTTTCTTAATGCTACTGTAATCTGATGTGGTCACTGTTCCAAAATGGTATCATCCTCTCTACATCTTTTACTAAAGATTCAACAGATGTAGTCAAATGAGCCACTGAAGGTGGTCTTTTGAGCTTTCTACCTGGAACCCTCAACAACTAGTATGAGACCAAATAATGAATGATGATCAAAAAAGAAAAACAAATATAACTTGTCATTTGATCTAGGAGTATTCACGAGTCGAGCAATTAACCAGCTACTCGACCTCGAGCTCGTCCATTTTCGGACTTGATTTAAAACGACTACTAGACTAGTTTCACGAGCCAAGCTCTAAAATACTAATGTTCGGCTCAGCTCGTTCGAACGCTCGTTTAATTATCTCAAGCCTTAGGAGCTAAACAAACCTATCAATACTTTACGTTTTAAATCTTGAAATAAATGCTAGTTTGGTTTTGAATTCAAGTTTATAGCTAAACATAAACAAAATTGTACTACTACAACATTATATATTAGTTTTTTAGTTGATTTTTTTATATATTGTTGGACCTTTGTTTTATAATCACATTTCTTGCTTCTTTTTGTTTCAATTCTCCTATGTAAGATGAATTCCCTTTCTTTTGAATCAGTTTTTCATACACTTAGATTTTAGGGAAGTAAAAAGTATATAGAAAAATAAGTTTGTATATCAAAATTTACCAATATATTTCAAAAAGTATATATTAAGCATCATTTACTTTAAATTTATTTTAATTTTGTAAAACATCATATATATTTCGAGATCTTATATAAAATTTATTTTTAGAGTAGATTAATCAAAATTATTAAAACAAGGTGTTAAAAATAAGAACTTAAAATGTTAGAATATATGTGTTACATCTGTGTTGATATTTGATGTCGTATTATATGTAATGGTTTTCACTTTTCATTGGCAAATCAATCAGGGTGATGATTTGTACATAACAACTTTTTGCCATACACAAAAAAAAGTTGTCACCTGGACCATTTTATTCATAAATTTGTGGATGAGATTAATAGGTAGTGGATTGGTAGAGGCAAAAATGTCTTAATTGTTGTGTATGGCAAAATTTTGTTATGCATAAATCACTACCCAATCAAGAAGCAGATAAAATATGGATATGTTGGAATCATTTAATGAATGTAGAGCTTGTCGACGCCTTTGAACAGTGTATTATATGGTAAGGCTTATCATTCTTTATACAATGTGCTCCATTCAATTCTTTAAGGAAAACTTCCATCACGGATCTAAGACATACAAGGTCCATAGAGGGTTGCGGGTGATTTTAAAGCCATTTCAGATGTCTGAAAATCTTGGTCGCCACATCTTGTATCTTAGTAGGATTTCAATGCAATGATTCATGATTGATGCATCATTGACTACAGCAGAAAACCTTGGTCGAATAAGCAAGAGTAGGGGCTTTGTTTGGGTTACGCTTGATAAGAGTTTTTGTTTTTCTTCTATACTATGGTGAAAGACTGAGCACACTCAACATAGAATCATTCTCTTATGCTTATCCAGATTGACGAAGGTGTCTTTTCCTCCATATTTAAGACTAGGAGCGGACCCAACCTGTAAAACCATCACTAACAACCCCAAATTGGAGGTATTAACTTACCTCCAATTTGACATGTAGCACATGCTCCCCTGGGCTCTAGCGTAAGTCCGACCATGTGTGTGACATTTATAAACATGTTTCTCGAGCTTAGTATTAAGTTTATTATAAAGTTATCAGATACATGAAAAAGCATCCAGCTACAATAATCAAGCTCAGTTCAAACACAGTTAATGAAAAATATTTCGAACTCGAGCCAAGTTATTGATAAATGAGTAGAGCCCATTTTCCTGCTACTCTGCTCGGCTCGAACCATTAACACACCTACTTGTCCCAGCAGACTTTTGCAAGAAATTAGAAGTCAAAAACCACAACTTTCATAACTTTTTAAAAAGGCATAACAAAAGTCTAACACAAGTTCAAAGGAAAAACTCATGACTAGTCTCTGAAACAGAATATCAAAATTTCATGTCTGGGATTCAAGGAATGCCGCAAAAAAGGGATCACCAAATAAACTATATAACCTTCACTCAGGCACCGATAACCTCAGTTGCTTCTGGCACTGCCTCCTCTGCAGGCCTCTCCATCTTAACACCAACATCTTCTGAATAATCGCCATGGACCTACACATCATAACCAACGAATTAAGGGGTTAAACTCCACACATATTTTGTTATGTATGAGATTAAAATGACTTACTTCCATTAGTTTGCCAATGTCAAACTTTGGTGCCTTCAAGATCTTGACTTTGCGAATGAAGACATTCTGTAGAGGGTAGATGCTAGATGTAGCCTTTTCAATCTCGCGTCCAATAGACTCTGGAATGAATTTCAGAACAAGCTCTTTCAGGTCACAAGATTGTGCCTGGTTTACCATTATCTCCCTCATTTTGCTACGAATCTAAATAAAATAACACTTTAAAAAGTCAAAAAGTCAATTGTGGTGAGCAAAAATAACAGTCATCAAGCCCGAACATTGATCTTTATCTATTCTATAAGCATCTAAAACTATGTTGAACCATATGGTGACCATATAGTTTATCAAGAACATATTAAAAAAATAAACACTGGAACAGTTTAAAGACAGAAAAAAAAAGTTGGATACTTGCCTGTCGGATCTGGCTAGATTGTGCATAGCAGGTCCTCTTAACCTGGTTGGCACGTTTCTTGGTAAAGCCAATGCAGAACAACCTCAAAGTGAAGTTATCAGTAGTCTTCACATCAACATGGGCCTCAATCAAAGACTGCCATTTCTTCACAAGAGATCTCAATTTGTCGGTAGTAAAGTCCATACCCTAGAAAAACAACATGAAATTAAAACCAACGATGAAGATCTAATTATAGAGATGAAAGAAGAAACAATGTATTGAATTGTACCCAAAAATTGGTCAACACGTTTTTCCCTTGAACGTCCTCAGCTCTCAAACGGATCTTTCTGTATGCATGATCTTCATCGTTTTGGAGGTCAGCTAATGACACCTCAAAAACTCGATGTTTGAGGCCTTCCGAAGCAATCTGACAAAAAATTAAACTCTCAATTTCTAATGCCTATGCCCATATAGCAGAAAATGAAAATCTTTAAAATCCAAAATAGATATAGTTCAAAACGTGCAAGAGTAATGTTGTTATAAAATGAAGTAAAGATAAAGTCTAATGTTTTTTAAAATCAATTCTACAGCTGTTCGTTGAATGCTTTTCCTTTAAAAGATTTACTATAAAACACTGATTAAACTTTAACACCTAATCTGCATACTTCTTTACTAATCTGCATGAACTACTGCACATTGGATTTCATAATAGGGGGCAAACTGCAGGCCTGCTCCTGCAATCTAGCGTACCATCTTTTACGAATACATCATCAAACTAAGTTTGAGGTCACTACACGCAAATTGCTAGACAGAAGTATTACTGCCAATAACTATAGTCCTTCCGCTTTAAACTTCATACTTGCATTTATTAATCTTGCATTACTGTATCTTCTTTTGCATTTTCAACTCTGGTTGTTTTCTATCTGTAAACACCTAATCATTTTATAGTAAACCGATTTATGTTATACGAAGTCATTATACCCATATGATTTACGATTAGCAAGTTATGTGTTTGGCATTAGTATGAGGTAACTAAAATAGATACATGGGTCCAAATGTATAGAAAGTACCCAAAAATAATCACGATTTGACACAAAAACAATTCAGCAATGATGATTTCTCAGGCAATGAAGCCACGAAAAGAACTGCATTAAAAGGAATTTACCAATAACAACAACTTCAAATCTTAAAGAAACAATGAAGCCACGAATTACCTTTGTACCCTGTGTACGAGTAACAAGGGTTTTGCCGACATTTCTGGTGCTGAACAGGGATGGTGCTTTGATATCATACCAATCCTTCTTCGAAAATGGATCGGCTCTGTTTAATTTTAATTTATTGAGAAATTAGAATCACATAAGTCATAACTATAAACAAAAAAACAGAATCAATGAAAGTAAATTAACTAAATTGCATAAAAAGAGAAAAACAACTAACGCTTTCTTCTTTCCGCCCTTCTTTCCCTTGGAAATCCGCTTGTTCTTCCTGCAAAATTTTCAAATTAAAAAACAATATATTCAGAACATACAATCCATCGATGAATACGTATAGAAATAGAGTGTATGGAGAGTGAGAAAGTACCCAACCGCCATCGTTGGATTGCAGGTGTAGAATGAAGGAGGAGATAAAACGAAGAAGCTTACGGCTGCGGAGCAGATGAGTTGAAACCCTACTCTTAAATCCACGAAAAAACCCTAGATTTCGTTAAAAAGCTTTAAGATATGTTGCACTTTTCCCCCTTGTTGTTTCTGCTTTTTTCACTAACGAATAGATATACGAAGTTTCGGTATTTTTCAACAAGGCAAAAGTATTCTATAGTTTTTAACTTCTACTAGCTAAGCAGCCCGTGTATCAACACGAGAATGATACTAAAATTTTTAATTTCAACAGATTTAAAAAATAGTAACACGTTAAAGAAAACTAGAAAACATAGATAGGAATATAAAAACTCGTAATAAATGATAAACATTACAGAAATTTGAAATTCATACATAATGTTATATGTAAATTTTCTATAGAACCTTCTTATAAACAACATTCATGGTTTTATTAGTAGGGTTGCCTTTATCATCGCAAATTAAAACTTTTAACCCTTCCTTACTCTTCATTCGAGAAACCGCCACATATAGTTGCCCATGAGTGAAAACGGGTCGTCTAAAAAATAATCCAACATTCGATAAAGATTGACATTGGCTTTTATTTATCGTCATTGCAAAACAAACCAAGAGAGGAAATTGCTTTCGTTGGAACTTGAATGGTAATGTAGGCTCTGATGGAATCAACTTCAATCTTGTAATATCATAAATTTTGCCACCATCAATTCCTACAATTATCACGCCATCAACGTATATTAAGACAGCCACGTATGTTTGTTGTCTCTAAATATAAAAAGTGATCGATATGCATGAGATTGTCGAAATCCAATGTCCACGAGTGACTTTGTGAACTTGTGGTACCAGTTACGTGAGGCTTTGTAGCACCGTGTTTCACGAGCTTAAAATTAGCGCCAGTTCAAACTTTCAAAACTTATTTATCAAAAGCTTGCAGCGGATATAATCACCATTTACAAAATATCATATGGTTATCTGACTAGTTAACATATCATACAACAGGTGTTACCGCAACTAACAACCGACCATCGGATCACATGTACACAAATAACAATTAGTGTTCCTCAAATGTAAATACTACAATTACCCACGAGTAACCCAAGCTCATCAGGCCATCAGTCACTAACCTGCGAAAAAGGAAAATTTTGCACCGTTAGCTACAACTAGCTAGTGGGCACCAATTTACACAAAAGCATCAATAAGCATGCTATCACATCACAATAAGGCACACAGAGCTACGCTATCACATAGCGGTGTGCCGACATGTCAGCGGGATCATATCTTGCGAGGTAGCTAGCCAAGAACCCCCTTACATAACCAGTTCCGACTTACGCCAAGAACCCCATTACATCACCAGTTCCGGCTTTCGCCAAGAACCCCATCTTCGTCAAGGAACGGTGGCCTGCAGAGCCGTCACCAAGCGTATACACTCGGATGCCGTTAATCCCCCACTTCCAGACCCTATTGGTCCCCCAGGGACCAGCCTACGCGTCTGACCTTAACCAATCCCAGGAACTGTGGTACAGTCCCTCAATTGTCCGGACATAACATAATAACACATAACCGATCCAATAAGGATCCAATTGTTAACACTCTAACACAGTTGATCCTATTAGGATCCAATTACATGCGCAATACAACAATCTAACATGGCTGATCCAATCAGGATCCAATCACATGCGCAATACAACAATCTAACATGGCTGATCCAATCAGGATCCAATCACATGCGCAATACAACAATCTAACATGGCTGATCCAATCAGGATCCAATCACATGCGCAATACAACAATCTAACATGGCTGATCCAATCAGGATCCAATCACATGCGCAATACAACAATCTAACATGGCTGATCCAATCAGGATCCAATCACATGCGCAATACAATAATCTAACATGGCTGATCCAATCAGGATCCAATCACATGCCCAATACAATAATATAACATGGCTGATCCAATCAGGATCCAATCACATGCGCAATACAATAATCTAACATGGCTGATCCAATCAGGATCCAATTACATGCGCATATACATTATCACGTTAATTTCTGCTCATACTCAATGAGCAGAATACTAAATTACACTTTAAACGTAGCACACAATTGTCACATAAATCATAACCCTAAATGGGTCTATCTCGTATCACTTCACTTATTTATCGTCAATACTATAAACACACAACTCACATCATAATACAATACGACATTTCACCACTTACCTCGCACGTGCATACGTCACTATCACAATAACACGTTTCAATACATAACACTTAGCCCTACTTACTGAGTCTCATGGGAAAACCGCTACTCACCTGAAGTCCTCACAGGACAGATACGCCACTCGTGTCTTCCGGTTCCTCAGGTATACCTAACACATCGCATACACACTCGGTTATCACTTACACATAACATACACATGTTTAAACACAAGTTACACAAGCTGTTGGGACTGGACCCTAACTTGCGATCACATGCACTATCCATGCGATCTCAAAGGACCACTCATAACAGCCATGCGATCGCAAAGATACCCCATGTGATCGCAAAGGTTCATTTCCCCAAACACATGCTTCTGATCGCAAGAAATGCCCCTTTTGATCGCAAACATGATTCTAGGGTTGGTTACGATCGCAAGTTACGTACCTACGATCGCAAACCTTATTTCCATCGCCCGTAGGCGGTAACATCACTTAAAAACATATCCTTACGGTCGCAAGGGCCTTACCCTGCGATCACAAGAATTACAGACAACCCATGCGACCGCATGCACATGCTATGCGACCGCATGGATACCAGAAAACCCATGCGACCGCATGCACATGCCATTCGACCGCATGTACCCCCATGCGACCGCATGTACCCCCATGCGACCGCATGCACATGCCATGCGATCGCATGGACCCCAGTTTCAGTGTTCTTCGACTCTGTTCGCGTACAACTTCTGGAAACTAGATTTTCACCACTTTAATCGATCAAAACTTGATTCTAATTGTTCATACACTTTACTAGGCATCTAGGGAATCTTATAAACAATTTTAACACCAAAACCCATCATAAAAACACCATTTACACCATTAATTTTGTGTATCTCCTTCAAGAACACATAACTAGGTTTTAGGTTAAAAAACACTTACAAATCAATTAGCACACAGCAGATTGAGCTCGGTTTTGCTACTGAATTCACTTGTTACAGCTTATTCCTCGATTTGCTCTTCAAAAACTCCAAAGATTGAAAGCATGTGTGTGTTCGTATGTTTGTGTATGTGTGTATTGTGTGTGTTTGACAAAACCCAGGGGATAAGGCAAGCCTCAGCCGACCTTGGGTTTAATTAAATTAAACCCGGGTATTTTGTTCCCCTTTCCAACTTACAATGTAACACACGTCATCCCGTTTTAACTAACAGAGATATCTACGGAATCATAACACGTAACCGTTTAACATTTTATCACTTCTATACGCGTTTAACATTTTATCACTTCTATACGCGTTAGTAACTTACGACACACTAATTTAAGTCACTTAAATTCATTGTACAACTATTCAAGCACGAGGTACAAGCCTACACAACTAGGCCCAATTTCAGGATGTTACAGGCTTGCCGTAAGCCGTAAAGGGACTTTCGTAAACGACAAACCCTTGTATCTCCATCTTTGGCAAAACCTTGTGGAATCCTCATGTACACCTCTTCATCTAAGTCACCATGCAAAAATGCGTTGTTTACATTGAGTTGGTGAATGATCCAATTTTTCTTAGTAATCACCGCAATAAGACTACGAACGGTGACAAGTTTAGGGACTGACGCAAACGTCTCGTGAAAATCAACCCGTTCTAGTTGTGTAATGTGTTTCTCGTGATGGAGCTTTATCCCGACATTGTAAAGACACAACTATAATATTATTGTTGATGTTATAAAATCAAGTGCTTTAAAGACATTTTTATTAGCCAATTATATATTTGAATATTTGAAATTGTAAACTAGATTTATTAAAAGTTAAATAATGATGATATCCATATAAGTACGCAATTTAGATCGTATAAAAATAAGATTCTAACATAGAATAGATTATGTCTATACATACGTAAATCACTTAGAGGGAATAACTATAAAAGACAAATAAAATGTACAATAACTACTTAGATGTTGATAAAACAATTAAATTATACTAATTTTTTAAAAACCTCATATTCCGATAAAATTTATATCAAAAAGTAGATAAAAATGAGATGATTACAAATATATAATTATTTTTTCTCAAAACAAAATATATTTGAAGTTATTAAACATAATTTTCAAACAACTTATAATTAATTACATTAATATATAATTTTCTTAAAACCCCTCACATATTTAATACTACCCCCTTAACAATTTATATTTCACCCCTTCCAAACCAAGAACCTTAAGAAAATCTGTAATTTATTCGATTTTTTTTAATTTTTTTTAAATGAAGGGTTATGATTTGTGGAGAATTTTTAGGAAAAAAAGAAACCATTTTCTTTTAATAAGTATATAAGATAAGATAATGTCCTTTAAAAATATAACTCAACTTCAATTCCCTATATATATCAAATAATTATATTATTCAAAGAATAGTATAGTTTTTGAAAGGCGGAGTCGGCGAAAGGCGACAACGGCAGAGGCGATGAAGAGCGATGGCAACGAAAGAGGAGTCGGTGAGAAGGTCGGCGGTGAAAGGCGATGTCGACGGAGTCAGTGTGAAGGGTGACAACGACGGAGGCGGTGAAGGGCAAGGGCAACGACGCGGTGAAGGGTGACGACGGTGGAGGTGGAGTCGGTGAAAAGGCGATGGCAGCGGAGGCGGAGGTGGAGGAGGAGATTTGGAAGGGTGATGATGGAGACGCCAAAGAGCGATGCCGGAGACGGGGAAGGTTACGACGGTGACCGGTTAGGGTAGTGACAGAGGCGATGGACAAAGAGATACGACAACGAATTTAAAGATGGTGAATGGCGGTGGTGGTGGACGACAATGGTGATGCCGGTGAAAGTTATGATGGTGACCGATTATGGTAACAACGGTGAGAGTGAAGCGTCGGTTGATGTGATGAAAATGATCTGTGAATTGTTGGTTAAATAAGTCATAAAATCCCACATACTAGAGATTTAGAAATACAACCCCTCCCCGGCTCTCCTAAGGATTTTGAAATCCCACGCCCTATACCTGTAGGATTTAAAATCCCAATTACTTCTTTCTTATTTCCAACAAACATAGGATCAAATGATTTAAAATGCAAATCCTGTAAAATCCCTGAAAATCTCACGAACCAAAAGACCCTTAGTATTGAAGATTCAAGTTTCGTTATGTTAATGTTAAATTTTTTGGTTTATGCAAATTTTTTTTATGATCTATATGATTTTTGCCTGGTGTTTTCTATGAATACCAAGTGCTTGAAGAAACATCTTATTGAGTTCATAATGTATTTCATTTAGTATAATTTTTAATTTTCTTGCCTTTTTCTTATTATTTAGGACTTACAATGTACATATTTACTACACATTTCCTTTTAGCATCCGGCTATTATATACGGGAGATAAGTTTATGAAATTTTTAATAAAATAATAGTTTGTGCAACCATACTTACTAGTTCGATAAAAATCAATTTTGTTGGTATGTTTTGTTGGCTTTATGTCAAAGTTGAACCAGACTAAAATGTATGCACCTCTAATTCTATAGCATGTAAAAAAAGAAAAAAGGTTATTGGCTAAACATTTCTACTATTTTATTATTAACTTGGACAAGACATTCAATCGATTCAGAAAAAAAACTAGGAAATAGTTGATTTTCTTCTTCTTTAACTTTGAAAAAACTAGCATCCCAACTCAAAACAAGTTAGATAATCTAAGTATATTTTGTTAAAAGTTTAACAAAATACTTATTAGGGGTGTTTGGAATTACTTTTTTCTGTTAAATTCACCTTTGAGATCTGTAAACGTTTATATACTTGGTATTGTGTTTTTAAAACGTGATTATGTGTTTTTTTCCCTATAATCCTACATTTAACATATTGACGAAGAACCATTCTCTAGCAATCTTTATTCTTTAGAGCATATGGTATGTGATAAGTGAACGTTGTGCAGACGCTTACATGGCACCACTCCGTGATTGACAACACCATCTTGCGGTGATAATGCTGCCTCTTACGCTCTCTCTATCACCTTCTTTCGTGCACCACTTTCTCTTTCCTAATGAGTAGATACAGATAACTCTAATCTCTTTCTTCCCTGTCCCGTTAAGCATACCGAATGCTCTTAGACACATCTAGCCTAGTCTATTAGTATGTATATAGGATGGAAGCACATGGACAATTAACTATATAGAGGATCTAGTTGTTTTCTTTGAACAAATATGTCACATGGTCCCGATAAAGCTTCATTGACCCACAAGGCTATAATCGTGCTAGGTTCTTGCCAAGTTGCCATCCCTTTTTCATATCAAAATTTACCAGAAACAGCCAAAATCGTGCATCAATTTCTTTTCTCTCTGAATATACATTAATTATTATTTTTGTATCAGAAGCCTCCATGTCTCTGCATATACTCACCAACTCTCCTAAATTCAAATGTATTTATGTAGGTATATGTTATATGAATCGCCTGGTCAAAGTGTTATATCTTCCATTCTCCAAAATCCAAATTGACAGCAAACCCACAATCCATACGCAAGATCAGACAGTGTTTTGTAAATCAATTGAAATCTTTTCTGGGATTTGTTGCTCATTGATCAAACCCTAATGGGTCGGAGGCAGATCGAATCTGAACCAACGCGTTGGGTCTCGTTGATCCTCCTATTGATGGGTTTTATTTCTTGTTCGTTGGTGTATATGTTTATGTCTGTGATTCTGAGACCCAATGAAGAGGGCAAATTTTCATCAACTTTAGAAGCCGAATCTCTGGAACTTCAAGAAGCTGATGGTGGGTGTTGCAGAGGGATTGATAATTTGGAGTTGTGGGGTGCTGCAGTGAAGTGGGGTTCAGATTTCAAGTTCAATTCGTCAATTGAGTGTTGTGATGCTTGTAAGGCGATGTGTAATAGTAAAGGTGGACCTTGTTTGTGCGATTCTTGGGTGTTCTGTGGCAATCCTGAGGCTTGTGGGTCAAAATTCGGCGAGGTGACTAGCAGTTTCGACCTTTGATCTTCGACTTTTTGAGAATTGAGATTATTGTTCTATTAGATTGTGATTCTGACATTCTGTTAGGAGTTGGAAGATTGATTGAATTTGATTATATTAGAAGTATTATAACTTAATTGAGAATAGTTGAAATTGGTTATTGTTTTGCCCTAACATCTTAGGTTTCTAATTTCTTTTAAGTTAAGGAATAACAGCAGCTTCAATGTTTCTGCCAAACCATTAAATATCAAGCTCTCTTTTGCAAGTTTCCAATTGAGATTACATTAATCTTCGAAAATAATTGTTTAATTATTTCTTGGCACAGTGTTGGTTGAAGAAACAAAAGGATCCGTTGGCTCCTGACAGGCAGTTAGCAGGAGACAACACGATTTGGACTTCTGGCCTTATATTTGGAAAAGGAAAGGTAATCTAACATGTTGTCAATCAGGCTAATGTGTATAGTGTATTGCCGAAGGGGTAAATTCGTCAATTGTTAGCTCTTGAAACAGCTATCATTCTTATGCCTAGTTCTTGTGTTTGTGCATTTGCTAACACTTGTTTTCCATAAGATCTTTTGGTACCAAATACAAGAACTCAGTAATTTTAACTTTTAAAGGTAAAAATTGAATTCTCAAGTTTGAAATTAATTTAGATTTTCTATGACTTGATGGCCAAAATACTTCCATGCATTGCACTTATCTTTTCTTTGTCAAAATTTGAATCAATTTTGGAGTTAATAGCAGACAGTTCGACCTCTATGTTACATGTGTCTTTATAATCTTGTTGCTGATGGTATACTATACTTCAAGGGGAAAAGAATTGAACATATATACTCAATGCCATAAAGATTTCCAACTTTAGCTCTTGATTTACACCCGCACAAATGTTAAGGTTACAATACAAAATTCGATTACATGTGTATCTTGTTAGACCTTGCATACGTGATTAACAGAATGTGTTGACTTTATTAACAGGGCATCGTGAAAATGGAAACTAAATTTGGCACTCTCCACATAAAAGTAAGTGGAAACTGAAATTCTTTCAAATTTTGCATCTCAAACTCTACTTGTTGATAACTTTGACTTTTAATGTCAAACTTTGTACTTCTCATAATCAAATTTAAGCCAAATTTATTTCGAGTTAACACAAATGGTGCTGCTTACAAGTTACAAACTATAATTTACTTGCTGTTTTTTTCTTACCTATTCTTAAATATTTAAGGGAAACTCGTGTCTGTTTTATAAGTTCAAATGTTGGTATATTTGACACGAGGAGGCAAAATGTATCCTTTTTAAGACCAATTAGTTACTGTAAGTGATTTCTTTTGGGTTGTCACTCAAAAAAGAATGAGAATGAGATCTGTGTTATACAATCTATTGTTTCATTTTGTCATTTTCTTTTCCCTATACGTTATGCTAAAAGATATATGGTTCCGTGCAGCTTCTCCCTGAATGCGCCCCACGTTCAGTAATGTACATTCTCGAGTTGTTGACCATGCGACATTGTGCAGGCTGCCAGTTTTACCGAGCCGAGGGGCGTGGTCAATCTTGGGATTCAAAAGGCAATCACTTGAAATCTGTAAGACTTCTCTCAGCCTCTTTCTGTATCCTGCTATATTCTAGACAAGCTTTTACCTTTCTGGTCATTTCACATGCTCAATATGGGGGGTATAATGCTGTAAAACATTCTAGGATTAAAAAAGATATCTTTTCCCACAAAAGATGATATAAATGAACTCAATTCAACTTCAGAGTCTAAATGATACCCTTACTTTTGATCTTGTAACGAGCAATTTAGAGCCCGCGCGTTGCGGCGGGATAAAACTTTTAATATTACTATTCTGTTATAAATATATAGTTTTTATGAAAATATTAAATTTTTATTTAGATTGGTTTTAGTTTATCAATTTGTCTTTTTATGACGAAATATTTCATAAGTTGTAATCTATTATTTAAACTCACTTACATGTAACTAAAACGTAATTATAATTTAACCGAAATGCGTTGTAGTAAATGATAAAAGAGGAAAGCACTCGGCAAAAGTCCTCCAGGTATCTCCATGTGTAATATATATTATTATTTAACTTTATAACTATCATTAGAAACTATTTTGAGATGCATAAATAATAGTGCAAGTAACAAAATTTAATATGTAAGAAAAAAGAGAAAAATCTGTTTCTACTCAAATCAAAAAAGAAATAAAAACCTTGAAATTGGAAGTAGAAAAAAGTATTTAAAAGACAAAAAGGCAAATTGTCAAGAAAGGTAATCTAAATATCGAAATTTGTCAATAAAGGTAACGTCCTTTTGTGGTCAAGAAATGATCATAAATTTGATTTCTAACAAAAAAGTGAATCTTGACTAATTTTTAGGATGTTATGATACTCTTTTTAATAACATTATAACAAATTAAAATTTATTATCTCTTTTTTATGCAAACTTGAAATTTACAATCCTTTTTTATGACAGATTAAAAATTATAATCCTTTCTCGACACAAAATATTACACGTTATCTTTATTGACAAATTTTGATATATATGTTATCTTTCTCGGCCATTTGCCCAAGACAAAACTAAGTTATAATATGATTTATATAAATAACTATGTAAATAGAATAAAAAAAGTAACTTAAAAAATAAAAAAATAAAAAGGAGGTTGAAGTAAATGTATGGATATATAATTATAGAAAGAGATAATGTCGTAAAATAGCAACATACATTTCTTGCTAGTCCGATGTAGTAATTATACTTTTCGTTGATGTGTTATTCTGGTAAGTACAACCAACAACAACAATAACAACAATACCCAATCCCGTTATAGCGGGGTATGAGGGAGGTAAAATGTAGACAAATTGTACCTCTACCCGTAAGTAGAGAGATTGCTTCTTGAGATAGACCTTTGGCAACGGAAACAAAAGACATAAAAAAAGAAGAAATAATAAAATAAATAAATAGATACATTTTTAACTAAGAAATAAAAAAAATCAAATACATAGATAAATAAATAAGTAAGCAAATACATTTATAATAAAGAATAACATAAAAATAATTAAAACTTAGTGTACCAATTAAAATATGGCAAAATAAAATGAAGAAAATATAAAATAAAAGGTAAAAGAAGAATGTAGTAACAAAAAATATATAATAATAAGAAATTCAAGTATAGTTGAAATTCTATGTATTCACCGCTAAATCGTATGTTAGATGTAATTACCAAAATATGGTAATTACAACCGGTAGAGCCTTTTAAATCATATTCTAATGTCACTTGATAGATGGTGTATTAACGTTCCCCCTTGTTACAAAGACAATGACACCATGAAAAAAAGGTTGACCTTTAAGGTCTGTAATTTATTGTTTTTCCAATCTGATTTTCTGAATTAAAAATTCATTATTTATTACTTCCTTTTCTAACCCAGTTTTGTAACCAAATATGTAAAGGAAAAAAAAGTTCAATTACGAAAATGAACAAGTGAGCAAAGTAACTTGTTATTTAGCGAAATTAAAGTACAACTTAACCGGTTCACAAAAGATGTAATTACCAAAATAGCATACCAAATAGAATGAATAATTACCAAAGCGGGACAATAAAGAGCACGAGTACGAAAACGAGTCAGTGAGAAAAGTAGGTTGTTGTTTCATGACATTAGCCCATTATAAAATTACAATCTTTATATTCCGGAACTTTTTGCATTGTTTCATGTCTTTGCAAAGTGGGGGAAAACTAATTGTCATTCATAACCTGTTTTTATAGGCTTCTTTTGGACCTCCATTTGCATTGATTCAAGGAACACTTGAAGCTGAAGGCATTGCATTTAAAAAAATACCGACAGAAGAGTGTCCGATCATCCAAAGGGGCTCAGTTGCATGGATCGGATCAGGCCCAGAATTCTTTATCAGCCTAGCGAATCACCAAGAGTGGAAAAAAACATACACTGTTTTTGGATACGTTCTTCCTGAAGATATGGAAATTGCAGAGAAAATTGCTACCCTTCCTACGGTACCAGAGGTTTGGAACAATATTAATGTATCAGTTCTAGAAAAACCGGTGTCTTTTGGGTTTCGAAGGATTAACAAGGTTTCAAAGTAGACATTTTTGTCTTACCAGTAAATGTTTTATCATTTTGACATCAAGTTCATCACTTCATATTATATAGAAGAAGTGTTTTTCTCCTTCTTGCTTAACGGTTAACTGTTATATGATATGGTTTGATCAAAACGGTTTTGGTAAGAGTTTGATAATCAGTTTTAAATTAAAGATGTATCAACAGACACACCATAAAAAATTTCATTATTCAGGTGTGCTTGTCATAGTATTTTTAAAAATATTGCTTCTCTCAGTTTAGTTATATACTATATAGTAAAATTGACCTGTTTTGCACTGAACTTGAAGGCGAACATGGGCAGATGCAGGAATTTTTTTTTGCTGGCACGAAATAATAATTAAAATATAAAAACAAATAAAAATAACAACGTGACAAACGGGTAGCGAGCTAGATAAAGTAAAGGACTAGTAATTTTGTTGCCATCATGATACCTGAAGGGCTTTTTTATAATCCGGACATTATATATGCATTTTATAACTCTGGGTTACACGATTAACCTCCTCTATGTTGATAATCAGATCAGTCGGTGAAAACTTCCAAAGAGTGAGTTACCTTTTTTTAAAGGGTTATTTTATAAAAGCAAAATGCTTCAAGGGTTTTATATAAGTAGAGCTGACGATTGTTGTATTGAGCTATTAGCAGGTTTATATATCTGATATCTCAGATCGTTTAGTTAAAGTGCTTATTTGAACCCTACTATTTAGTCCCAACCCTGACGTATTAGACCTGCTTATTTGAACCCTCAACTTAGAACCCTACTATTGAGTCCCCACACTGACCTATTACACCTGCTTATTTGAACCTCTACTTTTGCCACTACTTAATGACTTTATGTCACTAAACAAATATAAAGAACTGATCTATAGACTTGCTTATTTGAACCCTCAAGTTTCCAAAGGAAATTGTGGTGGTAACTTCTAGTGTTCATGCATGCCCTTTATCCAATAAGAATTATGGGACTCTATATAAACCACACTACATGTTACATTTATGTAGCAGTACTATTACCTTTCTGAAAAATACAAGAAAAAAAATGAAGGGTTGCTGCACTATTGAACCGGTATACATTCTTGCCCCGTTGATGAACCTTTTTCTTTCATATTCTCTTCCTTTTAGATTCGACGAAAACGAAGTCAACTTGCTGTTTATATCTGTTATTGGCATCGTCACATTGTTCCTACTTATCGTATCGAAATCACTTTCAGTATTAGCGTCTGTAACAACGATGATAACAGCTGACTTCTCGAGTTCCAGGTCGAAGGTTCTGTTATGAAAGTGACTATAATAGTAGTTTTTCCTTGCATGTGTCGCCGAGGGTGAAATATTTAACTTGTTTTTAAGTCTTTGAGTGATGTTCTTTTTGTTTTTCGGTGTTTGCGTTTGGACCTTCATGCCATTGAAGGCTTTTTGGTCTCTATCTTCGTTGTGTTATTTGTTAGTCCACGATCACTCTTGTTTAATTATATTTAGATGTAGCAAGATTCTCATCTTCTTATTTACGTATTTTTGATATTGAATCTTAAATTTTGACCTGCTAATTAACCATTCATGCGATACTATAGAAACAAAAAAGAAATTCTTTCTTATGCATGGTTTAGATTATTTTCGTAAGAGATTGACGGGGTGCGGTGGCCAGTGGAGAAGATTGTGTGACTCGCTCTGTCGATTTAGCCCCTTTCTAACCCCTTTGGCCACCGCGGCACCACCGACTTCGACCACCTCACTCACTCCCAAAATCACCTCCAAAACGAATTTTTTAAAAGGATTATTATAAACCTAAAATACTAACCCAACTCCATTTCCTTCATTCCTTCTCAATGGACTGGTAAGAGTGAGGTAGAAAAAAAGAAAGCAAAGAAGAAGATGATGGTTAGGTGGCTTCGCAATCAACTGAGATTTGTTGGGGAGAAGATAGGAGAGTAGGTTGTGGCCAGAAAGATGGAGGAAGAGATTGTATGAGTGAAAGTGATGGAGACGGAGTATAGATCTTCAAAATGACTTGTTTTAAACCAAAAATACTTTTATTTATTTTTATTAAAAGGCTATTCATGTTATATTGAAACCTGTATGATTGTCATTTTGATGAGTTTAAATCAACTCCCTTAAAGTTAATGGCTTAGTGACTAAAGGAGTATGAATTTTCAAACAAAATTACTAAGTTGTAATATTAATAGAACAGGACGAAACTGGATTTTGCATAAATGTTAAAAGACAAATGATGTAATTTACTCGAAATATAATCTCTGGTTCTAGCTAGTTCGAAACAAGAATTATGAGGGCTTGTATTTATAATTTCAATCTCTATAGCCTTTCCAAGTGTTATAAATATGAAAATACAATCTCCACAATCCCTTAAAAGTAGCATACGTAATTTTTGATTTTGTAATAGTTAAAAATACTATAAGGTTATTCGTTATATCTAATATTTTTTCTTTATTATCTTGCTTGCCATATATGTAAATTTCACAAGGATGATAATATTTTTAAAACTTGATAACTATTTTTTGATAATCTAAAAATATGAATAAACAAAACTGAAACTTAATTAATAAAATTTAATAGAATAAACTAGGGGTGTTCACGGGGCGGGGCGGGGCGGGTAGTGGCTTTTTTGTAACCCGTAACCGCGGGGCGGGTATCTAATTTCAAAAACCGAAACCGAACCGCAAGCAGCGGGTACCCGTTGTGCGGGTACCCGAAGGGAGGCGGGTATCCACGGTTCGGGTCACGGGTACCCTAAAATTGAACTTTTTTGATTTTTGATGTTTTCAACAAGTTTAGATTCATAATATAACAATAAACAACGGTAGAAAAAATTCAACAATAATAAATAAATCACTAGTAGAAATCAAACAAATCTTCGATGAGAACCTCGTAAAAACAAAAAAAACGATATGATCAAAGTTGACACTTCTGATCGATTTCAGTGTCTCCATTTTGAACTCTTGATAGTTGTAGGCTTGCATATTCTCTATATCAAAACTAACAAATGAAGTGGGGGAGACAGTATGGGCTACTAGAAGTAAGTTAGGTAGTTTTGAGGAATTTAAGTTTTTTATAATGGCTTTGTTATTTCATATTAAACAATATATATACATATATACATATATATATATATATATATATATATATATATATATATATATATATATATATATATATATATCTTAAAGCATACGGGGCGGGGCGGGTACCCGCGGATATCAAAATTTAAAAACCGTACCCGCCCCGCGTTTAGCGGGTACCCTAGTTTTCGGGTTTTTCGGGTCGCGGGTTTTACGGGTATCGGTTTTTTCGGTTTCGGTTCACGCGGGGCAGGTCGGTTTCTCGGTTACTCGGTTTTTTTGAACACCCCTGGAATAAACCCTTTTTTTAATATATCCGGTCCAGCCCTTTAAAATAAACATCCATTCCAACTCCCGCGAAAGCAACAGAAGAAAATGGTTCAATTTCACGAGCATGTAGTCGCCGATCTCCTTGAGGATCCCACCGCCGGCGGTGGCCTCGTCGTTCTCTCTTCTGGCCTTGGCCTCCACAAACTAATCGCCTGTCTCCTCCACTTGCACCACACCTCAGAAGGCACTCTTCTGATCCTTTCCGCATCCCCTTCCCAGAAGCACTCCATCCTTACCTCCCTAAACCCTAACCCTAACAACGAAATCACCAATTCGCCGTCGGAGATCACTTCCGACCTCCCCGCTCATCATCGCCTTTCTCTCTACTCCTCCGGGAACGCTTTTTTCATCACTTCTCGTATTCTCATCGTCGATCTCCTCACTCGCCGCCTTCCTACATCTGCCGTGGCCGGAATTATCCTTCTCAATGCACATTCCTTATCGGAAACGTGTACGGAGGCTTTCATTGTAAGGATTCTCAGGTCTTCGAATAAGAATCTCTATGTTCGTGCGTTTTCGGACAAGCCTCATGCTATGGTCTCTGGATTCGCTAAGGCAGAGAGAACACTTAAATGCTTGTTTCTCAGGAAACTCCATCTGTGGCCCAGGTTTCAGGTATGGAAGTAATTGAGTACCTTACATGTCGAATTTCTCATTAGCCCAACCAGATGCTATTTTTTAGTCAAGATAATGTTTTTAATAATTCAAATTATACCTACAAACTTTTCGTAGAGTTCACTATCTAGATAGAATAAATATGCATTTGTCTTAGTATAATGTTTTTATAGTTCAACTGGAAGTTTTGATGTCCTGTATCAGGTATATGTATCAGAAGACCTAGAGAAGGATCCACCAGAAGTAGTGGACATCAGAGTTCCCATGTCTGCTTACATGGTGGGGATTCAGAAAGCAGTGATTGAGGTTATGGATGCTTGTTTGAAGGAGATGAGGAAGACGAACAAGGTTGATGTGGAGGATCTGACAGTGGAGAATGGCTTGTTTAAGTCATTTGATGAGATTGTGAGGCGTCAATTGGATCCAATTTGGCATACTCTGGGGAAGAAAACTAAGCAGCTTGTATCAGATTTGAAAACCTTGCGGAAGTTGCTAGATTATCTAGTTCGGTATGACTTAGCACATTCATGCTATGCTTTTATTAATTTTTAACACATTAAGTGGCATATATCTTATGAATATTAGAGACAGATGATCTGTTAGGTTCAGCTAACTGTTACTGCTGTACTGCAAATTGAAGCGTCTCTATAAGTCTCTTTTATCCTGCATCATTTTAGTTCTCTGTTAGCTGGTATCAGATGTTAAGATCCGAGTTTCTTTTATATGATTATTTTGGTTTAGGTATGATGCAGTGACTTATTTAAAGTATCTGGATTCATTGAGAGCATCAGAAAGTTTTCGCTCTGTATGGATATTTGCTGAGTCCAGTTATAAGATCTTTGAGTATGCGAAAAAACGGGTTTATCACTTTGGGAGGTCAAATCATGAAACTTTAACTGACCCAGCTAAGAGTGTGAAGTCCAAAAAGAGGAAGTTGGATGATAGTAACAAGGATAAAGAAGGTGAGGATTTTGTACGCTGTAGCTTAAAATGTTGATCTTTTTAGGGTTGATGTTTTTTTAGCTTGAATCCTTACAATTTCATGCAGAGTAAAAGTTCTCTAAATTTATTTTTAAAACAGGCCATGTTTTTTTTATTAGTTTCTAGTAAGTGTCACCATTTTGTTTGACTGTATAGATTCTCTGGTGACGAATGGTAATTCTATGGTAATTTTGGAGGAAGTCTTGGAAGAGGCACCAAAGTGGAAGGTCTTGCGTGTGAGTGAGTGAGTTCCACTTTTTGTTTCTGATATTTGAGATCATTATGTCTTCTATTGAAGTTTGAGGCATCTACCTGTGGATTTATTTTCTTATAACGACTTCCTCTAGAGCTACCTGCATGTGCGTATTGTGTTTTTGTATGTGTTGATCATTGGTTAATCTCATGTTTCCTTTTGTTTTACTTAATGCAGGAGGTTCTTGAAGAAATAAAAGCAGAAAGGGAAAAGCAAACTACATCAAGTGATGAATGTGATAGTGAAATTGATCAAGATAACAATGGCATTGTTTTGGTTGCATGCAAAGATGAACACTCTTGTTTGCAGCTTGAGGAGTGTATTACAAGCGACCCTAATAAGGTTTTCCTCATCACGTGACATATCTTTTACAAGCACACGCCGCATGTTCTAGTAGATTGTTTTTGCACGTATCCATGTTTTCTTCCATGTATAATTTGGTTTTAAGTTATATTCTAATTTGCTTCTTATCAAGGTTATGCGTGGAGAGTGGGAGAAATATTTGCTGAGCAAAGTGCAGTTGCATGCCCTACCAAAACGTAACAAGAAGAAACCCCAAAACCCTAAAGGTTTTGGAATACTTGACGGAGCAGTCACTTTGACATCTGGCAAGGGAGTAGAAGGTAGTAGTAGCATAGTGACACAAGAAAATAATGCACTTCTAGCAGCAGCGACTGAAATAAGCAAACGAGCTCAAAATGTTGTCGAAGTAGTAGACGATCCTCAAAATTGTGCGGCCAGTAAAGGACGAGGAAAAGGGAACTCAAAAGGCAAAAACAGGAAATCTTCAAAAAATATATCTCTGAAGAAAGATGATAAAAATAAAAAAATCGAGTTAGCATTCTCTAAAGAATCTGAGCAGTCTCCTGAGAATGAAGAACCCAAAAAAGTTGATGAAAATTCAACAATTGGCGGAAGTGTTCTCAAGAAGCATGTGGAAGGCAAACCAATATCTCCAGTGCATTTTTATGCTTATGAAAGTGGTCAGCAAGTACTTGACATTTTGAAGCCCTCTGCAATAGTTGTTTATCATCCTGACATTGCTTTTGTACGAGAAATAGAAGTATTTAAAGCTGAAAATCCCTTGAAAAAGGTCAAAGTATATTTTCTATTTTATGAAGATTCTACTGAAGTACAAAAGTTTGAGGCCAGTATACGTCGTGAAAATGGGGCATTTGAATCCCTGATAAGGCAGAAATCCATGATGATGCTGCCAGTTGATCAGGTTCAGTTATTTTGCATTGTGCTTAAAACCTTCTTTTTTTTTTCTTTTTCGGACGACATTGTCTTGAAATCTTTGTGATTTATAATAGTTACAACTCATTTATCTATTTTTTAGTATCTTTTTCATCTTTCACAATATATTTACCTACACTTTATGCTGTTTTTTAACATGTCAAAAATATCAGGTGGCTCATGGCCTCGGGTTGAATTCTGCCAATGAGACAGAATCTCCATCAAAACAAAATATGGTAACAAGGAAGGCAGGTGGACAGAAAGAAGCTAGCAAAGAGATGCAAGTATGCAATCTTATTGATTTCTTTTTTCTTTTTCTTTCAAGTTGACAAATACAGTATTTAAATATACAGAAATGTCTATTAAGCTCTTGCATCAACTGTTACAGGTCATAGTGGATATGAGGGAGTTCATGAGCAGCCTTCCAAATGTACTACATCAAAAGGGCATGAACATAATACCAGTTACTTTAGAAGTTGGAGATTACATTTTATCACCAATGATATGTGTAGAAAGAAAAAGCATACAAGATCTTTTTAGTAGCTTTGCATCAGGCCGACTTTACCACCAAGTTGAAATGATGGTGCGTTATTACCGAATACCTGTTCTTTTGATCGAGTTTTCACAAGACAAAAGCTTCTCGTTTCAGGTAAATTCTTACAAGTTAATCTTATTATGAAGAGGTGGTTGCATGTTTTCCTTGCATAGTTTTTTTGTAATACAAAATGGTAAATCTTGCAGTCAACAAATGAGATTAGTGATGATGTGACACCCCATAATATTATTTCAAAGCTGTCCCTGCTCGTTCTACATTTTCCTCGTTTGCGAATTGTGTGGTCTCGTAGCTTGCATGCAACTGCAGAAATTTTTGCTTCTCTTAAAATGAATCAAGATGAACCTGATGAAGCTAAGGCAACCAGAGTTGGAGTACCTTCAGAAGAAGGTGTTGTGGAAGATGATGTTAGGTAAAGGCCACTTGGTGGTTCATATGAAATACTACTGTTATCAGCATATGTTTGACTGATCAATGTTTAAATATGAAATTTTGTTTAAAACAGAGCTGAGAATTACAACACATCTGCTGTTGAGTTCTTAAGGCGGCTACCAGGGGTGACGGATTCAAACTACAGGGCCATAATGGATGGGTGCAGCAGCTTGGCGGAACTTGCCCTCCTTCCGCTGGAGAGACTCGCTGAACTAATGGGCGGTCAGAAATCCGCCAAGATTCTGAGGGACTTCCTTGATGCCAAGTATCCCACCTTGCTATAACTACAGTCTAGACAGAGGTATTATCTCAACCACCGCGTTTGTTGTAACATAAACGAGTGATTATTATTTATTGTACTTGTATTGTTCATTCCTTGGTTTAATTTCATCTATTTCATGTTCATTTTGTTAAAATATCATATCCTCTCTCGACCAGTGAATAAAAATGGTGGATGAACAATGGAAAACACAGAATTAGGTTAGTGGTCGAGTTAATACATGATCATGAGACGACTTAAACTTGACTACAGTTGAGAATAATGAATAACCCAACAATCCAAACCCATTCATGAGGAATGGGCTTCTGTGGAGGATGACGGTATCCAGAGGTGCAAAAAAAATCCGAATATCCGATTTTGTGCAAAAACTATCCGAACCGATTTTTTATAAAACCGTTTTTTTCTCAAACCGGAGCGGGTTTAACCGGTTTTATCCGATCCGATCCGGTTTTAATCCGATCCGAAACCGGTTAAACCGGTTACACTTTTGTCCGAGAAAATCCGGTTTTAATCCGTACGAAATCGGTTACACTTTTGTCCGAGAAAATCCGGTTACAATCCGAAAATCCGGTCAAAAAAAAACCCGAAAAAACCGGTCTGGATTTTATCCGATCCGGATCGGATTAAAATCCGAAGATGTGCACCTCTAACGGTATCCGAGTCAACAAATGACACATAATAATCCAAATCTAGAATGAACAGATGGTGAATATATGCTTTACCTAACTCGAATTCGTGATGGAGCTCCGATGGACATGGAGGAGATCCAATGGTGAATGAGTCTCTTGAGAGCTTTCTAATAAGGGAGCCATGTTTTAATAATCCAAATCCAAGTTGAACAGATGGTGAAGGGAAATATATTTTGAAAAGAAGAATAGAGTTTGAAAAGAAAAGTTAAAATAAAAAAATTTAGCTTATTTACGATACAAAGAGAAAAAACATAAAATTACATGAATACCAAGGAAAAAGACAATAAAGACAAAAATTCACCTTAATGAATCTGAGGTTCAAACCAATGATAAGGGTTGCTTTGGATGTCTCCTTGAATCTTTATCGTGTTTAATATTACTTTCATCTTTTATTACTTTCATCTTTCTGTGCTTCTTTGTATGTTCAATTCCAACTTTCTTCAAACCTACAAATTTTTGGTTTTTTTATTATGTGAAAGATCCGTGATGTTTGAGTTCGGGTTCAAGATTGGTTTAAGATGGTGATCTTTTGATCTAAAGATTCCATATCATAATAATAATAATAATAATAATAATAATAATAATAATAATAATAATAATAATATTTTAGTATTAGACATAAATTAAAGTTTTAATTGTCTGCAACCTCTACAACATGTTTCATAATACCATAAGTGGTAAGTTTTAAAATTTCAATATATAAAAGATAAATTTAAAATTATATATATATATATATAATATCAAAACACGTAACAAGTTAAATATATTATGGTAAATTAAATCGTAACAAGTTAAATTAGCGGGCCCACCTTTACCCGCTTGAACCTCCCCCTCTTAGAGTGCACGGAGTGGAATGAGTTTGTGGCGTGGATGGTGGTTTACCGCGCGGTGGTAAAAAAAATTCCACTACATGGCGCCGTTGTTCCCTACATGCGTGGATTCCTCTACATCGCCATATGTGGCGTGGTTTGCATTTTTGTGGGCCCAACTCAATTTCATGGCGGTAGCCTTTAGTATTGTAGTAGCTCACCTTTTGTAATTTCTTTTAGTTTTCTATTGAATTTTAATTGTTACTAGATATATGTGGTTTTATAAACTGATTGGGAGTGGTGGTTGGTAAAATTTTTGTTTATGTATTTTTATCTTTAAGAAATTTACTCTTTAAATTAATGACATTTATCATTTTTGTGATATTTTAAGTTTTAGAATCTTAAATGAGTTTTATATCTTTTTATTTTAAAAATGTTTGTTATATTTATTGAATAATAATTAAATTATATATGAAATTAATTAAAAAAAGGTGGGTCATCTAATTTGGTGTGGTAGGAAGTGACCACTACGGGTCTGTGTGATGAGTTAAGTAATGAGAGTGAAAAGCTGATGTGGCGATGTGGTGAGTGTGGTGGGAGGTAACCACTCCCACCACTCTTACCCGTTTGAAAGTTATCGCCGTAGCTTTAAAAAGTCGATTTCTCTCTTTTTTATTTTCCATTTTGTTTATAGTTTTACCATTTATAACGGTGAGAGTTATAGTTTCGGATTAAAGATAATTACTTTAGCCAATTATTATCCTCTCTCCGACCAGAGAATTCTCCGAACTCAATATAATATTGAGGAGATAAAGTACATGAATTTCATGGGAAATTTTTTATTGGATTATTTTCACTAGACTTGTTTAATTGGAAAATTCACAGTGCATTCATCTCTTATTAAAATTTCAATTTTGATAATCATTAATGATGAAAGTTGAACGATTAAATTTATTCTATAAAATAAAAAGTCATAATTATTTAGTAAATTTGATAGTATATTATTCTTGTTTCGATGCCTGTATAATTATACGGGTGGTCATAATTATTTATGTGAAAGTATTA
Organism: Pulicaria dysenterica; assembly: GCA_947179395.2. Taxonomy (NCBI): domain Eukaryota; kingdom Viridiplantae; phylum Streptophyta; class Magnoliopsida; order Asterales; family Asteraceae; genus Pulicaria; species Pulicaria dysenterica. Next base: position 109,149,943 of record OX359290.1, on the reverse strand, counting down.
TTTATATTCACTTAGCTAAATATATATTATTTTATGTGAACGGAAAAAGAGACCAATTAGAAATGTCTTTTAGAAAAAGTTATAATAACTATAATCGATAGAGAAAAATATTGGGTTAAAGCTACTAAATTCATGTAGTAACGTTTCCAAAATATTTCATCAAGTCACGTCAACTTTTATAACACATATACCTACTAAACTCACAAAAAATGTGTCATTATGTCCATTTTTAACCAGTAACTCTATTACAGGACAATAAAAAAACGCTTTCTTTTACTTAATTTTTTATATTTTGTCTATTCTTTTTGCAAATCCTTGTGGATAATAATTTAAACTTTCAAAGGACACGATGAATTGAAGGACATATAAGAAATAAGAATGTTATTCATATTTTTTATATGATAAATATAAAATAAAATATGTGTGTGATATGGGTTTAGAAAAATTGTAATACGATTTACTAGGTAATATTTAATTCTTTTAAAATCTTAATATTGAAATTGTGAAACTTTAGCTTTGAATACAAATCTAGACTATAAAGGTTAATTGACTACGAATGTGAATGAAGTTTTTATATGATAAAACAAATTTAGTTAAGTTTGATATAAGTTTAATGTATTAAATAATAATCAGATATAGTTGGTATCATTTATCCAAACATTTAAAATCGTAAATACTAAAATAAGAAGTTTGAAAAAATTTATCTTTATCTAATTCACATTAGTTTGACTTTAAAAAGTCAAAATCAAATTTCTAGAATTAAAGAAATGAACGGCTAAGATTAAATCTTATATTAAATAAAGGGTCCGGATCATTTAATAATTTTTTTCAAATTAGTCTTTTATATATATTAGAAGATGACTACCCGCATCCATCACGAGATGGGGTATGTGAGAGCCGGCCACGAGTGTGAAGACCATCACCCCTCTTCGTGTTGGGGGGGGGGGGGGGGGGGGCAACCATTGCGAGTGTGAGCGCCGATTTTTTTTTCTTGTGATGTGAAGCATGTGATGGATGCAGGGGTTTGTATAATGGAATGAGAGAATGGTAGAGGAATGATGTGACGCTGATGTGACGGGTAAAAAAGTAGGTAAAGCATGTAATAAATGCTGATGGTCTAAAAAAAAGTAAGCGCACATTGCGTTCCACATCCAAATGAAATTCTAATTCACTACAAAATTACGAATACATCATCAATCATCATAATTAAGGCAATTCACAACCAAACTCAAATCTTCTACTATAAATAAAAGACTATTTCGAAAAAATTTATTAAATGATCATGACCCTTCATTTAACATAATATTTAATCTTAGTCATTAAATTCTTTAATTTTAAAAAATTAATTTTGACCTTTTAGGTTAAACTAATATTTACCAATATGTATGTATATTAAATATTTGCTAATATATTTATTACTTCATTTGAAATTATTGGCATTATCTATTAACGTTTCCGTACATTGGATAATTGTTATAAAATATTGAAACCTTTATCTTCCAATAATCATTCTAATCCTTTGTTGTTAACCTATAAAATTATGAGATAACTATAACACATTGAACTATGCTTATGGAAATCATTAAAACTATATATAAATATATGGTAATAATAGAGAAGTATTTTACACTTTTAGTTATTTTTGTTGCATTCTAATCTGTGTTTCTTTTCATCATCATGGCAAAGTTTACTAAATTTAATTCTCTTGTAGAAATTGATGGAGAATTTGAAAACACCGGGTTCTCAAAGTTAATATTATATTGCTCTGGAAGTCATATTACCACAACAATAATATGTTAAATTTTGCAAGCAAATATATTATACTAATAAATGAGAAGGTACACATCTTATAATGAGTTATATCATCTTTATTTATGTATACCCATTTAAAAAACAATTAGCGTGGCATCCAAAGAAATGTTACAAAAAGTTTGATTTGATATGTAATACAAATACTATTCGTGGTTTGTGTTTATTACCATTTTACAATAAGTTTTTCGCATCCCGTGTATATTACATGATTTTCCTCTCTAATATAAACAATATTTTTTAATTACGTTAATTACTATTTTATATAGATATTTAATTATACTTTTTATATATGTTATTTATACTCGTCCGTGTAATACACGGGTCACTTATCTAGTATAATTAATAAAAGATGGAATTTCATAGAACATGCACTCAATATATAAATATTTCAGTTTCTTCTTCCAATTAAGTATCATAATTAAATCATAATGAAGTAATTAATTACATAATTGATTAATTAGCAGGTGCAGACGGACAAGGGAATCGGCATTCGCAAACCCAGAAACTCTTGCAATGTCCGCTGGCTCCAATTCCGATTCTTGATTTACAAGTGTTATCGCAAGTACTACCTCTACAAAATCCTGTGATTAATGTAAAATCTCTTTTGCATATCGGGATCGGTTGTGCCTTCGATATCTCACTTCCTGCATATGCATGCATGCACTACGACTACGTTAATTAATTAATTAATTATATATATATATATATATATATATATATATATATATATATAGTTCGTGGATCAATGAAGAAGTTTTTTGGGAGAGAAGTCTAGGAAGCAAGGAGGAGATGACACATGTCCCCATCTTGTGTCTTTCCCCCTAAAACTTTAACATACCATAACTTTTATATACTAAAGTTTTTTTTAAAAAAAATTGCACCACTTTAAAGATAAAATTATGCTCTTTCATTTGATACTAGTATTGCATATTTTAATTTTTTTGAACTATGTTGCACAATATTAAACTGTGTTGCACCAATTTCGCACTGTAATTCATATCACTATGTTGCACATATTTTGCGCTCTATTACACAACTTTACACTATTTTACACAACATTAATATGTTGCACAGCATTCGCACTGTGTTGCACATCAAATACACAGTTTTTCTATTTTTTTCACTATTTTGACCCTAGTTTTGAACAAGATCGAGTTTGATTCGTCAAAAACTTAAAACATAAAAGTTGTAGAGCTTAGTGCACACTTTCTACAGTTTTTCGAATCATTTAAAACGGATGTAGTATGAGCAAGATACGAATTTTTTGGTTTTTTTCTATTTTTTTCAACAATTTGACCGTAATTTTGACCAAGATCGAGTTTGATTCGTCAAAAACTTAAAAAATAAAAGTTATAGATCTTGATGTATACTTTCTACAGTTTTTTGAATCACCCAAAAAAAACATGCAACACAGTTTAAAAAACGTGCAACACAGTAAAAAGACGTGCAACACAGTTCCGAAGCTGTGCAACAAATTAACGTTGTGTATATAGTGTAAAAGTTGTGTAACACAGCACCAAATGCGTGCACCAAAGTAATATGCCTTATAGTACGAAATTGGTGCAACACAGTGTAAATTTTGTGCAACATAGTTCAAAAAAAATAAAAAATAAAAAAATATATGCAAGACTGGTATCAAATGAAAGAGCATAATTTTATCTTTTTAATGGTGCAATTTTTTTTTAAAAAAAGTTTACTATATAAAAGTTATGATTGGTTAAAGTTTGAAGGGGTATTGAGTTTTTTTACTCAGCCCACTCTCCTTTCAGGAGAGTGGCTGCCACTCACGCGCGTAATGACTTAAATACCCCTCCAGCCACTTTTTTTAGTGCCCCTCCCACTTAAAGTTCATTTTATTTACTAAAATGCCACTAATCATCCTAACCTTAGATTAAATTTGATCAAAGGCCTAGATTGCTTCCTAGGCTTCTCATTTTTAATTCCTTCTTCCTATATCCCTACCCTATATATATATATATATATATATATATATATATATATATATATATATATATATATATATATATATATATATATATGCAAATTAAAAACAACACAAAACTACGTACCTACTTGTGATCATCGATCAATTAATTAATACGTAATTAATTTTAGTTCAAGAAATTAGAAAATACATACCAAAAGCAAGGAAGCTCACAAGCACAAGTATGGCGAAAACTTGGATGTTCTTCATCGTTGATTTGTAGTTTGTGAAGAATGAAATGAAACTGGAATTTATAGACATACAAAGTTACAAACCATTAATTTATATTCACAGAAACGTATAAAACTTTAATTAAATGCAATACCATAATAACCTTTTTTTATCGTTATTATTAATAATTGCAGTTATAACTTATTAATACAAGCGATCAAATCATATTTTAAAATAATATATTTTTTAAATTCTAATTACGTCACCAAGTTATAAAACTTGCTAAGTAGTTGATTATAATTTGTTTATATTAAGTTTACTCGTAAAATATAAAAACATAAGTAAATGTAAACTTATTAAGTTTATTCGTAAAATGTAAAGATATAAGTTAATGTAAACTAGCTTATTAAGTTTAATTTGTTTTAGTTATTTATAATTTATAGTAGTGAATATATATATATACTAATGCACAATATCACTAAATAATAGGTAGGAGTTAGAATGTATTGTTGTTTCTTAACTAGTATATATAGGAGAATATTGATAATAAAAGTCTTTAAAGGCTATGAATAAAAATAAAAAAAGAAATAAAGTTATCATTTTTAAAAATTGATATTATGAAATAATGTTATCATTTTGTTAGTTTTTTTAATAATAAATTAAAATTTATAATATCTTTTTATACAAAATTGAAATTTACAATTTTTTATTACAAATTAAAAGTTAGAGTTAATTACAAAAATGGTCCCTGTAATTGTTATAAAATTTCGTTTTTTGGTATTTAACTTTAAAAATTACAAAAATAATCATTGTGGTTGTCCTTTTGTTTCATTTTGAGTCCTTTAAACTAACTACCATTAAATTTGACAATTAGTCAAAGGATATTTTTATCTTTTTGTATTTTGTCCATGTTACCAAACATGATTTACAATTTCTTATAAATTAATTTATTATTTATTTAGTAAACATTATTACAAGATTAAAAAAGAAAAACAGTAACCAAACCACCCGTAGCCCTGCAACCACCACCGTCAGTTCATATACAACCACCATGTTCCGATACATCAATGTGTTACAAATCTCAAATCGAAGAACAATAAACCCACAAAACAAATCAATTTTAGTAATCCATTTTGTTTCAAACAAATAATCAATTTATAGATCAATTACAAAATCCCAATCAAGATCAATCAGGGAAGCACATACTGGGTTTGCATATGTAATTAAACCCTAAATTGTTTGAACATGTTAAGATTGTGAAAATGAAATCAAATACATTAACAAAATCTATAGATGAATATAGAAGCAAAATCAAATTTAAGGAAGGTGTTTACTTTATACAATAATCCAAGTACGTCGTTTGTTCTCCGATGAATTCATAAACCCCTTGACAGTGCTGATATCCTTCATATTCGACTTTGTCAACAGGATTCAAATGGCTTCTCTACTATGACGAAACCAATCGTTTATATGGACCAGTGGTGGTTCTTGGTTTCAAAATCTACGTACCGGTGGTACTCATTTGATTTCCACATTCTTGGAGACATAAAAGCAGATTTTAGATTTGCTTCAGATTTGCTACGATATCCCCATTCTCTGATTTAGGGCTTTTAGAGGAAGATAGAGACGGTGGACCATCGGTGGTGGTGGTGGTGGTGGTGAGAAGGTGGTCCAACAGTAGTGGTGATGTCTGGTGTTGTTGGCGTCAGCCGACAAATGGAGCTGTTGTGGTGGTAGTGCAATTGTGGCGATAGATGGTGGCGTCGATGATGTTGGCGTCAGTCGGCGAATGAAGCGTAATGGTGGTGGTAATGTGTCCGTGTTGATTGATGGTGGCGTCGATAGTGGTGGTGGTGTCCGGTGATGCGTCGGGCGGTGAGATGGTGACGTCAGAGGCAAGAGTAAGATGGTTGTGACGACGGCGGTAAGAGTGAGGCGGTGGTGGTGTCCGGCGAATCAATGGCAGATGGGTATCTGTTGATCGAAGAGATAGAGGGAGAGAGATTGAGATGAGGGTGTTTGGTGGATATAAGAAAGAGATGGAGATATAATAGTTGTGTTTGTTTGTATTATGGAATAGGGACATTCTTGAAAGGAGAGTAGTGTTTGGTAATATGGATATATTGGAAATTGACCAAAATACCCACTATTAACTACCGTTAAGTGGGTATTTTGGTGTTTACTTTATACAATAATCCAAGTACGTCGTTTGTTCTCCGATGAATTCATAAACCCCTTGACAGTGCTGATATCCTTCATATTCGGCTTTGTCAACAGGATTCAAATGGCTTCTCTACTATGACGAAACCAATGGTGTATATGGACCAGTGGTGGTTCTTGGTTTCAAAATCTACGTACCGGTGGTACTCATTTGATTTCCACATTCTTGGAGACATAAAAGTAGATTTTAGATCTGCTTCAGATTTGCTACGATATCCCCATTCTCTGATTTAGGGCTTTTAGAGGAAGATAGAGACGGTGGACCATCGGTGGTGGTGGTGGTGGTGGTGGTGAGAAGGTGGTCCAACAGTAGTGGTGATGTCTGGTGTTGTTGGCGTCGGTCGGCAAATGGAGTTGTTGTGGTGGTAGTGCAATTGTGGCGATAGATGGTGGCGTCGATGATGTTGGCGTCAGTCGGCGAATGAAGCGTAATGGTGGTGGTAATGTGTCCGTGTTGATTGATGGTGGCGTCGATAGTGGTGGTGGTGTCCGGTGATGCGTCAGGCGGTGAGATGGTGACGTCAGAGGCAAGAGTAAGATGGTTGTGACGCCGGCGGTAAGAGTGAGGCGGTGGTGGTGTCCGGCGAATCAATGGCAGATGGGTATCTGTTGATCGAAGAGATAGAGGGAGAGAGATTGAGATGAGGGTGTTTGGTGGATATAAGAAAGAGATGGAGATATAATAGTTGTGTTTGTTTGTATTATGGAATAGGGACATTCTTGAAAGGAGAGTAGTGTTTGGTAATATGGATATATTGGAAATTGACCAAAATACCCACTATTAACTACCGTTAAGTGGGTATTTTGGTGTTTACTTTATACAATAATCCAAGTACGTCGTTTGTTCTCCGATGAATTCATAAACCCCTTGACAGTGCTGGTATCCTTCATATTCGGCTTTGTCAACAGGATTCAAATGGCTTCTCTACTATGACGAAACCAATGGTGTATATGGACCAGTGGTGGTTCTTGGTTTCAAAATCTACGTACCGGTGGTACTCATTTGATTTCCACATTCTTGGAGACATAAAAGTAGATTTTAGATCTGCTTCAGATTTGCTACGATATCCCCATTCTCTGATTTAGGGCTTTTAGAGGAAGATAGAGACGGTGGACCATCGGTGGTGGTGGTGGTGGTGGTGGTGAGAAGGTGGTCCAACAGTAGTGGTGATGTCTGGTGTTGTTGGCGTCAGCCGACAAATGGAGCTGTTGTGGTGGTAGTGCAATTGTGGCGATAGATGGTGGCGTCGATGATGTTGGCGTCAGTCGGCGAATGAAGCGTAATGGTGGTGGTAATGTGTCCGTGTTGATTGATGGTGGCGTCGATAGTGGTGGTGGTGTCCGGTGATGCGTCGGGCGGTGAGATGGTGACGTCAGAGGCAAGAGTAAGATGGTTGTGACGCCGGCGGTAAGAGTGAGGCGGTGGTGGTGTCCGGCGAATCAATGGCAGATGGGTATCTGTTGATCGAAGAGATAGAGGGAGAGAGATTGAGATGAGGGTGTTTGGTGGATATAAGAAAGAGATGGAGATATAATAGTTGTGTTTGTTTGTATTATGGAATAGGGACATTCTTGAAAGGAGAGTAGTGTTTGGTAATATGGATATATTGGAAATTGACCAAAATACCCACTATTAACTACCGTTAAGTGGGTATTTTGGTGTTTACTTTATACAATAATCCAAGTACGTCGTTTGTTCTCCGATGAATTCATAAACCCCTTGACAGTGCTGATATCCTTCATATTCGGCTTTGTCAACAGGATTCAAATGGCTTCTCTACTATGACGAAACCAATGGTGTATATGGACCAGTGGTGGTTCTTGGTTTCAAAATCTACGTACCGGTGGTACTCATTTGATTTCCACATTCTTGGAGACATAAAAGTAGATTTTAGATCTGCTTCAGATTTGCTACGATATCCCCATTCTCTGATTTAGGGCTTTTAGAGGAAGATAGAGACGGTGGACCATCGGTGGTGGTGGTGGTGGTGGTGGTGAGAAGGTGGTCCAACAGTAGTGGTGATGTCTGGTGTTGTTGGCGTCGGCCGGCAAATGGAGCTGTTGTGGTGGTAGTGCAATTGTGGCGATAGATGGTGGCGTCGATGATGTTGGCGTCAGTCGGCGAATGAAGCGTAATGGTGGTGGTAATGTGTCCGTGTTGATTGATGGTGGCGTCGATAGTGGTGGTGGTGTCCGGTGATGCGTCAGGCGGTGAGATGGTGACGTCAGAGGCAAGAGTAAGATGGTTGTGACGCCGGCGGTAAGAGTGAGGCGGTGGTGGTGTCCGGCGAATCAATGGCAGATGGGTATCTGTTGATCGAAGAGATAGAGGGAGAGAGATTGAGATGAGGGTGTTTGGTGGATATAAGAAAGAGATGGAGATATAATAGTTGTGTTTGTTTGTATTATGGAATAGGGACATTCTTGAAAGGAGAGTAGTGTTTGGTAATATGGATATATTGGAAATTGACCAAAATACCCACTTAACGGTAGTTAGTGTAAAGGACCCAAAGTGAAACAAGGTAATAACCACAATGACTATTTTTGTAATTTTAAAGTTAAGGGACTAAAAGTGAAATTTCATAACAACCACAGAGACAATTTTTATAATTAATCCTAAAAGTTATAATTATTTCTCTGCATAAAAAAATAAATGTAATATTTATTGACAAATTTTGATATATATATTACTTTTTTCGACTATTCGACCCATTAAAAATAATGTAGCAAAACCAATGCAACCTAGCCTATTAATTTAAGTAGTAGAGGTGAGAGTTACCTAGCCTATCAATGTACCTTATTCACTTTCTTTAATTGTAAATTATGTGATGGTTAATTTAGGACGAAGTGGACACATGACATCATTTGTAAACGAACTCGTATTGAGCTTCAAATGCCTCATCACGAGCTGTTTGTTAGTTATAGCTATTGCAGGTCACCTATAAATTCCTTATGATTGATTTGCTCGTTATTCTAATCACGAGCCTTCCGCATTGTCAACCACTTTTTTTTTCTTTTTTTTTCAACTAATAGAAATCAAGATAAATAATTTTATATGAGTCATGTTAGTAATATTATATAATAATGATAAATAAACCGGTTTGGATAAGTCTTTAAATCGTGCATATCAATTTTTCTAGAGGACTTCCTCAAACCAAGTTTGTATCTTTTTATAAATTAACCAATAACCACCGAAAAGTAGTTCTCCAATTACATGGCAAAAGTTGTGTCATTTTGCGGGGAAAACAAGAGTTGTGTACTGGATCATTTGAAAATATTGTTCGGGTTAGGACGCCGCTCCTAGACCCTAGCGACGGGCGCCTCCCCTCGACCCCCGCTTATTTACTTGGGAGCGGGAACTTAACTAGGGGGCGACATGCCCTTGACCATCGCCCTTATTATTACTGTATTCAATTAACTAAAATGAATTTGCACTCACACCATTAACTCATATTAGTTTAATATGAAAACCATTATAATCTCAAGTAACCACAAGTACCTAAAATATAACTAATGACATTAAAATCATCAACATATCTGATGCATGTTATGACTTTAGATTGTTGATTTAGTGATGTTGACATAACAAATAATGTTATTAGTGATGAGTGTTTTGCTTGTGGATGCTTTTAAAGAAGATATATATATTTTGGAAAATAGTATTTTCTTTTACTAAATCTACCTACTAACTTCTAACTAACTAGATGATAATATGTGTAATACATTAATTTTTATTCTCTATTTTTTCTTGATTTAGCAGTTGTTTTAATTTTATAACTAAAAAAATAAAATTACAAGACAAAACGAAATTTGTAGGAAAATTGTAAAATGAGTCAACGATTAATAAACACTACTCCGTATTTATTGTGAAAAATCTATTCTTGGTTTACGACCGTTTTTGATAGAGCCAAGAAATTGACAAGGATAACGGCAAAATTTTACAATTTAACTCGACGCTAATGAATTCTTTCAAATTTTTAATAAAATAAAATTATGAATTACATGAATACAATAGATATAGAGACGAAAATAGGGTTAGAGTTGGGGGATTGCATTTCCCGTTCATATCTCTCGAGTCTCGATCTTCTCCATCTCAATTCCCATTCCTATCTCCGTCGGGGAGTTAGAATTGTATCTTTATCCATGTTTTTGTCAGGTGTAGGTGATTCCACGAGGAATCATGTTGTGTACAAGACCAAAATTTTAAATATATATAAATTTTATATAAATCTGAAAATTAGAAATCCAACATAATGATTCACATAAAAGATTAATCAATCAAATTCTTAATATTTCCTGTCAACATTACTTTAAACATTACGTTAAATACCTAGTCAATCAAACTAAAACCCGAGTACCACTACTAACCACCTTTTACTTTTTACACGACAAAAACCAACGTGACAAGCTCACACCAACGATCACGCTGTAATCGACCATCACACTATAGTATAACGCCGACCACTTCACCCCCTCTTAAAATCAACAAATTAGAAAAAAAGATACAAAAATTTGGAATCCAAATTATTAAATACTTAGAGGGATGAAATTGTACTCTATATATATCATAATTTAATTACATATAATAATATAATATATTATATAATATAATACATACATTTTGAAGAAAAAAAAATTGTCATTTAGTGTTTTTTGTCTTCTTATGCAACATGATGATGATTTTACTATTATTATTAATATTATATTATTTTTATAATTATAATTATAATTATAATTATTATAATAATAATAATTATTATTATTATATTATTATTATTATTATTGTTGTTGTTATTGTTATATTCTTATTGTTGTTATTGTTGTTAGTAAATAGACATATATTTTATATTTCATCTCTTATTATCAAAACCTATTACTATTATTATATTTTATTATTCATATTAAAAACAATTTAATTTAATTCAATAATTATTTATATTAATATTAGTGGATGAAGTCAAGGCTAAAATTTCGAAGCTATTTAAATTATTTTTATAAAGTCGTTTAGACGCATTTCATTAAAATTAAAATAACAATATAATATTACACAAAAAAATTGTCATTTAGTGGTTTTTGTCTTCTTATTCAACTTGATGATGATATTACTATTATTATTATATTATTATTATTATTATTATTATTATTATTATATTATTATTATTATTATTATTATTATTATTATTATTATTAATATAATTATAATTATTGTAATTGTTATATTCTTATTGTTATTATTGTTGTTATTAAATAGACATATATTTTATATTTCATCTCTTATTATCAAAACCTATTACTATTATTATATTTTATTATTTATATAAAAAATAATTTAATTTAATTCAATAGTTATTTATATTAATATTAGTGGTTGAAGTCAAGGCTAAAATTTCGAAGCTATTTAAAATATTTTTATATAGTCGTTTAGGCATATTTCATTAAAATTAAAGTAACAATATAATATTACAGTAAATGAGATACTATTTTTACCCCGCTGTGAAGCGCGGGTAATTTTTACTTGTTACATACTTTTAGGTAACTATTTTGTTGGGGAGTTGATTATGTTGAGGCGGTGGACAAGAGTATCTGCAACGACAAACATAAAAACTCTTGCAATGTCCATAAGCTCCATCGCCAAATTTGGATTTGCATGTGTTATTACATTTGTTGTGGTTGCAAAATCCTGGAACTATTATGATTTTCTTTTCGCATATAGGTAGATATGCCTTTGATCTCTCACATCCTGTAATTAATTTTTACAAACAAAAAATAAAATGTGAAATCAATATTTTTATTAAATAATAATTAATAATTCTAAAAAATTGCTTTTTTAAAACAAATAATTTTCATTTCATTACATATGATAAGAAAATTACCAAAAGCCAGGAAGCTCAGAAACACAAAGGTGACCACAATTGAGATGTTCTTCATGATCAATATGTGATTTGTTGAATGTGAGAAGTTTGACCATACTAAGGTTGAATTTATAGTCACTAAAGCCATTATTGCTCTTTATTGCATATTTGAAACTATGCTCCCTAGTTATCTTGTTTTTCAACCTATTATATGGTGTTTTTCTTTTTATAGAATAGAAAACATATATGTACATAAGAGTTTACTATATATAGAGTATGTTTTGAAAGGTTGTGTGAGGGGAGTTGAAAGAGGTGAGTTCCAAATAATGTTCCATGCTAAAAGGCAATAAACTTTTGACTAATTAAACTATTATTGTGTACAATTAATATATATCTTCTTAGTATAAACTTTTTAAAACCTACATTGTATGCAACTAACCTTTTATAACTCGTAATAAACAAGTTTAGACGATTTTTTTAGGTTATTATTATATTTTTTAAGATTAATTTACACATATTTTTGAAGATGTTTATAATGCTCTTGAAGGTATTCATCATATTTATCATGTTCTTCAATCATACACATATATTAGCACATAAACAAACCAAAAAATATATGATTCCTAAGTAAAAAACTCAAACTATAACATATAAACTGGTTTGAATTAAGGTTCATCATCATTTTGCAAATTGAAGGATCTCATTAGTACATTTTGCAAATCAAATTGCTAAGGTTCAAGATGTTAGGTTTTCAACAAATGAAGATGTTAGAGTGCAAGGTGTGGGAGTGGGGTGGGGTGGAGTGTGTGGTGAAGTGACTATCACTTGTTTAAAAGTAGTATGGTAGGTTGATAGTACGTTGGCCTAAATTAAGTTTATCACTCTTTCTTTTTAATTTTAGTGGTAATTAGTATTAAGTGGATCTCAAAATTTGATGTGGTGAAGAGTGACCACTACGAAGCTGAGTGATGAACTGGTATGTGAAAAAAATTGATGTGTCAATATGATAAGTGTGATGAAGTGTTACTACTCCCGTCACTTTAGAGTTTCATTGTTTCTTTCTTCTATCCTCAATCATTTTCCTGATTTGAAAACACCAACCTTTAATACAATGTGGTAGAATAATTAAAAACTCCGATAACATTTTCTAATATCATATGTTACCTGTTAGAACCTAGAGGGGGGGTGAATAGGTTATTTTACTTAGTTTACTAATTTTTCACAAATAAAATTTGTAAGTTGTGTATAGAAGATTTTTCTTGAAGTTTATAACACAACAAATATATATATACTTGAAATAAAGAGAGTAAGGGTAGAGAGATATCACCAAGAGTAGACAAGAGATTTATAGTGGTTCATGCAAGTGTTAACAAACTTGCACTACATCCACTCCTTGGCCTTACCCACCAAGAGTTTGCTCCACTAGCTTCTCTCTTTGAAAGTAGAGATAAACCTTTTACATTTCTCTTTTTCACTTGCAAGAATTAACACTTCAAACTTGCAAGTAAGGTAAAGATAACCTTGCTTCACTCTAATTCTAAAGGCTAGAGTTAATCATTACTTCACTCTAATTTGAAAGGTTAGAGTTGATTCTTACTTCTCTCTAATTCTAAAGGCTAGAGATGATCCTTACTTCACTCTAATTTGGAAGACTAGAGTTGATCCTTACACTATTACAATATATATGAATGATGTTGTAATGTTTGAACTTTGATGGCTTTCACTCTTGCTTGGATCTTGATCTTGAAAGATTTAATAATTTCAAAGTATATGAGCTCACAAAATATGAATATATGTTCTATGTTTTTGTTGTGCAAGAGGTTAGTAATGAATGAGGTTTGAGTTGGTTTATATAAGGAAAAAGGAGTGAGCTCAAAAAGTGTCCAGACATCTCACGGTTTTATCCACGGTCGACCGTGGCTAAAACCGTCATCTTCCTGGAACTTTTTGAGTCTTTCAATTATAGACGTTGGACTTTATTTCAAACCACACTCAACTTATTTTTACCATAAAAATCAACTAAAAAGTAGATGTTCAAAAGGTTGGTTGATTCCATACTTCTAATGTTTGAATTTAAACACAAAAATGGAAGTTTTGAAACCAATACACAAAGCATGTTGGAATTTTACCCCTTTGGGAGATTCCTTTGCTAAAAATGGTTGTGTATTGTTTCAAAGTGGGATTGTGTTTGGTATTTTCTAAAATGGGAAGTCATAGATTAACTCAACTAACACAAATAAGTTTATAAAAAATATTTGTCCATTTTTATAAAACTTTTTATAAAAATGATTTTATAAAGACTTAAACTTATTTGATTATTTTATTTGTAAGCTCATATAATTTGAACTCTTGTTTGTAGATATCTTCGTCATCGGCTTTGAAGATATCATCTTTACTTTTTGAGTACGAGTTCGGTTGACTTGAAGAAGAACAATATTTAAGAGTTGTGAGCTGAGCAGCGACGGTTGATTCACGGTCGACCGTGGGATCAACCGTGACGGTTCCTTTATCTTGATTTCTTCTTTTCTTGTTGAATTGAAGTCTTCAATTATTTGTTCTTCACTTGATCATTATTTTAGGTTTGTTGATCTTTAAAGAATGTAGCATATGAACATATGAATAAATTTGATAAGCAATAATATTACTTGTTCATATTTTTATCATCATCAAAATAAGGAGTGCATTTCTTAATGTGTGACTATGTATGCACTAACATATACTACAAATTAGCAATTACAGAAAATTGATAAGTTTAAGAAAATCTGATGTATAATTCTTGAAAAATATAATTTAATTGTATATAATGGTAGTTAATGAAACAAAGTTGGCTATGTTTTTATGTATTTTACACATCCTTGTTTATATAGTTTATACAAATATTTTTCAAAAACATGTTAAATGATACTTAGGTAACTTTATTTATCGAATATATTCATGCCTAGATTGTTGATATTTATGTCTCTAAAGGACAAGTCTTTCAAAATCAGGGGCCAAAGTTGTCTAGAAGCCTAACTTATATTCAATGGGTATAAAGCCCGTTTCGAGGCTATGTATTTGTGACTTGTGAGTATCAAGAATTTTTCCTCGCGTTCCTTTTGTTTTGTGACTCACCAAATGACCAAATCATCGTTTAAGATTTGTTTATAATCTCCTTTTCAAACTTGTAAATACCGGAGTATTATTAATTAATAGCATCGTATACGCGTAATACTGCGCTAGCGAATAGTTTTTGTTTTACAATATGTCACTTTATTGAATGAAAAATGATATCTTATTCGCGAATGACATAAAAAAGTTTTCTTAGGTAACATGTCCATTTTTTTCAATTTTTTTTTACTTGCATCAGCATTTTATTAATTTTAAAAATAAATTCTAAAACACATTAAAATAAGCAAAAGTATTTATATTTATGAAATAAGGAGAGATGTGAATAATATTTTGGAGCTTGTGTTGATATAGGTGGATAATTGTGTTTGTGTGAGAGTATATATTTTAAATGAATAAAAAATTTAAGTAAATTAAGAGAGTGTGAAATGGTTAAAAATTGAGTGGATGAGATTAATTTAAATATAATAGAAGATCAAGATGTTGTTTTGATTAAATTTCAAGAACTCTTAAATTTAAAGAGGTGAAAAAGTGCTAAATGGTTTATATAGTAGTATAGATATACATAGTTAATTGATTATTGGTACTTGTTTTTCATCTTTTAAATATTTTATGTAAATATATATAGTGGCTGGTCCAATAATTTTTCCATTATGGGTACCCACTGGCGGACTTATGTTATAGAGTGGGTATGCACTTGCATACCCTTCAAAAAAACTCCTAGTGTTATATTTAAAAAAAATTTGTAAAAATAGTTGATCTAAGTTAAATTTTTATAAAGTGCATACTCTCAAATAAATTTTAAATCCGTCACTAGAATACCGTTTATTAAAAACAGTTAGACAGCGTAGATGATGAATAAAAGTATATTGTGGGATAACGAGTCAAATGATAATTGTTTGGTAGTCAAATAAATCCAACTGATTTTGCTTTAATTTAGAAAATTTAAAGAGATTTTTTTCACAAGTATAAAAAAACTTGTCATTTTATCTTCTAATATAAATAATAAATAATAACATAAATAAAATTTTCAGATAATCCAAGTATTAACATGGATAAATGATTATAATAATTATACATGGATCATTCATTTTTTAAATTGAAATCAAATTTTGATTTTTTCTTTTAGTACGAGAGCTAAACATGATATATGTTCCTTTTGGTACGACCCGTTTTCTTTGACACAACCGACCGACACAGTCTCCTTTACCGGGCATGTCTGTGTCAATTACCTGATAGAGCACAATAACAACAACAACGGAAATAGCTACAAATTTGATATAAAACTCAGACAAAAATGATTTATCCTCCTACTTCATCTTCCTACTTACCACAACATGACATGTGTACTCTACTAATTCTTTTCTTCATCTCCTCCATTGAATTTGACACTTGTATTAATCTTGTGAGTAAGAGGATAAGTAGAAGGATACATCATCTCTCAAACTCATATCTTTCCATCAAAATTATCATAAAAATGTTTCCGGATTAACTCTAAGGTCTACTTCCCTAAATTTGTCCATAAATATGACATGCATTATAATCATGAAGAGACATTTCGTCATTAACCCAAATGAACATTCAATAATCAATAATACCGTTGTTCAAAAACAAAAATAAAAAACATTTAAGAACACCGATTAAAGAAGACTAATCTTAAATCTTTAGATTTGAATCTTGATGATATTTATACACTGAAAATTTGCTAATGTGCTTCCAAAACCATCATGCAATGCATAACAGCATAAGGTTTTATCCAAGCTTAAAACTTCAATATATAAGCGCTCCTTCTCTCTAATTACTGGCCCAATTGCAATACATAATAATAAATTAAATATACTTCAATAATAAATATATAGTCGGCAACTACTCGGCCGCCTTAAAAAATTAATCTTTATTTCTTTATGTAGACAAAATGGCAAACCCTTTCATCAGTTAGCCCACCGGCAACCAACTTAACCAAGCGTTAAAATAAATATTTTTTTAATAACTCTTAAATCTACTATCTAAATCTACTTAATATATGTTCACGACAGGATTTGAATCTATAATCTTAGATCATAATCACATCAAATCTATACTACCCCATATCACTATACTAGAAAACTTGGATACAAAAATTAATTGAACCTGTGTCAGGTAAAAATACACACACACACACACACACACACACATATATATATATATATATATATATATATATATATATATATATATATATATATATATATATAGACAAAAGTTCATGCGAGAACCGCGAAAACCAATCTAAGTCGTCCAATTCTTCATCCTTCAATGTCATTGCCCACCCATGAATTCCTCACATGCACCCTGTCACACCCTATCACTCCACGCTCTCCATCCATGATACTTCACATATCCAAGGAACGGCTGAGATTGGTTCTCGCGGTTCTCGCACTAACAACGGTTCTCGCATGAACCCTCCCCTATATATATATATAACATAAATACTTTCATTTTTTGTTTTGCTTTAATTTATAATAACAGTGATCTATACATATGTTATGTGGCATAAAATCTGATAAGATGCAGCATTTTATAACTCGTATTTAATTAATATAAATATTTGTTGTTATAATTATTAGCCTAAACAAATTAAATGTTTCCTAGTTCAGTAGTTCCAAGTGCAATACTAAGATATTAGTAGCCTAACCAATATTTCGTAGATTCTTATTATTTTATTTAAATTCTTGTTCATGTTATTATTATATATTGTTGGCAACTTGGCTCGCTTTTGATGTTACATTGTTGTTACTAAAATACAATATCTATTGTTAATATTTTATAACTAGTTTATTTTGTTTCTAACGGGTGCTTTTTACCCGCGCGTTGCGGCGGTGTTTTAGCATAAACGAAATATAAAAATAATATTAAGCACAAATGTTAAAATAAAACGGGAAAAAGTTTAAAACATCACATTCGGCGTCTTTATCTCTTTGTTATGTTTTACTATATAATGTTTGGTGCAAGTTTAAATATACATATTTGTACCTAGTAATTTTCATATATCTTTTAATGTAAAAAATAACGCAATACAACCTTTATTAAAAAAAATAAATTTTCTTATATTAGATCACAGAAAATATAAATACTATTTTATGATAAATTTTGTATCTTATTGTACACATTTTAAATAAATAGTGATCCAAATACTTTTAAGAAAAAAGCAAAATTCCGGTTCATAAATATATGAATGTATAACTACATAGATAGGATAAGTCTTAGTCCATGTATGCGTAAAAACGACAATATCGTATATAAATGTTAATTATTTTATATTTTAATCCAAATACATAAAGTAATTAAAAATACATATAAAGTTAGCTTTTACATAAAGATAAACTTTAATATTTTATTTAAATTAAATTATATTTTAATGTAGTTGTCAAATTTATTCCTAGCTTATAATATAATTGTAAAACAAAAAATTAAAGAAAAATAGATTTGGCATGCTGAAAGGGAAAGATTAGATAGTGATGAATAATAAGGAGCTGCCAAGCTGCCTAGTGTTGAACCCTGGTTTTTACCATTACCTCAAAACCAATTAACCACTCCGTCAAAGGGTTTCTTATAAACTTCTTTCAGGTTTTACTCTTATATAATATCTTTAGCATAAAAGGGCAAAATTGTTACTCTTCATTTGTGTGTGTTACACCGGAATGGCCGTAGGTAATAATCGAATGGCTGAAGATTAATGTTAGAGATATTGGAAGGTGGTGGTTTGGAAAAACAAAAAGAACATTCAAATTTTAATATAAACGATCATGTATAAATTTTTTGAAATATCATTGATTTTAAAAAACGAATCAATTTAAATAAAATGACTAATTATTTAACTAAAAAAATTATAGAATTGTAAAAACAAATAATAGAAAAATTAATTTAATATATTAAACACAGTGTAATTTTCCGAAAAGAAAATTATATATATACGAAGTAGAAAAACAAAACATTTGTAGGGACCAAGAAAATGAAATGTAAATATTTTGAGAGAGAGAAAGAGAGTAAAAAAATTAGATACAGACTGAAAAATTTAAACCCATTTAACCTTTTATATTTGTAGAGAGAGAGAGAGAGAGAGAGGAGCTAGCTTGGTGCAATGAGTTGGTGGTGGGAACAGGGTGGTGGTGTTGGACTACTGGTGGAGTTGTTGGTTGTAGTTGTACTAGTGGGTGTACACCACATACACGCGCATTCTAGCATCACCCCCCCTCTATCGTCATCCCATCATCACCGTCCACCCACCCCACCCCACCCGGTGGTCCTCTTTCTTTTACCACCTACTTCCATCTCATCTCCCCCTATTTCATTCCCACCGCCGCATCCACCATCTGTTATTTTCTCTCTACATCATCATGTCCGCCACCGCCACCGCCGTTTCTGCCGCCGAGAAGCCTGTCAGGAGATTCCCACCACCCTGCTGGACACAGGATGAAGCACTAGCACTCATCCAAGCCTACCGAGAGAGATGGTACGCCCTCCGCCGTGGCTATCTACGCACCACCGACTGGGATGCCGTCGCGGAAGAGGTCGGCCGGCTATGTCCCGGCGCAACACCACCTAAAACATCCGCCCAGTGCCGACACAAGATGGAGAAACTCCGACAGCGTTACCGCGCCGAGAAGCAGCGGGCTCTGTCGTTCCCCGGCGGCCACTTTCTGTCCACATGGTTCTACTTTGAAGCCATGGATTCCATGGAGAAAAACGGCAACGGATCTAATCTCGACGAAGAAACACAATCTGGTAACCATTTTAATTCTCCCTCTATGAAGAATGTTAATTTGAAAAATAATCATCAATCAAACACCAATAGTGGTTCTGTTTATGGGGGTTTGAATCCAGGGCGTGGGATTCGATTCAAACCTAATGGCAATTTGGTAACTATAGCATCTAGGGCGAACAATTTTAGGGTTTCGAATAATTATGCTGCAGACGAAGAAGACGTTGATGATGAATTTGTTGATGGGTATTATATTGAAGCCCCAATTGGTAAAAGTTCAGGAAATCCACACAGATTATCTTCACAAAATTATCCAACAAGATTCCAATCTGATCATCATACCAACGAAGCAGTAAATTATCATGATCTAGAACATTCAGCTGTTAGACCTAGGAAATTTAGCAAGACTGGTTCAAACTCAAATCATAGTTACTGGAACGAAAATGGTCAAGATCAAGATGATTTTGGAGAAGATGATGGTTGGGCGAAGATGCCAAAAGATAGAAGCTCAGTAGCCATGGATTATAAAGAAAAGTACAGTGAGCAAATTAATAGGAACTCAGGCCGCCAGTATCTTGATGGTGAAAGTGAGTTTTCAAGAGAGAAAAGAGGGATCAAGAGAGATAATACTAATAACGATTCAATAGGGCAAATTGTGGCATCAATCAAGCTTTTGGCTGATGGTTTTGTGAAGATGGAGAAGATGAAGATGGACATGGTTCATGAGATTGAGAAGATGCGAATGGAAGCTGAGATGAAACGCAACGAGCTGCTACTGGAGTCACAAAAGCAGATCGTTGAGGCTTTCGTTAAAGGTTTATCAGAGAATAAAAAGCAACAACGTTGACAATAATGTATCCGATGAGATGTTTAAAGCAATTTTTAAGGTTCTGCAGAATGTTATAATATTTCTTTTGATATAGAGAATTTCTTGTTCTTATAGCTTAATGTAGCTGTCCATGATCACAAGTAATATAGAATTTGTACCAATGCTGCATGCTATTACTGTCATGGTTTATTGACATTGGATATAATGTGAATAAATGAATGGACTTCTGATACGGTGTAATTTGGCTGCTGGTATCCACTCTGCTGCCAGTCCGCCACTAGCCACCATCATCTACTTCTACAGGTTATGTCACTGATGGCGATGGCGGTGGTGAGACAAGAGCAACCCACAAATGTCCTTACATGGTTTCTTTATTTTGTTTCCTTTTCAAGGATATTTTTAGACATTCAAGTGTCTTGATGCTGTTTATTACAGGCATGAAGACGAGATTATGAAAAGATAGTACGATACAATTAAAATAATCAAGCCTATCGAGGCGACCGAGTGAAAGTGATTCTGTAAGTGTTTGTACATGGGGCAATAATTGTTGTAACTGTAGATTAGTTGATTGTAATCTCCATTAGAGAGAGGGCATAAAAGTAGTTTAATTGCACTCATAAAAACAAAAGCATCGAATAGCAGCAGGGTCGCCGTCTACAGAATAGCAACGGCCAGTAGCAGTCGTACGAAAATGCGATACTTGACACACGAAGTTACAACCATCGCAGTTGATTACTTGACGTTCTTCTATGCACTCTGACGCTGTTGCCCTCATCATATTATTACCTGTTCAGATGCCAAAACTTATAAGTACATCTTTATAAATTTTTCACAGGTTTTATCTTCTTGATCTATTATTTTAGGGTGATGATTCGTACACAACAGAAATTGTCCATACACAACAATTTCTGCATTCTTGACTTGTACTATGTGCTGTAATGTGCTTGTACCTGTTGTGTATGGACAGTTTTTATTGTGTACGAATCACCTCCCATTATTTTATAGCTATCTATGGGGGCGGAGCGGGGTTCATCACTTCACTGCAATTGCCAATTGCTATCACTTTTTAAGCTTATACCCAATCCAACATAATTGACCGGGTACTTATAAAATTGACCATTTATTTAAGAAAATACATGTTTTACTAACATATAATATGGATTCAAAAGTGTTGTACATTTTACAGATTGATAAAATGTATTAGTAAAAGATTCATCACTCTAACTGATCGTGTGATCTGTCTACTGGTTACAATCCCAGTTAAAAAAAACTAAAAAAAGAAAGATCCAATACTAAGCCATTAATAGAATTAACTGGACCTATCATGGAAGTATTTTAGAGAAAGTTGAGAAATATGGAATCAACGATATCTTATATATATATATATAAATAGACAAATAAAGAATAATTTTTGAAATATATAATCAGATCGATGATCTACCTGTAGCCATAAAGGTAATAAGAAGAAGAAAGAAAGTGAGCATTGAAAGCTTCTCCATTACATACACTTGATTTGTACCAAGAAATATATAAACTGAAAAAAGTTCGTACAATTTATATACAATAATAATTATAATAGTAATTTTGAAGACAAAAATATATAATTAATTAATATTGATAGACGCATGAAGTTTGCGTGAATATAAATAATAAGTTAATAATAACACGTACGTATGTATGTAAACTACACAACTGATTGCATGAATCGGGTTTAGTTTGCGTTTCGTTTATTTCAAGATTTCCGTAGTTTTTTCAGATTCATCCATGCATATGTGCCTATGTCGAAAGCTGTGTAAAAACTAACAAACACAACTTTTTCTGAAAAAAAATATAGCAATATCAGTCTCAGATTAAAGAGCATAATTTTCTCGTTAATTTGCTACATTATTCATAATTTATCAACATTTCGTTTGATGGATATATTAGTTTTAAATAAGTGGAGGTAACATAAATATACCCATAATATTATTTTTTTTTTAAAATAAATAAAAAAGACAGAACATTATATGATTGATAAAAAATGTTTCTCGTTGTTCTTATACAAAATAGTTTAATTGAACCTCTTTCTCTCTCTCTCTCTCACTCTCTCTCTCTCTCTCTCTCTATATATATATATATATATATATAGGGTATGGTTAAACAAATAACCTAAAGAACCTTCTCTGTTGATGACACGTGACACATAGTTTAAGGGCAAAAAAGAAAAATTAAAAAGAAAAGAAAATCAGCGTCGCACACACAGCACCCTCCCAGCCTCCACCAAAATTTAAAAAAAAACACCACTTACTTTAAATGATCATAACTTGTTCGTTTTTAAGAATTTTAACAAAAAATTTATACCGTTAGTTTCATTTTTTTCGTCCTCTTTCAAACAAGACCGGACTTGATATATTTCTGAAACTTTTTTTTAAAATGCAAAGTTTGCATTTTGAGCTGGGTTCATTCAAACCCAAAATGCAAAATCCGTAGTTTGCATTTTAAGCTAGGTTAATTCAAGTCCAAAATGCAAAATCCGTAGATGCTGGGTTCATTCAAACCTAAATGCAAAATGCAAAATCCGTAATTTGCATTTTGAGCTGGGTTCATTCAAACCTAAATGCAAAATGCAAAAAACGAAAACGTAAAATATAAACATGCAGGTCATCTAAATGCTTCAAAAATGCAAAAATTATGATATGCAAAATGCAAATCCAACATGATTCAAATGAAAATGCAGCCCAAAATGCAAAATTACATATTCAAAACCAAAATGCAAAATCCGTAGAGAACACTACATGCTGCCCAAATGCAAACAAAAATTTCATGTTCAAAAAAAAGTTTAGAAAAATATGGGAAGAGTGATCTTGTTTGAAAGAGAATTAAAAAACTAGGAGATTGGTATAATTTTTTTGTTCAAATTCACAAAACTTAAAAAGTTATGACAATTTAAAGTTTTTGAAGGTTTTTTTAAATCGAGGTTGTTGGAGGGGAGGATTTTCCATGTTTACCCTTTTCTTCCTAAATTAATACACGATAATTACAGTTTTGTCATCGATCAATATCATCCATTGATTTTGATGATCCAATGGTCCAGATTGGTTCTTTGGGTTCTTTGTTTAAGGAGGGGTTATTTATTGATCCAATTTATATATATATATATATATATATATATATATATATATATATATATATATATATATATAGGGGAGGGTTCCATCGAGAACAAAAAAAAAATACGAGAACTGCGAGAACCGATCCCCATCTTTTTAAAACTAAAATATTTATCAAACGACAAGATATTAAATTATGAAAATTATACCAAATTAACGACAAAAATATGCTTTTTAATATGACATCCATATTGCTATATTTTTTTCACCAAAAAAAATTCGTTACATATATGTAACATACCTTATAGTACTGATCACATATATGTTAGTACTGATTACATATATGTAACATACCTTATAGTGCTAGAAAAAAACCCCGGTAAAAACGAATTTTTTTTGTTGAAAAAAATATAGCAATATGGATGTCATATTGAAAGAGCATAATTGATATAATTTTCATAATTTAATATCTTGTCGTTTAGTAGATATTTTACGGTTTAGATCGGTTCTCACAGTTCTCGTATTTTTTTTGTTCACGATAGAACTTCCCTCTCTCTCTCTCTCTCTATATATATATATATATATATATATATATATATATATATAGTGTTAGGATCAAGGGAGAACGCTCTTAAATAGAGAACAGAGAGAACACTTTTGAAACTTTGATTTCATTGATCAGATGGTTCAAAAATTGTCACAATTTATTTAGGCATTTGATTCCATTGATCATCGGATTTAAAATATGTCACGTTTTTTTGATAATATGTTCGAATATAATCCTGATGCATCGATGCATACAAAAGTGTTATTTGATGTATCAATGCATCCAAAATTTTAAATTGTTAATAATTATAGAAATAATTTTGATTTTAAGATTTAGGATGTAAAGTTGACTTTTGGGTAGCTATGGGTGAACATGAACGTAAAGAAGAAATAATAAATTACAAGTTTACACGTGTTCTCTCTGTTCTCTATTTAAAAGGGTTCTCCCTTGAACCTTACCCTATATATATATATATATATATATATATATATATATATATATATATATATATATATATATATATATATATATATATATAAGTATAAAAACTGTTAAATTTTCGTTCTATTTTATTATAGCTTATTTAATTCATATAAATGTTAGAGTTTGATAGACCTTTAATGATATATTTAACGCAACGGAATCCTACATTATCAAAATTGAAACATTTCTACCAAAGAACCAAATTGATCCATTGCATCAACAAAATCAAGTAACTTAAAGCACAATCATACATTGGCGAATCTAGACTAAAAAATCACATGGTTCCTTAACTACGTCAAATTAATAAAAAAAAGAGTCAATAATTCATGAGTCGGGTCGGGTCTTTTAAAAACTAAACATATATCTAATAGTTATATTAATGTACTTAGAATTGTACCGGACGGGGTTCTATACATTAAAATTTTCACATGATTGTATCATTATTAATAGATATATAAACTTTTTAACGCTAAAAGTAGTAATAAAGCTAACTGTCCAGTTGATACATTGAGAAAAAAAGTCGTGTTATATGTATTACTAACATCACCTATTATTTTTTTACCACATTTGATTTTTCAGAATCATTTGTAAATGAACTAAATTCTTCTTTTTAAAATAAAGTTGAACAATATTAAAAAGTCCAAAACAAATAATAAATTTTAGGGTTTTGAAAATTTAAAAATATACTTATTTGTAATCAAAAGTTTTACATGAAAGAATATAAACCTAACATTTAAAAACAAATAACATAAACTATTAGACTAAAATAAATTACCGTAAAAAGTATTTGCTAAAAGTTGGAAGTTTGATTATATTATTTATTCTTTATTAGTTTATTATACTAGATGAGATAGTTATAGAGTAGGCAACTAGACAAGGGCTCAAGGCTCAATGATGTAAAGCCTGCAAACCTCTTTTCACCATTTTCTTTGAATACTTTATTCTTAGATATCCAGTATAAGAACAACAAACATCTTACTCACCATTTTTTAAGTTAGAAGATAAAGAAGCAAGAAGAAACCTGGAAACGAAGATTTGTCTCTACAAATTTACATACATCTTACTCACCATTGTTATCGGTGTAAGGTAGGTCCTCATAATTATTTAAGGTAGGTCATAAAAAAATTTCTATCTAACTTCTAAAAAACTTTAAAAAATTAGGCTTCACTAATTATACCACAGCAAAGCTTGGTACATGTGATGAAAGAGGACCCGAAGAAGTCCCCCTTCTATCATGTATCCATGATCAAGGAATCTTTTAAATTTCATACGGGTGCTAGTCCAATCAATCTCTAAACGATCTAAAAAATAATACACAGTCACGTGATCTAGATATCAATCCACAAGCCTCCTATAGTCAGCAAGCAACAAATTTCCAAGAAAGTAATCACGAAAGTAATAGAAACCACCTGAAAACTCTAAGGGTAACTCTAAGGTATATGTGCTATATGTAAAAAAAAACTTTGTTCGTCAACCCTAATTTGTGCTATATATATTGGATATAGGTTAGATTATGTATTGAGTGAAAATTCTAAAAATAAGGAAAGTTAATTTGCCAAATTTCAAAGGTGCATGGTTGTGCAAGCCTAGTCGCAAAATAGGCGAACGCCCACCACTCAAAAATTGAAATTGAAATCTGAAATGATACTGTGACTGTCTAAATATTCTCTTTTACCCCATCAATATCATCTTTAAAGCTGGCGAAGGTTTCTTGATTTCATTTCTCATTGTCAAAGAGATTTTTATTGTAACACTTTCATCATCTTTGAAGGATTTAGTTTTTTATTATATCACTTTCATCATCTTTGAAGGATTTTTCTTGTCGTCTACATTAGGGTTTCTCAGATTTCAAATTGTTGTTTCGATTTTAAATTCTAAAAGAAGTTTTTTAGTGATCTAGATTTCAAAGGTACCAAATATAATCTCAATTCAAGTATTTAGGTTGCTAATTTGCTATAAATTGAGAAGTAGATGGAACTATTATTGCTTTATCCGACTCAAATTCTGCTTGTATCATCATCTAGCTCTAATGTACTTTTGGAATATGTCTGCCAGTGATTTCGTCATAATTAGCTAAAACATCATTGGTCATAGCCTTTTGCAGCATCACCATTAATGATGTTGTCTTCTTGAAGCTCAGTGATCCATAAATACCAATATACCATAGATGAAATTCCATTAAGGCTGACAATTTGGATAGTATTCGTGTTAAATGGGTAGTGTCTCTTCCAGGTTGACCATTTTCGCATCAACCGAAGTTAATTTCATGTCATGTTCGGTTTGTGTTACTTTAGTTCGTGTTCGATTCGGCTCTTGTTTTGTGTTGGTCCATTTTTCTAGAAAAAGAAAGCGGGGTGTGTTCAGGAATGAAATTCGGATTTCCGGGTTGGGTTTTAGGTTAGCCCGATATCCGAGTAAAAGTTGCATATATAATCAACTTCAAAATCCGGATTTCTAGGGCGGGTTTTAGGGTGTCTCATTATTCGAGAAACGAATGCGTACAAAATTGACTTCATAATCCAGTCTTTAGGGCTAGGTTTCGGGTATTGAGTCGACCCAATTTACGTGTTTGGTTCCAGTCTAAAATTAAGTCATACCGTTCATAAAGGGAATTAAAATTTTGATATTTAGGATTTTACTTTTGTTTGACCGCAATTTTTTAGGTTTTAACTTTGTCACATTTTAAACTTATCACCATTTTCGTTAGATTTTAATATAACTTTTAATTAATGCCTCTTTTAACAAAATAAGGTTAAAACGTAAGATTTTACTTGAACCTAGCCTATTTTTTCGTATCATGTTAATATCTACTCTCTTTTACCCATTTTACTTTCATGGCCGTTTTATATCAACCCAGTGTTTGTTTCAAATCATGTTTTAGATGACCAGCTTATTTTCCATTTTAAAAACAGTTTTACTCAGAATCTTCTCTAAGATCTTTCTGAATAATTTGGCATTAAAGTAGTGTCACTGTAGGCATGGAGATTGAACATGACTAGATGATGAGGCTTCCACTTTCTTTTCAACACTACAGCTTTTTCTTGCATCACTGAAATTCCCCAACCACACACCCACTATGAATTTTGATGGAAATAAATTCCATTTCATTCCAATGGGACTCCTCAATTCCATATATTCATTTCATTATATTTTAAATGATCATTGCAAACAACAAAAATATTATGTGATAATATGTCAAGAATTTGCTACACTTCTAATTCAGCTGATTATTTGACATTTACATCTTTAGATGCATCCTAACATTATCCTTCCCTTTGTGTATATTCCATCTTCACCATGTTCTTTATTGGATTGATTGATGTATAACTAACGAACATAAATTCGAAGCCTTTGAACCAAAATTAGAGCTTGAAATAATCATATTCAACTAAGCAATGGTGAACTGTAATCAAAATACAAAACCCACAAAAGATCTAATTAATATATTTATACATCTGATAAAGTTTAAGCAAAAGCCCCATAAACTATGTTAATCTTACAACTAAAAACACATTATTGAATACAAGAACTAATCACATAACTGGGAGCTATGAATCCGCCATTGTTTCTGTTCTTGGTTGCTTCCTGGTCTCGATCAAACCCTTCAAGAAAGCATCCACAATCTGTTTCTGTGATTCCAAGATCAATTGGTTTCGTTTCATCTCTGTCTCCATTCGCATTCTCTCCATCTCTCTAGCCATGTCTATCTTCATCTTTTCCATCTTCATGAATCCATCTCCTAATAGCTTGATCGATGAAACAACCTCATGAATCCCACCATTTCCTCTCTTTTTCCCCTGATGAACATTGGGTTCACAATTGTTTTCACTTTGATTGTTACCCTGTAACAAATTAGTGTTCCTAGGCACTTTAATCCACATTTGACCGTCTTCATCAACTTCATGCTCATGAATCACCTTGCTAAACTTTCTCGGGACAGGCTCCGGGTTAAAGGGAACCGACGGTTTGACCCGAATCCTCCCGTTGAACGGAGGAACTTTATGATTTTTATAAATCGGATGAATTGGGGATTCGTTATATGGCGAATCAACAAGATACCCATTTTCGTTGCCGTCTTCATGGGTAGACCAATTGTTCATATACGAAGAATTGGGATTGGGATTTGAAACCCTAGAATCGAAATCAGGGCTATGGTTGGATGAATTAGTAGCTAGCGTTACCAAATTCTGAACAGGTGGAACTTTATATCGTATTCCCCTACCTGGATTCAAGCTCTGATGATTCAAATTAGGGTTTCCGTTGTTGATTTCCGGATTATTCGGATTACTATTTCCGGGTTCGGCGTTGGGCCCGTTTTCCATGGCCTCCATCGCTTCGAAGTAGAACCAGGATGAGAAAAAACGGCCCCCGGGG
The DNA here is from genome assembly GCA_947179395.2 of Pulicaria dysenterica. Taxonomy (NCBI): domain Eukaryota; kingdom Viridiplantae; phylum Streptophyta; class Magnoliopsida; order Asterales; family Asteraceae; genus Pulicaria; species Pulicaria dysenterica. The sequence continues at coordinate 109,120,736 of OX359290.1, read as the reverse complement.
AAGGACGCCGCGCGTTGCTTCTCGGCGCGGTGGCGCTGGCGGAGCTTCTCCATCTTGTGGCGGCACTGGGCGGAGGTTTTGGGCGGAGTGACATCCGGGCAGGAGGTTGTTACCTTCTCCGCCACGGCATCCCAGTCGGGGTTTCTAAGAAAAGCACGGTGGAGGGCGTACCATCGTTCACTGTAGGCCTCGATCAAGACTAACGCCTCGTCACGCGTCCAACAGGGCGGCGGGAATTTCCGGACTGGCTTGACGGCGACGGTGGTGGACATGGGGAAGCGTGATATTGAATCTGAAAAGGATGAATCTTGAGAATGGGTGGTGTTGTTGGAGATAACGTTGGTATGGTTTCTGCGGTGGAGAGAATTGATGGTGGTAGGACGGCAGAGAGAAGAGAGAGAGAGAGAGAGAGAGAGAGAGAGAGGGTCAATTATTATTGATATTTGGGAGGTGGAGTGAGTAAATAAACGAGGGTAGGGTTGGGTGGGGGTGGGGTTGGAGTTGGGTGGTGGGTGGGTGGTGATAATGACGATGGGGGATTGCGATGGTAGGTATGCGTGGGTGACGTGCATCGCCCCCACTACTAGTGTGAGATGAGTGTGTCCACCACCCCAACACCAAACCCATACCTTACCCATTGACTTTACCATTATACACACCACACAACACTAACCAAAAGTGAAACATGGATAAAGGATTGATGGAGGTTGCCTTTGTCTAGGGCCTAGGTATGCCAATTATGACGATTAAATATTATGTGTTCAATTATATTTTTGATTTAAAAGATTTTAGTTGAAAGTATATGCATAGTTTAGGTGTTCAAGATTTAAGAGGTTTAGTCACCTCCTACCTAATTTTATTATGGATTTGGGTTTTTTTTAAAGCAAAAAACCTAGATTAGAAAATTTTAGAGATATTATAGAAAATTATCTATACTACTATGTAAACTATTTAACACTTTCTCTCCTCTTTAATTTTAAGACAATTTAAAATTCAATCAAAATAACATTTTGACCTTCCATTCTATTTAAAATAATATCATTCACTCAATATTTAATAATTTCATACTCTCTTAATTTACTTTAATTTTTTATTCATTTAATATATACTCTTACACAAATACAATTATCCACCTATTTCAATACAATTTTTAAAATATTATTAACTTATCTCTTCTTATTTCATAATATAAATATTTTTATTTATTTTAATGTGTATTAGAATTTATTTTTAAAATTATTAAAATAGTTGATGCAGATAAAAGAAAATTTAAAAAAATAGATATGTTGCCAAATAATTTTTTTTGTGACATTCGCGAATAATATATCATTACTCATTCAAAAAAGTGACATGTTACAAAACAAAAACTATTCGTTGCCGCAACATTACGCGGGTACGATTCTAGTTACATAAAATCAGTACATAAAAGTCTCCAAGTTAGAGACATCCTATACCCAAACGACTAGATAAAGCAATACAAAAAGCTTCCTAAAGCAGCCCCACAAAATGCAATATAGCATGTATAGATTAACCAAACGGCGATTTATACCAAATTTTCATTATGGATTTGGTCCTTGATACAATTATAATTTCATTAGTAGTTTTGATCATCATCATGACTTCTCTAACACCATTACCATCACCACGACTCCTCCAACGTCACCACCACTATCTTTTTGGACATCTCTACCGTTGACGGTTCAATCTTTCACACTACCGAGATCTTCAATTAAAGGAAACAATGTTTTCAACTACTCCCCCTTCGACACCTCTTGTAATGTGTGACATATTGAATGGGAAAACACCATTCAGCCGATGGTTGATTAAGAGATTCAGTGTATCGGGTTTGTGGTGTTCGTGTTCATGTCAAACTAGTGTCGGATTTGAGTAATGTTTCACGTCAACCTATTCCATTTTTATAATTAGGGCATTTAAAGTCCATAAATGTTTATGAATTTAGGTTATATGTTATTTCAAATTCATAAGTTCTATTTATATATATAGAAAAAAGTTCATGCGAGAACCATTGTTAGCACGAGAACCGCGAGAACCAATCTGAGCCGTTCAATTCCCCATACTTCAATGTCATTGCCCACCCATGAATTCCTCACATGCACCCTGTCATACTCTATTCCTCCACGCTCTCCATCCATTGAACCTCTCATATCCAAGGAACGGCTGAGATAGGTTCTCGCACTAACAACAGTTCTCGAATGAACCTTCCCCATATATATATATATATATATATATATATATATATATATATATATATTCTAATAATTAAGTTAAAATATTTATTAAGTGATACAATATTTATTAAGAAATAATTAGCTGTTAAAATATTTTGTAATATTTAAATTAATTGGCGTTGACTTGATATTTTAAATATTTTCTTATTTTGAAAGGTTTTGTTACTAAAATTGTATGTAAAAATCTCATTAACTCAATTCAATAGTTACTTTATTTAATAATTTACATTTAATTTGATTGAGGGTAAATTAGTAATATCAAATTACATAATAAAAGATTAAAAAAAGACTTAAATGATTTATAAAATAATATACACATACGACATAAATGCATATATAAAAGAGTAATGATGCTCATTTATTCTCTTATATAAAATAGTTTTTTCCTTTTTCTTCTTCCCATCTCCTCCTCCATGACTTTGATTTATATTTGGGTTTGATTTTAAGAAATAATTAATAATAATATCTATTCGGATATATATTATTTCGACCAAATAAAAGATGTTTGGTTTTTTGATATTAGGCTTTGAGTCTAAGGAGTTAATATAATTAAGTAATTTGTTATTTAGACTTACTGTTCATTTAGTTAGCTAACTATCCATTATGGGCCCTTGGGCTTTAACAGAGATTAAAGGCCTTTAAATACTTAGGTTTAAAAGATAAATTAATTAACCTAATAACACTCTCATCTCTCTTTCTCCTGCGCTTGGTCGCGACACCTACTTTGTCAATTTTGATTTATGATCAGGTGGCATATGTGGTAATCGGTATGCTTGAAGGAACCAAGAAGTGGTTCATTTGATCATGTTTGCTAGCACCTATTGATTATAGAGGTAAACTTGTTATCTCTACTTGTATATAGATTTGGCTATCACCTAATGATTCTTATCAGTGGTATTAGAGCTACATATTACAATATTGATCTAGAAAATTCAATGTCATTGAATTTCTTCTTCTCCAATAGAGAATGGAGTGAAAGGTTTTCCAAGGTTTGAGGTGACATCTACAAAAATTACGAGACCGATTTATTGTTTTCGATATTATCCTTAGTTAAATTAACCCATATTTTAATGTTTAGAAAATTAATTTAAATAAGTCCTAGGATCAACATCGAAACAATGTGTACACAATAGCAAACCCGATTTAAAAGGAAAGGACAAATGGCCGAGAAAGGTAACATATATATCAAAATGGTAATGTGTAATTTTTTGTGCCGAAAAATGATTATAAATTTTTTTTTGTTATAAGAAAAGGATTGCAATTTTCAATTTTGCAAAAAAAAGAGATTATAAAATTCAATTTGTTATTAAAAAGAGTATCATGAAATGTTAAAAATTGGTCAAGACTCTCTTTTTTGTTAGAAATCAAAATTATGCTTCTTTCTTGGCCACAAAAATTGAACGTTACCTTTATTGACAAATTCCGATATTTAGGTTGCCTTTCTTGGCAATTTGCTTAAAAAGATAAAACCGGTTGATTGATCACAAGGTAGGTGTGCTTACCCTGTTTGACCACATCAAGGGTGTAGCCCTTGGAAACCCACACGGGGGAGTGACACTCTTGAATCCATATCAGTGTATATGATTGTCCACTTCGCATCTTATACGAAGAAGTTCATTTGAGAACCATTTTTATTCCGAGAACTGCGAGAACCAATCTTAGTCATTCAATTCCCCTCCTTCAATTTGAGTGCTCACCTATGAATTCTTCACACACACCTTGCCACACTTTACCCCACGCTCTCAATCCATGAATTCCACTTACTAAATGAATGTCTAGGATTGGTTCTTGCGGTTCTCGCAATAATAATGGTTATCAAATGAACCCTCCCTTATATATATATATATATATATATATATATGAAAAAGGTTAAACGAGAACTGTTTTTCATACGAGAACTGCGATGACTGTTTTTAACGCAATTAATAGGGTTATTTTGGTAATTTATATATTTACTCAACTGTAAATTGCGTCAGGGTGAGCCCTCATCAATTTATGAGACTTGATTTTCCGAAATAGCCCTATTAATGCGTCATTAATGATCCATTAAAGAGTTATTAATGAAGCATTAATGAGCGGTCAATATATCTTAGCCATTAATTACCTATAATCAAGCGCTATGATTAGTTCTCGCAATTTTCGTACAAAAAATAGTTTTCCTTTAAAAGCCTATATATAAAAGCTGACTTAGAAATCTTGTAAATCTCAATTATCTATACTACTATATTAAGCATACAACATTCTCTCTCCTTTAAAAATTAAGAGTTCTTAATTTTCAATCAAAACTCAATCTCCACGATCAAACATGCGACGGCTAGGGTTTTCTTCGCAAACCTCGAAGGCGACCCCTCTGCGAAGGGGATGAAGCGGCGGCTAGGGTTTTCAGTGACGGGGATGAAGGAAAACGACGGGTTTCAGCGAAGGGGGTGAAGTAAAACGGCGGCTAGGATTTTCAGCGAAGGAGATGAAGGAAAACGACGGGTTTCAGCGATGGGGATGAAGGAAAACGGCGGCTAGGGTTTTCAGTGAAAGGGAAGAAGGAAAAGAACGGGTTTCAGCGAAGGTGATGAAGCGGCGGCTAGGGTTTTCGAAGGCGACGAAGGGGTTTCCGTCGAAGGCGAAGGAGAAGTTAGCCGGAGAAGACGAAGACGGGACTAGGGTTTCTGTCAGGTTTGAAGGAGAAGTTAGCCGGATTGTTAGCCGGACGGTCACCGGAGCAAATCAATAAGCAAGGGATTTCAAAATACCAAGGGGGGTGGGAGGATTTCCAAATCCCTCATTCATGGGATTTCTAGCATTCCCAGGAATTTAAATCCTTCTTCTCATTTACAAACCAAACATATCATTTGGGGGGATTTGAATTCCCATTCCCATGAAATCCCCCCAATTACCACCAACCAAACACCCCCTTAATTTTATTCACATTAATCTCATCCATCAATTCATTAAACATTCCATCTTCTCTCCTTTAATAGTTTATTTTTCTCTAAAAACATACATTTCAATTTATTTTAATAAGTACTTATAATCTTCAAGTTCAATATATAAAAAAGTGTATAAACAATATTACCCCACTATTAAATAAAAGTTTCATATAACATAAATTCGATGAATAATACTATTTAACTATTTCCATTATATTGTAACGTTCAGACTTCATTTTAAGCATCAATATCTCCTCCTTACTCGCCACCACAAATATTCACTATCATTATTCTTTAATCGCCGCCGCCGCCGCATTGCGCGGGCACCTTACTAGTATAATTAAAACAATTGATACTAAAATGACCAACATTTTAGATTCAGGTACTTTATTGAAAATCTCATGATATCCTTAACTTTTCATTCCTATTTCCCGACTAACATCGCTTACCTTGTCCTCAAATTTATTGAAAACCTTCATATATAGTTCGCATGTTCTAGCTAGGGTTACATTTTATAAATACAATACATAATTATGTAGATATGTAAGCTTAAATCTTCTTTCTTAATTCATTACAAACACTTATATCTAGAACTTGAAACTCTCTCTCTCTCTCTCACTCTCTCTCTCTCTCTCACACACACACACACACATATATATATACATGGTTAATTATGTTTGCTCTTTTTCATGAAGTTGGAGAAATTTACAGATTTTACAAATTAAAAGTAAGCCTTGAACTCACAGTTTAACAAGTTCAATTAATTAAAATCAGCATTTCATAAGCATAACGGATTTGCTTGCTTAGCTGTGTTACATAATCACCTCTAGCTACAAACTACTCTAACAATTCACCTGATCCAATTCATGCCAGGAATAAATGCTGATTTCTTTACCTCAACATCATCATCAACATCTTAATTTCTGGAAGTGATGAAATGTAAAACAATTAGAAGTTTTAACCGCAAAACGACGCAAAATACCTCCTTTATTTCGTTAATTAATTAACGCACTTGAATATCAACCTTCGGTTGTTCATCATTTGCATTCGGACAATGCGATCTCATACCACCATCACCCTCATTTTCCATTTCTTCAGCTTGATATGTCGAATGAACTCCATACAACAAATAAAGCAAGATTATCAAACATGTCCACACACCAAACCTCTCATATGACAACTTTCTCAAAGTGGCCATAAGAAACACATTCAAAAATATAGAGAGTGCAGCAGGCCATGGCATGAATGGCACCTGCCACTCATTATTTGGATGGTTGTGGCTATCGCCACCCGACATGAGGTACTGGAATATTGCAGTGATGGAGATCACACAAACACCAAATACTGGCAATCCCCATTTTTGTAGGTGTGTGAATTTCCAAGAGATGGAGAAGCCGATTGAGGCGCTTGAGAGAAGGAAGAGAAAGATAAGGGTGTAGATTGGTGGATTGCTGGTGTTGTTGATGGCGTATCGGTGGTAGATCAGAGCATTGGCGACTAGGTAGAACACCATAAGTGTGCCAATTGAGATCATATCTAGTACAATGCTGAGTTCTGTGAATAGTGCTATGGATGCTTGACAGAACCCTATATGTTTATCAAAGAAACATATATAGTTAAACCCATCAAGATTCTTGAAATACTTCTTGAAAACAAATTATTTGTTAAACACTTCAATTCCATCAAGTTTGTTTTAATGAAATTAATATTTTCATTTCTGTTCTATATATTGTTCATTGATATAAATAGTTTAGAATGAAAAGGGTATATATATATATCCACATTAACCTACCTAAAAAGATTGTTGCATTCTGAGGGGTACCCGTCGTTGGGTGCACCTTAGCAAACCAAGATGGCACTAGCCGAGCTCTACCAATTACACACAAATAACGAGCTTGGCCAAGCATTGCCACGAGAAGAGACGCCACAATTCCCAAACTAGCACCTGCTCCGACAATGTTGCTAGCCCATTTCCACCCAATGTTTTGGAAAGCGACCGAAAATGATGCACTACTTGATATCTATGAATAATCATTTGAAGAATTCCTATTATAAGACAAAATTCAACTAGAATAACTTAGACTAATCATTATTTGGTTTTGCTTTCAGTATATATTTGAGTTATATCTGTAATATATATACATTAATTTTTGAAGAAATTAAACAAAGGATTAGATATATACCTTGTCATAGGGAACCATCATGCACAAAGACAAAGCCATAAGGCAATAGATCACAGAAACAATCAGAACAGAACCAACTATGCCTAATGGAAGGCTCTTTGAAGGGTTCTTGATCTCTTCAGCCATTGTTGAGACCGAATCGTAGCCGATGTAGCTAAAGTAAACAATGGCTGCTCCATCAATGATACCTTTGACACCATAAGGAGCAAATCCCTGTGGCTGGATAATTAGGTTTTCTGTTTTCCCATAGCAAATTCCAGCTATTATAATGAATCCAAAGAACACCAAGTGAAATACTGTCATTATAATGTTTAGCATTGAGCTCTCCTTGGTGCTGCAATTCCCATTAGAATTAACATCATCAAGTTTAATCATGAATTAATTAATTAAACAAAAAAAGGAAATAAATTATAATGTTTGTGTCATTTTCACAAGCCACTATCAAGAGATCCACTACATCTTTGTGTAGGAAAACAATCATATGAATTTGATTAATTAATAAAACAAGCGATCGGATTAAGCATATAGGCCATGAGAAGAGTACCTTTTTTCGTTTTAATAAATTATTTCTAGCTCCTCTGATGGTTTGTATCATATTATATGTATATGTTTTCTCGATCCTTTAAATAATTCAACTTTACACCCTAAAAAATATACAGTAAATCTTTAGATTCAGAGAGTCTAAACAGGTTAAAGATCTATTATACACATGCATTAATGATTAATATATCTAAGTACCTCATAAATTTCAAACTGAATACTTGTTCATTGCATAGTACATGCATCAATTCGGAAGTGCCAAACACACACACGCACACACACACATATATTCATAAGTGTGTATATGGATGCGTGTACGTATAGTTTCTGTGTATTAATTATATATAATACTAAAATAAATATATATTAATTTTCAGATAAATATATATTAATTTTCAGATAATATATATATGATGATCGAAGAAAAAGATTAAATTAAGGACACAAATTGAAGGATAAAATAGATCAAACCTGCGACAGAGGCAAAGAGTAAGAAGAACAATGAGAGCAACAGCAGGAAAATCCAACATGTTATAACCTTTCATCAAGCCATCTACTTCAATTCTCCATGCGTTTGGATCTTCCTGCCCAAAAGTTGTACACAAATATTCTGTGAAACTTCTTGCAACTGCAGCGTTCGACAATACGTACTCCATTAATATATTTGTCCCAGCTAAATAACCAACAAATTCTCCTGGAACAATTAATCAGAAATTACTATTAAAATCCACTAGTTGTGTGTGTGTATATATTCTTACTAATGCAAAAGAAAGAAAGATAAACCAGCTAGCGGTCAAGAATGATTTTATTCTTTTTGAACAAAAGTAATACCCTAACATGGATGTTAATTTACTGATCGATCAACTTCTTGAATTATTTATATACGTAAAGCCAAGTTCTTTTATAAAGCGAATATTAATTAATCTGTTATATATTAATATTTCTGCATTAATTTTGATTTTCCCATTTCATACCAAATGTGACTCTTAGATAACTGAAGGCACCACCAGCAACTGGAATTTGTATAGAGAACTCTGTGTAACACAAGGAAGAGAAAAGTGCTGATATTCCAGCAATAATATACGACACAAGAACAGCTGGCCCAGATTTATCTCTCGCAACAGGTCCAGTTGTCACAAAAACACCGACGCCAAGCATACCACCAACACCAAGGGCGATAAGGTCATACCATGCGAGTTTTCTTTTCATGTTAGCACCAGACCTTAGCCTCATTTGGTTGAGCTCCTGGTCTGGTGTCCATGTGGCTAGAGCCCTCTTCCTTAACCTTTGTGGGGTTTTGGAAAGAGTGTAAAAGTAACCAGAGAGAAAACCAACATTAGGAGGGCTAGTTTGGTAGTTGCTAATGGCTGCCATTGTTGTTTAAGGGTTAGTTTATGTGTTATGGGTATGGAGAGTTGGGTGGCCTTAAATATATATATATATGCATTGAAGAATATAATGGTTTGTTTCTTTTGGTGTGTAATGATATGCCCACTTTCAAAAATGATTTTCCATAATTCACTCCTTTATAGACATGGGATGAATATTTAATGAAATTAGTTCTTATGATAGAGTTCATAAATAATTCTAAGTCTAATATTACAGACGGAATAAAAGAATTATATATCATATGTCAATTTAATTGCTTAATTGGAGTAAGAAGCATTTACAAAGAAGCACTTGTGGGGTATATATGCATGGTTACAAATATCTTTTTAGGAGATGTTAGGGATTAGATATTTAAACATCTTACCAACTTATTATTAGGTATTTAAAAAGTGGATAAACACTTTTTAAGTGCTTATTGAAAAACAAATGCTTGCATTTATATGCCTATCTCCAGAAAGTCTGAGAATGCTTTTTTCAAAATGATGATTATTTGAAGATTTGCAATCCAAGTTTATTCTCAATGTGAGAAATATGTAGATGTATTTTAATAAACTAATTATATGTTGTAGCTTTATAATTTCTGGTTTCATATAATTTTTATTAGTTTTGGCAGCAGCGTTGTGGTTAATTTCATTTTTATGATCAGCTAATTTAAAGCAGTGTTGAAAATAGTTTTTAGAACTAGAAAAATATTAAGAAATAAAAATAGAACCCAATATTATAAAAAGACTATGGTGTATTGGTGTTCATTTGATTTTAAAGACATAATTGTTTTATATCTTATTTAATGTTTTTAAAAGAAGATGTGATTTAAAAAGTGTTAAGTCTAGGAAAAAGATGTTTTTTGCTTCTTAGAATAAGCAAAAATGAGGCAAATAAGGTCTTAAGTCTGGAGAAAAAAAAACTTATTGAAAACGTTCATGGACACACAAATGTTTTTAAAAAACAACAAACATACTTATTAAAAACGTATTCGTATCCACAGACGCTTTTTAATAATAATTAACCTAATTTGAAAACAAAGGAAGCCAGTTTCTCTATACTTATTTTTGTTAATAAAATAGTGTATTTGAACATGGTTATAAATTAGAAAACAACCTCTAAAAGGATAATTAAACCGGTTGGAGAATTAAAATTTAAGGCTTTAATATTAAACTTTAAAGGGATAATTAAACACCCAGCTGTATTTTAAAAGCTGGTCTCCATCTCAAACATGTTTATGGACTCAGTTTTCTTTTTTTAAGGTAAAACAAACCACTTTTATTACCAAAAGAAGAAACAAAACTAAGCAAACATCACTTTTTGAGCGAGAAAAAACGACAAAAAAAATAAACATCTCAAACCCGAACTAAACAGTCTCAAATATTTTAGTATAACATAATTAAGAAGTTAGTTAAACTTCGTAATAAATTACGGTAATGCGGAGTGCATATTTATTCAGGTCTTAGCAATCATAAACCAAATAATAGCGGGGATTGATAGGCCTACGCCCTCTCATTGGGTCCTAAGGAATATGCCTTTGGCGGGGTCCAAGGGCCGGAGCCCTGAAACCTAAACCGAAATACAAAGTTCGTATATATGGGAGTACGTATGTTAAAATTGATGGTTTAGGGGCTGATTTCATGCTTAGCAGAGTATTAATGTAATCAGCTAAGCACTGATTTAATCAACTGAGCCTTGAACTAATCATTATGCTTGGCTTAGTGCTCAACGGATGTAACATCCTGAAATTGAGCCTAGTAGTACATAGTTGTACTTCATGTTCAAGTGGTTGTACCTTGACTTTAAATATATATTTTAGTGGTTATTTTATATTTTAGTTAGTTAAAGTGGATATATGAGGTGTCATATGAAAGTTAGGGTTAATAAGTAAAAGTGATAAAGTGTTAAACGATTGCGTGCAATGATTCCGTAGATATCCCCGTTAATTGAAACGGGTTATTGTGTGACAAGTTGTAAGTTGAAAAGGGGAACAAAATACCTCATTGGTGATAATTATCCACCCAAAGGCGGTTCACCCTTATTTGACTCCTTTGAGTCAAACACACAACACACTCATACGTACATGCTAGAAACACACACACACACGCTCTTAGCTTGTGGAGCTTTTGAAGAGAAATCAAGAAAATCAGTAGCAAGGAAGGGTGAATCAGTGTTTCAAGTGCTCAACTTGTTGTTTCTTCATCTTGTTTGTAATTATTTTCCTTGAAGAACCCTAGTTTGTGTTTATGAAGAAGATGACCATTTTTAATGGTGTGTAATCAATCCAAATGATTAGTTTTGGTGTCTAATGTGTTTGTAAGCTTCAATGGATGTTAAATGAAGTGTATAAATGTTTAGAAATGAGTTTTGGTCGAATTCAAGGTTAAAAACGTGAAAAACAGCAGCTGTTGAAGAACAGGGACCAAATCTGCTGTGCAGGACCTTCCTGCGGCCGTAGGGGAATGTTTCTGCGGCCGTAGGGGTCGTTTTTATTCCTGCGGCCGTAGCAAAATGTTCCTGCGGCCGTAGGAGGGTGTTTTTCAGGATTATTGAAATTAAGCCTTCTGTGGCTGTAGGAAAAGGTTTCTGCGGCCGTAGGAAGGTATTTTATGTGGTTTACCACATACGGGTGAAGGAACGAAGCCTACGGGCGTAGGTATATAACCTACGGCCTTAGGAACCCAAAGAACAGCTTCTACGGGCGTAGGGGAAGTCCCCGCGGCCGTAGGACCTTGTTCATTAGAATAGGGACTCTGCGGGCGTAGGGGATGTTCACTACGGCCGTAGTAGGGTTGTTTAGTCTTCTGCGGCCGTAGGCCATATCTTCTACGACCATAGGACCATGTCCAGTGATATCAGAATTGTGACGCGTGTGTTAAACGAAGAATGTTAAGTATTATGTGATAACCCATGTATATGTGACGTGTTAGGTACCCCTATGGAACCGGAAGGCGTTAATCGTTGTGTTAGCTTATCGTGAACTTAAGGTGAGTACCGGTTTCCCATGAGGCTCAGTAAGTAGTGCTAACCCCTGTATGTTTTAATGTGTAATCGGTGCTCCCACATGTGTGTGCGTAAGGTATGTTATAACGTGATATGTCATGCTACACTATTATATTGTCAGTGACTAAAGGTATGTAACATGAATCATGTGTATGTTATGATTAAGTTGCACTCGCATGTTCTGTTCACTAGTATGAACAGTAATTTCTGTGATTATATGCGCGCATGATATTGGATCCTGATTGGATCAGTTATTTGTTTATGTACTTATGTCCGGACACTCGGGGGGCTGTGCAACAGTTCCCGACACGGTTAAGGTCAGCTGGCTATATTGCGGCTGGATCCCTTGAGGGTCTAGATGGCTGGTTATTCGGGATCAACGGTGGCTCGGTGGTGCACGCCGTGTCTCAGGTTCTGCAGGACTACCGTTCTTTGACAACCTCGGGGTCTTGGTTTATGATCAAGATCCGGTTTGAGCCCAGGTGGCTCCGTAACGCGCTGGGTGGGTTGCTCTTCGCTTCCCCCACCAGTGTGGATTGGTGTTGCTGATTCCCCAGTTGGAGTCGTTGAGCGGGACTTGCAAACCTGCGAGATATGACTCCTACTGACATGTAGGTACTCCGCGATGTGATAGGATAGCCTTGTGTGCTTTTCCTGTGTTGTGATAACATACTTATTGATACTTATGTGCAACTTGTACTCACTAGCTAGTGTAGCTAACCGGTTCATGATTTACCCTTTTCGCAGGTAAAGATTAGGCAGCCTGGTAAGGCGGGTCCTTATTGGTATTTGTAATTACCTTTGGGAACACTACTTTATTATGCTTATTTATATGTGATCCGGTGGTCGGTTTATAGTTGAGTAATACAGGTTCGTTTTAAGAGTTGGCTTTTTGATGTTATTAACCGCCAAGTCGGATTACAACACTTTATAATTTGTCATCAGTGTTTAGTTTCCGCTGCACGCCTTTGATAAACATACTTAAAAAGTTTAAATTATTACTGATTTTAAGCTCGTGAAACCCGGTGTTACAACGGAGCATTCAAAAGACTATGTATCTCTTAGCTAGTTGTGCAAACGTTTAGCTGAGCATTTGTGCTTGGTTGTTTAAGTACACATCTAAAGACTTGTTCTGACCTATCCACAACTGCATATATCCGTTGCAAAACTGATTTTGAATTATCCTTAAATAACAACAAACATGAAAAATATACGAATTGTCCGGGAAATAATTTATTCTCTTAATTATCCTTAAGTTGATTTCTTGCAACCAATATAGGAAAGAAATACAATTCAAGAATAATGACTGATATTGCACGATTCAAGGATTATATATCTATGCCATCGATTCTCTAAACATCCCTTACCGTAAATCAAAAATATATATATTGTTAACAAATAGAAGATCCAAAGACAAAACAGCAGCGGGAAACTAATACAAACAAACCTACATATATCAAACCATAACCTTTAAAGACAAATTAAATAGCAAACTCGTGGACTCGTCCGGTTATCTAATCGGACTTAACTCAAGGCTTCTAGTCTAGAGATATGGGATAGTGTAGATTTGGTGTGTCTATGGCCTAAGGTCATTGGTTCGAGTCCCGTTGTGGACAAATTTGAGATACATTTAGGAGCCGTTCAAAAAATCTACCCAGACTAAATATATTTCTAATTAGAATAGCTAGATTCACTCCTTGAAGCACGCATGTACCTATTAACGGAATTTAAACCCTGCTATATATATAGAGAGAAAAAAGTTCATGCGAGAATCGTTGTTAACGCGAGAACCGCGAGAACCAATCTAAGCCGTCCAATTCCCCCTCCTTCAATGTCATTGCCCACCCATGAATTCCTCACATACATCCTGCCACACTCTATCCCTCCACGCTCTCCATCCATGATACTTCCCATATCCAAGGAACGGCTGAGATTAGTTCTCGCACTAACAACGGTTCTCGCATGAACCCTCCCATATATATATATATATATATATATATATATATATGGGAATGTTTAAACGAGAAACTTTTTTCGTATGAGAACTGCGAGAACCAATTACAGTCATTGATTAAAAAGATGCAGGTTTGAGATTAAAGAGTTCTTAATGGATAACCTTACACTAATCAAACTCATCATTAATTAATTTAGGGTAGTTTGAACATTTTTCATTACCCCTACATTTTTAAACTAATATATACATCTGAAAAGGTGTCAAATTAAGAAAATTATACCAAATTAACAAGAAAATTATGCTCTTTAATTTGAGACCGGTTTTGATATATTTTTTCTATTTTTGTGTGAATTTTCTAGGGCTTTTTTTTTTGCACAACTCGACATGCGCTAGTGAATAATTTGCACTCATGTGCATATTCACATATTTACTAGCACCACAAGAATTCTAGCATTTTCCCACATACAAATTTTGTGGGTAAAAGACCTAAAGTCGTGGGTAATTAGCTAATACCCACGAATTAGTCATGAATACGTATTCCTGGGTAAAACCTTCGAGGGTATTTTTTTACCCACAAGATTTTTACTTTGTGGGTAAGATCTCCCACAAAATGATGCGTGGGTAGTCGTATGAAGTTTGTGGGTAAAAGGTTGCCTGGATTTTTCAAATACCACAAATTAGCTATAGATTTGTTTATGGGTAATTTGTGGGTACATTTACCCACAAAATCTTTTGTGGGTAATTGAATGAAGTTTGTGTGTGAATGTTGGACTAAAGTTCACCAAATATCACGAAATACCCACGAATATATTCATGTGTAATATGTGGGTAAACTTTACACACAAAAAGATTTGTGTGTAAATGTCGTGTGTTGATATTTTATATTTTGCCTCTAGCAGTCGTGGGTAAAACTACCCACAAATATAATCGTGTTTAAAAGTCGAGGTTAAATATTTTATGGTTACAGGTAAATTCATGAGCATATTACGCACGACTTCTTGTATGGAAACGCGATTTTTTTTTTCAAAAAAATATAGTAAGATCGGTCTTAAATTAAAGAGCATAATTTTGTAATTAATTTGGTATATTTTTCGTAATTTAACACCTTTTCATTTGATTGATATACTAGTTTTACAAAAGTAAGGGAAATGTAAAAATGCCCATACTACATTTTCCTATTTAAATTAATTAAAAAAAACAGAAAATTAAATGATTGGCCAGAAATTGTTCTCGCGGTTCTCATACGAAAAACAATTCTCGTATATATATATATATATATATATATATATATATATATATATATATATATATATATATAGGGGAGGGTTCCATTGAGAACCGAATTTATTGCGAGAACCGCGAGAACCAATCTTAGCCGTTGATTTGATAAGTGGAATTCATGGATGGGGAGCGTGGGGGAATCAAGTGTGGCAGGGTGTATGTGAGGAATTTATGGGTGGACAATGACATTGAAAGATGGAGAATTGAACGGCTCAGATTGGTTCTCGCAATAAAAATGGTTTTCAATGAAACTTCTTCCTATATATATATATATATATAGGCAGTGGTTACAGGCTAGCTACAACCAAATCATGTTTTTTTGTTACCCTAATTGCCTATTGGCTAACGTTTCGGTTTGTATTTCCTTAGTAAATTGTTGTAAATTATATAGTTGCCATTTTCCAATGGTTCTAATATTGTCACCAAATGATCAGAAAAGCGACGCTAAATTGTCGCTAGTGGACTAGTGGTACTGCTCTTTTTAAGTTAAATGTGTTGCAATAGTGTTACAAATTATCATTGGTGACGGTTGTAGTCAGAAAAAATTGTCACAAGTAAACAACTTTCTAATTATGTTCTCATCCTCTTACTCACAGTATCATATATCACAAATGTCCTAAAAAGTATATAGGGTTAAATATGGAATAATCCTTAAAGTTTTATTTATTTTATTGTTAACCCTCAAAGTTTATTTAACATATAATAACCATAATGTTTTATTTATATTATGTTTTAATCCTTAAAGTTTCACGTGTATTTCGGTTTAATCCTCAACGTTTTTTAACACGTAATAATCATTACGTTGCATATAAGTTATGTTTTAATCCTAATTAAAGTTTCACTTGTATTTCGGTTTAATTCTCAAAGTTTTTTATAAAATAGTTTAACCTCTGCCACAAACACCGAATCGGGCCGTATCCCTTCTTCAAAAACTTGTGCATTTGAAACATAATTTAATGAAACATTATGTTTATTACGTGTCAAAAAAACTTAGAGGGTTAAACCGTAAAACAAATAAAACTTTGAGGATTATTCCGTGTTTAACCCAAGAATATAAGGAAAAGAAAGGTTTATTTCACAAAAAATGTAGTTAAGTTTGAAAATTGTTCCACCAAGGTTACCGAATGAGAAATTTCACAATGCGAAAGAAAGAGGTAAGTGACCTTGGTGGAACATTTTTCAAACTTAGTTAATTACTATTCTGTAAATTTTTCCCAAAAAAATAGTAGATTTTACATGTAATATGTAATGGATAGGTGTATTTTTTACGAGAAAATATAAATGCATATATATTCACTAGAGAAAAAGTCCTTTATCATCCACATTTTTTAGCAATATTAATTACTTATCAAAGATGACATATTATCTAAATCTGAAAGTGAAACTTGTAGTAAAAAATAATATTTATCAATGATGACAAATTATCTAAAGTTTCACAATTAAGCGTTAAATTTTTTTAAGATAACTTTAAATTTACAAAAGTTCACGCTTTTAATTGACTTTTTAATGGGAAAATTGATCGAAATACAACAAACTATGTCAATATTGACATTGTATGCAATTAACTTTATTATTTTACCTAAACAAACACACCACTTACACATTTGGTCAACTGTATGCAATTTACATATACGTAACTTACCGGTAACGTGACCGAAAATAAAAGAAAATTGGTACCTAAAAAAACAAACTTTCAAATTTAGTTCATTGTACACAACCGGTAACCGCTAACCTAGTAATTAGGTTACCAATTGTATACAATAATCCAAATTTGCAAGTTGTATGTAATTTTAGGTAAAAAATAAAGTTGTTTGCATAGAATGACATGACTAAGTTTTTTGTATTTCCGCGCATTTTGCCCTTTTTTAAATCTTTGTTTATTACATAATTTATATATCTACAAACATGAACTTTAAACTATTTTTTATAATTATAAGTTGGACAAGTAAATTAAAAAGTTCACGTTATTAGTTAATCATGGATTAACGATATATTTGTTTTAGTGATTGTCCTCTAAATCTTGTTGATTTTAGTAAAAGCAAATTGATTGAAAGTGAGTCAAAAGTGAATTCTTTACTAGAAATCACATCAAGTGAACATGCCTCTCTAGGTCTTTTACATCTTAACTAGATATGAATACTGAGAGCCCCAAGAATCATTAAAGGGGGGGTTCTTCTAACCACAGAAGCTTGCAAGAAAAGTTGTAAAGAGCCAACCATTTACATTTCAAACAAAATTTGTTGGAGGAATCAAAAGGAGAGTGAAAGGGCTTTGACCTAAAGGTGTTAGGAATTTCATCATCCATTGGATTAGAAAAAAGGCAGAATTATACAATTACAAGCATGTTAGCAATTTTATACTTTCTTAAAGCCACCTAAGATGATATGGGTTTGGCATAAATCTCTAGAATATTGACTCGATTCGAGAGACTATCTGTTTCATCATGCATGTACCACCGAGTATTATCATTTTCTAATCACCTCTCACACACCAAAGTTCTAAGATATAAGCCAAGGTGCTGTTTAGAAACAATTATATATATAACTTTATGTTAGTTTTTGATAGACCAAACATATGATATAATGATGAAATATCTGGTAAAACAAAATTCAGATTAATATATACCTTTCCAATCATATTCCACCAACAAGAAATGATGGAGAAGATATGAATGAAAAGGAAAGATTATATACCTAGTACATTGATGGATATATATACTTCAAAATATATGCGATCATATATAGGCCTCCGTATCATATACGAAAATATTGTTCTAGAATGATAATTGTGTGCATTCTTTAAGTCAATGTCAACTTTACAAATAAAAATACAAAAATAAATAAATAAAAAGTTCAAACTCCGGTATCATCAGCTTTATTAAAAATTATGAGGAGATAAAGGTCTCACTCAAATGAAAGAAGATATATATCAAGAATTAGGTTGGTGATTTGTAGTCGGGTTCAATTCACATCGTGTTTTATATCAAACCATCTTAATCAAACATATTCATTAAGTATTTGTTTTTTAATACGGTTTTCATCTTTAAATTTTCTAATTCCTATAGATTGTTTTGATATGAATTGTTAGAATTTGATTTTCGAATATTGATGAGTGACTAGATGATGTCATCGCCAAAGTCCACTAAGCAACAAAATAGCCTTCTTTTTTTGCTTTGATGCTCAAGACTAGTAAAATACCATAAATTTATCTTACATTTACCATATCTTTCTATTTCTCTTTAACTTTATTGATTGATCAAGACAAACCAAGGTTAAAGCGTAGAACTAAAAATTGATATTGCTAAACATGTTTTTTAAACAATATCTTTTGTTTACCTGAGTTTTACAAGCATTTGTGCTATTTTTACTGTAATTCTTGGATGATTAATTTTTTTAAGACCAAAGAAATTGTTTATAGTAATTTGAGTTATATTGTAGCAAAATAGTAGAAAATGGACAACTTTGGTAAACAGTATAAAGAGTGCGATGTGCTTAGAAATGAAGGGCACCAAGTAAGAAGTTAGGGTTAAAAGGTTCATCTTGAGAGGTGATATATCTTCTTATTATTTCTTCTACTTATTCTTATGTTTATAGGATCAATACAGGTGTTAAAATCAATGAATAAGATAAGGTAAGAGAATTAGTCAATAAGTGAATTTCACATATTATCTTATGATCAGTAAGTGGATGAAGAGTTGTGTTCAATATAGTCCATATAAAAAGTATAGTCCTAAATTTTAATATTCAATCACATGTGATTCAATATAAAATCACATGTGATTCAGTATACAATCACATGTGATGGTAAAATCATTACATGTTAATTACGAAAATGCCACTCCGCCTAAATTTTTAAAATTCAATCTGGACCATTGATGGGGCTGATCCAAGCGCTAAGATTAGTCCCTTGGGACTATGCAATAAGTATGGACTATATTGAACATTTCTCAGTGGATGAAATAGGAATAAATAGTATGAGAATATATCATTTTTCAAATCTACCATTTTTATTACAGATTGAAATTTATAGTATTTTCTCAGCCTAAAAATTGGACAACACTTTTGTTAGCAAATTTTGATATACAAATTACCTTTCTCACCAATTTATCCATAAAAGTATATACTAAACAAGTTTTTAATTCCAAAATTTTTACTAATCTATCGTTAATTAACTATGGATTTGGAGATGGTCGTCTTCAATGACTAAATTGAAAGAACTAAGAAATGGAAGGAAAAAAAATTCTCTATCATTTATTTCCTTATGTAAAGCGTAGCAGCCAGGCTCGCGAGTCGATTTAAGAAGATGTTGACCAGTGACACGATAAACCCCGTAGCATCTGCCACCATTAGTTAGTCTTTGTTTGAAGATAAGGTTGCACAAATGCCTAACCATGATGTTCAAACCTGTGATCTACATTAAAATTAAAACAGTTGCTGGTTGAAAAAGCACAACTATATTTCTTTATGTAGAGCATAGCAGCGAGCCTCACTGATTGTTTTAGGAAGACGTTGGTCAATGGCTCAACATTCTCAAATTATCGCTAATCTGACACTTGTTAGATACAGATTTTGAGATAGTTTTCTTCTATGGCTAATTTGTGAGAGAATTGAGTAAATGTAAAATGAGTAAGTTTTGATTTCCATGATCTTCGCTAATATGTCGCTAGCAACAACATATTTAGAAAAGATTCCGGTCTATTGCTAAGTGGCTACGGTTAGCGACGAAATTGAAGATATAGTCATATAGGTTAAATAAAGATTCATTGATTAGAGGCTTAGAGTATGGTTTTCGTTTGTGGCTATTTTGTTATAGATCAAAGTATGACAATCTATCGCTATGTTGTCACTAATATGGATTAGAAATGGTTTCATGTGACTAATTTCTTACAGATTAGCAACTGAAATGAATAAATGTGTAGCAAATTCCCAAAAGGTAGCTATTTAATTGCTAAATAGCTACAAATTTGGATATAAATTTAATTATGTAGACTTTACGACATATTAGCAACGTAAGGGAAAATTAAATAAATTATACCTAAATGTCATTAATTCATCGCTTAAAAATTTAGAGATGGTTTATTTTTATCATTAATTTGATGGAAATAATAAATATATAAAAAGTTATTTTTTATACTTCAAATTTGTCATCGTAGGTAAGTCGTTACTAGTAGCGACAAAAAGTCAAAAACTTTGGGTATCTCTAAATACATCCGTCACTACAGCTATGTGTCCTAGTAGTAAATGATTTCTTCTGTCAATGGGGTTTAACTCATTTGGTAAGGCGTCCCCTTTCCTCACAAGAGGTTAGGGGATCAATTCCTGTTGCATGCAGTGGGTTGAGAGTTTTTCTCTTAGTGGTTTCCTCCATGGAGTGAAAGTGTGGTGCTCGAACATTGGTTAAAGCCAAATAACGAGGGCTGGTTGAAAACTCGCCACCAAGCAATTCGAACCTACACTGGAGAGATGGGAAAATGTTCCAATTTGCCGGTCAAAAAAAGTAAATAATTTCTTCTTTATACATAAATCAACTATTTGGATTTTCCATGTAAAAGAAGGTTATCTGATGGGTCTGTCTATTATTTAAGATGACTAATTATTTAATAACTAATGGATTATACAAACTAAACAAAGTAACATCAAAGAACTGACATTCGGTTTCAGTTGGTGTTATAGTGTAACAAGTCCATTAAGTTTACCTAAGTTGGTTTTAAAGAAGCTAGAGCTAGAAACGGGTGTGATTATTTGGATTCTTTTAGTTGTTTAAAACTGAATCTATGATGTGATGTATATGTGTTTGTGACTTGCATAAAAAATATAACTAATTAATATAATTTACTGATATATATGTAAAAGAGGAGAGGTACAAATCAAAACACATGTTAAAAACCGAATACAAGGTTTACATGTTGAATGCATGTTGTGTAACATGTGACATGATTTATTTACCTTTGACCGATGCAAGTCAGCTTGATCTTCTTTGTTTCGAATATTCTTCTCAAATTACGAGATCGAGGTACTTATTACTCCAGTTAATTGATGGATGAGTTCTGAAAAAAGCTGAAGTTGGTTCTAGTGCTCCACACTAATTAAGCTTTAAGAATGAGGTCACCAATAATGGAAAATGAGAAGGAACAAGTTTTTATTTTATATGCGTTTTGTGACGGGATTTAATTTTTTTATTTAAAATAAATTTATACAATTTATTTTTAAATTTAAAATTACTAATTTTGGTTCACGAAGCCTATCTTTTAAATCATTTTTATGCATGTTAGTTTAAAAGTGTGTTTATCGTTATTCAAGAGCTTATCTTACAAAGAAAAAAACAAAAAAACTTAGCCTTTGTTAAATTAGTTGGGACTTTAGTCAGGGGAGGACCCATGGCTTAGCCAGAGGGGTCAACTGCCACCGGTCATTTTTACGTGCGTAGTGTAAATTTCGATTTTTTTGAGGCGATACTTTCATTTCGTAGTGTAAATTTCGATTTTTTCGAGCTAGTGCTACCATTCATTTCACCGATACCACCGCTCATTTAAGATCCTGGGTCTGCCACTGACTTTAGTCTATTCAAAGGTTTTATAGGATCAAATTATAAATTTTTAAAATTTTGATTAATTTCTATTTCAATATTATAGAATAAGGTTAAAACTTTGGTCAATTTAGAAGCAACTTTTATTAAGAAGAATGATGTAGAGAAAGAAAATAGTACAATCCCGCTCCCACTTTTATACGAAAATTCAAAATCTCATACATTTGATTTATCATGATATAAAGTTGACATTGCCAAAATAACCTTCATTTTATCTTGATAAATTGACGAATCTATTTGCCAATTGATAGATTATGTAATAACCGAAAGACAATTAATTATTAGCTAAATTATATATAATTAGTTAGATCTAAGTTAAAATAACATAACTCATTTATACATAATAAATTATGTAGCACAACATGTATAAGTAGTACTAAACAATCTAAAACATATATAAAAGACAAATTTGAAAAAATTTATTAAATAATCTGGACCATTTATTTAATAAAAGATTTAATATTAATCGTTAATTCTTTTAATTTAAAACTTTGATTTTGACTTTTAGAGTCAAAATAATGTGAATTAGATAAAAATAACTATTAATCAAATCAACGATAATTATCAAAAAAATAATAAACAATTAAACAATTGTCAATGTCAGACAAATTCAATAAATTATAAACTATTTTAAAATCGTACTTATTTCTTTATCATTTTTCATCTAAATATTAATAATGAATATTTTTGAATTAAGTAATTTTTTTTTTACTTTTTAGCTAAGTTGAAAATTTAATTTCATCTTAACTTTTAAAAGTCAAAATTCTTTAAGTTAATTAAAAATATTATAAATAAGTTGCAGGTCGTGAAATGGGCACATCGACACGTTTTTGTAAGTTAAATAGCCAGATGTGTAAAAAAAAATTAATGTGCCATAATTGAACATGGGTAAAATCATCTTTTTTTACTAAACAATGATTTTAACCCACATTAAAATGGCTATTAGCTTATTTAAATATTTTGCAAGTATATAAGTATATATCATAATCTAAATCTAGTGATATCATAATTGATAATTTTTTAGAACTTTAATATCTAATAGATAAATATATAACATGATAAAACGTGGAATACACATATAACAACTTGTGATATGATGTACATTTATTTGGTTTTTTTTCTAATTTGTACTTCAACTCCAAACATGCATTTAATTAATTACTAGCTAGTATTTTCATTGACAGATGCTACTTTATTGTTCTTTTCACATCGGTTAAATGTGAGTTCGATCTATTCATTACTCAATTAACCCAACAAATTAACTCGTAATTAAATCTTAATTTAATACGCTTTCCTGACGATCCAACAACCATTATTACGTACGGAATCGAGTATCGACAACTACTTTTGAGGTTCATGAATTCTATCAAAGAATTACTTTATGATCTAATCGTAGTTATTTATGTTTAACTAGTTTCACTACAAAAAAAAAGACCTTTTGTCGCCACTAAAACTCAGAATTACGCCGCTAAAAAGGTATTGCGGCGACATGTCGTCGCAAAAGGGTCGCCGCAAATACTTCGTCCCAAAAACGTTTTTGCGACGTCAGTTTTTACTTTTTTCGACGACCCTCAACGGGACCATCTTCTGTCACGTGGATGTTTTTTTGCGGCGACTGGTGTACTATTTGCGGCGACACGTTTAATTTAAAAATAAATTAAAATAAAAACTTTTTGCGGCGACAGTATAGCTTTTTGCGGCGACACATAATATTAATTATTAAATATATTATTTCTTTTTTCTGACTTTTTGCGACGCCAGATGTCGCCGCAAAAAGTCGTCCAAAAAAAATTCAACAGCATTTTGCTGCAATTTGCGTTTTCCACCCATTTTTAACCGGACAATATTCAGAAAACCTGTTGTTCGGAACTCAACAACAAATATAACAATACGATTCAACAAACAATTATCTAATCGTAATAACAAACGAAGTAGAACAAACGATAGTTTAGAAGTTAACAAAAACGTATTTAAACAATCACAAGTACTCGCCTAACAAACATATAATCTAATCCTCATCACTAGACTCTTCAATATCAGCCAAGTCGGTGGTTGGTTGACGTCTGGATCTTGAGGAAATATTAGTATTTATACCTACCGCCTGTAATATATCATAAAGATCGGATGTACGTTGAGATTGAGACTATAGCTGCTGCAGTTGTTCGCTTTGAGACTGTAGCTGCTGCAGGACATCCCCTAACATGTTATCTACCTCGGCCTGTGAATATAATCTCTCCGTAGGCCGGGATTGAGCGGTAGATTGTGCAGCAGATACGGATGTAGAACTTAATGTTCTTCCAACCCCACGAACGTGTCCTCGACGTTCACCCAACACCGCCCTCAAAATATCTTCTTCGCTCATAGGGTTCTCACTCCCGACTTGATTGTCTCTCATGAAAACCATACGGCGCTGTGTATGAATAAGATAAAAATAATTAAAATCAGATTTTATAAATAATTTTAATGAAGTATAAATAATTACTTACATGATTTTCTTCAAGATCCGAGGATGTAAAGACACCATTGCGTGAATGGTTTGACATATATTGATCGATCAAGCTTGGGGGTTTTTGTGTTTCCGGGTCACGCTATAAACAAATGAAACGGGTCAATCATTATATACTTAATAACGATTAATATATCACACAAGCGGGTCGGGTCGGGTCAATCATTATATCAATCAAACGGCTCGACCATTATATACTAAATAAAGATTAATATATCACACAAACGGGTCGGGTCAATCATTATATCAATTAAACGGGTCAACCATTATATACTTAATAAAGATTAATATGTCACACAAACGGGTCGGGTCAATCATTATACCAATGAAACGGGTCAACCATTATATACTTAATAACGATTAATATATCACACAAACGGGTCGGGCCAATCATTATATCAATGAAACGGGTCAACCATTATATACTTAATAACGATTAATATATCACACAAACGGGTCGGGTCAATCATTATACTAATGAAACGGGTCAACCATTATATACTTAATAACGATTAATATATCACACAAACTGGTCGGGTCAATCATTATATCAATAAAATGGCTCGACCATTATATACTAAATAAGTAATATAACACACAAACGGGTCGGGTCAATCATTATATCAATCAAACGGCTCGACCATTATATACTAAATAAAGATTAATATATCACACAAACAGGTCGGGTCAATCATTATATCAATCAAAATTAAGAATTAGAGATAAATAGACTTACGTTCTCGAAGCGATACTGACAGTATGATCTCCGACCATGCAAGCTTTGATTTACTTGCTGCGCCCTAACTTGCGTGTTCGCAATAGAACGTTGAATGGTTTTCTCCCCAGTATAATAGTCGACGTACACATCCCAATCCTTTTGATCCATGTTGGGAGGAGGATCTCGACGCAGTTGGTGTGCCTGCGAGACCCCCCCTCTTTTCTCAAACCATTGTTTTTTGAACTTGAATTTTTGGTCTCTATACATTGACCCAGCCATTTTGTCGATTCCCGCCGAAATCGACCCACCGTTTATATTATCTTCTATATGGGGCCGCAAGTCAAAGTACGTCTGTAAATTATAAGATAAAGTTAGTTTATTGTACAATTTTTACAAATATACAATATATAAAAAAAACTTAAGTGGAACCTGAATAGACGGAATGATCGGTTCTTTAAGTTCTTTGGGGACTTTTTCCCATGACTGGAAGTAATATGGGATAGAATCCCTCACTAAGGTCCCCAGGTAGCTGGTAAAGTAATCAGCATTGTCCCCGATTGGTCTCCACGTTTTATTAAATCTTACATCGTCAAAGTCAATTGGCAAAGGCCTTTTGCCATTCTTCTTCCGTAACTTTCTCAGCTCAACGTTCCGGGCTACTCCACGCCCTTTTTTTCCACCTACAATTTCAAGCAAACAAGTTAGAAATACACGTAATTAAATTAACCTATAAAAAAATTTTCAATGTTATATAATACCATCACCGCCACAACCACCGGAAGGTGGTTGCCTATTAGGATTAGGTGGATCATCTCCACAGTCTCCACCGTGGCCACGAGCTACACAAGCCATCTGAAAAAAAAATACAAATATATGAACAAGCCACAAGTATTAATGTTAGTTTACAAATAACAATTATATAAATCAAACAACCCGGTAACAATTATAACAATTATATAAATCAAAGTAGTATGTTTCTACAAATAACAATTACAATTTTAGATCAATCAGATTCATCACTACTACAAGGATGTGGTTCACATTCGTGTTCAGAATCGGAATCTTCATTATCATAGTCATCAATGTCATCAGCATTATCATCAGCATTATTAGTATGTTCTGGTAAATGAACATGTTCAACTTCTGTTGGTTGACCTATACTCAAACTCGTATAAGTCAAATGATCCAAATCAGCACACAATGATAGATCTGATGAATTGCTGTCATGTATAACATCTCCGTTGTCTTCAGCAATGATATCCTGGTCCCAGATCTTCCTATTATTTACCTCATGAACCACCTTCCAATAATTTTGGCTTGATTCACCTCTTTGACGGCCTTTTGACGGGTCATCAAGGTAAAAGACTTGATGTGCTTGGGTTGCAAGAATGTATTGGTCTTCTACAAACCATTCAGTCTGAGTAGAAATACTGGTTATGTTATTCTTAGTGACACAACGTTGTTGATTATCAGTTTTAAACCATTTACATCGAAACAACACAACTCTGTAATCACTAATATATGTTAGCTACCAGAATTTCGGGACTATTGTAAGAAGTACTCATGTTTCCAAACGGATTGAAACCTTCAGCAACCAACCCTAATCTGACATTTCTAGGTTCTGCAGCAAAATCAGGATATTGTGCATCGAAATGTTTCCATGCAGTACCATCCACCGGGTGACGCATCTTACCATCTTCACTACTGTTAGTGCATACATGGTCACACATTAAGAAATGCATCCTTATTTTGATGATGATAAAAATATGAACAAGTAATATTATTGCTTATCAAATTTATTCATATGTTCATATGTTACATTATTTAAAGGTTAACAAACCTAAAATTAAGATGATCAAGTGAAGGACAAATAATTGAAGACTTCAAATCAACAAGCAAAAAAGAAAACAAGATAAAAGCAAACATTCAACTTTCACGGTCGATCCCACGGTCGACCGTGAATCAACCGTCGCCGCACAAACGTCATCTCTTAACATCGTCTTTCTTGATGTCAACCGATCTCATACTCGACAATTGAAGATGAAATCTTTAAAGACGATTAATAAATATAAGAGTTCACAAATAATTTTGACAAAAGAATATTTTATCAAATCTTTTGTAAATATGTCACACATATAGTTTATAAAAGTAATTCCAAACTTTTATTTAATTTGTCGTGTAAGACAAATTATAATAAAGAAATTATTTCTTATTGTGGCAAAAATTAAACATGATTTTGCATTGAATTGCCAAAAGACTAAAATTAGAAAAGCATCTTCTATATGTGGTAAATATCCAACATCATTTTTGCAAATCCTTCCAACCTTCCAAATTTGCATAAAGAATTCAAACTCTTTTGGTAGGTCAACTTGAGACTTTTCTAAATGTTTTTTCTAATGATTTTTTATGGCAAAAAATGTTTGAGTATGGTTTTATACAAAGTGCAACGTTCATATTTTGAACTTCCAAAAAGCTGTCCAGACCTGCGACGGAAGATTCACGGTCGACCGTGGCTTCTTCCGTGGAGCATCCGGACAAAATTTCCTTTTGTCATTCCTTGGTTATTTAAACAAGCTAATGTCTTCATTTCAAACCAACTCTTGACATCTGAAAAATATAGAAAATATACAAGATCTTGTGAGCGTATATTCCACACAAAAAGACCATCTTCAAGATCAAGATCAAGAGAAAAAGTGCAAAGTCTTCAAGAGCAAATCTTCATCTCTATATATTATGTTATTTGTATAAGTGTGTAAGGATCAACTCTAGCCTTTCAAATTAGAGTGAAGTAAGGATCATCTCTTGCCTATAAAATTATAGAGAAGTAAAGATTAACTCTAGCCAACATAATTAGAGTGAAGATAGACTTATCTTAGCCTTGTTTGCAAGAGAGAAGATTATTTCTTGTAAGCTAAAAAGAGAAGTGTAAAAGGTTTATCTCTACCTTTAAAGAGAGAAGCTAGTGGAGCAAACTCTTGGTGGGTGAGGCCAATGAGTGGATGTAGTGCAAGTTTGTTAACACTTGCATGAACCACTATAAATCTCTTGTCTACTCTTGGTGATATCTCTCTATCTCTACTCTCTTTAAATTATTATATTAGTTGTGTTGCTATAAATTTCAAGATTATTCTTTATAACACAACTTGCTAATTTTTATAAGTGTAAAAATTGGTAAACTAAGTAAAATAACCTATTCACCCCCCTCTAGGTTCCAACAACTACACTGACCGGTAGCATGCCAAGTCATAGACTTTGCAGTGTGTCTTGAGCTATAAATACACTTTAGCCTTGGTGTTAAAGGAAAGTAACGCAGTATCTTGTTAGCAACTTTCTTTCCCTTGGTGTTTTTGTCTTTCCATCTACTCTCAGAACATATCGGACAACTTTGCGAATCCTTGTATTCATCCCAAAATAAACAGCAGTCGTTGATACAAGCATGGATAGGTACGTATCCTAACCCGACCGTTCTCATTATCTTCCTAGCTTCGTAGTGTGATGACGGGATTTTAGATGTCGGATATGCAACCCTAAGCAATTCTAATAATTGGTCAAATGAAGTATCGGTCCATTTATTGATAACTTTCATGTGCCTCAGCTTTGCTAAAAAGTCGAACGAAGACATCCAGTCACAACCAGGGTATAGCTCCGTGCCGGCTAACTTAAATAATTCACCAAGTTCGTCATTTGTATCACTTGGGCCTTCATGTGGATCATCACTTGGGCCTTCAGCTGGCTTATCACTTTCCGTGTTGTGTTCGTTGACAGTATTCTCCTGGCGAACGTCATTGAGGTAATCATGCAACTCGTTATTCGTTTGACCAAGACCGTCGCGTGGTGCTCGAGGAACAAATGGTTCTCCATGAAAGATCCAATTCATGTAGCCCTCGCTAAACCCATTTTCATATATGTGAATCCTAAGTGCCCTAAGCGGGAGAAAATGGCTGTTATCACAATGATCACACAGGCTACGAATATTACCATAGCTATTTACGTAGTCTTTACACCTATCTAGAAATGTTTCAAGACCAGTACGAAATTCAGGACAATTACGGTTTGCTAAAGTAGTCCAACTCTTATCAATCGTCATAACTGCGTTCAAATCATATCATAATTATTAAGAACACAATTCATGTATTAAATTTTTATACTAAGAAATTGTGAGTGGTTTGTAGCAGGGTGGCCGTCCTAACCCACTTTTTGAATACCTTACCTCATATGTGAATACATATTACATGATCGGTTGTTTAAGAAAAATTCGGCAGAATTTACCCTTAGCTCCCAAGTATATAAAGAAATATATACCCGGGAAGCATAGAGTAAATGACAACCGAATCTTTCTTAAACACACAACCATACAACAAGCATTCACATCCTAAATAAGATAAGGTATTCAAATAGCAGTCCCAACATGGGAACAACCCGAAATTAATTTCTAAATCAATTTCGAGCAGGTATTCTAAGCTCACACACGCAATTTTAACAACTAGCATGATTACTAACACTAAATGAACATTTACTATAACAAAATTATTAAACATAATTAAACATCATATAAATTAAAGTTAACACTAATCTAATTTCTACCATTATTATTACACTAACAATGATTGTATATTGATATTTAGTAACAATAATCAAACATTATTAACGCTAACTAATTAATAATCTAACATCACAAATTAAAGATTAATAATACTTAAATATTAAAGATTAAGGATTAACACTAACATTGAAGATTAACACAAAATAAAGATTAAAGATTAACACTAACATTGAATATTAACACTAATTATATAGATTAACAATTATTAACAATAAGCTAACATCATTAACACTAAATAATAATCTAAGATTGATCTAATTTCTAACATTTTTAGTATACTAACAATGATTAAAGATTAAAAGTATCTAGCACTAATCTATCATCATTGACAATAGATAATAATCAAACGTCATCATATAAACTATTTAACATCATCATATAAACTATTTAACACATTATTAGTATACTAACAATACTTAAACATTAATACTAATTAACAATAATTTAAAATTATAACACTAAACATAATCTAACATAATGAATTTAAATTAACAACTAAATTAATCAATTATTAACACTAGTCTAACACTAATTAATAATTAAATAACTAAAACTATTATCATAAAATAATTTTAATCAAACACTAATTAACAATAATCTTAAATTAATCAATTATTATCACTAACACACACTTAAATTACTTAAATTACTAACAAAAAAATATAATAATCTAACATAAACAAATAATAACCTAAACTAATTAACATTAATATATAACATTAATATACAATTAAAAAAATACCTTAATTAGGAGGATGGGTCGTCGGAGGCAAGGAGGAATGAGGAAGAATCCAACCGCCGGCGGCGGCGGCGGCAGGGTGGTTGACGGCGGCAGGGTGGTTTTTTCTTGTAACAAAAAAAGTAAAAATTCAAGATCTATAACTACTAAAACCCTAGATCAAAGAAAATGGAGATGTTTACCTCGAAAACCAACTCGCCGGCGACGGAGATAACGGCGACCGGCGATGAGAAGGAGAGCAGAGAGCGACAGTGATGAGAAGGAGAGCAGAGAGCGAGGCGACGGCCGGCGGAGGCGAGAGAGATCGAGAGGGGGCTGTGTGTGTATGCGTAAAATGAAAAGAAAACAGGAAACAAATCCCTATATCTCGTAACATCTTTTGCAGCGACGCTTTTTGCGGCGACACTCGTTTTTTTGCAGCGACGGGCGTAATTAAATAAATAAAGAAATTATAAATTATTTTTTAGTAAATAAAGAAAATATAAAATACCTTTTGCGGCGACATACAATCTTTTGCGGCAACATCCAATATTTTAGGTGAGAAAATATCCCGCCATGGTTTTCGGTGGGAAAAATGGTGGGAATAGCCTTTAGCGGCGACAAATGCTTTTCAGATGGTTGTGGGCCCATTTTTTGTCGTTTAGCGTAGTATTAGCGGCGACATTTGTCGCCGCAAAAAGTGTATGTCGCAAAAAATGTTTTTTTTGTAGTGTTTAAATGCTCGTGTAACACATTGGAGGGTTTAGGAAGGTAATGAATACTAAACATTAATAAACGATAGTAAATATTTATAAAACGGCGAACAAAATAAGAGTTAAAAGAATTAAATGGACAATACGATATTCTAAAGTTCAAGAATGATATATATTAGATTATTTATAATAATCTTGATAACTTAAAAGAATTTTGACTTATAAAAGTCAATGTCAATTCAAATTTTCAATTTAACTAAAAGGTAAAAAATTATTGCTTAATTCAAATATATTTATTATTAATATGTATAAAAAATGATATAGAAAGAATTACGATTTAGAAATAGTTTATAACTTATTGAATTTTTTTGACATTTACGATTGTTTAACTAGTTTAATTGTTTATACACTTTTGATATTTGAGTTAATTAAAGGTTATATTTATCTAATTCATATTAATTTAATTCTAAAAAGTCAAAATCAAAAATTTAGAAAGGAATTAACGGGTAAAATTAAATCATTTATTATTCGAATGGTCCAGATTATTTAATAAATTTTTAATTAGTCTTTTATATAGATTAGAAGATAGGCGAATTGAACGTATCCATATATAATTTGAAACGTAACATTCCATAAAAATAATTTTCTATATCTTTTATATATATAATCTAATCTTTTTAATTTTAATTAGACCAGCTAGCTATACGATCTATTGACATATATTTATATCTCTTTAGCAGAAAGCTTCTTGAGCACACATATGTATGAAGCTTACATATATACCCTGTAATTAATAATATATATGACCTCTTCAAACTAAAGAATCAGATTTCTGGAATATAACACATGATCATATTCATACAGAACAGATAGATATAGTCACATCAAGTTGTAAATATTATATATATATGTTTGACGTACAATTAAACTATAATATAATAATTAATATATACAGGTTTCATCCAAACGAGTAATTGGCCTTGGATCGATGGCGATCATTCATTTCCATTCCTTAATTATTTAATTAATTACAAGGGAAAAAAAGCCTATATTCATGGGTGGGAAAGCATGAAAAGTTGAAATAGAAGAATATAGCCTCCCACGCCCATTCATCCATATATGCCACTTACTTTTTTTTCGATCCTAGCTAATCAATATATATCCTACGATTATATAGATATATCCCAATAGCTTTAACATCAGACGATTAATATATCTACAGTATCCTTTTCGACTTAAAAAAAGATAATTGTTCATGTTGCGTGTAGTGGTCTGTATCTAATACTAAGAAATGTAAAGTAAACTTTCGCGTATTGAGATGTTAGTTCGTATATGTGTTAAATATAGATAAATTAGGGACTTTGAATATATCTATATATATTTTATAGTATTTGTATAGTATACAGTATATATATGGGTCTATCTATACGTAGCTTCCAATAAAATGCATGTGTCGGTAGTTTATACCGAATGGAATATACTTATAAACCCTAGGGTTTAATTACAAATTAACAGTATGGACTATAAAAATAGGGTTAGGATCCTCTTATATTTGGGTCAAACATGATTGATCATGTTATCTCATAAACATGAGAGTGAGTCCCTTATTTTAGTCAAGAATGAGTCCCGTTTGTAGGGTCCACTCTTATGCTTGTGAGAGAATATGATTAGTCATGTTTGACTCAAACATAAGAAGATCCTAATCCATAAAAATAACAAAAGGGCCCAGTTAGTAAAATTCCGTTATCTGAACTTGCTCTATATATTGTAGCTCTTCTCGTTTTTCACACGACTGAAGTACTTCAGTGGTGCATAAAGAAAACCCGACTCTATTTTATACTCTTTTTATGCATGTATATATGTAGAGCTACGTTTGAAAGCAGTAGCTAGGTTTGAGTTGAATTGTAAAAGCATATGGTGAAATTTTGTTATTTAGAATTGATTCTTATGATTAGGTTGCGATAATTGTGTATCTAACATTCGACAAATTAAAGGTTTTAGGTTTCATATTTAGATGAGTCTAGAAAATGGAACATGCAATTTAATTACGTTATACAACCGTGCAACTAGCTAATACGTACATATATGTTTACATTATTTTAACCATGATACAATAATGAACCTGAACATACACATGGTTATTTCTTTTAGACCATGTGCATCCATCACATGCTTCACACAGCCAAATCAGCGTCATACCATTCCCCCACAATTCCCTCATCCCATCACACAAACACCCCGCATCCATCACAATCTTCACACAATAAGACCACCAGCATCCATCACATGCTTCACACAGCCACATCAGCGTCACATCATTCACCCACCATTCTTTCATCTCATCACACAAACCTCGCATCCATTACATGCTTCACATCACAAAAAAGAAAAAAAAAATCTATTCCCTCACATTTCTCTTTCACGCACGCGACGGTAGTCACATGTGTGACCGTGAGCCGTCCCTCACATGGATAGGCGATGGTCCTCACCGAATACGTGGCTCGTGAAACACCCTCACATGGCCGCATCCGTGATGGATGCGATCGGTCTAAAAAAGAAAAAAAAAGAGTTTTCTCACATCATCTCCTCTCACGCTAGCGACGATGGTCACGTATGTGACCGTGAGGGCGCCCTCACGGAGGCCGGCGGATGGTGTTCACGTGAGTGAGGGAGGCTCACACGGCCCATCTCGTGACCGATGCACATAGTCTTATTAATTGATTTTTGGTAAGTTTTATCTTCGTTATTATTTTTATAATTAATTAGTTGCCTTGATTAGTTAGCAATTCCTCATCAAAGTATATATAATTAATTAAGAATTACTTTGCTTTTTAAGACGATTAACTGAATTAGTGGTTTTCTATAGGATAGCTAGATACATGATATATACTAGCTTGCTATCTACTAATACTATGCTTTAGCAATGAGGTTAGCCTTGCCTCTAGTTGTTGTTTAGCATAGATTAGTGACTAGTTGGGATTTAGGAATGAGATATAGGGTTATAAGCACTAATTTGAGCAGCACGTACGTCGATTCAAGTTTTTCCCACCATCTCTGGTATAACATTATAAAGGGTTTCTTAGTCATGCAAAGTTTAATCATTTAAATAATAGTTTGACTAAAGTTCATAAATAGCATAAACCTTAATTACTTAAGGATATTATTGTGTTGAAAATGGTTGAAACTTGAAAGGAAACTATATAAGAACGAAATTCTTTACTCTATATTGAAAATAGTGAATTCAGCAAATCAACCGCCACCTGATATTGAATTAGCTTTGCCTCGTATGAGTTAAAACCTACTTCATTTAATCGATCCAAAAGATAGTGTAGATCAGAAGAACGAATTAAGAAGATTATCAAGTGCATATCCAAAAACTTTGTGAGATATCAGATATGTTATACATTTAGAACCACAAAAGTGTCTTCTGATGTAAAGATTTGATTATTAGATCTTTCTTTACCGGTGACAGTGAAGACATGGTTGAGATTACAAACGCTAATGCCAATTCTTAGACAAATAAATTACTAAATCAATTTCTTTTCAAATATGTTCCACCATAAATTAGGTAAAATTAATTTAGATCACATATAAGAAATTGATGGCAAAGAAAGAAGATATATACGAAGCGTAGAACATATTTAAAGGCCTTCTGTGTGGATGTCTATAACATGGTTTGGATGATTGTCATCAACGTACGTACTATGAACTTTCTATATGAATGATTAGTAGCCCACTACATGAAGTTGGTTGCATCGTCATCCTAAGGATCATTCGGGAAGCTAGAATACTATTTAAGACAGATATTATATATATATATATATATATATATATATATATATATATATATATATATATATATATATATATATAGAGAGAGAGAGAGAGAGAGAGAGGGAGGGTATATTAGTAAAAGCAACAAAAACAACGTGGGTAGTTACATTCATCTGCATAGAACCCAATTTTGTTACCCCCGCCCACCACCGCTTCTTCTTCTCCGATCTCCTTAATTCTCCGATCAAAACAAAAAAAATAAACCTACACTTGATGCACAATTAAAAACCAACAAAAAACCCTAAGATTTTGATGTACAACCAAAAAAACCTTAATGCACGAATCTGAGAGTCTTGATGCACTATTAAAACCAACCAAAAAACCCTCCAAAAAATTGATGCACAGAGATTGAAACCCTAAATCCATTGTTGTGCATCAAGTCTTCACTGTGGATAGATATTGAAGCACAATCGTAAAAGAAAACTCGAAAAAAAAGAATATAACTAGCGGCGATGCCCTAATCTGTGGTGGTGGTGGCGACCTGAGATGGGGAGACGACAAAGACAGCGGTTGTTTTGTCTTGTTGCTGCCGTGGTGCAGCGGCGGTAGTGGTGCAGATGCGGTGGTGGTGCAGCGGCGGTTGTGCAGAGGCGGTTGTGTAAAGGATGATGCATTAACGGCGGCGTGGTGCAAAGGCCGTGGTGGTGCAGAGATAATGCATTTACGGTGGCGACTTCACATGGTCGGCGGAGTATGCACACAGTCGGCGGAGGGTTCATGTCGCCGGCGATGGGGCGATTAGGGTTTCACGAGGGGAGGGGACGGGATTTTGAAACTCAGATTGGGAAATGGGGAAGTGAGGACGTGGGTAATGAGATGTTGGTTTTATGAGAGAGAAATATATATATATATTTCTAAAAGTTCATAATTTGCCCTTCTATCAGATCTGTCATGTATCATCTCCATATATATATATATATATATATATATATATATATATATATATATATATATATATATATATAGGCAAAAGAAAATTAAAATACAAAATGTAAGAAGAAACATGGATTTGATACGTGACATAACCAACAAAAACTAGCAAAAAGATAAATTAGGAACTTTTAAATAAATATAAAATTCCACTACCCCACGTTTGATTAATATGTTTATACGTTAGCCGGTCCTATTCCTCACAAAAAAAACCTAATGCATAATATACATCCCTTACATATATGAAAAAAGATAAGCCTAACAATTGTAGTATCTACAAGGACTTTGCAAACCAAACATATAACTTATTATGAGCCGTTACAACTTACAAGTAATTCATCCAAACTAGGATGCTCATTTTCTCTAGCTTGCTCTTATTGATGGCTCTAAACAATATATAAAATTTAAAAACCATGTGTGTCCAACTTCCTAAAACATTGGCTAGCTTTGATAACAAACAGTGGCCCAACTCCCTAAAACATAGTGGTGGAAGTCGTGTCGTGTTCGGGTTGATGTATGACGGGTTCAAGGGTTGGCGTGTCAGAAATACTTGACCTGAACCCGACCCTTATATTTATTGGTGCAAGATTCAAAACACTAACCCGTATATATGGACTCGCGTAACCCATTTAATTATACGGGTTAGCGTGTTGCCGGGTCATTTGCTAATTGACGGGTTATTAGAAGGTTAGTAGGTTGTAAATGGGTCAACGTGTTGGAATAGGGGTGTAAACAAGTCGAGTTTTTATCGAGTAACTCGAGCTCAGCTAGTTCGAGTCAAACTTTATCGAGCTCGAGCCCAAAAACAAGCTCGAATTATTTAACGAGTTGAGCTCGAGCTTCTAAGAGCTCGACTCGAGTATTTATCGAGCTTTTAGAGCCATGTATAGTATATGTATATTTATATATGTAATATGTATATATGATAGGCTAATATTAAACATATTAAAAAAGGAGTATTTATTGAAACAAATCTACATTATATACGTACTATTTATAATAAGTAATTACCAAAAAAATCGTTAATTTCAAATTTTATCTATATTTTGAATAATTTGGTTTTTGAATTAAATTTTTTTTTATTATTTCGAACTTTGGAGCCGAGCTCGAGCTAATAATGTACCTTATTGAGCCGAGCTCGAGTTTCAAAAATGAAACCTCATTGAGCTATCAATTCGAGCTCGAGCTTAGTATTAAATAACCCGAGCTTGATTCGACTCGTTTACACTCTTAGTTGGCCGGAATGTCATTACCAAAAAATCGTATTTATTTACAAGATTTTTTTGATAATTTTTTCACAAATTAAAACTATCAAGATTGTGGATTGTTGGAGTCTAGATGATGATTACATCAAAACTTGTTTATATATGAAAAGATAAAATCCTTATAAATTTTAAACGGGTTCACATGTCGACCCCTGAAATTTATGTATGACCCTAACCCCTAATTATTATCCGGTTCACATATGTCAACCCAAATCCAACATGTTTATTTTCATGTCTGTTCGTGTCATGTTTCATATCATGTCAAGAATTACCACAACGTTGGCTTTGATATACTGTGTCCCCCTAATTTTTTTTATGAAAACAATGCCTACTAAACTCACTTTATATAAACATCCAAACACATTTACCATATATAGATAGAGTTATCATAATCATATATACTTACTTACAAAAGAACAATGCAAAATGGTTATAAAATATATACTTTAATTATTAGGTGTCCCAACTTGTCATTTTACCGAGCTTATGCTCCGGTTTAAACATTCGCATGCAAGATGATTATTGATCGATGGTGGTATAAGATAAATTATCGGTATTCAAATTGGTATAGAAATGCATATATTAAGTGTGCAAAATAAGTTGTTGCTAGCTAGCAATATATGTTTTATGCTTAGCCCGATTGTCGACTCATTGGCTTGTTTACATTATATATATTCATCGATCGATATTAATCAATAAAATTAATAACAAAAAAAGAATGAAATT
Source organism: Pulicaria dysenterica (assembly GCA_947179395.2). NCBI lineage: Eukaryota > Viridiplantae > Streptophyta > Magnoliopsida > Asterales > Asteraceae > Pulicaria > Pulicaria dysenterica. The sequence goes on along the minus strand of OX359290.1, from coordinate 109,082,633 downwards.
TAAAAGTAAGAGGAGGCCGATGTCAAATAACAATGCTGCATTATTTGGACCGAAAGGTAATCCCTTAACCAATTAATTAGTTCAACTAATTAAGTGCTATAATAAAACACTTGTATGCACTTGCTTGTCTGGCTTCTCCTCAAATGTTTATTTCCATAATTTGCATCAGTCACAAAAGGGTAAATTAATATGAAGAAAACGACAATAATTTCTAATATTTAAACAATACCAATTGGTCTGCCATAAAGAAATAAAGAACCCTAGCCTTGATAATTGTTACAAAAAACTAAAATGATTAAAGAGCACTAATTAAGACAAGTCAATTAATTAAGACCCACAAATTCTTATTGTGCGCTGCAAGACCAATAGAAAGTTATCTATTTGCCCGTACGTTTGTGCATCATGAAGAAAGTTCATGTAATATTTATCATACAATTAATTAAAGTAATTATATATATAATGTTTTCTGCCTATATATATGTCGTGAATCATGACAATTCAATTGATTGCGACTTAACTGAATTTTTAAGCGCAGGATCTAAAAAGAACCTTATAATTGCATGGCAACTTCCACCATGTATATTATGTCACTAAGCAATTCATCTAGTGATCGAAGAAAAAGCAGTTTTATAATAAGTAGTAATTAATATAAGGTTTTGGGATTATTATTAATTAATTAATATATGTTCATACAACTTTTACATATCGATCTTTAATTAGAAGGATTGATATACGTTGGCGAGACCTTTTGACAAGGCTTAAAAAATTAGGAAAGTAACAACTGCTTGCAGCAACTTGTAATTAAAATATTAATTTGCTTATAAATTGTTTGACAAAATAAAAGGATAAGTACATGGATATATATATATATATTATTTGTAGCTGAAGCCTGAAGGTATTACATTATTAATTCTTGAATCTCCCCAAGTTTTCATTTGTTTTTCCTTCCCAATTAATTTGCATAAATACAAACAAATCTTGAAATTCGGTAGTAGGTCTTTGACAGCAAGCAAATCAAATAAATTCACTTATTATTTATTTAGTAAATTTAACCTGCGTGAAAAAAGCAAGCTAACAAAGTCTTTAAAAGGACTTTCCTTCCTCTCTTCTATTATTATTATTATTATTATTGAAAAGAATATATATATATATATATATATATATATATATATATATTAGTGTGTAGCTAGAAATTAAAATGATAAATAGGACAAATATCAAAAGTTGACAGTGGTTTTTCAGTTTTAACCAAAAAAAAATTAAGTTTTCAGAATAGATATGCATGGAGATGGAAGATGGAATTTAAGGATATATTGTAGTGGCTTTTCCATTCGGAGACCCTTTTTATTCTCTTTTTCCCGCTATCTTTGATTTCCCATTTATTGAGAACAACCCAATAATATATATAATTAAACCATGCATGCATCAAAATGTTAATTAGCCTAATTTATTAACTCTACCGATCATCATTCAATCAAATTAAATGAAGGGCTAAGATTGACTTTCTCATTCTCACTTAAATATACATTCTCATTTGAATCTCTCACTATATATATATAGGTAAAAGTTTAAACTAAAACTGTTTTTCGTACGAAATTACTATTTTAACGCCAATAATGACTCATCATTATTTAATAGGGTATTTTGGTAATTTATATATTTACTCAACCGTGAATTTCGTCCGGGTGAGCCGTCATTAATTTGCGAGGCTTGATTTTCCTGAAATAACACTTATTAATACGTCATTAATGAGTAATTATTGAAGCATTAATGAGCCGCCAAAAAATCTCCGCGATTGATCAATATCGATCAATTATAGGACTAAGATTAGTTCTCATACGAAATAAAGTTTTGTTTAAACCGTCTCACATATATATATATATATATATATATATATATATATATATATATATAGAAATTGCATCAACAAAGAACCTCATCTTAAACAAAGAACCAAAAGAACCAATCTGGACCATTGGATCATCAAAATCAACGGATGAGATTTAACGATGGCAAAACTGTAACTATCATGTATTAATTTAGGAAGAAAAGGGCAAACATGGAAAATCCCCCCCCTCCCAACAACCTACGAATTAAAAAAAAACCAAAAACTTTAAATTGTCATAACTTTTTAAGTTTTGTGAATTTAAACAATAAAATTATACCAATCTTTTAGTTTTTTAATCATCTTTCAAACAAGATCACTCTTCCCATATTTTTCTAAATTTTTTTTGAACATGAAAATTTTGTTTGCATTTTGGGCAGCATGTAGTGTTTCTGTACGGATTTTGCATTTTGTGTTTAAATGTGTAATTTTGCATTTTGGGCTGCATTTTCATTGACCTGCATGTTCATATTTTGCATTTTTTGATTTTTTGCATTTTGCATTTAAAATGAACCCAGCTCAAAATACAAACTTTGCATTTGAAAAAAAAGGTTTCAGAAATATATCAAGTCTGGTCTTGTTTGAAAGATGACGGAAAACTGAATCTAATGATATAATTTTTTTGTTAACGAACGAGTTATGATCATTTAAAGTAAGTGGGGTTTTTTTTTTTTTAAATGTTGGGGGTCGCTAGAGGGTTGCTGTGAGGCGATGGTGATTTTTTATTTTTTTTTAATATTCTTTTTTGCCCCTAAACAATATGTCACGTGTCATCACTAGAGAATGTTATTTAGCTTCTATGTTTAAGGGAGGTTCTTTATATAATCTTACACTACAAGAAATTAGTATCTTTACCCACACATAAGTTAGTCACACATTTTAATGTGTGAGTAATTACACACACATATCTTGTACATATGTGGGTAATCAACAATTTTGTTTTTTTAAAGACATCCAACACTTATTATGTGTGGGTAATACTTTTTACTGAGGGAAACTTTTCTTCCAATAGTGTTGATCGAGATCAAGATAATTTACCTACACATGATATAAATGCGATTAATGTGTAGGCAATTTACCCAAACAAATGAAAATCTAATTAATTGTTTAAGTCTTACTAACACATAATACTTATATATAAATTTCAAGTTGAAAATATCTAACAATTGTATAGTCTATTTTCTTATAAAAATGACGTGGCACTAAACATTCTCACACATGTAAAAATGTAACATTTGTGTGAGTAAAACTTAAAATATGTAAATAAAAATAATTCAATATTTATATAAGAATGGCGTGGAAATTGGAAACATAAATTTAAAAAAGGAGAACCTAAATTGACGACGGAGAACAGGAGGACGGAGCAAAAATCTCAGAGAACAAGTACCATTGTTCTGTTCAAATCTCATTGATTCAAGGTAAATGTTAAACAATGTTGATCTTCTCCTTGGTTTTTCTTTTCTAATCTCTCATGGTGGTCTACAGGAACTTTGATCTTACATGTTCTTGTTATGATTTAGGGTTGGGTGTGTTGCGTCGATGTCATTCGTAACTTCGGTAAGTACGAAAAATATGAAATTTCTTATATGAAAGTTGGCAATAACTTGCACTTTTACATCTTACTTCGATTAATAAAATGATTATTAGGGTTATATTGTTATAATCTGTTTTGTTACTTTAATTGTTTGCATTCTTCATCTGAAATTATCACCTTATATGCACCATGTTAGTTGTTCTCGAATGTTTGGTGAGAGAATAATCGTTTCTAGCTGTTGTCTTGTTTATTTCGATTGGTCTATCAGTTCCTGCATTTATTTTATAATTCGCAAGTTTCAAATATTGTTTATATATTCATATGCAGTATAAGTGTCATTCCAATTCCCTTTCAGATCGTCAAATTCTGTTTGCCAAGTTTCAAATTCCACCAGAGCATGGTTTGGAGTTCCAACCATTTTATTTCTATAATAAGTCATACATGGATTAACAAGTCCATTTTCTGTATCATTCCTTATTAAATATTATTTTTACAGCATGTAACCTATATGTTATGAATTATTTGTGTACTAATTTATTGTTGCTCTATAGAAAATATAACTTATTACCCAGATGATGGAAATGCGGAAAGACTAACGAGATCCAATCCCAGGTACAAGTGATTAGTTTATTTCTTTCAAGTACTCTAATATATATTGATATTTATTGATTCTTAACTTTGTTTATAGAAACAAACCAATTCAATAAACCTATCTCAATCAAGAGATCAACCCAGTTAGTAATTAAAAATGTTCTGTTTGTCTTATGTGTGTGGGTGGGGGGTTTGGTTTGGGTGGTTTGGGGGGGGGGGGGGGGGGGGGGGGGGGGGGGGTGTTGTTAACTTTTAAAGGTTTAGTTACAGAAAATAAACAACAAAGTGGTTTGAGCCAAAAATACAGGGTAATATTCGAACAATATATGAATTGTGGTATTTGAACAATATATGAATTGTGATATCAGTAGACTTTATAGAAATTAATTGTTTGCCTTTTGTTGTATACTTTTTTAGGAAACGACATAGAAAAGGATAATGGCTTGTGGAAAGCGGAAAATGGATTGATTCGAGAAAACTATATTGCCTCAGTCAAGACAATCTCAAGATGATACAAAAGTCATAGTCGGTCCAAGCAGTCTTAAGACGAGTCTTGTGCAATTAGTGATGAGTTTCATGATCTAGAATGCACATTTATGATTAGCTATGAATTTTTAGCATTTTGATTATACTTATGGCTTGTTTCTTTTTTTTTGTTTAGCTAGAATTTGAATTAAATTGGTAATTTGCTCCTTATGGTTGAAATGGTTATGTTATAACATTTTTATAAGTGGCTTTTTGGACCGTGTATGTATCTATTTTCACTACAATTTTTTTTATTTGTTTGCTCATATGTGACTATTGTTATAAATTATGAAATTTACCCACACAAATGTATTTTTACCAACACATCTATAAATATTACCTATAAATAAAATTATATATACCAACACATATTGAATGACACGTGTCACTAACACTTATTTTTGTCATGCCACGCCACTTGACATGTCATCATACAAAAAAATTCTAACACCTATACCCACATATATTAATTACTTTTAAGCACACATATATGTGTAGGTATAGCGTACAACCTATACCCACACATAATTTATATGTGAGTAAAGATATTTACCTACAGTCATAAGCCCACACATAGTTACACTTAACTTATGTGTAGGTAAAGATAATTACTCACATATATGGATGTTTTACCCACACATAACATGTGTGGGTAAACACCCCAATTTCTTGTAGTGTTACCCTATATATATATACTCTAATATATACTAATTAATTAATAAATTCGTTCACGTTTAGGAACAAAATGATTAGAATATATGAATGTCCGTTATATCGTATCCAAGTCATTTTCTAACTAGTTCCCCGCTTCTTCCATCATTTATATGTATATCGAGGGCTGGTGAACCTAATAGATCGGCCAATCATGCATGCATGTAATTCCACTTTTGGATTAAAGAATTATCGCAAGAATCAATTTTACTCGTTTAATTTCTTCTCTTTCAATTGATCTATTACTTAATTACCCATAAATTCATCTCATATATATTGTCACGTTTTATCACTCCATGTTTTCTAACCATGAATTCAACTTATCAAGTGAATGACTAATATTGATTCCCGCGATACTTGTAATTAATAAAAATAGTTTTTAAACGATTGAGAAGGAATAAGACCCGATATATATAGATAACAAAGTTTTTCGTGAAAGTATCTTGTATATATGTCGTAAAGATGGAATTGAATGGGAAGGAATAAGATCGACCCAATATTTCAGAAAGAAAATATCCTTGCAATATATATGCGTGGTTTTTGTCAAGAAACAATGAACTAAAATCGATAGCGACACCTTAATTAATGTCCAATAATTAATTAATTAATTGACAACGTACTTTTGAGAAAAAATATATATATGTATTTATAATTTATAAATATAATACAAACAAAATTAAAGAGATATATGGGTTTAATTTGTCTCTATGCGGGTTTTACTTAACTGATGAAAGTATTGTCCTAGTTATAATATTACGTCTTTAAAATTTGCTCCACAAAAAAAAATATATATTGTTGTTTAAGTACGTGTGAACCCTTATAGAGTTATAGCCTCTCGATCATACATGAGCTCGATCATCCTACTCCACCTTCATGATCGATCATGGAATGAATATGACTAATATATATATATATATATATATATATATATATCAAGGATCATTTGCGAACGGATAAACCGTTCGCACGGTGCGAACAACTAAGATGCAGTGTTTGAACACCCAAGATGCAGTGTTTATATATTCAACCTTGGTCAAATATGGTGGTCTGTTTTTATATATAATATATATTTGTTATCTCCGTTAATCAATTTGCATTTGAATGTGTTAGGTAAGTTTTGATTGAATAATTTTTTTTCTAATTGTTGCCTCTGTTAATCGATTGTCATTTAAATTAAAATTCTGGCCGACTTTTTTTAAATATATATATATATATATATATATATATTTATTATTATTATTATTATTATTATGTGTGTGTAAAGATGAGATGCAGTGTTTTTATAAAAGATGCAGTAATTTTATATTAGATACAGTGATTTTTAGACAAAATGTATTGGTTCTTAGATAAGAATTCATCGATTAATTCACGCATGATAGATTAGTTTAAAGAAAACTCCATATTTTTTAGATAAGATATAATGGTTTAAGGTTAGATGCGGTGATTTATAGACAAGATGCAGTGTTTCTATACTAGATGCAGTGTTTCTACCGTTGTGCACCGTTTCTATTGGATCCTTACCCTATATATATATATATATATATATATATATATATATATATACATATATATACAGGATAAGGTTATACATAGAACCTAAATAACCATTTTAGCTACTAACACGTGGCACTATCAGAAAGGACAAAATTGGAAATCAAATATTGCAAAAAAAAAACCCACGCACCACCCTACAGCCTTTACATTATTTTTAAAAAATCTACCCATCAATTCTTAAGTCAGCCGTAACTTCTTCGTTTTTAAGAATTTAAACAAAAAAATTATATCATTTTACTCGTTTTGAATTCCTCTTTAATTCAAGACCAGACTTGCCATACTTTCTGAATTTTTTTTCAAAAATGCAAATACCAAAAATGTAAAATATAGAAGATGTATGTCATGCAAATGCTTCCAAAATGCAAATATCGATAGTGCAAAAAATCAAAATGCAAATATCGAAGATGCAAGTCATGCATATGCTTCCAAACTACAATAATAAAAATACAAAATGAAAATGCATTCAAGTATGGCACTAAATTAGCACTGAAAATGCAAATCTACAACTGTCATTTGTATTTCTACAATCTGATTCAATGAAATGCAACCCAAAATGCAAACTACATATTAAAACCCAAAAATGCAAATTATGTGGTTGCTGATGCATTAAGCAGGAAAGAGAGATTGGAGCCGATTAGAGTTCGTGCGATGAGAATAAACGTCAAAGTCGAGCTTGTTGATCAAATAAGAGATGCACAGAGGAAAGCCATGCATGAAGACAATATCAAAGGAGAAAGAATGATTGGTAGACTAAAGTCTCTAGTTGAGGGGATCGATGGAATTCGAAGATTTAATGGAAGAGTATGGATTCCTAAATTTGGAGAGCTTCAAGATATAGTGTTAGCTGAGGCGCACAACTCTAAATATTCTATGCATCCCGGTAGCGATAAGATGTATAAGGACTTGAAAAATGATTACTGGTGGCCAGGAATGAAGAGATCGATTGCAAGATACGTTGAAAAATGTCTGACTTGTTTACAAGTTAAGACCGAACACCAAAATCCATCTGGTTATTTGCAGCAGATAGAGATTCCTGTTTGGAAATGGGACCAGGTAACCATGGATTTTGTTACCAAACTCCCGAGGACGTTACGAGGTCATGATGCAATATGGGTAATAGTTGATAGACTGACGAAAACAGCTCTCTTCTTACCAATTAGGGAGGATTATTCGATGGAGAAATTGGCACGGATATATGTAAACGAAATTGTGTCGAGGCATGGCGTGCCAAAGTCGATAATATCAGACAGAGATAGTAGATTCACATCAAGGGTATTGGAAGAGTTTTCAGCAGGAGATGGGTACTCGAGTGAATCTAAGTACTGTATATCACCCTCAGACAGACGGTCAGAGTGAAAGAACCATCCAAACTTTAGAGGACATGTTGAGGACTTGTGTAATTGATTTTGGTGGTCACTGGGATAATCACCTTCCTTTGGTTGAATTCTCTTATAATAATAGTTACCATTCAAGCATTCAGGCAGCTCCCTTTGAAGCATTATATGGTAGAAAATGTCGGACACCCATATGTTGGTCCGAAGTGAGAGAGAGCCAGTTAGTTGGACCAGAAATTATTCAAGAGACGACTGAAAAGATTGTGCAGAACAAGGAAAGACTAAAAGCAGCTCAAGACCGACAGAAAAGCTATGCTGACCAAAGGAGGAAACCTTTAGAATTTCAGATTGGTGATCAAGTGATGCTAAAAGTATCTCCATGGAGAGGGGTAGTCAGATTTGGAAAGAAAGGGAAGTTAAGTCCACGATACATTGGACCATTTGAGGTTATGTCTAAAGTCGGTGCTGTAGCCTATCGTTTAAAGTTACCAGAAGAGTTAAGTGGTATACATGATACTTTTCACGTGTCAAATCTAAGAAAGTGTTTGGTTGATCAGTCCTTAGTTCTATCACTTGAAGATGTACATGTAAACGAGAAACTTTGTTTTATTGAAGAGCCGGTGCAGATACTAGATAAAAAGATCAAAAGATTGAGAAAGAAAAGCATACCCCTTGTTCGTGTCAAATGGCAATCGCGTAGAGGTCCCGAAACAACTTGGGAACTAGAGAGCGAGATGAGAGAAAAATACCCCCATTTGTTTATTTCATCGTGAATTTCGAGGACGAAATTATTTTAGTGGGAGAGAGTTGTAACAACCTAAATTAGCGTTAGCATTTTTTTTCTATTGAAAGATTTGCTTTATGTAATCTTGTTGGAAAAAAAAAATTTATAGATGAAGGTTTATAATTGCACGATACATACATATATAAGGGCTAAGTATGTAATTTTTTTTTCAAATTTTAAAAAGGAGTAGATTAAGTATATCTCAATATCTCAACGATGGATACGGTAACCGACTTTGAGCCTTCGATAAATACCAATACCACCGTAGCCTAAATTACTTTCTGCGCAATCCATCTAAAGAGCCTAGCAGACTGTGATTGAGAAGAGAGAAAGAACGGAGCCGTGAGGAGAGTTCCAAGGGCGGTCTCTTATCACGTTGTTTGTGATTTCGAGTCAAGTTACGGTTCTCGTCTAAGGTAAATATCCTTACTAGAATACATACAGAATTTAAGAATCGGATGCTATGTTGTAGTCGGTTGGTTGAGTTCGGATGTCAATTGCGGGTTTTGAGTGTCGTCTTGTCTCCAGAAGTAGTTTCGTTTATGCTGACATGCTTCGAACGTAAATAAATTAACATCTCATTATTTGTCTTCTTTGTTTGAGTTTTAAGGATAAGGGTTTACGTCGGATGAGATACATATGAATTATATCTAGGTTCATCACTTGAAATATATACATGTATGTATGTAAGTTAATATATGCAGACATGGCTGCCATGAAGAAAACGAGGGAGATGGAATTTGTGATGAAAATGTGGACTTTGATCTAAATATAATTAAAGTAGACACAATTTGCATGTATGTGATGGATCTAGTGATTGGCTATAAATATTGCTCCATGATTCATATAATAAATACCCTACTGCCAAGTTGAACTAATTGTTAGTTTCAGTGAGTAATTTATTAAAACTATGATTACATTGTCAGTATTTTAAAGTAAATCAGTAATATAATTTGTAGATGTTTTGTACGTGAGTTTTGTTTGGAGGTCATGTTAGTTGCGTAAAAAAAAGAGTGAGAATCTAACCAAGCAGATGACCGACTTTCATCCGTAACTTGACCAACCAACCGATCAGTTTAATGTCTAAGTATTTAGCAAGATTATCTTAGTGTTATTATTCAAATTATAGGAGACTTATTTTGCAAGAACGTGAGCTCAATTTAGGCGTGGTGTGTTGCTTTAAGCTAAGGACGCAAGGCGAGTTTCATGTGTTTTTAAATGAGATACATGCCTATATATATGTGTGCAAGTTTATCGTAGATGATTTATTAATGCTATTTTTATTTCAAGCTTATGTTCATGCTATGTTTTATGGAGATATATACATGTTTTTATCATGATGTTAAGAGTATATGGTTAAGAGTATGATTTGTATGTTTGTACAAGTGTTACTATGCATAGTAATTGGGACCTATGTTCCCTGGCAAGGCAAGTTAAATCAATACATGTGCCGCGAGGTGCACTTTTGTGTTGGTTTTATCATGTGAGCCGAAAGAAGTACCGCGAGGTGTGCTTCTAGGCTCGGTAGAGACAAGTATTTTTATTTTATTTTAAAAAGAGCTATGTATTATGATTCAATATTTATTATGATGTATTATTATAATAAGACACTTTTGATGTGAATTATATTCCAAATGCGTGAAGTATTTTCTATTATAAAAAAACCATGAACTCACCAGCAATAGCTGACTCCTTTAGTATGTATCTCAGGCCATGACAAATCTTCAGGATCAAAGGGCAAGGAGAAGGAGTAGAGAAGTTTAGAGACTTGACTTTATAATTAGTTTTATCGTTTGAGACTATATTTATTAGTTTAAAGACTTATGTTGTTTTTGAAGTTTGTAAGATGTTCTTTTATTATTAGAGATTTACCGAAGTTTTGATGCCGTTACACCTTAGGTTTTGGGGTGTGACAATACACAACACTACAATGCAAAAATTCAAGAAAATACAAAAATAAAATTAACACTACAATAGAAAAGCAAATGAAAATACCTTGCAATTGGTGGAGATCTTTAGCATCAATCTGAAGAAACCAAATCATAGTTTTCACAAAATCACTTCATGAAACTTCCGTCGTTGAAGAATCAGCGTCACCACAACTCACACCAATTAAACCTCACGCACCGACCCACGATTGCAAAATTGAATCTGTATTTTCAACTGCGTTTTTCAAGTGTACATATTTGTAACTCAATTTTTCATTTTCAATCTGCATTTTCATCTGGGTTGCATTTTCAAAATTTATATTTTCAAAAAAAGTTTAGAAAAATATGAGAAAAGTGGTTTTGATTGAAAGATGATTAAAAAACTAAAAGATTTGTATAATTTTTTTTGTTTAAATTCGCAAAATTTAATTAGTTATGACAAATTAAAATTTTGAGTGATAAACTTTTTTTTAATTCAATTAGGGGAATTCTCTTGGCTTGCATGTCGTGGGGAGAGGGGATGATTTTCCATGTTTGTCCTTAGAGTTAATAATTAATATATGGTAATTACAGTTTTGCCACAAATAAAATGAGCCATTGATAAAGTTAATCTAAAGACCTAGAATGGTTCTTTAGGTTCTATGTTTAAGAGGTGGTTCTATATTGATCATATTTTTATATGGGGTATATATATATATATATATATATATATATATATATATATATATATATATATATATATATATATATATATGGGAGGGTTTATGCAATGATCTATTTTTTACGAGAAGCATTTACAATCATCAGTTTTCCTGATCAAGATCTTACTCAAAAAGGGTGTTTATGTCTTTACATCATTTGAGTAATTAATTAATTATTAATTTAGATTAGGTAATTCTCTACTTTCTTGTTCTTAGATTGGTGACTGTGATAAATTTTTAATGCAAATTCTCTATATCATTTGTTTACTTTATTGGTTGAATCTTGGTCTAGTAATTTGTGGATGTTTACAGTAATTAAATATTTAAAAAATAGTATATAAATATTTGGAATGCTTTAGATTAAAAAATTCAAACTGTTCATTAATGAATAATATCTTTAAAAAAAACTTTTAATGTTTAATATAATTATTAAAGATTATTGAACATTCTTATTTAAATTTTCCATTTTGTTTACTTACTTTCAATTTTTCCAAGGAGTTCATTAGTGAACTGAACACGTAATGAATACAAGGTATTATTTTTGTTTTATCTTATCTTTTCTTGCACTGTGTCATTGTTAAATGGTGAACTTATCACCTTCTTGTAATTTTTTTAATATCTATGACACTATGTTCATTAGTTAACTGAGATTTTTTTTTCTTTTATTTATAACTTCTATGATCAAGTTTGTTTATTAATGAACGTATATATGAACTAAAATAAAGTCACCATAATTTTGCATACTTGAAGACTTCCAATAGACCATCCAAAACAAAAACTCAAACAGATACCCACCACCAACAACATATAAACTTAATCATCATCCAAAAAAAATTAACTAACATGCAGCAAAGCAAAACCAAAAATATATACCCACCACATACCTATATCAAAATTATAGTAGGTCTCACTTGATAGCAAGATCACGATGTTTTATTTAATAACTCCATGACAGCATATAGTTTACACTTTCTAAATGTGTGTAGATCCAAAATTAAAACAAAAAGGAAAGTAAAAAGGGGGATGATGAACAACAGGGAAGAGATATGTATGTTCTTTTATATACAAAAGATTATAGTGTGTTTGGCCTGAAACATCAGATCTAAGATGATGGTGGTGGTGCCTGGTGGTGTTGTGGCAGCTCAATGAAGGTCCAATAGCAGATGGGAAGAAGCCTAGCCACTGTCTATTGGGTTGTATGGTAGTGCAAAGCTTGTGACCGATCGACGTGGTGCTACCATGAAGTTCGACAAACAAAACCTTGAAAGTGGTAAGTGTTGCTATGTAGGAGTCGTAGTCGTAGTCATAGCCGTGAACAGGATACGTAGTTGTAAGTTATGGAAGGAAGCTTTAACTCTACAGTTTCAAAAGTTGTTATATTTGTATGTTGTTAGCGACAGGAATAATAGGGTAAAAGAGAGTATGAACTTTTGAATATATATATATATATATATATATATATATATATATATATACATATATATATATATGTATGTATATATATATCTGTGTTTGTGTTAGTGTGTATGGAAGGTTCATTTGAGAACCGATTTTAGTATGAGTACCGCGAGAACCAATCTTATCCGTTAATTTGATAAGTGAAATTCATGGATGTAGAGCGTGGGAGGATCAAGTGTGGCAGGTGAATGTGATGAATTCATGGGTGGGTAATGACATTGAAGGAGAGAAAATTTGACGGCTCAGATTGGTTCTCGCGATTTTTGCAATAAAAATGGTTTTTCAAATGAAATATTTCATATATATACACACACACACACACACACACATATAGGGGAGTTCAAATGAGAATATATATTTAGATGAGAATGAGAGATCTAATTCGATGGTCACATTGACCCTTCTAATATTTATTACTCAACCATGAATTGCGACGGCTATGAATTTCAACGGGTGAATTGCGACTGTTAGATCTAATAGATCATGATCTAATTGATGGTTATGATTTGTTCATTAATTCTCACCTATATATCTATTCTCACAATAAAACTCCCCTCTGTGTGTGTGTGTGTGTATGTATATATATATATATATATATATATATATATATATATATATATATAGCATTAATAAAAAAACTATTTATTAAACAAATAACCTAAAGAACCAATCTGGATCATTGGATTATCAAAATTAATGGATACATTTAGTAGATGACAATTTTGTAATTACATAAAAACTATGTATCATAATCGAATGTGTTAGGGTAAAATGGAAAATCCCCCCACCCCAAAAAAAACATGGTAGCTAGATTCTTTCCCATATTTCAACTTAAAAAAATTAACCCTCAAAATTTAAAATTGTCATAACTATTTAAGCTTTGTGAATTTAAACAAAAAAATTATATCAATCTTCTAGTTTTTTAATCATCCTTCAATCAAGACCTACTATTTCCAAATTTTTATAATTTTTTTTTGAAAATGCAAATTTTGAAAATGAAACCCAAACGAAAATGCAAACTTTTTTTGCATTAAAAAAAAGGGTTTTAGAAATATATCAAGGAAAGAGGACGAAAAACTGAATCTAATAATATATTTTTTTACTAAAATTCTTAAAAACGAATGAGTTATGATCATTTAAAGTTGAGTAGCGTTTTTTTAAATGGTAACCTGGAGATGGAAGTGAGGAGGCACGTGGGAGTTTTTTTTATGTTTTCCAGGTTTATCCCTAATCATAATTTCACGTGTCTTCACCAGGATAGTTATTTTGATTTTTAGTTGTATACTGTTTTGCATTTTCGCCTGTGTTGCATTTTCAACAACGATATCTAGTTCTTCTATTTTGTTTTTTTTCGACATATTTGAATAGATGCACTTGCATTTTCGAATTTGCACTTTGCATTTTCAAATTTGCACTTTGCATTTTCGAATTTGCATTTTCAAAAAAAATTCCAGAAATATGTCGAGATTGATCTTGAATTAAAGAGGATAAAATACTGAATCTAATGGTATATTTTTTTTGTTTTAATTCTTAGAATTGATATAGTTATGGCAAATTCAAATTTTATGGGGTATGGATTTTTTTAAGATTTTCTTAACTGGCAGAGAAGAAGCGCGTGAGATTGTCTTCATATTTTAGTTCCACTTTTGCCCTTTAAGATAAGTGGCTGAAATTGGTTATTTATGTTCTATGTTTAAAGAAAGTTATATATGGAACATTACCCTATATATGTATATGTATAATTTGTTCAAATAAAAAGAAATTTAGGGTAAAAAAAAGTAAGGAATAACCTATGAATGACACATGACATAACTAACAAAAGAATAATATAGGAAATTTAATTTTTCTATATCCAACGTTCTCTCTCTAAATGGCACATAACCCTTTACCATATATGTACCTATCTCATATTTATTATTACCTCTCAGTCAGTCGTTGATCGAGAATATCCACCACCATCGCCCCTCAAAACGCCGTAGTTGTTGTCACCGCACCGTAAGCCATCGTCGTGCACCATGAAGCCACCGTCCTCGCTCAACGAGATTAGTTTCCGCCTCCCCTGTTTCTTCCTTGTAATCCCACCTCCCGAATGGTAACGCTAAAAACATTATAGCTTTCCGATTTTTTTTGGTTGCGTTCAGATCTGAGTGTATCGTCGGCACCACTGCTTCCGTCAAATATTCTTTCCCGACGACCTATGCACATTAGTCAACAACCTTTAGTTTCTCTAGTGACCTGCTCAAATCAGATGTGCACCATTGCTTTTCTTCTGACCTACTGTAAATGTTCCAGGGACGGGTCTTGCCTATTCGGGGGATGTCCCAACACCTACCATCATGCGCTTGGTTTAAAAAAGCAGCATGCGCTCTAATTCTTTTAGAGTCCCACGAGCCAATGCGTGATGCACTCGCATCACGAACCCGATGCGTCTAATTTTCACAAAATTACTTTTAAACTAAATTTATACCTTGTAAATACTTATATATCAAAATTCCAAATAATACCAAAAGTAGTTTAATAGTAGTTCTTAAACGTTGGATACATAATAGACAAGTACGCTTAGAACAATCAAAACAACCAAAAGACAACCCCACTTCCCTTCCCCCCACAAAGTTCTCCAAACTTTCTCTAATCATATACTAAATGTCCCTAAGATCCGCATTATCAAACCCGAGCAGAAAACCCTTGTAATTTTGGGGAAAGAAAGCTGACATAACCTTTTATTAGGTCATTGGCATCTTTTTTTTTTTAAACAAACCTTTTTAAGCTCATTCTAGGTAGCCCAACATAGGCTTTTTAAAGGCCATTATAGTTTCAAGCAAGTAAAACTCAAAACAATTAAAAAACGCATCGGACACATCACGCATCAGAGCGCATATTGTACCCCCCCCCCCCCCCCCCAAAATCGCATCAGACCACCTGATGTGTTTCAACCACCGCATCGGGCGCAACCTGATGTGCGCTTTTTTAACCAAGATCATGTGTATGTGTGAAAGTTTATATCGTTTCAATGTGTACTTGAGTCTCGCAGTAAAGTGGGCAATCACATAAAATTGCAAATAGATTCTTTTTGCATACGAGGCGAAATACAAACATATTTCGATTATATATAGTTCCAATAGAACTTTAATCTAAATGTACTACTTGTACAACTTCATTTGAATACCTGAAGCTATTACCTACTATAACCCATCCAAGATTCGAGTCAAAGAGTCACGCTAACATAACCTTCCTCGTGACTATAATGGGTTCCTGTTCACATCTTTATAGAGCAAATAGCGTGTGGGGATTTTGCCAAGGGCCGCATACCTGCACACAAGATTTCCAAGCTATAACAAAATCTGCTAGATATATATAGCAACAATGATGGATAACATTCATCAAGTTTATTATTTCTTACCACTGAGGCACAAATGGAGCCATCCAGATTGCATCTCCGGCCTCAACCGGATACCTACATTTGTTACACAAAATCAAAAAAAAAAAAAAATTAAGCCTATTACAAACAATGCACTATGGGGGATCTTGGATATAGATTGATTTAGTTAGACCACTGTCACCACATAAATGGATAATCGACTTCTTTTATGCAAATTTTGCGATAATATGAGCGGCCATTTTCCGTCAGCAGGTTGTAGGGTGAACAATTTTTTTATGGTGATAATCTTAACTTTGTTTAAACATTTTGCCAGTAAGCTTACCAGCTATCACCCAGGCGATAAATGCCTTGCCCCTCTAGAAGTAACAGACCATGCTGATTATAATGCACTTCCTGGCAAACAAACAAACAAACAAAGACGAGTTATGATAGTTTTGTTTTTGTCACAGGGTTTCTTATTTGATTAAATATGTAATAAAATATAATAAGTAATGGCATACCTTCACATTAAGAAATTCGCCTGGTTGGAAGTCCATGATCTGCATGATTAAAAAATTTAGAACTTAGCTAGCAAAGGCTTAATTTACAGTTTTAAAAAAACAAAATCCGAGTTAGTGAGATGATAGAAGATGCAAAATAAGTAATTAAGATTATTGCCTCTAAAAGATATTTATACGATATCTCAATTTCACCATCTACAAGAACTTCAGATGAAATACTGGTTTTTCATCCTGATCATCAACAAGCTGACTATGTCGAAAAACTTTCCGCATAAGCTAAGAGAGAAACATAATATGAATCACAAAGTAGACAAACCATAATTTCTAAAACACAACATTTTGCCAAAATGTGAAGAGAATCACAATGAAAGAGGAGAATCAAGAATTTTAGAAGAAAGAGATTTTTTAGCATTTATACAAGTCAGAGACGCATTAACCTACAACCAAAAATCTGACATTGCAATCTTTTAGCTTTTAGGATGGACGAAGTAGCAACTATTATATTTGATAACTATATTCATATCAAAAAAATAAAGTAAAGTTTTACAACATAAATTTCAGCTTACATGAATGTTGAAGTCATAAGAGAGTGATGTAGGAAGAAGCTTCCGCAATTGGAACACCTGACATAATTAGAGATAGAGTAAATTATTTAGCAGATAAAGGGGATATATCTACAACCATAACAAATACTTCGAACTAATCAATGCAACATACTTTCCAAAAAAAGAAAAAAGAAATCTTGCAACCAAGTGAAGACAATATACGAACTCTTAATCTAAACTCAAAAAATAATTGAATGGTATATGGGATCATCCGGTTTATCTTGATCTCATAGTTTGATAAATGCATAAATGACTCATAACACATTAAAGAAAAAAAATCGATAAAGTTATAGGTACTTACCTCTCCAGGGGTGTCAAGAAGTGGTTGCTGATCAGTGGAGCCAACAATTGGCTCAGGAATATGATCTTCCAGGTAAGCATACCTACAAAAAGGTTATTCCTTTTCAACTGTTGTGGTTCATATAATAAATATGTAACTGTTTAAAGATTAAGGATAATCTAATTCATGATGATATAGCTTAATTGGCATTACAGAGATAATGTAGCATGAAGTAAGGAAAAAAGGACGGACCTTTTTTCAAAAACAACGAGTGTAGCAGATTCATGACTTTCAAAGAGATGTTCTGAGTTAGGAGGTAGGTAAGCATACGAATCAACCTATAATTCAAACACAAGTCCAACTAGTGAGGAATAATACTTAATTTACTTTCACGAGTTAAACAAAATACCCATCAACTTCAAAAATTTGACAATTGTACTTAATCTAATAGTAGTTTGGTAGTTTCCACCTTTTTTTTATAACTTATTGTCTTATTCACAAAACTCGCAACTTCTAAATGACACTTTATAAGCCGGAGGTCTTTTAGGAAGTAGTCTCTCTTTTGTTAGAATGTATATCTGTCTACATCTTACCTCCCCCATACCTCGCCCACGTGGGGATTGAGTACTGTTGTTGTTGCTAAAAGGGTCAACGTTTGACTTCCAGAAATAAAAGTAAATAATAGAATTCCAACCTCAAAATCTATACAGGTTCCTTTACCTTGTTGACATCCATATTTATTTTTATTTTATTTTTTTGTTCTTTTTTGCTATATGATTATCCTGGGATTTGAATACAACGTTAAGGGAATAGTTCCAAGGTTAAAAAATTGTTAAATAGTACTAATCTATAATTGATAAAAGAAAAGAGTAAACAATTATTCAATTCCATTCTTCATGGTTGATCTGCCTCGGCCTATTTTATAAACCAATTCAAATCCAAGAAAAAAGTTCATCACACAATAACAAATTTTAGATATTTGTGAAGGTTAAACGCAATCAAACTTCACAACAGAAACAGATCGTAAAGTGATATATAGCCTTAATCAGATGATCAAATTAAAATATCATGCATCAATTTTCCATGACGATGCAAAGGGCTACATGTATGATATTTGTATTCAAATGTTACTGAATTAAATCGATGAAGAAAATAAAGCAGTTTCAAGATAAGACGGGTCATTTACCATCAGTGTTTGGCCAATACCAGAAACATTAGTGAGCAAGACCAGCCCTTGAAGCACAAATACAAACCTAAATCGTAAATCATAAAATTAATAATCACTTCAAAAGCAACTTGCTATTCATTACAAACCAGAGGGAACATCAATTACCTCTCAACATGCTTTGGAGGAAGCCCTGACTTTGAACTTTCTGCACACATGTAACCAAAGTTTCTGCTAATAAGGAAACTGATGATCATTAAGCCTTACCAAACTACTAAGCACAAAGATACATTTAATTTCACCTTGCATTTTTGCTATATACATAACAAAATGTGCACCCATTGCTGGTGAGACTAAATAGGCTCCCAATGTGTTGCTCCTGTCAAATTATGCATGATGAAAACACAGTTAACCCATAAAAAATGAAAGCAAACATATAATCTTGAGGCATTTAACTTACCAATCGGGCAACGGGCTAAAAACATGACTTTCAGGAGTGATTAAAGCATGATCACTCCTATACACACTTCGAGTAAACCCTGGTAAATCTGCAGAAAAACAAATACCCATGTATAACCGTTTTCTGTAGGGAAAATTACAGAAAAGTGCAACTATCTTAATGCATTCTTCCCGATTTATGCAACCTTTTTCTAATTTTGTCAATCATGTCAGTATACTATGCAATTTTTTCAACTATTGTAATTCTGATGTCTGCAACTAGGGCTGGCAAATCCTGACACGACCCGAAACCCAACCCGAACCTAACACGATTTGGGTCGACACGAACACGACACGAAACTGAACTGGGTCAGAAATGGGTCGACCCGAAAATGACACGAAACTTTGCGACACGAACACGATAACCCGAAGGTAACTTGTTTAACACGATCTTTTTATAGTAAAAATAAAAAAAAACCAAAAAAATATTTAGAAATTTTAAATTATAAATATGAACTAAGTCATTAACTAAGTAACTAGTATAGTTAGGAAATATCAAAATGGCGGAACTCATTTTCAGTATTTTCATTTTACCTCCAAAATTGTGAGTCAAATCAAATACTGCCAATCTTAAGTTTGATAAAATTAATAAATATTCATAAGAAATTAAGAATATAAACAATTAAGGAAGAAGAAAAGGGGGAAAGGGGAAAGAACGTGTGTGCCCTAGCCTCCGTGTGTTGCGACTCGCGACTCGGCGACTTTACGACTGCCGACACAACCTCCACGGCTCCACGCGAACACCCTGACGCCCCCTCCACCCTCAGTCGACACCCACATCCCTTGCGAGTTTCGTCATTTCATATTTTCCTACTTATATTTCTCTCTACGTCGTTGTTAATTAGATATGACGATGCATCTTAGAGACTAGCGGAGATGGTAAGGTGTTTGGACTTTGAAGGTGCAAAACTATTGTCAATGTGACAATTAATAGGATGATATATTCGTGTATTTGATGATTTTTAGTCGTATGTTTGAATTCTCAAACTTATGTTGTGAATAATATATGTATTTGTGTTTTATAAGTTAGAATTGTTATAATGGTTTTATATTTTTGTTTTTTGATGCTTGCGAAGTTGAACAAATAAAGAATTAACATGCGTAATAAAAACTTAGTAAAGTTGATATAAGAAAGTCAAGTTATTTGACCGAAAACATAATTTGATTTTTTTTCTCCAAAAAATGGGTCGACACAAAAACACGACCCGAACCGAACACGAATTAAGTGACACGAACCGAACACGACACGAAACTAAACCGGGTCAAGAATGGGTCGACACGAAAGTGACACGAAAATGGTTGACACGAACACGACCCGAACCATTTAACACGAACACGACCAGTATTGCCAGGCATATCTGCAACTGTCTTAATGCATTCTTTTCCAATTTTAAAAGGGTTGCACAAATTGTAAAATGATGCAAAGATAATTTTACTTTTAAGTTAATTTCCCTTATCAATATGATCAAGTAACACAGAACCCCTGATTTGTAAACATAGCAAATATTAACACACACATAGAGGGAGTAAATATTTAAAACAAAAAAAGACAAGATAACTAGTCTTTGTTCGTTTAGATTAAATCAAAGAGGGTAAGAACCTTGCAAATGAGAAGGCGAGAGAGTGGGATTATTGACTTTTGAATAAAGGGGTTGAACGATTGAGCCAGAATCGATTATCGATGATGCTGAGCAAAACCCTTCATCGGCGAAAGCGATATATATAGTACCTGTTAAGTAAGAGACACCATGGCATCAAAACTAAGAGGGGAAATGCACAGAAAAACAAGATTGAGATTGTAATCTTTACATAGGATTGTTGAAAGAAGCAAGAGTGATTTGGCAGGAAGTAGTAAAAAAGCTTGCATTTTTCTGAAATGTGAGTGTGCTTTTGAGAAGTTGTGCTTGTTGGGTGTGCGCTTTCACCTTCTTCCCGGCGATAGGTTAAAGGCGAGTGAGTGCCCCAGTATTTTATTGCTTGTGGTGTGTAAAGAGCCTGTGTTCCCTCTTGGCATTTTGCGAAGATGAGTCAGGATTTCAGTCCGAGTCTCGTTCATAAACCATTTTATTATTTTAGTCGGAAAATTAAAAAAAAAAAATTTTTTGAATGAAATGGAAATTAAATTAAATAACACTATATTTTTGAGTTAAGTGATAAAAAAATTCGAAAAAACAAACCAACTTTTTATAAATTCTTAGAAAGACTTGAAAAGAAATATGATCTAATTATGTAGTTTTTATCAATAACCAAATTGACCAACGGATGCTATGGTAATGGTAAATGTATAGATCATTTTCCATTTTGAAATGCAAAATTGTGGTGTCTTTATTTTCTGTATTTTTTTTATACCCACCGCTAATCTTTTTTCATTAAAACTCGGTAATGATAGTTTAGGGAAACATAGGTTTTCAAAAACAGGGTAATCTAAGAAGACAAATGTCAGCATTCTTCGATATCCCTCAATTTAAACGATTGCCACTTCCAAAACAAAATTCCCATTATTTCAAATTTTCTCAGTTTCTGAAGTAGAAACAAAGAAGAAGATTTGAATTCGATGGAACAGCAACAGCAGGTTGAGGTTGAATCAACATCGAATTCGCATTCTTCTTCTTGTTGTTGTCATTCTTCTTCAATGATTACTGACGGCGATAACAGGGAAAACAAAGTGAAATCGTCGCCATTCTCACCCAAATTTTATTTTCCATTGACATTTTGGGAGGCGGCTGGCGCATCCTGCGTCGTTTTGGGTCTCGCCGTTTTACTAATAGGCGTTTACCTCTCCTTGCCGGATTCTGACTACAGCTTCCTTAAGTTTCCAAGAACCCTAGAAGATCTACGTGTCCTCAGGTATTGCAATTAGCTTCGTTATTTTTGTTCCCGGAATTATTTTTTATTTCTATTCGTGGTTTGATCATTTAATTAATTACCGGGTGTTTTCGTTGTTTCATTTTCACAATATAAATTGATTCAACTCTTATTGAGAAATTGTAAGTAAATCATGGAAACCTTAAAATTATAACGGATCATTTCCATAAAAAACAATGTCCAAGATATACGATATGATTCTTTTATTGATTCATCTACGAAAACGAGTGTTTTGCTGTTTATACATGAGTTTCAAGGGTGTTGTATCCTATATAGACGTGAAAGAATCACCTCCTATAATAACAAAATTACCCTCTATGCACATGTGAGTGCCACAGTACCATAAATCGTCATATAATATTGTTCCATTTTCTTATCATGTTTTTATGATGTCTTTAATAGTTTAATTGGTTACTTGTGAATCCATTGTATTTGTTAATTTGGTTCACAAAATTAAAGGAAGAACTACATGAAATTCTAATTTCATGTAATTTATTTTAAATTTGCAATGGAAAGCGAGTAATTTGGAATTGAAATCATTTGGTTCACCATTTTTATTTTATTGTATATTCTGGTTACAAAACTTGCCTCCATTTCAAGTCATGCATGTGAACAAGATTGTTTTAGATGATCAAAACGTGTAGTGCATAGTTTTTAGGTTCTTATTGTAGCGAGTTTCTCGTAAATATCCATCACGTATATATATATAAGCACACATGAATGCATTATGTTTTAGCTTACACAAAATGATATAATAAAGTTTCACTTATCTTTTTTCTGAATTTTTTATATCACCAGGGAAAATCTAGCGAGATACACGATGGACTACACGATACAAGTGCTTGTGGGATATTGCACCGTGTATATCTTTATGCAAACTTTTATGATTCCAGGAACCGTATTTATGTCACTGCTTGCTGGATCCCTTTTCGGGGTCTTAAAAGGTTTAGTCCTCGTTGTTTTTGCTGCCACTGCTGGAGCGTCTTCTTGCTACATTTTATCTAACTTGATCGGCCGGCCCCTTATCTTGTCTCTATGCCCGGATAAACTTGTTTTTTTCCAAAACCAGGTGAGTGTCAAATGACCAAATTTCCACTATATGAGTGTTGTTTGATGACGTTTTTATCCGGTTTGTTGATTAGGTGGCTAAAAGGCAAAGTCGACTGCTAAACTACATGATTTTCTTAAGGGTGACCCCAACCTTGCCAAGTGCGTTTATTAACGTTGCATCACCGCTTGTAAATGTGCCTTATCATACTTTCGTCCTTGCAACTTCTCTAGGGATCATTCCAGTAGCTTTTGTCACTGTCAGGGTATATCTTTTAAGCTGCTTCTTTTTTTTCAAAAAAACAGAGAGGTAAAAAGGGCTACCTGGCATCTTTTGTTTTGGAACTTATATACAATCGATGTATATACAGGCGGGAATGACGCTTGGCGAGCTACAATCAATTGGGGATCTTTATGATATGCAATCAATCGGCACCTTATTCTTCATCGGGCTTGCATCTGTCACGCCAACATTGATAAGCAACAAAAGCGAATCATAACATTCTTTGTGACCCGTGTTGATGAACTAACTATGGTTCTACTCCCAATCCCACCATCAACTGTTGGTATGTACATATTCATCGTCAAGCAAGTGTTAAAACATTTTTATCCCAACGAATCATATGATTTAATCATAGATTATTTTTAGACATCATGATGCTTAAACGACTCCGTTGTCATGCCATTAGATGGAACTAATCTTATATGATCATGATTTATATGCGCGGAGCGAAATTATGATATACGGATCAAGTATTCTTGTTCTCGATGTTCCTTAGACAACATTCCACAATGAAGACACTTGAATGACAAAAATAATGAAGGCAGAAAAAGGTTGACCATAATGTCAAACAGATGATACATATCTTTAAAAGTTTGACTTAAAGCATCCGAAGTCAACTTATTTACTTCCAAGGTTCAAACTACAAACTACATACTCTCCCTAACAACATTCCCCATTAAACTTTCGGACTTTCCATGACTTTCTAAACATGAAAACTAAACCCCTCCTCCATTCATGATGAATCAGGAGAAGATGATGATAATTATTCACAAGCAAACTGACAAACCATAAACAAGGAGAACGGTTTATATTTCTCCTACTCAATGACCACTTTTTGAAAACCTTTCGTTACATTTTTCAGCGAATGCAGCTCTGAAACAGCAGCAAGGCCCTGAAGCATTCTTAAGATCTCGGTTGTGTCTTCAAGAAAATATCGGGCCTTGCTAGGCTTTCGGCCCACTGTGCATGCAAAGACTTCAGCTACTGGGCTGAGAGATGGGCCTGAGATTGCTCTTGTAATCGCTTCAAACATGTCCTCGTCTGACCTGTCATCCCCTACGCAAAGCACAAAATCTGGAACCATTCCTCTTTCTTTCATTGTTGTCAAAAGACGGTCTGCAACTAACCCTTTGTTGATCCCCTATAAACAAGAACATCAAATATGTTACCTTTACTTTTATGGGCAAATGGATTGATTCATACTTGACCAGATATCAAAATTTTGCCTTTATGGGATAATGTTGTTAAATTCTTAAGGTTTCATGGCAGGTATATGCTATTAGATAAGAATTGTTGAAACTAAAGTAGGTGAGAAAGTACTAACTTGTGGTTTAACTTCAACGATATTTTGGCCGCTTTTGACTGTAACAGGCTCATTAGCAAGAACACTTTCCAAATGATCCAAAAGCTCCTTAGCTTGACATGAACCAAAGTCAGGATCGGCATACTGATAGTTCCAAACAAGCCCACTCTCTTTTGTTTCAATGGCTGACCCATCTGTTGTTTCGGTGTACAACTTCATTACGGGCTCTGCTATCTGTTTCCAGTAAAAGTCTGCCACCGCAACACACGTTTCCCATTCTTCATCCTTATTTTCCCTAACCCACAACATAAGTTTAGAATTTGCAACCAAACACTATATGTAGATTGTTATTTAATGAAAAATGTTACATGGAAAAATTTGACTTCGAATGGGGTCAAAACGGGTAGTTTTTGTTACTGGCCAGGTTTAGTTAGCCGGGAACACTTTTTGTCGAAAATGTTACTTCTTATAATAAATAATTAGAGAGTAAAATACGACTAGAAAAATTCAATGACTTCCATAATAATCTAGTTTTTAGTATAAAATGATTTAGGAGGTTTTATGCATGAAAAATACACATTAGGCGAAACTCGCCCCGTTTCTTTATAAATTTCTTTTGTTTTACCCTGTTAGACCTGATACAGATAAAACATAACTGAATTGACCCACATTGTAAACGGGTCGAGGTTGACAGTTTCTCAACTCAATTGAGGGGTTAAACATAGAGATTTGTACCTCAGGAAGTAACCATGCTCAGCTGCAACACCTAATTTTTCACACGACGAAAACCATTCTGTCAATGTAACCCGGTCCTTGCCGCTAACAATAAAAACAACATTTTTCGGGTCTCGACATAGACTATTCACTATTCCTATAACTTCTGAACTTGGGCTGGTGCTGATTGAATTCTGCAGTGTCATAGTACCATCATAATCCAGCAATATGGCACGTTTTTTTGTTCGTTTGTAAGCCGAGACAATATGTTCGATCGAAAGCTTCCGGAAATTCGGATCTAGTGCAACAACCCGGAATCCTAACCCAAACCCGATTCCCCAACACCTTCTCCTCACATGATCCCTGCATGATCTCTCAAGATCTTGCCAGAAACTACGGGCCCAATACGCAACATCATGAGTGCTAACATACCTATAATGTTTTTCATGCCTCATTTGTTTTTCAGCTTCAGAAACAACTAATGCTGAGTCCATAGCTTCAGCCACTGCATCAATATTCCACGGGTTGACCCGAATGGCCCCACTTAGAGAAGGCGAGCACCCGATGAATTCCGATACAACTAGCATACTCTTTTTGGGAATTGACGGGTCTACCCGTAGAGTTTCATCCAGTTTATCATTCCCTTGTCTACATATAACATATTCATATGGTATCAGATTCATTCCATCTCTTACAGCAGTGACAAGACAACACTCTGAAATCACATAATAAGCAATCCGCTCGTAAAATTCAAGCGGGTTATCGATCAAGATCACAGGCTCGTAGCCATGCCGACCGAATTTCCGGTTAATTCTTTCTCTAGTTGTATGAGTCTCTGACTGGACCTCGAGGACATCCCTCCCTCGACCTCTAGCTGGATTTGCAATTTGAACCAAAACCACCTTACCCCTCTTTTCGGGATGTTGAGTCAGCAAATTCTCAAATGCCAAAAGTTTCAAACTTATGCCTTTGAAGATATCCATGTCATCAACTCCAAGTAATACAGTTTGACCTCGAAATTTATCTCGTAACTCTGCAACCTTGGACTCGGTTTCGGGTAGATCAAGAACGTTTCGGAGCTGTTTCAAATGAATCCCGACTGGTAAAATCTTGATGCTTACAGTACGGCCATAGTACTCTAGCCCAATATAACCTCGTTTCGATTGATAAGATAAACCAAGCATTCTACTACAGCAAGAAAGAAAGTGTCTGGCATAGTCAAAAGTATGAAATCCAATGAGGTCAGAATTTAAAAGTGCCCGTAAAAGCTCGTCTCTTACGGGAAGGGTTCGGTAAATCTCAGAGGACGGAAATGGGCTATGAAGAAAGAACCCGAGTTTGACCCGGTTGAATCTTTTTCTTAAGAAAGTGGGCAAAACCATCAAATGGTAGTCATGTACCCAAACAAAGTCATCATCTGGACTAATCACTTCCATAACTTTATCAGCAAAGATTTTGTTGACCGAAACGTATGCTTGCCAAAGAGACCGGTCAAACCGGCCACCAAGGTCGGGCGATAAGGGAAGCATGTAGTGAAACAATGGCCATAGGTGTTGTTTGCAAAACCCGTGATAGAATTTGCTAAAAAGCTCGGGGGGTATAAACGCGGGCACACATTTAAAGTTTTCTAGCAAATGTTGAGCAACATCATCTTGGTCTTTCGGGTCGATTTCTTCTCTAAGACAACCTACATATGTAATTTCTACATCTTCCCCGAGCCCATCTCGGAGTTGCAAAAGAAGGGAGTCTTCATCCCAACTGAAATTCCAACTCCCGTCTTCGGGTCGCTTTTGGACCCGAAGCGGGAGTTGGTTTCCTACAATGATCATCCGTTCTTGAGAAACGGATGATGGGGCATCTGAACTAAAACCTTCATCGTCTAATTCCGATAATACCCCTGGCACCGTTGCCACGCGGGATAGTTTTTTGGTTCGGCTAAAACCCGATGATGGTAATGGGGCTTCACCAGAGGCAAGTTCAAAGAGATTAGTGTAAGACCTCGACATCATTATTGATGGATTTCAGCATATACTGATAATAAATTCACAAAGCTTCCTTTTGTCGAACTCAAATCTACAGAAAACTCATGATAATATCATTAAATCAAATCAATAGATGCATCATATGTTTGAAGTTATCAAGATACAGAAGATCAACTGTAAATATACCCAGAAAAAAAATCAGAATTTGCCATTACTCAAGTCTACTATTATTGCATGAATCAGGAATCTTTAATAAAAAGAAGAATATGAAATCCCAAGAAGCTAAATATGTTTCAAGAAAACCTAACATCCATCGGTGTACTTGAATACTCAAGAAAACTTTCAGAATCCATTTAGGAAACTTAAATCATATGAACTAAAAACTCTGAAGCTTTTCAGGGAAAAGCATTCGAAAGACGAACCCTATAACTTCAAGCATGTTACCAGAAAGATTGACTATTCCAAGAACTATACATTTAGTACTGAAAGAAAAATCAAGTAACTTTAGGCTATCTGTTAAAGAAACAAGAACCCTAAAAAATCAGGCAAATGAACAAACAGGTTATGTGCAAACAGAACTAGTGATAAAAGGTCAAAATCTACTTATAAATCTTAATGAAGAAATCAAATCTGTTTCACAAAAAGATAGAACAAACCTGGAAAGTAGCTCAAAGTCCTGCCATTTTCAGTGATGAAGTAAAGATTCCAAATTGGCTGTAAGAAAGAAAAAGTGGGAAGCTTTATAATGAAACAGAACCCACAAAATAAAAATAAAATTTAAAACTAAAAATCAAAGAGAAATTTGGTTTGATCAGTGGTAGTGATGAAAGAAGAAAGATTACCTTTGATTAAAGCAGAAATAAGAACAATTTGGTGCAAAATATCAAAGATTCCTGCTTTAATTATAAAGAAATGTCGAAGATTCTCACATAAACACTGTACCGTACAGCACCATTTATTCTTTGGTAGACCTTTTTCCAGGACCGGTAGTGCTAAATACAGTCTAACGTACATGTTTTCAATGCATAAAGTACCACTTCAACAAGTTGATTTTATGCTATTTTGCTGTGTAGAAAGCTGAAGATACCTTTCTGATGCTGATGCGAAAGTGAGAGCGGAGCACTCACTTCACCTACACAGTTTTTCTTATTTAAATATTTAAAAATCAAGGCCCGAAACTATTCGATAGATAAACTAAATTTTATAATAGTGTGATAAATAAGATGTTTTTTCAAAAAATAATACTATTAAATATTAATCAAAAAAATAGTAAAAAATTATAAACGTAAAAAATAAGAATTTAAAAAAATGCAACAAAGGAAGTCAATATCCGGTACAAATATTGCTACAAACGCGTTATCATGATATAAAAAGACTTTGATTTTTTTTACAAGTAATCAATCTTCACTATTTATTAGGGCAATGTTAGTGTTATAATTAAAAATAATTTTAAATAATAAAACTAAAATTTTGTTAAATATGATATTTATTTATGTTATAAAAAGTAAATTTGATATTTCTAAATTAGATAAACAAATACGATATTTATAAAGTTTAGAAATGATATATAAAATTCTTTCTAATATTTTGTTTCAACCTTTAAGATTGACATATTTGTAATTAACCATATAATATTGGTCTCCAAAGTTCCTTAACCCCCACACATGACCCATGTCCCCCCTCCTCTCTCTCTCTCTCTCTCTCTCATGCCCTAGTGTGGTTAAATCCTCTTCTAAGAAGGTTTATTTCGTGAATCTTAACACATTCATGATAAGTATGAAGTATGAACTAGGTAGGGTTAATACATGACAAAGTGTGTCTTACAAGAAAAATAAAGATTTGCATGATCCTTGCGTATGTCTAGCATGTATGAAATTTAGTCAAGTACACGATATTCCTTAACATATAGCTATAGTGCAACCTTCCTGGTCTGTACATAGCCGGCAGGTGTTATGATTGAGCTATCACTCTAGTCCAACTCACTAAAGTCAACTCTTCTATAAGAACTACTCTATTATAACATATAGCAAGTTCTATTAGACTCATAGATGCGTACAAGTACAACCATCCT
The DNA here is from genome assembly GCA_947179395.2 of Pulicaria dysenterica. Lineage (NCBI taxonomy): Eukaryota > Viridiplantae > Streptophyta > Magnoliopsida > Asterales > Asteraceae > Pulicaria > Pulicaria dysenterica. The sequence goes on along the minus strand of OX359290.1, from coordinate 109,052,936 downwards.
ATATACTTATTCTCTCTAAGCATGTAACATACTAACATCTCTTTTTAGGAGTTGATAGTTAATGTGAATAATTGTGTTAGATGTCAATATTAAATGGGTTAATTAATCCATTAGTGGTTATTATAATTATGATTAATGACCGGTAGATCTACCTAATTATTATGGGAATTGGTTATCTAAGTTTAACATACAAGCTTTTGAGCATGTTGTGAAAGTGTGAAACCTTATACCATATATTTAAATTGTGATAGGACGTATAAAATTTTTGTGTAAGTTTGAATTGTCAAAATTATTATCAATCAAAGTTTGAGGGTTTAAGTGTAAATGTGTGGACTTATAAACCTTGGCAGTCATCCATTTTGACTCATTTTGAGTCTTTCGTAATATGGATACATCCACACAAGCATAGGAAGAATGAAGAACATGCAAATTGGTCAATTGAAGGCCTAATTGTGGTTGTATGTGATTAATTGTTATTATTTTAGAAGATTTATGGTGTTTTTCATTATAAGTATATCAGAGATCATCCTCGTGAGTTGTGGACTTTAGTCTAGCCCTTTAAGTAATTAGTTCTTAACTCTTTGTAGTTTCATTTAGTTTAAATTAATCGCTATTTGGTAGTCATTTAATTATTGTAATGGTTGGTTTGCAAGTTAAGGTTATTTGGGTAAAGTTTGAGAGTCATGGGTGCCTGGGTGGTACCCAATATTTGTTCAATTTAGGTTTAGTATGAATTCAGTTGTTAGAATTGTGTCAAATGTAATGGTATAGTGTGACAACCAATTTTTTTTCCAGTTATTTAACAATTGTATGGTAACAAGGTTTATAGTGTTCGCGCGTTGCGGCGGGACTTCTATATAATAGATTTAAGGAAAATGTTTAATTGGTTATTAAAACATAACCATTCAATTCAACGGGTATCATTCATTTTTTAAACCAAACACTAATCTTGTACCCCTAAGTCCTGGTGTTAAAAGCAAACTTTAATCACATGTACAACATACTTTCATAGCATCATTTATGGCATTCCACTCTAACAAAACATATTTCCATAATCATTTATGACCTTCCACTCTAACTAACTTCCATTTCCGGTTGAACATACTTCTGTAGCATCATTTATTGCTTCCACTCACAGAAATTCAGAAGCACTGAGACATCCCACACTTCAATGTTGTTGCATTAATCAACCTAAACATCAGGGTGAGTAACAAAAGTTTATTCACTTACTATAATTCAACCCAAAAGTCATCTCTCTTTCCATTCACACTCATACAATTTTACTAAAAAGACATATGAGACACAAACACATATACATGCTGATAGATACACAAATATAGAATAACAACTTAATAGTAAAATTGTATGTATATGTGTTTGTGTATATGTGTATCTAAACCCTAAACCCTAAACCCTAAACCCTAAAGCCTAGGGTTTAGGGTTTAGGGCACTGTTCATCTATAGTGTTTTTTTGCTCTTGAGATATAACTTTTTTATAAAAAAATATGCTTTATGAGATAACTACATTTACCATAGATGAAAAAGTATTTGGTTTAGATAAATAACATCCTAAGAGCAAAAAAAAAAGGTTTAGGGTTTAGGGTTTAGGGTTTAGGCTTCATGGATCTAAAATTTTTGTTAATTATTTGACTCCTTGTGTTTTTCGTTTCAAATTTGCAAGTTGACACAACCTTTTCCAAGAATAGGCATCAATATTTCAACTCTCGAAAGAAAGTAAACACATCTATCTCTGTATCAAATATGTATACTTATATAAACAAACTTCAAAATACACATCTATTAAAAAATAAAACTTAAAAACCCCTAGAAATCTTAAACTTACCACAAACACGAACCACCCTCGTAAAAATATGCAAAATCGAGCCTCATCCACTACTAATAGCTACACAAGTCAACCATATGTCATACAACCTTAGAAGGTAGTGGTTGACATAAGATTATTGTAAAATATTTTATGATGTTAACTTTAACTATATTATATTTTGAGGTAGACTTTGTTTGTTAGTTTTTCAAATATTAACTTTAATAAATTAGACTTTGAGATAGAACTTTTTTATTAAAAAAATAATTCTTATGAGAAAACTACATTTACCATAAATGAAAAAGCCCTTGGTTTAAATAAATAATATCCTAAAAGTAAAACAAAACAAAAAAAACACTGTAGATGAATAGTGCTTAGAAATAGTAAAATAACATTTGATAAATGTTAATGTGTTTAATTCCTTTTCTTTCTCTTACCTAAAACTACTATATGAGCTTATTTATTATAAACATTAATATTTATGATAAGATACGAAAAATTATAAAGCAAAATTGTCATAAAAAACAAATATAGGAGAAATTGTCAAAATAAGCCGAATTTTACACAAATTATTAATTTGAGCAAAAAGGTCGATCACTAATTTTATTTAGAAAACAAAAATAGTTCACTAGTTTTGACCTAAAAATATTCGATTTTAATCAAAACGGTTAACTATTGAAAGTCTTCGTATAAAAAATCTTCTATTTTCATGTAAATACATTAAAATGGTGTTTGATTTTGACTTAATAAATTTGACAGAGAAAACACTTATTCTGATAAGTTGGAATCATATTATTTTTTATTTTCCAAAAAGTAGATCTAAGAGAATAGGTTACGAGGACGGGACATTTTATATTAAGTTAATAATTTTACTCTTTTTCTTATTCCATTAGTTAATTTAACATATAAGACAAAACTAATATTACTTATCTCACACAAACATCATTTGTTTATATGGACAACACTTTACAATAAAGATTAACAAGCAGACCCTAAGTTAGTTATGTTTATCTATTGTTCTTTCTCTATGACGTGTGGTAATTTTATATTTTTCTGTTTCGTCATAAATTTATATTGTAATACGGTATTTGTAAGAAAACTATATATTTTTTAACTCAAAAGATATGTATTTTTTTCAATTAAGATCATATTAGCTAAATGTTCATATTAAAGCATAAATTAAATTATATTCTTTCAAGCTCCAGAACTTGTGGTCCATATGTGTTATGCAGGTTGGAGTGTCTGCTTTTGTGGTCCTATACTTGTGTAGGTTTTGGGTCGTTCCTGTGCGAACAGTTCCTCTAGAAATAGAAATGGAGGATAAATATGGGTCAAGAAAGCAATGTGTATAGCGATCGGACCAGTATACGGGAGTTGTTTAGCAATGTGAGGTGAAGCTCCTTTGAAGATCAACGCAGTTGTCCACGAGTGCATTGATGTGTACAAAGCAACAATCCAGGTGGCAAGGCTGCTGTCATGCATGTTTAAGGATCATGGTTAAGGAGATGCGGAATGGAGTACGTACAAGTTTTCACTAGTTATAGATGGTCTTATGGAATTGAATTGATGTGTTGGCGTGCTATTATGTGTGTTGTATTACTACATGCTTTGTGTGTAATATGACCTTGAGTTTTTGAGAAATGGAAGAGTTTTAATTTGATGTTAAAAAAAAGCATAAATAAATTTTATCAACCACAACAATATATCTAAATCTACACCAAACATTATACATAAAAAATTATACACATTAAAAATCGCAATGGATTTCTCACATAAATAATTAATTTGTATTATGAAATACAGAAATCCAACTTCTTAATCATTGTTTATTCGGGGCTTAGCAAACAAATGCAACCTATAATATGTAAATCCACAAGCTCCAAATTATTTCTTATATCATTTCCGATCGATGACAAGTTTTTAATTTTGGCAGAAAAATGGATTCGAAAATATAGTAACTACCCCAGAAAATTCTTAATTTTAAGTCGAGTATTTGGTAATGCAAATATGTTATGAATGATTACTTTAAAATACTAAAATTTTATTGATGTTTCTTGTGTACGTAAAATCCGATAAAAATGAACTTACAGTAGTTTGATAACTATGGTGTTTTAAATTGGATACTCTATTTTGTCACTGAGGAACTTTATCTGAGTCTCATAAGGTTTTAATTAAATACAAATCTTGTTTTTAAATATGAACCAAATGATCTTGTGTCCAAAGTAAATGATCTACAAAGAAACTTGGTAGAATCCCTAACTTTCTTTGTAAAAAGTGTTGCATAATGCATGAGTATTATACAATAGAAGTTTTTCTACGGTTTTAAATAAGAACTAGTTTATTGACCCGTACACGCACAGGTATTTTGGAAAAAAATTTAAATAAAAATAATGCAGTAAATGAAATATCACTTTTGTGATGAGAATATACTAATTTCAAAAAAGTGTCATATTACAATAAAATTTATACCAAAACGTAGATAAAAATGAGACGGTCGTGTATATATATATATATATATATATATATATATATATATATATAATTATTTTTTCTCTAAACAAAATATATCACAAGTTACTAAAAATAATTTATAAACAACTTATAATTAATTACATTAGTATATAATTTTTATAAATCCCCCTCACATTTTCTTAAAACCTTCTTATATGTTTTATAAAACTCCCTCAAAATATTCATCTAACCCTCTCCTAATAGATTTAAAATTAATATTTCAAAATTGAAATTGAATAATTTGAAAATAAAATTTATTATCCACGTTTTTAATCTTTTCAAAATTGTTTCGAGAATGAAATAATTTTGAAATTGAAGGTTATAATTGGTTAATTAAGACTCAATTTATGGTTATTTTTTAAAATTTTGCATGTCTTATATATATATATATATATATATGTGTGTGTGTGTGTGTGTGTGTGTGTGTATATATATATGTATGTATGTATGTATGTATAGATAGATAGATAGATCGATCGATCTATAATTTAATATGAAGTGGGAAGATTTGATATGAATGGATACATTTTTCGAATGACAATCGTAGGTTTAGTTCAAGATCTAATAGTTGTCATTTAATTGGTTGTTCAGTTTCTAAATCATTTTTAGTCTTGATCTAACAATATTTTTCTCAAGAAATATGAAGTTTTATGAAAATATGTTTCCTCAACTTAGTTCTGAAGTTATAAATGATGGAATTAATTCACCAATTTCTTTAATAAGTTTTTTGCAACCCAATGCTCTTTAAGTCCTCATGATGAAATGAGAGACAGATATGTTAGTGATAGTAATAATTAAATTTCAATCTTTTGGTAGTCCAAAGAAGGTCTACTAAGTTGATAACTTTGTTGCAACATAAGGTGATGAAGGCATGAAGCAGACTCTCTTGAGGGAAATGTATATTTTTATTTTAAAGTTTCTAGAATTGTTCCTTTGTTCATAAACCATGAGTTCATATAGTCAAGATAATAGTCAGAGTCCACTTGTGTTGTTGCTGCTCCTGCTTTTCCTCCTAACTATCATTGTACTACTACTAACTACTTATAACTACTTACGACTAATAATTATAAAATTATTAAGAAATATAAAATAGAAGCAATAATTTGTAAAAAAATGTATAAAATTAGTCGAAAGAAAAATATCAACAAATACCAAAATAATAATGTAAAAGAGAAGACAAAAAGATACACTTTTTAAGAAAAGGGAAAGGAAAAAAAAAACAAAACAAAAAAAAACCTTTATAAAATTCATGGCCATTCTTTTAATTTAACAGCTTAAAGAAGGAAGAGGATAATAATATAAATTCGTTGTAATTTGATAGTGTAACCCTGATCTAAGCATATCTTTGGTGTTTTTTACACGTTCATTCATACATAATATATATAATTTTCACTAGTTGCAATGTTAATTTTGACTTTTGAGATCACGGTATATATATATAGGGGATGGTTCGAACAAAAACTGTTTTTCGTACGAAAACCGTGAGAACCAATCTTAGCTTTTGATTAAAACTTAACTAATCAATGGCTAAGCTTTTTTGTGGCTCATTAATGACGCATTAATTAGGGTTATTACGATGAACTGCGAGAACCAATCTCAGTCATTCCTTGGATATTAGAAGTTCATGGATGGAGAGCGTGGAGGGGATCAAGTGTGGCAGGGTGCATGTGAGGAATTCATGGGTGGGCAATGACATAAAAGGAGGGGAAATTGGACGGCTCAGATTGGTTCTCGCAGTTCTCGTACGAAAAACAGTTCTCGTTTGAACTTTTGCCTATATATATATATATATATATATATATATATATATATATATATATATATATATACATATACTAGTTAAATGCCCGTGTAACACACGGGTTGGTTAATAAAAAGTAATAAATAGTAAACACTAATAAACGATATTAAATACTTATAAAACGCAAAAAAAATATGGTTAAAAAATGACGACAGACGGCGTCAATCTCAAGACGGCATGACCAGCGATAAGTAAATCCAATTTATTATATTATATTATTAAATAATAAACTTATTTAGTTAGATAGATAAATATAATTAATTTAAATTTGAACTTATTTCTAATTTTTAAAACGTATATATCTAAAAAAAAATTAAAACTCAATTTATAATAAATATAATTAATTCAAATCAAACTTAAAAAACTTTAATAACCGTATATAGCTTAATTTCTTAAATTAAAGAAAAGATAACTTATACTTATCATTGATTTAATTAAGGGTTATCTTAATCTAATTCACATTAGTTTAACTCTAAAAAGTCAAAATCAAAGTTCTAGAATTAAAGGAATTAACGGCTACAATTAAATCTTTTATTAAATGAAGGGTCAAGATCATCTAATAACTTTTTTCAAATTAGTCTTTTATATATATTTTAGATATATATATATATATATATATATATATATATATATATATATATATATATATACACACACACGTATTTTCTATTAACAATATAGCAAAACATGGTCACATACAGTTGTTCTTTCTATTGTGAAGTCACAAGTTCATGATATAATATAAAGTTAACTTGGTACGACTTGAGGACTGTGTACTACTCTTGAACAGTAGACCAATTTAGATCACAACAAGTCTTTGGTCGCCTTTATTTTAAATCAAGATTGTACTAGATGTACTCATTTGTTCAAGCATGGAGAGATACATATATGTTTCGACCGTACGTACGTAGTACAATAATACAATTGTTTAACAAATATACATACAAAACATATTTTTATCATGATTAACCAGATGAACTGTGAATGTTTTTGTTCTATGCATTTTCTGCACACTTGAATGCTAAATGAGAAAGGTGAAGAGCCGTTTTATTCGTTTCTTTTTTGTTGACTAAGCTAGCCAAGTTTCAATTAAGTGGGTACAAAACTACAAAACGCTTTCGTTGTCACTCATAGAGTCATAGGGCTTGAGCACCGACAAAAAAATATTAATATCACAATTAAATTCTTTTTTCTCACGCATACGGCAGGCAACTTACAAAATACTTTAGGGTTTGATCCCTGATCTTAAAGTTCTATAATTTCTTTTCTTTTTTGTTGATAGATTCTTGATATGCTTTGTCCGTGGTTTTTCCATTTTGGGGTTTTCATGTTTTTTTTTGAAAGGCAACATTTTATTATATTGAAATCAAACCGCTGAACGAAACAATCTGAACGGTAAACAAGGACTTACCAACAAAGATATACCGTTCCACCAGCACTGAAACTAGAATATCCCTGTAAGTCCCGTTTAACCCAAAAGAGATACTAGAACCTGAGTAATCTATTTACATAAATTTGAGAAACAAGCAGGAAAACGTAACCAATCTTGCCATTGTACACTTTGTCCTTTCGTTGAGCGCGACTTTATCCATTGAAATAATGAAACCTTTGTATCTAACAATAGACACAATTCATGCGATTTTGAACCTCTGAACACTATGTCATTTCTGTCTTTCCAGATGAAATAACATGCTACTCTAACAGTTAACTTCCAAAGTAATAACGAACCTGCGTGTTGGAACCTAGAGGGGGGGTGAATAGGTTATTTTACTTAGTTTACCAATTTTTCACAAATAAAATTTGTAAGTTGTGTTTAAAAGATTTTTCTTGAAGTTTATAACACAACAAATATATATACTTGAAATAAAAAGAGTAAGGGTAGAGAGATATCACCAAGAGTAGACAAGAGATTTATAGTGGTTCATGCAAGTGTTAACAAACTTGCACTACATCCACTCCTTGGCCTCACCCACCAAGAGTTTGCTCCACTAGCTTCTCTCTTTGAAGTTAGAGATAAACTTTTTACACTTGCAAGAATTAACACTTCAAACTTGCAAGTAAGGTAAAGATAACCTTGCTTCACGCTAATTCTAAAGGCTAGAGTTGATCCTTACTTCTCTCTAATTCTAAAGGCTAGAGACGATCTTTACTTCACTCTAATTTGGAAGGCTAGAGTTGATCCTTACTTCACTCTAATTAGAAAGGCTAGAGTTGATCCTTATACTATTACAATATATATGAATGATGTCGTAATGTTTGAACTTTGATGGCTTTCACTCTTGCTTGGATCTTGATCTTGAAAGATTGAATAATATCAAAGTATATGAGCTCACTGTAACGCCACCCCTAACGAGCTTAAAATTAGAGTTAATTTAAACTTTTTAAACAACTATTATCAAAAGCGTGCAGCGGGAATAAACATCAATTACAAAAGCAACGTTGTTTGACTCGGCGAATTAATTACACCAAAAATTAAGCCAAGTTCGTTATCTACAAGCGTTACCTACAAGTTTCCGACCATCGGATCCATACATATAACAACGTGTTCCCCAAAAGGTATTTACAACAAAAACTACCACCAGTCCCGTCTCACCAGGCATCTAGCATCAACCTGCGAAAAAGGTAAATCTTGCACCGTTAGCTACAACTAGCTAGTGAGCACCAATTACACATAAGCATCAATAAGCAGGCTATCATGTATCAGAACAGCACACAGGGCTATCCTATCATATTGCGGCGAGCCAAACGTGTCAGCAAGAGTCGTATATTGCAGGGGAGCCAACCCCGCTCAACAACCCAACAGCAGTCTACGTGGTACACCATGTCTTTCATGATGGTTCCAATCTTTCAAGGAACCCAGTTCCATAGAGGAACGGCGGCCTGCAGAGCCCTACCCAAGTGTATACTACTTGAGTACCGTTAGTTCCCCAATCCGTAGTCCCTAAGGACCCTGGGAACCCAGCCAGATACTAACACCCGTCTACCTGACTGACCTCCGTGTTCTCCCGTTCATTGTCCGGACATAACTTCATATTCAAATAGCTGATCCAATAAGGATCCAGTTCATGCGCGCATATAATCACAACAATATCTTTTATATCAATAATAAGCATGCTTGTACAACTCTATCATATATTACCTCGTATCTTACATATCAATGCACCAATCACGTGTCAACATGTACCACAGATAACTTACCTATTGAGACTCATGGGAAACCGGTACTCACCTCGAGATTACAGGAGGCAGATATGCAATCGAGAATCCCAAGAGCACACAGAATCGTCCGAGTCACCTAACACAGTAGGTTCAGGCTTAGACACCAATTAACAAAACTTAACACCACTTAAAACATAAGGCTACAAAGTTGTCAACACAACAGCACAGCATGCGAGCGCAAGGCAACTCCATGCGATCGCAAAGTCATATCCATGCGACCGCAAGGGCCCTGCCCAAACCACCCCAGCTTACGATCACATGGCTTACCAATACGACCGCAAGGGTGGTATCATGGGGGCTTACGATCGCAATTTATGTACCTACGACCGCAAGTTATGTCTCCTTCGTCCTTAGACGGTAATTCAAGATAACAATCTCATACGATCGCAAAGTACACCAATACAGCATGCGACCGCAAGGACTTCTCATACGATCGCATGGACTATACTACATGCTTGTGATCGCATACCTACCCCATGCGATCGCATGGACACCAGTTACAGAACGTTCTTGCCCTGTTCGAACACAGCAACCGTTTCTCGCGTTTTTGACTCCTAAAACCCAACTTGAATCAGTATTCAAGCGTTTTTACACGATCTCTAACATATGTAGGAACTTATCAACATGATTTGGACAAGAAATCAACACAACAACACCTCTAAATCTTCCATTTTGACACTACACCCTTATGAACACCAAACTAGATTTTAAACAATAAAACTTACAAAGATGATAATCTCAAGCTCTAAAACTTATTTGATTATTTTATTTGTAAACTCATATAATTCGAACTCTTGTTTGTAGATATATTCGTCATCGGCTTTGAAGATATCATCTTCACTTGTTGCGTACGAGTTCGGTTGACTTGAAGAAGAACAATATTTAAGAGTTGTGAGCTGAGCAGCGAAGGTTGATTCACGGTCGACCGTGGGATCGACCGTGAAGGTTCCTTTATCTTGATTTCTTCTTTTCTTGTTGAATTGAAGTTTTCAATTATTTGTTCTTCACTTGATCATTAATTTTAGGTTTGTTGATCTTTAAAGAATGTAGCATATGAACATATGAATAAATTTGATAAGCAATAATATTACTTGTTCATATTTTTATCATCATCAAAATAAGGAGTGCATTTCATAATCTGTGACCATGTATGCACTAACAATCTCCCCCTTTTTGATGATGACAAAATATGCAACATTTAATTAATATTGCTACAAAAATTTATTAATGTTAACAATGTTTCATATCTATATTCATTCTCCCCCTTTTGTCGAATAAAAAAGGAACATTTTCTCCCCCGTTTGATCTAGCACTAAATATTGGATGAAGCTCCTCCTTGATCAAAGCTCCCCCTTGATTTACGATCCCTATGATCTAGTATTTGATTTATGATGATGCTCCCCCTTGATTTGTGACCTTTGAGCTAGCACTTGACAAAAGATAGACAAAGCAAAACACAAGTGCAAGATATACAAAAGTATATGCATAAACTTAATTTAGGAAGAATCAAATATACTTAAGTAGGAATCATGAGAGATTTATGCATCATTATCTTGTATTTATGCTAATGATAGGAAGTGAGGGTGTGAACAAATTTATATGAAATTTTCTTTTTGGTTGGTGACTCCCCCTTAAAATTTGCAAATTATGTTAGGGACAACCAAAATCCACAATCCTAATATTAAGATAAGTATCAAAAATTTCTTAGCTCTAGATTGTGGGATTTATCTTAATATAAGTTTATTCATTTCTAATTGATATTTATTCATATACATTTTGTAGCAAATGAAGATTTAATCATTGTTTGGACCATAATTTTATAGATTAACCTTTGTTTATACTTTAATGAGTATTTTAGTGCATGTAGGCCCACTTATGATTTTCATCTTTTCATGATGAGATAATGAATGTAGCATGTATAGTTTAATCAAGTAAGTGGCCAATGTGTGCACTAAATTGACAATTATTTTGATTTTATGTATGAAGCACATGATGTCATTTGTTTATTATCTTGATCTTCAAAGAATAAATCATGGTGTATGTAGATCAACATATCATGAGAAATTAGATATAGAACATAGGTACTTTTCTCAAGCATTACATATTTTGAATTAATTCAATACCTACGTATACTATACTCCTATCATTACTAGTATACAAAACTTTTCTAATTTCATGCAAGTTAAACAAAGATTTTGTAGTTACATGTTTTATTTATGATTACTTGTTATTTAATCTTATATTCAAAGTTTATTCATTTCAAAAGTATTCTCATGAGTACACAAGTGTGCAATACATATACTATAATAACTATTTACGCACGTATACCTCATAGATTCATGTGTCAAGTGATAGTAAATTAAGCATGTGACACATGAGATAGTCATTTAAGTACATAAGCATACTTAAGCACATATCAAGATGACAAATAATATGATTTCTTATATGAGGCATAACTTGTCATCTAATTTTACTATCTTGATTACAAAGAGTAATTCATTAAGTACCATGACAAGATAGTAAGAACTACTTGCAACAATCAATGTGTTAATTTATATTTCTTCATCATGTAATCATCTTCATATATCTTTCATCACAAACTTATTTCAAAGACTCTTTTGATAGTGATCTTATATGAAAAATCCATGTGTGAGATAGCTTGACCACAATTCATTACATGATAATTATTCAACACTTGATGAGCATGAATGACATATCATAATGTTACATATGTTTAGTGATATTTCATGTAAGAATCACATATGTAATTTGATAACATGAAGAACAAGGATATGTCAAATATGAACCAAGGTATTATCATTTAGCGTGTATTGATGTAAACAAGATATTATGAGCACCACAATTAAATTGCATGTAAGCATTTTACTTTTTCAAACCATGTAAGATATAGAATTTAAGCATAAGATTTGTAAATTCACTTTATTTCTTCATGCATGCAATTACTTAGTGAGTTCTTTTAAAAGTAACACATGAAGTGTTTGACCAAATGATTTTGCAAACTTTCATATCATAACTCAACTTTTAGTGTGTGATTACCATGAATTGTGAAGTGTATATCTCTATTTATTTAATGAAATCTTATCTTAACTTCATAAAAACCATTGTGTTATTTTACAAAGTTTACTAGTTCATCACCTTTACAAAAACATCTTGTCTTTTTGAATGAAGTTCTTGAAATTGAGACCCAAGATAAGATACTCAAATTTTAACATCGCAAGAAGTTGCATGTTAGCATATTGTTGCACTAAACCAAGGTATTATAATTCGTTTCATACATGAAGGTTTAGGCATAGCGTGTTAATAGCATAAACATGCTTTTGTTCATTTGTTTACGATGTTTTTCAAAAAGTTTGTATAAGTTCTCAAAGTAATAGGTGATGAAGTGATGATGATTCATTTTATTTGAAACACATATGTGAATGTAAACTTAACATGTATGTGTATACCAAATTTGTTCATGTGTCCTAAATGTTCTAAGATTTCGGAAGACAATTGAATCACTTATGTTGCATTGATGTATGTTTAGTATTAAGCAAGAGTAAACCTATGTATAAGCCTTAAATAGAAAATTGTTAAAAGTGACATCAAGCTCAAGGTCGAAGTCACGGTCGACCGTGGTTCGACCGTGGAGCACCTGATAGATTTAGAATTTTGAAAACCTCCAGAGGGTCGACGATCGATGCACGGTATCGACCGTGTATCGACCGTGAAGCATCTGTTCACTTTTTCTCTATTTGTTTAATTTTTCAACTATATATATATATGTGTGTGTGTGTGTCTATCAGTTTTATTTTGTCACAAACCCATCTTTACCAACATTCTTCTTTTAATTTGTTGGTGCATATTTTATGAATCCCTAGTTCGTATCAATAAAGTATATACATTAAATATTAATTCAAATGTGTTTTGATTAATTGTTTGCATGTGTATATATTCTTAGTGATTCTATGTGATTATCTTAAGCTTACAAGTCCTTGATCATGTGTTGATGTATGATTGAAAGTGTAAGACTGTGTGAAAATTCACCATGGGTGTGATATGTTCACCACGTGCGTGATGAGCTCACTACGTGCGTAGTGAAGCCCACTTCGCACGAGGTGACTATGTCGGTTACCGTGAGATAAATAATATTAAAATATTCAGGGTCGTACGAATTCGACTAACTTCGTACGAAGTGCTCCGCACTACGTACGAAGTGAATAAATTATTCTATAAATACATCTTGATTCGTGTCATTAGAGAGAGACTACGGATATTAAGCCTATATCGGACGAAACTTAACCCTTTGTGACTTTAAGCCTTCGATAACGTAATCTTGCCCTTGAAACTCGCGAACTTAGTGTTAAAAACCGAATTCCAAGGCAGCCTAGGCATCTCTGTGTGAGTTGTGAGTGTCTGTCTTCTACTCATTCTGTGTGTTTCACTGTGTGATACTGTGTGCCAGACACCTAAGCAGATCTTAGAATCCTTAGGAGGTTTGGGAAATAGAATTCCGCGCTATTTCTCATCCTAGATCAGTCCTAGCATTAGGGTGTTTTAGTTTAGTTTAGAACCCCGTTCCCCAGCCGGTCCTACAAAGTGGTATCAGAGCCTTGTGCTTTGATTGATCACTTTTCCTTAGGATTTGTCGATCTAGGTGTTCCTTTAGGCCTGTGTGTGCCCTCTTTTGTCGGTTTTAATCGGTCAATAGGTCAAAATTAGGGTCTTTTGCGTTTAAAAGGTCAGATTTTTTAGCGATTAGTTTATTGAATTCCGTCCGTGCGAAGTGGACTTCCACTCCGTGCGTAGTGGAGTCAGTTCGCACGAACTGTTTGTGTGTTCTAGATCCTTCGATTGCTGTCTGTGTGCCTCGTGCGAAGTGGTCCTTCAGTCCGCACGAAGTGCGTGTAGTGCGTGCGTAGTTGCTGTGTGCGTCTAGAACCTTCGTTTTCTTCTCCGTGCGTAGTGGTTCTCCAGTACGTGCGTGGTGAAGTAAGTTCGCACGTACTGGACTGTGTGGTCTCTCAAAATCAATTTTTACTCTGTGTGCTTACTGCCTTGGTTCTCAAAGTCAATCTAAATGGCCTCTAAACAAACCACTGCCTTAAACAACCTTTTACTAGAAACAGAAATGGGCAGTATAAACAAAGTGCCGAAATTGCTAACCATGGAGGACTATCCTATGTGGAAGCCCAGGTTCAAAATCTTTCTAGATGGGGTTGACTGTAGATTGCGGCGAGCCATGAACGTTGAGTATATGGTTCCGAAAGGGGAGGGAAACATTGAAACCCCTTACGACAAGATGACTGTCGAACAGTAGACCAATTACAATGCCGAAAAGAAGGCATATGCTCAACTAATTCAGGCGATTCCCAACGAGATTTTCCACCAGTTTAGGAGGTATCGAACCTCCTACAGTCTATGGAGAGCCCTTGAGAAAAGGAACGAGGGAAACGCTGCTCTGAAGGAACTTAAAGCAAGTCAATTAAGGAAGGAATTAGACCATTTCATGGCTACAAGAGATGAGAAGATTCCTTCCCTTATTACAAGATACAATCACCTTCTTAGTGAACTGGACAGTCTGGGTGTCACTGTTCCAGAAAAGCAGCAAGTAGAGATCTTGGCGAAAGCTTTGCCAAAGAGTTGGAGGCCATTCATCATGATTCTGAAGAATGGTAACGGTTTTGACGGGATGGACCTTAATGACTTCATCACCAAGTTGAAGGAGCAGGAGCAGGAGGAACTAAATCTGGATTCTATGTCTAGTTATCAACAGAACCCCTCACTCTACTACTCCGGAACACCTGTTTCGTCGTCCACCTCGTCACATGCCCCCCTACAGTCTGCCTATGTAACCAACGTGAGTGAATCGGGCAGATCTACCTCTGATGCTTCATCCTCTGGGTCATCTTATACTGCATCTTCCTCCGGACTTAATGTCGAACACTTCAAGTATGGAAGTACAGATGAGGTTAAGACACATATGAGCATGCTAAGTGCACTAGTCTCCTCTTATGATGATCTACTGAAGGGGAAGATTGGTAATGCTCATATGACTCAAGAGGACTATGACCAGATCGACGAGGATGAGATGGAGAGACAAGATATCCTCTGGTCGTATGCCAACTTAGTGAGAAGGGCAAAAGCTTATGAGCGAAGAACGGGAAAGTCAATATCAGCAACCAAGGATACCAAACTCGGCTTTGATAAATCTGCTGTGACCTGCTATAACTGTGGTGAAAAGGGTCACTTCGCGCGTGAATGTGAAAAGCCGAAGAATTCGGGACCGAGGTATCCATTCAAAACTGGTTCTGGCAGCAGATCATCTACCTCCACAACCATAAAATCTGAAGCAACTCCAACACCGACTAAGGCTATGGCGGTTGTTCAAAGAGATGAGGGAGTGGATTGGTCTGTACAGTTCGGGAATGCTGATGCTGACATCAACTTGGCGAACGTTCATGTGTTGAACGAAGATTCTTCATCCGAGACCGAAAGCTATTCAAGTGAAGAAGAATCAAGTGCCAGCAATGATGATGAACCAGCCTCGACACCAGCTGCAGAAGAGACACCAGTGAATGTCCGTGCCAAAGAGTCAAATCAAAAGGTGTGCAGCTGTGGTCAACCGTCTGCGGATCAGGTATGTACCTTTGGATTACCTTGTGGTTCGTGTGATGAATATGTAAAACAGATAGTGTTCTTAAAGTCTACTATTTTAGATCTCACATCTAAGTTAGATAATAACCTGTTGATCAAAGGAAGAGAAAATCAATTAAAACAAAAGAATGAAAGTCTAGGTAAACAGGTTAATGAACTAGGTGTGGCTCTGTTAAATAAACAAGATGCTATCGTGTTTTACATAAACGAAATCGATAAGCTGAAACGGGACCTTGCTACCTCAAAGGTCGATTATGAGACTCTGAGTCAAAAACTCAAAAGCTATTCCACGTCTTCTTATCTTTTTGAGTACATAATCGATCAGAGAGGTCAAGGTACCGATTCAGAAAAGGACAAAAACGTATATTCAAAATGTCCACCACCAGTGTTAAATCAACTGGTGAACGATGATGTCCATTCTGAAGTTGACCCACTACTCACAAAGGTTGATGAATCTTCTGCATCAACCTCAAATGAGGATTTAACGTTACATGAGGATGTGGGTAAGCCTCAGAAGAATGAGGTTCAGCAAGAGGTTACCAAAAAGGCTGAACCAGGCATTAGAGAACTGTTGGACAGTTCCTATGTGCAAGGTCCGTTGATGCATCGTATCCATGATGCACTTCGGAAATTTGAAAATGAGGGTATTAAGTCTCCTGATACCCGTCCATACCAAGAGGTCAAACAACTACCCAAACATCAAGGGTTAGGGTATCGGCCTCAAAAGGTAACGAAAGGCTCTGTGAAGCAATACCCAGAAAGGGTCTGCTATGTGTGCAGGAGACCTGGTCACCTCAGTTACAAGTGTGATCAGAAGACACATCAAAGCTGTAACAAGAAAGTTGAGATTTTGCAAGAAAATAAAACGTTTCTTAAAAACCATCAAAACTCAACTCTTCCTGTTCAGCATCAAAGGATTCCTAAGTGGACTAACAAACTGTGTTCAAATGTCCAAGGAATCAAGTGACAGGATCATCAATACTGGAACATGGATGCAACTTCCAGTGGTTGGAGAAGACGGGAAACCCATGACCATTCGGGCTTGGGTTCCTAATGTTGTCTAACTCATTCTTCTAAGTGAAGGGTGTCAACCGAAATAGTCCAGGTTAAGGTTTCTATAACTGTGTGTCTTTATCATTTTATTTTCTTTGTGCTTATTTTCTGTGTCGTTGCATTTCTATTTTCTTAGTTTCTAGTTTGTTTAGTATTTTAGGAGGAGATAGTTTAGTTCTGAAAACCTAGAAAATACAAAAAAAAAAAAATCAGAAAACTTAGAAAATACAAAAAAAATCAGAAAACTTAGGAATACAAAAAAAATAAAAAATAAATAAATATATATATATATATAAATGAGAAGTTGATCCAACCTAGATGGAGAGTGATGGCACACTGGCTATCAATACAAAGTATGTCTTAGTAAAATTAGGACTGATGGCATATACATAATCCTGAGAAAAATGTCTGAAAACATAGCTGAATCAGATAAGAAACAGATATTGTGTAAGACATATAAGGAAAGTCTAGACAGATAGATGGTTATGCTGTGAAAATCTCATAAGATTTAAGCTATCGAGACATTCCAAGTCTATAGGTCAAAAACAGTTGAGACTAGCTTAGTTTGATGCACACACCTGTTACCATGCCAAATGTGATAAATGACATTGAGCTAAAAGAGGGTGAAAAATTGACCCCAAACCTTGTTTATGTCAAAAGAATTTAGACTTATCGATCTAAATGTTAAATTGTCAAAGAGCATAAAATGCATTGACACAAGCTCAGCAAGAAAAATGTCAAGTGAGGTGAAAAATTGACCTCCATGTCAAAGAGCATAAAATGCGTTGACAAATTAACGAAATCACACAAGCATGGTAGTCTAGGTAACCAAGTTGTGCAAACTACTAAGTAAATCAATATACTGTGAGACTTTGAAAGAGATAGCCTTAACCGTGTATCCAATCTAGATAATCTGAAAATGTTGAAACAAAATCTGTCATTATCTGAGGAAAGTTAGGTTGACAGACAGAGTTTGAGAGAATATGTTTAGGCCCAAAGTTCTGAAATGAATGACTACTAAGTATAGACGAGCTGGTACTGACTCCATATTGGAACCTTCTCACAAAAAGATTTAATTTCAGTAATTTTAAATTCCTGCAATTTCTTTACTGTTTGTTTTTCAGTTTGTTCCTTAGGATTTAGTTAGTAAATAGATTAGATTTAAATTTATTTTCTTTTATTAGTTAAAGTTTCCTTCAGTCTATCTTATTTCTTGATATTATTGTTCATTATTACTCCGAATGTTCACTGGTACTTATATGTTAATAACTTGCCCTGAAGTTACTAATAGCTGTGTGCTAAGTACAGGACAATCGAGAAAAAGAGCCAACTCTATGTGAGGAAGCTGACTCACACGAAGTGAATCAAAACGCACGAAGTTGATAAACAAAACATACGAAGAGGATTGATATGTTTTTATGTCTTTTAGTGTGTTATTTGTTTAGACTTTCTCTTTTCGCTTTGATGTACTTAGATGCTTATTAGTGGTCTTGAAGTTACTGACTGGTTGCTGCTGAGTGTAGTACTAACAGTATCAAGGTTCACAGAGGAGAAGCTCATCACATGCGAAATGGAGTTACTAAATACGGGTTACAGCTCACAATGTGCTTAGTGCAGGTAAGGGTGTAACGAAAGGTATTCCAATAGCATTGTGCTGTGTGCAGCATGCTATGTACTTTTTGCTTTGTGATGTTTTGCTTTGTGCAAATTTCATTGTGTGCATTTTGCAATTCTGCTTAGTGAAATTTACTGTGTGAATTTTTTGCTTAGTGAACTTTACTTTGTGAATGTTTACTTAGTGAAATGGTTATTGATAGAACTAGGTCTTAGGGGGAGTATGTTGGTGCATATTTTATGAATCCCTAGTTCGTATCAATAAAGTATATACATGAAATATTAATTCAAATGTGTTTTGATTAATTGTTTGCATGTGTATATATTCTTAGTGATTCTATGTGATTATCTTAAGCTTACAAGTCATTGATCATGTGTTGATGTATGATTGAAAGTGTAAGACTGTGTGAAAATTCACCATGGGTGTGATATGTTCACCACGTGCGTGATGAGCTCACTACGTACGTAGTGAAGCCCACTTCGCACGAGGTGACTATGTCGGTTACCGTGAGATAAATAATATTAAAATATTCAGGGTCGTACGAATTCGACTAACTTCGTACGAAGTGCTCCGCACTACGTACGAAGTGAATAAATTATTCTATAAATACATCTTGATTCGTGTCATTAGAGAGAGACTACGGATATTAAGCCTATATCGGACGAAACTTAACCCTTTGTGACTTTAAGCCTTCGATAACGTAATCTTGCCCTTGAAACTCGCGAACTTAGTGTTAAAAACCGAATTCCAAGGCAGCCTAGGCATCTCTGTGTGAGTTGTGAGTGTCTGTCTTCAACTCATTCTGTGTGTTTCACTGTGTGATACTGTGTGCCAGACACCTAAGCAGATCTTAGAATCCTTAGGAGGTTTGGGAAATAGAATTCCGCGCTATTTCTCATCCTAGATCAGTCCTAGCATTAGGGTGTTTTAGTTTAGTTTAGAACCCCGTTCCCCAGCCGGTCCTACATAATTTTTACAACTCATAGAAACAGGGCTCAATCTTTACACAATATTGTTCATACATGTTAGATTTGTGTGCAAATAAAAGCCCTAAGAAGATGAAGAGGGAACTATGGTGAGAAATTTTACCTTTTGAGAGGAATATTCAAAAGATCAAGTGAGAAGACGACAATGAAAGAGCCTTCAACTGTAGATGCACCGTGAATCAAAACTCAGGCTTCAACCATAGCTTCACCCATAAGGTAAACTCTTCTTTCTTGTAGTGAGTTTGAAGATTTTTGAGTGACAAAGCAAAAATGGAGGCTAGGGTTTTTGTGGGGAAGATGGGTAAAGTGATAAAGTGGTGAGATGAGAGAGAAATAGGGCAAAATAGGGTTAAAATCCGTCAGACACCCAACGGACGATCCACGGTCGACCGTGGAATCGACCGCGAGTATTCAGTTTCAATTTGATTATTTGGGCAGTGGACCCACGGTCGATGCACGGCTTCGACCGTGGTTTGACCGTGAACCTTCTAGAAGCACAATTTTGAAAGGTTTCACAAAATCAAACTTTATTTCCTATGGAACATGTTCAATCATTCCTAAACCAAAATCTCATTGTATCACCTACTTCTTTCTTAAGTGGCTTAGTACATATGTCCGCTATATTTTTGCATTTTTGTGTGTTTGAAATATTATTTCTTTAATATATCTTAGCTAATTTTAAAGCATGTATATAACTTACGAGAACCATTTTTATGAAGCCTCAATTATGATTTATCAAAGTAAGTTGTCTTAATTTGTAATATGATATCTTTTAAATTCTAAGACAATGTTACTTGTGATAAAATCTAATTTGGTTCTTTAATTACTTAAACCAAAATAGTGTATATGAAAATGAAATCTATGGAATTTAAGCAAACTTTTAATTCTTTGACAAATGATTTATTATTTGACTATACATTTCAATATATAGAAATATATAACATATATTTCCATATCATTTAGAGACTTTTAGCCAAAACATGATTTGTGAGAAATTCAAGCATTGCATATAATCACTTAAGGCAATATGATGAATATGAACATCGTATATCAAATTTTAAAATATTGTTCATCAATATGCAATTTTAACTTTAAGCACAATATTTCTCACATTCAAAAGCAAATACTCTTGTTTAGATGTAGTTTAAATATTCTAACTTTATGAAACCATACATCTAGAATTATTAATCAACTATCAAGTTTCACACGTTTTGACATATAATGATTTTCAAGATAGTTTAATGTTTGTCTTGCCTAGATCAAGAAGGACTTCAAGTTAAATTTGTACGAATTAGAACACAAGTCTAAATGATGATATTAATATGTCATTATAGCACCGCATATTTCAACTTTGTAACTCAATCAAAAGGCATTTCACATGAGTATGGATTGAGCTTTGCAAGACATTTAACCATATAATGAGCATTTTCATGTCTTCTATATTTAATTAACTTGTCATGCAATACTAGTCATTTATGCACAAGTTAATTTTATATCAATACATTTTGACTTTCATGGCTTATCTAAGTGATTATTTTCACACATATTAATATTAGGAATTTTTCAATAGTTACACATATCAATAGTATCTTGGTGATATATCTTTTTCTTGAATGATCATCAAAACTTCAACTTCAAATTTTATAAAATTTCCAAGTCCAAGTAATTCCTAAACCAAATGTGATCTTAAGCATTTTTACGCATATTTAATAAGCCATGAAAAGTGTATGATAATTAACTTATACCTTTTACATTTTATATATAAGTATGTAATTATATAATTATTTTTCATATATACAAATGTTGATAAAGCCTTTTTACAACTTATTTTCTTATGACTTTTATTAATGCTTTTGCTACCATTTATTTATTTTTACAATAAACCAAGTTTACGTAAAGCACTAGATACAATAAACATATTTAAACATGTCAAGTAGTTTCACATAAGTTCTCATGACACTTTCAACTCATAGATGTCAACATATAAAGCTTTGAGAAGTGAAAGAGAAACTTATATTGATTGTGTTTCACTAGTGTCGTTCAAAAGCATTATTCTTGATGATGTATCATCCAAGTCTTTCATCCACACAAAACTTCAAGTTGCATTAAGAATGATATTCAACCTCAATTGCAACCTACAACTCAAACATATTTCATATGTGTGGTACCCATCTTTTCATGGGTCCTGGATTGTTAGTATCAAAAACACCTACTTTAATCCACCTTTGTGTTATCTTCCAACCTTTATGATACCAAGTATTCATGTAGGCAATAGGTTTATGATAACATCTTGATCTTTGAACCACCTTTGATCTAGATTTCTTAAAACCAAGCTCATGCCTTGAAGTTGTAGTATAAACATTTCTCATTTGTTCATTTCTTGCAACCTTAGGCGTACAAGTGGGAGAACTAGAGACAATATTACATTTTTCAAGTTTTTGAAAATTCCAGTGTGCCGACGGTCGATGCACGGTATCGACCGTGGATCGACCGTGAAGCTCCTGGATTTTTTCTTTTGCTCTTTCTTCCATACACATGCTTGGTTCTAATAGGTTTATTGATATATTACTTGTTTCAATTAAAAACCCAAGACTTCCCTTGTCACTTGATGGTTGTTGAACTCTAACGTTCTCTTCTTTGAAATCAACACAAGTAGAGCAACCTTGTGACATAAAATTGGATTCTCTCAACTCAATAATTTTCTTAATTAATATTTTATTAAGAGCTTTGAGATTGAGATTATCACTTTCAATATTTTTCAAATCATTGATCTTGGTAATGAGTTTTGAATTAATATCAAGTAACATATCATATTTATCTTTTAGCTCATCATAAAGATTATGTAAGTAATCTTTACTACTAGAATCATTTATGAAAGATACCTTATTTTCTTTAAAATCCATGAAGCAAGCAAGTTCTCTTTATCTCTCTTTTTCTTCAAATCTTCTTGCCTTAAGATCTTCAAATTTACCTATATCTTTCCATAATCTCGTGGCACAACTGTAAGAACACATATATTCATATTTACTTCCCTTAAGAGATTTTTGAATAAATATCAATGTTTGTTCATTTCGTGACATATCTTCATCAAGATCATTTTCAATAAAGTCACTCATGTCATACTCTATTGATCTTAAGAATGTCAACATGTAGGCTTTCCAACCCAAAAATGTATAATCAATAAACATAGGTAAAGTAGTCATATAAACCCCCAAACTTAGGTTATCATTTAAGTCCATAGATCTAACTCTAGATTTTTGTATAAAATTGTTTTCTCAAAACATTTATAAAGAAAGTTCTATCTCAAAAACAATTTTAACAAAAATTTTTAGAGCAACTTGCTCTGATACCAATTGTTGGAACCTAGAGGGGGGGTGAATAGGTTATTTTACTTAGTTTACCAATTTTTCACAAATAAATTTTGTAAGTTGTGTTTAAAAGATTTTTCTTGAAGTTTATAACACAACAAATATATATTTGAAATAAAAAGAGTAAGGGTAGAGAGATATCACCAAGAGTAGACAAGAGATTTATAGTGGTTCATGCAAGTGTTAACAAACTTGCACTACATCCACTCCTTGGCCTCACCCACCAAGAGTTTGCTCCACTAGCTTCTCTCTTTGAAGGTAGAGATAAACCTTTTACACTTCTCTTTTTCACTTGCAAGAATTAACACTTCAAACTTGCAAGTAAGGTAAAGATAACCTTGCTTCACTCTAATTCTAAAGGCTAGAGTTGATCCTTACTTCTCTCTAATTCTAAAGGCTAGAGATGATCATTATTTCACTCTAATTTGGAAGGCTAGAGTTGATCCTTACTTCACTCTAATTATAAAGGCTAGAGTTGATCCTTACACTATTACAATATATATGAATGATGTCGTAATGTTTGAACTTTGATGGCTTTCACTCTTGCTTGGATCTTGATCTTGAAAGATTGAATAATATCAAAGTATACGAGCTCACAAGATATGAATATATGTTCTGTGTTTTTGTTGTGCAAGAGGTAAGTAATGAATGAGGTTTGAGTTGGTTTAAATAAGGAAAAAAGAGTGAGCTCAAAAAGTGTCCAGACATCTCACGGTTTTTTTCACGGTCGACCGTGGCAAAAACCGTCAGCATCCTGGAACTTTTTTAGCCTTTCAATTATAGACGTTGGACTTTATTTAAAACCACACTCAACTCATTTTTACCATTAAAAATCAACTGAAAAGTAGATGTTCAAAAGGTTGGTTGATCCCATACTTCTAATGTTTGAATTTAAACACAAAAATGGAAGTTTGAAAACCAATACACAAAGCATGTTGGAATTTTACCCCTTTGGGAGATTCCTTTGCTAAATATGGTTGTGTAATGTTTCAAAGTGGGATCGTGTTTGTTATTTGCTAAAATGGGAAGTCATGGATTAATTCAACCAACACAAATAAGTTTAAAAAAATTTGTCCATTTTTATAAAACTTTTTATAAAAATAATTTTATAAAGACTAAAACTTATTTGATTATTTTATTTGTAAACTCATATAATTCGAACTCTTGTTTGTAGATATATTCGTCATCGGCTTTGAAGATATCATCTTCACTTGTTGCGTACGAGTTCGGTTGACTTGAAGAAGAACAATATTTAAGAGTTGTGAGCTGAGCAGCGAAGGTTGATTCACGGTCGACCGTGGGATCGACCGTGAAGGTTCCTTTATCTTGATTTCTTCTTTTCTTGTTGAATTGAAGTCTTCAATTATTTGTTCTTCACTTGATCATTAATTTTAGGTTTGTTGATCTTTAAAGAATGTAGCATATGAACATATGAATAAATTTGATAAGCAATAATATTACTTGTTCATATTTTTATCATCATCAAAATAAGGAGTGAATTTCATAATGTGTGACCATGTATGCACTAACACTGCGTTTAGTGTAGATACGTATGCATCAGACGAGTGGTTAAAACTCAGCATATCGCAGCCCTCTAACCCCCCACCACTGATGCAAATCTTTCCAAAAAGACTGTAATTTTCTACAAGAAAATATGGCGTGCTGAACTGTTTCAGCCTGATCTTCACACCTTGGGCATATAATTGAGTCCAAGTCAACCCCTCTTTTGTCTAAATTAACTCGAACAGGTAATCTTGGGTGATCCAATTTCCACCCAAAGATGAAAAAAATTTTAGGAACAATATGAGACCAAAATGTCTTTTGCAATGTTCTCGATCCATCATCTCGCAATTCCTCTAGTAAATCTCTGATCCTCTTTACTGAATAATTGTTATCATCACTCAGCAACCAAACTTTTCTGTCTTTTTGTTGTTGATGTAACACCACTCCTTCCAGCCTTTGCCTCAAAGCATGTAGCTCTGATAGTACTCTCCCTCTGAAAGCCGATTCTTCCCCCAAATCCCACCTCCAGCTCTCTTGAAGCCAACTTCCCATCTAAGCAACTTTCTTGTCGTGTCTTCTTAGTTTGTGAAACCCTCTTGGGAATTCTTGAGCTAGTGGCAAAGGACCTGTCCATCTGTCGAACCAAAAACTAATATTTCTACCATTTCCGAGTAAAATAGTTTGTAAAGAAGGGAGATTAATTCCTTTACTATTCAACTGTGTTCCAGCCTTAATTATATCTTTCCACGCACCCGAACCCGATCCTGAAGAATTAATATTATCCCACCCACCCGACCCCCCATGTATACTTTTGATTACTTTCACCCAAAACAAACCGTTATCATTCCAAAAACGCCACCACCATTTACCGAGAAGGCTTAAATTAAAAAAATTTAAGTTTCCCAGCCCAAGCCCCCCCTCTTTCTCTCTTTACAATAATTTCCGACCATTTGACCCACTTTATTTTTTTATTATTGCCCAACCCACTTCCCCAAAAGAAACATCTTCTAAATTTATCAAGAATACAAAGGATACTGGTTGGAACACGAAAGACAGACATAAAGTAGACAGGCAAACTTGACAAAACCGAGTTGATCAGTGTTAGGCGTCCCCCACTTGAAAGTATCTTCGATTTGAATTTCTGAATGACGGAGCTCCAGTTTGCTTTCCTTTTCATGTTCACATTAATTGGCACTCCTAAATAATTAAAAGTACCTTTTCCCAGCTTAAAACCAAATGCATCTGCCAACAGCTTTGCTTCTGAAATTGAAACCCCAAAACTCCATAAACTACTTTTGTTGAAATTGACTTTAAGGCCCGACGCTTCTTTCCAATGGTTTAGCAACATGACTAATTTTTTTACGTTCTTTTTGCTCCATGATCCAAAAATAAGGGTGTCATCTGCATACTGCAGATGAGAGACTTGCATATTATTTTCTCCTACTAAAATTGCTTTAAACACATTGCTGTCGCAAGCCTCATGAAACATAAGATTGAAAGCTTCAGCCGCAATAAGGAATAAGTATGGGGCAAGCGGATCTCCTTGTCTGACACCTTTGTACACCTTAAACTCCTTTGATGGTGAGCCGTTAATCAACACCGACACCATTGATGAAGATAGACAAAGCCTCATCTAACTTAACCATTTTGCCCCAAACCCTATTTGCTTCATGATATCGAACAAAAAGTCCCAATTTAAACTATCGTACGCCTTTTCGAAGTCTAGTTTTACCACTACCGCCTTTGATTTCGATCTCCTCGTCTCTTCTATCACTTCTGTGGCAATTAAAATACTATCAATCAAATGCCTTTGTTCGATGAAAGCCGATTGTTCCTTCCCTATGATCTTAGACATCACTACCTTTAATCTCTTTGAAAGTAACTTCGCAATAATTTTGTAATAGCATCCAGTCAGGTTGATTGGTCTATAATCTGAAAAGAAAATTGGGTCTGGAGTTTTTGGGATTAGAGTAATAAACGAAGCATTGCAACCTGAAGACATCTTTCCACCAATTCAATGCTTTTAACAAATCCTCTTTGATTAGGTCCCAAAAATGTTTTAAAAACGTAAAGTTGAACCCGTCTGGACCAGGAGCTTTACTACTTCCACAATCAAACACCGCTTCTCTTACCTCTTTTTCATTAAATTCCCTTTCAAGTAGCACATTGTGCTCAACTTGTAACTTAGAAAACTTGTTGCTTTTGAAACTTAAAGTAGTATCACTTTGATGTTTATAAAAATTACTAAAAAACTCGACTGCTGCCTCCTTTAACTTATTCGGATTCGTTTCCCAATCACCTCCAACTCTCATACCTGCGATGTTGTTTGCCTTGAATCTTGATTTTATGTACGAATGAAAATAATTGGTATTCTCATCACCTTCACTCTCCCACTTGATTCTTGATTTCTGAATGGCTATTTGTCTCTTTTTATCCTCCAAACTCAATAGATCTTTTTATCCCCCACCTCCGCTTTTAGCTCCCATTTTAAGTTACAATCTTTAAACATCCTTATTTTTTACTCCAAATCATCATAGTTGTTTTTTGCCCAATTTCTCAAACCCTCTTTCACATTTTTTAGTTTCTCCAGAAATATTCTATCCGGTGCCTTAGATTTCGTTTGTTTATTCCACTCTTGGGTTGTAATCCTGAGACATTTTTTTTCTTTCAACCAGCAATCGAAGAATTTAAAAGGTTTGGGTCCAGCATTTATCAGATTATCGTAGCAAACAATCGGGCAATGATCCGATAAATATCTATTAAAATCTTCACAGGTTAACGAACCCCATAAATCAAAGAAACCTTCACGTACCAAAAATCTATCTAACTTACTGAATTTAATACCATCAGAACAGACCCTTGTGTATTTTCTATTTCCCATAGGAATATCAAATAGACTGTTTTGAACTATGAAGTCATTAAAATCAGAAATATTAGAAGGTATTGAAGAAACATTGAACCTTTCGTTAGATGATCTAACTTCATTGAAATCTCCGAACAGGACTGTGCTGTTGTACCCAATTGCTAAGGTATCAGATATTGAATTCCAGCACTCTTTCTTTTTGGCAGTGTCGTGAGGCCCGTATACATTCAGTACCGTGATAAGCTCCGATTTAGCCTTCCACAAACCATTGATTCCCACAAAATAATTGGATCCCGTAGCTGTAACATTAACTATACATCTTGAATCCCAGATTAGAAGTAAACCACCTGCTTTCCCCGACGCCCCCTTTTGTGCAAAGCCGAAATTTTTGTCACCCCACAGCTGCTCCACTAGGCTTTCATCGACCCAGTCCATCTTCGTATCCTGGAGCCCCAAAATGTTCAGTTTTTCTTTAAAGCATAATTCCCTTACCCAATTTATTTTTCCCACCGAACCTAATCCTCTAATATTGAGAGATAGTATCTTCATCTACAAATTATTTTAAAACACACTTCGTTCTTTCATCTTCTTCAGAGGGAAGAAGAGCTCTGATCTTTCCTCGAAAAGCCGACTTTTCCCAGTAAATCACTAACCTCCATCGAAGATTCTGAAGAGGATAGGTTGGAGAGATGCGTGCCACTATCTGAAATCTTCGTTCTCTTTTTCCTCCCTTTAGCCCTAGCCAAATTCTTCATCATCTTCAGACTTATTTTCCCAGCCCCCAAATTCTTACATTTGTTAATCTTATTTTTTTACTTCTGGGCTAAACGAAATTGGAGATGAAGTATCTACTTGAACTCTGGGCCTTTCTTACAACACAGATCTGAAAGTAAATTCTTTGGAATGGGCTTCAACTTTCATGCTTAAGTCATCGAAGTTTTGGTCTTTAAGAGTGACATGGGCTTCCTCTTGCAGGCCCAAGTTAGAATCAGTGATTGTATTGGGATTTTCCTTATTACCAGCTATAGGGTTAACACGTACATTGTTAATTGGAGAAGGTACCGCCGCCGAACGTACCGGGTTAACTTCGGCGTCACTTCTGCTCCCCTCCATACCTCTGTAAAGCCGTCTTCTACAACTGATTGTACATCTGAGCTTTTCTTTTGAATTCTTGGGGACCGAGTCGCCTTCTCCGATCTTACCTCCGGCGACCCTGATCGTTCAACAGATGCCGGAACCGTCTTTTCCTGTTCTCCAAGCCCATTGATACTCTGATTTCTTAACTCTTCGAAAGATTTTGAAAACTGAAGCTACTCCTCCAACTGCTCCACTTAAATACCCCTCCTCATCAACATCTCTGTCCATTAAAGAAGACCCATCTGTTGAGGAATCGTCATCTTCTTCGTCTAACTAGTCAACCCACCCCTCCTCTCTAAGTAAGATTTCTCTAGAGTAACCCTTACATTTGATGATATTCCTTTCGATTAGTGGAAATTCATATGCTGTATTAATTAATACCTTTCCAGAAACTAAAGCCTTTGATGAATTCCATGAACAATTTTCAGTCCCAATTGGATCACCCCATCTAGAAGCGATTTTTTCGAAATTCTTTTCTAACCATAAATCTAGTGGTACCCCATATATCTTTATCCAAGTTGTTCTTGCGTCACCGTGACTGTACTCCTTTGACCAGCTTCTAACGTTATCGAACCGCAACATCAACTCCTTATCTTTACTCTTACTTAAATACTCTGCTTTGTTAGTAGAATCACACATTAGTAAAATCTCTGCACCACCCAGAAATTTCCAGTCGAGTATATTTGGGTTAATCATCCTTATGATGTTGTCAAGATTATCTAGAGTTTCTTTTCCTTTAGCTTTTGCCACCACACATTTAGTGAGAAAAGAGGCATATTCAGGTACTTCTTCCAAGTCTTTAATGGTACCTCCTTTTTTTACATTAACTCCAGCGTTGATTCCTGGCAACCTATTAAATACTTCCCTTTTGTCTTTCCCTGTTCCTTTCATGTAAATGTTTGTATTTCCCGTTTTTTATTTTTTTTGTTGATCGATTTATTTGTGGCTGGTTATTATTAGTTGGTTAAATGTATTCGCTAAAACTAATATTCGTCTACTAACTTGGATTTTTGAAGGTTTTGATTTTATCCTAATTTTAACTATAGTTGTATAATATAAACTATGAAAGAAGTTAGTGTCGTTAATATAATATTCAGTTTAACATATGTATTTAAAATAATTATTATATAACTTATTAATCCAAAAATATATATTAGAGAAACTGTGTCAACGAATATGCATTCAGGAAGAGGAACAAGGAATGCAGGAACAGTGAAAACCAATGAATTGTTAGAATTCAAAAACGATACAACTATCAAGGTAATGAATTTGTCAACTATTATAATGTTTATAGATTATTGATATGCAATGTAGATTAGGAGTTCACTCTAGGCAACGTGGTGCTTTCTTCTAGAATCTTCACATGAACCACACAAATAATTAAAACCAAGTTAGAATTGATTGTATATTATATTTTTTAATTTAATTATTTATCTTCTTGATTTTTGAATAGTATATAATTACAAAACTATGATTATTGACATCGTTATATTATTGTAATTACTACCTTAAACAAGATCTACTGTATAGACTCTTATCTTCGTATTTTTAACTTTTAAGAAAAGATGCAAATTTTAAAAGATAAAAAATGTTTACATTTAGAGTTGTGTTTTGACTTTTGATTACATCATTATTAATTAGTCATCACTTATTTAATAAAGCATATATAGTATGTTTTGACTTTGTATTGAATTAAAGTCTCGTCAATATTTAATAAAGCATATATAGTATGTTTGTATTTTGTATGAGTATCTTCAGCTTGATAAAACAATTTACCAGTTACGTTAAATTCCATTTACTATCAATTATAAGTATATTAGATTGCTGTTAATTAGTCATTTAACAGCTAAATATATATACTTTCTAAACCTAATTTCACTCATTTTTTTCATCATAGAACTTAAATTCATAAAATTACGAAAAATATTAGATATTTCTGAGCTATAAAACCTAAAATATTGTTAGTTACTTTGAAGGAATAACAAAAAGGAGGAACACGTGTAGGGACCAAATCCATGTGAGATATACTAATTAATCATTCTCCATCAGATATTAAATTACAAAAATAATGGACGGTGCTCTTTAAGTTTCAAAGCAAGTAACGACAAACTTGTTGCAACAAATTAATTTAATAATTTTTTAACTTTATTAATCCTTATAAAAAGGTAATGATATTGAGTTTGGTTCATAAATCTTAAGCATTATAAGCGTCTAGAGTGTTGCGTAATCGAAAGAAGTCTAATAAACAAATGAACAATCAAGTGTCTAACACTTAAAAATATAAAACCTTTCACACTCCTTTGAAGTCTAGTTTTAAAGGAATAATTACGAGTTTACAATCCAGCTAATTAACCTCAGGGAACTTTAATCCTTTTTGTTAGGAAAAATTTATGAGCCGAATGTAGACATATATATCGAGTATTGAGAGCTGAAGATTGGGTATTTATTATTCAGGAGCGAACCCTAGATTGAAAATGGGTGGTGACACCTTTTTAAACGAGTAAAATGGGTGATAGTAATGGCTCGAAAAAATCCAAATTTACACAACGAAATGGTAGCACCACCTTAAAAATCAAAATTTGCACTACGAATATAAATTTGACTGGTGTCCCGTGCCCCCTTCGACTACAAGGTGGGTCCGCCCCTTCCATTATAGAAAAATGGACGACTAGGAGATATCTACTTGTTGCCAATGGGGTTTAGCCCATTTGGTAAAGCGCCCCCCATCCTCGCAAGAGGTTGGGAGATCAAATTCTGCTGCATGCAGTGGGTTGTGGGCTTTTCCCTTAGGGGTTTCCTCCATGGAGTGAAGGTGTGGTGCTCGAACCTTGGTTAATGTCAAATAACGAGGGGTGGTTGAAAACCCGCCACCAAGCAATTCGAACCCATACTGGAGAGGCGGGAAAGTGTCTCCATTAATTTGCTGGTAAAAAAAGGAGATATCTACTTGTTAAAGAATTATCAAAGGTTTGATTACCATCAATTTATAAGTTCAAAAGGAATATGTATTGAAAATGGCATTTGATACAATGTACGGTCACTATGAGTTTTTAGGTTTGTCATTTGCTCTGACGAATGCATCTACATTATTTATGAATTTGATCAAGTCACATTACTACTAATTGAGGAATAGAAACTCCCACTATCCCACATATAGAACATTTTAAAGAAAACGGGTTTATATTAACTCAAGACAAGTGAGAGCTCATAGCAATCCGCATTAAAAATGATTTTTTTTATATTTCAACCGGTCTCTATATATACTTTCGCAAATAATGAGAGCGGTTTTTCAGGAAAGGAGAAGGAGAAGGATTAGCGGTGTCGGGCCTGCCGGCAACCGAAGCTTTCACATGTGCCTTTTTCTTAAATCTTTTTAAGTGAAGATGTTTATAAATTATAACAATTGTTTTTAGGAAATCATAACTTCATGTCTAAAGTGTTGATGTACAATTTAACTTATAAATCTAAAGATGTAAATTTCTAAGGGTCTTAATGTATGATTTCATAAAAACCGACCGGACCGTTCAAGTTTCGGTTAAATTAGTTATTGGGTAGGATTAATTAGTTATTTTGGGTTATCCATATTATAGCCATTTTGTTATCGGTATTATTATTTTTCATTCAGTTATACTTGAAATACTTGAAATTTTTTACAAAGAAAACATCCTGCAAAGTAGTCTGGTATATAATTAAGCTAAATCCTTATGAATGTCAACAATTTTACGTCAAATAGTTCATTATTTTGTTATATTTACAATATAAACATTTCAATAACTAGCATGTAAAAAACTGACAGATACAATGTTATTGAAGACTTTGTAATATTTTATAGTGACGTGAATTGTTTACATTTGTTCTCATTTAGATATCTTTCAAAGAGTTTACACACAACAAAATAAAAAAAATTATATCATAAAACATACAAGGTACATGTTAAAGTTGACATAATACTAAAAAAATTTGTGTAATAAAATATTTTGGGCTTAATAATATTGATTTTAATGAGTCTCTCATTTTCAAATAAAAGAAATTGACCCAGATAGATCTTTGGCCCAATAGTGGTGCCTCAGCCTAGAGGTGAACAAATAGGACTGGTCCGACAAAGACCGTCAAGACCGGACCGGTCCTGAACCGGTTCAGGACCGTCATGTCACTCCTTAGTCTGGACCAGACCGGACCGGAAGACCGTCAATGACCGGTCCGAAACGGTCCGAGAGTCGGTCCGGACCGAGCCGGTCCAAGAGTCCAAACCGGAAATTTCTCACTACCTCTTCCTTTTTTCTTTACACAAAACTTCTTTTTACATA
Organism: Pulicaria dysenterica; assembly: GCA_947179395.2. NCBI lineage: Eukaryota > Viridiplantae > Streptophyta > Magnoliopsida > Asterales > Asteraceae > Pulicaria > Pulicaria dysenterica. The sequence goes on along the minus strand of OX359290.1, from coordinate 109,020,094 downwards.
TTCTCTTTATATTATTCTCTCAACTTTTTAAGTTGTCAAAAAAATTCGAAAAGGAAACCAAAAACCGGAAATTTTAACCGAAACTTAAAATTCAAAACCGAACCGAAAGATATCCGAATGAAAACCGGACGGGTCTGAACCGAAGTCGGACCGGTCCGAAAAAAGACCGGACCGCTAAAAAACCGAATGGTCTTACGCGAGGATTGGTCCGCCGAGGACCGGACCGGCCCAGGACCGCCTAGGTCCGGACCGGACCGACAGTGGTCCATAACCGTAACATCTTTTCCACCATCGATCTACACATTATAGGTTTTTTTTTCTTTTTTTTAGCAGCATAAACAACTCTAGAAAGCTTCGATATGATCAACATTACAGTTTTAAAAAGCTAATTTAGACATTTTTTTTAAAAAAAATCGTGAAATAAAAACCAGGGTTTTGTCCTAAATCATTTTTCTAAATTAATGATAAAAAATCACAATTTTAATAATAAAATTCTGAAGTTAAACGTTTAAAATTTGTTTTTTCTGAAGTTAAAACCGATTCCTAGACTCCTAGTCATAAAAGTCGATTCTTGGGCTATTTAACATCGTTTTTAACATCTACAAACATGAGAACATATATAACCACAAAACTTTTAAAATGTAATACATGGTAATCGATTGAGATTGTATACTGCTTTCGCCTCAAAATGGTATCTCGAGCACCTGCCTTAAGGCTCGATTTCACCCTCGTTATTTCGATTCGAAATTGGCTTGTTTGTTCTGATTATGATAGTTATACGGACGTATATACGAAATAAACTTAACCAAAAGTATCATTTCCACCGTCAATTTAGTCCATGTTTCTTACTCTGCTCATCCTTTTTTTACACAATTTATACATATATAAAGTTGCAGAGGCTGATTTTTATAGTTGTACTTTATACATATACAAGAGAAATTATAAGACCATCCGCATCGGAGCTCCTCACGAGCTCGTGAGGCACCTTCGCGAGCAAGAAGAAGCGTGAGGGGTATCGCTGGCCTGTGTGAGCAATGGCTCACGCTCACATTCGTGAGCCGGGTCGCGTGCGTGAGAGGGAGCTGTGTGAGAGAGAGGGGTTTTTCCTTTTTTTTTTTTTTTTGATATGTGAGGCATGTGATGGATACAGGGGTTGTGTGATGTGATGAGAAAATGGTGAAGGAATGATGTGTCGCTACTGTATGAGGGATGTGATGGATGTGGATGGTCTAAAGCAAAGTACGCATAGTAGGCTTATTTTTCTTTTTAATTTATTGTCTTTTTTTTTTCTTTCATCCTTTTAAAACTTGCGCTGCCTTTGTTTTTTTCCCTTAAAGTTTCTATTTTTCTTTTTCTTCCATTTTAATAGTTTTACTATTATTTTTTTAATTTCCAGTTTTCTACTGTATTTCCCTTTCAATAAATGTGTTGTTCTTTTAGTTTTTGTTTTGTTATAGAAAAGATAGCCATTTTATATTTTAATTGATCAAATTACTATATCATTTGATAATATTATTACATTGTTACCTTATTATTTTTCTTTAATATTTTGGAAATTATTGTTACTGTTATTATTATATTATTGTTATCACTAGGTGCGTTTGATTATTATTCTATGATAAAAACAAATACAATTTCTTAACCTTTATCATAAAATCTTAAATGAAATATGTAAATTTATACTTCTGTTGTAAAATGCAGTTAAAATAATGCTAGTTTTTTTAACATTTTGCAATTTCTTAGCACTAGTACACACTACCACCTACTTTTAATGGAATGTACAGGGAAGGCCCTTGAACTCCTATGTTGTCTTCATACAAATCCTTTATATGCAAGTCTTTATTTATATATTTAAATATTTATATTCTCACCTTTTAATAATCTAATATATATTTTATACATACATATATTTTAAACTTGGGTGTTTCAATAACACATTTCCATGAAAATACTATTAACATAATTTTGGATTATAAAGGTCTAACAAAACTGTAGCGTAACTAACTCTATTAATAAAATTATTCTTTTTTAGAATGTATTTGGTTATACAGAATAAAAAGACAAAAAAATAAAATAGAGAAGGTAACTAAACAACTGTTTGAATTGAATAATTTATTGTCTATCATAATCATCAAGATTAACATATGAATTGGAACTAATCATTCATATACATTTTTTATACATATGCTAATAACTTCACTTTACAAACGTTTTTATATGAATAATGATTAAATATAATATATTTAAAAAACAACATATATTTTATTTGAAACCAATATTTACTAATCTAATTTTCATGTTATAAAAAAGTATACAAGTTTATATTTGAAAAATAGAAATATTGAACATAAATACAGTATAAGATCATAGTTAAAACCATTAAAGAAAACATTTTTTATTACAAAATTAAAAAAAAACCATTTTTATTAATGTATGATATTTTGAGATATTAATGTTATTACACAACTTAGAATCAAAATTAGATTTAATTATGAATTTTCGTTTCATGAGTGATATAACACGATTTTCCCTCAAAAGATTCATGCGAATTTTTTCATTTGATGTGTAAAGCTACAACACTTATAAGGGATTTTTTTTATACTTATACATATTTAAATAAATATATAATAAAATGGTGGAAGGTTTAAATGAGAATCTTAAATTAAATGAGAATGAGAGACTCAATCTGAGCCGTCCAATTCCCCCTCCTTCAATGTCATTGCCCACCCATGAATTCATCACATGCACCCTGCCAGACTCTATCTCCCCAGGCTCTCCATCCATGAATTTCACTTACAAAATGAACGGCTAAGATTAAATCTCTTATTCTAATAATTTCTCATTAATACTCTTTTTAATAATATAAAAAAACCTAAAATATACGCTAAGAAACATTCAAACATATGTTCTTTTTTTTCTTCATGTTTTTCACTTTTCGTGAGTTCCACGTACTTTTATGGTATGCTAATATTTACTGGACGTTGTAATAACTCAAATCCATAAATCAAACAAGTTTCTCTACATTACAACACATTCCTCCTCAACCAGCGCCAACAACAAACCGACTGCCAACGATGAGAAGAGGCGGCAGAAGTAGGGCAGCGAAATCTTACCAAAACAATATTAATGATGAAACTTGGAGTTTCAGACCCCTCTATGATTCCAACACCCATCAAGAAACTCAATCTGATTCGATATCTTCAACACAACCTTCGACATCTTCAGCTGCGATACCCACCTTAGAATTCATACCTAAAACCCCAAAATCACCTCGAAATCGCAGAAATCCCAAGTGGGTATCAAAGAACCGAGGTTCTGGATCTCAGTTTGTGAAGACTTCTGAACCGGTGTCATTGAATTCAAATCCAAAACAAGTGGAGGATGATGGTGATAAAGATGGACTAGGCAAAGCAGAGTCTTTACACGACAAGGAAGAACAGAAGAAGGATTTGAATGAGGAGTTTGATGCTAAGAAAGTTGATTCCGCAGATGATATTTGGAGAAGGTTAGAGAAGTTGAGATTGTTTGGTGAAGAACCCGATTTGTCAGAAGAATTACTTGGACAAAACGATCAGTTACAGGAGGATGAGGTAAATTTTATATAACTTTCCATTATTTGAGTTTGATTCGTAGTGGGTAATAGTTGTTTGACTGAAACTTTCTATGTGGTTTGTTATTCTTGAATCTTGATCAGATTAGAAGTTATTGGCCATTTTCAATTGCTATTAGTATTATATGTGTTGCCAAGATTAATGCCTGATTTCGAATGCCAAGTTGTAGCAATTGTCCAAGATTAGTTAAGATATGTGTGACTCATATTAGTGTTAGTGGTTATTTGATATTATAATGTTATACTATTTAACGATTGTTAGTTCTTGATTCTTGGATTAAATATCAGTTTATATGAACCAAATGGTAAGATCAGATCTCAGGATCGAAAGATTTAGAGAACTAATCTAGTGCTCAGAATTCTCATGCAAGAAGAAGAATCGAAAGCAGTAAGTGAGATGACTTTATTGAATTAGTGGATAGAATGAGCATGCAAAGTGTTTACTATCTTTATCAATGAATGAATGAACGAACAATGTACCATTCTTATTTATGCTTGCTTACTATTACAAGCACCAACTAACTCATGTCATCTACTCATGATCCCACGTTATATGCTTCTGATCAGCTTGTGCATATAACACAATCTTTTGTATTTTGTTGATGTTATGTTGTGTGTGTATGCTGTGAATGTTGACGGACTTTAATCACGTTGTACTCCTAACAGTCCCATATAAATTACAATGTTTTACTTAGCATATGCCATATGGTAAGATAACTGTTTGACTGTTGGTCATTATAAAGTGCTCCTTAGGGGAAAATAAAGGATATTCATGTGCCAAAATCAAAGAAAATTGTTGCTAGTGTGCAAAAAGGACTATTTAAGAATATTAACAGAAAGGAAAATGTTGCATCCTGGGACCAATGGAGGATACTCATCTTCTCGAGGACGTGTTTCAAACATCCTACAATAAGTTCTCAGTTTTTTATTAAGTTTTTCACTTAAAGGCTATTCTGTGATTGTTCGGGGTTTCATAATATGCATTATCTATCTCATAAGGTTTTACTGCTAGAATCATCCCCTAACCTCTAATTGACAAATTTTAAACTCTAGGTACTGGCTATGGAAGCCATCTATGGTGAGAACATTTTTATTCTCGACAAGCAGAATGGATTGCGATCATTTCAGGTGATGTAGTGTTCTCCAGGTGATCTTAATTCAGTTTAGCAAGAAATATGTGATACTAACAATATATTCATGTGTTCCCTAGCAGATTCATATCCACATTGAGATTCCTGAAGGACTAACCATCTCCACTAAACTGAACTCTTCCCATAATTCAAATACAAATACAAATAATTCAGAAGAATTTTCTTACTCTTTTGAAGTCCAGTATATTCCACCAATAATTTTATCATGTTTATTACCTAAATCTTACCCTACACATCTCCCGCCATATTTTACAATCTCTGTACAATGGTTGGATTGTCCGAGAATTTCAAGTTTATGTTCGATGTTGGATTCAATTTGGGAAGAACAACACGGGCAGGAAGTTATTTACTCATGGGCTGAATGGTTGCATAGTTCTGCTCTTTCCTATCTTGGATATAATAAAGAAATAATTCTTAACCCGTATGGCGTGAAACACCATGGGGATTCGCGGGCACTTTCGGGATGTGTCTCTCCTGATGTCGATGTTCCTTCTTTGAAGAGTTACAATGATGAACAACGGCTTGAAAATTTCCGTAAAACTTTGCAAGAATGTTGCATCTGCTTTAGTGAATTTGCTGGTAACCTTTTTATCTTTCTTATGAAATTACATGATGCTAAACACATAAAGGGTGTTTGGTTTTGTAGTTTAGAGGTGATTATCTCTGTTCTTTGATGTTTGGATTCCTATATATGTTTGCTGTAGGCACTGAATTTATAAGATTGCCATGTCAGCATTTCTTCTGTGAAAAATGCATGAAAACGTATGCGGACGTGCTTATACAAGAAGGTAGTGTGAACAGGCTTTCTTGCCCTACAACAAAATGTGGGGGTATGATCCCACCAGGTATTTTGAAACGATTACTTGGTGCTGAGGAATTTGAAAAATGGGAGTCGCTTACGTTACAAAAAACACTCGAATCAATGTCTGATGTTGTCTACTGTCCAAGATGTGAAACACCATGCATAGAGGATGAAGACCAACATGCTCAATGCTCCAGATGCTTCTTTAGCTTTTGCACACTTTGTAGGGAGAAACGCCATGTGGGAATTATGTGTCTTACACCGGAAATGAAGCTTCGTATCTTGAAGGTAACATCCCAATAAACAAATATTTTTACATTAATATTTAAAAATTCGAATCAAAAATATATTATAATAGCTGCATGGTGTGATAAATGCATTCTGTCATACCATGTAGAAGTTCATGTTGTTCACATAAACAGTCTCATAGTCATACCAAAGGTTTTTGTCAAACATTTCTTCTCAACATGTTTGGGAAGGGAGTTGATACGTATACCACGTAAACTATCCTCTCACAAACATTTGAACCTTGGTCACATCTTCTACCGCAGACATGGAATAAGACACAAGACATCTTACGTCTTCTAAAACAAATACCTCTTCTAAAGTGTTTGTGGGTCAACCTCTGTACAGACTGCAGACATGTGTTAAATGCTCTATAAAATAAATAATTACTTGTTTTCACTTGTTAGTTGTTACCCTCATCCACATGACCCGCCCATTTTTCATCTCTAAGTATAGTATATTAATCTTTAAAAGGTTACTTTTGGAATAAACATCTTCGTTTTGGTGCAGGAGAGACAGGGTTCCACTCAAATGAAAGATGACCAAAGAAAACGTGAACAAGAAATGATTCAAGAGCTTCTTAGTGTCAAAGAGATACTTCGTGATGCAAAGCAATGCCCCTCTTGTAAGATGGCAATCTCAAAAACCGAAGGTTGTAATAAAATGGTTTGTCAAAACTGTGGCAAGTATTTCTGCTATCGTTGTAACAAGGCCATATCCGGATATGAACATTTCAGGTTATCTTTCTATCTTTTTTTTTTTTTTGTATTTTAACAATTTTACCAATTTGGCAATGAACTAATTAGCGTTAGTAACATGTCGAATAGGGATGGAGCTTGTGAACTATTTCCACAACAAGAAATAATTAACTGGGAGGAACAAATGAACCCGCGACAAGTAATGGGCCAGATTCAAGCCGAACTCTTTGCTGATCGTGGTCATTCATGCCCTCAATGTGGTCAAATCAATGTGAAGGTGAGTCGACATTTCATGTTATTAGCTTTTTGTTTATCTGGTGGCTGTAGTCTTGGGGAGGTGATGATGTTAGTGTGTTTGTTTTATGGGCAGATTGGCAATAATAATCACATATTTTGCTGGGCATGTCAAGGCCACTACTGTTATTTGTGTAGAAAGATGGTTAGAAGAAGCTCGCAACACTATGGTCCAAAGGGTTGCAAACAACACACAGTTGGATAGTTTTAGTTTTATACTGGGGGTGTTTAGCTCAACTTACAAACACCCTATAATTTTATGAAACAAACAAGTGTTGAGGTCTTATGGTTATAAGACAGCTTCTTTATGAAGGTTTTTTCTTATACTTGTATCATCATATATTCATATTTATACATTATTCTTTATACTACTTAGTCGAGATAAAGGCACATCTATTATATATAAGAGTTGAGTTTTTTAGATTGATACATTTTCTTTGATTAATCGTATACGAGTTTTGATTGATTTGTTGGCTAGGAAATAGAAAATGAGAAGTGTTGATATGTTCTGTTTATGTTAATGGAAAATAAGATAATTCAAACACCCACTTATGTTTGTGCTATAAGTTAGGCCAGTCTAACAGCTTTATATAATTTGTTTACTCAAGTGCTCCTACTATCAAGATTGCCATTGATCCTTGTTTTGTTGTACATGAATTAAACCAGAAGAGAGATAAGTTTCATGAATTTTCTAGGAATCATACACATTTTCTTCATCTTCCAGTGGCTTCACAAAGAACTCTATGTAAGCAATGCGACTTGGTGGCTGATACCCAGCCGAATCTATATGTGGGTGAGAAGTAGACGGTCTGGCAACCGACACCAAGTGTTGGACTTTTAACATCCCTCCTCTCCCAATTGTCAGTTTGCTTCCTCTGTTATCTTTTATTACACTGCTCGGTATGTTGGCAGTTGTTGCACGGAGAAACTTGTACTTGTATCTACAATGTGAGACATGTCCAACCGGTTGAAAGTCATCAAAAGTGTAACTTTAAGGCGTAAAACCTCATATTATTTGTGAAAAAAAAAGAGTAGGAAAACGCGTGTTTTTTTCCCTTTATAAGTGAAAGTGAAGGGAAAGAAAGGAAATCATGTTGATTTTTTCCTTTGTTAGGTTTTACCACTAGGGGCATTTTTGTCATTACAAAAGATTACAAGTGATTTCCTTGTTAGTTATTACAGAAATTGTATAAAGAAAGAAAATATAAGTGTTTCAAGACAACTTAACCCGAACCCATACACAAAATTATCCATTTTGACATGAACACGTTTAAAATGTTTCGCACCCACACAAATTTACAGCTCCTATTTCTCGTTTCTTAACAAAAGAGACCCACATTGCTGAGTGACAAGACATTTTCATCTTTTTCTCATTACGGTGGGTATCAATTCAAACATGGAGTTGGAGTGGACTCATAATGAGCTCAGTAGTATTTGTGAAATAGATTTTGACTTGGAGAAAAAAAAACATACCTGTGAGACACGATCTGATCACAGTTGAATGCAACTAAGAGATCCATGTTCGCGTAATACATGAAGTCAATTTGTAAGTCTCCATGGCCTTCCCCTTTAAAAGTAACCGAAGGAGGCGTTGGTTGCATGATTATGTTGATGCTTGATCCTGGCCATTCAAGATCATCAATGGCTTCTTTCAACGCTGCTGACTTCAAATCTAAATCATATTAGCTTTAAACACTTACTTTTGTTTGTGCATTTATCAAAGTGATGTATATTATTAAATGTAGTGGGCAAGCCAGTGGCGGACCCAAGATTTCTGGGGACCGGTGGCACCCTAAATTGGCAAAAATAAAACTAATTAAGATTACGGGTGTTGTTCGGGGTTTTTTTCGGGTTCGGCGAGGGGAAAGGCAGAGAGCAGAGCAGGCAGCAACCGGCGGTCTGCGGCGGCGAGGCGAGCCGGCGACGGCGAGACAGACGCAGGTCACGCAGAGAGGGCAGCAGCGACAGCAACTCCAGGGCCCAGGGCGTCGTTTTTTTTGTTTGTTTTTGTCAAAGGATGTTTCACCAAGAGGCAAAGGTTTAATTTTGAGGCTATGGGCCTGGCCAAAGGCCTAAGGCCTTCATGCATTCTTGAGCCCAAATGCACACAAACCTTTAAAAATAGCCCATTTCCTATTTTTATAACTATTAGTCTATTTTTATAAAATTATAATGTTATAATATTTTAAGGTATATAAAATACAAGATTAAAATTTATTAAAATTATATATTTTTTTTAGTTTTGGTAGGTTATGGTTGCATTTAAAAAATCACTGGGTGCACCCGAAAATTTACCGGTAGCACCGTCTCAAAAAATCGATAGTCGACACTGCGAACTGAAAAAAGACCGGTGTCTCGTGCCCCCCCCCCCCCCCCCCCGGGTTGTACACAGGTCCGCCCCTGGGGCAAGCACAACGAACTACATGACTGAATTCTTTTACGCGTCCCACATAAAGGGAAAATTGAAAGGTAAATAAACAAAAAATATAATATAATATGATAAAAACAAACAAAAATATCACGACTGCAACAAATGATGTGAAAAAAAGAAAATAAGGTACCTTAACAGTAAAACTAATTGGAGTGCTTCCTGCGGGTTCAAAATTGTAGTCCCAAGAAATTGTGTCGGGTATCCTAGTTCTGATTTCCGCATATGTACAAGTGCTTAACGAATCAGTAGATCTAACAAAAAAGAAAAAAAAAATTCAGCATCATACTCATACAACAATGAAATATTATCATCAGAGGCATGGGAGTTAGAATATAACAGTAACATGTTATGCGTAGATAAAGATGTTTGTTAGTTCTGCAGTTCTAGATGCTGTGATTGTAAATTCTCACCAACATTTTTAAGCCTACGAATTTCTTTCTTGTCACATGTACAACCATAGTAGTTCTCTCATTAAGCCTTGATAATGAGCTTTACAACCTGCTAAGGTTGTAAACATACATAGCTTGTTATGTATAAACTTCTGGGTTTGTTTTGGTATAGGAGTCTACACCTGTCATTTCTTTTTCTTTTTTCTGCTTTTCTCTTGTGGGGGTGGGGGGTAGGATACATGCTATCAGCATGGATCAAATGTTTAAGAATATACTACTCTTTCTCAAACAGTTAAAGAATAACTGCTAGTAGTTACAGAGCCTGTTTAAAATCCAGATTGAAGGTTAACATTTCTGGAGACATGATAAAACAGGGAAGAAATTAATTTGGCACAAAGACTAAAATACTGGAGAGAGTACCAAGAGCAGAATGTCTTGGGATACACACATTTAAAGATACATTGGTATCATAATGTCTTGGGATACACAAACCATGGAACAAGAATGTATAGATGACAAACGAGTTTCTAGAAAGAATAAGCATTAGTTAAATACAGGAATTTTATTTGACAATAGCACCACTAGGATCCTGCTGGTACCGGTTCTGTTGAAATCAAAGTAGCAACATCTTATGAAGATTCAGAACTAAAGAAACTATGAAAATAAATCCAGTAGTTTAAAGAAATCAAGACAGAGAGGGGGCATTACTTGAGAAGAAGCTGCATATCAGGCCCCGGATACTGGAATTCGATTGTGCTTGAGTGCCCAGGAATACAAAAGGTGTTCAGGCAATCCACAAACAGGCCCAAACTTACTCCAAACCTAGGCCGCCCATGTGCGCTATATTCATAACGAACGAAAAGCTGAAAAGAAAAAAAGTATTAAGTCAGATGTTATTTTGTGATGAATTTGAAGGATAAGAAGCAAAAGAAATAAAATAAAATCAGTCCATAGTGAAGTATTTAAAAACTTGTAGTTTCCAATGCAATTACTGAATAATGCGCTTTCTTCCCGACCCTCATTTTCTGTAGTTTCTCACTTTCTTATTTTTGTCATCAACTGTCTATCAGTCCCCATTCTGGATCATCAATTTATCAAATGCAGGGTTTTGTTACTAGTACTATTCTGTATCATAACTTTGGCTAATTGTTGGATCGGTAAAAGAAGCTATCTTTTGTCTTTCTTTTATCTCCGCAAGGCCACAGCTAATTGTTAAAAACAACTCCGAATTCCCAATGAAGTTGGGATCTCGAAATTTTGTAGTCTGCTTATTAATCGATAAGTGATGATGTAGTCCCTTATCACTCAACTTACAAAGGTATCCAACCAACAAAGATGCCTACTACAAAAAGCATCTTATCGTTGCATCCAAAGATCTATGTGCTGACTAATCTTATTAGTAATATTGTAGTTGATAAATTCAAATTGCTTTACCTATACAGAATGGATACGAACTATGATTGAAAAGTTTTACCCTGCTTAATTCAATTCAGATCTTCCGATAAACTTAAGTTGGACATCACATCGACTACTACAAACTCGCTTTACTTGCATAACCAGAACTAACATACTTGATTGAAATGCCTATATCGAACCAACAGATGAAAAGACAAGAATTTGAGTGACCATTTCTGTAGATTGAGGGAATTTTATTGCACTACAAGCTAATTATGTGCGTATACCTCTCGTTGCAGATAAACCTTTGCTTGAAGGCAGCCGGTATCCTCAACAATCAACACGATTCCATGCTCACTTAATTCCAAAACTGCATCCTAATTCATCAACAGAATCGAGCAATTAGCACAGACCTCGCATAAGGAACCCTGTATCTGTCAATTAGATCCAAGACTACTGAAACCCTAAATTTCTGCAAAACTTCTATTTGCAAATTTCTGAAACCGAAAAGAACCTGATGGCGCTTCCATCGGACTGAAGTGAGAGCATCGACCATGCCTTGAACATTATCGAGCTCACAAACCAGATCCGGCGACTCTGTCTCCACCGCTGATGAAGTCATCGCTTTCCCGCCAAAATCACTTCCGGGAGGAACACTACGAGACTGTGTTACACTGTTACGGAGTTAAACGACTTAAGAAAGCGGGAGAAAGAGAAATTTAGACTCGTTATGTACGACAAGTCGAGAACGATTAAAAACGAGGTGGGATGCTCGTGAAAGCCATTGCAACGACCTTGATAAATAATTGTGTATGCGTTTAGTGATGGTTATCACTATTACCGTTTAATGACGAGTTAATAATATTTACACTACAAATGATACTAATTATCCTTGCACGACACCCGCTATAGTGCTCGTTAAAGATAATAACAAAAAGAGCTACATAATAACGAGCACTTGATTTGGTGATGATAACTGTAGCTCATCGTTACAAGCTTGGGATAGGAAAGCTCATGGTTACTATCATTATAACGAGACACGAGAATACCCGCGTGTTGCTGCGAGTAACTAAACTAAAAGGTAATATAAAAACTGATGTTTAAAAGCAAATACTTGAAATAAAATGGAGAAAGTGTATTAATTAAAATCAGATATACAGTGAGTTTTTATTTTAAAAAGTCGTAGTACATTCAATCTACTTCAAATTTAAATATATTTAGGCTTAATTATTTTCATATTACATTAGCTTATTAAGATAAAAAAAATGGAGAAAACAAAAAAAAATATAAATGAATTGACTAAGGCTTAATTGTTTTCATATTACATTAGGTTACTAAAAATAAAAAAAAATAGGAAAAACAAAACGGAAATAAAAACGAAATGAATTGTTAAATAAATATACAAATAGAAGAAAAAAAGGTAACTTGAATCTTATCGATTAAAAATTATAGAGTATATTTATTCCAAATTATTAAATATATTAGCTTTATAGTACAACTCCTCATTTATAAGTTTTAGTATGATGAAATTCGATAAATTTCGTATTAAAATAAAAAAATTATATAAAATAAATAAATAAAAATAAGGTCATAAACACATAAACAAATACATATCATCAAAATTATAAGAGAAAACAAATAACATCTAAAAATAATTTTTTTAAATATAATAATAAATTTTAAATATTGAACTCAAATCATATGTATGAATAAAATCATATCATATATATGGAATTAAGCAAAAAGGCATCCGCCTGTCTGCTGCAATTTAGAATGGGAATAAAAAAAATGCTGCACATAAGGGTCGAACACATAATTAAAAGGTTTAAGTATCAAGTCCTTGAAACCACAGGGCCAAGCTGCATATGTAACGTCATGTTTCACGAGCTTAAAATTAGCGCCAATTTAAACTTTTACAACTTATTTATCAAAAGCTGGCAGCGGATAAAACCACCATTTACAAATAACAGGTGTTACCACAACTAACAACCGACCATCGGATCACATGCATACAAATAACAATTTGTGTTCCACAATATAAATACTACAATTACCCACGAGTATCCCCAGCTCGCCAGGCCATCAGTCACTAACCTGCGAAAAAGGGAAATCTTGCACCATTAGCTACAACTAGCTAGTGAGCACCAATTTACACATAAGCATCAATAAGCATGCTATCACATCACAATAAGGCACACAGAGCTAAGCTATCACATAGCGGTGTGCCGACATGTCAGCGGGATCATATCTTGCGAGATAGCTAGTTTGGCTCAACGATCCGAGCTGAGGAATCAGTCACAACCAACCGCATCGGTGGGGGAGCGAAGAGCAGCCCACCATCACGTTTGAGTCACTAAGACTCCGTTTGGATCTGATCGTAGACCAAGATCCTCACTGTATGTCGAGGAACGGCGGCCTACAGAACCTTTACCCCAGAAAATCACTTGTGGGAACCGCTAGTCCCTGAATAACACTCAAAGGGACCCAGCCGCAACGGCGACTGACCTCAACCACTGCATCTGTCCGGACAGGAATCATAAACACTTTTGACCCATAGGGTCCACAGTACGCATGCGTACACATATCACATTTTATATCACATGGCATCACATATATCACTGTATCACAATATCACTGTATCACTATATCACTGTATCACTATATCACTGTATCACTATATCACATTAGCTTCTGTTCATTCTTGATTAGCAGAATCCAAATTACACTTAAAACATCGCATACAGTTGTCACATAAGTCATAACCCTACTTGGGTCTATCTCGTATCACTTCACTTATCTATCGTCACTACTATAACCACATTACACGTGTTATATCACAACACGTCACTATCACTTATCTATCGTCACTATCACAATCATATTACACATGTTATATCACAACACGTCACTATCACTTATCTATCGTCACTATCACAATCATATTACACGTGTTATATCACAACACGTCACTATCACAATAGCACGTTTCAACACACTACAGATAGCCCTACTTATTGAGTCTCATGGGAAAACCGGTACTCACCTGGAGCCCTCGCTAAGCAGATACGCCACTCGCATCTTCCGGTTCCACAGATATACCTAACACATCGCATACACGCTTGTATATCACTTACACATAGCACACATGAGTTAAAACACAAGTTTAACAAGCTGACAGGGCTGGACCACTGCTTGCTACCGCAAGCACTATCCTTATGGTCACAAAGGCCCTCAAACTATATCCCTTACGATCGCAAGGTACTCCTTGCGATTACAAGAGGCCTTCTATCACAAACACATGTTTCCGATCGCAAGGGAAATCCCTTACACCCGCAAACATGGTTCGAGGGTTGGTTACGATCACAGGTTACATACTTATGGTCGCAAACCTTATTTCCTTCGCTCGTAAGCGGTAAACACCACAAAACAGACCCATATGATCGCATGGACCTACATGCGATCGCATAGCACAAATACAAGACTTACGGTAAAAAGACTATCACATGCGATCACATCTTACATTTACGCGACGCGACATCAAAAACTTCCGCGGCGCGGAAATTCACAACTACCCCTTACGATCGCAAGCACATGCCATGCGACCGTATGGATACCAGAAACCCCATGCGACCGCATGCACATGCCATGCGACCGCATGGACCCCAGTTACAGTATTCTTCGACTCTGTTTCACGAAAGCCCTGTTCTTCGCGTTTTTAACACACAAAACGACCTAAACTCAACTTTAATCACTCATATACTTTACTAGGCATCATTTGGAGCTTATATACACTCTAGACACCAAAAGGAATCACAAGAACACATTAAAACTCAAGATGAACCATCAAAATGGTCATCTTCTTCATAACTCGAAAATTAGGGTTCTTGAAGGAGAATCACTTACCAATCAGTTGATACGCAGCAGATTGACACACGAATACTCACTGAAATCAGTTGCTACAACTTGATTCTCCAAAAACTCCACAAAGATTGAAGGTGTGTGTGTGTATTGTCGAATGTATGTATGTGTGTTTTGTGTGTTTTCAAAGACAGGGGATAAGAACCCCTGTTGAACCGCCTTTGGTTCTTTTTAATAAACACGAGGTATTTTGTTCCCCTTTCCAACTTACAACTTGTCACCCGCTAACCCGTTTCAACTAACGGGGATATCTACGGAATCATTACACGAAACCGTTTAACACTTTATCACTTTTAAACGTGTTTGACACTTTTCACATAATCACTCTAATTAACACATAACACTCGTTAGTAACTTAAAACACATTAATTTAAGTCACTTAAAGTCACTGTACAACTATTTAAGCACGAGGTACAAGCCTACACAGCTAGGCCCATTTTCAGGATGTTACAACATAGTTGTTAACTTATCAGTTAAAATTAATTTATTCAGAAATGGAAGTGTTACTGTTTATTTCACCTGACAAATGTTATATATATATATATATATATATATAATGATCTATTTTCTTTTTTTTTTGTTTTTCTTTTAACCAATATAAGTTGGTATATACATATATATAATTGTGTGTAAGTTTATAAATGTTAGTTATGTGTGTCATAACCGTGGAATGTTAGTGATGAGTTAGTAATATTGACGTGACGGTTAGTAATATCGGTGATAATAACATGACAATGGATTTTCTAATAAGAAAGAAGAAAATGACCGATATAATTTTCCGTTCATGAGTTATTATATTAACTTATTTTAATAAAAGTGAAACAATGTTGATGGGAAAAATGAGTTGATTACATTTTTGTTCCTTGTGGTTTGTTCAAATTACGGGATTGGTTTATGGGTCTGAAAAGATACGAGTTCAATCCTGACTTCAATCCACTTTGACCCTCTCAAACTTGAAATGGCTAAAATACTTCATAATATATTCATTTTTATTTTTTTAATTTTGGACAGCAAACTAAGTCACATTATTGTACTAATTATGAGTTGTGCTGCACAGAGCAGTACGCTAATCAACACATATGATTAATACATGAATGTATTCCAATATAATAGCATATGCTACATATATGAAAAATAGTCAATAAGACTCACCTTGTAATTGATTAATGCAACTAACAGTGTAAATCGCTTGATAAGATACCCAAACACGATCTTACACATAAATATAACATGTGATCAAAAACATATTCTGAACCAAAAACTGACCTACACAGGTTGTGTACCTCATATGCTACACGACCATGTATGCTAACATGGCTTGTCACTGTCTTAACTATCTACAGGGCCATGTACACGACCGAAAAGCAGACCCTGTTATGCACAAATGTTGTTTCATCCATTATCAACCATTTTCTCATTATAATAAAATTAAAACCACGAAGGAGTGTTTTCCCACACCCAAACACTTAATAACATCTAAACCCACATCAGAATCGTGAATCATAATATATAGTCAAAGATTCAACCATTTGAATCAATGAAACACATTAGAACTCAAAACCAAACATACAAAATATTTCTTGATGATGTAAGGGCTTTTATGATGACCAAGTGATGTTAATATCACTGTTTTCTTGACTGAAATCATAAGAGGAGAAAGGGCAATTGTATGAACGTACACAAGTATGTATGTAGTTGTCTAAGTGTTTGTGCAAAAGATTCAGCTCCTATCATATAAATCCACATCTGTAGCATTATTACATAAATGGTCCCTTGACTTATCTACTTTTATTTTAACGGTTTCGGCCCATCACATATACGCAATTTAGTACACAGAACACTTATGTACTTATTACTCTTTATATTTAACTTAGATGAAAGGTAAAAATTTATTACTTAATTCAAAAACATTCATTATTAATATTTATATATAAAATGATAAAGAAAGGAGTAAGACTTTTAAATAGTTTATAATTTATTGAAATTTTTGACATTTACGATTGTTTAATTGTTTATAGTTTTTTGATATTTATCATTGATTTAATTAAAAGTTATCTCTATCTAATTCATATTAGTTGACTCCAAAATATCAAAATTAAAGTTATAGAATTATAAGAATTAACAGTTAAGATTAAATCTTTTATTAAAATAAAAATTCAAATCATTTAATAAATTTTTAAAATTAAGAAGATTTTAAAGTTATTTATCAAATATTAATTTTTTATTTTGGAAAGAATTGGTATCTAGAAAATTGTTTCAACATAAATAAAGATATTCTATCTATATATGGTGTCAGGTGAGTGTAACTGCCAATGATTAATCTGAGCCCTCTAAACTCCCTATTTTTGACAGCCGTTAGATCAAAATTCTAAACATAATCTAAACCATTCATACATTTGACCTGACAAACTACAACTGCAGAACCAAAAAAACGTGGGTAAAAAACTACCCAGAATATTCACCTTTTATTAAACTGAAAAAAAATGGAAAAAAAAATGACAGATTTATTTTCACTAAAAAACAACCACGATTATTAAACAGCTAATAAAATTGCTTTTTGACTAAACAATTAATTAAACCACAATCTTCGAAAAAATGTCCAGAATAAACTACGAAATGTCCAAAAACACTTTAAGCTGATTTAACAATTAAACTAAAAGATTAACCAACAACCAAGCACCAACAAAATCTGGAAAAAATGTCCACAGTACATTACAAAAAAATCCAGAACACTCTTAACAATCTAATAACTATTTAATTAAAGAAAAAGACATGGGTATAATATACCTATTTAATTAATTACTCACTCTAACTATGTTGCAACCAAAACACGTGGGCAACTCTGTGGATTTGAGGAATTAAATCTGCAGCACCAAAAAAACGTGGGTACATGGTCAAGTTACAAAAACGTGAGGAGTTCAGATGTTAAAATTAACTACAATAGTAGTGGGGTTATGGTTAATTAACCGTGACTTTTCCCTAATTCTATAAATAGACTCTTTTTTCGATTTATACATTTCTAGAAAATCAAAGAAAAACATATTTCAAGACAACAGAAGAACGGCTGACAAAAAAAGCACTTTTGTCTATTCAACTACTGAAAATCTGAAATACGATGGTAACAATGAAGATGGAGAAAATGGCTCCATTGCTGAAAATCATCAGGTGAGTATGCAGTTTTGATGACTTACACATGTTTTTTATTTGTAATGGATACCTTAAAAAATGATCTTCCAATCTGATACCTACAAAAGCCAACCCATATCAGAGCTTTCAAAGAATATTTAACGACTATGATTTTACTGTTTGTAATTCTACATACACATACACAGGTTTTGGAGAAGAAACAAAGCATGCCAGAGGTGAGCATCAAATACCCAGAATGGTCTTGCAAGTCATTGTTTGAACATTATGCAGATGCTCACAAAAAAGAATACATGCAGGCGAGTATGCAAATAAATTTTTTCCTTATTTTCTATACCAATTTTGAAACAGTTTTTTAAACGTTATTGAAATACAGAAGAAGAGGCGTCTAAACCTAGAAGCATGGAAGTGGGATGAAGTAATACACATAGCTTCAGATGACGAGGAAGAAATAGTTGACTCATCCTGGAAAAAATTATCCAGGATGCATTACAAAACGTCCATAACACTATTAACAAACAAATATCTATTTATTTAAACAAAAAAAGGTGGGTATAATATCAGATGGTTATTTAATTAATTAAAACTCTCTCTATGAATTTGTAGAGTTCAATCTGTGCAGCAACAAAGAGAACGTGGGTATAATAAAGATATTAAAATTAACTGCTATAATAATGACCCATGTTTGTAGGTAGTGGGTTTATGGTTAATTAACAGCCATTTTTCCCTGATTCTATATATACCTACACTCATTCGACTTATACCTTTTCAGAAAATCAAGCACACCATATTTGAAGCAGATCTGAATTATGGCTGAAGAGAAGACCAACACACCCACAGAATGTCTCTGTTAAAAACCTGCAAGATGATAAAATCGAAGCTAAAGTTGTCATAGCCAAACAAAATATTTCAAAATATTTCACTGTTAATGTTAACTTTGAAAAATACTACAAAACGCAGAATGAAATAGAAAAAAATGATTAACAAATAAGTATAAAACTAGGCTACTAATAAGCCCTACAGGCTTCTAAGCCACCCACAGACTAGGCTACTAAGCCCTACAGGCTTCTAAGCCACCAAAAAACAGTTTAATCAATAAAAGATGCATGAAAATAGTAGATTAGATGTTTCTTACAGTGGAGGCCAAGCCAGTTAAATGTTTCTTGCAATTTCTTGTGGGAATGATCCGCTTTAACCTGCAACAAGGGGCAATAATGAATTAATACTCTTGAGTGTTATATGTATCTATATATGCATTAACTACTTATTGATCCTATTTCTTGCATAAAAGCAAACAAATAATAATTTATCTATACATACATTAAATACTTATTATTGATCCTATTTCTTTCCATTATCAATTGTTTGGTAAATTAGTACTTTTTTGTTTCACAGGGTACTACATAAGAGTACAACATTGGGCAGCACATAAAAAGAAACACAGGTCAGTTTTTAGGCTTAGGGAGTTTTCAGCTATTCTGTGTTTTCATGTCTTCATGTGGCTATTAGTATACTGCATAGTTTATGGCCATCATTCATACTGTTTTTGTTGTTTATATCTTTAATACATGATATGTTTAATGAAGATATGGAATCTTGACTAAGGACAAGGTTTCAGACACTTTTAGTGTAAGGTCAAGTCTTTGAAAAGGTTTTAAAAGAGAGATATTTCCAACTTTGAATAAGAATACAATTTAATGAAAATTTAATAAATATAATATGACGTAAAACATATAAAAAACTAGGCTACTAAGCCCTCAGGCTTCTAAGCCACACATGAAGGTAAATATTCCATGCTCAGGTGATCAATAAAGAATGATGGTAACCAGACACAGATAAAGATTAAATCAACTAAAAGATTAATAAACACATACTCTAGACCTAATTTAATCAAAAAGATTAAGATTATATTGATTCAAAGAGCAACAATCTATACTAAGTTTGATCAAATAAATAAGACTAGATCGATTCCAAGAACAAAAATCAGATAATTTAACACTGATTTACTCAGACAATATAATAAATGAAAAAGTACAGTGAACAAAAGCAATACCCACTGGCAATTACAACACCAGTAACGACAAGAACAAAAGCACCATAAGTAACCCAAGCTTCTCTCTTGAAGGTCATCATATACGCAAACAATGCCTTGAAAAATGGCGTGGTTGCACCAACATGATGGTTAAAAGAAACAGGCAGATATCTTAAACAAATATTCCCACCGACAACAGACCCACAAAACACAACACTGAGGGTTGCAATCATAAGGCCCATTTACACAACCATAGCAATAGTTTAAAAAAATATATTTATAAAAAAGCTTCGGCACACGGTTACAAAGCTTAGTACCTGAATTCCCCACATGTGGCAGTGAGCTTGCAATCTTGATGCCAATAACCCATGAGCGTCAAACTGTGAGGGCCTGACCTGATCATCATGAAAGCAAAGTCAATAAACTAATTTCAAGCCATAAGAAAACTCTTATATGAATAAAGAACCATTTTAAGAAAAGATTTAAGGCAACAATTGTGATATTCTTCTAGGTATAATACATCAATCAGTGAACAACACCGATTAAGAGCATCTATAGCTAAATAACTACAGAATAAGCTACATCAAGAAACAGATACCACATACCAACCCTAAGCCACTCGGAAGAGTTTTTTGACACAACTTAACACGGCACCAAAACTAAAGTATCACATATCCAATTGTTTGGCAACCATAAGAAACACTAAATATAGTCAACAACTATATGCATAAAATAAAACTAATCAAAACAAACAAAAAACAGAACAAAACATTTTGTTATGAATTGCAACTGTTCGCCTTTTTTATAAACTTAAAATCACCATAATGTTGACCTTTTTCATAAAAATGATTCATATAACCGAACCAGAATGTGTCCTTTTTCATAAACTTAAACTCACCATAATTTTGGCCTTTTTCATAATGTTGTAATCCAAAGGAATCCCATTAATTTGTTATTTATATGCATGCTGCTGAATATTATTGGCGAAGCATCCACCAGAAAAACCACTAATTCTTTGCTCGACTGCCTTTCATGGGGTCCATAATCGATGTCCACAAAACTACAACCCTAGATTTAAGATCGATTAGTACTGATTTCAAGCCATAAATTAAGATTCTAAAGTAAAATCAGAGCCAAAAGACTGTCAATAGTCAGACGCAAACAGTAGCTCTTAAAACATTCATAACATACAGAGACGAAGAATGCTAAATCTGTTAAACTAAATCACCCCTACAAACAAAATATGTGAGAATATACGATTGGACACGAGCTAAAACATAGATCTGCTACAAAATACTACATGCAATAAAATAAAGTTCACGATACCATCTAAGAAGGTTGGATCTGTGAAGTCGTCACTAGGGTCGTAGCCACTGTAGTCGTTGTAGATGGAGGCAAAGCAGGAGCTTTTGAGTGCGATACCTACTGCTCTGGTGGCCATGCGATAGCGCTTGGTGGTGGCCGGCGAAGGTGCGATAAGGCGAGATACATCTGATGGCCTACGGTCGGCGGTAGAGACGGCGATTTACGGTGCTAAAGTGCAGACGGCCTACGGTATACGGTTAGGGGTGGTCGCCGCCGTTCGATGGTACGATGGGGGTGAAGATGCCGAACCATCAGGTGGGAGATGCTCTTTGATGCGGTGGAAGATGATGTGAGGTAGATGACAATAAGCATATTAGGGTTTTTATGAATAGATTAGGCTTTTGATACGGTGGGGTTGAAGGAGATCTAGTGGCTGTTGTAGGCGGTGGAAGAAGCCATGGCTGCGACGATGGAGCTGCAATGAGGGTTTATATACGGTGGAATCAACTGGAGATGTCGGCTGGTTATGTTTGATGAGCAGATAGGGTTTTTTGGTGGAAGTATGTTCAGATAAGGTGACTTATATAGGAGGTTTTTTAGGGTTAAGAATTGGATTGATAATGGGCTTTTTATACTCAATTGGGTCATGTAAATATATGGTTAGATAAAGGTTTTTAGTAATTCCATTTCTTTGGCCATGTGTACATAAGTGGGTTTGGGACTTGGGTTATGCGAATATATGGTTTAATAAGTTATACTATAGATGAATATATTTTTTTTATTTAAGTTCTTAAGCCATGTGTATATTCATTTGGGTTTTGTGAAGATATGGTATAATAAGTTATAATATAGATGAAATTTTTTTATTAAAATAAAACAACTATTATGACTGTCTAAAATATTGGAGGTTGTACACTCAATTAAGTTTTGCTTTTTAGTTATTGGGCCTCTAACCTCCTACTTTATGTTCATAAAAAATGTTAGACAGCGAATTCGTCCTTTCATTTTTTCTCGTAATAACTTAAAATGAGTAAGACCAACAACATACAATTCACCATTTAACATATAGTGTTTTTTATGCTCTCCATAGTATAGTTTTGTATATAATTAGTTAATATAATGAACATTAATTTTGTAAATATTTTTATTGAATTTTTATACTAAAAAAAATGTTTAATACCAATATGCATCTCGGGTTAAACTTATTCATCTAAATTTATGTAAGTTAGACTTTGATTTCTTTAATATGTCTTATACATATTTAATGTCATAATATAATTCTTATAATCGTTTTTTTTTTCAGTGAACATTTTGGTTGCTACAGATTTGTCAGAGATTATATTTGAATCTTGGAGGCGGCTAAAATTAGATATAGGATGTTATGTTAGTATTATATTTAATAATGACATAACTTTTATTTATCTTGGATGTTCCTTATGTACCATTTTTGGATGTCAACTTTCTATTTTTTTCATGCTCTTAGCATAAGTTTTTTATATATTGTTAGCATCTTTTATATTTATTTTGATAACCAAACTTTGTCTATTTTTTAAGTTTAAGTATTCATGTTTAACAGTGAATTTTCATATGTCTTTGATAGTTCGAAAAGTTTGTATTTGTTAGTTTATATATATTATAAACATGTATTTCAAATTACGTACCTGGACACCCGAGCACCCGAGCACCGCTCGGGTATTACATTAGTTATTAATGGTTCTAACTATTTTTAGTCATCAGCAGTGTTCATAAATCAAGATATTAATAAAAAAATCTTGCTTTCTCCGTGTCCCTCTTTCATCATCTCCATCGACCCCATCTAATCACCATTCTCCTCTTCCATAGTTTTCTCCATACTTCCACTGATTTTTTTTTCTAGGGTTTTCAAAACCCGTTAATGAGGCTCCCTAAACCCTAAACCAAACACTACATCCATCGCCATGGAAGCTCGTAGTTACAGTAATGCTGCCGCATCCTCAGCGGACGGTGGCGGTGCTTCTGTTCCACCGCCTGCGCCGCCTCCGATGTCGACTGTCAATGCTCCGCCACCGTTCTTAGTCAAAACTTACGATATGGTGGATGATCCTTCTACTGATAAGGTTGTTTCCTGGAGCGCTACGAATAACAGCTTCGTCGTGTGGGATCCACCCGAGTTCGCTAGAGACCTTTTGCCCAAATACTTCAAGCACAATAACTTTTCCAGTTTTGTTCGCCAGCTCAATACTTATGTATTATACTGTTCCTCTTGCTCATTGGATTTCAAGTTAGTACTGATATAATTGTCTGGTTGTCCTTTATTTGATTGATTTAGAAATTCCGGGTAAATGATTATATGTTTAAGAATTCGTAACTATTAAGTATATATCTAACTGATCAGTAGTTTTAGAGTTCAACGCCCCGTTCTCGAGTTGTTTTTTTGGAAGGAAAGGGAGGGGAAGGGAAGGAAAATATGAAATAGTTGGGGCAAGAAAAGGTAGACCAATTATTTTCATTTGCAGAGCCTGTGTAGGCAAATTTGGTACTCCTTTTAGAGCTTAACATTTAGGGCAAAGAAAGGTAACCTATTTGTTTTCATTTGCAGAGTTTATGTAAACAAATATGTTACTCCTTATTCTGTTTTTGTGTATAGTCTGACTTTTACGTGCTGGGTTGTCAGAATTTTTTCACAAGCACTTCTGATTGTACAATTTTGAACTAGATAATCAGAATGGTTGTTACTATGTATTAAGCAAACAGCGTAATGATCTGAGGTTTCACCAAATAATGTCAAATCCACATTTTGTTCAAATTGATCTCTCTTGTCTGAAAGTTAGATTGTGCAGTCTTATGCTTCCTATCTAGTACCTAAGTGAGGCTTTTGGAAAACCTTGTTGGCTGCTTTATTTATCTATAAGAAATAATTGAGATTGTCCTTTTTTCAGCCAATAAGCCTTTTCCTGACATTTTCTTCACACCATGTTCTTTTTAGATACCTTTTTGTTAGTTGGAATCATATTTATGAAGCAATTAATGAACAGATTCGTTTAGCAGCTCTGAAACATTGGATATGTAGATATATAAATTTGTATTATTTTTCCTACTTATTTTGTTGGCCTTGGGATGGGAGAGATCATGAGTCTCTATAGACTATTACTAGAGATTACAGATAATTTGGTTAGGCACT
The DNA here is from genome assembly GCA_947179395.2 of Pulicaria dysenterica. Taxonomy (NCBI): domain Eukaryota; kingdom Viridiplantae; phylum Streptophyta; class Magnoliopsida; order Asterales; family Asteraceae; genus Pulicaria; species Pulicaria dysenterica. Next base: position 108,995,480 of record OX359290.1, on the reverse strand, counting down.
TAGGCTCACACCCTTCTTTTATGTGCAAATGATAATTTTAGATTTCTCAAGTCACTTGGCGCGGTTATTATTTGATAACATGAAGAATTTAAGAAGATAACATTATGAGATACATAGTAGTCAATGATATTTGAAAAAGAACATGAGCAGACACTGATTTAAAACGTATAATGGTAATATCAATTGTGAAACCATAGTGAAGGGAACGAGGAGGTGTATAAAAGATTAAAAGCTAAAGCTTGGATATACCAGCAACTTATGTTGTTTTTGTTTTAAAGTTTTGCATGAGCTGGCATGTGATATGTTTGCAACTAGGTTTGGTTAGACATGCACTATGACAGGGAACTATTGTCTTGTTTTATTGTATTTAATTATTTAACCAAACCTTAAATTTGGGTCAATTCTCAATTTGTTATATGTTCTTAAAATATCAGCTAATTGAATATGGGTTTGAGCTAATTGTGGGCGTGACTTATAGTCGCACACTTTCTTTTTCCTTGTTGTTTGTACTCAAAATCTTTCTATTGCATTTTATGTTCCCCGTTTATGGTTCTGTAGTTTATTTTACATGATTCGTATTTAACGTTAAAAGGTATAAGCACGATTATTTAGTGTTCTAAAGAACTTGTATGCATTCGACCTTGCCAGATTTTATCCAAGTTATGAATTATACATGTAAACGACCACATTGTAGGTCTACCTTGTATATTCGTTTTTGGATCGCATTGTTTTTCTACACTGGTGACAACTATGAATTATTTCTTCTAGATGCTCTATCTTCTTATATTTTTTTTTATATATGAGAAGTGTGCTAATTTGATCCTTTTCCATTGCATCTTTTGAGGTGTGAATAAACAGGGATTTAGAAAAGTGGACCCTGATCGCTGGGAATTTGCAAATGAGGGATTCCTTCGAGGACAAAAACACTTACTTAAAACTATTGTTCGCCGAAAATCATCCTCGGGACACAATCAACCCCCTCAACAACCTCATCAACAAGCCTCCTCTGTGGGTGCATGCGTTGAAGTTGGCAAATTTGGACTTGAGGAAGAAGTTGAAAGACTAAAAAGGGACAAAAATGTTCTGATGCAGGAGCTTGTTCGGCTGAGACAACAACAGCAGACAACCGATAACCAAATGCAGTCAATGGTGCAACGTCTTCAAGGGATGGAACAAAGACAGCAACAAATGATGTCGTTCTTAGCAAAAGCGGTTAACAGCCCCGGGTTTTTGGCTCACTTTGTACAACAACAAAATGAGAGCACCCGATTAATAACAGAAGGGAATAAAAAACGCAGGTATAAAGAGGATGTAGTTATTTCTAATGATAATTCCTCTGATGGGAGGATTGTTAAATACCAGCCTATGATGAATGATGCAGCACAAGCAATGCTCAAACAGATCATGAAACTTGATAATCCTTCAACCCGTTTAAATACTTTCACCTCAGGAGTTACTCTTCAAGAGGTTACACCACCAGCTTCTGGTCAATCTTATTTACCAGCAGTGACAGGAGTACTTTCTGCACCTTTAGAAGCAAATTCTGAAGTAGTTGCGGCAGATCATTTCTCAGATACGAGCCCACTAGTTGATGATCAAGATTTGCCTGATGTATCTGAGCTCTCACAGTTGCAAGAAATGGTTTCGGATGCTAGTGTTGATGGTTACTTGCATCCCGTAACACAGAACCAGGCCCTTTTAGACCCGAACTTGGTTGATGAAAAACTTCCGCTAGAAATCGGGAGTTTTTCTCCCGACGCAGATGTAGAATGGGATAGTAATTTACTTACGGAAATGGAGAAGTATCTTTCTGCATATGACCCGTCGTGGGAACAATTCCTTGAGCCCAGCCCGGAGGTCGATACAAATGATGAAATGGACTCGGGTCCAGTGGCTGATAATGTGGTTGAGGGAAATGAGAACAAGCCATTGGAAACAGAGTGTTCAAGGACCCAAATGCAACAGCTTACCACAAAAATGGGACTTCTTACTTCAAATACCAGAAAAACTTGATTATGCTTGGAACAATGTATACAAACTTGTTCCTTATTATTTGAAGGTAAAGGCTTAAAAGTTATATAGATACCATAGCTGTTTCAGTTGTCACAATTTGCTGTCTTTTCGCTTTCCCTTGAAGGGAACCTAAACTTGAGTCTTCATTTTTTTTGTCTCCTTTTGTACGACGTGCTTCTACACTTGCAATTTTAGACATGAAAAGAAAAGAATTTATAAAGTTCAAATTACAAATCCTTTTTGCGCATATAATGGTGAGACTGAACAAATTGAGCAGGCTAGTAGTTGATTTGAGTTATGTCTGTTAATAAGAACTAAAAAAGACGTTAGTACTTGGTCGACATATTTATTTTGTAGACCTAATAAAAAAAATACTCTTATGCTGAAAGGGGTGTTAGGGAGATTAGGGGTGTTTTGTACTGAGCAGTGGTACTTTGAAAGTTTGAGTGGTTTGAGTAGACACATTCATTAGAGCATGTTGGCTTTGAGCCTTTAATGTCTTTATTTGAAGCACAGAAATATATGGATGGATGCAGGATTTGGTTGATTTTGAAAGATGTTATGAATGTATCAGGTAGTTTGAAGGACAGGTCCTTGGAATGTTGAGCAAGCTAAGGAAGGAGAAGAATGGTTTGAGAAACTGGGGGTAAAAATGTAAAATCGTTTGTTTGTACAGGTTACTTAGGCAGCTAAGCTGCATGTTTTTTGCAGCTTGATCTCGGTTCAGGGAGCTCTCTGCCTCTCTATGCTTTTCTAGCGGGCTTTTATTTCCCCTTCAATATTTGGTTGTTGAATTCTGAAGTTTGAGAGGGGAGTTTCTGCTGTAAGTTTAGTTCTCTTTAGCAATGCACGGTGCGCAATCTAATATTCTTATCGTTATTATGTGATATGTGCGATCCACTGTTGGAACATGGTATACACAAGCACATAGCGGAAGCATAAACAAGAAAACACGTGCATGCACCAAAACTAAAAGAAACAAGCATGCAACCATGTTCCAAAAGGAGATATCCAACTACAAGATAAATGCAACAAAGAAAAGGAGAAAGAGAAACAAGATATACCATCCTAGAAATCGGCTGTAACGAGATGTGGGGATGAATGTGATGGTAGACTATTGGCCTCCCATTCCTAGTTGAAGTCCATATCGAGCAACCTTCAATCTCCCTTTAGTGGTTCACGAATACAAGTGCGCAGCTCCACAAACAATTTGCGGAAGAACATACCTGAAAAACTAGGTAGCTTACAGGTGCCATACATCTCATGGGATGGTCGACACTAGCCTACCTACCCTTTTCAAGCATTTCTAGTGACATGTTGAATGTATTTGACTTACAATGAGATGGTTAACATTGGTCTACCTCCTTTTTACAAGCATTTCTAGTGACGTGACATGTCTTTGACTTAGAAAATCACTATCATACGACAAGCAAGTATGTTTAAATCGCAATATCATAAGATACCAAGCAAACACATGTGGATCGGTCTAATATCATGAGATACTTAGGATCGTAAGCATAATGATAATTTGTAGGATTGCAAATAAGCCCCAAAGCCCCAAGCGACACCTCTATGACACTATTCTATTGGTAACCTTTATGGAAATGAGAGAGAAAATAATTTCTGTTTTTGTTAAAAAAACAGTAATAAAGTAACGACTTCAACTTCTTAGAGAATCTAGCAGTTCGAAATTGGTATTGAAATCTAAATAAAAATTAAAAGCTTTACTGTGCGAGTTTGATAGATGGTTTATAGGCCATGAGATCTTGTTCGACTTCTTTTGTTCTACGCGAGTTCATGTTCTTGGTTATGATGTTTGTACCTTAATATGTTTTAAATATATTATTATTTAACTTAGTATTTGGATATGGATTGGAATGTGTATTGTTAAAATAATAATCTTTCAGTATGATTCTACAATCCAAAATTCTAATCTTGCAAAGATAAAAAGATACCGAGTAGGATCTTGATCATGATAAAATTAATCTTAATTAAGATATTCTAACCTTGAAATGGTCATTGAAGGCTGGTTTTGTATGAAAATAGTTTTCAATTTTTGAAAAGGATTATTACACATGTTTGCTTTGAACTACACGGCCACACCTAACACTAATCATTAGGTTAAAATAACAAAAGAACATCTTTAGTTCTCGAGTTTTTTTAAATAAGATTACCTTTAAAACCTACGACTAACACTCATCTAAGAGGAAAGTTTATTTTGAAATTATTTTATTGCCAGAATCGATATCAATTATTAATTTGAAATATCAATAATTAAAAATGAGTATATGTTTTCTGAAAATTACAATAATTTAAATGATGTTTTGTCAATATGTTCGAGTACTTTAGTAAATACTGGTTTATACATGCTTCTAGAAGTAATATATTAATTTATTTATTTTATCAAATTAACAATTTTATTCCATTTGATGTCCTCATTATTATATTTTTTCATAAACAAATCTTTGTTTCATGCTAAAAGATTGCACCTCTGCAACTTTTCATTGTAACATGCAACCCAACGTTAACTTGATATGTGCAAACTAACAAAATGACTGTATATTTGTGTACAACGATAGCTGCTAGAGATGGCGCTGGTGTACATGGGTGGAGAGAAAATTAAGTTATCCATTTCACCTCTTTCATTTAAGCATACAATGACATGTTACGTTATATACTAGCTAAACCCCTAATTAAATACTTACTAATACATTCCTTTTAATTGCTCCTAATTAAACCCTAACTAATCGATCTCTCTCTAATTGCAAGACCTTAATTTGGTTCGGGGAGAGTCTCTCAAAAATTTCACTGATGCCTGAAAACACAATCTCTGTACACTCAATACCCTTTCTTTTTCACACTCTCTTTCTTTATCTATCACATATATATACATATTTGAATATTAAGTAAATACAATAAAGTCAAAATGTAGGTAGAGAATATTAACATACGGCTAGCGAGTTATAAAAATGAACAGGAAAATAAAGAGAATAAATTTTTTAGAAGAAATTGTTTTTTTAATTTAAAAGAAAAAAAAAAGGAAAGGAAACAAAGAATTGAAGATAATCACCTCTTCTAACTTTTTTTCATTTAAAAATAAATAAATTATTTATATACAATAAAAATAGTTAAATAGTCATACTTTAGTTCCATTCCCGTTTCCCTCTAAAAAATACCTCGGGAATATAGCGTAAAGTATAATGTTCTGCTGATTTAATCGGTGAGTTATTTTCCTCTCTTCATCGTGTCAGATGGATTCAACTCGATTTTCGCTGTTGCATTATGTTCAGTTTTAACTTGCTCTATTTCATTTATGAATTACTTCTTTGAATCGGAGGTCTAGGGTTTGGTTTGTATGTGTATTTACTGTTTTTAGTTGTTTGATTTGCCTTTCTGTTGATATGACTAGTGTTTGAAATGCGTATTTGGTTTAGAGTCTGTTCAGCTTAAATTTGATTTGATTTGTTTGTATTTGAATCAAGATTCTGTGTTTCGAGTCTCAGAATCAATATTGGTTTAGTGCTATGCTTAGATCGATCTTTTATGGACCTCTGGTCTGACACCGATGAACAAAAGTTTTCAAACCACCATTGTGAGCTGCAATACTCAATAAGCCATCTCAAGTAAATGTTATCACTACCATAAATAAGTTTTGTTTGATGTTAATTGATAATATGTTGCAATTGATCGATGAGGAAATCCTAAACCAGAACAGTCTCTATATAGAGATGCAAAGCACACATGAGAGTTCTTGGTGATCAGATTGTGGTTCAAACTTAATTTTAGCAATTTTCGTTCAAATCAAAGTCCAATTTGTTTGTTCTTGGTGTTCTTGAAAGATGATTTTTCTCTGTTTCAAAGGAAAGTTTAGTTTTGACTTCACTGGTCAATCAAAATTCAGTTTATACTTTATCTATTGGTGACGGGTTAAAATGTTAAAAAAGTTCAGTCACCTAATTTGTTAGGTCATCACAACATTTATTACCTGCTTTGGTAATAAAACAGTAGATTACATACATTAATATGTTTGGAAAATAGGTTGTTATTCAGTAGCGTTTACCCAAAGGACTTCAGACAGGTTGCTGTTTAGTAGCTTTTACCAAAAGAAAAAGAATATAATAGAAACTAAGGATGAAATCTTATCCTTATATGATTGACATCCTTGGAAGCATGGGTACATTGTTGCCTAAAGGCTGATAAACATTGAAGAGTATTATACATTTCATTATCTAATTTTTGTAGCCATTATCCTTTATTATTGATTGTAGCACTAGATTTTGGATGGTAGTACCACAACAATAGCTATCTGCAACATGCGTAGTTTAGATGCCCATGGGTTGTGGACACACATGCTTACGATAGTCAGCTAGAGCCCAAATTGGGAAGTAATCTCTGTATAGCGCATAGTGCAAAATACAGTTTTTCTTGAATGCTCCGCTTGCTTCCTGTGTTCTTGTAATAATTAGCAAACAATGGAACATTTCACAAAGTAGCACTTATCTTCATTAGAGATTATCAGGGTTAATATTGCATTGCTCTCCATAATCTTATGTTAAAAGAATAATTTGGTATATTTCTCCTGGTCGGATATGATTTACTATTCAAACCATATTCCTATCTGTCATACCTGTTGGGGAAAGTCACCGTTTTTCATCTGTGAATTGATCAACAACTTGGCTCCTCTGTGTAAAGGTGTCGGGTCTCTCTCTGCCTGTAGAGAATGAATCAATCCCATCATAGCCCATGCGGTATGTACTAAGTTGGACCGGCCTCCTTCTAGAGGTACATATATCTGTTCATAAGTATTAAAATGTGTTTAGGGTGAAAGTCTATTGAATTATTTACGCTTTTAATTAATTGGTATAGCAACAGATATTAGTTTAATTTTCTAAACACTAGTTTTACATATATATTACCTTCTCAGCACATGATCGGTAGCTTTCTCCCCAACCACCATCATCTCTTTGTGTCTTCAGCAGAAAATCAACACCTTTACAGACTGCTGGACAATTTTCGTATGTTTTGCCGATAGCTTCCAGTCCTCCAAGAGCAAACCAGGTACCATATGTAAAACACAGGCCCCATTCTCCATACCTAATTGATTGATGCCCAAGGATCTTTATGTTAGAAAGTAAAAAGAGAAATGTAGTCTCAAGCAGTTGTAGAAATTCTTATTCTGATACTTAAAACAGAAATAAACCATGAACCATCTGGCATCTGCATTTTCTCTAGGTATCCACCTGCACCTGTTAGGAAACTTTCTATTTCTCCCCTCCTATGTTTGGGGTATAGTTTCTTAAACAAGATAAGTGTTTGCATTGCTGATGATGTGCATTCAACATACCTGGTCAACAACTATGATAAGTTACATAAACATGACTACGTATTGTAATTGCCAAATAGTGAAGATGGAGAAATATATAGTAAACTATCCGCGTTTTACTCATGCTCAATGACTATGTCAGCAAAGAACTCTGTAGGATTGAGGACCTGAAATTATGGAACAGATATATATTAAGAAAGGGCGACTACTGCAAAAGTTGAATTTTGAAAGGGATTGAGATTCTTTGAGTCAAGTCAAACATGACCGATAGATAATGTTGTCTCACAAATATAAAAGCGGAGCCCTTATGTAAAATGTATTTAGGGGTTTTTATAGAGCCCATTCTTATGTTTGTGAGTGCACATATCCGCTCATGTCTGACCAAACTTAGTAGGGCAGGAAAAGCAACACTTTTTTTTTTTAATTTAGTTACCTCCAACCATTTTGATGATCCTGCTGGTTCCCATGCTGCTAGTCCACCATTTTTGCTCTATGGTATCACCAATGCAAATTATTTAGAAAGTCCATTGATTATCTCTATATCTTACACAACTTGTGTTTTTTTATTTAAAGTTTGCTCGAATTTACAGGAAATGAAAAAGTAAAATTAGACACGCTGACGGAAAAGTGATAAGCCATTTATGCATACCCGCAAGGAAAGTATTACATTGACAGCATCATTAAGTTTCTCTGGCTCCATTTTTTCGCCTACAATTTCTGGCGGCATCATTGAGAATAGGAGGCAACACTGACCATAAGGTGACAATCATCAGTTGAGGTATCAATATTTGGAATAGTTCTTAATTGTTTCAGAAATTTATTCCAGCTGTAGTTTAGTTTGGCCTATTTTCGGGTCTCTCTTCAGGTGTAATATTTAATTTTTATGGCTCCTCTCTAATTGGAGAGTTGGTACCTTTGGTACAATTTTTCATTCAAAAAAGAAGAATAATAAGCACGTAGACAATGAGAGGCCTTCCTATATTGCTTCTTTACGCGCTTCTGAAAAATATTCGTACAGATACCTTCAAGCCGTCAGCAGTACAATCCGAAACTTGCCATCCCTGATCTTGATTTACAAATGTCCAGGCCCCTCTACAGATATGCCTATGCATGCTTTTAAAGTCACCAGAAGGATTGTCCTTAACCTACATAAGAGTCACCTAAGCAAGAATAATTCCAATAACAAGTAGAAACTCCCCTTTATCTTCAATTAGTAATTCAACATATGAATCATGATTTTAATCTGGAGACCTGTGAGGCTTTAATAAACTCATGTCCTTTCCTCAGGGTAGGACCAATCTCATTGGTAAGATCAGTAGCCAGCAGAGCTTGGATGGCCAAACCTGTATCCCACTCTTGACTGCCGCCCGAACTCTGTTGTGAAACAATATCCATGAAAACATTATAATTAGGAAAGTATTATTAAACATGATTGATTATTTTAGCATTTATATGTGAAAGACTGAAAGTTTATGTTTTCTAGGGACTTGGAATTTTCTTGTATAACCTGCATTTTCATTCCATCCTCAGCAACCCAGATATAATCTGGGATACGAGCAAGGTGCTTCACAAAGCAGACCCCATTTGGATCCTCAACCCAGCATGCAAGCATGCATAGTGCCTGCAAAGTTTTTGGACAAGGTATAACTGTATAAGCACGCAAATCAAGGTAAAATTCTTAGACACTTCACTATTCTTATTTACTTATTAAATATTCTGTAAATGTCTGTTTATTTCTCAATTTCTATTGTAACTGTTGATTTATAACCTAGACTTGTTTAGTAGCTTATTAGTGACACTTACGTAACATTAAGAAGTTATGGGTTTGGAGTTAGTCTCGAGTCAAAAACCATCTGTACATATATTTTATGTATCTATGAAATAAAGTTAGTTCTTATGAAAATTTCTTTCTCAACTTTGCGGAAAACCTCCCACAAAGTTCTTAATACTGTCTTTCTTACGACAAATTGGCATCACAACCTTGTTATAGGAAAGATTGAAAGGTAAGTAACTACAGGGAAAAAAAGTAATGGAATGTCATCACATAACAACATTCTACAGCCACATAACTTCGAATTGTATGGCAGGAACTACCATAATTGGGGTGTACAAATGAGGGTCTTATACGAGTCCTTAGACTTGTGGTAAATAGTTGAAAACGGGGTTAAGGAACCCCAAAATTAAATTGAACTCACGCCTCAACAATCGACACAATTACGTGACACAAAGAAGAAGTACAAATTTATTTTTCATTTACCAGGCTGTCGATTACAACATCAAACTCGTGAGAAGATGCCTGGGATACTCTTTATAAAACATATAGGGATATGATTGGGTGAAGATAATTTGGTCACAAACTCTTAGATGCAAGTTTAACAATCTGAAAATGAAAGAATCTGAAGTTGTTGATGAATATTACAATCGTGTAAATGTGTAATTGGTCTGGTCAATTAGATGAAATTATGGAGAGGATGTTTAGGATAGGAGGATCATAGATAAGATACTCAGTTTGACCCGTAGATTTGAATATGTTGTTGTGACTATAGAGGAATTGAAGAACTTATCTACCCTTTCCTTGGAAAGTTTGTTGGGAACATTGCAGCCCGCGTGAACATTGTATGAAGTAGTTTAATGTATCCATGATGGAACATGCGTTTTCATATATGGTATCTATGAAGACCAATACGAATGATAACGGAAGCATTAATACAATAGAAAGGGTAAGGGCCAAGGTAGAGGACATGGAAAAGGATCAAGTGGTGACCAAAGTCAGGAAAGTCAAGGTCCAAGAATTTCAAAAGGAAGAGGTCACGGAAGACCACTCTTGAGTTATAGTCTTATCGCTATCATAAGTTTGGTCATATTGTCAAAGAAAACACATGAAAAGAATCTTATGATGTTGAAACTATGTTCATGACACATCTGAACAATGATTCTACAGTTGAAGACAAATGGTAAGTGCGTCTATATATGAGCGCCTAGCAATTTGTATGAGAGGAGTCTTAAATGACTCAAGACAACACAAGAGTAACCAACAAAGGTTTATTGTGACAACAAATCACAATTGCTCTTACAAAGAACCAAGTATTTCATGGAAGAAGTCAGCATATTAGGGTGAAGTATCATTTCATACATGAATTAGTTAACCTGAATTCAAGAAGTTTAAGAGTATGCTTTGAGTAAAACAAGTCTAGTTTAAGGGGGGCTATTGATTGTATAACCTAGACCTTTTAATAGCTTATTAGTTATTAGGTGACAGTTATGTTACACTTAGAAGTTACGGGCAGGGTTAGTTAAACCATCTATATATATTTTATGTACTATGAAATAAAGTTAGTTCCTCCAGAAATTTCTTCTCTACTTTACAACACACCTCCTGCAGATTTCATACTACTTTCCTTCTTACGACAATCACCATGGTCTTAAGTTGATGTCAAGGATACTGGGTGACCCTTTACTTTGGACTTTAGATATTACAAATGGTATGATGGTAATAAGCTGCATGTGGTGTAGTGAGTGTGTCTCATGCATTGGTATTGATTTTAGGTGTGTGGGTGTGACAAGGACATCCGGAATTTAAGTGAGGGATTTTGTAACAAGTAACAACTCGTCCGACACTAAATATGATCTAGAATCACTAGCTCCTTATAGCCTTAATTAATTAAGTTAGAGGCTACTAATAACTTGGTTCATTGGCTAATTACGAAGATAATGGGCTATGGAGACCCTTTACATTCAGCTTGGGACGTGATATCCATACCTTTTCCACAGAGCCTATTGTGATATATCGACTATTCTCATCCTCATAATGGATATGCTTCATGGTTGTGTTGAGTGCTTTCTTGCGCAACTTGTTAAGTGGCCATTGAGCAAGGAGGGGCTCGGTCAAAATATAGAGACTATCCCATATTAGATCTTGCAGTACATGATGAGGGTAGTATAGGTCCTCCTGAGATAAGAAGATGACATATGCAAATAAGAACTCCATAAGTACCGAATGGAATGAAGGAAGCAATTAATTTCACCTTTGCACACAAATGCCTTGTATTCTTCCAGTTGATCTGAGTGTAGGGCTGCGTGTAAAGTTCATCTCTAAGTTGCATAATAAGAGGAGTGATTGGACCCACAAATCTTCTCCCATATAGGTACGACATTGGCATGTATACCAGCCTACAGAAACACCACATTTTTGCTGCAATTGGATGAAGGAAACAGTTAAGGGTAAAGCTGCCATAATAAACAATGTGAAGTTGGCTTTTTTCGTATCTTTAATGACGTGAAGCAAATTCAAGAGCTGACACAGTCTATTATGGACCAGTGGGAGAAAACCAAACAGGAAAGTAAGAAATCCAACATCAAAGATTCGAAGGGGCCTAACGTTTGGTCTGTTGGGAGTTACAGGGACCACTTTATATGGACATAATGCTATCGATGGGCCAGACATATTGACAAACGCTTGAAACGGTTTGGCTCGACTCCCAGACCCGATTTCCGCGATTTAAGGGTCAAATTTTTAAGTTTTTTTTCCCAAATTTAGCCATCTTTCAAATTTTTTTGAGCTCGTTTTTGTTGTAAAATGCATGATTTCAGGGATTTCCCATAGACACAATATCCTAGTATGTTGGTTTCCATCTTGTAGCATACAATTTGGATTTTGTAAATTTTTGGCAAAATATGCCTTAATAACACCACATTATGTATAGGCTAGAAGCCTAGAATGTAGTGCTTTCTTCATCCAATAATACCGATATTTATCTCTATAGCATGTGCAGTGCTTGTGTGTGCTTCCTTCTGCGTCTTTTAAGTTTTAACACAATTAATGCTCTATTTTAAATTCTTGATTATCTAGGATATGTAAACATGTAACAGTAAAGAAGGAACATCTGTTGTTGATTTTAGTTCTTGAAAACCTAAGGAAGAATAATTATACATTCTCTCCTGATCTTGAAATCTTGAATTCTGTTAAAGAATTGGTATAGGGGAGGTTAGCTTACCTGGATGCATGGGAAGGAAGGAAGGGAGGATCCAGAACTCTGGGGGCATTGGGTTGCTTCCTATCCACTCATAAACTCCAAGTATCTAAAATGAACAGTTGCGACAAGAACTAAGTGTTGTCGCTTCAACGCCGTATTGTAATCTTAAAGTTCAAATCTTGTTGAATATAATACAATTCTTTTTGAATACGGACTCTAAAACATAGAGTTGTATCAGGTTTTCATTTTAAGATTAAGGAGAAAACCAATAAGAAGTGTGAAGACACAGATGTAGTTTTCAAGAGTGTTTTAATACAGTAGTAGTTATTTCGGTTAAATAACTCCAATATGTAATTTCTTACTGAAAGCCACGTTTTGCCCCAAGAGGGAACTGCAGTCGCACTACCATGATCTAATATCCATTGTCTTGCTTTGGTGCACGCACCATTCAAACCACCATCAGGGCCTTGTCCCAGAATACGCATACATATGTAACTAAGAGTTGTGCCAAACATTGTGCTATGGCCTTCCATGTGAAATCCCCAGCCACCGTCTTTATTCTGTAAATCCAAATTAATGACTGAATTGTTAAATAATTAATGGTGTCAGATCATGTCTTTGTGTTTGATTCTACTGTATTCCAAGAAAAAGGGAATTCATAACTAAAGTTGTCATCATCTGGATAATCTATAGTAAGTACCTGATGACAGTACAAGTACCGAAGGATTTCTTTTCTGTGTTCTGCTGGAAAGACACTGTTAAGATGCCCTGTGATATACAAACATATAACCTGCATTTTGTTGGTGTGAAGGTTTTATAATATTGTCAGCTTATCAATATTTAAGGTAGGTGCCGTATGCATAGATCTGCAAATAGAAAACTACAATATATATGCATTTTATGATAGGAATAACCATCAATCTTAAATTCAAAACAATTACCAATGGCTGAATAAAAAACATTGGACCAGCATTTTCGGCTGGCCAGTGGCCATCGTCAGCCTGCAACGCAGCAAATAAGTGAACAGACCTCCTCAATGTGGTTGTAACTTTGTCATAAGTGATCTCTTCGCTGTCCTCTATCTTCACCTGGTGTATCGTCTGTTTGAATTGCTTCTCTTTTAAAAACTGTGTATTCATGTTTCAGTGATATGTTACAATGAATTTCAAATTTGGTATTGTAGATCCAAAAAATGAAGTGAAAAAACAACCTGCATGCGCCAAAGAACATCACTACTAGGCTTAACTTTGTGTCGATGATTCCAGAAATGAAGACGAGCTGATTCGACCTCATCACGCTCTTCCGTTGTTCCGTCATTGGGATCAAACTCCCATGTTTGCCTACCTATGAAGTTGTTTTTGCTGTAAAGGTTTGGATTATTGCTCCCATCTGCTATCTTTAACCTCCACATTTTTTGCTTGAACTAGACAACTGCTAAAAGATCAAGCGACTAGTGAACACCAAGTGACAAACACCCACACATTTAAACAAGTATGGAAATATATGTATGTTTTGCATAAACTGTTTTTTGAAGTTTTGTTAATATCTTCATGATCCTATCACAAGTTTTTTATGTTGTGATTCTTCATGCTAGATGTATGAATACTGGTGTGTTCTAAACATACCAGGAATTAAATTTATAAAAGAGCTACCAAATCATATCAATTAGGGTGAGGATCATCTCATGTTTGAGTCAAACATTACCCCATCATATTCTCTCACAAATATGAGAGTGAGTCCCTTATATTACTCAATAATGGGTCCCTTTGTAGGGTCCACTCTCATGTTTGTGAGAGAACATGATGGGTCATGTTTAACTCAAACACGAGAGGATCTTCACCCTATCAATTAACACACATCTTAGGCAAGTGTACCTAATCGTATTAATAATATAGTTTTGGTAAGTCCGGATTGTCGATCTCTCGGGAGCAATTGTGTTTTGAATATAAACGACTTACTACAAGGGTGGTTAGCCCATAATCATAACGTTACAACTAATAAAAATCAAAGTAGGAATGAATACCATGATAGAAATCAAACCCGTATGATGATCATTAGGTTGGATTCTTCACCTCCCGGGCTTCCACTTCGTTTTACAAGTCTTCTTATGCACCTTAGAACATACTATAACTAATATTTATAATCTCCTTTCTATCCTCTCTAGCCTCCCTAATCATTCATGGAACCCTCCACATTGATTAGAAATAACTAAAAAGAAAATAAACTCTGAAGAAAATAAAGTGTCTTTAAAATGAAACTTTATGGCTATTTATAGAACATGAAATTAATTGGCTACCGCATAGGAGAACGTTTAAAATCTGCTACATTTTTGCGGCTTGTACTATTCCAGTTGCGTCGAGACTTTTTTTTCAATACTCACGTTTCTATTTTGTTGTAGTAAATTACAACTACATTTAATTCTCATCTTTGACTTTTGCTATCACTTGAGTGTATATTTTCCTAGTCTAGTTACTAGCTTTTCTTTTACTTGGCTATTTGGTTGCTACGTAGACATATTTATAGCCACACCCATTAATTGAAATCCATGTCTTTTAGAAGTCCAAATCGTGACAAGCTTGCATGGCATGATATCTTATTTTGCATGATATCCATCATTGTTGCATGGCTAGTTCTCAAAAATTGCATGGTGTGCATGTTCAGCTACGTTACCACTTGGATCATGAATTGTGACACTTATTTTTCTTATTTTGCATGGGATCCAACTTGTCATAGCTTGAAGCTTCGCATAGTGTCTAGCTAGCTTCTTGTCGTGAGCTTTAACCTTACTTTATGACTTCGGTTAAGTTCGGAAAGCTTGTCGGTATCTTAGATGGTCTCGATGTGTCTCCCGATCATCATTATGGCTCGTTCGCCTTTCGAGTATGTTATAACACCGACTTCCATTTGTTGCTTCAAAAGTACCATTTTTACGTACTTTAGCTCCGCTTTAATATTTTAGACCTGAAACGTTCAAATAAACGATTAAGTAGCATTAAAAAGTAAAAACGAGCTCAAAGTGAGTATAAAATATTGATATCGTAAAAGATAAACATGTATAATTTAGACGATATCAAATACACACCACACAGAAATGCATATTTTAACAGGTGTGTGTAAATATATATATAGGTAAAAGTTCAAACGAGAACTGTTTTTCATTTTCGCCTGCCCCTTATATATCATGTAACAGCAGGTTCCGAAAATGATAATTTTCGTCATTTTCGTCAATTTTTTTTGAAATATAGGAAGAGTGGTCTCGTTTGAAAAGGATTAAAAAATGAGTAGATGGATGCAATTTTTGTGCTCAAATTCAAAAAATTGAAATAGTTATGGTCATTTAAAGATTTAAGGGGTAAAAAAAATTAAAAAAATAGGGCTTTGACCATAATACCTTTCCTTCTATAATTAAATCTTATAATTGTTTAATTAATTACAATAATGTTATTATAGATCTTGACCATTGATTTGATGAATTTAATGGTGGGCTTTGTTGATCCAATATATATATATATATATATGCAAAAGTTCAAACGAGAACTGTTTTTCGTACGAGAAATGCGAGAACCAATCTGAGCCGTCCAATTCCCATCCTTTAATGTCATTGTCCACCCATGAATTCCTCACATACACCCTGCCACACTTGATCCCCTTCACGCTCTCCATCCATGAACTTCCCATATTCAAGGAACGACTGAGATTGGTTCTCGCAGTTCTCGTACGAAAAACAGTTCTCATTTGAACTCTCTCCTATATATATATATATATATATATATATATATATAGAGAGAGAGAGAGAGAGAGAGAGAGAGAGAGAGAGAGAGATAAACTTGTATATGTGCATTTAGGAGGTTATTAAAAAATGAAAACTTGGATGAACTAATAAGGAGCATTTTAACAATAATTATGAATTAAACTTAATCTAAACATGTATTTTATCACTAGTATGAACTAATCATACAAAATTTATAGAAATAATTATAACACATAGATATAATTTT
The DNA here is from genome assembly GCA_947179395.2 of Pulicaria dysenterica. NCBI lineage: Eukaryota > Viridiplantae > Streptophyta > Magnoliopsida > Asterales > Asteraceae > Pulicaria > Pulicaria dysenterica. Next base: position 108,979,173 of record OX359290.1, on the reverse strand, counting down.
AACATTAATCATGAACTAAAAATTAGAGGAAAAACCTGAATTTTTTAAAGAAGTTGCAGGAGCAGCAGAGCGGTCGTCGGAGCCGTCGCCGGCGCACCACAGAAGTCGCTGGAGAACGAGAGCAGTCGTCGGTGAAGTCGCCGGAGGTGACTGTTTAACAAAAAAAAAAGATTTAATCTACTCTTTAACACTAATTTATAAAAAAAACACTCCACCCAGACCAAAACTAACATTTATATGTCAATATCAACCGACATTCAAAAACTCACCGGAAAAGACGAAGTTTCGCCGGAAAAAATGGAAACCCGCTGCAACAATGGCCTTTGTTGACAAGTAAACCAAAGATGTTAACCCACACGCCCTAATCGCACCTTAGAACACCAAAATCGTGAATAAAAATCGCGTATTCGAGAGGAGAAGAAGGGGCTGCCGGTAAAAAGGAAATGGTGAAAATGAGAAAGAAGGTGGCGCTGTAGGGTTTTAACTGGTGACACCTTTCGGCGAGGACTATGTCGTCGTGGTAGGCTGTGATCCGACGTCGTATCAGTTATTTTTGTAAGGTAAATATTAAAAAAAATATAAAAATACTTTTAGCAAGGACATAGTCCTCGCAGAAAGTCTACCAAAAACGACGTCGCTCCTTTTCTCGTTACTTTTATATAAATAAAATACGTAAATAAGTTTTAGGGAGGACATAGTCCTCGCAGTAGGTCCTGAAAAAATTCATTTTGGCTGGTTATTTACCGCGTAACTTTACAATATATAAAGAAAATGAAAAATAAATAAATATTCACTTTTAGCGAGGACATGTCCTCGCGGAAAGTAGTTGATAGTCAGTTTAGTATTCCGAAGTCAAAAAGTAAAGTTGTTTGTCGTTTAGTCACTTTTAGCGAGGACATTTGTCCTCGCGAAAGGTCTTGAATGTTTAAAACACGTTTTTCTTGTAGTGAATTAGGAACAAACACAAACAAAACAACACACAGTCCACAGATGTCAGATGTATCTTGGTTACATCTAATAAAGGTGACAAACCGTTACCTGATGGCCTACCAAGTAAGGCATGTTGGATTGAAACAAGAAACTAGGAAGGAAACACAAATATATTATATACACACGCTAAAATTGGTGTATTAATTCCACAGAAAAGTCAGACTTATACATATGTTTATAGGACTCTAAAGGACACAATCCTAGGGACATACCCTTTCATTCACACCTGTTCTATGCATGGGGGACATAACTGCCCAGGAACAACATTAATAAACTTTGGTATTATTTATACATAGGACTTGGCACCAACATATTGAATCCGCTTACCTTTTAGGTCACTATGAACTATTTCATATCCATGGATTTCACATTAGATTTTAGAAATAGTTTTTTTTTCCTCTGTTTTTTAACTACAAATATTTCATAAGCACAAGCAACACGCTAGTGAAGAACACATTACATCATCTTAATTATACATGCCACTTCAAGATTATACAACTCCTGAAATCCACAAAAAAGAAATAATGCTTGTACATCATCCAAAAGTGTATCACTATGAGGCTTCTTGACTAGAAATGATTCAATGAAATACCACTCAGAAACAAAGAATTCTTTATAAGTAACCACCAAAGCACTCATTAGTTGTACAGGAGTCACCATTTGAAACAAAGATAGCTGTTTGTTGGCTAATGTAGCACCTTCTTACGGTAATTAGCTAGAGCCCACAATGTGTATATATTCCTGTACATTGGATAGTGCAACAAACAGTTCTTCTTGAAAACTCCTGTTGTTTCCTGCATTTTAGTAGTTTGTAGTGATTAGTAAATATTTGCATCATATATGAACCTTCTTCGTTTGTTAGTTAATCTCATTCAGACTTTTCGTGTTTTTAGTAAATTACTAATTAATTTACAATTATATATTGTCCAAAACTATTGTTGTGATAATATGACGCTAACAAAAGATTAAGTAAGAGAATTCATTGCGATCATCGTTCTGTGCAATGCCCATACAATCTTTGGAAAGTTTGTCTTGGTAATTTCAGATGCATAGACAGTACAGCAACTAACTTTTTGATTCTGAAAGTTAACTAAATTGCTACTATACGAAGGTATAAATTATTTGATTTCAGCTCTCTTTATTTGAATTCTCTTACCTGTTGTGGAAAGTCGCCATTTTTCATCTGAGCATTGATTAGCAACTTGGCTGCTCTATGTAAAGGTGTTGGATCTCTCTCTTCCTATACAAAGCAAGAAATTTACTTAAATGCAAACAATGATCGATAAGATCGCGCATTAAAGGCTAAACAAACCGAAAAGTATATAGATATATAGGGTAGGACTCTTTATAGAATTATTTTGTATATAGAACCTAATGAACCAATATATAAAGGGGTAAAACATGAATTCCGATCATCTTACGTGCCACCCACGTTCCCCCTAAACTCCCCACCGAAAAAAAGACTCACTAATCATTCATGATTATATCTTAAACTTTAGTAAAAGGTGAACGAATAGTTCGCTTTGTGCTCACTGCGTGGCATCTTAAACTTAATTTATGGCTAGCTAGTTTTTTTGCTCAAGCATCAAGCACCACTCTACCCCTTTCCTTTTCCCCTGCACCAGAAATTGCCTATACACTCTCTCTCTCTCTCTCTCTCTCTCTCTCTCTCTCCCCTATCTTTCTCTCTCTTCACAAGTTTTCATGTCTTTTGGAGGTTGGGTTTTCCGACTCTAGAACCAACACTTAAGAAGTATTAGAGCTGAACCAAAGCAAGGGTTCCATTTTTGTGGATAAATCATTGTGTGGAGTGTTGGGATTTTGAAACAAAGATGTTTGCGGATATTTCAGTTTAGTGGGTGGCATTCAAAATGGATGTTAGCGGAAATCTGGCTTTTTACAAGGTAAATAGGTGGTGAAGGATGCCAAAAAGAATGCCGGTGGTGTGGGGGTTCCATGTTTTTTGTTTTATGGTTATGTATGACGAAACTAGTTGGAGCTAGGAATAAAGGTGAAGTTAAGGGATTCTGTAACCTATAATTGACATGAACGGGATTTTACTTTGGAGGTTTATGAGAGATTCTATTTTTAAATAAACCCTTCAAAATTTTGACACACGAACTATGCTTATAGCTTGAGATTATGAAAACCATAATTTCAAGCCCTGTAAACCCTTGTAATATCGTTATCTAACATAATTTGTTTTTCTTGGGATCATTATGTGGTGATCAACAGTAAGACGACGTTAGAATAAATGAACTAGTACTGTAACCAAATGTAGGACTACAAGTCTAACAACAGTAAAATAACAAAACATGTATAGATATTATCAAGCAAAGTCTATTATTTATTACCATTTATGTTTAAAACTAAACATGAAACATGAAGCAAAGTACAAAACTACTTGTTTAAATTACTAATAATATTTTTTTAATTGTGAAGTTAAGTATTACTGTAATGCATGTAAGACATTACAAATAATAAAATAAACCAACCTGTTTCGAATGAATCAATCCCAGCATAGCCCATGCAGTATGTACCACGTTCGACCGATTTCCTTCCAGAGGTACATATTTCTGTTCATTAATCATAGAAAAGAAAAATGTAGGTGCATTAAGTGGTGCTTCAAAGTTGTACATTTCTACTTACAAAAAAGATGATATATATATATATATATATATATATATATATATATATATATATATATATATATATATATATATATATATATATATATATACATACATCAACTATATGTATGTGTTTGTAATACACACACATACATATAACCAAATGTCCAACAATTTCTTTCAAGAACAACCATCCAATCCTACGTAGGCTGGGTATTGCAAGATAGAATGTAGATGGTCATACTTGTAAATGATGGTAGAGAGACCGCTTTCTAAATGACCCCTAGCTTTTGCAGTGTTGTTTAGAGGTTGACATATTAGGGATTACATTCTTAACTATATGGGAAAGGTTGAAAGTAACAAAATTTTTATAAATTAGAGGGAATTACTATATGTGTCTTTAGTGTGTGTATAAAAGAGAGTCTAAATATATGTCTAGAAGTACAGAACCTGACTGCTCTCTATCCATTTACCCTAATTATACTTCCCTGTGAGTTCATATCCGAGTTCATGTCCTCCAAAAGTTAATTGTCTTTATTGTAACAACCCTTGGCTACTCTCCTAACTGGAGCTAAACCAATGTCTCCTTTCAATGTGTCCAAACCATTCCTTCTCTCAATTATATTAGTGAGAGGTACCACTTCTTTCTTAATTAGCATCCTTATTTACACTATACTTCTATTTTTTTCACTTGCGTGTTCTTCAATAGCCAACACTATCCTCGTCTTGGCCGTTTCATAGGTTTCAATGACCCTGTATCATAACTACAAAGTAGACCCCTTAAACACGACAAGTTAAATATATTTACAAGTTCATTAAAGTATGCTATAATATATTTATAAGTATCACAAAACCTAATACAATAATAAAGAGCTCTTAATTTCAAGTTTCTTTCTATGCTTTATCATAACCAAAATCATGTTTTCTCAACCTAGAAGGCATATTAGAAGCCTTAACAAAACGAAAAAAATTCTTATTAGCGAATTAAAAGATAGTCTCGTGTATCTGTTTGAAATTTATATCTGTACTTGAATTTTAAAAAAATCATTTTTTGTAATTATGAAGTACTAAGACATGTTCAAGACTCAAAATCTAAAAATCACCAATATACACCAAAAATATGATTGAATTTACAATCAAAAGTCTTAAAGCATCGAGTTATTACCTAAAATCTAAAAGTAGATATGTGAAACAGAAAAATCAATTCAAATCAGTTCAAAATAGTTAAGGCTAAGGGTTGGAGCTTAGACTAATTACCTGGTTTCTAGTGGCAGGTAGTTTGTGTCATCAGGTGTTTAATAAACCTAATTAACTCTATTTACGGGTTTTTTATGATCACACATTCTTGGAATCAAATCTAGGTCGAGGTCATTTTGTTTTCTTCCACCACTTTTACTTAATAAAATAAAGTAACATAAATATCAACATTACCTTCTCGGGGGAGGACCGATAACTTTCACCCCAACCACCATCCTCCATTTGCGTTTTCAGCAGAAAATTTACAGCTGTACGAATGGCTTGACTATTTTCATACGTCTTCCCTATTGCTGCCAACCCTCCAAGAGCATAGTAGGTACCGTATGTAAAACACATACCCCATTCTCCATACCTAATAACCATGACATTTTATGTTAGGAAAATAAAACAAGTGATTTAGGGAGGGGCAGCTTGTTTCGCAGAATGTTTTTCAAGAAACTCGAATTTGTCAAATAAGTTGCTATTTGGCAGAATCAATCTAATTAATGAAGGGATTGGAATCTGTCATTGTTTTGTTGGTAGAATGGAAGGTAATGATGATTATTGTGATAAATAAAAACAACAGTACGTTATAGTAATAACCCATGGAAAGAATTCTGAAATCCTTTCCTTTCCATTTTATCACAGTATCACTAAAGGCAGGGAATTCGATCAGATTCCATTCCACCATGTTTGAAGAAAAATTGTGTGAATCAAGGAGGATCGTAAAATAACAAAGTCAAAAAACACTTATTTTCATGCTCAAAGTGGAAATTACCATGAACCGTCTGGCATCTGCATCTTCTCCAGGTATCCACATGCATTTGTAAGGTAACTTTCTATTTCTTCCCTCCTATGTTCAGGATATAACTTATTAAACAAGACAAGGGCCTCCATTCCTGTTCCTGTACATTCGACGTACCTGGTGATATTAAACTATGGTGATTAGTCTCTTAAATTTAGAATGGTATATGATTGTCTGATTGGTAACTAACTACAGAAGATATGAAGCAGTAAATTGCATCTGAGCCTTACTCATGCTCTATGACAATGTCCTCAAAAAATTCTGTAGGATTGAGAATCTAAAATGGAGCACAAATTGAATCAGTATGGATGAATAATGAACACATAAATCATTAAGTATTTAGTATTATTTCCATGACCCAGTTACCTCCAACCAGTTTGATGATCCTGCTGGTTCCCATCCTGCTTCTCCACCATTTTTGCTCTACATTGCCATCAATGTTAAATAAAGGCTTGTTAAGATTGATTTACTTGGTAATTTATAATAACCATCATTAAATATGTCTTATAATTCTATAGAAGATGGGCTGATGGAAGGACCGGTGGGTAAGGATAATGGGTCACAACGGTATAGAACAAATGTAGAAGCAAAACTTCGTTTGACAACACTTACCCTACCCCTATAAACTTGTTAGGATGCAAACAAATAGGGCAAATCAGATTTGATCACTTAGCACAAAGAATCTTAACCCAATTGCTCAACTAAAGAACTATTTGCCAGCTAATGGGTCAGCTGAGCACTTACAAACTTAGCTAAGACTAAGAGTTGATCAAAAACTCAGCTGAGCACTTCAAAGTCAGCTCAAAACAGTCCTAAGGCCATCCATAGCGGTCAAAACGAAGACGTCGGCTCCCCCATCAGCTTCATGGGGTGAAGTAGGAACACCGGTATGGCGGTATCCCTCCACCTCAGTACCCCCTTTAAAACAAAAATTGACCATTGTCAACGGCTAAAATTTATTATTATTTTATTCCCCCCTCCCTCTCCATTATAATTACACTATTCACTGCTTTAAATTTTTCATTCCAATATCTATATTTATCTCTATCTTTTCTTTGCTACAAAGTTTATTTATTTATTTTACATAATATGGATTCATCACAATGCTTCGTCATCATCCATATCAAGCGATGAGTATAGTGAGCAGGAAAACATAATTTTTATAGGGTTGGTGAAAGAAGCGGCAACTTTTATTTTTAGTAACAAAGCAGAATCGTGGAGAAGAACGAGGAGTGGGAACATAGATAGAGGTTGGCTAGCTTCAAACCAACGCCTTAAGTTGGAATACTTTGGCGATAACCCTGTTTATAATTGTGGAGAAGAAGAATGGGGAGTGACATGTTTAGACGACGGTTCCGGGTGAGTAGACAACTATTCCAACGAATACTTGATGATTCCAAAGAAGAATATAAGTATTTCAAATGGGCGTGGCATGCTAGAGGAAAAAGGATTCGTCTTCGATACAAAAATGTAATTCGCTATTCTGCAATTGGAGTACGGGGTAGCCACTGACTGACTTGACGAATACTTGAGGATGGGAAAGAAAGCATCACGGGATTTCCTAAACAATTTATGCACAAGTATTATTGACCTCTATGGTAGATAATATAACGGAAGCCTACTTATGAGATATTTAGCACTTGTACGCCACACATGAAGCAAAACACTGATTTTCCGACACACTTGGCAGCGTAGACTGTACTCATTGGGCGTAGGCAAATTGCCCCCCCCCCCCCCCCCCCCCCCCCCCCCCCGGAAGCATGATGAGGTCAATTCATGAGAGTTAATCATGAGAACCTGACAATAATGCTATACGCAGTGGACTCCCATGATCCATGGATCTAACACTCATACTTCGGTGTTGTTGGTTCCAACGACATTAAGGTTCTAAGTTAGTCTCCCATCTTCAATGATATCTATGATGGAAGAGCGTCTGAGTATCCATCCAAGGTGAATAGAGTCACCTACAAGAATGGACATTATCTAGCGGATGTGATATATCCGAAATGAGCCGCTTTCATCTGATCATTTACGTGCCCACAAAACGAGAAACGAAAAAAATTCAAGCCCGTGCAAGAATCGGCAAGGAAAGATGTTGAATGGGCTTATGGCGTGCTTACACAAAGTTAGCACATACTTCATAATCCGGCACGCTTATAGTCTTTCACAAATTTTGGAAACATTATATACGCTTGTGTCATATTACACGATATGATACTCGAATACGAAGACCATACAATTTGTAGTTTCACTGAAAACGGCCTTCTAGCCACTAATTTTGAAACACTAGTGAGTGAGGAAGAACGTGTGGCAAACGTTCAAGAAGTCAAAAGACAGATTTGATTGAACATATTTCATGTATCCAATCTTCCAACGAGGACGACTAAATTTATGAATTTTTTAGTTTATATTATTTTTAGATTTGTATTTTGAAATTTACATTTTCTAATATTAATTTTTATTAATGCTATAAAAATATTATTTTTAGTATTTGTCTTCCTTTTATTTTTAAACACTTTATGAATATTTTATTTTCTTAAATAATTAAATGTATAATAAAAAATTTAAAAATAAGCGGGGGAAAGATTTAGGGAAGAAAATGTTAGACTATACTAACTATTGGGTTGGGAAGAGGAAAGCGATGTGACGCTTATGTGAAAAGGAGGAAAGATGAATCCAATTGGGAAATGTTAAAAGAGTGAAGCTAGGTTTTAGGTCACAACCTTCCCTCAAATGTCAAGAAGCTATTGTCCTAAATTGATGACAATCCGATGATAAAATCTTGGAGAAATAATAAAAGAGTGAAGCTAGGTTTTAGGTGAATAGTCTCCGAAAATTTTATTTCTTTCTTCCTTTGTCTCTCTTCTCTCTCTTATTTTTGAAATCATCCAGATGAAGACATTAGAATGGACTCAAGGTTGGGCAAAGAAGAGTTGGGCTATTTATTCATCTTGGGCTAAGAAAAATAACCAACAACAATAAGCAATGTATACTTGCCTGTAACGAAAGTATAACGTTGACAGCATCTGTAAATTGCTCAAGATGCATCTTTTCCCCGACGATTTCTGGGGGCATTGTTGAAAATAGGAGGCAACACTGAAGATGAAAAGAAGGTAAACCTGGAGGTGGGCTACTTATATATTGTTTGATTATCAGACTATAAAAAATTACCTTCAATCCTTCAGCGGTACAGTCCGACAGTTGCCATCCATGGTCTTGATCTGAGAAGGTCCACGAACCTTTTGAAATATGACGATACATGCTTTTGAAGTCTCCAGAAGGATTGTCCTTAACCTAAAGAAGAGTCATTGGATAAATTCAGCACAATGGGGGTACGTAAGATGTAGACAATCATATCTCTACCGGAAAAATGAAGTCATGGCTCATAAGGTAAACTATAGCTAAATAGAAATCCAAGATAAATTCAGTAACAAATATAGCTAAGTGGGTTTTCATGGTAAATCAAGAAATGGAGTGTAGCTTTAATCTGTAGACCTGTGAGGCTTTAATGAAGTCATGTCCTTTCATTAATGTAGGGCCAATATCATGGGTAAGATCAGTGGCCAGCAGAGCTTGAATGGCCAGACTTGCATCCCATTCTTGACTGCCAAAACTCTGTTTTGAAACAACACCCTTAAAACTTATGCAATTAGAAGTACTTGATTGGAATTTTAGCATTTAACATCAAAATGTGTCTTTTCTAGTGAGTTGATATTCTTGCGTTACCTGCATTTTCATTCCATCTTCAGCAACCCATATATAATCTGGAATTCAGCCCAGCACGTTAGCATACACAATGACTGCAAAGTTCGTTTGCAGCAGAAACAAGGGTGCTAATAAGGTGAAAGTCCTTGGAGAAATCATTTTGCATTTTCACACAGTTTTTGGTAAATGTTTGGTGAAGTTTTTAGTGTATTTGTCCTTATGTATACCTTCTCCACAGCACCGATTGTGATATATCGACTATTCTCGTCTTCATAATGGATATGAGCCATGGTTGTTTCGAGTGCTTTCTTGCGCAGTTTGTTAAATGGCCAGCGAGTTAGGAGAGGCTCAGTCAAAATGTAGAAGCTATCCCACATTAAATCTTGTAGTAAAGGGTGCGGGTAGTATATGTCCTCCTGAGACAGTATGTTGGCGTAGGTGAGTAATTAGGAAGTGGTTAATTAAGTAAGACAAATATTTCACCTTTGCACACAAGTGTCTAGTAGTAATTAGGAAGTGGTTAATTAAGTAAGACAAATATTTCACCTTTGCACACAAGTGTCTAGTAGTCTTCCATTTGATATCATTGTAGGGCTGCACATAAAGTTCATCGCGAAGCTGTAAAACTAGAGGAGTGATTGAACCCACAAATCTTCTCCCATATAGGTACGACATCGGCATGTACACCAGCCTACAGTAACACCACATTTTTGCTGCATATGGAAGAAGAATATGTTAATGAAGCTATCAACATAATATATGATTGCATCAATCAAGGACCCCATGTTTGCTTTTATTAAGGGATGCTAAAACATGTTTATTTCTGACAAACAATTGGGGTAGTTATCATCAGATTCATGGATTTTGATTGTTATTAATATGCATCCCCTTTGTTGGTTGTCCAAAAAAAGAAAGAAAAATATTGATGAATATTGAAAGACATACAAATGGAGATTATTCTAACCAGATTTCTCGATATGAGTTAATAAGGTGCTGGATCAGCTATTTACGATCAAGATATGTACTAACGTAACAGAACTTGCAATAAAGAAAAATAGTTTCTACGTAGCAATACACTGCCAAAAGAAAAAAGATCCAACGGCGCCCTTGTTTATATAATTATATGTTAGATACACACATGGATATACATTTTATTGGTAAATTTTAACTTATGTGTTAGCCAGTAAACAAAGGACACATTTGTTATGGTTTTCTTTCATGAACACTAAAGAAAAGGCATTATAACATTTACTTCTAGTGAAAAACTTGTGCAGGAATTGGTATCAGAGAGCTAAGAGTACTAACCTGGATGCATAGGAAAGACAGAAGGAAGGATCCAGAACTCTGGGGGCATTGGGTTGCATCCTACCCACTCATGAACACCAAGTACCTAAATTAAACTACCATGTATAAGTGTTAATATTCAATGAGAACTGAAAGATCCAAGAACTTTGCATTATGACATTTTATTTATTTATTTTTTGTTTGTGTCGATCTTTGAGGAAGAAATGTCCTACTGAAAGCCATGTTTTGCCCCATGAAGGATTGGCAATTGCACCGCCATGATCTAGTATCCATTTCCGTGCGTTGGTGCATGCACCATTCATACCACCATCAGGTCCTTCTCCTAGAAGACGCATACATATATAACTGAGGGTCGTGCCAAACATAGTACTATGACCTTCAAGGTGAAGTCCCCAGCCACCATCTTGGTTCTGTATATTCCAGATGACATTAGAGGTCAACAGGTATCAATATCTTTGTCAGTGGTTGCTGTCTAAAAACAGGGAATTGTAAAAAAAAAATCTCATCGCCTTTAAATCCTGATAATAGAGTACCTGATGACAGTACAAGTACCGAAGGATTTCTTTTCTGTGTTCTGCTTGGAACACACTGTTAAGATGCCCTGTGATATACAAACATATGACCTGCAATTTGTTGATTTGAAGGTTTTCAATCTAGTGTCAAGCTTTCAATAGGAGGTGCAGTCCGGATCCAAAATTTTAGAACTACTATATACGAAGTATGTCATAAATAACCATCAATGAAATAGAAATATTACCAATGGCTGGATGAAAAACATAGGACCATCATTTTCAGCTGGCCAGTGGCCATCATCCGCCTGCAAGGCAGCAAATAAGTGAACACACCTCCTCAATGTGGCGGTAACTTTGTCATAAGAGATGTCTTCACCATCCTCAATCTTCACCTGGGGTATTGTCTGTTTGAATTGCTTCTCTCTTATAAACTGCATTCATGTACCAGTGATATGTGTTATATAATGAATTTCAGATTTGATTTTGCAGAATAAAAAATTCAGGAAGGAGTTTAATTAGAGCAACCTGCATGCGCCACAGGACATCGCTGCTGGGCTTGACTTGGTGTCTATGATTCCAAAAATGAATACGAGCTTGTTCAACCTCGTCACGCTCTTCTGGAGTTCCATAGTTAGGATCAAACTCCCAAGTTTGCCTACCAATGAAGTTGTTTGTGCTGAAAAGGTAGGGATTACTTCCCCCATCTGCTATCTTTAACCTCCACATTTTTTGATTAAAATATAACACTCTTACACATTTTAAAGCTATCTGTAAGCACCTAATACACACACACCCCCTAAAACAAGTATGAATACACGTGTAGGTTTTTACCAGTTCTTTCAATTTTATGTTAACATCCTTGCAAATATATAGGCTTACAAAACTAACACTATATATATGTTAATATATATTTAATAGTAATTGTTGAGAAGTTGCCATCTTTATAATATTTGGCTTTTCCCTTCTAGTAACTTGTCTTGCTTAAGTCTATGCTTACACTCAAATGTTATTATAGTAGATATTGGACAACCCTTGACTTCTTCTTTTTAACTACTTTAATTAAAGACTGTATATAAAGACTTTTGTGATTTCTTCACGGTTCATGCAAACATAAAATAATAATAAATCTGTGTCACACTTCATGAAAATACTCAAGATCGACACGCCAAAAGAAGCATGAAACTACGTATACTTGTTTTTAGCTTTAATATTGTTATTTTTTATTTTTATTTTGTAAAAACATCCTTATAGTATTATCTATAGACTTCATTATCTATTTAGGATTCTCCTTCTAGTAGTTTGTTCAGCTTAAGTTTATTTTGACGCTGATATATAATTAAAAATTATTCTACAAGATGCCTGAACGACTCTTGCACTTCCGTTTTGTTTCAAACATTACAAAAATATGTAACTTTGTCATCATCACCCAACCTGCCAATTTACCAAACTTGTTGTTTACAAGGTATAGAGAGAATCAACCAATGGGCCTTCGGGCTCACGGTTTAAATCAGGAGTGATTAACGTGTTCCTTCCAGATTAAGGGTTCAAGTCTAATGAGGTACATTCTACTCAAGTCAACTCAATAACTCCTCAAGTCAAACTCACATGCTGCAGCAAGCCAAATGGATTACATGGTCTTCGTATACTTCATCACCAGTCTTTAGTTGGTTGTTACAAGATGTAATTATTCTGTTAGAGGTTGTTATAAAGTAGTTAGCTTGTTCACAGTAGTTTAGCTGTTCTTTGTATCTATAAATACTCTTGTACGTTTCATGAGAAAGCAATTCAATACATTCATACTTTCTCTCACTATCTTCTCAATTGTTAATATGGTATCAGAGCTACGAACCAATACAAATTGGTATGCTCACATGATCCACTAAAGTTTCTTTGAAGTTTTCATCTTCGATCAAATTACCTCTCATCAATTCTCAGATTCAAACTCCTTTTTCTTTGTAAACCATGCCGCTGGGAGATCAAACAAACACCGAGGACATCAACTCCATCAATCGTCCACTTTATCTGCACCAGAACGATCATCCAATATTGATCTCGAAAAAATTGACTTGATCAGAAAACTACAGCACCTGGAAACGTTCGATGATGATAGCTTTGAATGCGAAAAACAAACTCAAAGTCATCAATGGAGAATACAAAGAACCAGATCAGGATTCACCTCTCAGAAGCTACTGGGAAAGAACGAATGACATGCTCATTTCTTGGATTTTAAACACTGTTTCTGATCAAATAGGTAACAATTTACACTTTGTTAATTCTGCCACTGACATTTGGCGAGAGCTACATGAGCATTATGCTCAACTTGATGGACATCTGTAGGTCCAAGTGTATCTCGTATCATCAATCAAACGAAGCAATCAACACAATGATATATGAACTCTCTATGAATGTATGCGTACGTGAAGAACCGAGAGCTCTCTGTTTAATCTTATTATGAAAGCTTAGATTGAATTAGGGCTAATTACAAACTATTTATACCTCAAGAGTATTTACAGAATGTACCCTAAATTATCACTAATGTCAGATGTAATATAAAACTTCACTAGAATATATTGAACACAATTTAGGACCTAACATTCTCCCTCTTTGTGTTCAATTTACAATTAAGCATAATAAAGAAGTTTATTTATTTAAGCACCAAAACAATCTCCCTGTCTAGAATATGCAGAGATTCTTTTTCTTTCTGCAATAGACATTAGAAGATCGTTCTTTGAAGTTTCGAGTCTTGACGAGATCTTCAAAGACTCGTAAGCAGTGATCAGGTTGTTTATGTTGTTTATCAGAGATTGCGGTAAAAGCCTCATGCTTATCAAAATTTACAACCATGATCATCTCTTTTATCTTCACGGGAATAGTCTTGAGCATTACACGAGAATAATCTTTCTTGATTACCCACACAGGTTGCTCGAAGGTTGGATTGGCTGTATCAGCACCTTTGAATTTTTTTTTTAAACAAATTTGCTCCCCCTCGAAAGTAGCTCAAGATCTTGGCATGTAAAATATGAAACTTTTTCTTGCTCTCTTTCAAATTTATGAACAGTTGTCTTCTTCTCTTTGAAACTTTGTCAACCGTTCTTGTCGTCGACTTTTTAGAAAACAAAGATCTCATCGCCTCAAAATGTAAGAAACGGCTGAAAATTTTAAAGACACGCCGCACTTGATGTATCAGCTCCCCTTTGACATGTGAATTATCTCATCTTCTTAAACTTGATTCTCCCCCTCATGATGGTCAGGATCCATCATGATCATCATGCATTTGTGAACTGCATTCAGCTTGATTTTGGCATAACTCTGTCAGAATTATGTGACAATTAACGTATCAATTGTAACACCGGGATCACATAGATTTCCCGTTGACACATCAATTTAGATAAACTGAGTGACCTACGTTCAGCGTTGGCATGATGTTAGCACTGGTAGGATTTCCATCTATCACTGTAAATATCATAAAGATATTACTCAAGATGTTCCGGCACTGTCACAAAAACAGGCAAATGATTCCACTGAGTGTCCTAGAAAAGTATAATATTGCAAATGGATCTAGACTCAATAAGTGCACGAAAGAAGTCGGGGACCGGAGTAGTTGTCCTCTTATTTTCAATATCAACAATCTCCGAGTGAGATGTCAATAGTTTATGTGTTGGTCTTCGTGTGAAGTTGAAACAACTATCTTTTAAGAGATAATTGAGTAGCTGGGTGGGGTAAGTGCATTGCATCACTGGGTCCATTATGTCTTCTTCAATACCAGTATAAAACTAGTAGTAGATGTGGCTACCCAGATTGACACTGTTTGGTGAGGATCTTTATTTTATTTTTTTATTTTTTTATCCTTTCTCTCACTTTCAGCTCTCTGAATATTTTTCAACTTCTCCCTCAATGAATGAACACTCTTTTTCTCACTTCTATAAAATAGGAAGCTCCTTGGGTAGGTTTGTCCGGCTCTGGCTAGACCATAGGAGTAAAAAGTTGCCTAAACACAGTACGCACAAGGTGACCGTAACAACAAAATATTTTTGTAATTTTGAACATTTGAAATGTTTTTGGATTTTTGATTTTTCAATGTTTTTGGATTTTCTAAGAATGAAAACAGAATAAAAGAAATATTTTTGTGAAACCTTTTCTGAATTACCTCCTACAAGCATGCATAAAAACAATTTTATTGAGAAAAAATATTTGCATACTTGCGGGTCCTGAAGACTTGTGCTCCCCCTGCAAGTAACAATCATCAACACAAAAGTTATATCAAATAATGATAAACTATAAAAAGTAAGCTTCTCAGATCATCAGTCCCGGGCTGATGTTGTACAGAATAATGTGTGTGATAAACAGCAGGGAACATTCTTCTTTTTCCAAGCCATGAGATTTGAACTTCTTAGCATATTGAACACACAGTTGTGTTGACTTCACATATTCTCCAGAGTGTAAGAACTCTCGTCTCTTTCACGTACGTACATTTCTTCATACGAGAGTTCATATCATTGTCATGATTGCTTCAATTACTAGTTGATACCAGATACACTTGGACCTACAAGTGGTATCAGAGCAGAAGATTGCTCAAACAGGTTGGTATTTCCGATTTAATCTATCAATTTCCTGTTCCCGTTCTTGCGACTGTCGTAGGCTATTAGAACCCTAATTCCTTTTGTTTTGTGTGTTAAAACTACAATCAACTGTTGGGATTTGTTAGTTTGGTGATTATAAACTGTTAGAAATCGATAGAATAAACTTTGGTTGTGATTTGGGCGTGAATTTGATTGAATCGTTGTTTGTCTGTCGAAACTGTTCTTGGACTGCTCAACAAAAAGTCTGCGCATGCAAAGTATGCGCATACAAACTGCTGCTTAGTGTTTGCTCTGCGCATAAGGTTATGCGCATAAAGTTCTACGCATACAAACTTTTGCTCAGTGTTTGCTCAGTGTTTGCTCAGCTTAGTGTTTGCTTAGTGTTTGCTTAGACTTTGCTCAGTAAACTCTTCTTAGTGTTTGCTCAGAGACTTCTGCTCGGTAACTCTACTCAGTAAACTCTGCTTAGTGTTTGCTTAGTAAACTTTGCTTACACTTCTTTTGCTTAGTGTTTGCTCGTAAATTGTGTTTGCTCAGACTTCTGCTCAGGCCCAACTTTTCTGTCTGCTCGGACCAAAGTCTTCACTTTGTCATTTTTTTATCACACAATTCACACACACAGTTTTTTGTGTCATACCAACTTTTGTTTCCAATCTACGATCATATATCTGCGTATCAAAATGTCAAAAGAAGTACTTGCTACTAATGGAGATTTGCAGTCTTGCATCTCAGAGTCTGGTTCCGAGGTTAGTACTACTGATTCTAAGTTGATTGACATGATTCATGCTTTGCAAAACCAGATTTCTCAATTAGAAAAAGATAAAGCTCATTGTAAAATCTTAGACGCTAGATTAGACAACAATTACAATGAGTTAGTTCAGTGCATTCGAGAACTGGCATCATCAAATGATCAATTGTCATATGTACAAAGTAAGTTGAAACTTTGTGAAGAAAAGGTTGGATATCTTACTGAAGTCAACTCTGAAATTACTGTCAAATTAAGGGATGCAGAAATTCAATGTAAAGATAATGATGCTGAGATTGATCTTTATATTAAAGAAAGAACCCAATTGTATTCAAAAGTCAAAGAACTGGAAGATAATCTTTGTAAACGTGGTCAATCAGAACAGACTATATTTTTGAATCAACCAAAAGACACTATGTAACACCGTATTTTCTAACACTATTTTGAAATACGCGCGGAAGCTAAATCACATACTATAATAATATATTAGTGAAAATACAAATTTTAAACTTGTTTATTACAAAATACATTTATAGTGTTACACAAAAACAGGCTCTTTACAACACAAAACAGATATCAGAGTTAGATCATGTAACACCCCAAAATAGGGCCTAGTTGTAAACTGTAGTACTTGTAGCTTTAGTAGTTGTACGTTGACCTTAAATTGTATATATGTTACTAATTGGAGTTCAATATGTTAATTGGTGTTTTAAACGTGAAATGGTGTTAATTGGTGCTAATTGGTGTTAAATGGTGATAACTGGTGTTACACGTGGATAAAAAATGTAGTATTATGAAAAGTGTCATAAATTGACCTAATAGACAAATAGTTGAACGGTTTTGGATAATGGTTCCAAAAACATCTCCGTTAGTTGAAACGGATAACCCTAAGTTGTGTTTTAAGTTGAATAGAAGAACGAAATACCCGGGAGGGGGTATAAACTTCATAAGGTCGGCTTAACAGCCTTCCTTATCCCCTGTTAACACCTTCAAACACACATTCATACACATACACACGTACTAAACACATACACACCAAACCTTTGATCTTTTGAGAAGGAAATTAAGAAGAAAGTTGTTGATTGTGGTTTCTCTAATTGATTTCAGAAGCATTCCAGCCTTAGTTGCATATCTTGTAAGTGATTTTGAAGCTTAAACCTAGTTCTTGGTGTGTTTATGTGTGTGGTGTCAAATTGGGGATTTAGGTGTGTTTTTGTGTTGTTCTTATGTCCAAATCATGATAGTTAGTTTATATGTATGTTAGATATGTTGTATAAACACTTGAATGTGGATTCAAGTTGAATTTTGAGTCAAAAACGCGAGAAACGGGAAACGGCTGGTGTTTACGAACAAAGCAAGAACATACTGTAACAGGTGTCCTTGCGGTCGCAAGGGGTATGCCTTGCGATCGCAAGTAGGGTTTTGATGTCCTTGCGGTCGCAAGCAAGGGTCTTGCGGTCGTGTAACACCTCGCTTTTGAAAACCAGATTTTTCATTTTAATAATAGAAATTCAAGAATCCAACTGCATGGATCCGTTTATAAACAGAACTTAAGCCAAACCTGTTTTTCAAAACTCATTAACAGCAGCGGAATTATAAAAGTGGCTATAATTACAACCAAAAAATCAGCCACAGTATACAAAAGATCAGTTGATGTTACTAAACTGTTCACCGACCACTTCACCAAGTTCATACAAACATAAACAGTAAATAAAAGTAACTAAGACAAGTGTTCCTCCAAAAGATAAGTAATAACCAGCAGGTACCCAAAGCTCACGCGCCTAAGTGTTACCTGCAGTCATGGGATGAGTATCTGTTAGCTAATTAAAGCTAGTGAGCATAAGATAGCATATTCAGTAATATAAACATATCACATATCATCAATATATCAAACAGTGCTATCCTAGCATCTCGCGATGAGCTGGCACAGCCAGAAGGAAGCATAATCTTGCAGGGTAGCGAGCCCGGCTCAACACTCCTAACTGGGGAAACCAGACACATCAACCGCGCGGGTGGGTGAGCGGGTAGCGGTCCACCGTTGCGTTATGGAGCCATAGACTCCATGGGGTACAACAATCAGCTGATCCCCCTCATCGCACGAGGAACACTGGGCTAGCCAAACCCTAAATACCTATCTAGGTACCGTTGACGCTATCATCGACCCGCAGGCCTCAAGGCATCCCAGACCGCAGTCTGGCCTCGTTCAAGGACTACAAATAGCCCCCATATCTCGGATCCGATCACAAACACTTAATTGACCCATTCAGGGCCTCATAGCGCGCATACATATCATATCATAATCATGATTCAGCAGTTACTTGTGTCATGCATAAACATAGCATACATTACGCATTTCAAGCATACAACAGTGTTAATTACATTTCATGGAATTACTTGCACATACCAATAACATGTAGCACGATTATATTAATTCGTATGTTATTCTATACTCACCTGTGAGGCTAGAGACTAAAGCAAACAATAATCGTGATCGTCGCGCTCTTCTTCCGGGTCGTACAGCTTACCTATAAGATAATACTCGTGTTTAGTCACTTCACACAAGTACATTAACTAATAAACTAATATGATTCCCCTAATGATGCCATTAGACTAAATAGAATCCTAAACGAGCATCCCGTACGACAAAACGTCGAAAAACAGCACAACAGTGCACTGTTCATAACAGACAGTCCCTACGGCCGTAGTAAAAATGTCCTACGGCCGTAGGACCATTTTTATAGAATACCCTCCTACGGCCGTAGGGAAAACTTACTACGGCCGTAGTAACCAATTTACAGTCAGTGTGCGAGAAACAGCCCCCTGTTCAGCCCATTTGCAATCTAAACCCAATTCCAACAATCCCAATCCAATTTCCAGTGTTTCCATATGATTTTAGACATCCAAATGAATCCAAAAACATACATATAACAACATCAAACCAAAGATTGAAGGTATAGGATCAAATTCTTCCATTTTGACCCATTTGGTGATTTCTATGAAATCTAACTCAAATCATCATGTTAATTCAATATTATGATTCCTATATGCTTAGAAATCATGTAGAAACATATTGGAACACACGAATTCAATTATGGATAGCTAATTTGATTTTAGCCATTTTTGACCCAAAACTCAAGAACACAAGAAGATGAAGAAGATGAACTTACAAAGAGAAAATAGCTGATGATTCTCGGTTTATGAACAGATTATAGCTTGGATTTGTAGTTGGAATTTATCTTGATGATCTCTCTGTGATTTCTCCTTCACGATCCAAAGAACAAAGAAAAGAAATGAGAGGTATGGTGTTTGACGTGTCTGAGAAGAGAAAGGAAGAAAAGAGACTTATCAAGTCTCACTAATACCCACTAAAGGTATTTTGTTCCCCTTTTCAACTTACAATTAATATCCGTTTCAACTAACGGGGATGTTTCCGGAATCCTTATTCAAAACCGTTAACTAATATATTAATTTTATTAATTTTAATATTTATTAATAAACTCGAGATTCGGAACGTACCGAGGGTATAGACAACTAGGCCCAATTGAGGATGTTACAAATCTACCCCCCTTAAAAAGATTCCGTCCTCGGAATATGCTCTTCGGTAAACAAGTGGGGATATCGGGCCTTCATGTCATCCTCGGTCTCCCACGTCAAGTTTGACCCAAGGTTGTGTTTCCATTTGACCAAGACCAAACGAATGTTCTTCTTCCTCAACCGTTTGACCTTAGTGTCTAATATTTCAATCGGTTCTTCCACCAATCGCTTGGTAGAATCAACCTTCAGGTCTTGTAGAGGCAAAATCTGATCTTCCTCTACTTTACACTTTCGCATATAACAAACATTGAAAGTGCTGTGAATACCTGACAATTCTGGAGGCAATTCCAAAGATACAGTCTGCTCGTTGACTTTGGCAAGAATCTTGAAAGGACCAATATAACGCGGACTTAGCTTGCCCTTCTTACCAAACCGAATTACACCCTTCCATGGAGAAACCTTTAAGAATACCCGGTCACCAATTTCAAAGGTAACAGGTCTGCGTTTCGAATCAGCATACATCTTCTGTCTATCACGAGCCGCCTTTAACTTTTCACGTGCAACTTTAACTTTGTCGGCTGTAATCTGAACCAAATCAGGTCCTGCATATTGTTTCTCTCCCGGTTCTAGCCAACAAGTAGGGGTACGACAACGCCTACCATAAAGCATCTCGTACGGTGGCATACCAATGCTAGAATGATACGAATTATTATAAGCAAATTCGATCAAAGGTAGATGAGAATCCCACGAACCACCATATTCAAGTACACACGCACGTAACATATTTTCAAGAGTTTGAATAGTCCTTTCGGACTGTCCGTCAGTCTGGGGGTGGTATGCGGTACTCAAATGAACACGAGTACCAAGCTCTCGTTGAAGACTGGCCCAAAAGTTCGATGCAAAACGAGTATCCCTATCAGAAACAATAGATAAAGGAATACCGTGGCGAGATACAATCTCGTTGATATATAACTGAGCAAGGCGGGTCATAGACCAAGATTCGCAGACTGCAAGAAAATGTGCACTCTTAGTGAGACGATCGACTATTACCCAGATCATATCATGCCCTTTTGAAGTTCTGGGCAATTTAGTGACAAAATCCATGGTAATATTATCCCACTTCCATTCTGGAATAGGTAATTGCTGCAAATTACCATAAGGCTTTTGATGTTCCGTTTTGACTTGTGCACATGTTTGACATTTCTCGACATATGAAGCTATATCACGCTTCAATGTGGGCCACCAGTAAAGCACCCTAAGATCATGATACATTTTAGTACATCCAGGGTGAATAGACAACTTTGATTTATGAGCCTCCTGGAGAATTAGATCACGGTTTCCTCCAAGACTAGGTACCCAGATTCGGGATTTAAAAGTCTTTAGTCCACGGTTATCATCTTCCAGTTGATCCTTCAATTTAGTCATTGTTTCTGCTTTCAAGTTAGCTTCTAACAAAGCCTCCTGTTGCGCCTCCTTAAGCCGAGTGATGATATCAGATACAATAGTAAGTTTCATGAATCTGACACTCTCCGAAGAGCCCTTTCGGCTTAATGCATCTGCTACAATGTTCGCCTTTCCCGGGTGATATTTGATTTCACAATCATAGTCTTTGATCAACTCCAACCATCTCCGTTGCCTCATATTAAGCTCCTTTTGAGTGAAAACATATTGCAGGCTTTTATGATCTGTGTATACCACACACTTAGTACCATAAAGATAATGGCGCCATAGTTTCAAAGCAAATACTACAGCAGCCAATTCAAGATCGTGTGTTGGGTAGTTCTTCTCGTGAGGCTTTAATTGGCGAGAAGCATAAGCAATAACCTTGTCTCTCTGCATTAGGACACTTCCCAAACCTGCATAAGAAGCATCACAATAAACAATAAAATCTTCTGACCCGTTGGGTAAGGTCAGAACTGGAGCTTGACATAACAACTGCTTCAGAGTTTGAAAGGCCTTATCTTGTTCAGCAGACCAATCATAAGCAACATCCTTTCGCGTGAGTTTAGTTAAAGGACCTGCTATTTTGGAGAAATTTTGAATGAATCGCCGATAGTAACCGGCAAGTCCTAAGAAGCTTTTGATTTCAGATGGGGTTTTAGGAATTCCCCAATTCATCACAGCCTCGATTTTGACTGGGTCAACCATTACACCATCCTTGCATATAACATGACCAAGGAAATGTATTTCTTCAAGCCAGAACTCACACTTAGAAAACTTAGCATATAAATGCTCGCGTAAAAGAGTATCAAGAACCACACGAAGATGAGTCTCATGTTCTGACTCAGACTTGGAATATATGAGAATATCGTCTATGAATACTATCACGAAATTGTCAAGAAAAGGGCAACATACACGATTCATCAAGTCCATAAACACAGCCGGAGCATTTGTCAAACCAAAAGGCATCACCAGAAATTCATAATGCCCATATCTGGTTCGAAAAGCTGTTATAGGAATATCCTCCTCGCGTACCCGAACTTGATGATAACCAGACCGAAGATCAATTTTAGAAAAACAAGTAGCACCCTGTAGCTGATCGAACAAATCATCTATGCGAGGAAGAGGGTACTTATTCTTTATTGTTCTTTTATTTAACTCCCTGTAGTCTATGCACATACGCATCGTCCCGTCTTTCTTTTTAACAAATAAGACTGGAGCTCCCCAAGGCGAAGAGCTGGGACGAATAAAGCCTTTATCAAGGAGTTCTTGAATTTGAGTCATCATCTCACGAATTTCAGATGGAGCGAGACGATAAGGAGCTCTTGCCACAGGTGTAGCACCTGGAACAAGATTAATTTGATATTCTACATCTCGTATCGGCGGTAATCCAGGTAACTCATCAGGAAAGACATCAGGGTATTCCGACACCACCCTTATGTCACTAACAACTTTCTTTTCCATTTTCGTATCAATCACACGAGCCAAATATAATTCACACCCTTTGGCTATTGATTTGTGAGCTTTAATTGCTGAGATCAAAGGAATTTCAGATTTCCTCCGTTCACCACGAGCCATAACATATGACCCATTTGGTAGAGGAATCTTGATTAACTTTTTAGAACATAGAATTTCAGCATTTTGACTACCAAGCCAATCCATGCCGACAACCGCATCAAAACCAGAGATAGGTAAAAGCAACAAAGATATCGGAAAACTATGACTGTCAATTTCAAGCGAAGCTTGTGGAACTGATGAAGTAACGCGCACTAACTTACCATTAGCAACTTCCACATCAACAGGACTTGTCATAAGAGAACTAGGAAGTTGAATTCTTTCACAGAATTTCGGAGAAATAAAATAGTAAGTAGCACCAGAATCAAACAGAATACATGCAGGCATTGAATTAATTAAAAATGTGCCTGTAATAACATCACCTGCTGTCTTAGCCTCGTCAGCCGTCATCTGGAAAGCCCTGCCAGCTGCTCGTGGTGCATTCTCCTTTTTCGGCCCCGACGATGATCCTCCAGCTCCTCCTGATCCCCGTCCCTGACTTGATCTGCATTCAGACGAGCGATGTCCCGGTTTGAAACATTTATAACAAACATTTCCTTTAAATTGACATGCATCAGTAGAATGCCCCTTCTGCCCACACTTGAAACAACGGACTGTGTCCCGAGTACAATGGCCAGTATGATAAGTACGACATTGGGAACACCATGGAGTAGTAGACGGGTTATACTTCTGAGTCCCCTGTTGCTGCCGAGACCCACCACTCCAATTTCTCGACCCTGAAGACTGATCAAACTTCCTCTTAAAGTTCCCACTAATAGGCTCCTTTTTCTGTGCGTGATCGCTTTCATACTGTCGCGCCATCTCAAACGCGATATCCAAAGACAGAGCACTCCTAACCGAAGCTCGATAATCCGGTGGAAGAGTTTTTGCAAACCGTTTTATCTTTGACTTCTCATCAGGCAGTAAATGATTCACAAACCTCATCTTATCAGAAAACCGCTCGATCAAGTCTTCAACCGGTTTATCACCCTTTTTCAATGCCATGAACTCCTCCTCCAATCTATCCATCACTTGATCTGAACAATACTTACTTCGGAGGATTCCCACAAAATCTGCCCAAGTATAAGTAGCTCTCACCTCTGCTGGCGTGGATGAGATCACGGTGTCATACCACGTCTGTACATTACCCCTTAACTGCTTCCGAGCAAATCCCACTTTGTTGGATTCCTTACAACTGCTGTTGTCGAAAGCTAATTCCATCTCGCGTATCCACCGCTCCGTAACACTTGGATCCATGCTACCTTCAAAGGTAGGTGGCTGGCAAGATAGAAAAATTTTAAGATCTGGTGACATCTTGGGTTCTGCCACTGGTTGCACCAACACTCTTTCCTCAGAAGCTTTCAAACGAGCCTCTAAATCTCTTATGTAAGCCTCTCTATCTCTATGTTCAGCCATGTTATTCTTGTAAATAACCTGACCAAACAAAACATAGATAACATACTTAGTACTTTTTTTTTTCATTTTTTTTTTTTTACATAACAAGCAAGTAAACAATAGCATTTCAAGAATTTAACACTCTTTCACACACCCCATGACCCCAGAGGAACACTAAACAATGGTCGGGCCTGGGTTTGAGACTGAATACTTTTACAAGTACCCAATTCACTCAAACCTAGGCTCTGATACCAACTTGTAACACCTCGCTTTTGAAAACCAGATTTTTCATTTTAATAATAGAAATTCAAGAATCCAACTGCATGGATCCGTTTATAAACAGAACTTAAGCCAAACCTGTTTTTCAAAACTCATTAACAGCAGCGGAATTATAAAAGTGGCTATAATTACAACCAAAAAATCAGCCACAGTATACAAAAGATCAGTTGGTGTTACTAAACTGTTCACCGACCACTTCACCAAGTTCATACAAACATAAACAGTAAATAAAAGTAACTAAGACAAGTGTTCCTCCAAAAGATAAGTAATAACCAGCAGGTACCCAAAGCTCACGCGCCTAAGTGTTACCTGCAGTCATGGGATGAGTATCTGTTAGCTAATTAAAGCTAGTGAGCATAAGATAGCATATTCAGTAATATAAACATATCACATATCATCAATATATCAAACAGTGCTATCCTAGCATCTCGCGATGAGCTGGCACAGCCAGAAGGAAGCATAATCTTGCAGGGTAGCGAGCCCGGCTCAACACTCCTAACTGGGGAAACCAGACACATCAACCGCGCGGGTGGGTGAGCGGGTAGCGGTCCACCGTTGCGTTATGGAGCCATAGACTCCATGGGGTACAACAATCAGCTGATCCCCCTCATCGCACGAGGAACACTGGGCTAGCCAAACCCTAAATACCTATCTAGGTACCGTTGACGCTATCATCGACCCGCAGGCCTCAAGGCATCCCAGACCGCAGTCTGGCCTCGTTCAAGGACTACAAATAGCCCCCATATCTCGGATCCGATCACAAACACTTAATTGACCCATTCAGGGCCTCATAGCGCGCATACATATCATATCATAATCATGATTCAGCAGTTACTTGTGTCATGCATAAACATAGCATACATTACGCATTTCAAGCATACAACAGTGTTAATTACATTTCATGGAATTACTTGCACATACCAATAACATGTAGCACGATTATATTAATTCGTATGTTATTCTATACTCACCTGTGAGGCTAGAGACTAAAGCAAACAATAATCGTGATCGTCGCGCTCTTCTTCCGGGTCGTACAGCTTACCTATAAGATAATACTCGTGTTTAGTCACTTCACACAAGTACATTAACTAATAAACTAATATGATTCCCCTAATGATGCCATTAGACTAAATAGAATCCTAAACGAGCATCCCGTACGACAAAACGTCGAAAAACAGCACAACAGTGCACTGTTCATAACAGACAGTCCCTACGGCCGTAGTAAAAATGTCCTACGGCCGTAGGACCATTTTTATAGAATACCCTCCTACGGCCGTAGGGAAAACTTACTACGGCCGTAGTAACCAATTTACAGTCAGTGTGCGAGAAACAGCCCCCTGTTCAGCCCATTTGCAATCTAAACCCAATTCCAACAATCCCAATCCAATTTCCAGTGTTTCCATATGATTTTAGACATCCAAATGAATCCAAAAACATACATATAACAACATCAAACCAAAGATTGAAGGTATAGGATCAAATTCTTCCATTTTGACCCATTTGGTGATTTCTATGAAATCTAACTCAAATCATCATGTTAATTCAATATTATGATTCCTATATGCTTAGAAATCATGTAGAAACATATTGGAACACACGAATTCAATTATGGATAGCTAATTTGATTTTAGCCATTTTTGACCCAAAACTCAAGAACACAAGAAGATGAAGAAGATGAACTTACAAAGAGAAAATAGCTGATGATTCTCGGTTTATGAACAGATTATAGCTTGGATTTGTAGTTGGAATTTATCTTGATGATCTCTCTGTGATTTCTCCTTCACGATCCAAAGAACAAAGAAAAGAAATGAGAGGTATGGTGTTTGACGTGTCTGAGAAGAGAAAGGAAGAAAAGAGACTTATCAAGTCTCACTAATACCCACTAAAGGTATTTTGTTCCCCTTTTCAACTTACAATTAATATCCGTTTCAACTAACGGGGATGTTTCCGGAATCCTTATTCAAAACCGTTAACTAATATATTAATTTTATTAATTTTAATATTTATTAATAAACTCGAGATTCGGAACGTACCGAGGGTATAGACAACTAGGCCCAATTGAGGATGTTACAAATCTACCCCCCTTAAAAAGATTCCGTCCTCGGAATATGCTCTTCGGTAAACAAGTGGGGATATCGGGCCTTCATGTCATCCTCGGTCTCCCACGTCAAGTTTGACCCAAGGTTGTGTTTCCATTTGACCAAGACCAAACGAATGTTCTTCTTCCTCAACCGTTTGACCTTAGTGTCTAATATTTCAATCGGTTCTTCCACCAATCGCTTGGTAGAATCAACCTTCAGGTCTTGTAGAGGCAAAATCTGATCTTCCTCTACTTTACACTTTCGCAGATAACAAACATTGAAAGTGCTGTGAATACCTGACAATTCTGGAGGCAATTCCAAAGATACAGTCTGCTCGTTGACTTTGACAAGAATCTTGAAAGGACCAATATAACGCGGACTTAGCTTGCCCTTCTTACCAAACCGAATTACACCCTTCCATGGAGAAACCTTTAAGAATACCCGGTCACCAATTTCAAAGGTAACAGGTCTGCGTTTCGAATCAGCATACATCTTCTGTCTATCACGAGCCGCCTTTAACTTTTCACGTGCAACTTTAACTTTGTCGGCTGTAATCTGAACCAAATCAGGTCCTGCATATTGTTTCTCTCCCGGTTCTAGCCAACAAGTAGGGGTACGACAACGCCTACCATAAAGCATCTCGTACGGTGGCATACCCTTATTCAAAACCGTTAACTAATATATTAATTTTATTAATTTTAATATTTATTAATAAACTCGAGATTCGGAACGTACCGAGGGTATAGACAACTAGGCCCAATTGAGGATGTTACAGGTCGCAAGTGGTTCATTGTCGTGGTTTACCGTCTAAGGACGAAGAAATGATACTTGTGGTCGTAAGTACGTAACTTGCGATCGTAAGCCTCCAAGATACCACCCTTGCGGTCGCATGGCTATGTCTTTGCGGTCGCAAGCTAGGGTGGGTTGGGTAGGACCCTTGCGGTCGCAAGTGAAACCCTTGCGGTCGCAAGGAGGGTGTGTAAGGGACCCTTGCGGTCGGAAGCAGGGGTTCCATGATGTCAGCCTTGTAGCCTTGTGTTTAAGTGGTGTTATGTGTTGTTGATTGGCGTCTAAGCCTGAACCTACTGTGTTAGGTGACTCGGACGACTCTGTGTGCTCTTGGGATTCTCGTTTGCATATCTTCCTCTTGTAAACTCGAGGTGAGTACCCGTTTCCCATGAGTCTCAGTAGGTAAGTTATTTGTGGTACTTGTTGACATGTGATTGGTGTGTTGATACGTGAAAATGGAGGTATGTTATGATAGAGTTGTACAAGCATGCTTATTATCGATATGAAAGATATTGTTGTGATTATATGCGCGCATGAACTGGATCCTTATTGGATCAGCTATTTGTTTATGAAGTTATGTCCGGGCAATGAACGGGAGAACACGGAGGTCAGTCAGGTAGGGTTAGTATCTGGCTGGGTTCCCAGGGTCCTTAGGGACTACGGATTGGGGAACTAACGGTACTCAAGTAGTATACAATTGGGTAGGGCTCTGCAGGCCGCCGTTCCTCTATGGAACTGGGTTCCTTAATAGATTGGAACCAGCATGAAAGACATGGTGTACCACGTGGACTGCTGTTGGGTTGTTGAGCAGGGTTGGCTCCCCTGCAATATACGACTCCTGCTGACACGTTTGGCTCGCCGCAATGTGATAGGATAGCCATGTGTGCTGTTCTGATACATGATAGCCTGCTTATTGATGCTTATGTGTAATTGGTGCTCACTAGCTAGTTGTAGCTAACGGTGCAAGATTAACTTTTTTCGCAGGTTGATGCTAGATGCCTGGTGAGGCGGGACTGGTGGTAGTTTTTGTGTAAATACCTTTTGGGGAACACGTTGTTATATGTATGGATCCGATGGTCGGAAACTAGTAGGTAACGCTTGTAGATAACAAACTTGGCTTAACTTTTGATGTAATTAATTAGCCGAGTCAAACAACGTGGCTTTTGTAATTGGTGTTTAATTTCCGCTGCACGCTTTTGTTAATTGTAGTTTAAAAAGTTTAAATTAACTCTAATTTTAAGCTCGTTAGAGGTGGCGTTACAGATCAGTCCATAAATCCAGCTTCACTCCCATCAACCACATACCAGGAGTATCCTGTAAAAGATTATAACAGTGGGGGATTAGCACAAAGCTAGTGAGAGAATAAATATCAAAGAACATACAAGGCATAAAGCCCAACACACAAAGCTCAATCAAACAAGAGAACCGGCGGTCTTGCGGGACCTACAACCAAATGCCGACCAAAGCATAGGTTTACCGATAGCCTAGTTAACATGGACAACAATACGAGCACCTCTTGAATTCAAAAAATGCATATCAAGACGATAGCTAATACTGTATATCCCTAAACACAGGCCCAGCTGAAAACATCCGTCATGCTGATCTCCAAAACATCATGTATATATACAGAAAATCAAGATACAATATCTTTAAGAGCAACACAATCAGGAGTTACATCCTATATATCCAAAGATATATATCCACTCACCAATATCTTCAAAAGTCGAGCAACTCAGTCTTTTCTTAACTACTGAGTCTTGTCTCCATCTGAACAAATAACTAACAATCAGTATTTGCTTAACAATCTAACAATAAGCATAATACCATAGTTAAAACACATGTACATAAGATCACAAGTACATATCAATCTTCATGTATATTTAAATAATATAACATCATTCACTATTACCCTTTACATACTGTAATTCTGTGAATTCATCCAATTCCTTAGCTTAGGCAATACATACATTCCTTTCATAAGTCAAGGCCACACTTGATGTACAAGTTCATGTTTATCTTCAAATCATCAAAGAGTTGATCTTTAATCGGATTTCCTTATAACATTCAAATTCCGAGCAAAGGAAAGTTAGAATTCCGATAAATTCCAAATCCGAATGAATTCTCAAATTCCGATAAAGTCAATTCCGATAGAACCAAATCCGAGCTAAGGTCAAATCCGATAAAACCAAATCCGAGCAAAGGACTCAATTCCGAGTAAAGGCAATTCCGATCTAATCGAATTCCGATACAAAACACAATCCGAGAAAGGCACAATCCGAGAATAGTCACATTCCGATAAAACATACAATCCGAGAATAATTAATTCTGGCAAAACTCAAATTCCGAGAAAAAGGCACAATCCGATAATTGTAATTCCGACAAAAGTGTTAGGGTATTCATCAAATCCGATCATTCTTCTCGGTCTTACATCAATTCCGACAAAAGTTAAGGCAAACAGTTCAGTCTTCTCGGATTTCAACCAATTCCGATAAAATTGATCGGAATTCACAAATTCCGATCCATTCATAACTCGAATTCCGAATGCTTCATAACATGAATTCCGTCATAAGCGTATCTATGCATAAATTCAATTTCTAATATGATTTTAAGCATGCATTTACATCTATGTTTTCAGAATTGATTCCAAACATGTATTGATCATAAACTAACATCAATTTCTACATGCATACAACCTAGATCATCAATTCATCATACAAAACATTCAATCGGATTTCACACATATATATATAAAAACCGAATTTAAACATCAATTATCATAATGGTACTGAATTCTAACATTCTAGTAATGTTAAACACTTCAAGATTAATAGATTGAACAATGAATTCGATTTCCTTTCTTCTTCTTCTCTCTACGGCCGAAACCAAGAACACACACACACACAACACTCTCAATTTGCATGCAATGTGATTGTGGGTGTCTTAGTTGGTGACTAATACCATTAAGTGTGACACATAATTCCACTATCTATAATTAGAATAAAAAATATATCTAATAATAATAATAATAACCACAATTAATAATGCCACTAAATCAAATAAAATAAGGTTAATCACTTAATTACCTTAATCACACTAGGCCGGCAAAGAGGGTGTTACACACTAAATTTTACAATGTTAAAGCAGGTCTAGGTTTCGAAAATCCGAAGAATTTATCTATAGTCTGTCGTGCTCAATTTTATGAATTTGAGTTTATGGGTTGGGGTTTCACTGATTTAATGAAATTCACAGGGGCTTCAGAAGATGAGTTAGAAATTCCAAAACGGGCAAATAAAGATAAAATGCAACTTCCGTTTGACTACACTGAGTTAAACAAAAGTTATGAAAAGCCTGAAACTTCTCCATCAACTGAATCTCCAAGAACTTACTCTTCTGAAGAATTTAATCAAAAATCAGAAAATCTTTCTGAGAAACCCGAATGCTCTGATACCACTTGTAGGTCCAAGTGTATCTCGTATCATCAATCAAACGAAGCAATCAACACAATGATATATGAACTCTCTATGAATGTATGCGTACGTGAAGAACCGAGAGCTCTCTGTTTAATCGTATTATGAAAGCTTCGATTGAATTAGGGCTAATTACAAACTATTTATACCTCAAGGGTATTTACAGAATGTACCCTAAACTATCACTAATGTCAGATGTATTATAAAATTTCACTAGAATATATTGAACACAATTTAGGACCTAACAACATCGAATCTATCAAGTTACTAATGAAATAATATAATTACAACAAGGTAAT
This sequence comes from Pulicaria dysenterica, assembly GCA_947179395.2. NCBI lineage: Eukaryota > Viridiplantae > Streptophyta > Magnoliopsida > Asterales > Asteraceae > Pulicaria > Pulicaria dysenterica. Next base: position 108,947,827 of record OX359290.1, on the reverse strand, counting down.
GGAACAATTGAAACCTACTATCATAAACTCAAAGGTCTTTGGGATGAATTAGATGCACTTGAAGCACCATACATGTGTACCTGTAAATGTGACTGTGAAAATGGCAAAGTGAATGGTGAAAGGGATCAAAGAAAACGTCTCATTCAATTTCTAATGGGATTGGATGAAAGTTACATGAATATCAGAGGTCAAATCCTCCTGCTACAACCCCTACCTATTGTGGCTAAAGCTTATAACATGCTTAGACAGGAAGAAAAGCAAAGGGAAAGTAAAAAACAGACCACTGCTATCCCAATTACTTTGAACACTGTGTCTAATAGCTACAAACGTGGATATAGTAGCCAAAATCAAAGGACAACATATACTATTCATCCATCAGACAAGAAATCAAATTACAAAAAGGGGACCATTTGTACTTATTGTAATAAGGAAGGCCACCTACGAAGTGAGTGCTACAAAGTAGTAGGTTACCCACCTAACCATCCTTTACACAATAGGTACATTCCATTATCCCAAAGACAAACTAATGGGCCAAGAGCAAAAGCTGTCCACATGGTAGTAGGTGAAAATGACACACCAATGGATGAAAAGTCAACATTAATTCCTAACACACTCCAAGACAATTCGGATTCCCAAGTCCACTCAAGAATGGACCAATTGCAGAATCAACTTAACCAGGTTCTCATGCTGCTACAGACCAAAGACATGCAAGAAATACCCACTCCACAAATGGCAGGTATAAACTCTTTTGTTGCTTCATACATTTTGAATTCTAAAGATACTTGGATTATAGACAGTGGTGTAACTGATCATGTTTGCACATCCCACTCTTTAATGCATCACACCAGAAAATGCCATCCACCAATCTTTGTTCGATTACCAAATAACCAATCTGTTCCTGTTCATACAATTGGTTCTGTTCATGTTACTCCAAAACTCACTCTTCATGAGGTTCTACTTGTACCATCATTCAATTATAATCTCATTTCCATAAGCAAAATACTTCACTCTTCACATTCATCTGTCACCTTCACTCATAACACATGTATCTTTCAGGACCATAATGGCCAACTCACTCAAGTAACACACCAAAATGGACTCTACACAGGCAAACTCCTCTCATCAACCTACTGTCCTTGCAAACAAATTCTTCAGAAAATAAAGTCTCATTGTCCTTATATTTCTTGTAATTCAGATTTCAAATGTACCATTTGTCCTTTAGCAAAACAACACATTTTACCATTTAATCTCACTTCTTCTCATGCTTCTCATGAATCTGACAAACTCAAACCAAAAGGGATTCCAATGGTCTTTATTGGTTATCCACAAAGGTTATATTCTTTATGATGTAACCACACAAAAAACCATCACCACCAGAAATGTTCTTTTTTATGAAAACATTTTTCCATTTAAAGACACACAAATTCCATCCCCTACTGAAAAGTTCCCTCCTTTATTTTCTTCATCTGGAGATACAGAACAAAACAATTATGTATCTTTTCCTTATCCTTCTCATATCTCCACAGATTCACCACCTTTATCTCCTATCAATTACCCATCACCATCAACTTTCCATCCTCCTTCACCTACCGCTACATCTCATACACAAGACCAGTCAACTCCTACTCCTTTCACTAGTGCCACCTCACATGCTCTAAACATCTCTCCTTTCACATAATTTCTCCCACTACTGATCCTACTCAATCATCAATTCCATCAACACAACCTTCTAATAGTACTTCCTTTATTCCACGAAAATCTACAAGAAACAAGCAACCACCCATTAAACTTCAGGATATATATTTTTGTCGGAGACATTGTTATTTTTTTCATATTTATGTTAATGTTCGATTGTTCCAGTTTTCTTTTCAAGATATTCTTCGATCTATGTGATCTTGAAATCCAAATTTGAGTTTTAAATACTATTTTTAATAATAATATAAAAATGTGGTTCCTTGAATGAAAAAATTAGGGGGCGTTTGACTCGCATAATATTTTTTTATGAATTGGAATCTATGTAGGAATTAAAATTTTAAATCTAACTCGTTACCTATTGTGTTTGGTTGTATAATTAAGAATTGGAATTTGAATGTAATTCAATTACCCCACAACCACCTAAGTTTGTTGTTCGGTGAGATTGTTCCTTTTAATAGTTGGATCGGGTTAATCGATTTTGAGGTATTAAGTTATACCCGCTCACCGAACCGAATAAGGTTCGTTTCGGTCAAACCAAACCAAATATTTTTTCTACTAAATTGAATAATATAATTATAAATTGGGTAAACTGAACAACCCATCTGAAACCCAAATAACCCTACCTAATTAATCCGAACTTGAATCTGGTCGGTCGGGTTCTTCGGGTCAACTATAACCCAACCATATAAACCCTAAATTAAAGCTTAATAGGTTCGACTATTGAGCATTGTTCTAAAAAGCTTACCTTAGCTTGCCAAGACTTGAGACTTGACCATGTCACCACGGCATGGTTCAAGGTTTTTACGTAAGGCTTGGTGTATGTTAAGGTTCTGCTTGACATGAATAGACTTGTTATAAGCCGTGGTTTTTTAGGCTTGTTAGAGTATCGAGCCATATGAGCCGAATATATATATAATTATTCAGTTATAAGCATGGTTGGATATACCGAAAACAAAGAAAAAGATGATGAACTACGTTATAAACCTATAATTATGTGCTTTTAATATTTGTGAGTATAACTTTATATACATATTTATAGTTCATATACAAAGTTGTCACCTTAAATCGCGTCTTCTGAAACGCCAACTTTCAAGACTGAGGTTTGACCTTTCCGCCACCATACATCACGTTATTTAGAACCTTGCTATCGGGTTTTTATTTTTAAAAACCCGATTAACCCGAGATTGGATCAAGTTTACCCGCTCAACACCTGATTTGGTGAAGGAGATGCCTAGTGGTTAGAAGGAATCTGAATTCCTTTGGAGAATATTCTTTGTAATTTAAAACAGAAACATAAGATTGCAATTAGACTACTAAACTAAGCAAGAATTCTAGTATCTCCACTTAGATTCGATTACTCCTTTTTATATATAATCAATTTAATAATGTATAACGGATATTCATCATATACCAATTCCTAAAGTAAATAGGATTTCTGGTTTGAATACTTAATCCTATGGTCAAAGGAAAGTTAACAAAATGGTTATGTACGTAGCTAACCACCAAATCTCATGCGTTAATTCAAATAATATAAGATTCGGTCTTTATTAATCTTAATGGCCATAAGCGTCAATTAATCACACTGAACACATGTAAATGTTCACACATAATGAAGTTTATTCTCAATACGCTCTAACCTTGAGATTTAGTCCATTTAATTACAATTATTTAATAGTCATAAAAATGTCTTTATTTAAACAAACATAGTTAGATTGGTCTTCTCAACTATGAAAACCAAGCAATAAATCATAGCTTCAAATACTTTAACTAAAGAAACTTGATAAATATATGATTACTGAAATATCCGGTTCATTAAAATCAAACTATAAAATACCAAGACATTGCATATGATTTTTATATAAATATGATGTTATCACTCATCTTACGAAGGTTTGAAATTTTGAATAACTTTAAACAATTTTTGGTGTGTGTAAATGTGGTGATATCACTGATCTTAAGAAGGTTTTCATTTGGTTTACATTAATACAAAGGCTGCATTTAAATTGTTGTACGATACAAAAACATAAAACTAAGTAAAATTGACTGTAAGAGCATGAGGAATACCCTTGGCATGTAGACATTTGGTGCCGAAAATAACACCACCCCTCATAAGCATGCCAGAGCAAAACATGCTTCTCGGCACTTGAATGTTGAAGGAGAGGGAGAGAGAGAGGACGGAGAAAGAGAGAAAAGAGGAGAAAGAGACTTTATTAAAAAAAACTTCTCAAGTATGTGAAACACTAGAATTTTCTGGATTTAAGCACGAAAAAGTAAGAACATAATATAGTTGATATGACAGGTAAAACACGAAGTATGAGCTTGGAATACTCCCATACTCTAAGTAGTAAACTTCATTTTAAATTAATGGAGGTTATATTTAGAAGAAAGAGAATAAACCTTATACTTCTTGATGTTTAGGTTTAAAAAAAAGCCAATGATAGAATGAAGAGAAAATTGTATGGATAAACTAGCGAATGAAATCATAAATTGTGTCAAAAAAGACGAGTGTTCCTTAAAGAGTTAAAGGTATATTATTAGCCCAATATTTGAAGCTCAATTTAAACCAAAAAAAAAAAAAAAAAAAATTTGGTGGGGTGTTTACACTTGAACAAAGAGTATTGAAAAAAAAAATCCGTTTTTCAATCTCAATTTCAATTCTCTAAAATAAGGAACGAAAAGGTGGGGAATGAAAGTAGAGAATAGGGCTGAGCATGGGTTGGTTTGGATCGGTTAAGACCTGAAACCGAACTATAACCGATAATTTCGGTTATGTATAATTCATACCCATCGGTTATCAGTTTCTTAACGGGACGGTTAATCGGTTAACGGGGTGGTTATCGGTTGAATGGGACGGTTAACCCATAAGGAAGTTGGACACTAAAAAATAATTTGTGTAAAATGAACATGAATTTAGTATACGAAATAAACAAAACTTGGGTAAAAATAAACTAGAAAACTTCATGTGAATTGAAACTAAATAAATACGAGATGTCGTAAAGAAGATATTTAAAAAATGATTATAAGCTTAAAAATAATAATAAAAACTTTAAAACACGACACTCTAAAGTACTTTTTTATGAATTTTACATAAACGATCCTTAATAAGGGTTCATATTAGTATTTTGTATAGATAAATAATAATAAAAATTACAAAATATATTATTGGGGCGGTTCGGTTAATAATGTGGTGGTTTTTGTGATTAACCGTAACCGAACCGTCGGTTTTTGAAATGGTTCGGTTAATTTGGGTCGGTTTTATCAGTCAATCTGGTTATGGTTCGGTTAATTGGTTTTTGTGCTCACCCCTAGTAGAGAATCTTTAGAAAATAAAGAGAAATCACTGTAAAAAGAGGAAGTCGTTCCATCACCACAAATATTAAAGGTTATATATTAAAGGTTATAATTCATTAATTTCAGCCAGTCTTGGGTTATATATTATACGAGAAACTCGCTAATATGGCAGGTTATATATTAAAGGTATTCATTTGATTTATATATATGCACATTCTAAAGTCATAACATAATACAGAAACCCACAAATACTAAAAGCTAAAAACAAAGCAAATGAACAACTCTTTTTGCCACCATTGTCTGTCAATCAAGACTACAAAGAAATGAAGAATATGTGTAATGTAAACCCCTAACAAACATTATACTCAACAGTACAAACAAAAAAAATATACCATTCTAATTCACAAGTCTATTAAGATTATATCATCAGGGGAACTGGAAAGAACCTCCAATTTCATTAGCACCAGCAGGTGGATTAATAGCAACCCAAAGAAGCGAAATCGTTATCGCAATCAGCCCGGACCAAACGAATACAATCGTGGGTGTCCTCCCTCTTCGGCCCATGAGCCCCTTTGCAAAAGGATACAAATGAGCCAACACCCAAAAGCTAAAAAACACCCCGCCCAACAGGCGGCTCCACTGCGGGATAGCACTGTAGATTGTTCTGCTCACCCCAACTGCTATAGCAATCAGATTTGTCATCATTATCACAATCGGTGGTATCATCAAAGATGTCCACTTGATAATGTAAAGATCTGCAAATTCATCGTCGTTGTCATCACCGCCTGACTTTGAAGTTAGAGTGAATGAGATCTCTATTCCGGCCACCACTTTCAAAAGACCTTGAAGAACAGCAGCAAGATGGGCACTTGTACCTCCAATCAGCCAAAACTGTTCATTTCTCCACCATTCTTCGAGTTCAACACCCGACCATTTGATCTCAAGAACCGCCAGCATGCAGAGAGTTATAGTAATTGAGAGAAGGTAAACAAGAAAAGTGACATCAAGGCTTTGAACAATGAATTGACCCGAGAAAAGAGAAAGAGCCGGGAGAAAGCAGTAAACGATTAAGAAAATGGAGGTGAAGGGGTAAATCCCGACATTGAGATAAGCAATCCTCTGAAGGAACTTCATTTTCGAGCTTGCTAATAGAGCGTTGTTTTTAGAGAAAAATATTTCAACAGAGCCAGTGGCCCACCTGAGCACCTGGTGGAGCCGGTCGGTCAGATTAATCGGAGCAGTTCCCCTGAAGGCATCTCTTTTGGTCACACAATAAATCGACCTCCATCCCCTGTTGTGCATACGGTAGCCGGTTACAACATCTTCTGTAACCGACCCGTAAATCCATCCAACCCGGTTTCCCCATTCTGTTTTGTCTTCATACCAACATGAGATCACACTAATTGCTTCAGCAACAGTTGATGCATCAAGAAGCTCTCTGGGAATCGTAAGTGCACCAGGAGGTCGACCGTTTTTAACCGCAGGGTGGTCTGCAAGAGGTCGACCTTGAAACTCTGCTACTGGGATCGTATCTATTAGTAAACTCGAATTACCAAACTTTTTTGGGAACAAAGAAAGATTCATGTCATTATCATCATCTGAGTCTCCCATCCTCAGAGCCCGGTTATCATCAGGTGCAGAAGCAATCGAGTTTTTCTTTCGTCGAGGAAAACAACAATTGAAACAGCCCGGATTGTATTCCTTTGACCGAGGCGGGTCAAACCCGTAAAGTGCGGTCCTACGAAAGAGTGTTCCAGTCCCAACATAAACCGGACCTTGAAGCCCATCAAGAGCCCGCATGTTTCCATCAAAGAAAACCGTATTGTGATTGGCATAACGGTCTGAAGGGTCAATCCCTTCAAATCTTTGCGGGAACTGCACGTAACAGATTCGGTCTCCTCCTCGGTCCATCATGAAACACATTCCTTCTCTTATGGCCTGAGAGTTGTATACATAATGATCACAGTCAAGGTTAAGCATGAACGGGCCATTAGACATAATCGCCGAAGCCCGAACCAGTGCATTCATGGCTCCAGCCTTCTTGTTATGATCATAACCAGGACGTTTTTCACGGGAAACATACACCAGAAGCGGAAGTCTAATATCAACTTCAGTGAAATCAAGGGGATTCCCCTCATCATCTGTGCCATTTAGTGGTTCATCACTCGGTGGCTTCAGCATCACCTGCATTTTACAAAACATAATCAGCTGACTATCTTCAGATTATTCAAAAATCACATAATCAATTTCAAAACACCCTTTTAATCTGAACTTATAAATCAAAGTAATTTAAAAAAAAGAAGTTGTGTCACCTGAATGATGCCTGCATGATCACCCTTTGAGTGTTCTGGAGATGGAATCATCCAGGTGCCAGGCCAATGAGTAGCATCTGCCATCCATGTTGCTTTAGGGATTTTCACAGGTTGCAGTAATTCATCACCAGCAGTTTCTTTTTGAAGTTTCATTGCTTTAATTTCTTCACGTGCATTATAAGCATCAGAACGTCTCCTAATGGAATCGGGAAGACCATTAATCCGGACCTTAAACTCATCATACTCACGCTTAACTCTTCTTCGATCCTTCACAAAGTCCTGTCTCACCTTGTTCTTAAAAGGATCCCTTTTCAAATTAAAATAGGACTCAGGATTTCTCGGCTCGATGTTATGTTTCCGACAAAAGGGGACCCACAGATTGGCAAAACTTGCAGCTTCTGCCATGGCTTCAAAAGTTAAAAGAGCACCACCATCATCAGAAACATAACAAGAAAGCTTATCAACAGGGTAATCAGCAGCAAGAATTGATAGAATGGTATTTGCAGTAACAAGAGGTGGTTCTTTTTCTGGATCTGCTGTAGAAACAAAGACATCTACCCCAGGAAGATCAGACTTTCCTGTAGGGTTTTGAGGGCTCGGCGTTTCAAACTTTTCTTTTAAAACATTGAGATCGGTTGCACGGTTAATGGGTGCCAGTTTAGGAAGTTGGTCAAGCAGCCAAGAGAATGCAAACCAAATTTCACAAATAATCGACATAAACCAGAGCCATATAGCATCTTCATTAGGGTGAGTGATTCTCCAATGAAGAAATAGTCCAAGAACCACCATCCGAATCAAAGCTAGGAGCCTGCATAAACAACACGGCGAATCAATCCTCAAATTCTCATAAATTATCAAGTATTTCCTTACACAATAAAGGCCAACTAGAGTTCATTCAGTTTAAAAACTCTCTAAAATGATAATGTTTCAATTCTTCTGGGACATAGGCAACAGATAAAGATAGCAAGTAGAGGTTGCAACTTCTACCCATTTACTTATGAATGGATAGTCGATTCAGGTTTTGGTTTATCCGTTTATCTTTAAAGGATGCAACGCCTATATAAGAAAACATTGGTTGGAAAGAAAATGAATCAAACGCATCGAATGGGTCAAAGGTCCCAAGGTGTAACTTTGCATGAAAAAACTCCTTAATTTTACGTAACAAAAACGAATTTAATACTACTTTTGTATCATAGTTGACACACCCAACTCATTTCAACCCATACAAATAATTACATTCTTTGACATGCTTGAAAATCCCCCCCATTTTGCTACCTGTAATAGTAAGAATTGAACTAAAAAAAAGAATCATGTTTAGCATACCTATCATAAAACAGCTGAAACAAACATTTACCAACATAAAAAAAAGATGTGGTAAGCAAAATAAGATAAGACTTGATCATCAATGTACATACCTATAAGGACTTATAACAGCAGCAGGTATCTTGAGTTTGCGAGTAAGAGGTCTCCAAGGCTTGTTAAGAAGCTCTAGTTGTTCTGCTCCAGTTACACCACTTCTATTTTCACTCAAGTCTTCATCCTTTGGCCAAAACGCATTGCCATAACCATAGGTCCCGCTGGTCTCGAATAACCAACGGTTATGATCAAATTCCCCTGTTTGGCTCCTAACTAAAGCTGACTTAGTTGACTTCATTAAAGACAACCTCCTCTCCATCTTTGAGGATGTCCTTCTCTCCATTTTAGAATTTGGAATATTCGATGGCAGAGATAAAGGCTGCCGAGGATCGACACTATTTTTATCAAGATCCGTTTGTTTATAAGGCTCTTTACATCCCGGGCATATACCATCACCGGTTTTGACAGCATCAATATAACAATCCCGACATATTTTGAAATCACATTCACATGGAAGGATATCTACACCCCTCTCATCACTCATAACAATCCCATCACATCCAGGTATTTTACAAGCAGACCCTTTTGCACCAGCCATCTGAGGATGGCTAGTTTCAGAATCTATCACTTTGTCCATCAAGTGGGCACGTGTCACACTGTTGAACCCACCCGTAAAAAGCGAATTTGAGACATATTGCTCTTCTACCCTCTGTGAGATTGAAGGATCCATTGGTTGATTATCAGGTGTGGGAGGTATATGGACTGTATAATTCATGAATTCGGTACTGCCAATTTCACTATCAAGATCTTCTCGAGAGTAGTTGACATATCGGCCTGAAGAAGTCCTTCTAGCAAAAGTTACCTGTGGAGGTATAGCACCCCTTCCCTGTTGTAGTTCTAAAGCTTTCGGTGATCTTGAAGACATATTTCAATGAACTTTTTAACACAGTTGCAACCTAAATCTTCCCAAAAATCCACAGATCACCCTAAACAAATATAGAAACACAAAGACAAAAGATCAGGAAGAATCTAGAATAAAACCATGTTCTGATTTGAATACAAACATACAATGTCACACCATCCCCACCCCACCCCCCTTTTTATTTCATTCAGAGAATGTGAAAAAAGACTAGATTGATCAAAAGCACAAAACACATGACCAATCTTTCTCTCATCATCATAACCTTTCAACTCAAAAGCAAACCCCTTAATCACATAAAAGCAACAAAGTAACACCAAAAAGCATATTAACAGTTTGAAAATAAGGAAAATATACAAAATACATATTCTGATCTAAACTGACATAGATGCAATGGATGGGAAAAAATACAATTAACTTACCTAGTCTGATATCAAACACCATCCATGGAAGAAGAAACCCCAAAAAGAAAAAAATTCTCTTACTAAGTAGAGCAAAGAGATGAACAAAAAACCAGAGATTACTTGTTCATATATACGACTAGGAAAAAGATTATATTACTATTTAAATTAATTTCATAAAAACAAAGAAGCCGCTTCCCGAAGAGAGCGTGTGAAGAAATATTCAAACCAACCACTTATAAAGACTAAAAACGTTTGGACATCTTCCATATTACAACTGTAATTAACAAAGCTTTGTATCATATATTAGTTGTATTTTAATGATCCAAACTAAGGATACATATTTAAATATCATTAGTTAATACATTTAATAAGTAGTCACAAGAGAAAATTTAGCATAGTAGGTTTATTAGTAAGGGTTTAAATATTCAACGAAAGAGACAGGAAATACAAGACACCATAAACTCAGCTAGAAATCAAAAACCGAAGCCTGGTCATACAATCGCCGGCTCCGGCTCTCCATTTCTAACGAAATAAGCCCTAAAAAACAGTACGGACAAGAGATTTAGAGAGAGAAAGATTAGCAGATTAAATTTAAGTTACCTGTGGAAGTGATGATTATAATTATATAAATTGTTTAATGGATAATGTTGACAGATCTTGTCAGGATTCTAAGGAGATAGAATCATAGATCTTAGGACGAATCGCCGGAAATGCTGTTTCGCCGGAACACTCTCCGAGTTAAGCGAGAGTGTGTTGTGTGTGAGAGAGGAGAAAAAGCATGTGGAGAGTTTGAAAATGGCGAAAGTTGGGCGGATTAATTAGGAAGATGAGGGATACTTTTGGAAATTGCTGGTGGGCCCAACACTTTGCTATTCTACGCGGATACGTATTTTCGATATCCATCATCCATACATGCTGATTACGTTTTTTTCATATCTGAATAAAAGAATATAAGATATTTTCTTTTATTACTTTTGCTAAATTTACAATTGCTATTTTGTATAAGTGTTGGAAAAAATATTTAATGTTACACTAACAAATATTAAAATTATGAGTAGTTTTACTTGTTTATTTATTTAAATAGTTTATCAGAGCAATAATTGTCTCTTAATTAGTTATATGAATATTTTGTAAGTAAAATGTTGATTTAAGAAATACGGTTTTGTGATGAATGAACCAATGTATTGACATTTTCATTGTTTTGGTTTTTAAATGTTATTAGGCTTACAAGCAGGGGCGGACCCATGGCTTAGCCAGAGGGGTCAACTGCCACCGGTCATTTTTACGTGCGTAGTGTAAATTTTGATTTTTTTGAGGCGATTCTTTTATTTCGTAATGTAAATTTCGATTTTTTCGAACTAGTGCTACCACTCATTTCACTGATGCCACCGCTCATTTGAGATTTTGGGTCCGCCACTGCTTACAAGTTTAGACACGTACTTGAAGTAAATAGGTTTTGTATGACAAACATATATTTAATAAGAAAACCAAAGCAAATTGTTATGACATGTTACAGAACTAAAATAGTGACAACTAAAATTAACACCTATTCTATCAGAAAGAGGAACTTGAGCTTAAGGCAACAATACTATCATCTATTAGGATATTAGATATAAGGCAACAAAAAAATACGGACACAATTATTACATAGTTGGGTTGAAATTTTGATCAGCATAATCCATGATCGTAGTTATAAGAAGTTTCTATTATTGATTTTGTTTGAATACATTCGCAATTACATTGTAGAAATATTAATATATTGAGAGGTTGTCGGTAATTACTAGTTTCCGGTGGTGATATTACGGAATTCGTTGAGATTAAAAGTTCTTACGATAATCAGAGTGGTGTAACGTGTTAATAGTGGTATAGAGATGTGTTCAATAAAGTTTACGTAAAAAACATAGTCCTAAAATTTCAAAATGTAATCACAGGTGATCAGTATACAATCACATATGATTTTGTAAAGCATCACGTGTGAATTACCAAAATACTCATCCGCCCAAAATTTTAAAATGCAATATAAATAATTGATACCATAGATCTAAATAATTAAATTAATCTATTATAACTATAACCTAAACATAAACTAAATTGGATATTCTTCTAATTATATATACATGTTTGAGAAAACAATCGAGCATCTTAATCAATATTAAATAATATGAAAAATAATTTTTTTACCATTTATGCGATACTCCAAAAACATCGTACCAAGGATAAATTAATTGTAATTTATAAAAAATAAATTAAAAACGTAACTTTCCTTTATTTATTAGAGGGGAAATCATCCGTAATGTTAACATTACGCAACTTAGGTGATGTTACACTCACAATCTACTTTAATGAATGGTAGTTTAGTCATTTCAGTATATACTTATTTAAATAATTTATGAGTGTAACATCACCTAAGTTAGGTGATATTAACATCACGGATGATTTTCCCTATTTATTATTGGGGAAAAGGAATTTGACAAATGTATGACAGAAAATTTTTAAATCCAGTCGCGGTCTCGCGGACAAAAGCAACAGGACCGTACCAGCAGATGGAAATACCCAAAAGGCCCCTGTCCATTTGAATATAGTAGGGAAGATAAAAATGAAAGAAAAAAAGAAATAATTAAAACAACGGGCAAAAAACGGATGAGAAAGCAATGTGGGGTTGTGGGCCCCCCACGCGTTTAAAAAATTCTTTTGTTTCCCACTTAAAGTATTTCTTTTTTTTTCCGGCAACTTTGCCGACCCGGCGGTATTTCTTTTATTATTATCATATAATAACAATAACAAACATTTTTTTATAATAATATCAAAGGTTATATGGTATCTATGGAAATTAATATGCGTCTTATGATATGAACAAAAACATGCTTAATATAAATAGATTAAAAGATAATTAATTAAAGATTATATATGTATATATGAGTATGAGAATGATAATATGATCTACGTGTCAAGTGTTAAATGAGGATAATTATGTCTTTTACACATATATAGCATACTTATTTTTATATTTTAACCATTTATGGTATTTTTGCATTTTTCCCCAAGTACAATAATAATCGTTACAAAATACTTATTAATACTTTAAATGAAAACTAAAATAAGCGATCTAAGAAAACCCTACGTTTTTCTACAATCATGCCCATTCCTTACTTCAAATTTAATTTCAATTGTATTATTTTATTTTAATAATTAGTTATTTATAACTTTATAAGTATAATTAGTCTATAACCCAAACATTTATAGTCATACTGAAATCTATATCATTTTTTCATTTTTATATAAAACGTAAAAAAATAAAAATCATAATATCTACTACTTACAAGTTACAAAACTAAACCTCTCCAGACCTAAAGGAATCATAATTATAACATACTCGTTACCTATTTTACGAGTAACATGACAAAACCACTACATATATTCTTTTCATTATTATGGAAATAGAATATTGTCACTACAACAAACCATAACATATATAAAAACATCTGTAATCATCACTTTTATTAATATTATCAATAACTATCACGTCAGAATCATTTATTTATAACTAACCACTCGTAGTCATAACATATATAACTTTATAAGCTCCTCAAGCAACCACTATGCATGCTCTAAGTAAACTTAATCGTAAACGATTAACTATATGATCTTTGATTTACCTTCTAAAGTATAGCTTTCCTTAACACCTTTTTTTTTAATCTTTATATACAAAAGGATGGAGAACTGCCGAATTAACGGAGCGACTGATGGAGGGATAGAGGAAGAATATCCGGGATATCCACGTGTCATAAGAGAATGTTTCTGTTTTTTAAGGAAATATTAGAGTTAATAACAAAGTTGTTATCGAGCAAGTGTGAATTTAATTTTTCATTTAACCAAGATTTTACTATATGATTATTCAAATTTCAAAGGTTGATTGATATATAGTATCTTGTTTAAAAAATTATATTTTTTTAAGTAGAATATGTTCACTAAACCTACTACCATATCTACATATTAAATTTAAGATTTTGAATATAATCATAAAAAGGGGTAGATACAGGATTTTTATTAATTGGTTTTACTATATGACGAAAAATAAAATGGATGTTGTTCGGGTTTTTTCTCATGTTTCTAGTTAGTCGGGTCGGATTAACAAGGTTTCAGCTAGGGATGGCAATGATCATCCGATCCGATGATCATCCACCCGATCCGATCCATCAGTGGTGGATATGAACGAAGTTAAATGGGTGAATATTGGATGTGGAGCGGATATGGATGACGATTATCCATCCATGGATGAATCCATTAACCCGGAATTAAAATTTTCTAAGTTAACTTTATATATGATTAAGTTTGTAAATGTATATATTTACTATATTTTCAACATTTATATAGATATAATACTGAATATATATATATATATTCAAATTATAATATTATATAATTATAAAGTATGCTTTTCGCTTTGCTTGTAGTTATATTATGTTATATTTTGATTTGTATTTTTTAATAAAAAACTAGATATTTATGTCAACAAAAATAAAAAATTATATGTAAATGTATTATATTTTCTTTGAGAAAAAGATTTTTTTTGATATCCAATGGATATCCATTTATCCGTTTAATCCGATAGATATGGATATGGACGGATGAAATGATTTTAAGTGGATATGGATATGGATGATGAAAAATTAAATGGATATGGATGTGGATATGACATAATCCGATCCATTGTCATCCTAGTTTCAGCTGTTGTTATGGTAATTTAGGGCCAAAATTTAAAAAAAAAACACAACTTATATGAAGTCATGTTAACTAAAATGTTATTTTTAAGGTAAACTAAAGTATTTTAAAGGTATAAATTGAATTTTTTTTTGGAAAAGCAACAATTTTATTAAAAAGATTCTCTAGGTGTAAATTAAATATTAAACTATATCTTATCATTTTTTTAATTAAATTTTTTTTGTTGGCATCAAAAAATCACTAGTAGCACCCTATAATCTGCTGGTGACACGGGCTCAAAATGTTGAAATTTACACTACGTCTATAAAATTGACTGGTGTCATGTGCCACCACCGACTAACACTAAGATCCACCTGTTGATCATAAACACAAGATATCGTTGAGCCAAACGCTATTTGGTTACATAATTGATCCATTTCTTTAATGATATTAATCCGTCACTACATAATTTAGTCATGTGTTCACGTATATGAGAGTTCTATATTAGATGTTCGTATGATACACCACTTATTCTGAAAAATAGTAAATAGTAAACTTTAATAGTAAGATATCAAATAATGACAAAACGTAAAAAAAAAATTAAAATGATGATAAATAGTAAGAATCACCGGCAGCCTTTAGAACAAGTAAGATGAATGTTGTTAGCACTCGTCCTTTGAGAATTTGAAATCTTTTTCATTTTCTTTCATCCACCTCGTTATCCTTAGATCTTGAGGCAAAACAAAATTTAGCAAAGCTGTAGAGGGCTAACCTTCTCTTTACGAAGATTGTGCATATGAATTTTATTCTTGATAAGAAAACCATAATAAATCCTTATAACTTATATACCATCTTCTAAAAGGTGTTGTTAATGATACCACATCTCTGTCATATATACTAATACACAAATGTTATCTTAAAAATCATACACTCACACACATCATAAACTATGGAATCTAGCAAGAAATCTGTATATATCATTATTGCTTTGATGATTCATCAATAATAAAAGACTCATTTTATTCCCAAGGAATACAATTTTAGACATGTAAGTGATTAGCGTTCCAAGTTGAAATTCGAGCAATGACTCTTTTTATATTCGTTTATTGCTCTGAGGGTTCATCGATGACAAAAACATTAGAGAAAATGTACATTAAAATTTTATAATTATACAACTTAATTGTACCAATAAATCATGAGTCGCTAAGCATTTCTTTATAACCTTATACTTTATAATAATTATCATTGTAATAATAGTTATCATTGTAATAAGAGTTTTTCGTCAATCTAAAAAAAACTCTTTGTATTATGAATAAAGTGAATTTGAGTATAAGGTATAAAAATAAAGATTGTATTTGAAATAATATAGCAAATCTAACTAAAACGGAATGTCGTATTTTTGAATTCTGTCACTCAGTCATTGTTATGACAGTTCATAAGAAGTCGAACAAGTTCAATGTGATTTAATTGATACATTTATTGAGTCAAAAATTTCATATTATTTAATTAATTTATCGAAATGAAGGTTCAAAAGTAGGAATGGGTTTGTTTTGGCAACCTGAGTTCGCTTAAACGTGTTGGACTCGTGTTCCTTACTGTCACTTGAATTGAAAGTGCGCGAGGTACGTTACGTTCCCATTTTGGGGTCAAAAGACCAACTTAGGGGCGGAGTCATTCAATCTATGGTTAACTTCCCAAAAAAAACATGAAAACATTATTTTAAAGTTGTTGTGTTTAAATATAAAAAAGCGGATTTTTATTTATTTGATCCACACAAGTTATATAATCAAGGAATGAAATTAAAAAAAAAGATTAGTACATTACACATGTCAATTGTTGGGTAGAAAATAATTTTTTTTCTAACCAGAGTGTTGTTAATACACCTTCTCTAGACTCTATTTTCTCACATATTACGGTTTTCGAGACATGTCAACTCGGTGTTATACGCTCACATTATATTAAAAATGTAATCATCTTATATCCTAAGAGGATGTGAGATAATCCTAACCCTTCTAAATGTTGTGCTACCGATTCAATAAAAAAAATTAGAGTGGAGCAATTTTTATGTTAATAACTGTATTCTTAGACTAAAATCTTTGATTTAACAAATTTGGATATATTTAAAACTTTCATCTGTTAACATTATAAAAGTCGTTTAATAGGATTATAACGAGAGTAGTAGTAGTCCAAAAAACTAGTAACATTCAGAACAATATACCAAAACATAATAACCCCAAACCATGACGAAGGAACGTACATGCATATGTGAAGTAAAGATCAAGAGGGAGTGTTTATACCAATTCGTAATTTTAGTTAAACCAGAAGGGTCAAAAATGCAAATTACTACCTATTTTAATTTTTTTTAAGTATTGAATTAGCGCACCTCCAAAATTTTACAGATTCCTATCAAAACACAATTCAAAATCATAAGAAATGAACATAATTGATACATAGTGTGGTTGGCAACGGATGACTGGATGACTGCGATGAGCGATAGATATAATAGTAACATAGTGTTATGGAAAACAAAGAAAAACGTTTGAGAAAGGCCAACAAATTAGCCACACAAAAAAAGTCTGAAAACTAATGTTTTGATGAGAAATGTTCAATATAGTCCATACTTATTGCATAGTCTCAAGGGACTAACCTTGGCCTTTGGATCAGCTCCATCAATGGTCCAGATCGAAATTTAAAAATTTGGGCGGAGTAGCATTTTCGTAATTAACATGTAAAGATTTTACCATCATATGTGATTATATACTGAATCACATGTGATTTTATATTGAATCACATGTGATTAAATATCAAAATTTAGTAGTATGTTTTTTATATGGACTATATTTCCCAACTTCTAATTCTAAAGCAAAAAATAAAAATTCTGTTTTTCATAAATATATTCTAATTTTGCCTTAAAAAAGTTCTCTGGAAAACACCTATACTTTTAGCTTTGTCATTTGTACAACAAAACATACTATAAAAGTCTTACATGTGATTCAAACAAATCCCTTTGGGAAATAAATTTTATCAGACCCATTTGTCCTTTGCAATAGGATCTTAGGTGATACAATTTAGAGATGATTATGATCTCTAAAAAGGGAATCATCTTACATTTGACTCCTAATAAAGATGATATAACTATATTAAAAACAACTTTTGGCACATGCTAATGCTACACCAGCACTCACTAATTATATTTCTTTCTCCTTTTACCTTAAAAGCATCATTTTCCATCTTTTCTTTTACCTCCTTTTCTTAAAATATGTGTTTATATTACATATATATTATTTGTGTCAACAACAGCTTAATTTATGGTTCCAAAACAAACTGCAGATTTGAATTTCATATATTTAGGCCAACAGTTGCAAGTTACAACATGTGTTTGCTGAAGATGTATATGCTGTTTACATATTTACTATACATCTTACCCGAAACCATTGGTTTGTGATGGGATCGCCACTTGATGCAATCCATATTGGCTTAGATCCACCCCTACATTTGAATAGGCAAGATTATACAATACTGTGATGACATACTAGAGAATCAGTTCAGTTCATATATAAAGATGATTATGACCTGCTTGAGCCGTTCTTCCGTCTCATAGAAAAGAGGAAGTGTTGCCAACATATGACTCTCTGACAAGCAACTATGACCATGGTTGTTAGAAGGCCTAAATAACATGTTATCAAAAACCATGTGTGAAAAGGAAATGCAGATGATGCAGTTTGGAATTCACATGGACACATGGTGTTAATAGGTTACACCAAAGCTGCTTATCCACACACAATATTTACGAATAAAGACAAAGGATCCAGCATACAACCCAGACTAATTATCCGATAAGCAAGGAACAGAAATGGTCAAGTCAGAAGGCATAAAAGTTAAACTAAATTAGAAGATGAAAAATCAGAGACTTACATCTACAAGAACATGTAAGATTGAAAACAGCCATATAATACTTATTTTTAATATCAATAAAATGTAGCCATGCGCGGAATTAAAACACTATTGATTGATTGCGTAATCCACCTCATGCATATAGAATTAAGCATCAAATCTGCCAATATATGTTGAAGTACTGAACCTTTTGTAGGGTATATGGCAGAAACCCCCCCATATATATATATGATCACATAATATATATACAAATATACTCGAATATGTAAAACACTAGTATTTCCGTCGTTCAACCCATCGGTCTATGTACTATTTATGGCTACTGAATTCTATGAAGAAGACACAAACTAAAGGACGAATATAATTTTGAACGAACATAAATTAACTAGTTGAAAGGTTCTGGAATAGCCTCATGATATGGCGAGAATTTAAATGGCTCATGCAACTCAATTATAACATTCCGAGAAGAAACCAAACGATTAAGCTAACTAGGTATATATTAAAAAAGAAAAAAGAAATGATGGTCATCAACAGTTTTTCTTTTGTTCTCTTCTAGACAAAATTTATCCATACCGCCGACCATATATGGTTCGTATGTCCTCTGGATGTACGTCCATCTTGTGGTTTTATTTTTTAACATTCCAATCAAGTGACCGAATAAGGTCAAAATTGTTTTTTTTTATTTTCCATGTTAGAATAATTTCTTTTATATCCTTTTAAAACTTATAAATTACTTATATATATACTTTTTTTAAAATTTTATATCACTTTTTTCTGTCAAACTTTTAAATTACTTACCTATGTCCAGTTACCTATTTTAATATTTATTAAATCATTTAAACATCAATAATCTTTATCATCAAGTTTAACAATTTATAGATTTACTATATTACTCTTTATTCTCTACACCTAAAATAAAAAAACCTAATCCTAGATTGAACATAATTTTAGAGCGCCACCGTCGACCTAACTTTTGATCGGTGTGGTAGCGAAATTCCAAGAATGTGGTATACAAAATATTTACGTTGATAATATGAAATTACGAGTACGTCCTTCGGTTTAGGGTATTGACAAACTGGGATTAAGTGGAACCATCTTTGACTTAGGCACCACCCTCGCCTTCTTACCCGCCATTGTCTACCGCCACGTTCTGGCGGCATTCTAGTGGCGCGTGAAACTACCAACCCCAGCAGAATCTCCCCCGAACTTCGATCTTTGTTTCAGCATATCAAACAATCCGAGTCTGAGCTTGCCTAAATTGAGTTTCAAACTTATCGGGAATTGTATGTTTTCGCTGCCGATAGGGAATTACTTCATTGATACGGCGGAGGATGTAAAATGTCTAGCATTGCAGCCAGTGATCACGACAGGTGGATTTTCTGGTGATCGGGAACCTAACGCAACAAGGGTTTTTGTTTGAATTCGATATCAGTATATCACAACTTGGGTTTTTTCAGCGGGCTCTGAAACCATGTTCAATTTAGAATTAGTTTTTTTAAATTTAGGTGTAGATAATACAAGGGTAATATAGTAAATTTATAAATAGTTAAACTTGATGATAAGGATTATTATATTTAAATAACTTAATAAATAGTAAAATAAGTAATTGGACATAGATAAGAGTTTTAAAAGTTTCAGATGATATAAAAGTAATTTAAAAGTTTAGAAGTATATATAAGTAATTTATAAGTTTTAAAAGGATATAGAAGAAATTCTCTCTTTTCTTTTTAGGAGGATGATACCCACAACTTTTAAGATTATTGATAAGAACAAAAAAGGTGATTTCACCTTTTAAAAATGATAATCACAACTCATTTCTTCATAATTAACTTTTTATGCATTTCACATTTGCCTTTTATATACTTTCTAACTTTTCATATATGAAACATGATTATCATTTTTTTAACTGAAAAATAATTTATTATATTTTTATCCATATCCCTTAGATATGTGTTTATCAAAATCCTTCTTTTTAATCGACTTATTAAACGATAATATATAAAAATTCACTAATTCATTAATCATCTTTCTTCATATTATCTCTTGATTTTGACACATATATTAATCTTATGAGTAGCAGCTTAAGTATAATTACAAAATAAGAGGATATATAATCTCTCTTTTTAATATATGAAAAATTGTCATTTTTCTAGTTTTACCAACTTTTTATTTTTATTTTTACTAATTATACAAAAAAAACATATACAAATCTTTTATAATAAATGCAATATATATATATATATATATATAAATATGTTTTGACCCAAATCCATTACCTAACCTAAGTTAGGTTTTATTGTGATATAAGAGTTATAGCATGTATTAGAAAGCATGGTGTGTCATAAGTCTTGATCAGCAACAAAGTTAAGTTCTAAGATATTTAGTAGGCATTCACTCACATACATGAAAGACAAACCTACGCATACTTAATATTTTCCATAGTATGCGATTGCCTAATATTTTTATCATGGTACGTTAGGTGAACTTTCTTTTAATCCAACAACCATATAGCTTCATATATACAAATTATATATTGACGCTAACCTAACTTAAGAGAAAGTGATTTATGAGGATCACTAGCCGGTTTTTGGGTTTACAAATCAAGTCAATATCATACCTCACCGCTTTAATGTTGAGTGATACGAATCAACAACGTTTAACGAGTTTGATATATCACGAGTTTCTTTGAGTAATTAACGCGTTAAGCCATCATTTATTTCAAAGAGTACCTAGAAAGTATTGATAACACGATTTTCATAAAGTACAACACTCGTGTTTGTTGATTAGGGTTTTGCCAATCTCAATACACATAATAGTGAAGTGCTTAAGATTTTCCTTTTTAACGTTAAAGAATATACTTTATCCAACATAGCAATGTAATTGATAACAATTTACGATAAAGGAAACGTTAGGAGTTTGTTTGTCATGTAAAATAGTAGATGTTAATTTATATAAACATGCATTCCCATGTTGACAAAAATCAAGAAGGTAAACTAATATACGTCAATAAAGGATAAACCTAACTTTTAGGTTGACATAGAAGCGAGTGTCAACCTCCCAATAATGGAAGGCAAGAGATAGAGTTTAAACATATTCATATGGGCAAGTTGTAAAAAAACCAATGCCACAAAACTTAACATATATCAAGTTTTTTTCATGATCACAGAACACCTCATAAAATTTATCTACGCCTTTTGACACCCCTGGGTAATAAAAACACAAGAAGGAAGGCAATACCCATTTTCCTTTAATTTCATACACCCCCATTCAAAAAATAGCGAAGTCAATAAGCAAAAAGAAATAGGAAAAAGTAACCTTAGGAATCAAGATCAATGACAAATAAGTCTGACCATACATTTCATGATCCTCTTGTGGCTCATTAACAGAATAACACACTTCACGATCCTGTTGCGTGTCATTAACACACTTAAAATAACTGGCTAAATAGGTCTCTAATCAAGTGTATTCTCAAGTTTATCTGATTACAACATTATATATACACACAGTATAATAGGAATGAAGCACGTGTAATAAGTGTTTTATACTCACAAACACTTGTATTATATTTAAACGATTAATATATCACTCATTGAAACTATCTACAAGTATAGAAGCAGAAAGGAGATAAAAAAAAAAAGATCAACCCTACTAACCCACCTTGTTTATCTATTCAAATCAAAACTATAAGTTCATGTGAAATAAATGGATTCAGAATCACCACGCCAAACTATGAGTACATGGTAATTTCAGAATCACAATTTCAGTTCGGCATCACCTCAAACAGAGGAGGTTTCGCTCTACGATTTTGGGATTTATGAGAACTGGAGAACACCCATACATCAGATATGTACTTCACCCGTTTGACCCGTTATTGGCTTTCTTGTTTATTTTCCCACCCGAATGGACCTGTTGATGTTTTATAGCGCAACTTGAACAAAAAATTAATTTTAAAATCAGAGATGGACCCATTCTTTATAACTTGGGCCATTATTGCCGGTACTTGGTTATTCAAGATTTAGGATAACATTTAAAACTTTTGTAAAAGAGCAGCCCTGAGATAGAAGTTTTTTCTTTAGCAAATTATAATGGTTGAATGCTATATGTCTAGAGTATCATGTAGCAAGAACAGAGAGATATTCAGCTACTCCAAACTAAAATCAAAATTTCAATCATATGATATTTGACGTAATAGACTGGGGATATAAGTTATCCAAGGAAGTTCATGATCACTAAATGCAATACCAAATTGCACAAAACAAAATCTGCAAAAGCACGCTCGGGAGGTAGATCCTGAAAAGTGAAAACAATTTGATAAAGTAAATGTTAAGCTTAAAGAGATGGCAAATAAAGGTATTGATCATAGGCGAAACATGGGCATAAAGAAAAGAACTTCAGGATTCCGTTTTTTAATATCAGAAACAATAGATACATAAATAAGACAACCCAAAGCTTTTGGGTTCAGTATACACAAGAGGCAAATGACCAGAGGAGGCAAGTTTTGACACATTCATAAGTAAATGGGTCTATCCGAACTATAATTTTTCTCGAACGGGACAAACATGTAAAAAATAGAGAAAATGAAGAAACAGTGGCTAGAAGAAAATGAAAGTTGCCCAAAGCGCTATAGTGTACTTTTACTGAATAAAAATTCTAAGATAACTTTTTTCAAAAAGTTATGCAAGACATATAGTATAGATTTCGTGATAATGCTTGCTATGCTGACTATTGGCATAAAAGGGGGAACAAACTTAATTTATATGGACAGAGCTTTTCGGGGAATTTTTTTCATATGGACAGAAAAATGTTTTGGGCCAGTCCATCCTGTTTCAACCTGTAGCAACTAGCAAGATTCAAGAAGTTGCCCATTTGACCAGCTACTCACCCGCCTGGCCCACCAAATTGGTCATCTCTAATAACGATGTGATCTGGATCAGAATGATTGAAAGTACATAGCCAGAAAGGAAAAGAAGGTACCTTGAATTCCTTGTTTTCTTTGTTTACTTGGATACGAAGACAAACTGCAACCAAAACGATAAACAAATATTCTTATAGCACATGGTAACCTTAATTGAAACTAAACATGTCCAACATAATGTTGAAAAGCTTACCAGCAAGGACGGCTGTCCCAACACATGAAAGCACGCCAGAAAGAAAGGAATTGAATGGAAAGGAGCCAACCAAGGCCATGTAACCCACCTAGTTATAAAAGAAAACATGTGCAACCGCTCACAAGACTTAACATTATATAAGCAACTAAACTTAAATCGAAGGAGGTTGATAGTTTCTTCATTTGTTCTCTATCAGTTCGACTAGTCAAGCATAATAAGAACGATGATTTTTGTGCCATGGACTAGCTGGCAAAGAGTGCAAACTGCCAAAACACCCAGACATTAAAATATATATTCGCTTCACAACAATCTTTTAATATTTATCAATTTAATTAAATAATTATGGCTACTCGTGTGTTGACACGGGCATCTAAACTAGTTAGTTAACAAAGGAATAGCACTTGACATTACTATTACCTTCTTAGTTCATTATTTTCTGACCAAGTTGGTATTCAGGACCAAATAGTAGGTCAGTGCACATGATCACTGAAGTCACTAGTCCAAATTACTTAATTCACATCAGGCAAGATTTTTTGATATTATTGGATGAATCTCCTAAAAACAATGGCATTTCTGTGTTTCTTTTAGACAAGTTTACCCACTCATCTTGTTACAACCTTCCATTATACACTATATGTGGAACTAATAAACCTAGTTATGCGTCTGTAATAAAATGACAAAGATGGCATGTACAGGTGACTTAGAAGTCAGACCTATGTTCCAGACACAAGACACTAAAATTCTTTTGTTTGCTATGTGGTAAAACGGCATGGCGGCCGGCAGGATGCCCAAAAAGAAAAAGGAAACCGGAGAGACTGCTTGCATATTACCAAGCTCCCAGATTCACATGCTAACTCAAAACAATAAGACAACTAATTAACATCAAACTCGATTGTGGAAACCCCAGATTTCCTTTACAACACAAAACAAATTGAAGTTCGAAAATCCTTATATCAATCACATTTCTAAATAGTTTTCAATTTAACAAGTATTAAAGTAAACCCTAAAAAAACATTAAACGGTAAGTCAAACAACATTTTGAGGTTGTGAATACGATTCGGCGGAAACAGAACAAAAAGATAAATTTGAAAAGATCTATTAAATAAAGAATACCTGAACCAAAGCAGTAACGACAGCAAACACCACGTACAGATCTATGATCTGGAATTGGCTTTTAGATGGTTAGGGCATGAAAGAAAACACACAATTTTATGGAATTAGATAAATGGATAAAAGGTAAACCTTGAGATTAGTAGGGGTAGAGGAATAAGCAGAACGCAGAGATTGAAAAAGAGCTTGCGCATCATCTTTCGTCGTCACCGTCGACTTCCCCATTTTCCTGTGTTCAGGTACTCGAATCTCGCTCAACAATCCACGATCACAAATAATGAACACTCAAAAGGAAGTCAACATTATTACCACTCTTTGTTTTGATTATTTTAAGCGATAAATAAAAAATACATCGGCCTATTAGCTCAGTTGGTTAGAGCGTCGTGCTAATAACGCGAAGGTCGCAGGTTCGAGACCTGCATGGGCCAATTTGTTTTTCTTTTTCTAATTTTTGTTTTAGCTTTTGTAAATTAATCCTTCTATATATTTTTTTAAGTTTTGCAACTTTTTCCCTTAGCCTTTGCAGTTATTTCTATACACCGTCTTGGTCTTATAAACTTTTTGGAGGAGTTTGGAGGGAGAGGAAATCATTTCCTTTTTTTTCTTTTCATTCGCAACTTAAACTCAAGAATAGGCAGTTAGTCTCTAATTTCTATAAGTATATAATATGTTTTGTCACAAACGCTTGCTGATAATTTTATTCTTTGATAAAATATTATTTTTCGTCCTTTGCTTTTTAAAATCAATTTAACAATCATTGTGGTTTATATTTATTTACAGATTTGGTCATTTACATCAATTGTTGTTATCTTTTCGGTTAAAGACCACTCACGTGCTCCTCACGTACAAGGCACATGAGGGTGTTTTGATCATTTTACTCCAATCCTTGATACCAAACATATAATGGAAGTAACATATTAGAATCTAAATCACTAATTCTTCCGATTTAAAAAGCTAATATACAAATAACATGATTTAAAAAAATCTTCAAATGAAGAAATAGAAACTTAAACCTATATCAAGTTTTTTATTCAAATTGTTTAATACCCCCAAACAAGTAAAAATCCTAAAATTTAGACAAATCAAAACTCTAATTAGAGGGTGTCGTTGACCGGAGAAAATTGAAGGGTCGGAATAAAGAGTCCGCATACATTATGAAAGCACTTTGCCTTTAATCAATCGAGATGATAAATAAAAACACAATCTAAGATGATGAACATAAAACACAATCTAAGATGACGAACAAAATAACATAAACACAACAAAACCCTAGTCAATCCATGAAAATAAAGGGGGTGGATAGAGAGAGAAAGAGGTTGTAGTAAATGGTGGCGGTGGTGTGATTGACACGGTGGTTGTGAATCCAATGGTAGTTATGAATCCCAAAGCGCCGATGGTGGTTGG
Source organism: Pulicaria dysenterica (assembly GCA_947179395.2). NCBI lineage: Eukaryota > Viridiplantae > Streptophyta > Magnoliopsida > Asterales > Asteraceae > Pulicaria > Pulicaria dysenterica. The sequence goes on along the minus strand of OX359290.1, from coordinate 108,921,633 downwards.
TAAAGAAAGTCAATGGCATAAATAGGGGAGATGGTTAGAGATAGGTGGTGCGATTCATATGGTGGCGATGGTGCGATATTGATGGCGGCGACATTGCGATTTATATGGTGCAATTCTGATGGCAATGGCGGGTGGTACAGTTCAGATGGCAGTGGCGGGTGGTATAGTTCTATAAGCCATATTTCGGAGTTCTAAGGGATGTGGAGATTGGATCTTGATGATTTTAAATTGGTTGGTGAAGATTTGAAGCTTGCATCATAATCTACAAGTGTTTAGCTATTACAATCATGTTTAGCCTACTTTCTATGTAATTCTACTGTTGTAATCTAAGAATTATGGGCTAAGGCTTTGTAATATCTACTTATACTTGTTGAACCTTTCCCTTTTAGTTTGATATCAATGATTTGATTGATATGGATTCAAACAATGTTTAGTTTTTTCAAATATCATTGCATGTTAAATTTTCTGACTTTATTACATATTGCTAAGTATTCAAATATTTGATGACCATTATATGTTTGCTTTAATCACGAGTTGCTATGACCATTACTATTCATGATTGGTGATTGATCAAATCCTAAGGTTATGTTATAATAAATTAAACTTTAATGTGGTTACAATTGCATGCTATGACCATTCAATGTTAACTGATTGATTTTGTGACCCATACAAATCAATAGATTAAGTCTATAATAACACAAATAAACTTGACTAGTTATACAAATCAATAGATTAAGTCTATCATAAACTTTAAAATGACAAATTACACTACATGTCCCTATGGTTGTTTTTTTGTACGTGACTAGTCCGTTAGTCTAAATTCGATTAACAGCAAAAGGTAATTGTCTTGTAGTGTATGTATAAAGTTGTCATTTCCACTCTTAAACCCATTTTCACACAATGTTCTTCTTCTTCCTCCTCATTTGACCCCCTTTTTTTTCTTCACAGCTTCACTTCTAGAGAGAGAGAGAGAGAGAGACATGAATGGGGTAAATCCGCCTAAGAATTCCGATGGTGCTGTTGCCAGTGGCTAGGCGGAGGTGATCCGTACGAACCGGACTTGGAAATGCATCAACGTAAGTTTACTTCGTTTCAAGTTTCGATTGAGTATGTGATGGCTGCGATTCACGAGCTGAGGTGTTGTTAAGATGATTAATTCGAGTTTAGCGGTTTGTTTACACCGATTGGCTAGTTGTTTCGATCGTTAGATTATTATTGTGAAATCAATGCTTTTACGACTTTATTTAGCGTTTATGTTGTAGGTAATTGGAATTTAGGAAATAGACTTCAGTTTTAAAAAAATAATTGTGCTGGTAAAGTAATATATTATGCCACAAAAGGTACTTCATTCAAGGAAAACAATAGTTCACCATTTGTGCTTGTAGCTAATATTAATGGAGGTCACGATATGGCAGGAAGATATGAAAATGGAAAAAAATAATTCAAGATTATTGCACTCTAATTCCTTCACCTTCATGTGTGTGTGTTTTAATATAGCTATAGAAAGGTTTGAAAGGAAAACGAGGGCAAAGGTAAAGAAGAAAGAAGAAGATTGTTTGAAAATTAATATAAGAGTGGAAATAATAAAAATATCGTTACACTAAAAGGTAACACACTTTTTTTTAACAAATATTAGACTAAATGACCAAAGTAACAAAAAACCAATCATAAAAACATATAGTGTAAATCTAATTTTAAAGAACTATACGTCATATCATTAAGAGTAAATTATAAAAATTGTCCTTGTGGTTTGCAAAAAGTAACACTTTTGGTCTTTTATAATCAAAAAGTACAGAAATCGTCCCTGTGGTTGACATTTTGTAACACTTTTGGTCCTTTAATTAAACGTCCGTTAACTATTCTGTGAAGGGTCCTCATGTGTCTTGCACATGAGGGTATATTTGTCATTTTACACATTATCCAGGTTACCAAACAAAGGCAAACAACTTTTTAGTCACCCCTAACACATATTCATCTCTTTCACACACTCTCTCTCACTCACTCTCTCTCTGCCTATCACCGCCACCCACAGCCGCTACCATCATCATCGTCCACTTCTTCACCGCCACATTCTCAATCGATTTGCACTTCCATCGTCACCACTGTAGAACCGCCACCCACGTCACTGCCACCATACGCCACCACCACCATCAATAAAGAATTACAAACCCACCTTGGATTTGCTCGAAAACCCTAGATCTGCCCGATTGAGAACACCCTAGATCTGCTCTAAACGGGAACCGCCTTGCACACGCCGCCACCGATCTGAACCACGATCTCGTCGGATCTAGGGTTTTCTCCAACCAACACCTTCGTTCACAACCACCACGTCACTGCCGCCATCATCGGAAGTAAGATCTAGGGTTTTCTCCAACCACACCGTAGACTAACAAGAAACAAGAAACTCGATCATCACCTCTCGTCGGACCTGAACAACCATCACCGTAACAGATCTAAAGCACAAACCCTAGCTTTCTGGGTTTTTGTTTATCACCGCCGCCATCTTCTTCTACTCTTTCTTTTCTTTTATTTGCGTGCAAGCATGTTCAAATGTGTGTGTTTGTGTTTGGGGTTTTGGTTGATTCTTGTTTAGAACAATTAAGGGTTTCATTACATAGATTTTTGTTTTTGGATTTTTTATTGTAGTGGTTAATGGTGGTAGAGGTCTACGGTGGTTAATGGTGGTAGAGGTCTATGGTGGTTAGAAATGGGTGGGTAGACCAGAGGCGGATCTTATAGGTTGCACGGGGTACCCCAGGCAACTCCTCAAATTTTACAAAACATAATCAGCTGACTATCTTCAGATTATTCAAAAATCACATAATCAATTTCAAAACACCCTTTTAATCTGAACTTATAAATCAAAGTAATTTAAAAAAAAGAAGTTGTGTCACCTGAATGATGCCTGCATGATCACCCTTTGAGTGTTCTGGAGATGGAATCATCCAGGTGCCAGGCCAATGAGTAGCATCTGCCATCCATGTTGCTTTAGGGATTTTCACAGGTTGCAGTAATTCATCACCAGCAGTTTCTTTTTGAAGTTTCATTGCTTTAATTTCTTCACGTGCATTATAAGCATCAGAACGTCTCCTAATGAAATCGGGAAGACCATTAATCCGGACCTTAAACTCATCATACTCACGCTTAACTCTTCTTCGATCCTTCACAAAGTCCTGTCTCACCTTGTTCTTAAAAGGATCCCTTTTCAAATTAAAATAGGACTCAGGATTTCTCGGCTCGATGTTATGTTTCCGACAAAAGGGGACCCACAGATTGGCAAAACTTGCAGCTTCTGCCATGGCTTCAAAAGTTAAAAGAGCACCACCATCATCAGAAACATAACAAGAAAGCTTATCAACAGGGTAATCAGCAGCAAGAATTGATAGAATGGTATTTGCAGTAACAAGAGGTGGTTCTTTTTCTGGATCTGCTGTAGAAACAAAGACATCTACCCCAGGAAGATCAGACTTTCCTGTAGGGTTTTGAGGGCTCGGCGTTTCAAACTTTTCTTTTAAAACATTGAGATCGGTTGCACGGTTAATGGGTGCCAGTTTAGGAAGTTGGTCAAGCAGCCAAGAGAATGCAAACCAAATTTCACAAATAATCGACATAAACCAGAGCCATATAGCATCTTCATTAGGGTGAGTGATTCTCCAATGAAGAAATAGTCCAAGAACCACCATCCGAATCAAAGCTAGGAGCCTGCATAAACAACACGGCGAATCAATCCTTAAATTCTCATAAATTATCAAGTATTTCCTTACACAATAAAGGCCAACTAGAGTTCATTCAGTTTAAAAACTCTCTAAAATGATAATGTTTCAATTCTTCTGGGACATAGGCAACAGATAAAGATAGCAAGTAGAGGTTGCAACTTCTACCCATTTACTTATGAATGGATAGTCGATTCAGGTTTTGGTTTATCCGTTTATCTTTAAAGGATGCAACGCCTATATAAGAAAACATTGGTTGGAAAGAAAATGAATCAAACGCATCGAATGGGTCAAAGGTCCCAAGGTGTAACTTTGCATGAAAAAACTCCTTAATTTTACGTAACAAAAACGAATTTAATACTACTTTTGTATCATAGTTGACACACCCAACTCATTTCAACCCATACAAATAATTACATTCTTTGACATGCTTGAAAATCCCCCCCATTTTGCTACCTGTAATAGTAAGAATTGAACTAAAAAAAAGAATCATGTTTAGCATACCTATCATAAAACAGCTGAAACAAACATTTACCAACATAAAAAAAAGATGTGGTAAGCAAAATAAGATAAGACTTGATCATCAATGTACATACCTATAAGGACTTATAACAGCAGCAGGTATCTTGAGTTTGCGAGTAAGAGGTCTCCAAGGCTTGTTAAGAAGCTCTAGTTGTTCTGCTCCAGTTACACCACTTCTATTTTCACTCAAGTCTTCATCCTTTGGCCAAAACGCATTGCCATAACCATAGGTCCCGCTGGTCTCGAATAACCAACGGTTATGATCAAATTCCCCTGTTTGGCTCCTAACTAAAGCTGACTTAGTTGACTTCATTAAAGACAACCTCCTCTCCATCTTTGAGGATGTCCTTCTCTCCATTTTAGAATTTGGAATATTCGATGGCAGAGATAAAGGCTGCCGAGGATCGACACTATTTTTATCAAGATCCGTTTGTTTATAAGGCTCTTTACATCCCGGGCATATACCATCACCGGTTTTGACAGCATCAATATAACAATCCCGACATATTTTGAAATCACATTCACATGGAAGGATATCTACACCCCTCTCATCACTCATAACAATCCCATCACATCCAGGTATTTTACAAGCAGACCCTTTTGCACCAGCCATCTGAGGATGGCTAGTTTCAGAATCTATCACTTTGTCCATCAAGTGGGCACGTGTCACACTGTTGAACCCACCCGTAAAAAGCGAATTTGAGACATATTGCTCTTCTACCCTCTGTGAGATTGAAGGATCCATTGGTTGATTATCAGGTGTGGGAGGTATATGGACTGTATAATTCATGAATTCGGTACTGCCAATTTCACTATCAAGATCTTCTCGAGAGTAGTTGACATATCGGCCTGAAGAAGTCCTTCTAGCAAAAGTTACCTGTGGAGGTATAGCACCCCTTCCCTGTTGTAGTTCTAAAGCTTTCGGTGATCTTGAAGACATATTTCAATGAACTTTTTAACACAGTTGCAACCTAAATCTTCCCAAAAATCCACAGATCACCCTAAACAAATATAGAAACACAAAGACAAAAGATCAGGAAGAATCTAGAATAAAACCATGTTCTGATTTGAATACAAACATACAATGTCACACCATCCCCACCCCACCCCCCTTTTTATTTCATTCAGAGAATGTGAAAAAAGACTAGATTGATCAAAAGCACAAAACACATGACCAATCTTTCTCTCATCATCATAACCTTTCAACTCAAAAGCAAACCCCTTAATCACATAAAAGCAACAAAGTAACACCAAAAAGCATATTAACAGTTTGAAAATAAGGAAAATATACAAAATACATATTCTGATCTAAACTGACATAGATGCAATGGATGGGAAAAAATACAATTAACTTACCTAGTCTGATATCAAACACCATCCATGGAAGAAGAAACCCCAAAAAGAAAAAAATTCTCTTACTAAGTAGAGCAAAGAGATGAACAAAAAACCAGAGATTACTTGTTCATATATACGACTAGGAAAAAGATTATATTACTATTTAAATTAATTTCATAAAAACAAAGAAGCCGCTTCCCGAAGAGAGCGTGTGAAGAAATATTCAAACCAACCACTTATAAAGACTAAAAACGTTTGGACATCTTCCATATTACAACTGTAATTAACAAAGCTTTGTATCATATATTAGTTGTATTTTAATGATCCAAACTAAGGATACATATTTAAATATCATTAGTTAATACATTTAATAAGTAGTCACAAGAGAAAATTTAGCATAGTAGGTTTATTAGTAAGGGTTTAAATATTCAACGAAAGAGACAGGAAATACAAGACACCATAAACTCAGCTAGAAATCAAAAACCGAAGCCTGGTCATACAATCGCCGGCTCCGGCTCTCCATTTCTAACGAAATAAGCCCTAAAAAACAGTACGGACAAGAGATTTAGAGAGAGAAAGATTAGCAGATTAAATTTAAGTTACCTGTGGAAGTGATGATTATAATTATATAAATTGTTTAATGGATAATGTTGACAGATCTTGTCAGGATTCTAAGGAGATAGAATCATAGATCTTAGGACGAATCGCCGGAAATGCTGTTTCGCCGGAACACTCTCCGAGTTAAGCGAGAGTGTGTTGTGTGTGAGAGAGGAGAAAAAGCATGTGGAGAGTTTGAAAATGGCGAAAGTTGGGCGGATTAATTAGGAAGATGAGGGATACTTTTGGAAATTGCTGGTGGGCCCAACACTTTGCTATTCTACGCGGATACGTATTTTCGATATCCATCATCCATACATGCTGATTACGTTTTTTTCATATCTGAATAAAAGAATATAAGATATTTTCTTTTATTACTTTTGCTAAATTTACAATTGCTATTTTGTATAAGTGTTGGAAAAAATATTTAATGTTACACTAACAAATATTAAAATTATGAGTAGTTTTACTTGTTTATTTATTTAAATAGTTTATCAGAGCAATAATTGTCTCTTAATTAGTTATATGAATATTTTGTAAGTAAAATGTTGATTTAAGAAATACGGTTTTGTGATGAATGAACCAATGTATTGACATTTTCATTGTTTTGGTTTTTAAATGTTATTAGGCTTACAAGCAGGGGCGGACCCATGGCTTAGCCAGAGGGGTCAACTGCCACCGGTCATTTTTACGTGCGTAGTGTAAATTTTGATTTTTTTGAGGCGATTCTTTTATTTCGTAATGTAAATTTCGATTTTTTCGAACTAGTGCTACCACTCATTTCACTGATGCCACCGCTCATTTGAGATTTTGGGTCCGCCACTGCTTACAAGTTTAGACACGTACTTGAAGTAAATAGGTTTTGTATGACAAACATATATTTAATAAGAAAACCAAAGCAAATTGTTATGACATGTTACAGAACTAAAATAGTGACAACTAAAATTAACACCTATTCTATCAGAAAGAGGAACTTGAGCTTAAGGCAACAATACTATCATCTATTAGGATATTAGATATAAGGCAACAAAAAAATACGGACACAATTATTACATAGTTGGGTTGAAATTTTGATCAGCATAATCCATGATCGTAGTTATAAGAAGTTTCTATTATTGATTTTGTTTGAATACATTCGCAATTACATTGTAGAAATATTAATATATTGAGAGGTTGTCGGTAATTACTAGTTTCCGGTGGTGATATTACGGAATTCGTTGAGATTAAAAGTTCTTACGATAATCAGAGTGGTGTAACGTGTTAATAGTGGTATAGAGATGTGTTCAATAAAGTTTACGTAAAAAACATAGTCCTAAAATTTCAAAATGTAATCACAGGTGATCAGTATACAATCACATATGATTTTGTAAAGCATCACGTGTGAATTACCAAAATACTCATCCGCCCAAAATTTTAAAATGCAATATAAATAATTGATACCATAGATCTAAATAATTAAATTAATCTATTATAACTATAACCTAAACATAAACTAAATTGGATATTCTTCTAATTATATATACATGTTTGAGAAAACAATCGAGCATCTTAATCAATATTAAATAATATGAAAAATAATTTTTTTACCATTTATGCGATACTCCAAAAACATCGTACCAAGGATAAATTAATTGTAATTTATAAAAAATAAATTAAAAACGTAACTTTCCTTTATTTATTAGAGGGGAAATCATCCGTAATGTTAACATTACGCAACTTAGGTGATGTTACACTCACAATCTACTTTAATGAATGGTAGTTTAGTCATTTCAGTATATACTTATTTAAATAATTTATGAGTGTAACATCACCTAAGTTAGGTGATATTAACATCACGGATGATTTTCCCTATTTATTATTGGGGAAAAGGAATTTGACAAATGTATGACAGAAAATTTTTAAATCCAGTCGCGGTCTCGCGGACAAAAGCAACAGGACCGTACCAGCAGATGGAAATACCCAAAAGGCCCCTGTCCATTTGAATATAGTAGGGAAGATAAAAATGAAAGAAAAAAAGAAATAATTAAAACAACGGGCAAAAAACGGATGAGAAAGCAATGTGGGGTTGTGGGCCCCCCACGCGTTTAAAAAATTCTTTTGTTTCCCACTTAAAGTATTTCTTTTTTTTTCCGGCAACTTTGCCGACCCGGCGGTATTTCTTTTATTATTATCATATAATAACAATAACAAACATTTTTTTATAATAATATCAAAGGTTATATGGTATCTATGGAAATTAATATGCGTCTTATGATATGAACAAAAACATGCTTAATATAAATAGATTAAAAGATAATTAATTAAAGATTATATATGTATATATGAGTATGAGAATGATAATATGATCTACGTGTCAAGTGTTAAATGAGGATAATTATGTCTTTTACACATATATAGCATACTTATTTTTATATTTTAACCATTTATGGTATTTTTGCATTTTTCCCCAAGTACAATAATAATCGTTACAAAATACTTATTAATACTTTAAATGAAAACTAAAATAAGCGATCTAAGAAAACCCTACGTTTTTCTACAATCATGCCCATTCCTTACTTCAAATTTAATTTCAATTGTATTATTTTATTTTAATAATTAGTTATTTATAACTTTATAAGTATAATTAGTCTATAACCCAAACATTTATAGTCATACTGAAATCTATATCATTTTTTCATTTTTATATAAAACGTAAAAAAATAAAAATCATAATATCTACTACTTACAAGTTACAAAACTAAACCTCTCCAGACCTAAAGGAATCATAATTATAACATACTCGTTACCTATTTTACGAGTAACATGACAAAACCACTACATATATTCTTTTCATTATTATGGAAATAGAATATTGTCACTACAACAAACCATAACATATATAAAAACATCTGTAATCATCACTTTTATTAATATTATCAATAACTATCACGTCAGAATCATTTATTTATAACTAACCACTCGTAGTCATAACATATATAACTTTATAAGCTCCTCAAGCAACCACTATGCATGCTCTAAGTAAACTTAATCGTAAACGATTAACTATATGATCTTTGATTTACCTTCTAAAGTATAGCTTTCCTTAACACCTTTTTTTTTAATCTTTATATACAAAAGGATGGAGAACTGCCGAATTAACGGAGCGACTGATGGAGGGATAGAGGAAGAATATCCGGGATATCCACGTGTCATAAGAGAATGTTTCTGTTTTTTAAGGAAATATTAGAGTTAATAACAAAGTTGTTATCGAGCAAGTGTGAATTTAATTTTTCATTTAACCAAGATTTTACTATATGATTATTCAAATTTCAAAGGTTGATTGATATATAGTATCTTGTTTAAAAAATTATATTTTTTTAAGTAGAATATGTTCACTAAACCTACTACCATATCTACATATTAAATTTAAGATTTTGAATATAATCATAAAAAGGGGTAGATACAGGATTTTTATTAATTGGTTTTACTATATGACGAAAAATAAAATGGATGTTGTTCGGGTTTTTTCTCATGTTTCTAGTTAGTCGGGTCGGATTAACAAGGTTTCAGCTAGGGATGGCAATGATCATCCGATCCGATGATCATCCACCCGATCCGATCCATCAGTGGTGGATATGAACGAAGTTAAATGGGTGAATATTGGATGTGGAGCGGATATGGATGACGATTATCCATCCATGGATGAATCCATTAACCCGGAATTAAAATTTTCTAAGTTAACTTTATATATGATTAAGTTTGTAAATGTATATATTTACTATATTTTCAACATTTATATAGATATAATACTGAATATATATATATATTCAAATTATAATATTATATAATTATAAAGTATGCTTTTCGCTTTGCTTGTAGTTATATTATGTTATATTTTGATTTGTATTTTTTAATAAAAAACTAGATATTTATGTCAACAAAAATAAAAAATTATATGTAAATGTATTATATTTTCTTTGAGAAAAAGATTTTTTTTGATATCCAATGGATATCCATTTATCCGTTTAATCCGATAGATATGGATATGGACGGATGAAATGATTTTAAGTGGATATGGATATGGATGATGAAAAATTAAATGGATATGGATGTGGATATGACATAATCCGATCCATTGTCATCCTAGTTTCAGCTGTTGTTATGGTAATTTAGGGCCAAAATTTAAAAAAAAAACACAACTTATATGAAGTCATGTTAACTAAAATGTTATTTTTAAGGTAAACTAAAGTATTTTAAAGGTATAAATTGAATTTTTTTTTGGAAAAGCAACAATTTTATTAAAAAGATTCTCTAGGTGTAAATTAAATATTAAACTATATCTTATCATTTTTTTAATTAAATTTTTTTTGTTGGCATCAAAAAATCACTGGTAGCACCCTATAATCTGCTGGTGACACGGGCTCAAAATGTTGAAATTTACACTACGTCTATAAAATTGACTGGTGTCATGTGCCACCACCGACTAACACTAAGATCCACCTGTTGATCATAAACACAAGATATCGTTGAGCCAAACGCTATTTGGTTACATAATTGATCCATTTCTTTAATGATATTAATCCGTCACTACATAATTTAGTCATGTGTTCACGTATATGAGAGTTCTATATTAGATGTTCGTATGATACACCACTTATTCTGAAAAATAGTAAATAGTAAACTTTAATAGTAAGATATCAAATAATGACAAAACGTAAAAAAAAAATTAAAATGATGATAAATAGTAAGAATCACCGGCAGCCTTTAGAACAAGTAAGATGAATGTTGTTAGCACTCGTCCTTTGAGAATTTGAAATCTTTTTCATTTTCTTTCATCCACCTCGTTATCCTTAGATCTTGAGGCAAAACAAAATTTAGCAAAGCTGTAGAGGGCTAACCTTCTCTTTACGAAGATTGTGCATATGAATTTTATTCTTGATAAGAAAACCATAATAAATCCTTATAACTTATATACCATCTTCTAAAAGGTGTTGTTAATGATACCACATCTCTGTCATATATACTAATACACAAATGTTATCTTAAAAATCATACACTCACACACATCATAAACTATGGAATCTAGCAAGAAATCTGTATATATCATTATTGCTTTGATGATTCATCAATGATAAAAGACTCATTTTATTCCCAAGGAATACAATTTTAGACATGTAAGTGATTAGCGTTCCAAGTTGAAATTCGAGCAATGACTCTTTTTATATTCGTTTATTGCTCTGAGGGTTCATCGATGACAAAAACATTAGAGAAAATGTACATTAAAATTTTATAATTATACAACTTAATTGTACCAATAAATCATGAGTCGCTAAGCATTTCTTTATAACCTTATACTTTATAATAATTATCATTGTAATAATAGTTATCATTGTAATAAGAGTTTTTCGTCAATCTAAAAAAAACTCTTTGTATTATGAATAAAGTGAATTTGAGTATAAGGTATAAAAATAAAGATTGTATTTGAAATAATATAGCAAATCTAACTAAAACGGAATGTCGTATTTTTGAATTCTGTCACTCAGTCATTGTTATGACAGTTCATAAGAAGTCGAACAAGTTCAATGTGATTTAATTGATACATTTATTGAGTCAAAAATTTCATATTATTTAATTAATTTATCGAAATGAAGGTTCAAAAGTAGGAATGGGTTTGTTTTGGCAACCTGAGTTCGCTTAAACGTGTTGGACTCGTGTTCCTTACTGTCACTTGAATTGAAAGTGCGCGAGGTACGTTACGTTCCCATTTTGGGGTCAAAAGACCAACTTAGGGGCGGAGTCATTCAATCTATGGTTAACTTCCCAAAAAAAAACATGAAAACATTATTTTAAAGTTGCTGTGTTTAAATATAAAAAAGCGGATTTTTATTTATTTGATCCACACAAGTTATATAATCAAGGAATGAAATTAAAAAAAAAGATTAGTACATTACACATGTCAATTGTTGGGTAGAAAATAATTTTTTTTCTAACCAGAGTGTTGTTAATACACCTTCTCTAGACTCTATTTTCTCACATATTACGGTTTTCGAGACATGTCAACTCGGTGTTATACGCTCACATTATATTAAAAATGTAATCATCTTATATCCTAAGAGGATGTGAGATAATCCTAACCCTTCTAAATGTTGTGCTACCGATTCAATAAAAAAAATTAGAGTGGAGCAATTTTTATGTTAATAACTGTATTCTTAGACTAAAATCTTTGATTTAACAAATTTGGATATATTTAAAACTTTCATCTGTTAACATTATAAAAGTCGTTTAATAGGATTATAACGAGAGTAGTAGTAGTCCAAAAAACTAGTAACATTCAGAACAATATACCAAAACATAATAACCCCAAACCATGACGAAGGAACGTACATGCATATGTGAAGTAAAGATCAAGAGGGAGTGTTTATACCAATTCGTAATTTTAGTTAAACCAGAAGGGTCAAAAATGCAAATTACTACCTATTTTAATTTTTTTTAAGTATTGAATTAGCGCACCTCCAAAATTTTACAGATTCCTATCAAAACACAATTCAAAATCATAAGAAATGAACATAATTGATACATAGTGTGGTTGGCAACGGATGACTGGATGACTGCGATGAGCGATAGATATAATAGTAACATAGTGTTATGGAAAACAAAGAAAAACGTTTGAGAAAGGCCAACAAATTAGCCACACAAAAAAAGTCTGAAAACTAATGTTTTGATGAGAAATGTTCAATATAGTCCATACTTATTGCATAGTCTCAAGGGACTAACCTTGGCCTTTGGATCAGCTCCATCAATGGTCCAGATCGAAATTTAAAAATTTGGGCGGAGTAGCATTTTCGTAATTAACATGTAAAGATTTTACCATCATATGTGATTATATACTGAATCACATGTGATTTTATATTGAATCACATGTGATTAAATATCAAAATTTAGTAGTATGTTTTTTATATGGACTATATTTCCCAACTTCTAATTCTAAAGCAAAAAATAAAAATTCTGTTTTTCATAAATATATTCTAATTTTGCCTTAAAAAAGTTCTCTGGAAAACACCTATACTTTTAGCTTTGTCATTTGTACAACAAAACATACTATAAAAGTCTTACATGTGATTCAAACAAATCCCTTTGGGAAATAAATTTTATCAGACCCATTTGTCCTTTGCAATAGGATCTTAGGTGATACAATTTAGAGATGATTATGATCTCTAAAAAGGGAATCATCTTACATTTGACTCCTAATAAAGATGATATAACTATATTAAAAACAACTTTTGGCACATGCTAATGCTACACCAGCACTCACTAATTATATTTCTTTCTCCTTTTACCTTAAAAGCATCATTTTCCATCTTTTCTTTTACCTCCTTTTCTTAAAATATGTGTTTATATTACATATATATTATTTGTGTCAACAACAGCTTAATTTATGGTTCCAAAACAAACTGCAGATTTGAATTTCATATATTTAGGCCAACAGTTGCAAGTTACAACATGTGTTTGCTGAAGATGTATATGCTGTTTACATATTTACTATACATCTTACCCGAAACCATTGGTTTGTGATGGGATCGCCACTTGATGCAATCCATATTGGCTTAGATCCACCCCTACATTTGAATAGGCAAGATTATACAATACTGTGATGACATACTAGAGAATCAGTTCAGTTCATATATAAAGATGATTATGACCTGCTTGAGCCGTTCTTCCGTCTCATAGAAAAGAGGAAGTGTTGCCAACATATGACTCTCTGACAAGCAACTATGACCATGGTTGTTAGAAGGCCTAAATAACATGTTATCAAAAACCATGTGTGAAAAGGAAATGCAGATGATGCAGTTTGGAATTCACATGGACACATGGTGTTAATAGGTTACACCAAAGCTGCTTATCCACACACAATATTTACGAATAAAGACAAAGGATCCAGCATACAACCCAGACTAATTATCCGATAAGCAAGGAACAGAAATGGTCAAGTCAGAAGGCATAAAAGTTAAACTAAATTAGAAGATGAAAAATCAGAGACTTACATCTACAAGAACATGTAAGATTGAAAACAGCCATATAATACTTATTTTTAATATCAATAAAATGTAGCCATGCGCGGAATTAAAACACTATTGATTGATTGCGTAATCCACCTCATGCATATAGAATTAAGCATCAAATCTGCCAATATATGTTGAAGTACTGAACCTTTTGTAGGGTATATGGCAGACACCCCCCCATATATATATATGATCACATAATATATATACAAATATACTCGAATATGTAAAACACTAGTATTTCCGTCGTTCAACCCATCGGTCTATGTACTATTTATGGCTACTGAATTCTATGAAGAAGACACAAACTAAAGGACGAATATAATTTTGAACGAACATAAATTAACTAGTTGAAAGGTTCTGGAATAGCCTCATGATATGGCGAGAATTTAAATGGCTCATGCAACTCAATTATAACATTCCGAGAAGAAACCAAACGATTAAGCTAACTAGGTATATATTAAAAAAGAAAAAAGAAATGATGGTCATCAACAGTTTTTCTTTTGTTCTCTTCTAGACAAAATTTATCCATACCGCCGACCATATATGGTTCGTATGTCCTCTGGATGTACGTCCATCTTGTGGTTTTATTTTTTAACATTCCAATCAAGTGACCGAATAAGGTCAAAATTGTTTTTTTTTATTTTCCATGTTAGAATAATTTCTTTTATATCCTTTTAAAACTTATAAATTACTTATATATATACTTTTTTTAAAATTTTATATCACTTTTTTCTGTCAAACTTTTAAATTACTTACCTATGTCCAGTTACCTATTTTAATATTTATTAAATCATTTAAACATCAATAATCTTTATCATCAAGTTTAACAATTTATAGATTTACTATATTACTCTTTATTCTCTACACCTAAAATAAAAAAACCTAATCCTAGATTGAACATAATTTTAGAGCGCCACCGTCGACCTAACTTTTGATCGGTGTGGTAGCGAAATTCCAAGAATGTGGTATACAAAATATTTACGTTGATAATATGAAATTACGAGTACGTCCTTCGGTTTAGGGTATTGACAAACTGGGATTAAGTGGAACCATCTTTGACTTAGGCACCACCCTCGCCTTCTTACCCGCCATTGTCTACCGCCACGTTCTGGCGGCATTCTAGTGGCGCGTGAAACTACCAACCCCAGCAGAATCTCCCCCGAACTTCGATCTTTGTTTCAGCATATCAAACAATCCGAGTCTGAGCTTGCCTAAATTGAGTTTCAAACTTATCGGGAATTGTATGTTTTCGCTGCCGATAGGGAATTACTTCATTGATACGGCGGAGGATGTAAAATGTCTAGCATTGCAGCCAGTGATCACGACAGGTGGATTTTCTGGTGATCGGGAACCTAACGCAACAAGGGTTTTTGTTTGAATTCGATATCAGTATATCACAACTTGGGTTTTTTCAGCGGGCTCTGAAACCATGTTCAATTTAGAATTAGTTTTTTTAAATTTAGGTGTAGATAATACAAGGGTAATATAGTAAATTTATAAATAGTTAAACTTGATGATAAGGATTATTATATTTAAATAACTTAATAAATAGTAAAATAAGTAATTGGACATAGATAAGAGTTTTAAAAGTTTCAGATGATATAAAAGTAATTTAAAAGTTTAGAAGTATATATAAGTAATTTATAAGTTTTAAAAGGATATAGAAGAAATTCTCTCTTTTCTTTTTAGGAGGATGATACCCACAACTTTTAAGATTATTGATAAGAACAAAAAAGGTGATTTCACCTTTTAAAAATGATAATCACAACTCATTTCTTCATAATTAACTTTTTATGCATTTCACATTTGCCTTTTATATACTTTCTAACTTTTCATATATGAAACATGATTATCATTTTTTTAACTGAAAAATAATTTATTATATTTTTATCCATATCCCTTAGATATGTGTTTATCAAAATCCTTCTTTTTAATCGACTTATTAAACGATAATATATAAAAATTCACTAATTCATTAATCATCTTTCTTCATATTATCTCTTGATTTTGACACATATATTAATCTTATGAGTAGCAGCTTAAGTATAATTACAAAATA
Organism: Pulicaria dysenterica; assembly: GCA_947179395.2. Lineage (NCBI taxonomy): Eukaryota > Viridiplantae > Streptophyta > Magnoliopsida > Asterales > Asteraceae > Pulicaria > Pulicaria dysenterica. The sequence continues at coordinate 108,905,365 of OX359290.1, read as the reverse complement.
AGAGGATATATAATCTCTCTTTTTAATATATGAAAAATTGTCATTTTTCTAGTTTTACCAACTTTTTATTTTTATTTTTACTAATTATACAAAAAAAACATATACAAATCTTTTATAATAAATGCAATATATATATATATATATATATATATATATAAATATGTTTTGACCCAAATCCATTACCTAACCTAAGTTAGGTTTTATTGTGATATAAGAGTTATAGCATGTATTAGAAAGCATGGTGTGTCATAAGTCTTGATCAGCAACAAAGTTAAGTTCTAAGATATTTAGTAGGCATTCACTCACATACATGAAAGACAAACCTACGCATACTTAATATTTTCCATAGTATGCGATTGCCTAATATTTTTATCATGGTACGTTAGGTGAACTTTCTTTTAATCCAACAACCATATAGCTTCATATATACAAATTATATATTGACGCTAACCTAACTTAAGAGAAAGTGATTTATGAGGATCACTAGCCGGTTTTTGGGTTTACAAATCAAGTCAATATCATACCTCACCGCTTTAATGTTGAGTGATACGAATCAACAACGTTTAACGAGTTTGATATATCACGAGTTTCTTTGAGTAATTAACGCGTTAAGCCATCATTTATTTCAAAGAGTACCTAGAAAGTATTGATAACACGATTTTCATAAAGTACAACACTCGTGTTTGTTGATTAGGGTTTTGCCAATCTCAATACACATAATAGTGAAGTGCTTAAGATTTTCCTTTTTAACGTTAAAGAATATACTTTATCCAACATAGCAATGTAATTGATAACAATTTACGATAAAGGAAACGTTAGGAGTTTGTTTGTCATGTAAAATAGTAGATGTTAATTTATATAAACATGCATTCCCATGTTGACAAAAATCAAGAAGGTAAACTAATATACGTCAATAAAGGATAAACCTAACTTTTAGGTTGACATAGAAGCGAGTGTCAACCTCCCAATAATGGAAGGCAAGAGATAGAGTTTAAACATATTCATATGGGCAAGTTGTAAAAAAACCAATGCCACAAAACTTAACATATATCAAGTTTTTTTCATGATCACAGAACACCTCATAAAATTTATCTACGCCTTTTGACACCCCTGGGTAATAAAAACACAAGAAGGAAGGCAATACCCATTTTCCTTTAATTTCATACACCCCCATTCAAAAAATAGCGAAGTCAATAAGCAAAAAGAAATAGGAAAAAGTAACCTTAGGAATCAAGATCAATGACAAATAAGTCTGACCATACATTTCATGATCCTCTTGTGGCTCATTAACAGAATAACACACTTCACGATCCTGTTGCGTGTCATTAACACACTTAAAATAACTGGCTAAATAGGTCTCTAATCAAGTGTATTCTCAAGTTTATCTGATTACAACATTATATATACACACAGTATAATAGGAATGAAGCACGTGTAATAAGTGTTTTATACTCACAAACACTTGTATTATATTTAAACGATTAATATATCACTCATTGAAACTATCTACAAGTATAGAAGCAGAAAGGAGATAAAAAAAAAAAGATCAACCCTACTAACCCACCTTGTTTATCTATTCAAATCAAAACTATAAGTTCATGTGAAATAAATGGATTCAGAATCACCACGCCAAACTATGAGTACATGGTAATTTCAGAATCACAATTTCAGTTCGGCATCACCTCAAACAGAGGAGGTTTCGCTCTACGATTTTGGGATTTATGAGAACTGGAGAACACCCATACATCAGATATGTACTTCACCCGTTTGACCCGTTATTGGCTTTCTTGTTTATTTTCCCACCCGAATGGACCTGTTGATGTTTTATAGCGCAACTTGAACAAAAAATTAATTTTAAAATCAGAGATGGACCCATTCTTTATAACTTGGGCCATTATTGCCGGTACTTGGTTATTCAAGATTTAGGATAACATTTAAAACTTTTGTAAAAGAGCAGCCCTGAGATAGAAGTTTTTTCTTTAGCAAATTATAATGGTTGAATGCTATATGTCTAGAGTATCATGTAGCAAGAACAGAGAGATATTCAGCTACTCCAAACTAAAATCAAAATTTCAATCATATGATATTTGACGTAATAGACTGGGGATATAAGTTATCCAAGGAAGTTCATGATCACTAAATGCAATACCAAATTGCACAAAACAAAATCTGCAAAAGCACGCTCGGGAGGTAGATCCTGAAAAGTGAAAACAATTTGATAAAGTAAATGTTAAGCTTAAAGAGATGGCAAATAAAGGTATTGATCATAGGCGAAACATGGGCATAAAGAAAAGAACTTCAGGATTCCGTTTTTTAATATCAGAAACAATAGATACATAAATAAGACAACCCAAAGCTTTTGGGTTCAGTATACACAAGAGGCAAATGACCAGAGGAGGCAAGTTTTGACACATTCATAAGTAAATGGGTCTATCCGAACTATAATTTTTCTCGAACGGGACAAACATGTAAAAAATAGAGAAAATGAAGAAACAGTGGCTAGAAGAAAATGAAAGTTGCCCAAAGCGCTATAGTGTACTTTTACTGAATAAAAATTCTAAGATAACTTTTTTCAAAAAGTTATGCAAGACATATAGTATAGATTTCGTGATAATGCTTGCTATGCTGACTATTGGCATAAAAGGGGGAACAAACTTAATTTATATGGACAGAGCTTTTCGGGGAATTTTTTTCATATGGACAGAAAAATGTTTTGGGCCAGTCCATCCTGTTTCAACCTGTAGCAACTAGCAAGATTCAAGAAGTTGCCCATTTGACCAGCTACTCACCCGCCTGGCCCACCAAATTGGTCATCTCTAATAACGATGTGATCTGGATCAGAATGATTGAAAGTACATAGCCAGAAAGGAAAAGAAGGTACCTTGAATTCCTTGTTTTCTTTGTTTACTTGGATACGAAGACAAACTGCAACCAAAACGATAAACAAATATTCTTATAGCACATGGTAACCTTAATTGAAACTAAACATGTCCAACATAATGTTGAAAAGCTTACCAGCAAGGACGGCTGTCCCAACACATGAAAGCACGCCAGAAAGAAAGGAATTGAATGGAAAGGAGCCAACCAAGGCCATGTAACCCACCTAGTTATAAAAGAAAACATGTGCAACCGCTCACAAGACTTAACATTATATAAGCAACTAAACTTAAATCGAAGGAGGTTGATAGTTTCTTCATTTGTTCTCTATCAGTTCGACTAGTCAAGCATAATAAGAACGATGATTTTTGTGCCATGGACTAGCTGGCAAAGAGTGCAAACTGCCAAAACACCCAGACATTAAAATATATATTCGCTTCACAACAATCTTTTAATATTTATCAATTTAATTAAATAATTATGGCTACTCGTGTGTTGACACGGGCATCTAAACTAGTTAGTTAACAAAGGAATAGCACTTGACATTACTATTACCTTCTTAGTTCATTATTTTCTGACCAAGTTGGTATTCAGGACCAAATAGTAGGTCAGTGCACATGATCACTGAAGTCACTAGTCCAAATTACTTAATTCACATCAGGCAAGATTTTTTGATATTATTGGATGAATCTCCTAAAAACAATGGCATTTCTGTGTTTCTTTTAGACAAGTTTACCCACTCATCTTGTTACAACCTTCCATTATACACTATATGTGGAACTAATAAACCTAGTTATGCGTCTGTAATAAAATGACAAAGATGGCATGTACAGGTGACTTAGAAGTCAGACCTATGTTCCAGACACAAGACACTAAAATTCTTTTGTTTGCTATGTGGTAAAACGGCATGGCGGCCGGCAGGATGCCCAAAAAGAAAAAGGAAACCGGAGAGACTGCTTGCATATTACCAAGCTCCCAGATTCACATGCTAACTCAAAACAATAAGACAACTAATTAACATCAAACTCGATTGTGGAAACCCCAGATTTCCTTTACAACACAAAACAAATTGAAGTTCGAAAATCCTTATATCAATCACATTTCTAAATAGTTTTCAATTTAACAAGTATTAAAGTAAACCCTAAAAAAACATTAAACGGTAAGTCAAACAACATTTTGAGGTTGTGAATACGATTCGGCGGAAACAGAACAAAAAGATAAATTTGAAAAGATCTATTAAATAAAGAATACCTGAACCAAAGCAGTAACGACAGCAAACACCACGTACAGATCTATGATCTGGAATTGGCTTTTAGATGGTTAGGGCATGAAAGAAAACACACAATTTTATGGAATTAGATAAATGGATAAAAGGTAAACCTTGAGATTAGTAGGGGTAGAGGAATAAGCAGAACGCAGAGATTGAAAAAGAGCTTGCGCATCATCTTTCGTCGTCACCGTCGACTTCCCCATTTTCCTGTGTTCAGGTACTCGAATCTCGCTCAACAATCCACGATCACAAATAATGAACACTCAAAAGGAAGTCAACATTATTACCACTCTTTGTTTTGATTATTTTAAGCGATAAATAAAAAATACATCGGCCTATTAGCTCAGTTGGTTAGAGCGTCGTGCTAATAACGCGAAGGTCGCAGGTTCGAGACCTGCATGGGCCAATTTGTTTTTCTTTTTCTAATTTTTGTTTTAGCTTTTGTAAATTAATCCTTCTATATATTTTTTTAAGTTTTGCAACTTTTTCCCTTAGCCTTTGCAGTTATTTCTATACACCGTCTTGGTCTTATAAACTTTTTGGAGGAGTTTGGAGGGAGAGGAAATCATTTCCTTTTTTTTCTTTTCATTCGCAACTTAAACTCAAGAATAGGCAGTTAGTCTCTAATTTCTATAAGTATATAATATGTTTTGTCACAAACGCTTGCTGATAATTTTATTCTTTGATAAAATATTATTTTTCGTCCTTTGCTTTTTAAAATCAATTTAACAATCATTGTGGTTTATATTTATTTACAGATTTGGTCATTTACATCAATTGTTGTTATCTTTTCGGTTAAAGACCACTCACGTGCTCCTCACGTACAAGGCACATGAGGGTGTTTTGATCATTTTACTCCAATCCTTGATACCAAACATATAATGGAAGTAACATATTAGAATCTAAATCACTAATTCTTCCGATTTAAAAAGCTAATATACAAATAACATGATTTAAAAAAATCTACAAATGAAGAAATAGAAACTTAAACCTATATCAAGTTTTTTATTCAAATTGTTTAATACCCCCAAACAAGTAAAAATCCTAAAATTTAGACAAATCAAAACTCTAATTAGAGGGTGTCGTTGACCGGAGAAAATTGAAGGGTCGGAATAAAGAGTCCGCATACATTATGAAAGCACTTTGCCTTTAATCAATCGAGATGATAAATAAAAACACAATCTAAGATGATGAACATAAAACACAATCTAAGATGACGAACAAAATAACATAAACACAACAAAACCCTAGTCAATCCATGAAAATAAAGGGGGTGGATAGAGAGAGAAAGAGGTTGTAGTAAATGGTGGCGGTGGTGTGATTGACACGGTGGTTGTGAATCCAATGGTAGTTATGAATCCCAAAGCGCCGATGGTGGTTGGTAAAGAAAGTCAAGGGCATAAATAGGGGAGATGGTTAGAGATAGGTGGTGCGATTCATATGGTGGCGATGGTGCGATATTGATGGCGGCGACATTGCGATTTATATGGTGCAATTCTGATGGCAATGGCGGGTGGTACAGTTCAGATGGCAGTGTCGGGTGGTATAGTTCTATAAGCCATATTTCGGAGTTCTAAGGGATGTGGAGATTGGATCTTGATGATTTTAAATTGGTTGGTGAAGATTTGAAGCTTGCATCATAATCTACAAGTGTTTAGCAATTACAATCATGTTTAGCCTACTTTCTATGTAATTCTACTGTTGTAATCTAAGAATTATGGGCTAAGGCTTTGTAATATCTACTTATACTTGATGAACCTTTCCCTTTTAGTTTGATATCAATGATTTGATTGATATGGATTCAAACAATGTTTAGTTTTTTCAAATATCATTGCATGTTAAATTTTCTGACTTTATTACATATTGCTAAGTATTCAAATATTTGATGACCATTATATGTTTGCTTTAATCACGAGTTGCTATGACCATTACTATTCATGATTGGTGATTGATCAAATCCTAAGGTTATGTTATAATAAATTAAACTTTAATGTGGTTACAATTGCATGCTATGACCATTCAATGTTAACTGATTGATTTTGTGACCCATACAAATCAATAGATTAAGTCTATAATAACACAAATAAACTTGACTAGTTATACAAATCAATAGATTAAGTCTATCATAAACTTTAAAATGACAAATTACACTACATGTCCCTATGGTTGTTTTTTTGTACGTGACTAGTCCGTTAGTCTAAATTCGATTAACAGCAAAAGGTAATTGTCTTGTAGTGTATGTATAAAGTTGTCATTTCCACTCTTAAACCCATTTTCACACAATGTTCTTCTTCTTCCTCCTCATTTGACCCCCTTTTTCTTCTTCACAGCTTCACTTCTAGAGAGAGAGAGAGAGAGAGAGACATGAATGGGGTAAATCCGCCTAAGAATTCCGATGGTGCTGTTGCCAGTGGCTAGGCGGAGGTGATCCGTACGAACCGGACTTGGAAATGCATCAACGTAAGTTTACTTCGTTTCAAGTTTCGATTGAGTATGTGATGGCTGCGATTCACGAGCTGAGGTGTTGTTAAGATGATTAATTCGAGTTTAGCGGTTTGTTTACACCGATTGGCTAGTTGTTTCGATCGTTAGATTATTATTGTGAAATCAATGCTTTTACGACTTTATTTAGCGTTTATGTTGTAGGTAATTGGAATTTAGGAAATAGACTTCAGTTTTAAAAAAATAATTGTGCTGGTAAAGTAATATATTATGCCACAAAAGGTACTTCATTCAAGGAAAACAATAGTTCACCATTTGTGCTTGTAGCTAATATTAATGGAGGTCACGATATGGCAGGAAGATATGAAAATGGAAAAAAATAATTCAAGATTATTGCACTCTAATTCCTTCACCTTCATGTGTGTGTGTTTTAATATAGCTATAGAAAGGTTTAAAAGGAAAACGAGGGCAAAGGTAAAGAAGAAAGAAGAAGATTGTTTGAAAATTAATATAAGAGTGGAAATAATAAAAATATCGTTACACTAAAAGGTAACACACTTTTTTTTAACAAATATTAGACTAAATGACCAAAGTAACAAAAAACCAATCATAAAAACATATAGTGTAAATCTAATTTTAAAGAACTATACGTCATATCATTAAGAGTAAATTATAAAAATTGTCCTTGTGGTTTGCAAAAAGTAACACTTTTGGTCCTTTATAATCAAAAAGTACAGAAATCGTCCCTGTGGTTGACATTTTGTAACACTTTTGGTCATTTAATTAAACGTCCGTTAACTATTCTGTTAAGGGTCCTCATGTGTCTTGCACACGAGGGTATATTTGTCATTTTACACATTATCCAGGTTACCAAACAAAGGCAAACAACTTTTTAGTCACCCCTAACACATATTCATCTCTTTCACACACTCTCTCTCACTCACTCTCTCTCTGCCTATCACCGCCACCCACAGCCGCTACCATCATCATCGTCCACTTCTTCACCGCCACATTCTCAATCGATTTGCACTTCCATCGTCACCACTGTAGAACCGCCACCCACGTCACTGCCACCATACGCCACCACCACCATCAATAAAGAATTACAAACCCACCTTGGATTTGCTCGAAAACCCTAGATCTGCCCGATTGAGAACACCCTAGATCTGCTCTAAACGGGAACCGCCTTGCACACGCCGCCACCGATCTGAACCACGATCTTGTCGGATCTAGGGTTTTCTCCAACCAACACCTTCGTTCACAACCACCACGTCACTGCCGCCATCATCGGAAGTAAGATCTAGGGTTTTCTCCAACCACACCGTAGACTAACAAGAAACAAGAAACTCGATCATCACCTCTCGTCGGACCTGAACAACCATCACCGTAACAGATCTAAAGCACAAACCCTAGCTTTCTGGGTTTTTGTTTATCACCGCCGCCATCTTCTTCTACTCTTTCTTTTCTTTTATTTGCGTGCAAGCATGTTCAAATGTGTGTGTTTGTGTTTGGGGTTTTGGTTGATTCTTGTTTAGAACAATTAAGGGTTTCATTACATAGATTTTTGTTTTTGGATTTTTTATTGTAGTGGTTAATGGTGGTAGAGGTCTACGGTGGTTAATGGTGGTAGAGGTCTATGGTGGTTAGAAATGGGTGGGTAGACCAGAGGCGGATCTTATAGGTTGCACGGGGTACCCCAGGCAACTCCTCAAATTTCTCCGAGTAGTATTAATTTTTTCTAAAACTTTTTTTTTCTTATAGGAGTGATACCCCTAACGAAAAATTTATGCAACTAATACTCTTTGTGCAACCTCTAATATTTTTTTCTGGGTCCGCCTCTGGGGTAGACGGTAGTTAGAGTTTTGAGGGGTGGTGGACGGTGGTTAGAAATGGGTGGTAGAGGTCTACGGTGATCAAAATGTCAGACCAAGTTGATTCATATATCAACTTGAAATTTTTTTATTATCATCTCAGATTTAATCTGAGATTTGGTTGCAATTTTTTGTTTATCATCTCAAATAAATTTCCGGTGATGGTGGTAGTTCGATGGTGGCGGTGGTCTGTGTATGAGGGGGACGGTTGTGAGAGATGATAGTGATGAAGTATATGTTTGGAAACAAGGATTAGAAGGTAAAAAGACCAAAATACCCTTATGTGCAAGGCATATGAGGGGGCTCTTAACGGAAAAGTAAACGGACGTTTGTATAAAAGACTAAATGTGTTACAAATTGTCAACCACAAGGACTAAAGTGTTACAAAATATCAACCACATGGACGATTTCTGTATTTTTTGATTATAAAGAACCAAAAGTGTTACTTTTTACAAACCATAGGGACACTTTTTATAATTTACTCTATCATTAATTACTTTTTTTTTCTTTGCGAAAAGTAAACGTCAAGCCGTCCTAGACGTCGCCGTTTCACATATCTTCCTCAACTACCCCAAAATCAAAGTATCAAACGTCTTTTTTACCGGAACCCCAAATTACGACCTTGCCGTCGTTTGCTTTCTCTCTCCTCCGTTGCTTTTGCACCAAGCAAAACTCATTCAACAGTTTCACACACATAAAATCACATGAATTCCAAGTCAGCTTCTCTTTAACGTCGTTGTCTGGTGTTATTCGTGATATCCATCCCTAAATTCAACTTTCGCCTTTTATTTCTTCCGCAGAAACTACGACTTTGTTAAGAGCGGATCGATCGATTGATTGATTGATCGTGGCAATAAAATCGGATCCGTATCTGGTGGTTTATGCTTCATGCTGTATAGTTCTTTTGTTGGTAAGTTCTTTCAATCGAGTTGATGGTTTTCTTTCGGATTCGAGGGCATTAGTTCGGATCTATAGCAGATTGGTACTGAATTTTGTTTTTAATGTGGCGTTTGAGTGTTTTCCGGGATGGTCTGGTTTGATCCGTTTCTAAATACTTGTAGGTTTTATAGTATTACCCTTTACCAAATTTTTTTAGAATATCAAGATTAAATTTAATCTCCGGATTCCAAGATTATATTCGTTATACATCTATACGAGTTTTTGGCGGTGGCAGCAATCTAGAGCCTGAATTGAATGAGTTTTTTCTGCCAACGGGTTAGGAAGATAAAAAATTCCAGGGTTAGGAAGATAGAAAATTGTGAATTTAACGCATATTTTAGCCATTTTTTGTTTATTTTGTTTGTGTTGGCTATTTTACTTTGATTATGACACTATAATTTTTTATGTAGATTGTTTCTGAGTTTGATTAACATATGTGTGGCTTTAAGAAGTTTGATAGTATAAAATGATGATGTTAAGTACACCTCCATCCCTTGTGAAATCATTCACTTCTTCTCTAACACTCTTTTCCCAAAACACATTAGCTTTCTCAATATCTCTTTCCCGAGACAGTCACATACATACAGAACATCATTGGCGGTCCCAAAACTCGATCCCTCCATCGCAAACCAGTCAATCCCTCCCTCACTCTTTTTTCCCAAAACAGACTACCTCTCTATCTCTCTTCCTGAGAAGAATGAAAAGTGCAGGATGACATGTAAATATACTCCCAATTTTATATGACTGGCAGTTAAAATGAGATGAACTGGATTTATGCTGTGGATAATATGATTATAATCACTATGTTCTTTCTTAAAGATGACGACAGACAACTTGAAGATCTTCAATTCCTTGTATCCAAATCTGATTAATGTTTGGCATAGATATGGCCTTGTAAGTGGGATCTGTGTGGACTGGAGTTAACTTATAATTGGTGGTGCTTTTGATAGCAACAAAACTTTTCAGATTTTTAATGGTTGTAGAACAAGGAAATTTGCATGTGGGGGTAATATATTAAGATTCTTGATGGAAAAGATATGATGCTCTATAAAATATTGCTTATGTACAAGTTCTGATATATGTTTTGTTTCTTTATGTAGTACTTGTTAGAGCTGTAATTACTTGATGATAGGATTAAAAATTTGTCGACCTCAAGCGATGGAAGGGAAATGGTCACATCATGCAAAATTGAAGCCGGTTTTTAAAAATGGTATGTTCATTTTCATACGCTTTAGCATGGTTTTTGTATTGTACTCTGCTCAAGCTAATGGATTCTTTCTTCCACCTTTTTGTTATAGTAATGTTTTTAAAATCGCTATTGCCTTCAGTTTGGTGTCCATCTGTTAGATTCTTTTGTTAATTATAAGAAATCATTTGAAGCATTTGTTTCTGCATGATGAGAATATCTATTGCGAGTGATTGAGTCTTTGAAGATTAACTCTTGGTCTCTTGCTATGTGTATTTCCGAACTGACAATCTTTGACAAGCAGGATTACTTTCTGGATCATACAGATAATTCACATGTGATATTTAATTATTTATTATTTGATATATTGTTCTTTGCTGTGAGCTGTAGCATTTTTTAAACACGAAGATTGAATTCTTGTTTTCAGCTTGTTTGTTGTGTGATTGTTTTGATCATCATCATCATCACCATCTTCATCTTCATCTTCTTCTTCTTTTATTTTTTTTATTTAAGATTTACTCAATGATGCCTTTTTCATCCCACAAAGCTGTCCAACCTCCCCTTTTAATCAGTTTTTACTCTAAAAGATTTTTAACGCGAACATAGCATTAAAACAGTAAGTTATTTCGTACGTTCTTTACCTGGGAATTCTATACTAATACCCTTGTTACTATATTTTTCTATTGCAGCTTTTATTTTGATTTATTTTTATGATCGTAACATATTTCCATCTTTCCTTAATAGTAATGTTTCTCATGCATTGTTGAACCTTTATTCCTCTGCATTTATATCTTTGAGAAATGAAATCTACACATATGGTTCGCACATGCAGATGTGACAAGGTTGTAGAAATCGGTTGGCGGTATGTCGGCGGTCGACCACCGCCAAGCGATTAATCGGTCTTGGCGGCGATTAATCGGTTTCTCGGCGGAAACGATAAATTATAAAGGAATTTATCTAAAATCCTAACAAAATAAGTTAATAACCATAAAAACTAAAATGTTTAACAAGCCTTGAATAATTTATAATAGCATGTAACAATATTAATACGTAAAATATTATAGCAGCTATTATATTTATTTTATTAGTCATATATAAATTATTTTTAAAATAATTTATATATATTATTATTTATTGGTTTAATTTTAAAGATTAAACATACTAATTGGTTTAAAAATTAAAAAACTGCCTCTTTATTTACAAAAAGCATATTTGGGGATTGAATAATGCATTTATTATGGACCTTGGGAGTTGAGGTCTTTGGAGTAGGCAAGACATAGAAATCAAACCCAACACTCCCATAGCCATAAAGAGAAGGGGAGAGAGTGTTTTTTTGCAGATCTATCAATGGAGATAGACAGAGGTGAGGGAGATGAACCCTCCGTTGAAGAAACAAAAATCAAGCGACCTAGCCAGGTTTCTAAAGTCGATGACTCGGATGGAAGAAGAAAAGACGAAAAATCAAACATCGATCTCTGATCTTGAACAAAAGAAGTACCGTTTAACAACTATGCTTAAAAACCTTTTTTTAAATTTTGACTTTCGATGACCGCCGAGAACCGCCAAGGACCGCCGTTGACCGATGTTGACCACCAATGCCAAACTAGACCGCCAAGCAGATTTATCAGGCGGCAGACCACCGCTAACCGCCTAGGCGCCGATTAATCGGCCACCAAGGCCGCCATTTACAACACTGAGATGTGAGATGTGATGTATTGTAGAGGAAGCTATACATGCATACAATTAAAGCGTTGTCACATTTGTGTGCGGAAAACTGTCATGCTATTGGACAGACTGGGGGTAGAATCACATACAGACAAATAATAAGAATAATAAGAGGATTGAGGGAATTTGTCCGACATTTTATAATCAATAAGCTAAAATCAAGAAAGAAAACCTTAATTCAAGACTCCTTAAACAGTCTATTAATAGAAGTGTTATGAAAATGAAGAAAGAATTTTATTGATCTTGAATGAAATTGAAAAGGTAATATAAACTGAAGACTACTGCTGCTATTTATAATACATGGCAGCAAAACAGAAAAACTAACTAACGGAACAAAATTAATAAACTAACAGAATCTATCAGCTGACACATGCCTTTAATATCAGCTGACAACTTGAAGCTGACTTCCCACTTATCGCCTCAAGCTGACTACCTCAAGCTGACGGCCTCAAGCTGACTTATCAAGCTGACCGTTTTCAAGCTGACTAGCATATATGTATTAAAGACATCAGACTTTACAAATTCTCCACCTTGTCTTTAATACTACTAAAAGAATTACTACTTCCAGCTATCAATGTTTAGAAGATCTAAACAATGTCTAAACTTGTTCATTGACACTGGTTTAGTAAGTACATCAGCTGGATTGTCTTCCGTCTTCACTTTCAGCACTTTTATTCTTCTTTCTGAACGAATAAAATGATACCTCACATCTATGTGCTTTGTTCTTTCATGATGCACTTGATATTTGGCAAGACAAATAGCACTCATGCTATCACAAAACACAACAGCTTGATTTTGACTGAAACCAAGGTCTCCAAGTAAACCTTTCAGCCAAATCCCCTCTTTGGCAGCTTCAGTTAATGCCATATACTCAGCCTCAGTTGTAGACAACGCAACTGACGGCTGTAAGGTCGCTTTCCAGCTCACTACCGCCTCTCCAACAGTGAAAACATAACCTGTTAAAGACCTTCGAGAGTCCAGATCAGCTGCATAGTCTGAATCTGAATATCCAGCCACAAAACACTCTCTTTTTCCACCATAAATCAAACCCACATCAGCTGTACCTTTAAGATAACGAAAGATACGCTTAACAGCAACCCAATGCTCCTTTCTCGGACTAACCATGTAATGCGAAACAACACTCACAACATGCGCTATGTCGGGTCTAGTGCAAACCATCACACACATCAGGCTCCCAACCGCACTAGAATAAGGAACTTTGCTCATATATTCTACCTCAGCCTCCGTTTGAGGTGCCAAATCAGATGACAATCTGAAATTCGCTGATGAAGGTGTATTTAACGCCTTTGCTGAACTCATACCAAATCGAGAAAACACCTTCTGAATATAACTTTTCTGTGACAAGAAAAGTTTACCATTTACTCTATCTCGAACAATCTCCATACCGAGAATCTTTTGAGCAACACCTAAATCTTTCATATCAAACTCCGAATTAAGAAGAACTTTCAGCTTCTTAACTTCCTCCATATCACGAGCTGCGACTAACATATCATCCACATACAAGAGCAAATAAATGGATGACCCATCAGCTACTTTCTTGTGATAAATGCAACAATCATAAGGACTTCGATTAAAACCATTTTTCACCATAAAACTGTCAAATCGCTAGTACCATTGCCTTGGCGATTGCTTCAGCCCATAAAGTGATTTTTTCAGCTTACACACATACTCTTCTTTCCCTTGAGCAACAAACCCTTCCGGTTGACTCATATAAATCTCTTCTTCGAGATCCCCGTGTAAGAAAGCAGTTTTAACATCCAATTGTTCCAACTCCAGATTCTGCTGTGCAACCAAAGCTAACAGCACACGAATAGACGTATGACGCACCACCGGTGAAAATATCTCATTATAATCGATCCCTTGCTCTTGACTATAACCCCTAGCTACCAAACGAGCTTTAAATCTCACATTTTCAGCCCCTGGCAGCCCTGTTTTCCTCTTGAAAATCCATTTACAAGTCACCACCTTCCTACCTTGAGGCAACTTTACCAACTCCCAAGTTCTATTTCTGTGAAGTGACTCCATCTCTTCACCCATGGCTGCTATCCACACGTCAGCCTCTTTGGTTTTTAAAGCCTCTTTGTAACTTGCAGGTTCAGAAAATTCCATTTCTTCAGCAACTTGTAAAGCATAGGTCACTACTTCATCAAAACCACATCGAACAGGCCTATTAACTTGCCTCCTAGGCTTGTCTAAAGCTACTGATCGAAACTCTGATGGTTTCTGCATATTTTGTGTCTCGAAAGGTTCATTTTGTGATGAATTACTCAGCTGCCCAGCTGCATCACCAACAGGTTCAGCCCCATTTTCAACACTTTCATCTGAACTATCAACTTCATACTCCACCTGTTCAGAAACATCCTCCTGTTGGCCATTATTAGCAGCTGAAACAGATTGATTTTTCACTCCATGAAGCATAGAATCTTCATCAAAAATCACATCTCTGCTGAGAATAACTTTTCTTTCAGCTGGTGACCAAATTCAATAACCTTTCACACCATTACCGTAGCCCATGAACAGCCCTTTCTTCGATCTTGGTTCCAATTTTCCTTCACTAACATGATAGTAAGAAGGACATCCAAACACCCTTAGACCTGTATAATCTGCCGGCTGTCCCGACCAGATTTCAATTGGTGTTTTACACTCAATCGCCGTTGAGGGACTTCTATTAACCAAGTAACAAACGGTGTTCAATGCTTCTGCCCAAAAACTCCTATTCAGACCCGCATTTGACAGCAAACACCTAACCCGTTCCAGCAGTGTTCTATTCATACGTTCAGCCACCCCGTTTTGTTGTGGCGTATGTCGAACCGTATGGTGTCTCGCAATTCCTTCATCCTTGCAAAACTGGTCAAACTCCTTTGAACAGAACTCCAAACCATTATCTGTTCTTAAACGTTTAATCTTCTTTCCAACTTGATTTTCTATAAGAACTTTCCATTGCTTGAACTTCTCAAATGATTCACTCTTGTGTTTCATAACAAACACCCATGTCATCCTTGAGTAATCATCTATAATTGACAAGAAGTATCGAGCACCACCAAGCGAAGGTACTTGAGAAGGACCCCAACAATCAGCATGTAAATAGTCCAACGTTGACTTTGTTCTATGAACACCTTTGGAAAAACTCACCCTCCTTTGTTTTCCAAATATGCAATGTTCACAAAGGCCTAACTCAGCCACTTTATGACCTCCAAGAAGCCCCCTTTTGCTGAGAATTATCATACCTTTTTCGCTTACATGACCCAGCCTCATATGCCACAAATGAGTTAAATCTGACTCTGTTTTATCAGATTTTGAGGCTGTAGCAGCTGATCCAACAGCTATGTGTCCTTCTAAAATGTACAAGGTACTCCTCTTGATACCTTTCATGACCACCAACGCACCCTTGGTGATCTTGAGCACTCCACCTTCACCGCTGTACTTGAACCCTTAAGAGTCCAAAACTCCTAAAGAAATCAAGTTCTTCTTCAAGTTGGGTACATGACGAACATCTGTCAAAGTTCTCACCATTCCATCATGCATCTTGACGTTTATTGACCCAATTCCAACCACTTCACATGAAGTGTTATCCCCCATTAACACGTGCCCTGCTGAAACACTTTCATATGAATCAAACCAGCCCCTATTTGGTGTCATATGATAAGAACATCCCGAGTCAAGCACCCATTCATCGGATTGACTTTGCAAATCAGCAACACTTTGACAATCAACAACTGAAAGTACCAAATCAGTCTCTGAATCTGAGTCATCCTTTGCAACAGCAGCCGATGCTTTGTCCTTTCGTTTAGGACACTCGTTTTTCCAATGACCTTGTTCTTTGCATAAATGACACACATCTCTGGGATTCACCTTAGATCCTCTACTCTTGGATCTTGATCGACCTTTTCCGCTCCATTTTCCTTTCCCCTTATCTGATCGACTTCTTTCTCTGCCTCTATCACCATCAACAACAGATAAACCAGATGACTGACCTTCAGATTCATTCCCATTCCCAGAAGCCTTATGACGAAGCTCTCTTGAATGCAAACTCGATTGGACCTCTTCCAACGTAAGTGTATCTCTGCCCACCACAAAAGAATTAACAAAATTCTCATAAGACGGTGGCAAAGAAACCAACAGCACAAGAGCAGCATCTTCATCATCGATCTTGACTTCAATCAAATCCATGAGAATAGAGTTCAGCTCATCAAGATGCTCTTTCAAAGCCATTCCTTCCTTCATACGCAGCGAAAACAGTCGCTGCTTCAACAACTTATTCGTTAATGACTTTGTCATGTAAAGACTCTCTAATTTCAACCACAAAGACTCTGCAGTCTCTTCATCTGCTACTTCGTATATCACTTCATCGGAGAGTGACAACAAGATGGTTGAATGAGCCTTTTCATCCTGTTGAGCATAATCAGACTCTGACATTTCATCTGGCTTTTTACCCGTCAAAGGAGTCCATATTCCCTGCTGTTTTAGGAGAGCCTTCATCTTGATTCTCCACAAGCTGAAATTGTTTTTCCCAGTAAACTTATGAATCTTGATAAGTGAAGGCATTCTTTAGAAATTTCAAGAACTGTACAGCTGCTGGTTATTAACTTGCTGTTGTCGAATTCCACAATCACAACACTATCACTGAATCTTGCAACTAATTCTTGAAAACAGAACCTTCAACTTCGATTCTCTTGCCCCAGACTTCAATCGATCAAATCGCTCCACCTTAAATCGAATTCCCTTCGATTTCTTCCTGATTGCCGTCGACTCCACCCTGAATCGAATACCCTTCACTTCTGATCTTCAATCGATCGTCAAGTGCAGGTCAGACCTGACGACGCTAAACTTTGAATCGATAAATTCCAGTCGATTCCTTCCTGTCGACTTTCAATCTTGAAACGAATTTCAAGATCGACTCACGAATTTAGATGCCCAGATGGCAATCGTACAAACTCAAATGAGTTTTGGAACAGTAAGTGATCGATTATCGCAAGAATCAGAAATTGAAGAAATCTTGAACGATTGAATGCAAGAAATGGAAAGAAAATTCAAACCCTCAGAAGCGTGTTCTTGGTAACCACGCTCTGATACCAATTTGTTATGAAAATGAAGAAAGAATTTTATTGATCTTGAATGAAATTGAAAAGGTAATACAAACTGAAGACTACTGCTGCTATTTATAATACATGGCAGCAAAACAGAAAAACTAACTAACGGAACAAAATTAACAAACTAACAGAATCCATCAGCTGACACATCAGCTGATGCCTTTAATATCAGCTGACAACTTGAAGCTGACTTCCCACTTATCGCCTCAAGCTGACTGCCTCAAGCTGACTTATCAAGCTGACCGTTTTCAAGCTGACTAACATATATGTATTAAAGACACCAGACTTCACAAGAAGAGATGGGAATGTTTTGCTCTCCCAACTAGGAAGCTATACGAAGAAAAAGTATAATCAATTAAAAAGATAAATCTGGGTGCAAGCTACCAGCTGAAAGAAAAGATTAATCTTAAATAAAGGAAAGAGTAATAATGAATGTCTAGTTTCTTACAAGATTATCATAAATTCCGTAGATAAGAACGCTACTTTCAGATAGTCTAAGATTTCTTTTGTTTGGATACTAGGCCCGTGCATGGCGTATTTATGGATAAGGATTAAAACTTAAGGTAACTATCTTTAACAAGGTTTAGTACTTTAGTTTAGGAATAATTGTATATACGGATTTGTCAATCTCTTATTGTTTTTGTTTTCCGGGTTATCTTAGAAATCATCATCCTCCGAGCATTTGTTTCAATCAATGTATGAGGTCAAATTGGCATGATATGCTTCTCTTTTCTTTCCTTTTTGAATGATTGGTTTTTGTGAGTTTTGGATATCAATACAATATGCAAACACTTGGATGTTTTTTTCATTGTCATACATGAATGTTACCTGGCAGTACTTACTGGAAAAGTCTAGTTATTATATTGAGAAGTCGATATTCTAGATCTACCTTCTTGTACCTGGTATTCATCAAGTTAGTAAAAGTTGATGATGTTTAGTGTTCTACGTATTACTGTGCATAAATGGGGCGGAATTTATGCAATTTGGCCTGTTTTTTAGAAGCATGGCTTCATGTTTCTGGAGACTGAATGTCAAGTTTTTGAACTCATCTTCGAGAAAGGTTTTTTTTTTCCTTTAAAAAAAAATATATTGCTAATTAAATTTAATATGCTTTTCAACCGCCATTTACTTGACCTTTTCTATTAACTAATTCTGCATATGTTGGAATCCTTAACTCTTTCATATCTGTATGAGACTTACAAAGGATTGCATTAATAGTTTCTTGTAATATTAGGAATTAACATTAACTGATGTCAACTGATTGCGACTTTTACTTCATCCGCAGGACTTGCAATTTTTACAACTCCTCGTTTTGAGCATTATACATTACTTCAGGTAGGTGATTTTTAGGTTAACTTGTGTAAATACAATTAGCTTTGTAGATAAATGGCGTCGAAATGGGTTAAGGTTTCAGACAGTGGTAGTAGAGTCATTGTTGATTCTAAAAGGAAACAAGTATCTCAAATAGTTAGAGCTAGCAACCGTGCTTTGTCTGTGAGTCGCAGTCCAGTACTGAACAAATCTGGAAAGAGAAAGAGAGATGAAAGCTGCAAGTGTGTCTCTTCCTCTAGAAAATCTTTACTTAAGAACTACTCGAATTTAATGGAAAGTGGAGTACCTCAGCGTTTGCTTTTCTCTCAAGATGGTCAGTGGAATGATTTTCCCAAAGATGTTATTGACTTGGTCAAGGAAGATTTTTTGGCAAAGAAGTTGGCAATTGAAGTGAAGTTTAATGGGCGTCATTTAATGTTAAATATTTTACATATGACAGAAGTAGATTTGAAAACTGGTGTACAGAAACCTATAGCATGGATTGACGACAAAGGTAGCTGCTTTTTCCCTGAAATATATTCTAGTTATGAAAGTCATCGATGCAATAAGTCCGAGGCATTAAATGATTTAGAACTTGTTGAATTAGAGTCTCATATGAATTCTGAAATTAAGTTGCATGTTGAGATTGAACTAAATGGACTAAGTAACAATAATTTTGAGGAATGCATGGACGAGTCAAATGTCCAAGAGTCAAATTTTAAGAGGTTGAAAGTTGATAACAATTTAAATGGTAGTTGCAACCAGCTAGATTCAAAAGCTAACCAACGTGTTGAGAAAATTCAACAAAGAGATGAAGATGCATCCCCAAGTTCATGTAAAGCTATGGACCCTGAAACTGTTAGAAATATCTTTATGAAGGGCATTAATCCAGCCTTGAAAGTTGACATAAATGATGTCAAGAAATGCGATGGTGGTATTATGGAAGCGAGACTAGAGCTTTTTAAGAAGCAAGTTGAAATTACGCAAAAGATTCGCGGGAATGCAAATGTGCAATATGCTTGGTTTGCATCTCATACAAGTGTACCCTCTAGCATTGTGGTTTATGGGCTTGGACATGACGGGCCAAAACTCGGAAGGTATGGGTACGGGGTCCACCTTACAGCTGTCGAATCCAATCTTGACAGGTACAAATAAGCTTGTGTTTCTTGTTCCCAGTGATGATTTCACATGATGAACATACGATAAAACTATTGTCATTTCACTTTGTCTTCACAGATGAAGCTTTCAGTATAGAGTTAACTTTTAACTTTTTTTCTGAGTAGTTGTGTTGAAGTTATGTTACTTCTTTTTTGAGTGTCTTTGTATACGGGTTTTTATTTTTTATCCTTTTTGCTCTGGTTACAGTGCTACTAATTGTGATGTTGACGAAAAAGGAGTAAGATGCATGGTGTTATGCCGTGTGATATTGGGAAATATGGAACTTGTTTTACCTGGATCTAAACAATTTTTTCCAAGTGATGAGTGCTTTGACAGTGGGGTTGATAATCTGCTTAATCCAAGTCATTATGTTATTTGGAACATGAATATGAATACACATATCTATCCTGAATATGCAGTCAGTTTCAAGATGTCTCCAAGTGCTGAAGGTAGTAATAGTTTATGCTTTCCCATTATCCAACTCCAACAGTCACATTTATCTTTATCTTCTTTTTAACATTATATCTACTGTAATGGAAAACTCTAGGGCTGTTAATTTGGTCTGAATCGTATTGAACTGGAACCTACAAATCTTAGTATAATGGAAAATATCGAGTTGAACCAATTCGTTAACCGTCCAGTTTCAGTTAATAACTGGTTCAGTTCAAAACCGGTTCTATGCGGCATGGAATTGTGGTCTGTTTTATCTTGGAAAATTACCAGACCAAGAATAGTTTCGTTTCAAGTTTGTAAAATTAATAGATTAACCTGTTTGTTTCCTCTTTTAAATTACCAGACCAAGAATGGTTTATAAGAAAATATCGACAGAACCAGTTTAAAAAAATTTGGAACATGAACTAAACTGAATATGGCATGTTCCGGCCTGATCGGGTCCAGGCTTGATTGTTTGTTTTTATCGTATTGATTTGATGTAGTCCACTTCCAAAAATTATATTAGTTGGCACAAGGTTATCATAGATTGCTGCTGTATAAATTACTATTCAGCTGAGGTTTAATGTGGCTTACTCTGTGGTCGTAGTTCTCGTACTCGAGCTCGACAATGGTTTGAGTGCATTATATGTAGATACAGTTCTTAGTTTTGTATAATCCCGACACATGTTTCCATTTAAATCTCAGATAAATTTTACATCTGACTGACAGACTTAAGCTTTCTATATGCAATAGCTCTAGTCGCTACAAAGAAACAGAAAGCTTAATTTCTATTCCCTTATGGCTATATTCCTGATAATGCAGGAAATTTGATAATGGAGGGAAGCAGGGTTGACTTTTTTTCAAGGGTAACAACCCAAGATCCACACAGACCATTGCAGATAGATTCATCTCCTAGTAAACTGGTGAGTTTATCTCGTGTGATAATAAATCTAAAGCATAGATCTACCTACTTGGCTACCTGTTGAAAGACGAGTCATTGAGGACCATAACATATATTTTCATTCTGAATTGATCTTCGAGCCATATGCAACTGCTGTTTTTAGTGGTTATGTGTAGCTTTTTTTTGGTGTTATTATTATTATTTTTTTATTATTTTAAGGAGAAGAGTGACCCTCAATATCAAAGTATGAATGGCTCGTCTTTGGAAAAGGTTCCGAGTGTTGGATCGAGCACCCCTAGGGCCCCTAATTCTCCTTGGATGCCTTTTTCAAAGCTGTTTGAAGCTATATCTGATAAAGTAGCTCCAGATGATATGAAGCTAGTGCTTATCTTTTACGAGTCTCTTAAGGTATGCGGACACACCATCTGTATCAACTTGTCTGATGTTTCAAATATGTTGCTTACTTTTTATTGGTGATTTTGCAGGGAAAGAAAACGAGCCGGGAAGAGTTCATTAGGAAGTTGAGATCGATAGTTGGGGATCAGATATTAAGGTCTACAATATCCGGTCTTCAGTCCAAGGCTTAAGTCAAACGGTACGTTTATGTCTCTCTCATATCATACTTACAACGGTTTTCTTTCCTTTCTTTTAAAAAATGCTGGAAATTCTATAACAATTATACTGGGAATTATTTTCTTTTTTTTGTGTTTTTTTTTTTTTAAATTTCGTTACAGCTAAACAGAATTTAACTTAGGATTCACATGTGTTTTTTTGTAACATTTGTGTTGTTTTTACAGCATCACCCTTATTCGGCAAATACAGCTGAGGTTGAGAAATAATATCAAGAAATATAAGGTGGAAAAAACTCCTTACTCTTGATGTCAGCTTGCTTCTGTGAAAATCTGGGTTTGCATTTGTTTAAGTAGATTGATATTTTTGCTTTTATGTGTTTAGATTAGGTCAAACTTGAATGTTCTTTAATGTTTCAAATAGAACCTTCTAATCTAGCCAGTTTAATGGCAACTGAGTATTAAATGAGGTATTTTTACTTGTTCTTATATCTGGGTCTTTAGATCAGGTGAAACTAGTCTTGATTTGACCGCCGGATCATCTTGACTAGTGTGGAGTAGAGAAGAAAAGTGGGTCTTATCATCTGCAATTACTATGCTCGTATCAAACATATACAGATGCAATGATGTGTGTGGTTGTGTGTATTTATCCCTTGTCTATCGAACACACACACACACACACATATATATATATATATATATAGGGTTAGGATCTTCTAATGTTTGAGTCTAACATGAACCATCATATTCTTTTACAAACATGAGAGTGTACCCTACAAGTGAGACCCATTCTTGACTAATATAAGGGACCTATTCTTATGTTTGTGAGAGAACATGATGGATCATGTTAGACTCAAAACATGAGAGGATCCTAACCCATATATATATATATATATATATATATATATATATATATATATAGAGGGTTGAGATCTACTAAAAAGAAAATTAAACTACAAAAGGTAAGGAGAATTCTCAGCCATTGGATTTGTCAAACTTCCTCCTAAAAATATGGCTTTTTTCCTTTTTTCTTAATTATAAAAAATAGCACTTAGGGGTATAATTGACCTTTTAAGTTTTAAAATTTCAATTTTATTCCTAAAAATGTGGCTTTTTCCAGATTTTTTTGATGCACACAGTAAAAAAAATGATGCACAACGACACTATATGTTGCACAAGACACTAATTCACATATAATCCGTTTCAAATGAATTACAAAATCGATATAAATAGTAACAATGTATAGGGATATTCATCTAATAAACAACACAAAACTTGATTCACGCTCATCATTCATACACAGAGGACACATAAATGAAAAATATGATTAGAGATCATCATTCAAAACCAACTGACGAACACAATTCATTATCGATACAAAAGAACTGATGAAGAACAAAGCGATGCACAACTAGTATTCATAAAAACAATTGATACACGTGAGGTTTTCATCAAGAAGAGATGCAAAAAACCAACTTTTTTTTTTGGAAAATGATGAACAAAAGAACACGTGAATTACGTTCATCAAACTGAAAAATGATAAACCAAATATACAGGCGAATTACGTTCATCAAACCAAAGAGCATCTCAAAACAAAAATACAGACTAATTACATTCATTAAACTAAAAAAGATGAACCAATCATATTCATAAAAAAATAGTGTTATTGTATAAGATATGCACAACTATATACATACATCAAAAAAAATTTAATATCCACTGTAATTGATTTTTACTTTCAGAAACACACCCAAAAACAACTTTCACTACAAAATGAAGATGAATATAAAAAATAATACTGAAAAAGATGAAACCTTGCCAAAGATAGCTGCTCTCGAAAATTAAAATCGTCTCACTGCTACTTGAGTTTTTATTGTTTTTGGCACTTTTGCCGTCGCTTAAACAAAATGAAACCGCCGTGAATTAATTCAGTTGCCACCGTGAATTAATTCAAATGCCACCGTATATGAATTCAATTTGCTATTGAATTGAGGTGCAAATCTCTCGGCCACTTCACCTTTCTTTAAACCAATAAGAGATCGAACCTTTTTTTTAACAAATTTGTGAATGAAAGTGGAATTTAGGACTACACACACGGCAATTTGTTTCAGCGGAGAAAGAGTCGGAGATAAAGCTGCCACCGTGAGAGATTGAGGGGTGGGGCTAATTAAATCGAATAGAGAAACTAATTACAAAGATACCTAAAATGCCCCTTAACTAACTATGCCACGTGTCATCTCCAGATTTCTTCTTACTCTTTTTACCTTAAAACTTTTTTTATTTGATCCTGATTCTATATATATATAAGGGGAGGGTTCTATTGAGAACCGATTTTAGTGCGAGAACCGCGAGAACCAATCTTAGCGGTTGATTTGAGGGAATCAAGTGTGGCAAGGTGTATGTGAGGAATTCATAGGTGGGCAATGACATTGAAAGAGAAGGAATTGGACGGCTCAGATTGGTTCTCGCGATTCTCGTACTAAAAATGGTTCTCAATGGAACTTTTTCCTATATATATATATATGTATATATGTACATACATAGATAGATACATGTAAACGAACATAAATAAACGGATAAATGAATATTCACGAACATAAATGAGTGGATTTATGGCTTTTATAGTAACTTTTTATATAGAAGAGAAGAACAGGGACCCTCTTTAACAAACACGCCAAGCCCTTCGGCCCGGGTCATTTAGAACACGTTTTACTATTTGTCCAGGCAGCTAATTCTTTCTTGAAGGTAATGTACTAATAGATCTAATACTAAAACCGGTAGGTGTACATTACTTCAATTTAGGTTTGGGGGTGTTCCCTTGGTCAGTCATACTCTACTCGAGGGCATGATAATCTAATAGCTACTACTCCGCATTAGAGAAAATAGTTCCAAATTAAGAGGAAGCATTTCTCTTGTTGCCCGCCCTATAACTAGATTAGATTTCACAACGAGGCCTTTAACACTACAAAAAATAAGGGTATTAGGCGCGACATATGTTGCCCCTAAAGCCCCCAAAAGTCGCCCCTATTGCCTTTAGGGGCGACACGTCGCCCCTATTGCCTCGTCGCTGTTGCTTAGAAGTCTCCCCTATTGCATGTCGCCCCTATTGCTCTATGTCGCCCCTAATAGCGTCGCCCCTATTGTCTTTAAAAACAAAATATTTTTTCCACTAAAATGCAGATAAATCCTTATTATAATGTACAATAATAAAATAAAGCAATGTCCGGAAATATATAATTAATCTGCATATATCATATAAAAACCCACAAATTCATAACACACAATCCAAAAGATGATACTTGTTTCAAGTAAGTGTTTTATATAAAACAAAGTCTGACGTATAAAAAATAAACTACGCTTCATCGTTCTCGGCGTCTTCGTATCCCGTATCCTGTCACCCGACATAACTGGGTGTCGCCCCTATTGCTTATGTCGCCCCTAAAGCCCTGCTTTCTTGTAGTGTTTGTTCGTGTTTATTCATTTAACTAAACGAACAAAGATTTTTGTTCGCGTTTGTTTATTAGATAAATGAATATAAACGAACTTTTCTTCGATTAGTTAATTCACATAATGTTTAGTTCGTTTACTACCCTACTAATATGTAATATTTGTCCTTTAACATCAGAAAAGGTACTCATATATGATGATGTAGGTAATGATAATAGCTAGTTTGTCTTTAAACTTGTAGTCTACAACACCAAACGACAACTAACTTGCATAATGCCAGAAAATGTACTAGATTAGATTGCTTGAACTATTAACGCCTTTTGTAAATCTTGACTTAAATGAAAAAGAGAACCATTATGGCATCATGTTTCCTATATGATTGGACTATCACATAAACTTGCGGGGCCTATTTATCTATCGCATAGCGACCGAATGTCATTTCAACTTTTTCTTGTTTTTGAATTGAAACAGAACTTGGGAATTGAGAAAAAGTGAAAGCATGAAGAAGAAAAAAAAAACAACATTTATGGTTAGTGAGAATGGAATAAAGTATTTTGGGTTTAAAGAATGATTTGATTAAACAAAAGGCAAATATGTTAATGGGTTCTTGTCAAAATCTGCTTACTCACTTGTTTCCAAAGATATGTAGGGCACTAAATTGAGCTATTCCTTGCCTAAAGTCTTTGACAAAGATTCAATATGTTCCCCAACTTTTGGTTCATCATTTCAAGCCTTTGAAAAGTAAATATGTTATGTTATTCTTTTTCTTTCCTTCATTAAATTGATTGGGATTTAGCAAAGCTACATTTTCCTAGTATGATCATTCTTCCATGTTTATGATAATAATTAAATCGATTTTTGAATTTGAACTCTGGGAATTTCTTGCTAGAAGTCATTGTATTGAGAGCTCGAGTGGAAGTCTTTCTCTCATCTCGTCTTTCCTACCACATCATTCCCTCATGGCCTCATCCGTCTTTCATTCATCATTTAACCAAAAGAATGTGTAACATCTCAAGTTTATGTCCAAATTTGACGTTTTGGAACCATTTAAACAAATGCTTAATTAATCAAAACAATACATATACAACTGAAGCTTTTAAAGTTTTTGAAAACTACAAACAGTTCTTATTAAAAGATCCCACAAATTAATATTATAACCATGTACAAAATAATGGATTCACATATGTACACTATATCAAGTACTACACAAGTATCACAATTCACAACTACCAAACATGTTTTCAAATGTCTAAAATAAGTCTTATATATAGCTTGTACCCATCTCACACTGGCTATTCAACTACTTGCAATTCCTTTGGCATTTAACAAATCATGGGTTAGCTATACAATAGCTACTGAATGCACTCTATGCTAAGGCTTCATCGAAAATAAGTCATCATTTTTAGTTGTCTTTTAACAAGTTAGGAAATCTGATACCACATAATCAATAAATCACACAAGGATGTGAGAATATGTTTGTTGTGCAATTGTGTTCACATGATAGCCAGCCATAATCATCAAAACTCACATGAATGAATGCCTACATAATGCATAAACACTTGTATGATGGAAGGATAATGCTAGGAGAAACTTTGCATGACGAAGAAGAAGATAGAAAAAGGAAGTGATGTAATTATAACACAACAGAAAAAACATGAGTAGTTCTTTCCGGTGGGTCACCAGGATCTTATGGTGATTTGTTAGGTGAAACTGTGAAAGGGAAAAATTTGTTTCTTCCCTCACAATCATATGTAGAGTTACGTATATAAGACTAGGGTAACAATGGTGTCATGTTTGGCTTGGTTTGTCATGGATTGGCTGGTCATATGACATGACATGAACACAACTTGTTTAATTATTCATGTCAAGGTATGAGACACGAACCTGTACATGTGAAAAATGACATGACCCGTATAACCCGTTTAATTAATGTTTCTAAGAACTCAATTAATAGGCAACCTTATAACAAAGTGCTTGAACAATATATGATATTTTTGATGTCTTAATTAAAAGGTTATGGGTTCAAACTCTTTAGTGGTAAAATGACCTAAGATTAGGTTTAAATTTAGGAAGCGTGTGTTTAGCTAATAAAAAAAAAAAAAAATCAACGTCATTATACATTCCGGCCCTGTTTGCACATACGCACAAATTTTCTCGTAATTAATTTAAAGGGCTGTTGAAGAGTGGAGGTGGTTGTAATTGAAGTATTGATGCTTCTAATAGATGCATGAAAGAGAGGATGCAACTAAGTTGAAAATTAAAATAAAGATGATTATTGAAATGGAAATATATAATTCTTTTAAAAACTTATGGTGACAAAATTTACCTTTTCAGATAGATAATCATATGATCAAGGTGCATGCGCATGATAAAATTTATTTCCACATATATATTTAGTAGTTAGAAGAACTCATCACAAAAGTATTTGAAAAAAGGCTAACAACTATTAATTAAATACACATATATTGAAGAAAAAAGGATGAGATCCGACTTAAGGACCGAAAGTCTTCACTTTCATGAGGCTTTCACCTTGCTAATCTATCCGAAAACCACTCACAATCCGTTTTAAAAAGGTTATCCTGATGAGAAAGTATGATACAATGAAGATGGTAGATTTAACAGGTAACTATAAGGATTGCAAAAGTTCTTATCGAGCATTTTTTGATCGTCTTTATTCAGCTCCATTTAACTTTCACCAGAATATGCTATATTTCGGACCTAAGGGGCCGCTCATTGAGCGTCTTTGATTCCACTCATTGAGTGTATTTTGTTACATTTTTAATAGATTGTATCAACCCAAACTTAGAGCATTCTTCAAATTGAATCACCTTAATAGGAGTTTGAATGAGGAAAATAGGCCAAATAGTGTAGTATATATACTCTACACTATAATGATACGATGTTTATGCCTTGTTCTCTCAACATTCTATCACTTGTTCCCACTTCATGGACAACCCCCAGCTTGATCTCCCCTTGAAGCATGAGGCTTTGTCCACGATCGTTTAGGGTTGAATACTTAAATACAACATTTTTCTTAATTTCTCAACCAATTTTGTTTCTTTTCCGACGTACGTGTAGAACTTAAATAATAAATAAAAGGAATTAAAAACTAATAAGATGCATACTCTATAAAACCGTGTCTAATTATAGATTTATCATATCTAAAACATATATCATTAGTTTCTATAAATACATTCTCATGTGACATGATACAACCTAATTTAGACATTTCCTATGAGGATATTGTTAGAACCTAGAGGGGGGGTGAATAGGTTATTTTACTTAGTTTACCAATTTTTCACAAATAAAATTTGTAAGTTGTGTATAGAAGATTTTTCTTGAAGTTTATAACACAACAAATATATATATACTTGAAATAAAGAGAGTAAGGGTAGAGAGATATCACCAAGAGTAGACAAGAGATTTATAGTGGTTCATGCAAGTGTTAACAAACTTGCACTACATCCACTCCTTGGCCTCACCCACCAAGAGTTTGCTCCACTAGCTTCTCTCTTTGAAGGTAGAGATAAACCTTTTACACTTCTCTTTTTCACTTGCAAGAATTAACACTTCAAACTTGCAAGTAAGGTAAAGATAACCTTGCTTCACTCTAATTCTATAGGCTAGAGTTGATCCTTACTTCTCTCTAATTCTAAAGGCTAGAGATGATCCTTACTTCACTCTAATTTGAAAGGATAGAGTTGATCCTTACACTATTACAAAATATATAGAAAGATGATGTAGTGCTTAAGCTTTGAAAGCTTTGCTCTTGCTTGATTCTTGATCTTGAATGATAGATGAATTATCAAAGAATATGAGCTCACAAGATAAGAATATATGTTATGTGTTTTTGTTTGTGCAAGAGATACTAAAAAATGAGGTTTGAGTTGGTTTAAATAAGGAAAAAGGTAAAAGTCCAAAAGCTGTCCAGTACCCTCACGGTCGATCCACGGTCGACCGTGGCTAAAACCGTGAGGTACCTGAACTTTCTTGTTCTTTGCAATATAGACGTTGAACTTTATTTAAAACCACACTCAACTCATTTTTACCATAAAAATCAACTGAAAAGTATATGTTCAAAAGGTTGGTTGATCTCATACTCTTAAAGTTTGAATTTAAACACATATATGGAAGTTTGGAAACCAATACACAAAGCATGTTGGAATTTTACCCCTTTGGGAGATTCCTTTGCTAATTATGGTGGTGTATTGTTTCAAAGTAGGATTGTGTTTGTTATTTACTTAAAATAGGAAGTCTTAGATTTAATCAACCAACACAATTGAGTTTTATAAAATCTTTGTCATTTTTATAAAAATAATTTTATAAAAACATAAACTAATTTAATTATTTTATTTGTAAGCTCATATAATTCGAACTCTTGTTTGTAGATATCTTTGTCATCGGCTTTGAAGATGTCATCTTCACTTGTTGAGTACGAGTTCGGTTGACTTGAAGAAGAACAACATTTAAGAGTTGTGAGCTGAGCAGCGACGGTTGATTCACGGTCGACCGTGGTATCGACCGTGAATGTTGATTTATCTTGATTTCTTATTTTCTTGTTGAATTGAAGTCTTCAATTATTTGTTCTTCACTTGATCATTAATTTTAGGTTTGTTGATCTTTAAAGAATGTAGCATATGAACATATGAATAAATTTGATAAGCAATAATATTACTTGTTCATATTTTTATCATAATCAAAATAAGGAGTGCATTTCTTAATGTGTGACCATGTATGCACTAACAGATATCTAAATCAACGAAACATGTGAGCATATATTGTATCATTTACTAGCTGCCTAAATCTCTTCTTAATATATATGTCTGCAGGTTGAAGCATAATATATATATATATATATATATATATATATATATATATATATATATATATATATATATATAACATATAGCTAACTTGGGAGTCGGCAATTGGGTTGTAGCTAGGCTTCTATATAAATTAATGCTATTCAAAACATTTTCCATGGAGGTTGCTATGCTTTTCAACGGATCTACCTTTGATTAATGGTGTTCAACGCTAGGGCCGGTACGTCCAATTATTTTTAAGGGGGGCCATAATTGTCATAAAAGTATACTCAAATATATATGCAAGATTCACATGTATATATATAAATCTTAAAAGACAATTAAGAAAAACTTAGAATTAGATGATATCCAAAGTTTGATATATTTAGACTAGATCAAGTAGTCCGCACACCGGAAAACAGGCCAATCAGAGTTATCTATTGTTAGGTTTTTAAAGTTGTGTTCGATCTATTTTAGTAAAGTATGTACGCTAGTGCATATGACATTAGTATGGGGGAGAATGTTAGGTCTCTAAAGCTGTGTTCTTCTCTGTTTAGTAGGTGTTTACTTGGTTCATGCTTTGGCTTGGATGTTGGTCGCTATAGTTAGGGGTGTTGTTTGGTTATTTTTTCGGTTTTCGAGTTATTCGGATATTTTATTTTTGAAAAATAACCGTTAACCGAACTGTATAAGAATTCAATTTATTTAGTTTCAGGTTATTCGGGTTCGGTTAAGATAAATCCTTATCCGAATAAGAATTTTTGCATTTCATTTTTTGAGTTATTCAATTGTGTTCGGTTAATGGACTAACGGACAAATACAAGTATTTAATAAATATAATTATGTATATAAAATGATCATGAGTCTTCATAGAACATTCTAATAAAAATAGTTAATTAGGTATTTGATTAAATCAAATAAACGAAGTTACTTGATCAATGTATATGTTTATTTGTATCACATTTGCCAACTTTCTATTAACGATTTGGAACCAAATCTTGTGTTAACAAAAACCAAATATGATGTTCACAAAAACTTAAATTGATAGATCCTAATTCTAAAACAAACATATCATAAATAGTGAAACTTTAACTTAACATATCCTAATTTCAAACGTCATTACGAGATCAAATGATGGTAAAAGTGAATCCTTAAATATTTAATTTATTAATATTTATTATAAAAAAGATACATAATGACTAATTTATTAACTATTATAAAGTTATCTTCTTATAACAACGTCAAGAGACAGCGAACAAATTAAAAAGTATAAATCTTATTTGGATACCCAAAACCCGAATTTTATACCCGCTACCTGAACCGAATTACTTTCGGGTTATCCAAATTACCCGAACAAGAAACCTGATAATCGAATTACCCAAACCGAATAACCCGATTTAATTTTTTCGGTTCGGTTTATATGGGTTCGGCTTTTACGACACCCCTAACTACAGTGGTGGTCATTGTGAAGTTTATTTTTTTAAAGCGGATTGTCATTGTATATTTACGTGCAAATTGCGCGAAAATACAACAAACTATGTCGAAATTGTCATTGTATACAACCAATTTCATTTTTTATCAAAAAATACAAACAAGTTTCATTTTATAGTTATTGTATGCAATTGATAACCGGTAATTTCTTTTTTTTTTGAATTTTTTTTAATTAAGATATTCATATGTTCTTGGTGTTCTTCAAGGTATTCTTCACCTTCAACCCACCACCACCGCCCTCTCAATCCTTTCAGGCCACTCTCCGGCCGTTTTCCGGTGAACAGACCGTTGGATCTTCGTAATTTTTGGTGGGGTTGGTCGAAATCCCCTCCCCTACAATTATATGGCCTCTGATCATCCCCCCGACCCCCCATTAACGCGCAATCGAGCAAAACAGAAGTCTGGGCGGTTAGGGTTTGTGCCACCGCACATGGAAATTCCGGCGGATTCCGGCAGTGTTAGGGTCAAACCACATGCAAGGAAGACAGTAGTGGAGTCGGTTTCGTCGCTGCATGATTCGAAAAAAGATTCTGAGGCAAAAAAACCTTCTAGACGTGCGATAATGGTTTAACCCGGCTAGAGTTTTTTCGAATTCTTCTTCATCGCAGACACATGGGGGTCAAATTAATGTTGTTAAGGGTCGTGATGAACCTTGTAGCACTCCTGTGGGTTTGAATATTGGAAACAATGGTGGTGGGAGGGCTGAGATCGATGGGTCTACTCGGAAAACTAGTCGCCGAAATCTGGAATTAGTCGCCGGAATCTGAAAATAGTTGCCGGAAACCAGTTGGTATAAGGTGACCTCCAATAGCAGGTCATCTTGCATACAATGAACAAAAATTTAAAGTTTGTTGCATTTTTTGATAAAAAATGAAGTTGGTTGTATACAATGGCAATTTCGACATAGTTTGTTGTATTTTCGCGCAATATGCCTTATATTTATTATATCTTTTTTTACAAGATTGAGTATTATTGTTATTATCGTTGTTATGGAGTTTTTCATGCCTTTGTCTAGTTTTGGAGCTATAAGCTGTTAATGGGTTTGTAATGTAGGTGATAGTGTTCTCTCTTTCTGTCAGAGAACTTTACTTGGACATTTTTTTTATATTTATGCAGCGGGCCAGCAGCTAATATTCTAAAATAATATCTATATTAAGTGGTGTTTAGTTTTTAACACAATGAATTTAAGGGAAAAACATATTCTGGTAAGTTATAATTAATTATTAGGTTTATTTTTTATATAATTAGGGTACGGTTCAAACGAGAACTGTTTTTCGTACGAGAACTGCAAGAACCAATCTTAGCCGTTGATTTGATAAAGTGGAATTCATGGATGTGAGCGTGGGGGGATCAAGTGTGGCAGAGTGAATGTGATAAATTCATCGGTGGGCAATGACATTGAAAGAGGTGAATCGGACGGCTCATATTGGTTCTCGCGGTTCTTGTACGAAAAACAGTTCTCGTTTGAAGTTTTGCATATATATATATATATATATATATATATATATATATATATATATATATGACTTATCAAAATAAGTTATGATGATTATACTTTCCATACTAATTAAGTCAATGCTTATATTTTTTATTATTAAACACATAAAACAAAAAACACTATTACTTATTCCACACAACTTTATTTATAATTTATACACTTTACTAATTATCTATACTACATTATAAAACATTTAATTTTCTCTCTCTTAAATATTTTAAGACTACTTAATTTTAAGTAGTACACTTTTTTTTGCTTAAGATACAAACACTTAAAGTAATAGCCTAACTAATCATTCCCCTTGATTATCTCAACCAATTTAAGGTAATAATTACTTTAATAAATCATTAAACATCACAAAAGGTATTTAATCTATCTCATGATGGCTAAATTACTTACATCAATACAAATTTAAGGCTATAATATAATTTTCTCTAATTGTTCAATAATAATATTTTTTTAGTTGTTTTTCAAAAACTATTTTAACAACTAATAAAATGGTTGATTGTAAAAAAAGTAAACAAATCAGAATAGGTAGAAAATACATGGATAGGTTAAGTAGCATCGCATTTCCCAAACCATATCATACTTTTTAAATCAAACATGTTATCGAGCACAAATTATTGTAATCGCCGTCAGATTGCGCGGGTACAGTGCTAGTATAACTTATGGATGCGCGACAAGAAAAAAAAATTCTAAATTACGAAACATTTTAATCGCAATTTATATTATAGATCACCGTATGTGATCACATGAACAACCTTGTATTCTATTTTGTCTATTCTAGTTGGAATTTATAATATTTTATTCATATATATATAGAGAGAGTGAAACGTTCATTCGAGAATCGTTGTTAGCGCGAGAACCGCGAGAATCAATCTGAACCGTTCAATTTCCTCTACTTCAATGTCATTGCCCACCCATGAATTCCTCACATGCACCCTGTCACACTCTATCCCTCCATGCTCTCCATCCATGATCTTCCTATATCTAAGGAACGACTAAGATTGGTTCTCGCGGTTCTCGCGCTAACAACAGTTTTTAAATGAACCATCCCCTATATATAAACAACTACTTAATGGTTCTAAGAAGCTCTTTTGAGCACCAAAATAGACCTAAAACCAATATAAACAACTCCTTAACATAACCATAAGGGATTTAAACCCTAACTCATGAATTTTGTCTCAAAATTAACTCATTTGACTTAGAAAATCAATTACACAACAATGAGACTCAGAGAACATAATTAAACACTAAATTTAACCAAAATTAAGATTAGAACTTACTTGATTAGAGTTTTCAAATCTGCCCAATCCTAATTTGATCCAATTCAAAACTCCAAAGTCAAAATCACTACTAATGACTTGCGGAATATGAAGGCTTTTCCCTCCTCTGAATCGAACAACATGAACCTTAATGGAGCTATCCAAAGCTGGTCTTTTTTATGGATCAGCTCTAGAGGAAAGAAGAAATTATCATGGTCTAATTGGCTGAGCAATCCATTTTTGGAGCTGCAAGGGTGCGACTGAGAAGGTGGATCAGTTTATGCTCTAGGAGGTCCAAGCTTTATGGAGTTAAAACCGTCTTGGTTCTATTGTTATGTTCCTTTTGTGGGGTGTATTTTCTTTCATTTGTATGTTCTGGTGGTGTATACTATGCCCTCTAATGACTTGCTAGAGGTGCTCTTTCAGTAATAAAATTCATGGGGCGTTAGTGGGGTGATGACAATGCCGAAGCTCCTTCCTAACGTTTCCCTCGTTGTTGTTAAAAAAAAAACACTACTAAAATACCTTAATTTGATTTCCAATCCAACATGCACTCGTTAGTCTTCAATAGTTTAAATTTCTACAAGCTCTCTCTCTCTCTCTCTCTCTCTCTTTTCTTGAATGTTCCAGCAGCAAGAAGGCGCAAATGAACCGAAGGGTCAATTATTAAAGTATTTAAGCACCAAATTTACTATTTCAATCACTCAAGTTTTACTGTTTATAATTTAGCCACAAAATCTATCTGGAACCTTAACAATGCAAGTAAATTAATAGCAATTAAACCATTCTACGTACAATATTCATATATCAATTAAGGGTTTTGATAGTAAATTGCTTTAAATGTCATCTTATAATTATCTAGAATCACAGATCACTTTGTTTCTCTTCGTTTTGTGGCCATGGTCATAGGCTAGTTTTGGGGACATTATCTCTGGTGCTGGAGGTAGCACCTTTGTTTACCTGGTGTGATAAGGGGGGCATTCGAAACCCACTGATTTGCTAAGCCATTTTTGTTTTATGCTGATGCAAATCCTTCTTTCATGCCTTAGAGTTTTGGGTGCGGTTGTAATTGGTATAATTGGGTTAGATGGTTCTAATATTTTATTTCTGTTCTATTTAGGGTGGTTGGGTTGGGTTGGTGTATTGTGGTGGTGTTGGTAGTGGTCTGGAGATGGGGGAAGGCCAGTCTAGGGTTTTGAGTTATAAGGGGTGTGTGATGGTGTGCTTATGGTGATTAGGAGGTTTGGAGGTGGGGTGTGTGTCTGGGATCTCCTACCTCTGATTTACCCATTGAGCCTCTGAGTTCTTTCTTTGTCTAGTGCGGTTGAAGGTTGAGTTGACATATGAAGGGTTTTGAACCTGACCAAACCACCATATGACTCAAACTGGTCAATCCTGGGTTTGATTCCACTGGTTCAATCCTAAAAGCGGAACTGGATTGAACACAACCCTCTAAACCCCAAAAGGGTTAGGATCTTTAAAACTTTAAATGATCAACATAGTTTCTTAACAAACAATCCATAGATAAGGTTGTAAGATTATACCTGAACAAAACCTTTAGGATTGCTAAAGACAGTCCACCACTACTGCACCTTCGATTGAACTGGCTGCTAGACCGCTCCTGGATCACCAAGTTTTCAACACTCAAAGTCGAGAGTGTGTGTGTGTGAGTACTTGCGTCGACCTCCAAAACTGAGAGACACCTTCTTGGTGTTCTTCGATTTCGACAAAAGAGAGAGAGAGCCGAGAGGGATGCGAGATAGAGAGAGAGAGAGTGTGTGTGTTGTGGTGGCTAGGGTTATCTTTTCTAATCCTTTATGTCTCTTATCTTAATCCTTAAGCCTTTAAGGATATATTTATAAAGATTAGATTGGACCTAAGCCCGTTTAATTAAAAGCCCACTGGTTTTTAATTAAACTTTCAACTCTTCTCTTTTTGACCTCCTGGACTTTACTAGTTAATTAATTAACTATTAATTAATTGGTCCGTTAAATATTAAAACTTAATATTTAATTCCCTTTAAATAATAAATAACTATTTATTATTTATTCCTTTCTAATAATTAATCCAAACTGGATAATTATTTATATCTCTCAATAATTAATACTACCGATTAATTATTCGTTTATCTCTTTAATAATTAATCTAACTGATTAATTATTTCATTTTTCTCTTTAATAACTAATCTATCTGATTAATTATTTCTACACAGAGAAAAGGTGAAATCCAACTGTTATGAATTGGGTGTGTAGCAGTGTGACCTTTTAGTCTCTTATAACATTGGATACAACATACCTATTAATTATCTCTGCACATTGTTAGCCTAAGGAGGTCCCTAGCCAAACACTTAGGGTAACCAGGTTATAAGAACTCTTATACCCCAAAGTAATAGGTGATAAAACTTCATAAGCAACCTGCTTAGAAGTGACCTGTTATAAACTAACTGTTTATAAACTAAACTATCATAAACTCCCTGTTTATGAATGGGTACGTTTTTATATATACAAACTTGCATATATATAGGTTTGTCCCTTGCAGCGCGATATTTCAATTTTAAGCATGAGCATGGAAAAAGTCAACTCAGGGACTCAAGAATTTGTTCATGACATACTTGATTTCAAAACTGCGTGATAAACGACAAAGAATAGATCAGTTCGTTTGGGCACGGCCGTGCACTTACCAGTTTCTCTAATCAGTCAAGGGCCCCGGAAATATCTCTCCTAAAAAGGAGGTGCAATTACCATCTTGCATATTTGCATCTGGCAACACGGCTCCCACTGAATCTAGACACGCCCCTTATGACCACCCTGTTACGGCGTGGCGTTCGAACGCGCTAAGAAGACAACAGTTACCGCATCCCAAACCAAATACCTCAGGCTTGAGGATAACCTATGTGATAAATACTTTTGACACGAATCCACGAAGTATTTTTCACGGTGGGTCAATCCAATATTCGTAACCCTAACGAATATCCGTAAATTTTGGTCCGCAAAAACCATTCGCAACTATATTCGATATACTTTCGAATCTACCCCAAAATTACGATGACTTTATAACCCTATCGAGGTTCCCACCAAGATAAGTAGTCACGGATAATGTTTTTGAATAAACCTAGTTTATTCCTGGATGAACCAAAACATACAAAATTGTGAAGAACAATGAAACTAATTTCTACATCCTTTCATATTCCACCCTGGAATAAAGATGCATAATTTCTACCATTTCACTGACTCGATTCAATGTGTTTATCTGAATTACTTATTATTTTACATTGTAACTTATCACGGATTACAAAGAAAATAATATGGTTATAAACCCTAAAACACAAGACTAGTACTTTGAAGTACTCCTTCTTGGTTTTGCTAGAAATCATTCTTGCAACCTAAGAACACTTCTAGGCTTACTTATTTTATAAATTCCTTAAACTTGGAGAACTGGAAATAACTTCTTGTTTCTGATTTATAAAACAACCTCCCTGTAATTAAAACTTTAATTACATTTGTAGATGTATTAAATCTTACTTGATTTATATCCTTTTTGAAATGATAAATCCTCTTACACCTACTTGTAAGAAACTTGAAACTAGATTCCCGGTGTATACCAACACTAATCTAATATCATTACTAAGAATGTTAAAGAACATCCTATTTTATCATTTCTAACGTTAACCAACCAACAATATTAAGCTGACTTACTGAACATTTTAGAACGTATATAATTTCTATTTAAGTCATAACTTGACTTAAAAAACTTGCAATGATATCTTTATTGAATAACTCTCAATAAGTCATGCATTCCTTGGATTAGTTCTTTCTCAAGAACTTACTGTTTTAGATAACTTCTAAAATCATCCAATAATTATATACTTTAAAAGTTCAAACTTGTATTTATCACACTGGTTAAAAAACAACCTTTTATTAACTCTGATAAATACATTATTCAGGTGCTCCCACTATCTCTTATGAAAAAGTGCATTCTTTAAAAACATCTTTTTAGGCCTTAGTCAAAACTTGACTACCATGCCTAAAACTTGTGTTCCAAAACACATGTTATAAAGAACTTAGTTTTTGCAAGAAATTTATTTTATGAAACCAAGAACTTGGATCTCCCATATATCCATCTTTCCAATTACGGAAAGTGGTTTCATTAAACTTACCATGATCACAAGTATGAAACACTCATAATGGTATCTTAAATTTCTTTCCTTAAAACATTTAGTATAAAACTCCCTTGATTATAATAACTATTATAATCACTTTTATACTTTCTTAAACGTTTTATCAAAAACTATTTTACTTAGAAATAATAACTATCATTTCTATTTAGTTCAAGACTTTGAACATCCACTTTTCATAAATAACTTAAACACTTGTTAAATTAGAAAAACTATATAATCTTATAAACAAAACTTGTTTATTTAGGCATTTGAATAGTGGAGCCATCATTTATATATAACTTCAACAAATCATAGCATAAGATTATTATGAATCACCAATCAAGTTAAGACTTTGACTTATTGGCACTCTTTTAGTCACAACTGGACTAATCATGATTCATACAATAAGAACACGTGCACGGATATGAACCAAATAATTAAATTTCCATAAACTCAAAAGTATTCATAAACCAACAATATAAAAATTGTTCAAATAAACTTTAAGATTTTAATAAACTAGGAAATGTAAATATTAATAATATCCGCATGCTGCACGTAGGATCTTCTCATGCTGGGCCGCATCACTTTCCATCTATTCCTGCAATAAACGATTGCAAGACGTTAGAATACTCGTAAAAACTTTTACAAGTGGAAAGTGACAAAGAAGCTAATCACGCAATACCTGAGGAGCCAGACTTGCCTCCTGCCTCTTGACCTTTCGGACAATCTCGTTTTCAATGTCCGGCCTCGCCGCACCTGAAGCACCGATTCTCGGTCCTTGCCTTGTTTGGCTTCGGCTTCTTGCCCTTGTTGTTGTTATTAGCCCTGGGTGCACTCTAGCTGGGCTGGGTCTTGCCCTTTCCCTTTCCGTTGCGCCCCTTCCTCTTCTTACGTCCACCATGTCCCACCATAAGAATGTCCTTAGACTTGGTCCCGATACTCTGCTCAGCTGTCTTGAGCATTGAGTGCAACTCAGCCACGGATTTCTCCATGTTGTTCATGTTGTAGTTGACTATAAAAGGATTATAGTCATCTGACAACGAGGTGAGTATCGTATCCGTTGCTAGCTGCAACGGTACTGGGTGCCCAAGTCTCTCCAGGTGGTCCATGTAACCTTTCATTTTCATGACATGGTCACTGACCGAGGTTCCCTTAGCCATCTTGCACGAGTTAAATGCCCTAGTGGCATCATAACGCTCCGTGCGGGCTTGCTCCTGGAACATGTCCCTCAGTTGGCGGATCATGTCATATGCAGGAGTTTCCATCATGCTTGATTGCAACTCTGGACTGATAGTTGCAAGCATGAGGCAGCTAACATCCAAGGCGTCATTGGAGCGCTTCTGAAAAGCCTCCCTGACCTCTGCCCTGGCATTGCTGGCAGGGGGATTTCCTAGAGGTTGTTCTAGGACATACCACTTTCTCTCGTGCCTCAGCACGTTCCGGAGATTTCTCTCCTAAGTGAGAAAGTTGAACCCGGTGAGCTTATCCTTCTCAAGGATAGTGCGGAGAGAGAGGTTATTAGTATTAGTAACGTTGGTTGCCATCTACAAATTAAAACCCGGTTTAATTAGTAATTGCAAATAAACTTTCCAACATATATCATTAAACCCATAAACAATATATATTAGACCTAGGACCCATATTTCACATACTTGACGCAAGGTTTGGGCACTTCCCGCCAAGTCATGCTATTTCTGGTAGGTAACACCCTGTACCAATCGTACCTAACTGATACGACTCCTAGAACCTCGTAGAGCACTTAGACCCAGTCTAGTATGTTTAACTCTACTCTAGTGCTTTTTGGGCCGGGACTCCTGATTATCACCAAAATAGATCGCACCACCTAAGACAGCATGAATTCTGGCCGGGACTCCCGATTATCGCAGAATCTTTCATGCACTTTTCCGCAATGGTTTGAACCCGGATGCCCAAGGTTTGGGCACTTCCGACACCCGAGTACCGTTTAACAGTCAAGGTGTACCATTAGGTGGGTAGCACACTGATCTAAGATTTTTCTTGGGTTTTAATTAAGTTCAAAGAAAAAACTTAATTTTCCAGTTTTTGAAAAACCATTTTAAAACTAACTGTTTTAAAAAATACACGATTTATATGTGTACCTGAACTAGGTGCACAAAACGACTTTTATATGTTCCAAACTTATAACTTTGACAAAACTTTAAATTTATAAAAATTTAATTAATACGACTATCAGACTGAAGTCATATTCTAGTTTGTCATAGAACGTGGTTTTTCACTGTCTAATAACAACCTGTTATTAAACCCCTTTTATTTACCATCACACGCATGTATATACATACCATATATATATATATATATGAAAAACAGTAAATAAATCACAACCACGCAGATAAAAAGAGTAAGCAAATAAAGCCCTATAGTTTTGCCAACTAATCCTAAGGTCAAACCTAAGGATAAAATGACTTTGATTCACCTTCTTGATGTGTTGCTCCCACTAGCCTTGACACCTCCCCGAAGTATACGTGCTTCGTGT
Source organism: Pulicaria dysenterica (assembly GCA_947179395.2). Classification (NCBI taxonomy): domain Eukaryota; kingdom Viridiplantae; phylum Streptophyta; class Magnoliopsida; order Asterales; family Asteraceae; genus Pulicaria; species Pulicaria dysenterica. Next base: position 108,864,402 of record OX359290.1, on the reverse strand, counting down.
GAGAACACCATTTTCTTAATCACCTTCTTGGAGTCCATTTCGGTTGGGGGATTAAACTATCACTAGTCTATTACAAATACAATATTGAATGGGGTTGTAAGTGGCACGCAGGCCTCCCCTAACCAGTACAATATTATAATTAAGAAAAGGGATTGTAATTGGAACGCAGGCCTTCCCATAACCAAAATAAAAGAAGAAATGAAAAAACGAGTCCTAAGTCGGCAAAACTATAGCTATATGAATCACAACCACGCAATTTATATATAAGCACTATATATATAAAAGTCAACCACGCAGTTATAATATAAACAATAAACTGTGCTGTTAAGCACACAACCTGATTTGTCTAAACTTTCTCATTTATCCTTTTGATTAATACCTTTTAACCAAAAATGAGAATTATGATCTTCTATTTTAACTTGACCAAAAAATAGTTTTTTAACAAAAACTTAAAACTTGATCTCATTCAAAACTTGAATGAAATCCTCACGTCGAGTTTTATTACTAGTTTTCCAAAAAACTTAAAACCGACAACCTTGGTCAATTAAATACTATCTTATTTGTTTCTCCATAATATTATATAAACTTTATCCTTTTAGACTTTATTCAAAAATGACTTAAACTAGTCATAATAAATAAATATCTAAACTAATATATATTTTAACTAAATTAATTAAAATATATATAACACTAGTTTATATAATACCTTATTAATTTTATAACTTAAAATTAATAATCCTTTTGTATCATTCCGGAAAAACAACCTTGGGCCAACATCTCTTGTTAAGCCGCACAACCCACTGGGCCGAGACCCTCTTGGGCCGAGAACCGATTTGACCGAAGTCACCTGGGCCGTTAGCCCTATTGGGCCAAGAACCACCTTGGGCCGAAACCCCTTTGGCCGAAGCCCACTAGGCCTTAGCGCCGCTAAACCTCCTTTAGCGCCGCTAAACCTTCTTTAGTGCCGCTATCTTGGGCCGACATTACTGGGCCGCAGTTTACTGGGCTTAGCGCCGCTAACTCCTCTTAGCGCCGCTAAACCTCTTTTAGCGCTGCTAACAGTTATGGTCACTGTTTTAGTTTGCGTTTTCCGATTTAACAAAAATTTTAAATCCTTTTTAACCTATTAAAACTAACTGTTTTAATATACTGATTAAAGACTGGATTTAATTCAAAAACCAAAAACTATTAATTATTAATTTCAACAAAACTTGTTTTATTAATAATTAATTATCCTAAAACTTGATTTCAACCTTTTTAAACAAAAGTTCAAAAAAAACCGGTTAAGATAAAGTTTTAGATAAAAAGTTTATCCCTTTTAACCGTTTAAACACAAACCTGGTGTAAAACTAACTGGTTAAAATCAAACCATTTATGAACTGGATAAAAACATAAAAACTTGTTTTTATCCCTATGGTTTTCGAAATTTAAATGGAGAAGAATAAGATGAAGAAGATCATATAACTATTAAACAAACCAACAAATTAGATTAACTACGTTTAACCGATTAAACAAACTGTTTAATTTAATCTTAATTCAAAACTTATTCTTATTTCAAAAATCATAATCCTTTTAACCATTCAAACTTACTGTTTGAATTTTCTGATTAATAGGATAAAAACTGATAACAAAACAAACTGTTTTGCTACCTTCTTGATTTTCGAAAATACCAAGAACAAATAGAGAATCAAGAATAAAACCTTAATCTAAAACAGATAGAACTAGAAACTATGGATCATAGAGCCGAGGCTCTGATACCACTGAAGGGTTTTGAACCTGACCAAACCACCATATGACTCAAACTGGTCAATCCTGGGTTTGATTCCACTGGTTCAATCCTAAAAGCGGAACTGGATTGAACACAACCCTCTAAACCCCAAAAGGGTTAGGATCTTTAAAACTTTAAATGATCAACATAGTTTCTTAACAAACAATCCATAGATAAGGTTGTAAGATTATACCTGAACAAAACCTTTAGGATTGCTAAAGATAGTCTACCACTACTGCACCTCCGATTGAACTGGCTGCTAGACCGCTCCTGGATCACCAAGCTTTCAACACTCAAAGTCGAGAGTGTGTGTGTGTGAGTACTTGCGTCGACCTCCAAAACCGAGAGACACCTTCTTGGTGTTCTTCGATTTCGACAAAAGAGAGAGAGCCGAGAGGGATGCGAGATCGAGAGAGAGAGAGAGAGAGAGAGAGAGTGTTGTGGTGGCTAGGGTTATCTTTTCTAATCCTTTATGTCTCTTATCTTAATCCTTAAGCCTTTAAGGATATATTTATAAGGATTAGATTGGACCTAAGCCCGTTTAATTAAAAGCCCACTAGTTTTAATTAAACTTTCAACTCTTCTCTTTTTGACTCCTTGGACTTTACTAGTTAATTAATTAACTATTAATTAACTGGTCCGTTAAATATTAAAACTTAATATTTAATTCCCTTTAAATAATAAATAACTATTTATTATTTATTCCTTTCTAATAATTAATCCAGACTGGATAATTATTTATATCTCTCAATAATTAATACTACTGATTAATTATTCGTTTATCTCTTTAATAATTAATCTAACTGATTAATTATTTCATTCTTCTCTTTAATAATTAATCTATCTGATTAATTATTTCCACACAGACAAAAGGTGATATCCAACTGTTCTGAATTGGGTGTGTAGCAGTGTGACCCTTTAGTCTCTTATAACATTGGATACAACATGCCTATTAATTATCTCTGCACATAATCTAACAACATATGGGCTAGGTTTGAGTTGGGGGAGTGTCTTTTATTGACTTCTTTTGTACTAGGCACCCTGTTGAGCCTCAGAGTTTTTTGTCAGATGTTGCTTATTCCCCTGTTTTTTTGAGAGCCTTAATATGCAACTATGACAGTAGCTGCGCCGATGTGTTGAGTGATTCTGGATTATGTCTGGCCGTGAGTGGTACTCCACTGGTTACTGGGGCGGTACGGTCAGGCCGCTTTGGTGCCATTATGTTGCCATCATGCTTTTCGCCCTACCTATACTGTTGATGCTGATGTTTGATGTCTTGTTCCTTGTTGCTGCTGTACGAGGTTTATTTGATGTCGATGAGAGGTTTGAGTTCGAGTTTGACATTATACAGATGATGGGTGATTTACTGATGCTGCTGGAGTTGATGTGTGCCGAATTATGTTGATGAGCCGGTTGTTGCGGTATTGAGTATATATTCTTCTTTTATTGTGCGTTGAGGTTGTTGAGCTATGGTGTGTTTTGCTTTGATTAGTGTGTGCGTTGAGGTTCTTTGAGTTTTGTTTTGATTAGTGAGTACGATGATATCATATATATGTTTTGAACCTTTTGTGATGAATGAAATCGTTGGCTGTTAAAAAAAAAACCATATATAATAAGTATATTTAAAACTTAAAAATCTGCAGGCAGATTGAAAAATGTATAAATAGAAAAATTATATAAGTAATGTTTTTCCCGGTAGCCGAGGCCTTGGTTAATGGGACTTAAATTAATTAGAATGAAATTGAATATTTAGAACATTAAATGAGATTAGAATGAAAGAGTAAAGTCAAAATTGATACACACATACCAAAATTGTCAGTCGTTCCTCGATGCGTCTGCTTCTGCCAAAAAGATTAATACCCAAATTCTTAATTTCTACCTTATTGTACCTGCTGCACTGCTTCTATTGCGGTCGGGACGTAGATACTCGGGAACCTTAATTATTATTAATTACCGATTCACTTCTTTATATTTTAATTAGAAACTATCAAAAGTTTGTGGGTTTCCAGCACTAATTAAATAATTATTAATAACGTTAATTATTGGTATAAGTTATAAATAGAATGATTATAATCACAATATTTTAAGCTGTGAATAAGAGTACAAAATACAATTTTACTTTTTATAAATGATAATTATAATTTATGTTACATAATCAACCTTTTATATTTACAAAATATTCACAATAATCATCTTTTGAATACCATCTAAAATTTCATTCATGACACACGGTTGCTATTTTTAAAATTTAGAATATTATTTTGTACTCTTATCCCACTACAAGAATTCGATTTTGGGGGTATTAAAAGCGACATTTGTCGTTGCTAAAAGTCGAATTTTTTGTAGTGTCTACAGACCTTAAGGCTGTTGTTATCATTTTTCTTATAAATAATAAATCAGAATCACTATCATCATTAATGAGAAATGTTTTAGAAAAATAAGACTTCATCAAAAAATCTCTTATCAATAACTGTTCACACAAATACAATTTATAGTTGAAAATATGTATAAGTGATCAAATTACCCCTGCTAGTAATGATGCTATTAATGGTTCCCTTATCAAATCATTTTTCAGTTGAATGTTTATTGCAACCCTAACTTGTGTTGCTTTTGATTAATATCTCTAGATGTGTTACAGTGAATATATATATATATAGACAAGGGTTCATGCGAAAAGTACTTTATTTACGAAAAATACGAGAAGCAATGTGGATCATAGGATTAATTATTTAATGATGACAATTTAGTAAATACATTAAAATTTAAGGACACCATTTAAATTAAAAGAAGGATAATTTAGTCATTATACTCTCCTCTCTCCTATACTCTCTCTCTTCTCTCCCGTATTAGTCTCATCTCCATACGGCCATACCCCTCCTTTTTAAAAACCCTAAACTAATTTAATATCCCAACCCCCCACGTCCCATCTTCCATCTACAAACATCAACAATCAACATGTGTGTTTGAGGCCTTCCCCCTGCCGCAGATAAAATTATGCAACCTCCTCCGGGGAAAATCCATGCCATCTCTTGCCGCCGCCAACACCTCCGTCGCCCAATTAAAGGAGCCGACGCCAACAAGCACCTCCTAAAACCTTCGCCGCCACATCACGTCAAAACTTAATCATTGCCGCCGCCGCCGCATCACCATCGAACGTAGTCGTTCAATGGGGCGATGAACACCGAGATCTTGGTCACCGACGGCGCCACATCACCAAGTATGACTAGCCCTTCCCGACTTTTCATCTTCGTTCGCTGTCGCCGACGAACCACCGCCATCTGCTATGATCCACCGTCGCCATCGTCGTGGCTCATAAAGATGGTGTAATATTCTGAAACTTTTTAAAATGTATGTTTTTTTTTTTGTTTTTTTTTCCATTTCTGTTTTCAATTTTTTTTTAAATTAAGCCAAATTTTATTTTGTATATTATATCGTGTATTCTGAAAGCTTTTGAAATTTATGTTCTTTTTGTTTTTTTTTGTTCTTTGTTTTTTAAATCCTTTTAATTTAGCAATTTTATTTGTATAGGTAATACTATCCGTCAAGGAATCGGTTGGGTGGCTTATGATAGTACTTTGATTCACTTTTTTTATCATGGTTTTTTTTATTAATGAATGGTTCTACAGTTTGTTGATTACTGAAGTTTTAAAAAATAGAAATTAGTGTTTATCATATATGTTTTGGTTCAATCAGATGGTTTGTTACATATATAAAAAGATTTTTATCAGGTTTGTTGATTAACATATGTCTATTATTGATGGTGAATGACAGATTGTCTTAGATTGTGTGAGTAAATATATTAATTTCTTGTATAGTGACGGTGGATGACAGAGTATTTATAAGGTTTTATTAGGATTTTGTTTGTCTATCATCAAACCATTTGTTGGTTTATTCAATACTAAATTTTATAATAGTTAATAGTTTTTTTTTTTTTTTTTTTTTTTTGCATGGGTTGTTCAATATTGAATTTTATGATGGTTAATGGTTAATAGTTATTTTTTTCTGTATGGATTGTTCAAGATTGAATGTTATTATAATTAATGGTTAATGGTTTTTTTTGGTATGGATTGTTCAACATTGAATTTAACAATGATTAACGGTTATTTTATTCCCTAATAAAATAAATAATGTATTATCTACGTATTTATCAATGAACGTTCAATACTAAACAAGAAGCAGTACAAAATACGATAACAAAACAATTGCAAATTGTATGTTGTAGTCACTAATGAACACAATATACATAACAAAAAATTTATAAATCCTACGTTGTGTTCAGTGTTGAACACCGTATTAAGTATTAATAATGAAGTAAAATTTAATTTTATAAATCTGGAGAATAGTTAATTAGAGAGAGAAAATATTAATTGAAGGAGAGAAAAAAAACTAATTAAAGGAGAGAGAAAAAATATGTTTACTAATATACCCTTTTGAATTAAATAAATATAATAATTATGATTAATTTGAACCATAAGATCAAAACCAAATCAATGGCTGAAATTGCTTCTCGCACTTTTCGCAAATAAGAAGCTTTTCGCATGAATCCTCCCCTATATATATATATATAGAATTAGGTTCAAGTAAAAAAAACTTAAGGTACTTAATGTAAGGAGGAACAAGAGCTTGACACGTGGCAAACCTGTTAAAAGGGTAAATTCGGAATCTTTATTATTTCTCTCCCCACGTCCTCTCAAATATCAACCCACGTTCTCTGCTTTCTCAGACGTCGCCCTCTCTCCCACACCAACCCTAACCCTGCAGACCCAGTGTGAACTCCGCCGCCTAACCCTAATCATCCACCGTCTGTGTTAGTCGCCGCCGTATGTGCATCTCAACAACCTCCTCGTGCGACCTCGTTTGTTTCAACCTCCGTCCTCCGTCATTTTTTAGGCGCCACCGAGTAACCCTAATCCTCCACAGTCGCTTTCGTCGCCTCCACAGTTCGATTGCGTGACGTCACCTCCGGCTTCAGACGCCGCCTCACGCACTTCTGTCACCTGCAACCGCCGCTTCCCATCGTTTTCCCTGCGCATCTGAAGACATCGCCGAACACCAACGCCTGTGAAGACGTCGCTGACCACCATCGCCAAAGGGGAACCTACATCTGATGAGCCTTCATCGATTGCTTTGTGCATCGTCTACTTTTTACATGATTTATCAAATGATTTGTGCATCACCGCCTCTGCACCATCGCCTCCGCCGTTCATCCGGCCATTTATGTCTTGTGCATCAGATAACCCTAAAGTATGTAATTTTTTATCTTTGTGTATCAAATGAGTGTAATTTGTTGTTTAAATGTAATATGTGAATCAATAATGTATTTTTCGTGCATAAAAAATGTTTGTAATCTATGAATTCAAGTCTGTATATTGTGCATATGGCCGCCGTTCATCGACCGTGATTTTTAGCCGGCGAGTTTGAATTTTGCAGACTGGAGAAAGCGGTTTCCGATTTTCCTCTTTTTTAATTTTGACATTTTTACCCTTTTCTATTTTTTTTAAATTCGAATTTTAAAGGCTTTTTTGACTTTTTCTTTTTGAATTTTGGAGAGATCCTGTGGCTGAGATCTCTCCTTACATTTAGTACCATAGCATTCTTTTTACCAGATCTCTACCCGATATATATATTGGGAGATTAAAATGAGAACTTAAATATTTTTGAGAATGAGAGACTCAATTCCAGCCGTCCAATTCCCTCTCCTTCAATGTCAATGCCAACCCATGAATTCCTCACATGCACCCTGCCACACTCGATTCCCCCATGCTTTCCATCCATGATTTCCACTTACAAAATGAACGGCTGAGATTTAGTCTCCAATTCTCAAATAATTTCTTATTCTCATTTGAACCTTCCCATATATATATATATATATATATATATATATATATATATATATATATATATATATATATATATATATATATATATATGCCAATTCAATTATTAGTATCTAAGCATGCTCCTTGAATTCATCCTTTATATGTATAGCATCATGTCTAAAGACGGATGGATGATCTTGCATATACTTGAAGTCATTCATGGAGTTGAACGTGAATATATGCAAGCTTTGTCTTGTTGTTAGGATCACTACACAAAACGGCCAATGTGTACCTGACAGTGATTTACTGCTACAAATCTATGACAAAAATGCTCATGACACAAACCCTAGCTAGTTGAACTCTTCTAGTCCTTAATTTTCTGATTCCAACCAGATTAAGCCCAAATTGTAATGTTAATTTACATCTTTAAATATAAGCTTTCATTATACATTAGTAAATGAAAATACGAGTATCATCCGAGTATGGAATAACTGGTATAACATGTATGGTTGATGGTGCATCGAGCCTTTGGGTCAAAAGTATAAATATTTAAGTGAAACAAGTTCCATATAGATTTTCAATTGAAATGTACGTGTATCAATTATGCATTGGCAAATTAAAAACATTTCATATATTTAACAATTGGGTGATATATACATACATAAAAATGTTCTTTTTTCTCTTCACGTTGCTCATATTTTTGGAGACGTATGACGCTTCATTAGTAAAAATCGTGAAGTACGAAAATGGAATTCATATCCATAATTCGAAAAATTAAACGAATTCACAATTAGAATAGCTTGTAATTTATACAAACTTCAAAGTATAAAGTTGAATATTGCCGGTTCACAGTTTCACACTAGGGATGATAATTGATTGGATATGGATTAGGTGATGCCATATCTATATCCATATCCATATCTATATAATTTTTCATCATTTATATTCGTATTCATATTCATATCCATTTAAAATATTTTTTTTCGCCCGCATCCATATCCATCGGATTTAACGGATAAATGGATATCAATTAGATGTCAAAAGAACTTTTGCCTCGATGAAAATACCATATTTATATATATAATTTATGGTCTTTATTGATATAAATACATATTTTCTTCCAAAATAGATAGGAATCATAGTTTATTTCACTTTGATATTTACATTTATATAATCGACACAACTGTACAAAAATATTATAGAAGAGAGTATGAATTTAACCTACGTAATTATATATATATCTTTATTAATATATATATATATATATATATATATATATATATATATATATATATATATATATATATATATATATATATATATATATATATAAGTTTAACAATTAAAATACTTATATGAAATTGTACTTAATTATATAAAATTATAATTATATCAATTTTAATTCGGGTTAATAGATTCATCTATGGATGGAAAATCGTTATCTATATCCGATTCAATAAACATCCATTTTCGTAATTCACCCATTTAATTTTGTCCATATTCATCACAGATGCATCATATCGGGTGAATGATCATTGAATCGGATGACAATTGCCATCCCTAATTCACACAGAGGTGGCATGATCAGGTTTTGAAAATCTTTTTCTAGTCTGGTTTCTAGTTAAATCCTTTGAACTAGTTGGTATTGTTTTGGTATAAAAATAAGTACCTGAACTTAATTTGTGGAGGCTTATTAGATGTAAGTGGTATTAACAAGAAATCCTTATATATAATTTTTCATAGAGGGGAGGGTTCCATTGAGAACCGATTTTAGTGCGAGAACCAATCTTAGACGTTGATTTTACAAGTGGAATTCATGAATTTAGAGCGCGAGAGAATCAAGTGTGGCAGAGTGTATGTGAGGAATTAATGGGTGAGCAATGACATTGAAAGAGGGGTAATTGGACGGCTCAAATTGGTTCTCGCATTAAAAATGGTTTTCAATGGAACTTCTTCCTATATATATATATATATTAAGAAGATTAATTTAAAAACCATTCTTAGGGAGAACTATAAAAATATGTCTTGACCATTGATTAAAATAAATCGATGGTTAATAATGCTAATGACTAATTAATAGAGGTATTTTGAGAAAATCAAACCTCATTAAATAAATGTTCATCAACCCGGACGAACTCATGATTGAGTAAATATATAAATGACCTATTAATAAGTAATGAATGATGATTAAAATGGTTATCACGGTTCTTGTATTAAGAGCGGTTCTCAAATGCTTTTCTCCATTTTATATTAGCAAAAATTCACTTATATTATGATATTTTTTATGTATATAACCAAAACAAAACAACGATAATATATTACTTTATGCTACATAGTTACAGGAATTGTAACGTTCTCCTATCATTATTGAAAACAAAGTTATGAATCAACTATTTGTAATTAATTATACTTTTCAAGATATTGTTCTTAATAGCTGGTATTCTCGACTTGTAACATTCTTTTCGTAAGTAGTAATTAAACAACTTAAGTTTTGAGAAACTTATTTCTACAGATGTTACTTTAATAGAATAGTGAATATGACTTTATATGCAATAATTGCATTAAGAAAACAATCAATTTCATTCAGATATTTTAATATATCATTAAACTTGATAGTTTTATCAGGTAAATACGCGTCTTGTAACTTCAAACTCAATGTGAAGTTCATTTCCATATCAAGATCCCATCGTACATCATACTTAATCATGTCTTGCAAGACGATTATAACACGACTTAAGATCTTTCTTATTAAATCCCTAATATGTTTTTTTGGTGTATAGAATAATTATTATAAAAACGAGCTTCCTATTATTTTTATTATATTAAGTGCGCACTGAAAAATTATAACAATATATATAATATATGTATATTAATTTTTTTGCCAACTTAAAACATAAACCTTGTACGATCATACCACGTACAATTCCTTAAAAATACTCCGCATACCACTAAAATAAAGTTTAAATTAAGCATTCAATTTGTTCACAAAACTATATCTCTTAGATCAATTTATTAGTCAATTGAAATAATGCATGTCATTATATATATATATATATATATATATATATATATATAACAATTTGCAGAAAGAATGAATACATTTTTGTTCTTATCTACATTGATTTATTTATATATTTTGGAACTTGAATATGAGAACAAGGTATTGCTAGGCGGAGTGGTAAGGATGGATGTGCTATCTGCAAGAGGTCTTGAGTTCTACTTTTGATAGGGATAATTTGCATTTTTTTTTTCTTATTTTGCATTAAATCATGGATGTACACTTTTATTGTCTTTATTATTTTAAAGATTTTAAGATTTTTTATTTAATTAATAATCCATTCTTTACAGGCATAAGTTATATATTTTATATTTTTCCAACTTTTCAGAGTTATTTGTTTATATTTTTACAGTTAATTTATTTTATTGTTTTTTAAAATCATTCTATACGTTTAATCAAAATCCGTCGCAACGCGCGAGTTAAAATTTAGCACGTATATTGCTCCATAACATGCATACATTCTAAAACTCCCGTAACAATACGCGGGCGTAATTAACTCGTTTTACTACTATAAATCAAGTATTAAAGATAAAAAATACATATAAAGATTATTGTCATTTTCAAAGAAGGGATGAAGTATGAGATATTTAATAAGAAAGAAAAAAATTTAGAAGAAAAGGAAAAGATGGTAAAGGAATCATTTCTCCAACGTATTTACCTTTTTTTCCGTTCTCATCTTTTTTTCCTTCCTTTCTTCTTTTCCTACTCCCACGTCCACATAAAAGAAAGCATCTCTCTCTCTCTCTCTCTCTCTCTCTCTCTCTCTCTCTCTCTCTCTCTCTCTCTCGTCTCTTCAAGTGTCATTTTCTCACATATACTTCACACAAAAGATACAACCATTCACTTAATACCTTGTCATCTCTATCTCTCTCTACAACTCCACAACTACTCCCAATTCACCATTGATTAGACAAATCTCTTCTCAAGAAATCTTGAGAAGAAGAAAATAGAAGAAACCTTCATTATCATCACATACTCTCACACCATCCATAGATCACATATTAGAAACAAACCCATCACTATTTTACTCATACAAGACCACCATAGTACCCAAGTTTTACAACCTTCAAGAATAACATTGGAGCAAAAACAAGCTTTGATTAAGTTCAAGCCTTGGCCATTTTGGGGGTCAGAAGGAGAAAAGTAGAGAATTTGGTAAGTGAAATGGAGCTCTTTCCAGCTCAACCAGATTTGTCTCTTCAAATCAGTCCACCCAACACAAAACCAGCTTCAAAAACTAATTGGAGGACATCATCAACACCAACTCATGATCAAGATCATCACCATGATTTAGATTTAGGAAACTTGTGGAAACGAGCCCTAAATTCGCAACAACTACACCAACACCACCAGCAGCAGCAGCAACTTGGCTCAACAAGAAGACCGCCCGAACCCTCTTTCGGGCTAGGCTTATCGAACCCTGGTTCAACTCACTCGACTAATTGTGACCAGCTGACTCATTTCCATAATCTCATCTCACAAAACACCAACACAGCATCATCTAATATCTACCCTCACCAAAACCATACTAATCATGGGTTTAGCTCAGATTTAGGTTTCTTGAATCCCATAAGAGGGATTCCTGTTTATTACCAGAATACACCTCCCCCTAATTTTCCAATACTGGCTCATCCTCATCATCAAAAGAACCAAACTTTGTTAGATTCTTGCACTAATTCTACTACTACAAGCTCAATTCATGGAAATAATATTAACAATATTGTGAGATCAAGATTCTTATCCTCAAGATTTCCGTCGAAGCGCAGCATGAGAGCTCCCAGGATGCGGTGGACTACTACACTCCATGCTCACTTTGTCCATGCTGTTGAGCGTTTGGGTGGTCATGAAAGTATGTTTATTTACTAATTTCTTATGAATTCCTCTTTAATTAGTTATTGTGTTCTTATATATAATTGCATTTTTATGTACTTATCGACCAACATGTTTTTCTTTATATTTTGTAATGATTTTAGGAGCAACACCCAAGTCAGTTCTTGAGCTAATGGATGTTAAAGATCTAACTTTGTCGCATGTTAAATCTCATTTGCAGGTTAATAATTCTCCTTCAATTCATTTCTCCAATAAATTAAAAAAAAATTGATTTATTTTTATTAATTTATGACAAAGATAAATGCTTTAATATTAGAAGATGCATTGTCTGTCTACTGTGTAAATATGTAGTACACACTCTAGAGTCTAGACTAGAGCACCTTCAATTCATCCTGAAATCTGGAATATATACCAAGATTCAGATTTTATTATTTTCTTTTTGACTTTAGCACTAGAAGAAGGACTACTTTGCATTACTAGAATAAACGTACACATTTATATTATTATTTTCCAAATAATTCTAAGGATTTACAATTTCCAATGCTTGTTTACCTGCAGAGAGCTAGGCATCTCTAATCCTTGTTTCTCATCTTCTACTATCATCAGATCTGATTGTTCTGCATAAACATATAAACTTATATATTATTTCAGCTTTAATCTTGCTTAGAACCAAGAACCATCTACATAGATATATTTAGACATCTATAATATATATGTATATATAGTACTAATTAATATATGTTATAACAGTATAAATGTGTGTATATATATAGAGAGAGAGAGAGAGAAGAGAGAGAGAGAGAGAGAGATGCATATATAGTAAGACAAGGCTCGAGGAATTGAAAACACAGTGATAGCTAGCTAGGCCGGGTCCTGCAGGCGAAGACAAGTCTACAGAGTACTGATCGAGGGGGTTGAATTTAATAATTTTATCCTTTTTTTCAGAGGGAAACTTGAGATATGAGAGAGTACAAAAACGCCATCATTTGTCAATGATATGTTTGTATATGTTTACCCATCACATGTGGTGGTTTCTGTAGTCTTAACCATGCATTACTTACATCTCTCTCTCTCTCTCTCTCTCTCTCTCTCTCTCTCTCTCTCTCTCTCTCTCTACCATGGTTAACTCACTTAGTCAGCTCTTTTTACACTTGTATACACACACACACACACACACACACATATATATATATATATATATATATATATATATATATATATATATATATATATGTATGTATGTATGTATATGCACCTCTCTCTCACACACGTATGTGTATACACACACACATGCATACACAGTCTGTTAATGCACGGTCGCATATACTAGTACCATGTACTCTTCATCATTAAATCATGTTTGTACTTTTGATTTTACATATATATAACCATGTATCATACACATTTATATATATCAACATTACGATATAGTAAAAACAATTTACAAGTAGCTTGAATACCATAATTAATAATAATAATTATTATTTTTATATATTTAATTGCATTAATATTATATATATATATATATATATATATATATATATATATATATATATATATATATATATGTGTGTGTGTGTGTGTGTGTGTGTGTGTGTGTGTGTGTTTAAGTTAATTATCGTGGAATAATAGGGAACCTATCAACTGGTAAGTGGTAATTAATTAGGTCCGCGTGATATAAATATAGTCAATGTTAATTGTTCTTAGTAGCGAATTAAAAAAACAATTTTTATTGTATAATGAACAGAACTAAATAATACTTCCTTACCTTAGATATACAATATTTAATTAATGGAAAGTGTTCATCAGTTCAAAATAAAAAGTCCTGGTTATTGTTATCTTTTAAAATCCAAAAATTATATATACGGCCATTGTTTAACTAAGAAATTAAACATTCATTCACTATTACTTTGCAGATGTACCGAACGGTAAAAACGACTGATCGTGCACCAGCTTCTTCAGGTTAAGCTTTGTTGCCGATCTTAATTAAAACTACTTAATTTCATTTTTATTTTATAATGCAGATAAATATTTAGGTTCAAGTTTATTAGCTGCTGACAAGTTTCTTTCCACAATTAATTAATCAGGGCAATCTGATGTTTACGAGAATGGTTCGTCTGGGGATAATTCTGATGATATAATGTTCGACATTCGTAACCCAAGAACGACAGATTTATCGGCTGGAAACGGAGGAAGGTCTAATGTTCAACAGGAGAAAGATTATCAGTATGGTCTATGGAGCAATTCTTCAAGGTGAAACTTTTTTTTCTTTCTAAAACTGCAATTTATACTTCTCTATTATCAATAATATGGAGAGCCAGGAAACTTTTTGTGATGAAATAAATGGTAAAAAGTGAACCCCACAAGTTATAACTAATAGGCCCTCATCTCTCCCAAATCTTTTACTGTGGAC